>JAEQBH010000142.1:3815022-5086696 GCA_016808115.1 Tetrastigma voinierianum
GTGAGTACCTCAGTCCTCTAGAGCAAGCAACGTACGTGCAGAAAACATGAAGAAGTTTCAATAACATTAATGCTGCATCTTGGGTTGGAGACCTGATGAGAGCTAAAATTCTGGTTCAGTAGTTATAAACAAACACACAACGATGACAGTACGATAATTAGGTGACTAACCACATTATCATTTCCTCAGTGGAATCCCTGAGTCTTTCTTGACCCTTCCCCGGAAAATGCTTCATCTAAGACGGCTTCGTCGTTCTTGCTGTTGTCGAGCGTTAGTTCGAAGTGGATATGAGGGAAATGTGCCCACTGCAATAGAAAATTTGTTGTCAATTTTTGTTAGACACACTCGAAAGTGATAGTCTAGAATAACAATCTATATATGTTAAAGCTTCTTTAGAATAATTTATCGTAACTTACATTTTTGGCTGCCGTACTAAAAGCTTCCTTATGGCTTATGTCAGGGTTATTAGCTTTTATCCTTTGAATCTCCTCCCTGCAGAAAAGTAAGCATATAAGGTGTAAGTCGTCGATAGTGGTAAGCAAATTAATTTAACAGTAAGTACTCATGCAGGGACATCCCTCTATATCATAATCATCTGAGCCAATATGCAAAATTTTGGCAAAATTATGAGAAATGTTAATAAATATGTAAACTAGTGTTTCGAATGGAAGCTGATACATCGTGCCTTTATTTGGAACCAGAAAGTATTAGAGTTAGAAAAAAAATATTAAAGAAAATGATTTTTTCATATTTGATTACACCATGGAAAATATTAAAATAAAATCAAATATAATCAAAACTTATCAAAAATTTATATATTTTAAAATTTCTTAATCCTTAAATATTAGAGATAAATAAATAAAATAAGTTTGAATAAACATATTAATAATTAATTTATTAAGTTTAAACCTATTTTTATTTTTTTGCTTTAAATTTTTTTCCTTCTTTTTTTTCTCACTATTTTTTTTCTTAGGTACTTTTATTTTTCTTTAAATTTATATTTTTTTTTTCTTTAAACCTATTTTTTAAGTTTAAATTAAATTTTTTATTTTTCTGGATTCCAAAACAATGCTTATAAGAACGTACTTGATGAACCTGTTGTAAGCTGATGGGACCCTTTGCTTTTTCTCTTGTGCTGCTGATTAAGATCATTTGTAGTAAAGGAAAACAGAGTTAGTTTTATCAACTCTTTCATTAAAGCTAGAAATGATGCAATTTCTCATCTCAACCAGATATGGAATTTAAACAGGATAGAACTCATAAACCTAAAAATAACACCATAATGGAAATTATTATATGGTAAAATCATTTCAAGAGTGGATCACTGAGGTCATAAATCGCTTTCAATAATATAGCAGTAAACCAGGCCTTGGTAATTGCAATGCCTTTTTAGAATAGATTAATCATTAGCAACCTTAGCAATTCAGTTATTTGGCTAGGCTTGTCTCAAGAGCCAAGAATTGATTTTTAACCATTGATTTAGTTGTAATTTCAGCTTATCTTACCCAATAATCATTAGGCCAGCACTAAGATAGATATGAGATTAATTTCCTGATAATCCAGATGTAGCAATCATGTTTCCCTATGCAGGGAAACCCTTATGAATTAAACCACCCCTCAACACACCCAACCAATATTCATGAAACGAAAGTTTTTATTTGTTTGTTTGTTTGGTTTTTCCTCCTAGCTTTTCATATTTATGGATGCAAATGTTAGGCCTTTTCTTTTGTAATTTAAATCTCACAAATTAAATTTACTTACAAAGTGGTTATGATATTTTGATTAGGGCTAACAAAATTTGACAATTTAATATCGCGAAACACGACAATCCCAACACTCCATTTTTAGTGGTTTTGTTTGAATATAATCGTGCTTGATCATATTCGCATTTCAACCTCGCCTTAACACGCGAATATTTAATTGGGTCTTATTCATGTTGACCTGCCTAACACAAATTTGACTCGAATTGACCCGTTTAATTATTATATTAATTAATTAACCTATTTAATAGGTTATTTGTAGCAAGAGTAGATGATATTTAGTAATTCCTATTATTTTAAATAATAAAATTAATAAACATGTTAAATATAATAAGTTATTTGTGTTATTAATTTCATAATTCTATTATTTTAAATAATCACCAATTATCATATTCGTTAACCCGCCTAACACGAATAATAAATGGGTTGGGTTTAGTTCCATGAACACTGACATTGTTTATTATTCGTTGTCGGCCAGGGCTGACGAACGCCGACACGATCCGTATATCAGACATGACACTGCACGACCCATCAACATGATTGCCACCCCTAATTTTGATGGATAAAAAATTAAACAATGCAAGGATGGACTACGTACTCTTGAAAAACCCGAAAGTGGCCTTCACATTACCAACACTGAAAATAATGATAAATTTTAGATATGCTTCCTAGAAAGTGAAAAAACTAGTTTACTGCCTAAAAGAGGTTCAATTTATTTATAATGAAAAATTCCTTATAAAACTAACTAGCTATTTTTTACATAAAATCTGCACAAAGGCAACAAAAGCCAAAGCCTCGATGACTAGTTAAATGGACTTCCATTTGATTTTCCTCTTATGATTAAAAAAAAACCCTAGGTTTCTTGTGAAGTCACACAAAATTCCTCATTCTGCCTCTTACATTTATTGCAACATTTTACATGATTTCAGCTTTCATGGAGTTTACAGATTGAACTAATGAAAAAATTACAAAACTAATGGTTGCAAGAACAGCGAATGCTGAAGTTTTCCACACCAATCACTTGGTTGGGCTACGCTAAAATAAAGCTGTGAAACCCTAAACCCCTAATATTCCTCTAATTCCGATCCTCATATACTATGCGTATAAAGATAACGTTAAATTTCAGCAGGATATAATTTAAGCTATAAAAAATAGATAAGAAATCCCTTTATTCTTTTTTTTTTTTTTTTTTTTGACAGAAAGAAATCCCTTTATTCTAGTAACTTGTTTGTAAATATTCCTTCATGAGGAGTCAAATTAGTTTGAAGTGCTATTTTATTTTATTTTATTTTTTATTATAGGATTCCTTTATTCAGTATTCAGTGTAGGAGATAAAACTTTTGAGAGTTCATTTTTTGATTTTCTATTTCTTTGTCTTTTTGACGTAAAAATCACTCACATCTGTTGGCACGTGGCGTGGATAGCGCAGATGGTTGAATAGTGGGCAACAAAAGGGTTTCCGTATTTCCTATGGTTAAATTAATTACATGCATGAATGGAGCACTCAGTACCCCTATCCCATCTTTACCAACTTTACCTTGCATCAATCTGTACCTCTATATTTTATCTTCTTGTTTCCAATGGTAGCTGGTAAGGATATGAATAGTTCAAAATCATCTTTTCTACCTCTATTTCTTCATATCTAATCAGGAACTTGTTCCTATATCGTCTAAGCTACATAGACCTTAATTTCCGTATCACCCCCAGCTCTTTCCTTTTTCTTCACTTAATTAGGCGGGTGATTCGGTTAAAATACCTTTTGAAAATCTAACAATTTATCAAATTTCATCTTATTTTAGCAAAGATATCCTCACTGTTATCTTGTATAAATAATCCCTTCTTTTCAAAACTACATACAAATACATTAAATGATAAAGGGTATTTTTATCCATAATAAATCATTTTTCATGAAAAAACATGATAAAAAAAGGGTATATTTACAAATTTTGAGTTATTTAAAGTTTTTAATTGAATATTTCTAATTAGAGTATGTTCGGCTTTTGAAAATTCTAGGGAAAATACAAAGAATAGAAAATAGGGGAAAAAAAGTAGAAGAAAAGAAAAATAAAAAGAGTTAAAATTGACATTTTACTTATATAATTTTCCACTTCAAACAATTTTATTTATTTTAATTCATCACATGTACCAAATATCAGAATATAGTCAACACATTTGAACACTTTTCTAAATGCTTCATTAATAACCAGAAAATTATCCTTTTTGATTTATTATCCTAAATGTCAGAACAAATACTCATTCTTATAAGAATTACATCCATCCTTGGTCTTTTATGTGTCCATCTCATCCTTTCTTCAGTTGAGCAAGACACATTAGAAAATCAAACATAAAAAATAATTTTTTTTAACATTTTTTTCTTTCTTCATTACTTCTCGGAACAAACACAATCAAAGAATATCTCCTTTAAATCCTTCACGGTGAAGTTGGCAATCAGTTTACGTATGGTATAAGCACACAATATCCCCCTCCATCCCATGAGGAGTTAATTTCAAACAATTACTCTTCTTGATATATTAATATGCTGGGTCAGATGAAATAGGGATTCAATGTGTATTACCTATGTAAACCCGAAAAATTTTAATTTTCTTAAAATAGTAAAATAATCACTATCATAATACTGGGTGAAAACCCGAAAAATTTTCAGACCTTGGATGATGAAACTGATTTACCATGATCATCTTCTACGAAATCTAGTTAAACATTTCGTCGAATTCCAAGACTATTGGATTTTTGTGATTTCTTTGAGTTGATGGTTATCTGGCCATGAGAATCTCGGGATCTCAGAAATAACCTGCTGAATTCACTAAATAAATTAAACTTAAACCTAGAATCTAAAATAAATTGTTTCGGGGTATGAATGGATCCAAGTGATGATCACGTGACACGTGGCACCATGAGGGCCACACACTTAACTTTAGTTAAGTTAAAAAGAACACAAAAAAGAAAATAAAGGGAAAAAAGAGAGAAAAAAATGGAGAGAATGAGATGAGAGGAGAGAGAGAGGGGGAAAAGGGCTCTACCTTCTCTTTACTCTCTACGGAGATCGGGTAGTCGATTTCCTACGAACCAAGAACCAGCCAAGAGTACTTGCGAGGCACGCTGACACCTGAACTCCAAGTTTCACGAGGTTTCACGCGTTGAGGTTCGTGATCTGAGTGAATCATGCATACAAGCATAACACAATTTATGGTAGCTTTATAGCTCAACTTGTATTATTCGCATTCATATTCAATTATATTGTACTAATTCCATATTATAATGTTTAACAGAACATGGCTATATCTTAATAAAAAGGAAGTCAACAACAGAAGAAAGGACCAGCGTAGAAATGCAAAAGCAAAGAAGTGCAAATATATGGTCTCTTGCACGCAATAAGATAGACCATATCAAGGGCGTGAAGCTAAGAAGAATGAAGGGAGCCTACGCCTCAACAACCCGTTCAGCATGGTTGCCTTCTGCACGCCATAGTGGAAGCTCCTTCGCTGGATAAGAGCAGGTCTCCCATTCCAAACGGAAGTCTCTAAGTTTCGATTTTCTCGGGTCAACGATGGGCCCGGCGCCTGAGGTATAAAAAAGGAGCACTTCAGCAAGGAGATCGGGAGACAGATCAAGACAAGGAGAGACTATAGAGAGAGATTGGCAAGACTCGATTCTGTGTGGAGATCGCCAAGATGACATCTTTGCATTCTTTCACTCGTGTGGATGCTGGAAATCTTTCGCTTTGTAATGAAAAACACTAGAACTAACTTTTCTCTGTATTTTGGTCAACCTAACTACACGATTATGGATTAATAATACTTTAATCGCGTTTATTTAATATATGAATTTGCTGTTTTTACTCCTGACTAATCACATGTTATTTGGTTAATCGTGGCACCAATGCTAGAGTCTATTATCTGCAGGCATTTTGACTGTGGGACATGGGTAAATCAATGCTTCGGGTTAATCAGAACAGATATCCCGCATTCCGCTGTAGATATATTTTACATTTATGATTCTAGTCGTAGGGGTCAAGCAGAGATGCAATTACACTCACCAGCGAGATATGCGCTTATATCTCGAGATAGAATAGTTGAAAATACCAACCAAGTAACATAAATCATATGAATATTAAATAAGTGCACCATCTTTTCAGTGAAATCCATTAGGTGTGGTGCAGGCGAAGGCAAAACCCCAGGTTTTCATCACGATACGTTAACCCGAACTTTAATATTAGGCTTTCTTTAATTTTCACACTTATTCGTACCCGCCAAGGCGCTTTCTGATCTAACATTGTCTAGGTCACTAAATCAGTATTTAGCATGCTTCTCTTCATGGGAACGACACTTGACTTGCCACTACACTGCGTGAACTCGACGCTTATACTTGCTCGCACGTGCCTGCATTTTTACCAACTTTTACACTCTCACCAATAAACGGCCGTTTTTAATACATCATTGCGAGATCGTTGTGTTGTTATTGACAACCGCCATGATCAGACTTTGATATATTTTATTTTATTTAGTCTTTGCCTTTTATTATTTTATTATCCTTCGCTTTAGGTATCAGGCTCATTTCATCTCGTGTCGCGGATTCTGGCTCAGACTCCACTTTACATTTTTCTGTGAGTTAATGAAGATGTAAAAGAGTCAAGATCACGTGGAATTACTCCATTCATCCCAACCAAACTGACATTACATCTATTACGTAGAAAAGCACACGCCACCCAATTTAAAATCAAGAGGATGAAGGATAGTTCCAAGAAAGGAATGAACCCATGGATCTAATGGAAAATTATAGAGATCAGGCACCCGATCACTCAGACAGGACCTAATAATCCACATATGCTACTTGAGAGTTCACTTACCACACCTACCGGTTATTCGGTCAGCTATCTGAAGACCACCCATTCAAACCAAACAACTTGAGGCCAGAAAGTAGCACAAACTAAATGCTCCACAATATACATTTTCATGGGTTGCTAGTGAGAATCAGAGATGCACATCGACCGGTTTATTGAAGTACGTGACCTTTGTCGAGTATAATGGGGTAACGAGCTCTGGTTGGGTCTGTAGCACTTATTCTCATAACGACCCGGGCTAAGCATTGGTTGACTAGCTGACCCAGTTCCATTACCTCATGGAATGACTTAGTCGCAAATTTCTAACCAGAATTTTCCCAGGCCAAAGATCGCCGCAGGTTGGTGCGAAATTAACACATTCGGACTGAGGGGTCGGCTGAGGGGAGAGCTTGGCCGGGCACAGGAGAGATTTCATGAGCTATTGAGGGAGATGTCCACACCATAGTTGACTAAGGTGGATGTGAGTTACCAAGCGTTTTGTAACGGTTTAAGCGATTCGAGCAGGCGAATCGTTGATGCCTCGGCAGAGTATGAAAAAAACTACGAATCAGCTTATGAGATATTGGAGGATACAACCATTAATTCTAATTAGTGGCCCTTGAGATAGATCGACACCACAAGGCCCATAAGCGGGAAGCGAATGCAGAGTTCCAGTAATTTGAAAGTACAAATCATGTCACCTGATTAACTAGCAAACTCTGGTATAGAAGCTAATTTAAGTACGAGTGAATGTGATTCAGAATAATCCTTGGGAGATCTGCGAGTCTTGTGGAAGACAACACAGTATTATGGATTGTCCCAATCGGAATGGATAATGATAGAGCAAGCCTGGAGTAATGAATGGGAGATCTCAACCAATGACGGGGACAATATGCGGAGTAGAAGCCACATATCATATAGGTACCGGAATCGAATCGGGACGGGGTTGGAGAGGTAACCTTAGGAATAATCGGAATAACCCCGGAGTGTAGATTTGGAGAAACAGCTAGAATAGCATGCCTGCTTCAAGCGAGCAAAGGCGCCACACGAGAAAGAAGAGTGGATTTGGAAAAGCCTTGGCTCGTGATGACTACCACTTGCACATTTATGAATGAGGCAAGGCCCATTCAAGTAGGGCTCGGCCCATTACAAAACCAATCCACCCATTTCGAGGAGATCAAGGGTCTGACGAAAACACGGAAGTGCATATAGGCCAAATGACCACATTGTTGGCGAGAGGCGGCATGGATCATTACCCTATATGACTGAGAGGTGAGCAAAGCGAGAGGTAATGAACATATTAAAGCTATCACATTGAAGTGGCGGAGAGTGCGGTACGGGACGCTACCGGTGGATAGAAAGTAGCGATGAAGTAACTCAGACCAGTCAGGATGATAAGATAGAAAGGGAACATCCCCAAGAGAAAAAGTCAGCGAGAAGAGAAAGCAGGGCTAAAGATCGGCCAGGCCACAAGCGAACTACTATCCAACTCAGTGCCTCAAACATTGAGGAAGAATAATTAGACAAGCAATTCCACAAGTTTATGGAAGTGTTCACGCATATCAATATTCCATTTCTTGTGCGTTAGAGCAGATGCTAGTTATGTAAAATTCATGAAGGATATCTTTGTCGAAGAAAAGAAGATTGTGCGGATTTCGAAATTTGATGAATCTCATAGGAATGTAATGCTATCTTAAGAGGAAGCGCCACATAAGTTGTTGAGACCGAGGCGGTTTACTGTTCCACTGTACCATCGGGAACTCCATCTTTAAGAGGGCCTTGTGTGACTTAGGAGCTAGTATAAACCTCATGTCATTATCCATATTTTGATGATTGGGCTTAGGTGAAGCTCGTCCAACTACAGTCACACTCCAGTTAGCAGACAGGTCACTAAAACATCCCGGGGGGGTGATAGAGAACATCCTGGTAAAGGTAGACAAGTTTATCTTCATGGCTGATTTCATTGTTCTAGACATGGAAGAAGATAAAGAAATACCCATAATATTGGGTAGACCCTTTCTCGCTAATGGTAGAGCAATGATTGATGTGTAGTGGGTGATTAGTGCCCAAAAAGTGCTATTTTGAGCCCTATTCAAGATAGGTTTTGAGTGCTTTGTGCGCACTAATCATATGACTTAAGCCAATTGTCATGTGCATGTCCACTTAGCAGCCGATTTGTTTCAGGCTCGTTTTGGATAGTTTCGAGGTCTTGGGAACCCGGTCAAGCTTGGCCTCTTATTGGTGCTTTGAATGCGAGAATCCTCGATAATTTCCTGGTGGCGATGAAATGTCAAGATGGGTTGAAAGATTGAAGGCAAAGTGATGAATAAAAAGTACGAGGAAATGATGCTTAGTAGCAAAACGGGAAGGAAATAGCAAGCGGGGAATTTTCGCTATGATTGCGAGATTCGCGAGGAGACTTGAGTACCGCAATCATAGCGAGAATTTAGCAATCCTAGCGAAGTACAAGCTATGTGGCGAATTTCACTAGGCTAAGCGAAATTTGCTGGCTTGCGGAATTTCTTTGTTCCTAGCGAGAATTCTCAATTTAAGCTATCTCTGTAGATTTTGCTAGGCTAGCGGGGAATTTATTAACATACTTGAGAATTTTTAAGCTATGTTAGCAAAATTTGTTGCATAGCGAAATTGCTCAGTCTGTGTTTTTGGTATTTTTGATTCCAAACGACCACGTTTTGGTAAATTACCATTTTTTCCCTTATGTAATTTCATATTTTAGGCATTTTTGTATTTTCACACTTTGGGTTTGGCTATATAAGCCCCTACAACTTTGTAACCCTAAGTAACTTTTCCATTGTAGTACGGAGTTTCAGCGGCTTTCATTTTAGTTTAACCTGCTTTCTCTTACTCTCTCCTGTTTATACCAGAATTTCCATAATTTCTTAAAACGTATGAGGATGACAACTCAAGGGATGCTTAGCTAAGCCTCATATGAAGAGGAGGGTTGCTAGCAGTTTGGAAACAGCTGCTGGGGGTTGTCCTCATGCTTTAAATCTGCAGAATCTTGCATTTATAATTCAAACTTTCCAAACTAGGGTCTAAGGCCATTTAATGTCTTTCCTTTGGTCAATACTTGCCATGCTTTAGGGTTCAGTGCATTCTTAATGGTAGATGCCTTGGAATTCTTCTAGATAGCATTCTGATCATTGAAATAAGGTTAAATGCTGGGGTTTTCAAGCCGAGAATGGGACTTTGAGAATGCTTAATGCCCCAGGGTTTGGCTCAATAGGAGTGGTTCTAGGGTTTAGGTTTTATAGCTAAACAAAGATCCGGTTTTGGCTTTGACTATATGTCATTTGCTTACTGTCACGAGATATAACTTGAGGACACTTTAATAGCCCCATGTTATCCAAGCTAGTGACCCAAGCCTTCAAGGTTACCGTTCACACTTTCATTTAGCTATTACGGTTAACCCCCGGTGAACAAACAACCTCCATTTGTTTCCAGCTTTAGATCAAAATCCAAACAAAAAGTCACCATTTTCCATCAGTCACGATGCGAATCATTAGGTAGGATGAAAACCCATCTAGTGTTCGACCCTGGGCCGCTATCTTGCGTGGCTTGACTACGTAGGGAGGAACATAGGAAACAAAATTTTGTTGATTTGGATCACCCTACCGTGCGCGAATCCAAATGGCGTCGTTAGGGGATGGTGCCAAACTACGTATGATGAGTTGATGTGTCCTTGTAATCCACATTACAAGTGTTGGTGACCTTTCGGTCCTTTTTGAATTTAGTGTGCGAGGCTGCAAGTTTCCTCACTTGCGATTCTTGCTGTTTTATTTTCTGATCAGTTTTTTGTTAAGGTAACATGACCTTTCTTTGGCAAGCTTTGTTTGTGTTCTTTGTTTTGTTTCATTTTGTGTAACAGTTGTTTATGCAGCACTGGGATAGAGGGATATCAGGGAGATTGCAAAGAGTGAGTGCACCAGTTGAGCAAGGCTGCAAAATCAGTGTGCCTGATGACCAATGGATCCCTACTGCACGAGGAGCAATAAAGTCCAACAAGCACCCCTATGAATCAATGACATATAGGTGGATGAGGGATCACATACACCCTCTAGAGTTATTTTCCTTCTGCTTCATACCTCTGAGATGTAGCAGTGAGACCTACCTAGTGCCCACAGCACCCAGCATTTCATAGTATGGAGAATGAAAATCCATATTCACACATACGAGATTTTGAGGAAGTATGCATAACTTTTAGGAGGGTATAGCAGATATGGAATTGTTGAAGTTGAAGGCATTCCCATTAGCCCTCAAGGCTGAGGCTAAAATATGGCTCCAATTCATTGAGGCGGGACAATCGGGAGTGGGCGAACTCGAGCGGATTTTTGAAGAAATTCTTGATTACAAGACCAGCCCAGTTTGAAGAGCGGATACACACTACTTTCGTATGTAATGATGAAGTTTTATCATTGTTAGGAAGATTCATGGAGACCATCAATGCATACCCACACCATGGTTTTGATACATGGATGCTAGTGAATCATTTTTATGATGGTATGTCTCCAGCAATGAAGCAACTTCTTGGAAACCATGTGTGGAGGTGACTTTTGAGCAAAAACCCGGATGAGGCCATGGACTTTTTGAACTATGTGGCCGAAACCTCAAGGCATGGGATGGAGGCAGAGATCGAGGAAGCCCAGAAAGATCAAGGCCTTCGAACCACGAGGAGGGGCATTTATGCACTTTCGAGAAGACACGAGGATGAAAGCCAGCCCGGCCACTTTGTGAAAGGTTGGATTTGGAAATGAGAAGCCGGCCACGAAATGCAAGCGATGCTTAGAGTTACACATCTCATCCATCTTGTTTTGGTTTGTCCAGACAAATAGTCATCTGAGAGTACTTGTCAAGAGCATGCCCATGCCACTGAATCAAATAAGCCACCCACATGAATCTCCATATGGCAACACCTATAACCCTAGTGGAGAAATCATCCAAACATCATGGAAGCCAAAACTGCATATATTCCTCACATGAGAGCCTTGCAGCAGTTTGGCTCCTTCAACACAGCATTGGCCAGCCTCCGCCTTCTTCTCTGTTGACGGGCAATCACAGGTTAAGTAAAGTGGTAGGCACGTTTGAAAAACCGAGAAGAGTGTTGGATATGAGACTAATCAGAAAATTAGACGAGTTGAAAGCTCACTCCAGCAGGCGGACGTGTACTACGAGATTTCAAGGTTGTCATGACTAGCGGCAAGGTTAGAAAGGAGAAATTTCCCTCAGTCACAGCAACATCAGAAGGGAATGCATGAAATAGGCCTGGCCAATGATCCAAATGTAAGAATTGATGGAAGTCGAGGCGGTGGTGACATTAAGTGGTGGGCGAGACCCGGCCAGTCCGGCTCTAGTCCAGTCGGCCCCCACAGTGGATTAACCCGCCCACAAAAGAGCAGTCAACAAATAGGGAAGAGGTGAAGACCGGTGTGCCCCTCCATTTCCCACGGGCTCTCAGAAAGAAAATTCCGTGTATAGCGAAATGCTAGAGGTGTTACGGCAAGTTAAGGTCAACATTCCTCTCCTCGAGCATGATCAAACAAGTCCCCACCTATGCAAAATTTTGAAGGACTTATGCCGGTAAAAGAGGTCTCAATGTAAATAAAAAGGCCTTTTTGGTAGAGCAAGTGAGTGCTATCATTGAATCTGAAGACTCATTGAAATATAAAGGCCGGGATGTCCTACAATCTCGGTTAATATTGGAGGCATTAGTGTGGAGAAAGCACTATTATACTTGGGAGCTAGTGTGAACCTTTTGCCTTATTCCATGTACAAGCAAATTGGTTTGGGTGAACTGAAACCCACGTCCATCACACTGTCACTAGCCGATAGGTCTATTAAAATACCGAAGGGGACCATTGAGGATGTTTTAATACAAGTGGACAGATTTTACTATCCAGTAGATTTTGTCGTACTTGACACAGAGCCGGTTGCAGTAGGAGCCAATCATGTGCCCATCATATTGGGGAGACCATTCTTGGCTACTTTGAATGCCATAATAAACTGCCGGAATGGGGTTATGCAACTCACATTTGGGAATATGACCTTAGAACTCAATATCTTTCATTTGAGTAAAAGGCATATGCACTCAGAGGAAGATGACTGTGAAGAAGTCTGTATAATAGATGCAATTCTTGAAGAGCAGGCTAATGAGCAGCAGGTGCAAGATGTATTAACCCCAGAGTTATCTGAGTGCCTTGGAGAACAACAAGAACCTCAATGCATGAGCTTAGTGCAGGGGTACTGGAGGAGAAAAATAGAAATCCTACCTCTATTAACTGGTGACGAACCAAGGGAACCTCAACAGTTAGAGCTCAAACCCCTCCCAGTTGAGTTAAAGTATGCATTCCTGGAAGAAAATGGGCAATGTCCAGTTGTGATTTCATCACTGTTGACCACTTCACAAGAGCATAACCTGTTGCATCTTCTCAAAAGGCACAAGCAAGCATTAGGTGGAAAATTTCCTGATTTAAAAAGGCATAAACTGACGTTGCACCCATCACATTTACTTAGAAGAGGAGTCTAAGGCTGTTAGGCAGCCACAGCGGAGGTTGAACCCCCACTTGCAGGAAGTAGTTCGCATTGAGTCTTTCTGGTAGCCAGGCCGGTATCATTTACCCCACATTACGATGGCGCTTGGGTGGCTTGACCCGGATTGGTGCCCGAGAGTGGGAGGTGGTGTGAAGTGAGTTGAAGTTGTCTACCCGGAGCTTACTCTCGGATTGGAGAGTGTGCATCGTTATAGGAGGCTTAATGAGGTAACAAGAAAAGATCACTTCCGTTGCCATTCATCGATCGGCTCCTTGAGAGAGTTTACGGACACCCGTTCTATTGCTTTTGGATGATTTATTGAGTGCTTTCAGATGGTGCACCGGAGGATCGGGAAAGACTACCTTCTTGTCCATTTGGCACGTATGCTTATAGGAGAATGCCTTTTGGTCTTTGCAGCTGACCACTTTCGAGGAGATGTATGCTTAGTATGTTTGCGATATGGTGGAGCGCATAATGGAGAGTATGCATGGATGATATCCTTTGTATATGGAGCGATTTTGAAGATATCGACTAGTTTGGAGGCCATCTGCGAGTGCATAGAGAAGAACACGGTGCTCAGCGGGAGAAGTGCCATTTCATGGTTAACGAGGTGTCTTTGGGGGCACATTATTTCAATGAGGAATAGAAGTGACAAGGCAAAAAAATTGAACTTATTTCCAAAGCGCCATCCCGACAAATGTAGAAAGCAGTTAGGCAATTCCTTAGTGCGAGACGAGGCTTCTATAGAAGATTCATTAAAAGACTTCTCGAAGATTGCTAAACCCTGCTAAGCTCTAGAGAAAGATGCCAAATTTTTTGGGAGAAAGAATGCCGGGAGGCTTTGAAGAGCTGAAGTCCCATTTGACTCTGCCTAATAGTCTGAGCACCTAGCGCGGTTGCCTTTTGAGTGATGTGTGATGCAAGTGATCTTGTTATCGAATGATGCACGACCAAAGGAGGATGAAACCTCATGTAGTCTATTATGCAAAGCAAAACCTTGGATAAACCTGAAAGGAATTATACTACTACGAAGGAATTGTTGGCGGTAGTCGCCCCTTAGATAAGTTTCGAGCATACTTGGTCGGGGCTGATATAGTCATTTTTACAGACCATTCCTCTTTGAAATATCTCCTGACCACGTAAAATGCCAAAGCAAGGCTTATCCGATGGGTTCTTCTACTTGGGAGTTTAACTTGCAATTAAAGACAAGAAGGGTAGAGATGTTGTAGCGGACCATCTTTCTAGGTTACTTGATAGCCCATGACACTCATAGTCCACCCATCAATGATGAATTTCCTGAAGAGTCTCTAATGCAGCTGGAAAAAGCTCCCTGGTATGCTCACATTGCCAATTTCCTCGCAACAGGAGAAATCCCATCTGATTGGAAAGAACAGGATAGGAAGTATTTCTTTGCTAAGATCCATTCATATTATTGGGAAGAACCCTTCTTGTTTAAATACTGTGTAGATCAGATAATTAGGAAGTGTGTGCCTGAGGAAGAAACGGCCCAGGGGAATTCTAAGTCAACGCCTGCAGTGCACAGTAATTGGTCACTTTCTGCGATCGAAGGCTGACAATGAAGGTCTTTGCGATCTGGTTTCTACTAACTATTGTTTAAGAAGCACACCAAATGTGCCGTGTATGTGATAGATGCCAAAGACTTGGGAAATTGTCTCGCCGTCATATGATGCCCCTGAACCCAATCTTAGTGGTCGAGCTATTAGATGTTTGGGGCATCGATTTCATGGGACCGTTCCCCACATCTTATGGTCATACATACATTTTGGTGGGAGTGGACTATGTGTCCAAATGGTTGAAGCAATCCCCTACAAAACCAATGACCACCGGGGTAGTCTTAAATTCTTGAAAGCAAACATCTTTTCTAGTTCGAAGGTCCAAAGAAAGCCATTATTAGTGATGGAGGTTCACATTTACGTAACAAACCTTTTAAGCCTCATTGCTTCATCGGTGTGAAGCATAGAGTGGCCACCCCTTACCATCCTCAAACAAGTGGTCAGTGAGGCACTATGAAGAAATCAAGACCATTTTAATGAAGGTGGTAAGCAGCCTTGAGAAAAGCGGTCATCAAAGCGCTTGATTCGTGGGCTCTGAAGCTGACTTTAGAAACAATCCTTGGAATGTCCCTTATCGGTTGGTCTATGGTAAGGCATGTCACCTTCCAGTGGAGATCGAATACAAGGCATGGTGGGCAATTAAGAAGCTGAACATGGATCTGAGTAGGGCCGGAGTCAAGAGATTCCTTGATCTCAATGAGTTGGAAGAAATACGAAATGATGCCTACTTGAATTCGAAGATTGCAAAGGAAAGATCAAAATATTAGCATGATCAAATGATAGCGGGAAGGGCCCTAGCGAAAGGGACCAAGTCCTCTGTATGACTCCAAACTCCATCTATTTCGGGCAAGCTCAGAGTCGCGATGGGCGGGTCCATTCATTGTTGTGAAATCTTGATGGTTGATGGACCTACTCAATCAGTGTGCCGGGGTGATCGAAGTCAATGGACGTGGGTGAAGCCTTTATGTTGTACGGCCGGACCGTCGGGGAGAAATTCTCCTTCGGACCACCTGAATCCCACAGTCCACGTTCAAGGGTGGCTCACCTGCTAGTCCCCCAAAGCCAGCGATCTTATTGTTTAGTTTTGAAGTTAAATTTCTTTTTCTTTAAAATTTTTGTTTGATTTCACTTTATGTTGACAACTGCATTAACACTAACAAATGGAAATGACCCTTTTCCAGCCACCATGTTTGAGGAGGTACAGTTCCATCCTTTGGTTTTTGCATTCCCATGCCAAGCCAGTTAGAGGTAATTTTCATATTTTTGGAATTTATTTTTACTGGTAATACATGTCCTGCGGTGGCCAAATTCGTTTTTCTTTAATTTTTAAATGGCTTTTTGTGTCCCCATCTTGTGTATCTACTCTTGCCTTTAGTTGAAAAATTGAAGCCCTGTATGTTACCTTAATGTTAGAGCAATTCTATGCATGATTTAGTTTTTGGTCAATTGAGGTTTCAGCATATTCAACCTTGAACATTCCCCCTTTAGCTAATTCACACACTGCACCCCAGCTTGTACCAATAGGTTGAGAAGCTATATGCCTCTTTCCACTTTGCAAAGCCGGCCTTAAGTTGTTGACGATATAATAGGTTTGTGCTACCATGTATGAAGACCAATGTGTAGTCTTCCAAATGAAAAAAAGAAAAGAAAAGCAAAAGAAAAAAGAAAAGAAGAAAAATAAGAATAAAAGCCCAGTGACCTTTGTTGTAGGCAGAACACGGTCCGTGATTATATGGCGAAAGCCTTTAAAAACCCGATGCCCTAAACCTTAATTGGTTGGGATCATCGACTTAGTGTTTGCTACGGGTGGATGGGTAGAGTTTAGCGTGTTGTAGGTGCTTAATTCTCGAGTCATTGGTCAGGAATTGAAGCACCTGCGAGTTTGTGGTCGATTGATCCCTTTTGGCTTGATGCCTAAACCTTAATTGGTTGGGAGTCATCGGTGGACCCCCGTTACACGGACTTTGGTGAAGTCGAGTTTTTAGCATTGCACCCTACATTGCAAACAAGGAAGAAATAAGAGTGTAGCTGATCCTATTTAGGCTATTCAACAGTTTAAGGCCATGGCAATAGCTTGGTTGGGGGGAGGGAATAACTTTGCAATTTATTGGCTCAAGCTGGTTACCTTAGGAACGATTAGATGTTGGTGGAAGTTCAGGTTGATTTCCTTGGATCCAATGTTGACCTAAAACTAGTTCTTATATGGTTTTGTTCTTTCCTTCGGTTTCGAAACGGGGTGTAAATTGTTCATTTTAAGGTAAAGCCTATTTGTCACATTACACTTCTTGAACCTTATACACTTTTGTAAAAGCATAGCATACGCATACCTTTATTGTTTTTAGCATTGCTAAGGACTAGCGTGTCGGTTGGGGGGTAATGATTAGTGCCCAAAAACTGCTATTTTGAGCCCTATTCAAGATAGGTTTTGAGTGCTTTTTGTGCACTAATCATATGAATTAAGCCAATTGTCATGTGTATGTCCATTTAATGCGTCTAATTTGTTTTCAAGATTGTTTTGGATAGTTTTGCAGGTCTTGGGAACTTCAGTCAGCAAGCTTGGCTTCTTATTGGTGCTGAATGCGAGAATCCTCGGTAATTTCACCAAGCTGAGGCGATGAAATGTCAAGATGGGTTGAAAGATTGAAGGCAAAGTGATGAATAAAAAGTGCAGGAAGCGATGCAGTAGCAAAACAGGAAGAAGGAGCAAGCCAGGAATTTTCGCTATGATTGCGAAAATTTCGCAGGGATTGCGAAAATTTCGCAATCATAGCGAAAATTTCGCAATCCTAGCGAAATTTTCGCTATGTGAAAATTTCGCTAGGCTAAGCGAATTTCGCATTCTAGTAAGTCTTGATTCGCTATCTCACGTGGAATTCGCTGAGCTAGCGAAATTTCACTAACACTCATAAATTTAAGCTATGCTAAGCGGAAATTTGTTGCATAAGTGAGTGCTCAGCACATGTTTTGGTATTTTTTGATTCAAATACGATTTTGGTAAATTACCATTTTGTCCCTTATGTAATTTCATATTTTAGGCATTTTTGTATTTTCACACTTTGGGTTTGGCTATATAAGCCCCTACAACTTTGTAACCCTAAGTAACTTTTCCATTAGTACAGTTTCCCACAGTTTTTCATTTTAGGTTTACTTTGCTCTCTTCTCTCTCCTCTTTCTCTCATTTTTCTAGAATTTATGAACACCTTGAGGATGACAACTCAAGGGATGCTTAGCTAAGCCTCATAATATGAAGGAGGTTGCTGAGAAAGCTTGAAAGTTTTGGGGCACAGCTGCAGGTTGTCCTCATGCTTTAAATGTTACAGGTACTGCATTTATGGTTCCAAACTTTCCAAACTAGGGTCTAAGGCCATTTAATGTCTTTCCTTTGGTCAATACTTGCCATGCTTTAGGGTTAAGTGCATTCTTAATGGTAGATGCATTGAAATTCTTTAGATAGCATTCTGAGCCATTGAAATAAGGTTAAATGCTAGGGTTTCAAAGCCCGAATGGGACTTTGTAGTATTTGGTTTTGACTCAAATAGGAGTGGTTCTAAGGTTAGGTTTTATAGCTAAACAAAGATCCGGTTTAGGCTTTAACTATATGTTATTTGCCCTATGCGAGATATAACCCGAGGACCTTTAATAGCCCCATGTTGTATCAAGCTAGTGACCCGAGCCTTCAAGTTACCATTTACCTTTCATTGCTAGCTATTACGATTAACCAGTGAACAAGCAGCTCCTTTGTTTTTAACGAATCCAAAAATCCAAACAAAAAGTCTCACCATTTTCCATCAACGTCTGTGAATCATTTGTGGGATGAAAACCCATCCCGTGTTCGACCCTAGGTGCTCTCTTGCGAGTAGCTTGACTCTGACAGTAGGAGGAACATAGGAAACAAAATTTTGTTGATTAGGATCACCTACGTAGCCTGTCGGTGGGAGATTTGAAGTGTTAAAAATTACGGGGATGACGAGGTCAAGTTCAATGCCTTTGAGGTTGTGAGACACCCGGTAGAGAGTGACACATGCTTCATGATAGAGACCGTAGCGACTATAGTGTCTAGCCATAGTGGTCCCACTGACCCTTTGGAGACTAGCTTGGTATAGAGTGAATCAGAAGAATTGGGAGAAGAGGTCAAAGAGTATGTGAGATGGATGGACTCATTCCAACCTAATAGAAGGAAGTACTACGAGTCCCTAGGGGAAATTGCTCAAACGTCAATGCCATCCTTCGAAAAACCACCTAAGATGGAACAAAAACTACTACCTAGCCATTTGAGGTATGCTTATCTTGGGGACGCCTCCACCTTACCGGTGATTATTTCAGCCTCCCTGATAGTAGAAGAAGAAGATAGGATTCTTAGGAAATTACTTAGGGATCACAAGGAATCAAACGGTTGGTCTCTGGTGATTTAAAAGGGGATTAAGCCCTTCTATGTTTATGCGTAGCATCCTGTGAAGATGGTCATAAACCTTGATTGGAAGGAATCAACCATGAAAGAAGTAGTCACTTGAGGAAATCTTGAAGTGGCTAGATCTTAGGGGTAATTTATCCTATTTCGACGATTGCATGGGTAAGTCGGTATAGGTTGTGCCGAAAAGGAGAACAGCGGTGATAAAGGCCAGAAAATAATATATTGTTGCCTTCTAGAACAGTCACAGGTTGGAGAATTTGCATTGACTACTAGAAATCGAATAAGGCTACCCGAAAAGACCATTTTCCACTACCATTTCTGGATCAGATGTTAGATAGGCTGGCAGGGCATGAATACTACTATTTCTTAGATGGGTATTCTGGATACAATCATATCGTAATAGCCCCAGAGGATCAAGAGAAACCACCTTCACTTGCCCTTATGGTACATTTGCATTTAGGTGAATGCCCTTTGGGCTGTGCAATGCACCAAGCACATTTCAGCGCTGTATGATGGCCGTATTCTCAGACATGGTTGAAAAGACAATTGAGGTGTTCATGGACGACTTTTCAGTGTTGGGGAACTCCTTTGACAATTTTTTGGAAAACCTGAGGTCGGTGCTTGTTAGATGTGAAGATACCAATCTTATGCTGAATTGGGAGAAAGGCCACTTTATGGTATAGGAAGGCATAGTACTTGGGCACCGGATTTTTGCAAGAGGAATAGAGGTCGATAAAGCTAAGATTGAGGTAATAGAGAAACTACCCCCACCATCATCAGTAAAGGGCATTAGGATCTTTTTAGGACACACAGGGTTCTATAGGCGGTTCATAAAGGATTTCTCTCAGATTGCAAAGCCCTTGTCCAGTTTGCTAATTCAGGGGGACACCATTTGGTTTTGATGAGGAGTGTGTGCAAGCTTTTTCAATCCTGAAAGATAAATTGGTATCGGCCCCCATAGTGGTAGCACCAGACTGGGACCTTCCGTTTGAGCTAATGTGTGACGTCAGTGACTATGCGATCGGAGCAATGCTAGGGCAGAAAAGAGACAGGATATTCCAGGTGATTCATTATGCTAGTTGTACTCTGAATGATGCCCAACTGAAATATGCCACCACTGAAAAGAAGCTATTGGCCATTGTTTTTTCCTTTGATAAATTTAGGCCTTACTTGATCGGCAACAAGGTGATAGTGCACACTGACCACTCAACCATTAAGTACCTAATGACTAAAAAGGATGCATAACCGAGATTAATACGGTGGGTGCTCCTATTGCAAGAATTTGACCTAGAAATCAAAGACAAGAGGAACGAACTGGTGCGGACCATGCGTCACGTTTGGAAGGGCACCAGGAGCGAGGTATAGGTTAATGATGATTTCCCATATGAGCAGCTTTTAGCAATTGGAGACACAAAGACCGTTCCATGGTTTGCCAACTATGTGAATTACCTAGTGGCCAAGGTTATCCCACCGTACTTTAGCTACTAGCAGAAGAAGAGGTTCTTTGCACACTTAAAGCACTATTACTGGGAAGAGCCTATTTGAAAAAACATTATGCAAATCAAGTGATAAGGCGGTGTGTACTAGAAGATGAAATGTGTAGTATTCTAACTCATTGCCACACCTTATCATGTGGGGGACACTTTGGAGCCAAGGACAAGCGACAAAGGTAATGCAATCCAGTTTCTCTTGGCTGGTTGTTCGAGATCGCACCCGGTTTGTATCTACCTGTGACAAGTGCCAAAGAACGGGCAACATTTCCAAACGGGATGAACCACCCATGCACACAATTCTAGAGGTTGAGTTATTTGACTTATGGGGGATGGACTTTATAGGTCCATTTCCCTCTTCATTCAGTAACCTGTATATTCTCCTTGCTATGGACTACGTCTCCAAATGGGTAGAGGCAATACTGACACGCACGAATGATGCTAGTGTGGTAGTCAAGTTCCTTCGCAGCCACATTTTTACACGGTTCGGTACTCCACGAGCATTGATCACGGATGGTGGTACTCACTTTTGCAACAAGCTTGTTGATAAAGTCCGGAAAAAATGTGGTGTGCGGCATTGAACTTCACTCGCTTATCACCCACAGGCAAATGGGCAGGCCGAGGTGTCAAATCGGGAGATAAAGTCCATTCTAGAGAAAATAGTCAATAGTTCAAGGAAGGACTGGTTAAAGAAGATTGATGATGCACTTTGGGCATACATGATAGCATTCAAAACCCCATTGGGTATGTCGCCATTCCGACTAGTCTATGGGAAAGCCTGTCATTTGCCAGTGGAATTAGAACATAGAGCATACTGGGTAACTAGGCTTTTGAACATGGATAGTAAGGTAGCCAGAGAGAGGCGGAACAACTAAGTGAATTAGATGAATTCCGCAATGAGGCCTATGAGAATGCTCGAATCTATAAGAAGCAAGACGAAAACTTGGCATTACAAGCATATTGTAAGGAAAGAGTTTGAGCCGGGTTAGCAAGTCTTGTTCAATTCGAGGCTGAAACTCTTCCCTGGCAAATTGAAGTCAAAATGGTCGGGTCCATTCATAATGGTGCAAGTGTTCCCCTATGGAAGTGTTGAGATAATGCATCCAGAGATAATGCAACTGTATTTTGGAGGAGAATGCCATGCAGGAAGATTGGACACCATCTTGAACACACATGGAATAGGACAGTAAGGGTGCGGAAGGTCCCCATCAGTTCAGTTACTTTTTTTCTCGTTTTGAATGTTGTACGTTGCAGGAATGTCGAGCTAACGACGTTAAACATAACGCTTCTTGGGAGGCAACCCAAGTATTGTGAGCTCCTCTTCCCCTTCAACCTAGCATTACTTTCGATCTTTTCAATTGCTTTTTAGTATAATTTTCGTTTTGGGACTTCCTACTTTTGTTGGTTTTTAATGTGTCTATGAGTTTTTCAAGGATACCAAAGGGTGCAAGCATAGTCACTAAGGGATTTCAATGTTCATTAGAGTGTGAGAGGGTCAAAAATTCGTGTTTTAAAAATAAAAAGAAAAAAAAAAAAAAAAAAAACCCCTTTCCATACCTTCTAGTACCCGCGTGAGTCTACCCAGCCGTGCGTGTAACATGAATTTTTGCGGTCTATCTTTCACATCCGTAGCAGCATAGCATCCTACACTGCTGCGTAGCCCCTTGCCTACTTTCGGGTACGCAACAGCGAAGGTCTCTACGCCGCTACATAGACACTCTTCGCCACTGCGAAGAGCCCTTCATCGCGGCGAATATTTTGGGCCCTATAAATACCCACGTGGCCGATCATTTTTCCCTCCACATGCCTTTTTGTTGCCCTTCTTCTTCCTCTCTCATTTTTCTTGCTATTTTTGCAGATCTGCTCCACATATTGGCCTCCATGGCTCCCAGGAAGTCCACCTTAGCCAAACGGTAGCAATCTAGCTCCACCTCACGGGCGGCACCACCCCCTCCGGAAGATCCACATCGGTTCGTCTCCCGGGAGGCTGAGCGGATCTATCACGAGTCCCTATTCAATCGCTCGTTCTTCCCGAAGCGCGGTTTTCCCACATCTAATGTGTTCTTCAACTTCACCATCCAGAACCACGGATGGCAGACCTTATGTGCGCCCCTTGTTCCCGGAGTGGCCTCATTGGTGTGGGAGTTCCACTCCAATCTTCCTTTCAGATCGGTCGAGGCGGAGTAGGTCAAGTTTGGCGCGGGCCATCAGCCGGATCGCGGTGATGGATGGCGATAGTCGCGGTATAGGGGCGCTGACTGGCGGCATAGACTATGGCGCTGATGCAGAGAGCTCACTCCGCGGCCGAGCGTGTGGAGCGCCCGACCATTATTTGGTGATTTCACCACGCTTCGGATGCACTCGCGCCGAGCCGTGGCGAGTGCAGTATAACTTTTATGTGTTAAATCAAGCCTTCCACTGCATTTGAGTCTGATTGCGGGGGCAGGCGATCTTCTTGTATCACCATGACGAGGGTTGTGATGTCGGGTGCGTCATTGAGTAAGGGTTGATTGACTCGACCCAAGGGAGATGCACGGGAGCCCTGTTACACCCTGCCCTCATTACGGATGTGCCCAGTAGTAGGAGTCGATGTTGGATTACGAGGAGGCCGGTCGACATCGCTAACCCATGCTTGCCCGAGGCGAAGTTCGAGCCGGGCGATTGAATGAGGGGAGGGGAGGATGACACGGGTACGCCCATACCGGTCACGGGCCACCTTGAGGTCCTATAGTTCGACTTCCCGATCCCTCGCGACCCAGTTCATGCGCGACCACGATTAGTACCCAAATAGTGCTATTTTGAGCCTGTTTATAGCGGTGTTTTAAGCACTTTTGTATACTAATCACTTTAATAACTCAACTGATAGTATCGGGTCCCGCTTGCCACGATCACATTTTGTAGCTATTTTAGTAGTTTTGCGGTGTCAAATGCCCTATATTATCTAATCCGATTCAAACACGGCGGAACTCGAGCCGACCAAGACGCACGATCAACCAGAGGAATTTGGAGCAAAATGCGAAGAGTCAAGAGAAGGAGAGCTCGGGCCTTTAGGCTCTTGCGGCCGCGTAAAACTGCAATTCCATAAATTTCGCAGAAAGCAGCTCAACACCGCCTCCCACCGTTGTCACCGCTAATTCGCTTTGTGGTTTTATACAAGTTTGCCCTTGATGTAATTTTGGTTCATATTTGCACACTTTTGTATTTCCTTTAGTACGAGCACCTATAGGCCTCACTGTTTGTAAATCAATCAACTTTCACCCGCATCAATCACCAATAAAACTTGGCACGGCTTCCTCTCACTGGGTCATAGATTGTCTTTCCTCCTCCCTTTCTTATTTTCTCGCAGATTGCAGCCAAAAACACCCGATGATGACAAACTGCTGGATGCCCGCTAAACCCCTCATCCTTGAAGGAATGTGCGTTGGTTTTGAAGCAAGCCGCATGTTCCTTGCCATGTCTCCCTTCAAGGCAATGAATTTTCCATGGTCTCGTGGGCTCCTCGCTTCACCTTAGGTTAAAATCTCTTAGGCATGCTCTCCTAACGTGTATTTATAAGTTTCGTTCAGCCGATACTTATCACTAGATCCACCAGAAGTCAGCTTAGTTATGTTCCTATTAGCCATCGCAGTGTGAGTTTTTATAGATATGTTCTCAATGATCAGGACATTACTTGTCGCAATCAAATGCCATCTTCAAGAGGAAAACTTTTAGGTTTAGGTTTTAAAGCTAAATGAAGATCCGGCTCGGGAAATAACTATATACAAGTGATCTCCAACGCGAGAAAAAGACCCGAGGATGCCTGCTAACCTAACCCTAAGCCTGGGGAAGTGGGCCCGAGACTTCAAGAATTTTCTTAACTTTTACTTCAATTTATTTCAAGTTTTCAAACCATTCCTACCCACACTGCTTTTCACAAACCCTAAAAACTAACGAAAACTGTACTCATTTCAATCGTAATCGTAACTCTTCTCAATACCTAAGAAAGTCCCATCCCCTCGTGTTCGACCTAGAGCCACTATAATCGTAGTAGCCATACGCCAAGAGTAGAATCCTAGGATATAAATTCTTTGTTGATTCCGAACACCTACTTGGCTCTAAACGTAATCAAACTACACGGTTTGACGCCTATCGGGAAGAGTCCTGTGGAGCACCAAAGCGTTCCCCAGTCAGATATGGACGCCCATCGTGAGCCGAGATGGCTACCATTCGCGCCAACAGGACCTGTCAATACACAACAACCGGCTCAAGACCTCTCTTTTCACACACCGCCACCACCACCACTACCATAGTGATCCTCTGGGACGTATCTCTTGGCCTTTATTGTCTTTTTCTTTTTGTTAGTGAGGACACTGTCCATTTTAAGTTTGGGGGTATATGTGTGGATATATGGGTAGGCTTAGAGTTATTTTGTTTATTTTTATTGTATTATTATTTTTTATTTCTATCTTTGCATGTTATAGGTTTTCGACTGTTTTAGTTTGTTTTTGTAGTTTTAGTGTGCTTTAGCATGTTTAAAGACCGAGCCTTGTCCCTATGTACTCAACATATTCCAACATTTATAATATTATGATATGGGTGACTTCCAAATTTGGTTTTAATTGTTCTCACTCTACGACCATGATTACAAAAAGTAAGGAGTCAGCAAGACCGCAAAGCATGTGTTCCAATGAAATAGGGAACTCTAAGGTTGTGTGACAATGGGGACTGCATTGTATAACGTCGAGGAGTCAACCATATGTCCCGGTCGCCCCTTTAGATCCTTCAAGAAATCAATTCTCGGGTTAGCTATCATGCACACACACACGTGATCCCTGCATGCTTCACTCCGCACCACCATACAAGAGAGTTCACTAAATCCAGTGAAGGTCAAACACCTATGGTGGGACACCTTTTAGAAAAAGAGGACGCCTTGAGCCCCAAAATATATATAAAAAAAAAAAAACAAACAATACGGATCATCCAATCTAACTGGCACTATCCGAAGGGCTTTCCAAAGCCTAATGTCCCAACATTTAATCGGGTCGGAGCCATTGACTTCCATCAGACAAGCATGGAACAGAGGATGGATGTGATCTCCCGCCTAGGACTCGAGGTTTGCTGAGTGTTTAGGGTGAAGCTCTAGGAGCCGAATGCTTGCGCCCTTAATCAACTCGGTGGGAGTCACCAATGGATCCCCGCTACAGGAACCCTCACCTAAAACCTCTTCGTACTAGTACTCTTCCAAGTTCGTCTTGGAGTTAATCCCCTTAGAAGTAGTTGAAGTGAATAAATTGGTGCGTTCTCGTCCTTTTGTGTTAAGCTATTCCAAATAGGCGAGTTAGATTCAAGTTTGGGGGTACTGCAGTTGAACTATACATTAGAGATTACACTTTAGCCATACTTAGACTCCTTGGGAAAAATTATAGAGCCCTAAAAATAGGGTTTGACCTACTTGGTTAACTGAGACTAACCTAGTGTAGATTCTTGAAAGTTGAACAACCAAGGTAGTCCCTGGATCTTTTGAAATAGTTCTTGTTGACCCCTTCTTGCTGGTATCATGTGTACTAGACCCATATCGCTGCAGGCTGCGCTTTATCTCATGTCTTCTAGTGTTAGAGTCTGCTCTTACTGAGACAAGCAAGAAGCTAAGTTTGGGGTGTTGATCGGAGGAATCATCCATACAAGATAAAGCATAATTTCTATGTGTTTTTATAGCTCAACTTGCATGATTCACATTCATATTCACTGATATTGCACTAATCCCCTATACTATAAATTTTCATAGAACATGGCGATATCGGAATAAAAAAGGAAGCTAACAATAGAAGAAATGCCCAAAGCAGAGAATGCAACAAAAAGAAGTGCAAAGATGAGTCCTGTGCACGCAATGAGGAGGACCCACGTCAAGGGCAGAGGCGCCATAGCAGTCAAGGGAGCCCTACGATGCAAATGAACCCTCAAGGCTGGGGGAAGCATGGTTGCTCTGGTATCGCCGCAAATAAGCCCCTTGTCATGCAAGATAGCGTGAGGTCTCCCATTCCAAAATGGGAGCCCTAAAAGTTCCGATTTTTGGGGCCATTAATGGGCCCGAGTGTCGAGATATGAAAAGGGAGCGATTTCGAGGCAAAGAAAATGGGGATTGGAGACAGACTGAAGACAAGGAGAGACGGATAGAGAGAGATTGGTGAAGACGGATTCCGGGAGATCACGAAGACGACTTCTTTTGTATTTCTTTCTCTAATTTGTGTGATGCTGGAAATCTTTCAGTTTGTAATGAAAATAACTATGAACTAACTTTTCTTTCTAGGGTTTTGTCAACCCTAACCACACCATTATGGATTAAAATTTAATCATGTTTTATTTAATATCAATATGAATTTCATATGTTGTTTTACTTCCCCGACCATCATATGCTATTATTTTGCCACTATATGCAATTCTAGGGAGTCCGATATCGAGAAGCATGACTGTGAGGGGACATGGGTAAATCAACGTTTGGTCAATCAGAGAATAGAGATATCCCGCATTCCAAGTAGCACAAGGGTTTTCACATTCATGCATCTTAGAGTGGTGGGGTCGAAGCAGAGATTTAATATTAATTCCCCACTCATGTAGATAGCAACTATCTCGAGAGAGAATAGCTTGTAGGCATGATCAACCCGCTAACATAAATCATATGAATATTAAATAAGTGCACTATCTAGGTGAAATCCATTAGGTGTGGTAGGCGAAGGCAAAACCCTAGGTTTTCTCATCATTACCTTAATTTGAAACTTTAATATTAGGCTTTCTTTAATTTCGTTGATTTATTCATAATTCGCTACAAGACTGGATCCAAATATTGTCTAAGTCACTAAAAACAAGATTTAATGACGCTCTTCTAGGAACGACACTCTTGACTCAAGCACTACACCGTGTGAACTCAACACGATACCCAGCGCACCGACCAACACAGATTTTTACCTAACTTACACGCCTGCCAATAGCCCATCATCTCCGCCTCAAGGGTCGAAAGCTTTTGTGTCTCGTAAAGTGTCCACGGACTTCTGGCGTTGCTCACGCTCCAAGAGGTAGGGATTCTTTCTACTTTTGTTTATTTTCCATTCTAGGGGTTATTTAGTTGAGTTTTAATGCCCTAAGGGGCTGTTTGGCCGTTTTTTCCCTAAGGGGCCGTTTGGCAAATTAATGGGTTATAAGAATAGTGCCCTGTTTTGACCCTATATGATGTCCAGTTTGTGAGACTGATTTTCAGTTAGAAAAAGGGAGAATTTGGACTAGTATCCTTCAAGGAAATTGTAGCCTTATCCGAGAACTTGATATTAGGCTTTTTAATCACCCAATCGGACCTCTATAACTCAAGTTATGGTTCGTTTTCGGGGACTACCCCAAGCTGCCCTGTTTTGGCCGAACCTATTGTCCAGGTTTTTGGGAATGATTTTCGATTGGGAAAAAGTGAGAATTTGGACTAGCATCCTTCAAGGAACTTGTAGCTCTATTTGAGAACTTGATGTTAGGATTTTGAATCACCGAAATCGGACCTCTATAACTTAAGTTATGGTCCATTTTCTGGGATTGTTATAGCTTAGGATGTTTAATGATTTGTGTCCAGATTTTTGCCACAATTGGTATATGATTGTAGTATATCATTGCTTGAATTGAGTGATATACTTGGTTAAAATTGTGTGAAAGTCAAATTGTGTGTTCTAATGGTTTGGCTTGTGTGCTTGTATGAATAAGGCCATTATATGGCTTATTGTAGGCTAATTGTGGACATGTTCTGTCACACCGCCCAGAGGTCGATGGATTGGTTCCCCACAGTAGTAGTGACTTGTGATGCCAATGTATGCATGTATTGATATGATGGCATGAATTATATTTGGAATTTGTATGCTTTTTTATATAAATGTCCAAATGATGCAAGGGTACTTATGCATGAGTGGGCATGCACATATAGCACTCATTGTATATGTAGCATAGTATAAATGAGCAATGGCATGATCAGACGTATCATGCACTAGACAACAAGTAATATGACATGGGTGTGAGTGCATGGTAGAGATCAACACACCGGGTGTTTAAGGTTCGGGCGGTAGCGTCGGGTACATGGTTGATCGATATCAGGTTTCGTGTTTGATGGTGGGTTCGGGGTGAATATGGGACAACGTCCAAAATGAGTCTCACTACAAAAAAAAAAAATTGAAAAATATGTGTCAGATAGCAAGTCAGTAGATCCCCCTAGTAGAAAGACCCAACATTCGTAGCTAGGACATGATCACCGGGCGGTGAAAGACGGTAAAAATATTGAAGGGGCGTGCGCGCTCCCGCGATGTAAACCTGCAACTGCGGGCCTGGGCTGCAAATGCATAAACACACGAAACTTGGGAAATGCAAGTTGATATCGGGAACCGTCCAATGGATTTTGATTTATAAAACAAAAAACTTTTGTTTTGAAAAATGGTTATTGATGGAACAAAATGACGGTTTGGTTTTCACACTCGGCATATACATGTGTCAGGGAGTCAGTAAGGAATCGGGACATGGGATAGGGTGAGTCACATTCTCATCAATGACATGTAGACATTTGAGTAGGAATGTGTATGTTTTTACTTGAATGTGTGAAGTGGCATTGCATGTGCACTTAGGTGGGGAGTAGCCCTTGTAGAAATTATTCTCTACTGGGCATTGCTCACTCCTGGCGTGGACTCCTTTCAAGTAATGTGTGGAGTGTGCAGTGGAGACATCGCCACCGAGGCTTGATTGTGGAGGAAGCCGTGGATGGCTTGATAAATATTGCTGTAAACTATATTAGAACAAACTAGTTTTTATTATATGTTGTATAAGAGTGTTGTAATAAACTCTATGGACTATTGCAGATATAGTTGTGTGTCGGGATATGGACAGATTAACCTCGTGTGGTCATTACTTATTTCGCTGAGATCTCGATGAGTTATGGTTATAATTGCTATACAAGTGCTATATATTGTAGAGCTTCCCGAATAAAGGAGACACTGCCTGATTTTTGTGAAAATATGGATCCCAATAAATGGGACACAAAAAGTGTGGTATCAGGTCACCCGAAATTCATAGGAATTCCACGTGTTAACAAGTTGTCAACAAAACCCTCGGGTTTTGGGGCGTCAGAACCTAACACTATGTTAAGGGGACCTTTATAGTCCTAGAGGGTTAATTGGGTTTAAACAGCTTTGTAGACACCCACTAGTTCTTCCATTCTGATTTGGCTTATTGGATCTTTAAACAGTTATTTCAAGAGCCCTCTCCATTATTTGGCAGGCAGACAAGTACAAAGGAGACAGTGGAAGGTGACGAGAGAGAGAGAGAGAAGAGAGAGAGAGAGAAAGAGAGAGAGAGAGAGAAGAGAGAGAGAGAGAAAGAGAGAGAGAGAGAGAGAGTTACCACCTTCTGGAAGCATTCTGGGCTGTTCAATATTGTCTGGAGAATCCATCACAGAAACCTTATGGCATTTGGAAGAAGATCCACAGTACTCCTTGCTAGAGGCGTGGAAAAGTAAGCTCTCCTGCAAAACATTTATCAACCCAGAATACAAAGAACAATATAGTCAAATAATCTCATAAATTCTTTGTCCTCTTCTTTCAGATGTGTGGTTTCGTATATGTTTATTATTTAAAAAAAAGAGATGATTCAAGGTATTGCATACCTGAAGATCATGAAGATGGAGAGTCTGTAGCAGAGCTCCCATGTTCACTGATAACATATTAGTGCAGTGTCCACACCTAATGGTCACAGCATTGATTACATTGCTGCACGGAACACTCACCTACAGGCGAAGCATCCGAAAAATGAAGAGTAGAAATGTGTGTATGTTTGGCCAGGATTTTCGAGAAGCATTAATATTTCAAGTATATATATTCTGAATTTATACAATGAAACCTCAATCTCTCTCTAAAGAGGACAGTTGTGAACTTTTTTAGTAGCTCAAACTTCAATCCATCTGACCCAGTAATGAATTTTTCATTTTGGTGCAGATAAAAGACAAAAAAAAATCATCCTTTAAAAAAATAATTAAAAAAAGTTTGTAGAGTGACAAGAGAAATTAATAACAGAAGAACATAAAATCAGGTGAAACCCATTACTTCCATTGACATCTATTATAAATTCTAAAGAATAGCACACTACCGGTTACAACCACTATCGATCTGCTTCACTAGCATAAATTCCAAGGATGGAACAGAGATTAACCCTCCAAAGAAGAAGAAGAAGAAGAAGAAGAAGAAGACGAAGAAATATATGTGGGTGTACTATATGATGTTTTGTGGGGCGGAAAATTTTATGTTTGGTTTCATTAAAACTGGAATAGACGGAGATACATTCTCATATCCAGGCTTCCAGCTACTCCAATATAGCTAGCAGAAGCCAGAATTCACATGCATATAACTATAATGGCACCCTCTCCTATAAAACAGCTCCACCCATTTCTCTTTCCATTCAGTGCGCCTGACACAAAAGGCAGTAAAAGCAGTAAAGTGAAGAGAGAGAGAGAGAGAGAGAGAGCGGGAGGGAGGGGAAAGAACGTGACTGCAGTATGGAAAACCACTAGGCAATAACCACATCACCTCCTCAAGGATGAGATTTGCTTCTCTTTTCCCAGTTTCTGAAATCAATCGTTGTAATTCTTCAAAAGAAATGAGATTCATGTACTAGGGATTTGCTTGTTTAAAGAGGGTTTTGTTATGATGGGTAAAGATACGTGGAATGAAGAAGCCCTTTGTACAAAGAATCAAAAGCATTTCTGCTGCCCGTGATTTGTTTGATTTTCCTCAACAAAATATAATCATTTTGAAGAAAACCCCAGCAGAAATTAAAATGCAAACAATCCCACCACCAGAAATATTAATCTATATTAAAGCAAATAGACAAGAAACTAGTAGAGCATTTCTGTGATCAAGCATAGTGATAAAAACCAAAAAAAAAAATGACAGGGAAAAACCAGAAACTATAGATGATTAGATGCTTATAATTAATTAATTAATTGTCGAAAAAAGCCGCAACAATATCTGGTTGGCGAAAAGCTATAGGTTGACTTGCATTTTGACTTGTCAAGAAAGCAGGAACTAACCCCCCCAGCAAACTCCTAGCTACCCTCCGAAAAACCCCTTATATTTGGATCAAATAGAGGTGATCGATCAAAGGTCACTCCAACTAGACAGGGTTAACGGAGCCATCAGGTTTAGTGACTGCTTCAGTACTGAAAAAAAATCATCTGAATATTCGGGGCAAAAAAAAAAAAAAAGAAAATACCTCAGGAATATATAACTCCCCACAAATAACATGCTGTATTTGGGATCTCTAGCAGATACATTGCCTCCTTTAGAAAAATTGAACATTTTGGTGAAGAGATGGAAATGATAATTTTATTTTTATGAATGGAAATTTTGAGCTATTATTTTTCTACCTTCATAGCAAAATCCTATTTCATGACGCAGTCATGATTTCTTTAAAATTGGAATGGATCTCCTCTATAAATGGACTACCAATTCTGAAAGAGGTCCTTTGAAATATAACAAGCAGAGAAAGGCCATGAATCAAGCCCTTACAGGTTAAAGGAAAAGTGGGAAGCAAAATAGACTTGTACCGCTAAAATGGTGTTGCAGAAGTTGCACTGCACATAACAAACACGTTCAGAAGCAATATCCAGAGACATTCTAGTGTGGTTGTTGATCACCTGGTAAAAGGGAATCTCCTTACACAAAAGTAGATGACAGAAGATGTATTGGGAAGATTGGAGATAGAAAAGAAATAAAATAGTAAGAGTACTTGATATGTGGAGGAAGAACAAGTTTCTTATGTATAGAGATCTAGTAGAGAGAACAATCTCTTTCTAGGTGTTTGATGAATTGGAGAATTAGAGAGGTGGGGATTCAGAAAAAATGACCTAATGATGTGGGAAAAAAAAAGGTTTCAGAGGATTGGTAGATAGCGGATTTATGACTCGGATATAGAGAAAATATGGTATGCATAGGGCATGATTGATTGAACAAGTGGATGAGAGGCAGTCTCCAGCTCCCGGGACAAGTGGGTTGCTTTAGCGGACGAGGGGGCGAGATATTAATTGCTGGAATGTGTAAAGATGAGAGAACTATATTGCAGAAACACGAAAAAAGGGGGATGGGGGAAGATGACAAAACTACCACTATACTCTCCATTAAGCGTGCCACATTGCCAGTGGAATAAAGTTGAGGCATTTACTTACTGTTTTCAAGTCTATTGTATTCACACAATGTTTAGGGAAATGCAGCATGACTGCTATTATGTACCTGATTCAAAATAGGAGACGGGTTTTACCTAAGACTTGTCGCGTTAAATCTGCTTTTGTCGATGATTAACAAGTCAATTTCATCCAATAATTTCCAAGATTCAAGTCGTAGCTTAACCAGGAGCCATATGCATAAATTAAGAACTTGTGTTTTGAAGCCGAAGTACGGACAAAATGTTAGTTAGTCTACTTCAATTCAATGAATACATCCATTTTTAGACATATGAAGCAGATTAATTAAGGCTATTTACACTTCTATTAGTCCAAACAACCAGCCAATTAGTGTTCAGTCAACGTTTTTTTATTTTATTTTCTCCTTCTGTTTTAGTTGTGTACTAAATGATAGATCGCTTTCTCTATTTAATGTTTTTTAACTATTTCTATGTCAAATCCATTCTTCCACCACACACTGGTCCCTTTCTTGAAAAACTACTTTAGGCATGTTGTAGTACCTGCATTCATAGCTGTAGTGATAAGAATGTATCATGTTACTATCATTCAGTCTTTACATGAATAAAACATCTAATTTCAAACACATTACTAATGTTGACAGTAAACACAAGTTTCTTGGTGAATCTTTTAAGAATCTTAGTTGCATCTCCAATTTTATGGGGAAAGGTCGAGAAACAGCAGTAGATCGCCAAAAAACAAGTTGATGGGGGGAAACACTAAAGCTCAATTTCAAATATGAAAAGTACTAAGGAAAGAAAAAAAAAACTAAAAAAAAAAAAATTTTAATGGAAAATATAAAAGAAAATCAAATATATGTTTAAATCTTTTTTTTATTTTTAAATTTTAAGTATTTCCTTTCACTTTCTTTTCTCTTCTCTATTTTCTTTCTTTACAGATACTGGGTTCAAAATGCTTTTAAGTCGTTAGAACCCAAAATATACCATAAGAAAATAAAATATAGAGGAAAATAAGAAGGAAACATATAATGAAAGAAAATTTGGATGAAAATAAAATATAAGTTTAAACTTATTTGATTTGTTTCTCTCTATTATATAAAGATTAATAAACTTAAAAATATTTAAAATTTTGAGTAATTTTAATTATATATTTATTCAAACTCATTTTATTTATTTATCTCTATTATGGTTAAAGACATGATCTTCATATCGAACTCAAATCCTTCAAGCTTTAGCTTTTAGAAGGGTTGGTCGTTTAACATGGTATCAGATTTTGGTTTGATTCCACATCTCTATAATGCATTCTCCATTTGTTTTTGTAAGTTCATAGAGAACTTTATTTAATTTGTTTTACTCTCCATGTACAATATGAAGCCTAAGAACATAGGTAAAATTTTGAGAAATTTTTATTGTATTTGACTTTCTTTTATATTTTTCAACATGAGAAAATCATTTTCTTAAATACTTTTTAGGATCCAAAAGGAGCCTAAGGTTGTGCTTGGTTGACCAAAAATGCTAAGGAAATTTTTTTTCTCATGTTTGGATGTTTAATGAAAAATGTCAAAGAAAATCAAATATACATAAAATTATTTAGAAAGTCAAGTATTTGAAAATCATTTAACCTTTATAATAACAAATGGAAATAAATATAATGAGTTTGAAGTATTCAATAAGAAAATTAGTAGCCAAATTCCCGAACTTCATAATCGTTATTTAACTCAAATAAAAAGTTTGTTTTTAAATATAATAATCTTTAATAAAGAATTTTGTTTTTATATCCCAACTTTCATTTTAATTGTAGTTATAGCACCAAAACGATGTTATTTCATTGTGCCACATTTGACAAGGTAGAAGTCTGGAGTTTTGTTGGGATATAAAAACAAAAATTCATAAAAGTTTATATTTAAAAATCAAGCTTTTTGTTCAGGATTTAAATGCAAAAATCATGAAAATTCAGGATTTTAATACTAATTTTCCCTATTTAATATAAATAATACATTAGATTTATTTTTATTTTCCTTCATTTTTTCGTTCCTTCTAATTTTTCTCTTTATGTATTTATTTCATTTTCCTTCAAATATTTTGAGAACTAAACATAGCCTAAATTAAAATCAGAGGGGTCAAAAGTAAATGTTAAATGACAATTAATATTTATTTTGAATTTAAGCATCTTGGCTCAAATAATTTTTTTCCAAAATTTAAGGGGGCTAATTATTTTTTTCCAAATTTTCAGAGGGGGGCATTGGGCCCTCCTGAGCCCCACATAGATCCACCAGTATCGAGAAATATGATCTGGAATATTTTGCCTCTGATAGGATGAAACGCTTGCGTTTTCTCAAGTTGAATTCCATTGAATTTGGAGGTCATAATTTCCGTAATGTTCTCTCCACGTCTAGTCCAAAAATGGCCCCCTCTAGTGTAGAAGTTGTTTCCAGGGTTAGTGCTACGTCGAGAAACTCGGTCCAAGGGTATGACTGGTATTTCACCCCTCAAGAGTGAAGGGATACAACCCGTAATCTTTGTAATTGGTTTAAATCCAATTACTACACATTTGTTTAAATTAAAAACGGAACATTTTAATATCATTAATTCCAAAATTCCATACTATTTACAAAATTTTTCAAAATCTCAATCTTTAAATATGAACTAACATAAAAGTCCAAAAATAATTATTCATACTTTAAAGCAATCCCCTCAAAACTAAATAATTTTAAAAGAATATAACTTTATCAGTTCAAACACAAAGTACAAAATGGATTCCAAAATCAAAATCGTAACAAAAATGATGAGTCCACAACCTAGCCATCACTTATCACTAGAACTAGGAGTACTTGAAAAATTAGTCAATAACGAGGATGAGCTTGAAGCCTAATAAGGTAGACTAATGCACTTCATGGATAAAACATTTTCAGTTTACTTGCAAAAATAGGAGATATTATCATTTATCATTTTCATAAATTTTCTTTATCAAAGTATTAATTCAAATCCTCAAACCACGTATTTCCATTTAAGTACAAACGTTTTCATATCAAAACCCTTCAAACATTCAAATAAGAAATTTTATTTTCTTTGGTCATTGAATCTCAAAACGATGCCTAGCTATGTGAGACTTTCAAATGATTTAAGGTCAACTATTATATCCCCTTGACATAGTCAGATATTATCAACTATTATATTACGTTGACAAGGTCATATATTGTCAATTATTATATTCCATTGACAGGACCATATATTGTCAACTATTATATCCCCATTGATATTTACTTATATCACACCATTATATCAAGTCGATAAGGCCGTGTTCAACACCCGTAGTTAAAATATACTTCATAAAATTTGCATTCATAAAATATAAATATCATAATTTTCTTCATAACCAAAATAGCATGTATTTGCACAAAACATGTTTGATCCATATTTAAATAAATGAAATGTAAAAAGAGCTTTCAACTTCTATACTGTATATAAAACGTGCTTTTTTTAAAAAAAGACTGCATTGATTTTCCTTTACCTCAAAGCAAACTTGGAAGTTCTGAATCACTCTGAAAATATTCAACTAAGAGTCTACTTCACCTAAAACGAATAATAAACAAAAACCATAAAAATACGAACCCTTAATTTATTCTTATTTTATTTCTATTTATTTATTTTTCTATTATTACTATTTTTTTGTTGTTATTAATATTGTTATAATTTTTAATTATTCATCATTACCTAAATTTTCTAGGCATTCAAGTAAATGACCCTTTTTGTCTTTTCACCATGTCTATCCAAACATGATTAAATATTTTTTTTTAGCTTTTCAAATACTAATGTCATGACCAAAAGAACTTTATTTTTGTCTTTTTTTATTCAACAAGTCTCATTCACCCTAACAAGCCTATGATGGTCACCAAGCCTACATCTTAATTTACTTTATTTTATTTTTTATTTTATTTTGTTTATACCTACTATCCTCCCCTTTGTTTTTTCAAAGCCATATGCCATACAATATACAAATTTCCCACCGTAGATATTCATCTCTCTTGTTTTTTTGTTTTGTTTTTTTTTTCCACAAGTCCTAAGCCTATGGTGGTCCCCTGCCACATTCCTCTCTCTATTTTTTTTTTGTCAAATAAAATTTTCATCTTCAGAAAGATCATCTTATATCAAGCTTTTTTAAAAAACCCTACTATAAATCAAACATTTTCCCAAAGTTGATCAAACCCAAAGAACTAAAGAATCTGCCACTGTGCGTGGATTTAGAAAAATAATATGAAAAGATCAAGATCAACATAATTTTCATCTTCCTTCAACCCTAAACTAACATCCTAGGGTTTTCCCGGAATTAGTATGAAAACCATTCAAAGAATAACATAATAAAAAGACATTTTATTTTATGTAATAAATGCAATTTTTTAAATTCATAGAGGAAATCTATAAGAAAAATCAAATTTTTGAAAGCCTTCTCTCAAAACCCTTAACCTGACAAAGCTCCTATAGATCAGGAGAGCCTAGTAGGGTAGAAAACTGAAAGACACCACATGAATAAAACATTTTATTATTTTATTTTATTTTATACCTAAGGCCTTCTCCTTAAGGAATTACCAATATGTTCTTCATAAAATTTTTCTTATTTGCCCCTTTATTTTATTTATTTGTTTTTTATTTTATTTTTATGGGTATTACAGTTAGGATACCCCCACCTAACTAGACAATCAAAGAAAGTTGTTCTTGTTTTTTTTTTCTTCTTTTCTTTCATTTTTTCTTTGATTCTTCTTTTCAATACAAACCTATCTCATCCTAATAATTTCTTCAAAAATACAGAAAAGTTCTAATGTCAGAGAGAGAGAGAGAAAGACATTTATCTGGATATCTATTTAAATCTGAAGATAGTTTTTAATGGGCATATAAAACTATATTAATTTGTAGTTCACTTAATAAGAAAATATCTCAAGTTTAAATGATACAATAAATAAAAGCATAAATGCCACCAACAAATCTAAAAGAGTCAAGTACATGGTTGTCATCAAATTTCAGACGGATCCGCCATTTTTATGTTTCAAGAATACTAAATTTTTCATGTCTTTTTCCCCTACATTCTTTTCCTTTTGGAACTCATAGGCCTACAATGCTTGGAGCCTTACTTGGATTCATGTATCAATTTGAATTTTTAGGACATTATCTTTTACCTCAATTATCCTTCATACCATACTTTAAGAAAGTATCTAGTGGTTTGTTGGTTAAATTATTTGTGGGACATCAATACATGTAAAATTATTCAAATCTAGCTAGGATGTGTTATTTCATGCCTATTTTTCTATGTAAATTAATCTAGTTATTTATTTGTAATTCTTTGCAAATGAACAATCTCTTAAACTTCTTGTTTACATTGGTTTGTTCAAGGATTTAAACGAGACAACTAAGATACATTCTATGAAATTTTATTTTATTTTCTAGATTATATTCCTTCCCTAGATGGTGAGAAAATGAAACATAAAATGGTATATGCAAAATGTGCCATAAGAACATCACTTATCATAGAGTTTGTTGGTAATCTTGGGTTACTCCTTCCCATGCATAGGATCTTGTAAGGTGCATGCATATATCTCTAGGAACTTCTGCATTAATGCAACAAAAAATAATGGCATCAAAAACCAATTTAAAATAAAGACTAGAGACTTGAAACTGTTAATTGTGTCCTAAATGTTCTTATGATCAAAATCTATCTAGTGAAGAATATGCTTGAAAAGTATATAGGTCTCATACACATACGATCTCCCATCTAAAGACTCGACCATGATTTTGGTACTCTAATATGACAATGGAAGAGAGGAAGCATTGACACACTCTCTCTTTGACACACAAATTAAAAATCATTGGGAAACCTTAACTCTTCTAGGGGGTGTTTATAGAGTCACCTACTAAACTTATGTGACTTACACCCGTCAAAGATTGGATCACTTAATCTAACTCAAAATAAGTCCTTATTGATTGAAGAACCATAATGGACCATCTAATTAATCAATTAGCCTAATCCAGAGACTTGTCCATTATAACTAGTAATCTTGTATAATTACCAAAACACTTTTATGCACAAAAATGAATTGGAGCCAATTGAGCCCTCATAAGCCATGTTATATCATGGTATAAGAGTACCAACTTCCTAAAAATCTAATTATGAAGTTGATTCAATATTAATTTTGAAGAGAATCAATTGCACTCTAAGACCCCTATGTAAATTAACATCAAGACAAAGCTAGAATTCATAACCTACTTCCCCTCCATGAACTGTGTGAGTAATCTACTAAGATAGTGCTGACACTTATCAAGATTACCGTTCAAATCCTTAATTTGCAAATCCAAGTATTATTTGATCTATGGAAATATGTTGTATTTCCAAGGTGAATATGTCAATTTCCAATAAAGTAATTGTTGAATTAATTTATTAATTATGAACAAAGCATAATCATGTTACAATTTTAATTGAACTTCACTAGAAAGGAAACAGCTAATGCATGCAATAAGAGGTTCATCCATACAGCAGCATCAATTGCATAGGGGAGATACATAAGGAATTGAAGCTACCATGCAGCAACAAACTCAAACCACGCAATTGCATGACTTGAGCCATGCAATAGTGCGACTTTACCCACACAATAGCATGACTTTACTCACGCAATTGTGTGACCCAAGCAACAACGTGGATCATGTCACGGAATTGCGTGGCTCCTTGCTTTTCTCAGATCTAAAATGCCCCTGTCTCATGCAATTGCGCCACTTAATCCACCCAACAGCTTGTTCTTCGGGCCTAAAGCAAGTGAAGCTAGCTCATTTTCTGCCCTAATTTTGACAGAATATAAGAGGAAACCCCTGATAACTACACAACAGAGACGAGGGGGACGGATATGACTAGAGACAGAAAGAGAGGAGGATGGCTCAGACGACAACACCATTGAAGATCTTTGTCTATTTCCTCTCATACTTTACTTTCTCTATGTCGTTCTTTTCTCAATGATTGTATTTCTCTTAAGCGTGTTCTAAGTTTCGAATTCTAGGGTTTTGAAGTAGCCTATGCTATAATATGATGGATTAATATTTATTTATATATTTAATAGTGTTTTTGGTTGTTTTTATTGAATGTCCTATTCCGGTTTAATTACATGTTAATGATTGGCCACCATTAGCACGCTTTAGCTATTGGTTTGAGATCGAGAGATGATAGCCAGTAGGGGTATGAGTAGGATGTCAGATAATCAACTAGAGAGTAGTGATACCCTAGTTTTATATGTGGCACTTAGGTTTAGAGCTTATTGCTTCTCAGAGTTCTAGGATTTGAAACAGAGATGCAATACAATCGGTTCTTGTGATAGTGTCATTATTTGAGAAAGATCGGCACGTACTTTCAGAAAACTTGCCATCAATAAAAGGACCTAATCATCATTGAATGCTTTTCGCACATCCATCAGTTGTAACTAGGTGAAGTCAAAACCTTAGATTTTAGCTTTTAGTTTAGGGGCTTTCTTTTATTTGATTTTTTTTATTCAAAAATTTTTCAATCATCCAAATAGAGCCTAAGCTAGATTAGAATCGTTAGTTAATAACCAATCCTTATGGGATGATACTCTCACTTTCACTTTATTACTTGAACACGAGGCATGTACTTGCTCACAGAGGCAATTTACATTTTCATACATGTTTTATCCCTATCAAGTTTTTTGAGTCTTTGTCATTGATTGGCATTTCTATTAATATTGATTCAAAATAGCTTGACACTACTTTAGATATAGTTAGTTTTTTTTTTTTTTCATTTTCTATTTTAATTTGGATTTTTGTTTTTGTTTTTTTTGTTGTAGGTGATGATTCACAATGGAGGTTGTCATCGAAATCAACTCAAATTTCTCTTCTCACCCAAGAACTACAAAGGAGGCAACTAGTCAATTGTATCACATCAGGGCGCTGGGGCGCAAGTGCTGGAACCTGCTACATGCCTATGGGATAAAGTCTAACATGGGGTAACTCCATACATGAACAAGACACGCCACTCTAAGATAATATCACCTGTACCATGGAGACCAATCAAGATGTTCCTCAACCTCCACAAACAAAGGAGTTGATTCTTGAAGATGCAATGGTTGAATTGGCTAATTCAAAGGTTGAAATGGAAAAAAATCAAGCTTAAATGGCCACCTCTCGTCTAGGAGAAGCCATGTATAAATTGGCAAACTCTCAAGCTCAATTCATAGATGAGACTAAGGCCAACCTACAGAACTAGTAAACTAAGCTCTAGAATCAATAAGCCTAGATCAAGAACTTGGAGGTACTAGTTGGGCAAATAGATAAGATACTTTCAGAAGAACAACAAGTGAGTTTGCCTACACTTGAGGAACCTAGAAACGTAGAGGTTGATGCCATGGAGCTACATGAGTTAGTTTTCAAAGAAGAAGGATCAACTTCTCTAGAATCGATTGAGATAAGAAAAGAAGTTGAGATACTTCTGGAGATGATCCTTTGGGGAGAGGTGCATGAGAAGTTGGAAAATAAGAAAATGAATCCCATTTCAAAGGTGGATGAGCATATCTTTGAGATGAATGAGAATTTGAGAGAGCAAATACAGAAGAAATCTCCTAAGACCTCTAGGAGAGCATGCAAGCTCCTCAGATTGCGTGCTCAAACAACGTCACGCCTCGAGCATACTTTCGTCCAAAGAAGGACAGGCAAAAGAATCATCAACCAATCCATAGTTGGTAGAGTAAAACTGGACTCTAAAAATGGAATAGCTTCTTGGGAGGCAACCCAAGCTGATTTATGCATCGATTTAGTAAATTAGTAGCTTTTTTTTTTTTATTTGTTTCAATTAGTGTTTCGTTTTTTATGATTTGGCATTTTCATGTTTTGATTGTGCAGTGAGGAAAAAGTGATGATTTGCCAAATTCCATCATCCATCACAATTTCTCCAACTGGGATGATCGGGCCACATCACACTTAAGGAAGTCCCCAAACCCTTTACTATTATGTTATTCTTTCACACAAGCACAATGCTCATACTTGCCTGGGGAGGGAGGATTTATCTTTTGTTTACCAACTTTAGTGTATTTGCTTGTCTTTGAGTCTTTTGTTTAGTGTGTTTGCTTTGAGTTGGATAAGAGTAAGGCTAGTGATAAGTTAACTGTTATGAATTCTATCTTGGCATTGTGCTCAAAATTTTGAAAAATTTGAAAAAATCTTTAATTGAGGATACCTTTGCATTTATCCGATCTAGGACTTGAGCGCTGATGAGTCCAAAAACTCATTAGATTTTTAATACATTTTTCTGAGTTTATAATGAGAATAACGATGAATTGTTTGCAGAGAACTGATAATTGAATCAACTTCCAATTTGCAGGAAAATACAAATATTAAAAATCAAATTTTAGCAAAAATCATAAGAAATCACCGGAACAGCGTTAGAATCTAAGTCAAACCCACGCGAATCGGTCGCGACAGAAGCGTACTTCAAGAATTCCAAGTCACGACTTTCAACAAATTTGATTCAAGAAGAAACTCGAAGAGTGAATAAGTGAAGTCGGATCCGCAGAAGGGAAGCTGACAAAATATGACTTGGTCGAGAATAAAAGAAGCGCCAGTCGAAGAAGTTCATGTCGCGACATCAGCTGCGACGCCGCGACACCAAACTGAGATAAATGAAGTCATGATACCACCTCATGAGGTGTCAGCGTGACAAGGAGCTGACTACAAAGCCACAAAGAACAACCTCTCAAGTAAAGGAAGTCTAACTAATTTCAAAGAAAGAACTTGATGTCGCGATTTCTTGACAAAGAATGAAGAATAACACTGTTGTCGCAACAGTAAACTCCAAACTGCATTTACCAGAACTAATGAAGAAGCAGATAAAGATGTCTCACACCACTTCCGAGGTCGCGGTATAGAATCGGAAGCTTGGGGCTAGTGAGACACGCCGGTGTCGTGATTAATCGGGACATTAGAAGTTGCAACAAAGATTTTCAAAGAGGCCGAACATAGATACGCGACGCTAGGAAATGTATAGAGACATCAAACACCGACCAGTAAGATGTCGCGACGCCCCGCTGGTCGCATATTAGTTGAAGTAAGGGTGAAGTCGCGACGCCCTGCTGGTCGCGACATCGCTATAATGAAAGATGTTCGCGACGCTCTTCGCAGTCGCGATATCACCGCAAAGAATGGAGGTCGCTGACATCATTTACTGCCGCGACATCATACCCAAGAGATGTCAAGACAAGTCGTTTCACAATAGTAAACTTCCACGACATCAAAGAGCTCATAAGCATAACATTGAAGTCGCGACGTATGATCGGGCGTAGCGACCTCAAAAGAGCTCATACAGTGTAAAGGAGACGCGACGCTCATTCACCGCCGCGACATCAATTACAAGGAATGAAGGTCACGACATCACCACCGTCGCATATCGCATCCAAGGTGTTAAAGGCAAGTCGCGACCGCATAAAAAGCTTCTCGCTACAGATCGAACATAAAACTAAGTCGAGACGCATGATCAAGTCGCTACCTCAAAAGAGATCGCCACGAAGAATGTTAAGTCGCGACATCGTAATAGCTCATAAGCGTATCAGTTGAAGTCGCTGACGTAAAGAGAAGTCACATATCGTATCAGCCATTATCAACGTTGAAGTCGCTGACAGAAAAGAGAGGTCGCGACATCAAGTCAAGGTCGTGACAAATAAATGGAGTCGCGACATCAAGTCAAGGTCGCGGATAAATACAAAATTGAGTCGCGACATGAAATAAACAACGGGCTCATTTCAATCCACAACAGTGCATCGGGCTAGGCCCAAATTAAACCCTATAAATACGCAATGCTATCGAAAAGAAAGCGCCTCGCGCTTTAGAAAGAGAAGTCCGGTAGCCGAAGGCTCGTGGTAGTCAATTTTCTTTTTTCTTTTTTCTTTGTTTTGTCGTTATTTTTTGTATTAGATTAGAGTAGATTGTTATTTCTTTGAATTTCTCGGATCCGATGTTAGTCGTCAAGCTGCTGAATGCACGTTATTTTCTTCACCATCGTTGCCTGCCTAAGTCCAAACAAATTTTGAATCAAACTTCCAGCTTTCGATCTGGCGTAGTTCTTTTGATCAAGGAGCTAACAAGTAGTGTAATGAAGCAATTTAGAAACCCAAATTTTCCGTTGAATTTACTCGTTGTTAGAATTTATCTTTTCAAGTAAATTTATCGTAGCTCCACTCGAACTTCGACTCAATCTTCTCACGGGTTTTGTTTATTTGTTGTATCCATCTGAAATATTAGTGTCCTATACCCGTAATAGATCGTTTACGCTCCGATTTCCAGAGGTCCTCCCGAGTGACATGCAGAAGACATTCCCAGAGTTTCTAACAATATCCGAAGGGTATGCGAACCTAATATCGGGATCTACTGGCTCAGAAATTTAATCGATAAATCTTCTTCTCACTAAACCGAGAATGAGTCACTGACTTATCAATTGCATGAGCGTAGAGTTCGCCTCGACCAACAAGAAGTTCAACTCGTTAGCAAGGATCTAATCAAGGAAAGAATGAACTGCTCCAATTTTTTGAGGATGAGAAACTCAGTGATAGTGTAAACCAATGCTTAGCCTATGTCTTAGGAGCTAAGGTTTACAAATTCATGTTCGGGGTATGAAGCATTGAAAAGAAAAAATACCCATAACAAGGCAACTCGTATTAAAAGTGGAAGTGTCCAATCCTCCGCATTCGAAATAGTGGAAGATTAGATGATGAAATATGTCATTATGAGGAGATCCACATGGCATTACTCTTCTTCCTTGACTATTCTAAATCTGAAGTTCATGGCAAAGCTACAGAGCAATACAGGAATTGATGTTTTTAAAAGCAACAGTTTGTATCATTAATGCCTCCCTTTAAAACCAACTCCACTGGTCTTCATTTCTTTTGATCCTTTATTTTAGCTTCCGCCATTGTTCCGTTCTATCTGAGTTTAAGATATCTTTATTCTTTCAATATTTGGTATTGCAGAACATATCCAATTCAATGCCAAATCCATAAATCCAAAACAGTTATTGTGAGTCGAGTAGTCGTGTAGCTGATCGAGAATTCCGAGATCTCTCGTGGGATCGATATCCTGGACTTAAATCCACTTTATTACTTTGTTCGACCGTACACTTGCGTAATCATGGATCAAAACCAGAAAGAAATTTTATCTAGTCTTAAGGAAACCATTTTAATCAGTATAATTGCAAAGAAATATAATTAACAAGTTTCATGGCATTATTGTTGGGGATTAGACAATAGTCCTTTGGTAATAGTGTCATTAATTTGTATATGTCTTTTGGTTAAGTCCAACAACAAGTTTTTGGCGCCGTTGCCGGGGATCGAAAGAATTAATTAGATCAATATTGCGACTAAAGAAGTGGAAATAATACCGACATTTAAAAAAAGAAAAAGAACAAAAATAGAGCTTTTCAAGTAGTGACTTCAGTATTTCTTACTACCAATTTTTAACAAGCCATGATGAAAATATTTGTTAGGTTTGACTAATCCTTATTAATATGAGTATGCTTTATTCGAGGAGAACTCTTTAATGCTAGAAATGTGATCCGACCTTATTCCAAACAGACACCTGACCGGGAGAGAACGCTCAGAGCTTAAGAAAGACAAAAGAGTTTAAAACGCAGCCTGCGGCGTAAGAGAGACATGACCTCAACAGAGGAACAGAGGGATACCAGGCCTGTAAGACCCTCTAATATCGACACAATGGAGGATTTGAGGCCTATTATTCAAGAAGAGTATTCTCTGCGAATCGTATGTAAATCTACAGCTGGATGCAAAACAATTTTGAACTAAAGCCAGCCTTAATTACAATGGTTCAGAACATCAGTTTACTGGTCATCCCACCGAAGACCCAAATGAGCACTGAAGATTTCTCAGATTTGCTAATACAAAGGAAGTTCAATCTATAGAGACTGTGAGGTGATAAAACTACATCTCTTCCCATTTTCGAGAGACATAGCAGCCACATGGTATGAATCATTACCATATGGATCCGTTTGATACTGGGAGGAGTTGGTAGAGCTTACCAGTGCATTCTTTCCCCATCTCTCACTGTGAGATGGTGAAGAGAGATAATTGTATTCCAACATGGAAGATGAGCCCCGTATGTCGCTCGGGAGCATTTCTCCAAAAGATCAATAAGAGGCGCCCAATGCATGGGATAGACTTGAAGACCTGCATGGATATAGTGTATCACGCTCCGACGATACATCCAAGGGTATTATCGATGCTTCGCGCCGTGGAGCATCTGGGTTTAAAAGTGTTGAAGAGGCAAGAGATCTCGATAGAGGACTCGCAAATGCAATATGAAAGCTCCATCCGAGTTTTCAAGAGGTAAGAGGGCAGAGAAAAGGGGTCATGAGCTGAGCAAGATGACGCCCATGGAAGCTGTCATTATAATGCATAGGATGGACAAACAAGAGAGGAAGATGCATACCGCCATGAAATAGAAGCAAAGAGGAAAGAGAATTGATGAGAAGAAGTGCTGATGAGGTAACAGTAAGAAGGTTCTTATGGTGCTGAGGAGGCTAAGTACGTGAACGAGCAAAGGAGTTATCATTTCAAGCCAATCCTAATCCCGCCCACACTATACCATCCAACACCGAGGAACCACTTAAAATTTCTCATATGGTGGAGGGGCATTACATGGCCTGCTGCCAAGTGGACAACATCCTCAACAAGGATATTGAGCGTACCACCAAGGTTCCAACAAAGAAGCAGCATGAGGTGAGGGCGTAAATGAATACGGTCGAGGAGAACTCCAACCATTCGAGGATCAAATGTCATAGCCTACGGGGATAACAAGAGGCTGTCATAATTCCATGAATGTAAACTATCCGACTTGGAAACTTTCGTGCCTGACACCCGTGATACTTCAAAAAGAATGCTAGTGCTTCACCGAAAATCTATAGACACAAGTAAGGCATCGGTTCTTAATATGCCAAATCAACAAGGGAACATTCCCCATGACACCCGGGGAAGAACCCTAAAGATCGCATGGCAATTCAACTGAAGTGGGAAGGATTTTGAGCAAAGAATGTAAAGCATGTGATAAACAAGAGACTGAAAGGGCAGAAAGAAGAGACTAAAAGAAAGAAGAGAAGAACAAATTTGATCGAACAGATGAAAGGGAAGAAAATTACTAAAGATGAGTACCAATTATGCCCTTATTATTCCCATGTAGACTTAAGTCAAAAGAGTAAGAATGCTTTTCTAAATTCTCGATATTTTCAAGAAAATAGAAATAAATATCCCATTTGCAAGAGGTGATCATCAAATGCCTTTATGCAAAATTTCTCAAGGAGGTGCCGAGCAAGAAAAGAAAGATAGCCGAGAGAGGTATAGTTAATCCCTGATCGGTTTACAAAGGCATTATCCAACATCGTAAGCTCCCAAAGAAAGATGAAAGACCCTCGGCGCTTCATCATTCGCTCTATGTGGCAATGAGTTCAAGAAAGCTTTATGTGACTTGAGCAAGTATAAATTTGATGCCTCTATCAAGCAGCAGAGACTAGTTCGGGGGAACTAACCCCAACAAAGAATTACTTGATGTATGGCCGATAGATCACTCATGACAACCAATAGGGCATTCCCAAGATGTACTCGCCAAGGTCAGAAATTCATTTTCCCAAGATTTTGAAAGACATGCCAGAATGGAGGAAGATCTCGTTCCTTTGTTGTCGGGAAGACCTTTCTTAGCAACAATGTGAGCTCGCCACCGTGACGTATTTAAAGGTGAACTCCGACACCGTGAGCTGGGAATGAAGTGTTGCATTTTAATATTATTAATAAGAGTCCTGAAACATCCTAATGTAGAGGAAGATAATATGGTCGTGTTAAGCACAAATTTCTTTCTCAATGATGAAGTGAATTTGATCAACAGATTGGTCTTAAAACTCTATCAATGAAATTGAGATGAATTTTCAAGACTCGAGAGCTTGACAGAAGTTCCTCATTCTTCCTAAATTTGTTGATTATCAAACAACCTAAGTATAAATGAAAACATTAAGATAGTGGAGCAAATTTTAAAACAACAAACTTACAAGCAGAAACTAGCGCGGTAAGGGTTATTATCAAGGAGTTGCCCAACATTTGAAATATGAGTTTGCAGCCGAAAAGAGAAACTAGTTATCATATCACCAGATTACCAAGTCAAGAATGTGGTTGCTGGTAATTTCGAGAGTGGCCAAGGAAGCGACGCTGTCAATCAAGATCCGAAAGGTATCGCCCCATTTTATGTGCCAAAATATTGCCGAAGATAATGCAAAACTTCGCTGAGCATCAAAGGAGGCCGAACCTGGGCCATGAGCAGTTTCGCCGTAAAGAAGTTCTGAAATGGTTAAATGCATGTTTTATATATGCTATATCGTGCATGCGCTTCGGGTGTCGGGACATGTGGTTCCTATGAAAGGTGATTCACCGTAATCGTAAATGAAAAGAATGAACTTATTCTAATGCCAGAATCCGCAAGACAAGATGGAGCGCTTCGCATTCACCACGTAAAATTGAACATCGTGAATCCGTAAAGGATCATTTTCCCTTACCTTCATCGATCAAATGTCGATAGGTCAGCAGACAATCTCATTTTTGTTTTCGATGGATATTCCGATATAACCAACAGCTATCAGACTCAAGATCAGAGAAAACCACTTTACATGCCCATTTGGTACTTTTGCTTTTAGAAGAATGCCATTTTGGACCTGTAATGCCTCTTATACCTTCCAAAGATGCATGATGTTCATATTTTCTGGATTTGAAGGTATTAGTTACGGAGATCTTCATGGATGATTTTACGTTGTATGATCCACTAACAATGCTCGCATAACTGGGACAGACTTCAAAGGTGCAAAGACAAAAATCTAGCTCGACTGAAAAATGCCATTTTATGGTTACAAAAGGGATTGGTCTGGCACATGGTTTCGTGCTAGGCTTCAAGTACTCAAGCAAAGGTTTCACTATAAAAGACCTAATGCCACCTAATTACATCTGCTGGAACTAAGTTTAGACATGCAGATTTTATAGAAGATTTATCGAGATTTCTCAAAATTGCTGCACTACTACGTAGATTACCGGAGAAAGATAAGAAGTTTTTATTTGATGAATCATGCCGCAGTTACTCAAGAAATCAACCAGATTGGAAGCTCCCATCATGGCAAAACCAGATTGAATTGTAGAATTCAGATCATGTGTGATGCCAATGATTTCAGAATGGGAGTCGATTGGGATGTAAAAGGAAAAGTGTTCAAGGCCATCTACTATGCTAAGAAACCTTTAATGAAGCACAAGAAAATTACTTACTACCGAAAAAGGAGACGTGGGCAATGTTGTTTCGTATGTAGTACCCAGCTATATATTTTTTGTTGGGGTCCCATGTTGTTATACACACTCATCATGCAACAATTAAATATTTAATGGCAAAGAAGGAAGCAAAGTCAAGATTGATCAGGTGAGTATTATTGTTGAGGAATTTGATTTAGAAATTGGAAGACAAGAAAGGCAAGGATAATGTGATACTGATCACTACAAGAGTAGGAACCCATCAGAAAGAAAAAGGCAGAGAAAGAAAATTCTTCCAGATGAGTGCTATCAAATTGGCCACTTAATCACCCCGATATGCCGGAGAGCCAGAATTTCTTAGTCAGGAATTACGCTGATGAGAATTCAAATATCAAATAGAAAAGGTTAAGGATCGATAAATAGTACTACATCCTCAGATTAGATCCATGATGGCTTGGGTAAAAGAGGAGTCAGACCGATTATAAGGGAGATGTGTACCCGTAAAGTGAGTTGGAAGCAAAGATTTACAAGAATGTTATGCATCACCTTATTATGACACTTCATAGTTATATAAAACAACCCACAAAATTATCCAATGGATTTTATCGCTCTACAATTTCATGACTATTTGAATGGTAAAGTCAGGTGATCACGCCAAAGAATGGGAAATATCAACAAAGGCATGAGATGCCCTCGCAAGGTATCCTTGGTGCAATTGTTTACATATATGGGGAACTGATTTTATTGTGGCCTTTCCGCCTATTTGAAACATATACATACTCACCAGGATTTACAATAAAACTGTAAGAAGATACTATTCTAAGAATGATGCCAATACATGGGCCATGTGGGTTTTTGCTGTAAAGAAATATTCTTAGCGCATTGGGACACCTTAACTATAATTAGTGATGGAGGAAGCTATTTCAGAAATAAGGTGTTTTGATAAACTCACGAAAGGTATATGGTATCAAACACATTATGAGCTTCGGCTTATCACCCTCAAACAAATGGGCAAGCTGAAATTTCCAACAAAGAAGAAGAAAATTCTGGAAAAGATCAGAGTTATAGCAGAAAAAATTTACCTGCTTGATGATGCATTATGGGCATACAGAATCGCTTAAAATCCCATCGAATGTCCCCATGCATTTCGCCTTCGAAACCATGTCACCTCCCTTGTGAACCGGGAATACAAAGCCATGGGCCATCAAACAACAATCCGATTTCTAAAATTTAAAGGAAGAGAGACTTCCTAACCGAATGAATCAAGAACTGGAAACGGGGTTTAAGTGATAATGCTTAGAATATATGTAGACAAGACAAAGAATGGCATGATCAAAGGATTCTCGAGGAAAGAGTTCGTAGCAGGATCGTTCGTCGCTTAACTCCAGACAAGATTATTTCCGTGAAGTCGAAATCAAAATGGAGTGGACTATATACAAGTGGTGTCAAGTACTATCTGGGAGTAAGAACACTCAGGATCGATGCCGGGAAGAATTCAAAAGTTAATGGGCAAAGATCAAACATTATCTCAAATAGGAGAAAGAAATAAGAAGAGACCTAGTCAGAATCAATAGAGAAATTTGAAAACAACTAGTCCAAATTAAAGACTCAAATGGAGTGTACTGCGGGGGAGGAACCATATAGATTTTTTTTTTTAGCTTTATTTAGACTTCAAATTTTTTTTTTTTATTATTACGTGTTTTTGAAAATTTTTTAGTTCTACTCATGATTTGTTAGAAATCACTAGGTTAGTACTTCAGATTAATTTAATCCTTTTTGAATTGTTACAATATGTGCATGAAGAATCAAATGGCTCAGTAGAAGAACAAATCCTCCAGATTACTGCAGACTCACAAGACGTAGAAACTGGAAAAGTGGGGAGTATTTTCTCTTACATAGATCTGAAAATTGAATAGAATGCATTTTTTTTTTTTGAATTGTCAGGTGTGGGAGGATTAAATGGATGCTAAGAAGGTGCAAATTAATAAGGAATGAAAAGATGTCTGATCATCAAATTTAGGGCAAGTGCAGACTAAGTCGCGACCAGATTTTATGTCTCTACATAAATTGAGGTCGCGACAGAAGTTGAGGTTGCAACTTAGTCAAGATCAAGGAAGAACATAAGTACTGTGTAATGACTCAACATTTATGTCGCGACATGTAAATAGAGGTCGCATATAAATCGAGGTCATGGATCGAACTTCGAGGTCGCGACAAGAACCATTCCTTCAAAGAGAAGTTCAGCCGTGACAACTCAACCATCAACACCCGATGTCGCAAACATGATAACTTGTCCTCCCATTAATTTATTTATGTCAGCGATAAACAAGAATAAGCTTTACATCGGGACAAGTATGCTACCTGGCAGCCTTTTAATTCATTCTAAATTTAATGACAAAGACACAATGGTAAATAAATTAAAGTCGCGACAAACACAAATAAATGAAGTAATAAAGAGCACAACACAATAATTGAATTGCAACTGTTGAGAAACTCCCTCTATTACATCTCCTTCCTTGAAGCAAACACAACCATTCATCTTCTATTATTCTAGCTCCCTCACTCCCGTGTCCTCAAACCCGAACTTCTTCCTAAAAACCTTCCCCGATTTCTTAATGGCTTCGAACCTTCAACCTCTCATCCTAAACTCCACCCGGGAAAGGAATCATGGAGGAGTATACTCGCATCAAGGAAGTTCATCTCGAACTCCGAATGGGAGAACAGCCGGGTCTGAATAACTGTAAATTCAACCGGGCCATAGCCAACAGAGGGAATAGCTGGAAAAGGAAAAGAAGGAAGCAGGCTGAGGAAGACTAGTTCGTCTTTTAAGAGGCTTTCTCCGTCCTGGAAAGCACTATGTCGGAAAGGGATTTGTAGGAGAAAGGTTTCAGCCAACTCATCTCACCGCTCAAGGAATTGGATAGCAACCAGGGTGGGGAGAATTCGTAAACATCAAAAGTCTCGGTTATGCAAATAATAGTCTCGAGAATTTTACTCCAAACTAGTCAGAGGAAAGAGAACTCGTTTATGTCAGGAGTCCTGTGCCTTATGGAGCTAAGACTATTAATGATGTATAGGATAGAAGGATGTAAAAATGGATCAAAAATTCAAGAAGCTTCGATGAACAACCCTAACTGCGAAGTCATGTAGAAAATTCAATGCATCTGCAGCGGCAGCTAAGAAAGGAAAAGGAGAGCAAAAGACCATGAGCAGGGGAGATTTGACAGAGGAGGCAAAGGTGTGGTTCTATTTCTTATCCTCTATTCTGGTCCCTACCAAGCACGTCTGCACAGTAAGAGAACAAGAAGCAATCCTTCTCTATGCCATACAAGGGATAAGCAAGATCGACTGGAATGCTTATTGAAAATTTATAATGAGGTATCATGAAGGTAATAACGGTTGATCCCTCACCCAACAAACCGTCAAGGTTATGTATTAGCCGGTGAAGGGAATTTAGGAAGAAGAAGAAGAGTGTCCTGCTTCACCACCACCTTGACTCCGAGCCATATGGGCCAAAGAATCAAAAGCAGTAAGGGGGTCATGAGAAACAGATTCAAGTGGATGAAATGAAAATGCAATTGCAAGAGACAGAAGAAGAACACCTTTCCGGTGGCAGAAAGGTGGGAGAAGAAAATCTAGAAGCAATACAAAAAAGGGGATACTTTTATGTTTCCAGGATAGAGAGCAAGAAGATTAAGTCCCATAGACTTCTCAACTCCACTGCCAGCTTCCTCCCCTAACAAAGAAATTTAGCTTCAGAGAACCTGTGAAAGCTCTAAGGGAGCCTGTGGCACACCCCAAATAATGGAAATGCTCAATTCTATTCAGAAGAGCATGGAAGAAAAAGAGAGCTATGATCGGAACCTCCAAAGAAAAGTTCAGAGAAGAGGCTTTATGAAAAGAATCAAGAGAAGTGGATCAACATTGGAAGAAAGAGATGAATGTGAAGAGAAGAAGACATGAATCTCGATGAAAAGAAGAGATCAACAATGGAAGAAGAGATGAGCGTAAAGGAGGAGTAGATAAAAAGATCCCTGGAGCAAATAAGAGGAGAAATTTAAAAGGAATGGAATAAGAGATTCAAGATTCCACTCTAAGAAGTTAAAGCTAAGTCATGAATCATTCTACAACAATCAGTATGATCGCGATTCTCAACTCCTCAAACTCATAAAGGACAGGGATGCAGATCAAGAAGCAAAGACTAAGGAGCATATCAAGGGATTCAAGTTCCTATACACTCTTAATGTCTTATGATTTGAAAAGAAGATGAAGGCAGAGATCATGAGTCATGATAAGGATGCCTACAGAAGAAAGCCTCCGCTTGAAAATTCTATCGATTTAACAACAATCTTTCCAAATTTTTAGAAGTCATGACCGAAATGGAACTGGCTTAAATCAACACACTGGCACGACAAGATGATTCCAATAAAAGATTGATCTCACAAATGAATTGATCCTCAAGACAGATCGAAGCGAGAATGTCAAGAATAGTTAAGAGAACAAAAACAAAATTTCCTAAACCAATCCTAATTGGGCCACCCTCGATCCTCCGGATCCCCTAAACATCTGGCTCCTTCCTCAAAAGAAAAATAGACTTTCCTATCGATTTATCCTTCTTTTCCCCTCTCTTCCCGATTGTCGTTTCCTTAACTGTTGCATTACATCATTAATAAAAACAAGAAAAGTCGGTGGAAAAGGAAATGTTGGTTGCTCGCAGCTACTGTAGTTTTACTGTCACTTGTCGGGAAAATAACATCGTGGATTTAGTTCAAGAATGAAAATGTCGAAATGTCATAATCCTGAACTAGTTGAAGTAGCTTTGACTGTGAGATAACCTTGAACACAAATACTGCAAAATCTCCATGGCATGAATAAAGAAACTGGAATTAGAGTATGATCGCTCGTTTAGATTCGCTTTAGTTGTGCAATTGGAAAATTGGTTATCACAGACAGAATAAAATACTGTTTAAAATAATGTAAGTATACAAGGAATATACAAGTCTTGAAGAAATAATACACACTGGGTCAACAAAACTTATGAAACTTTTGACAAGAATTAGTGAACATCTTCCGGGAATCTGTGATTTGTAATCCACGGGCCCCAGAACTCTGCTTCGATTATCGGGACAGCGAAATCCCCAGTGAAAAACAACCACCAGAAATGATGAGGCTATCCTTGCGCCTTGAACCTTTAGCCTACCTCAAAATATGCTTAAGCACAGCTCTCTTAGTTCCTCATTGAAATTAAATAGTTTCCTATTTCTTCAACAAAACAGCAATTGAAACTGGAAATTCCCTTCTCGTAATAAACTCGCAAAGAAAGAACCCAAATTATCCAGCTTGGGTCGTAGAAGCTAGTATAAACAAGAAATGTGCCTGGGGGAATAATATTCCCATTTTGACAAGAAGGCTGAATATATGAAAGAAGGCATCTGGGTTGAAATAAGGAATAAGTCTGGTCTCAGGGCCTACTCTCGAACACCAAGCCTCGTAGGGTGTTTTGGAACACCTAGCACCCCAATGTGCCAACTAGTATGGGAGTTACTAGCCCAAAGTTTCAAGAGTAATAGAAAGCCTAAGAAGACAAAACATTGCACTATTCCAAATCATAGAGAAATAAAGGCAAAAGAGTTAAAGAACAAAGGAATCTGCCTGAATCAAGTACATATGGAAAGTGAGATTCCATAAAAAGAATTCAAAAGGAGGAAGGTGCTAAATGAGAGAATCAGAAAGAACAAAAATGAAAAAGGAGAAGGTCGGAGGCAACAATGTGTAGATAAGATGGAAACCTGCATTTACAACCTAAATTTCTCCATTATCTACCCAATTACCTGCTTCCAACATTATGCTTCCTTAAAAGACCTCATTCGATTTTGAAGGAATTTACCTACATTAGTGAGATCAATATGAAAAACAAGCATATGGACTTTGATAAATGGGGCTTCAAGAAAACTCCTTAAGATTAACTAAATTCAATATGAAGTTTAGTAAGGATTGATGACTCAGATACACACTAGAATAGCAAGACTCGTTGAATAAACTCATTCATACATTAGTTTATCAAGAATTTTTGTGATAGAAGTACACCAGCCCGTTTCAGATCAAATCGAAATTTTAGCCAATAAGATATCTCTTAATTCCGTGATCGTATGGGTGGAATGAGAAAGAATGTGAATAAATCAGAAAATGTCCTTAAAATTTTCTGCTTATTTGTTCGAGGACAAACAATTTCTTTTCTTGCTCGGGACAAGCAAAATTTTAAGCTCAGTAAGCCTGATGAGTCCAAAAACTCATGAGATTTTTAATACATTTTTCTGAGTTTATAATGAGAATAACGATGAATTGTCTGGCAGAGAACCTGGAGCAATTGAATCAACTTCCACTCAAGTAGGAAAATACAGCAGTAAAATCAAATTTTAGCAAAATCATAAGAAATCACCGCAGTTGCATTCTGTTAAATCGAATCAAGTTTACAGAAGTGCAATTTCCGCAATTCCAAGTCACGACCTCAACAAATTGATCTAAGAAGAAATCAAGAGTGAATAAGTGAAGTCGTGACTGGGCATGAAGTTGAGACAAAATATGACTTGGTCGAATAAAAGAAGCAACAAACGTAAGAAGTTCATGTCGCGACATCATCGAGACGCTATGTACACCAAACTGAGATAAATGAAGTCATGATACCACCATGTGGGTCGCATAAGGAGCCGACTACAAAGCCACAAGAAACAACCTTCTCAAGTAAATAAGTCGTGAACTAATTCAAAGAAAGGACTCATGTCGCCACTTTGACAAGAATGAAGAATAACACCAAGGTCGCGAATAAACTCCAAATCGCATTTACCAGAACTAATGAAGAAAGAGATAGAAGATGTCGCGATAATCACTTCGAGGTCGCGACAGAATTGGTGCTTTAGCAAAGATACGGAGGTCGTGATAATCGATTAGAAGTCAGAACAAAAGATTTTCAAAGAGGCTCGAACATGAGGTCGCTGCCAGCTTAGAAACAGGAGTAGAGATCAAACACTGACCAAGATGTCGCGACGCTCAAAGGGTCGCGACACGCTTGAAGTAAAGGTGAAGTCGCGACGCCCTTAAAGGGCTCATACATCGGGCCATAATGAAAGATAAAGGTCGTGACGCCCTTCGCAATGTGGACATCACCGCAAAGAATGGAGGTCATGACATCATTTATCGTCGCGACATCATACCCAAGGGATGTCACAAGTCACGACAATAGTAAACTTCCATGACATCAAAAGAGCCTATAAGCATAACATCGGGTCGCGACGCGATGATTGAAGTAGCGAATTCCCAAAAAAAGAGCTCACAAGGCATAAAGGAGATGTCGCGACGTCATTCAGCTGTCGCGACATCAATTACAAGGAATGAAGGTCACGACATCGGCCACCGTCAGCGACATCGACCAAGGTGTTAAAGGCAGCTGCCACGAGTAAAAGCTTATGTTACGCATTTAACAAAACTAAGTCGCCGACGCGGCGATTGAAGTCGCTTACTGCAAGAGATCGCCACGAACGCTAGTCGACGTGAAGAGAAGGCGACATCGTGAATAGCTCATAAGGTAATGCTGAAGTCGCGACGCAGCAGAAGTCGCGACATCACACCATAAACGTAATGCTGAAGTCAGCGCGTAGTAAAGAGAGGTCGCGATATCAGAAGTCAAGGTCGTGACAAATAAACGTGAGTCGCTGATACGAACAAACAAATGGGCCAGCTTATTTTGAAATCCACAAATAGGTGCATCGCTAAGGCCCACCAAACCCTATAAATACGCTAGCCATCGAAAGAGCGTACTTCGCGGCTTGTAAAGAGAAGTCCGGGTAGCCAAGGCTCGTGGGTAGTTTAATTTCTTTTCTTTCGTTTTGTTGTTATTTTAGATTAGATTAGAGTAGGATTATTATTTCTTTTGAATTTCTCGATCCGGATGTTAGTTGTTGAAGTCATGAATGCGTAATGTTATTTTCTTCTCAAATTATCGTCGTCTGTCTCAAGTCCAAACAAATTCTTGGAATTCAAACTTCCAGCTTCTCGATCTACGTAGTTCTTTGATCAAGGAGCTACCGTTAGTGTAATAAAGTAATTCTTAGAAACCCAAATGCTGAATTTACTCGTTGTTAGAATTTATCTTTTCGCGTAAATTTAATTATTCATCAACTTTAGACTCAATCATTGGCCGGCTTTAGTTTATTGTTGTATCTCGATCTTTTCAAATATTAGTGTCCTATACCTGTAATAGGATTGTTTCTTATGCTCGATTTCAGGAGGTCCTCTCGAAAGGACACGTAGAAGGCATTCCCGAGAGTTTTGAACAATATCCGAAGGGTATGCGAACCTATTATTGGGATCTAATTGGCTCAGGAATTTAATCGATAAATCTTCTTCACTTGAAACCGAGAATGAGTTGAATGACTTATCAATTAAAATGAGCAGAGTTCGCTTCGATTCTAAATTACAAGAAGTTCAACCCGTGTTAGCAAGGACCTAATCAAGGAAAGAATGAATCGTTCCAATTTTGAGGATGAGAAACTAAGATAGTGTAAACCACGCTAATGTGTCTTAGGAGCTTGTTACGCCCATGTTCGGGGTATGAAGTATTGAAAAGAAAAATACCCATAACAAGGCAACTCGATTAAAGTAGTTATCTAATCCTCCGATTCGAGAGGCAGAAACAAAAAGATTTAGATGTGATGAAATATGTCATTAAGGAGATCCACATAAATTTACTCTTCTTCCTTGGATTGATTCTAAATCAAGTTCATGAAGTAAAGCACAGTAGTCTCAGAATTGATGTTTCACAACAGTTATTTTCAATGCCCCTTAAAACTAACTGATTGGTCTATTTCTTAATTTCTTTTTATTTAGCTGGCATTATTTCATTTTGTTTCTCTCTAGTTTATCTTTATTCTTTTCATTATTTTCTGTTGCTAGAAGGCCATATCAATTGCAAATCATAGTCCAAATATTATAGGAGCTTGAGAATAGTAGTTGATTGGAGAATTCTTGAGATCTCTGGTGGATCGATATCTGTGACTTACATCCACTTTATTACTTGTTCGATCTGTACACTTGCAGAATCATGGATCAAAACTAGAAAGAAATTTATCTAGTCTTAAGGAAACCATTTTTAATCAGTGTAATTGCAAAGAAATATAATTAACAAGTTTCATGGCATTATTGATGGGGATTAGACAATAGTCCTTTGGTAATAGTGTCATAAATTTGTATATGTCTTTTGGTTAAGTCCAACAACAAGCACACCCAATAGTTGTTGAAGACTTGGCTTGATGAGCCCCTTTGTCTCTCAAGAAACTAATTCTTATTGGAACCAGTTGTTAGAGAAGTTCTCTAAAGGAAATCGCATTTTGCACTTATAGTACATCTTTTGTTACTATCAAAGGCATCTTCATTAATTTAATATTCATACGTTGAATTGATTTAGATCTTCAATCGGATTAATGAAGTCCATGATGCCTAACATAGCGTGAAGGAAATTGTGATGAGATCATGATAATAAGATTCTTATCATGTGCACGTATGTTAGTATCTAAATTATCCCTAGTCATAGAATCAACGAGATTGGACATTATTGATCTGAATAGACTACGATACATCATACTGCTTGATTGGATCTAGCAGTATGTCTTATAAACTATGATCATGAGTTTATTAGAGTCGATATGCGATGCTCGCTAAGAAAGAGGCCAAGCATACTGGAGACTCTGCTATGAAACAATCATGTGGGATTATTCATCAATGTAGATGATAGTCTCATCATAGCAATGGTGCAAATATCATTAGACTTGAGGTACTCAAGGATATCTTGGATGTTGATCCTACAATCTAACTTCTATTCATGTTGCCTTTTGGAGGTTGCTCTTTTGGTGATGATCGGGTATAGTTTGAGATATTTGTTAGGCCATTTTTCGACTTACACCAAAAGCTTGATGGTTTGCAAAAATGTTATAAAATTAAAACAGCCTAAACCCGCAAGTTCACAGACCTCAAGTAATAAAAGTGGTTTTCAATTATGAACCGATTATCGTTCCCATGTGGATTATAGGTTTTCAAGAGGGATTGAGTACCCCGACTACTTGATTAATTCACTATTTGAGCTTCTAAATGACTTGATTGTGAAATTACCAAACTAATCTAAAATAAAAGTAAATAAAAACAATTAATGTCCTATGAGAATCTGCACAGGTAACTAATATACAAGAAAAACGACTTGTAGAGAATTAGGGTTGATTACTATCTATGGTGTTTCATGTCTTGTCTTTTAAAAGCCCTGATTGGTTGATCTATGAATCAAATTTGTCCTAGGAATTAGTACAAGGATCTCACTTTCGTGTTCCTCCTTGTGTTTTCTCTTATTAGCTTCCTATTCACAATTACGTCCTTTTAGGTCGCTAATATGATACTTTTCAACGACATTTTTTCTAAGGCGCTCTATTGGTCATTGTTACGTTCTTGCAATCCTTGCTTATTGTACTTAATGTCCCCTCCTAGTGAAATCCACCAAGTACTAGACTTTTCTAATTTCTTAGGTCTCTTTAACTAGGTTATTTAGCATTCCAAGTGATTAAATCTCACCTTAAGAAAATTAGAGCCAGATTTAAGGGCTTAGTTCCCGTGTCACTAGGAATACTTGTGATGACTTCGTGTCTCTGCATCTCGACCTAACCCGGGAGGCCCAACTGATTCGGGGACGGTCCCATTTTCAATCTAATTCCTTTTTTTCTTTGTCGCAAACACATTTCCAATGATCATTTTGTAAAGGATATTTATCTTTATGAAAATATATTTCGTATATGCTAATTCAACTTAAAAGTGGGCCCATCATTTTGTTTTCACACATTTTCCATTAATATGTATTACATGCCCATTTGGTCCATTTACCACCTTTATACATTACGACATTATAAGCCATTTTCAATGGCAAAATATTTACAAAACAAAATCAGAGTTTGTACAAAAAATGTCAAATATATTTCATGAATGCAGGGTCGGAGGTTTACTTTAACTCTGTGACGCCTTGATGTTGACTCTGAATCGCTGCGGTCTTTTCCTTCGTACTTGTTCACTCGGCACCCGCACGATGATAAAACAACGCGCTAAGCATTTTCATGCCTAGTGGTTCTATACAGTTCTCTCTTCATTTTAGTTTAGGTAAATCATGCATTTTTCTAAATTGATGCCTTTGTATAATTTTTTCAATGACCATTGCGGTAATATATATATTTATTTCGTATACATTCAAATTAAGCACCATTGGTCAGCTTCAATCATCCAAGCCATATGCAGGCCAAATCATTCAAATAAAAATCATGCATTTCACAATTTTCTTTTCATTTTGCCCTTAAGCGAATTTAACCGTACTTTCAATGCAAAGGATAATGAATCATCGGCACGGTCCTACTAGGCTATAGGCCGATATAAAAAAAAAGTTTTATAACACAGTACGATCCCGCTGGGCTGCTGACTGGTTATTAAAAATCATTTTGTGAACACTACCGATACTGTCCCGCTGGGCTATGGATCGGAGTGACACATCATTACGTTCGACATAATATTGCTCTTTTGACCCTTATTGGTATACCAATCTATCCTTAACTCGAATTTAACGGTTAACATTCTATTTAGGGCGTTCAAATCATTCATTTGCAATTTACAATAGTGTATGTGACGCCCCATTTCCCCGGGGGTTCCCATTGACCACCGTCAACCTGCGGAAAACTGTGTGTCTCATATCATGCGACCCATACATGAGTAAAACGGCCACATCGCCCACACATCATACTCACCAAAATACATCCAACTATATTATAATAGTTCCCAAGAGTTGTTACATCACTTAATACAAACATATATTAAAAATTAAGAATTCTAATAAATGTTTTACAAAATATATCTATCAAAGCCAAATGCTCGCTTCTCGCAAGCAAAATTTAATGAGCGCCGCCTTCTCCCGAACACCTGCACTCCAAAAGTGGGGATCCTCGATCGGGTGAGCAATGCCTAAGAAATGATAATCTCCCATACGGGTTACTCCCCACCTAAGCGCCATGCAATGACAAACCAACATTCAAGCAAAAAACATATGTTCCTACTAAATGCTCCAAGATAAATGGATGAGAATGCGACTCCACCCTTTCACTTCGCAGACTCATCGACTCCCACTCATGCCTAAGCTGGGTGCGAAAACACAACTTTCAAAACAAAAGGTTTGCCTTCAAAACATACTACCGGCTTTGGTAAAATCTATCAAGCAACCTCCAGGTGAATTGGGCTAGGTAATTCTCCTAAACAACATGGGCCTCCGGTTGAACTCGGGCTGACAACCTCCAAGGCAATTCTTCTAAAAATCTTCTTGAAATTCCTTTTCGCAACCATTTTCCTTTTTTTTTCTTTCATGTCATGCACTCACACCTATTGCCTGAGAAGCTGCCCTGTGCATATGAAAATGATTATGCCATTTTCATACAACACATGCCAATATATCAATCATGCCTATATAAACAAAATTCACATACTAACCACTTGTTATTTATTCATACAATAACATCAAAATTAGCTCACATAAGCTAATAAACAATTCAATTCCAATGGCTCACACTCAATTATATTTTATATATCTAAACATGTTAACATTACTAAATTACATGCATTAACAATTCTTTTTCCGTGACACACTCCAAGCCATTCATATTTAAGAAATATTATAAATAAATATACATGGACAATTTTTGTCCAACTATCAACCGTAATCGTTTAACAATTTTAAACAATACGTGGGCTATCCAAACGCCCAAAATTTCAAGAGATTCGTCCCACCTGCAGGGCCGAAAACTCACGGCCATTTCGTCCTCAAACCCTCAAACAACAATTTAAATACACAAGCAAACACAGGAGATCAATAACAACTGGGACTGGTCTAGGATCATTGATTAGTACCCAAATAGTGCAATATCGGGAGCCTTATTTATTGCTGTGTTTGCTATGCGCTTTTGTGTACTAACTCAATTTCAATAACTCAATTGTTACATCGGGATCCCGACTTTGATACTAATCACATTTGTAGCTATTTTAGTAGTTTTAAGGTGTCAAATGCCCTTATAATTCCTCAAATTGGCGAAACATTGAACCTCGAGTCAATTCAAGACTCATGATCAAATCGAGGAATTTTTATAAATTTATTGAAGATTGTAGAAGCAAACTGTCAAATTTTGGGGGTTGCAAATTTTGGCATCCTAAAATGCAGCGTTAATTTTCTAAACCTCGCTAACACCGCTTCACTGCACTCTTCTATCTCGCTGATCCACTTGTTGGTGGTTTTATACAAGTTTACCCTTGTAATTTTGATTCTTACACACTTGTAATTTCCTTTACTCCAGCCTCTCCATATAAGCTCAAATCCATGTTGTAAATCGAAAAACATCTTATCATTTAATCTAACTCGCCTCGCACCAAGCTTCCTCCCTCCCCGCGCTGTGATTTTCTTCTTCCCCTTTACTTTCAGATTTTCAACCAAACACCCTCGATGATGACAAATCAAGGGGATGCCATTAATCTCCTTGATCCTTGAAGGGGAAGGCCATTAGGTGTTATTTTTAGGTTTAATTGGCATTTTAGGGTATTTGTGCCCCTGTTTTTCATTGAGGTTAAAATCATACATACTCTCTTAATGTGTATTTGGCAAGCTTGGTTCAATGGGATACTTTCACTAGATCCATCGAGGCTCGCTTAGTTGTCTCAGTTATCGCGGGGTATGGTTTTTGAGAAGTGTTTTTAACTGTTAGGCCATGGTTTCTTGCCTAATGAATGTTATCTTTCAAAAAAGGAAAGCTATTAGGCTTAGGTTTTAAAGCCAAATTAAGATCCCGGTTTGGGGAAATGACTGAGGCGTCATGCTCCTTAATGCAGGATATAGACTCGGCGGGACATGCTGGTTAATCTAGAACACTAAGCTCAGTGGCCCGAGACTTCAAGGATTTCTCTTTTAACTTTTTACGCTATTTCCAGTTTGCAAAATCATTCACACAATCGCTTTCCACACACCCCTTTTAATCCAAGGAGAAAACACTATTTTCAATGCACTGTAACCCCTCTCTCACGAAGAAAACCCATCCCCCCGTGTGCCAGACCTAGAGCCACTATACTCGTAGTAGCTTTGCTACGCTCGTAGTAGGAATCCTAGGTTATACCTTGCTGATTCCAACACCTACCCGAATTTGAAACTGCATCCTCACTGGCGCCGTTGCCGGATGGTGCCCCAGCGAAGAGAAAGCAAGAACTTCAGATTCACATCACAAGTATCAAAAGTATCTCATTTCTTGTTGATTTTATTCATTTTTCCTCACTTGCAGTTCACTGCAGGGGAATTTGAAAATTTTAACTGCAGGGAGTCTGAAGACTTCCTTGTGCAGACTGTTAATATTATTTTGATTTTAGCTAACCAATAACCTTTTTGTTGGTCTAGTTTTTTGTTGGTTTCCTTGCTTCAGAAGGTGATTCACAAGAAGTGATGGTTGGGACAGTAAACACCGCAGTGCATTTTCGAGGCTAGGTGTTTCGACAAAGAGGGCTGTGAAGTTAGCCTACACACCAATCAGATGGAGACTCCACCTGAGGAACAACAGAGCCAACAGGGTTCATCTCCAGAACCCACGCATGGGCGCATCGATGAGGGATCACATTCACCCACTAAGGGTGAGTGCACCCTCATGCATTATACCCCCTGCAGAGGAAGTGGCAGTGAGACCGTATTTGGTGCCCCTGCTCTCGACTTTTCATGGTATGGAAAATGAAAATCCATACACACATATTCGGGATTTCGAGGAGGTTTGCACTACAGGAGGGTGCATTTGATATGGACTTGCCTTGCCAAGGCTTTCGACCAAAGATAAAGCCAAAATTCGCTTAATCTACTCGCGGCCAAGGACCATCAGAACCGGGCCAGCCGCAGGGCGGAATTCTTTGAAGAAGTTCTTAGTGCCTATACACTAACAACCTGAAGAGGAAGATCTAAGCACTTTGCAAACTATGACAAAGAAAGACGCACACGCCGGGAAAGATATCCGAGACCATCGCTACGCCAATTACGCTTTGATACATGGATGTCGTGAACCATTTCTTAATGGCGGAATATCCCATTCGGATGAAAAACAACTCCTAGAAACCATGTGTGGAGGTCTTCCTAGCAAAATCCCGATGAAGCCATGGACTTATGAAACCACGGGCTGAAACTTCCAAAGGATGGGATGAGCGAATCCAAGGGAGGTAGAGAGATGAAACCAATAAAGAACCCGAGGAGGCATTTGCTAATCGACTTGGTGAAGTAGCCTGTGCTGTTGTCCACCCTAAACAGAAGGATGGAAGAACTTGAACAGAGAAACCACTAGGAAGTTCGGGTAGTGGCTGAGGCATCTATGCCTAGCCAACCATGCTTCAATTGCCAATCTACTACCATAAAGGAGCATTTGGGTCTAATTTCCTCATTAAGGGATTTAATGCAGAAAATGCAAATGTTATGGGCCAAAATAAAGCCACTAAATGATGCCAGTGATGGTAACACTTATAATCCCAATCGAAGAACCACCCCAACTTGGCCTGAGCCTAAACTCCCCCGTAGATTGTACCCCAGTGGTACATCAAAGAAAGAACAAGATGGGTCCACTTTCTCGCCAGAGTTGTTGAACACCAACTTCTATCAATTGCGGAGCAAGTTATCATGAATTTTAGCAAGAAGAATTTTGTGGAGGAGCAGAAACTATCAACAAGCAGATAAACCAAAGAATAGAAAAAGTAGAAAGCTCCATAGAAAAAAGGATTGAAGGGCTTCACAAAAGCCTAAATCAGAAAATTGATACCATGCAGTTATCCATCAGTAGCTTGAATAATCAGCAGCACGTGCAGGAGAAAGGGAGGTTCCCTTCCCAGACACTGCCCAATCCAAGGGGAGTACATGAACTAAGCTTTCTCAGCGAGCCAGCACCAAAAATGGATGAAGTCCAAGCCATTATCACTTTAAGGAGTGGTAAGGAAATTGAAAGGTACAAAGGTCCAAGCCTGTGGGAAAACAAGAGAACAGGAGGTGGGATGCCTCGAATACATAATCATCAAAGAAGATTCAATGAAAGGAGGCATGAACCGCCCCCCAACCCTCCCCCTTTCCCCAAGCACTGAGAAGCAAAAAGAAGGCTTTTAAGCAAGAAGGCATCCTGGAGGTGCTGAGACAAGTCAAGGTGAACATCCCGCTGCTTGATATGATCAAACAGGTTCCAACTTATGCGAAATTTCTCAAAGACTTATGTACAAATAAAAAGGCCATATTAATAAGAAGGCTTCCCGATCAGCAATGCTTATCATCCATTGCAAAACCTTGTTGAAATATTAAAGATCCAGGATCCCACCATTTTAGTCAAAATTCGAGGGACTCAGATGATATGCATTGCCGGATTGGGAGCTAGGTGTCAACCTATTGGCCTTACCAATGTACAAGCAGTTAGGTTTGGGAGAGCTGAAGCCTACCAACATTACCCCATCCTTAGTAGATCACCAGAAAATACCAAAGGGATAGCTGGTGATGTCTTGGTAAATATGATAACTTCTATTATCCCAAGATTTATGGTTCTCGATACAGTAGCCACGGCGTAAAGCATTCACCAAGTGCCCATCATACTGGAGGCCATTTTATTGCACGAATGCTATAACAACTCCATTTAATGGGGTTATGCAAACACCTTGGCAACATGACTTTGGAGCTCAACATTTTTCATTCAGAACAGGATAAGCCACCAGACAACGAAAGTGAAGTCGTAAGAAGTCCTAGGTGGTGCGGTTAAGGGAAAGCCACTATTCACAAATTACATGAAAAATTAATTGAGAACAAAGAAGCAGTTGATGAAGGATCAACCCACGCGCCACCTCCTCGCATCTTTTCATGCCACTAAAGACCGTTCAAGATAGCATAGCTTCTGACATCCGTGAACGTAAGTTGATTCAACCGCACACCTCATCGCAAAGCATGGATATTCCTCCTCTCCTGATCTCCCTGAGACCCTTTAAGCATCACAGGAGTGGTTCTCGCAGAACCTGAAACCACTCCAAATTTTAGTTAGATTTTTGCTTTGTTTTATTTCACCCTTAAATTAGGATTTTCATTATCTAGTTTAACTTCTCATTTTTCGGGGGGTTTGTTTTGTTGAGGTGTCTAGTTTTTGGAGGAGCAAATATGCCCAGGATTTCAAGCTAGAATTTTCGCAGTGCTGCGAACCCTCGCAACCCGGAATTTTCGCATGTCGACAAAATTCACAACCTCCGGCACGTTTCATTTTCCTCCCGAAACTCTTGTATCCCGGTGAACCTCCGCTTGACGTTCCCGAAATTAAATTTTCTAATCTTTTTGAGCCAAGGCTAATGGTCATTAAAACCATTAATTCTCACATCTTCCCACCTACCCCTCCTCCCTTTATAAACCCTTGTTCCATTTTCATTTTCACCACAAATCATCCTTTCAGCTTTTAAACATCATCTCCTCCTCTCTAGCCGTTCTTCCTCAGTCCGTGATGCAAAGACAGAGGAGCTTCACTCCTTCATGCCGCAGGCGCCCAGGTCTTTCCTCTCGCCACGGCCTTCGGCCGCGGCTGGCTCCCATCAGACTGGACGCCTCTGCTGGGCTGCTCCTCTGCCGCAGCGCCGACCTAGTGCTCCCTCGGGCCGTGCCCACTATCGCTCTCGGCCGCCGCCAGCTTCAGATGAGGGTTCCTCTAGCCCCCGCCTGTGGCGAGGTATCATACTCGAGTCAAGCCCACACCACCGGCCCTTCGCCACATCCTAGACCAGCTCGGGGCGGCCCCATCGGCCAAGAGGACTCCACATCGTGCCTGTGAGCCATCTACATCGAGATCCAGTGGCGCCGCCTCTCCACCCTATCGTGGTGTTGCTCTGCAAGAAGTAATAGTGCTTGTGCCTATCAGATGGACACGGCATTCGACCATTTATGAGAATTTATTATTATATGATTTGTATAGTTTATTATATATACCAACTGAATAATATTATTAATTATTCTAATGTCCTTTAATCGGCTGGTTGTTATGTAAATAATAAATAATTAAGATTAGTATAAGTTTGATTGATATTCAATGGATGAATATGTGTAATGAGATGTACAAATCAAATTTATATCTATTTGTTGGAGAACAAATATTGACACCCTCTTGAGACAATACATGGATCAAAAGTCATAAGTTAATCTCTAATAGTTAAAATGCTAAATCTTTAACTGAGATCTATAGTTCTCAACATAAGGAATATCGTGTTTTGATATAATCAAATGTTGTCTTTTAATCGAATGACTATAAAGGTTATACTTGAACATAATAAGAATTATGTGAGCGAGATATGAGCGATTAAGATGAATTTGTCCTCTTATTATAAGAGAAATATCTCCTGGTCCTCGACAATTGAGACTGAGAAAATGCATGGTTATGCTCAAATGAATTCCGGATTGAGATCAATGTCATTTGTTTAGTCACTAATTGGGTTTCAGTAATCAAAGATAGAATGATATAAGGCTGACTTTGTCCATGCCTTATATTCTATCAAGATATCATGAGACAAAAGGATTATGTCATTAGCCATATTATGTTGTCTCGATCATGAGCTTTTCATTTAACTCGCATTATACTGTCTGCTTAGGAGGCCACGATGACTTGTAGGATCAAAATGTGATTTAGGCCTACTGCCAATGTTAATTGAACCTATAGGGTCGCACATTAAGAACAAATAATAACGGTTATGGTTTTTCACTCTCTGTAGTAATATAAAATGATGAGATTATTTTAAATTTAAATAACAACTAATTGTATAGAATGGGACTTAGTATATGTGTATAAATTTTAATATATACCACTCCGGTGGTAGTTCATTTGTAAATGTAAATGATTGTTGGTTAAAAAAAATAATAATAAGGAGTCCCAGTATATGGTTTCGCACCCTCGAAACAGTTCTTGAACTCACAACTGGGTTTGACCACCCGTGGGGCGTGACAAGTTTAGTGGTATCAGAGCCTAGGTTTAGGCGTTTCTGGAAAAGCCTATGTTTAGGCGATTCTAGATAGAGAGCAGATAGAAATGTAAAGGCATATGTATAGAAAAGTGTTGGCCCCTGATGTGGATGTCTTGGTAATTGTATAGATGGATCGTCTTCCGAATCCGGTTGAAGAAGTTATTGAAAGTGTTAACCCCAAGGAACAAGGGTTACCAACTTCTAATCCTTAGGAATCATGTAGAAGTGAGAGTCATGCTCCAGCCGAGCTAAATGAAAAGAAAATATAAGAAAGGTCATATGTAAAATATATGAAAAGAAAGGACTTGACATAGAAAGTGCATAGTATGAATTTCGAGGACGAAATTCTTATAAGGAGGGGAGAATTGTAACACCCCAAAATATACCCTAGTCATTTTCGACATGTTTAGGGTATTTTGTAAGCATAATTTGACTGTTTCGCGAGTTAAATGCGAAACATGGAAACGAGAGACCCGGAAAGTTACAAAACTTAAGGACAAAATTGTAATTTGTCCAAAAAGGGACCAAAAAGACATGAATTAAGAATATTTGAGGCCAAAATGAAATAAAGGGAAGTTTATTTATAAATAGAATGAGTTATGGGCTTAAATAGTAAATAAGCAAACTTAACCCAAAAATGGGTTTTTGGAGGGCCAAACAAGGCCTTAGCAAACATGGGTTTTAAAAGACCAAAGTTGGTCTCATTTGGGACGAAAAAAAAACGGAAGGGAGGAGGAGAAGAGAAGAGGAAGAGGGAAGAAGAGGAGGAGCCAAGATCAAGCAAAGCCAAGCTCCAAAAGGTACGGAACTACTAACTTTGAGTACGGACTCTGAATTTTTGGTAATGATCCTTGGTTTTGTTTTGGTTAATGGTTTGCCCAAACCTAGGGTTTGATAAAAGTTCATCCCAACATGAGTTCTTGTTGGAAATTGATTTCTTTCTAGGGTTTGATAGGATTTCATCCTAACCCAATAGATTAATGGGAGTAAGGTGGGTAAAACCCCAAATGTAAATGAAAACATGGAATCCCTTCGAGGTTGGATTCATCGATTAATCAGAAGGCAAAATAGTTGGGTTAGAACAAACCCTAACAAATCTCGTATTTGGTATGTGTATGGGGTTATGACCCATATTAGAAGTGTTTTTGGGAGAAAATCATGAAAGGTGTTTTGATGAAAGATATCCATTGAAAGATGATTTGAGGATAATTTCAGGTTGGTGCATGAAATTGAAATGATTTTTGAAGTGTATATTAAGTATAGATTTGGTTTGGGATGGAAAGTGCATGAAAATGGGAGAAAATACACATTCTCGTGGGGGCACTGAGACTCGTACCGGCACAAATTCTTGAACTTGTACCGCAATAACTTGTGTTCGGCTCGTTTTCGTCAACTTGTACGGCACAAGTTAGACATGCACCGGTACAACCTCGCTCTGCTTTCCAAGCCACCTCACAGATTTTGGCCATACTCATTTCTTATCCGATTTGAGTGATTCAAGTGGATACGTAAAATAAATTCAAGGAGAACAAAGTTTCATATAGAATAGGAATCGCTACCCTGATCCAAAGTGGCCTAAAAATTCATCAAATGGGGCCATGCAAGCCACCCTGGTTCCAGCTTTGAACATAGAGAACTGAAGAGCCGACGTAATTTGAGTTTTTCTGTATGTTCGAATTGGGTGATTTGTGCTGGAATAGAACCCTTAGTGCTCATTTAAAAGAATACAATGACCGCAGTCAAACATGAAGCGCATCCCGGAAAAATTAGTAATACGAACTGTTCTTAGTGTAAATCGGTAAACCCGATTTGGGAAGGGCATGAAAATGCCATAATCCTTAGTTTGACGGACTAATGGATTAATTCACTTCCCAAGTGCAAAGTAGATACATAGAGGAATAAGAATATATGAATGAGGTGTGATTCCACATACATCATACTACAAGAATATGAAGTGCCATATGTAATAGCATGAAACAAAAGAAAATGTAGAAAATGAAAATGTAAAGATGTGTTCATGAAAGATGAAAATGATTATGGAAAATGAAAAACGAAAATGAATTAGTGAAACATACTGTGAACATGAGAGGCACATGTCATGAATTACATAATGTGTTAAGTGATATATGATTATTATCACACCAGAAAACATACAAAAATGATAGGAGTATATGAATGAGTATACATGAATGAATATGCGTGAAATGAGTGTATGAATGAGTATATGAATAAGTATACGAAATGAATTTATGAATGAGGCGCTGAATGAGTATATATGAATGAATATGAATGAGTGTATGAAATTATATACGTGGAATAAGTATACATAAATAAATTTATGAATGAGTATATATGAATGTGAGTATACATGAATGAGTGTATGAATGAGTATACGTGAATAAGTATACGAATGAATTTATGAATGAGTATACATGAATGAGTGGCTACATGAATGAATATGAATGAGTGTATGAATGAGTATACGCGAATAAGTATACGTGAAATGAATTTATGAAGAGTATACATGAATGAGTATACATGAATGAATATGTGAATGAGTGTATGAATGAGTATACGTGAATAAGTATATGTAAAATGAATTTATGAATGAGTATACATGAATGAGTATACATGAATGAATATGTGAATGAGTGTATGAATGAGTATACGTGAATAAGTATACGTAAATGAATTTATGGAATGAGTATACATGAATGAGTGATAAGGAATGAATATGTGAATGAGTGTATGAATGAGTATAATGCGGAATAAGTATACGTGAATGAATTTATGAATGAGTATAAGGAATGAGTATGTTACGAATGAATATGTGAATGAGTGTATGAATGGAGTATACAATAAGTATATGAATGAGTATACGTGAATGAGCATAAGAATGAGTATATAAATGATCACATGAATGAGTATGTGATTGAGTATATCTTGAAAAGATAATAATAATGGAAGTGAATATGAAGAAATCGTAAAATGTGATATTCAAAAACCTAATGAACGCGCGGACACAATAAAGACGGGATTCATTAAATCCGAATCCGCCGTGAAATGTGAATCTCTGAATCGACATGAAGAATGAATTGCCTGGAGGGATACACCAAACGGCATCCGTCACGTAAGGCACTTTAAATTACATCTCAATGTCCCACTATGACACCAATCGGCATCCGTCATGATGGCGTATGGCATTGAAGAAATGTCCCACTCCCATGATTCACCAATCGGATCCTCGTCAGATGGCGATGACACGCACTGGATACTGACGCGGTCGGATGCACCAAACGGCATCCGCATGATGGGAGACCAATAATCGATAATTACTTGCCGGATGCACCAAACGCATCCGCATGACGTGGAGATCAATAATTGATACCATATGTCGGGTGCACCAAACAAAGATCCGCTGGCGACGGGAGATCAATAATTGATACCACGGTCGGGATGCACCAAACGGCATCCGCATGACGGAGACCAATAATCGATACGACGCGGTCGGGATGCACCAAACGGCATCCGCATGACGGGAGATCGAATAATTGATACCACGCGGCCGGGGATGCACCAAACGCATCCGCATGATGGGAGACCGGCCAAGTGTCAGCGTGGCCATGTCGGGTGCACCAAACAAAGATCCGTCATGACGGGAGAGACCGACAAGTAATACCACGTGCCTGGGGTGCACCAAACAAAGATCCGTCATGATGGGAGACCGACCAGAAAAATGTGTAGGCAATATTATCATCGATAATAAGGGCGGATTCATTAAACGGAATCGCCAAAAAATGTGAATTAATTAGTCAAAGTGAAATAACCAATAAATGACGAAAGTGTAAATGGATTTATGTGTATGCTTAAATCTCATAGATTGAATTGTGACTGATTATCAGATTGAAATGCATGTGATATTATAAATGATGTGAAAAATGAAAGTATGCGAAAAATTAATAATAGCATGAGTTTATGTGGGATAAAATGGCATTATTTAGTAAATGCATGTTATTAAGTGTGAATGCGGGTACCTGAATTTGTAAATGGTCATAGCCCGAAAAGAAGTGCTGGACACTAAAAAGGTCTTAAATAGAATAACATAAACAAATGTTTTGGAAAGATAATGGAAAATGTCGGAGTAAACCGGGCTCCAGCTTGGATCCGCCAACCAGGTCAAGTCGGGGATTCGGGTCGCGACACTTTGAAAAAAATTTAATGAGGCAAAGCCGTGTTTTGATTGAAAGCGTGAGAATGCTTAAGACTCAGCTTGGATCATAATCGGGTCAAATGGGAGATTAGTGTGACACTGAAAATGAAAATTAATAACGAAAACAAAAAGTTTAGGCATCCCGGATCCGCAATGTAATTTCTAAAGGAGTTGATTAATGGCCCGATAGCAGTAAAAAGTCTAATATATGTTGTATTAAATGATTTGAACTATGTCATTGATATGATTTGATTTATTACGGTGCTATTGTATACGTATAAGTTTACTTTGAATATGATCTATCATACATGCCTTAGTAGATATGAGTTACAACCTGTAAAATACATGATACAGGAAAGTAATATGAACAAGATAATGATAAGGAATCTGAAAAGAATAAAATCTACATGTATGATATGAGATGAGTTAGAAGTCATATAAGAATAGGCTTCGTTATATGCATAAGTAAATGTAAAAGATAGTAATGATTATTGTTATTAGTGCGTTCTGTCTATATGTTCCCACTAAGGCGTAAAACATACGAGGTGTTCAATCCGTGTAGGTGCTGAGAATAAAGAGGGCGAGGACATTCCACACGGTATGCGGGCGTCTCGAGCCAGTGCTCACGACCACATTCATGATCTCTAATGTTGTATTAGATATGTATATGTATGTGTATTTGTATAGAATGGGACTTAGTATATGTGTATAAATTTTAATATATACCACTCCGGTGGTAGTTCATTTGTAAATGTAAATGATTGTTGGTTAAAAAAAAAAAAAAAAATAAGGAGTCCCAGTATATGGTTTACCGAAACGGTTCGGATCTTGATCGGGTGGGGCCAGGATCGGGGCGTGGCTGAGTCAGTAGAGAAAAAGAAGTTAGTCTAGAGTTTGGGGCCCATCACAAATAAAATAGAAGCAAAAAACCGGGCCGCTTCCACAAGGCCTCAGTCAGCACATCCCCCTCCGGCTATTACTGGGCCATCATCATCGTCGGTTCCTAGGCTGATGAGTACATCTCCCTTAAAGAGGATGGAGAGTAGAATCAAAAGGATGGCTTAAATGCATCCTAGAGAAGCAGAAGCAGTTGGACCACAGGCTCTCAAGCTTGAGGGTCACATTCTATGAGGAGAGCCAGTTATTGTTGATGACCCCCTTCCTGACTTGGAAGGAGATTCTAATGAGCTGGATGACTGTGTGGATGAAGATGCATTTTCCTCGGATGGAGAGGAGGGGGACGACGAGTGGTGGTATCTTGGGTTAAAATAGGGTGGTGTTGGTAATTGGGTCGAGACCTCAGCCATGTCATGCCAACACCCATTTTGTTTCTGCAAAACCTATTTGTGTAACCCATGGTCATTACAAGCTTAAAAGGCCTTTTTGATTTTAGTTATGTAGGGTGTTCCTTATTGACTTCTATGCATGTTATCTTGCTTGGTTATGGTGAAATGTTTACAGTTTTAATGAAGTTCATTCTAGTTTGGTGATTTCATTGTAGTCCTATTTCAGTATCTATGATCCCTTATATGAGAATCCCTGTTTTGTAACAGTTTGTTATTTTGTCCATTAGACTTGGGACTATTGGTGCTCATTTAAGTTCAGTTGGTTGCATACTCTATTAGGCTATAGCATTATGTTCATATTTTCTATTTTGGGAATCTTGCAATGCTTGACTTCTTTATAACACACTTTGTTGAGCCTCATAGTCGGTAGGCGTTACTAGTTCAAATCTTGCTAGGGACTAGCAAGATGTAGGTTGGGGGTGTGTTGGATACAAAAAAGTGCGACAATTATATAGGGTTTTAAACCCCTTAGCTCATGTTTTGCTTTCATTTTGTGTAGAATAGGCGCTTTTGACCTTTTCTACTGTTTTTATGTGTATGCAGGTTGTTCGATGTCCCGTGCACATTTTCATAGCGGTTTGGTTCCAGATGACAATTGTAGATCATCGTTGTCGATTATAGACGCTATCGAGAGGCCCCGAGCAGTTCTAAAGTGAAGTGGGACAGCTATGGAGACAATGGACCGGTACCACATTGACTTGTACCGGTACCCACATGTAGTGAGGAGCGGTGGAGTAGTGGTACCGGTACCAAATGTAGTGGTACCGGTACCCAAAGGCTGTTGGAGTACCAGTGGACCGTTGGTACCGGTACCACACTAACTGGTACTGGAACCAACATGCAATCTTTGCAGGATTTGAGTGGAATTTCGATCTTGGTGCAAGGGCATGTTCGTCTTTCGATCCCCACTTCGAGATCACTAATGAGGATTGTATTTAAGCCCACTTTAGGGCAGAATTGAGAGAGTTGGGATTCTAGGGTTTTGGCTTTAACCTTTGGAGTGGTTTCTCATATTTTTCTAGGGTTTCCTAGAGTAGAGTAGTTATTTTTCTTTTGATTATGAGTTTTTAAGCATTTGTAATCTTTCAGTTGGTTTTATAACTTGGTGTCCATTGAGAGACTGCGTTTTGATATCTCGACACTTTTAATTGAAATTATTTATTTTACCAATTCCACGTTTTACTATTAGTGTTCAGAAAGCGAATTATGAATCGTTTCTCAGCGCTTTGTGGAGTTCTAAACCTCCATGATAGAGTTCTAACAGTGGAAACTCACCCGCTGAGGAATTAACGACCCTCGATCCCTGTACATTGCTTCAATAGGATTTGTATGATATTAAGCACTTGCAAAATTCTTATAAAACCTTACTTTGGCATCTTCTTGATAGCGTGTGAGCGAGAAGATTCTTATTTACACGTTGTGCTTGATCTCAAATGCAAACTAAAGTCCAAACAAATTGTCTGAGCGTTTAGTGTCGTTCAATTATTCTTTATTACAAAGCTTAAGTTAAATCCAATGAGACCGACTCAATGTGGCCTCTATTAAGTTATAGTAGAGTGATATTTTAGGTGTGTTGACAGCAAGAATACTAAGTTTATCATTATTACTTCTCGTTTGCAATAGTTTAAGTCAATCGGTTAATAAATCAATTAATCAAAACCCCCAGATTTTACTCTAATTGCACATTCATTGGGAAGCAATCCCTAAGGATAATCTAGGAAACCACTCCCTATGGAAATGTCATGTGGACTCCCACAGTATTATAATGCTTGACAACATCAATTCCTACGCTTGGGAATAATTTCAGCACACGAAATAGATGAAGCATAAATATTTTGTAAATGATTTTACAAGGGCATGGAAATGCCGTTCTGTATAAATATTGTACTAAAGTATAGTTATGGGCACTCTAGAAAAGATATAATGCATACTTCTTATATTAATGAATGTGAATAAGTAGTGATATCATATTCACATATATAAATATGATTAAATGGATATTAAATATCCTATCAAAAATGAGTTTATGAAATGTGTTTTATAGATAAATGGATTTAGTGGTCCGCGTCCTTGGGTTCGGTCCAGTCGTCGGGTTAGGTTCGGTCAAGGGGGGGGGAGCGACAAGTATTTACGATCGCGACCTCACCGAGAGATAGCTTCCACAGTATATAGCAGGAGGCTTCATGGTCATGACCTCACCAAGATATGAAGTCAAAATAGACTTGTAGTCACAACCCGGGTAGTGACCTCGTCGAGTGTTCCTTGCATAGGGTGGGTTCTTTCAGCTTTACGATGAGGACCGTGGCTGTTTGCGATCGTGACTTTGATCTTTTGCGGTCGCGACTGTGAGTGTTTCAGGTCGCGACCGTGGGTCTTTTTTCAACCTATCTCCCTTATTTCTTCACCATTTGGCACTTCTTGTCTTAACTATTCATTTCTACAAAATGCATTTAAGGGGTTGAATGAAGCAACTAAAATGAGTGCTTAGTTAGCTTCAAAATGGTAGATTATGTTATGTTTTGCATTAAGAAAAGCTAACCTAAAGTACTCCTAAAAAATTCCCCCAAACTTAGTATTTTGCTTGTCCTCAAGGAAAGAATGGTTTATTACTCTTTTTCAATATTTTCTTTAACATGTTGAGCATGTATTGGGATGTTGCATTATAATTTGCCTTAGGAATTTTTACCTTCATGCCACACAAAGAAAACTTCGAGATAGCTTTTTCAAACATAATGAATCAATCATAAGTTGAACAACCTAAACTACATTTATTCAGTGTGTGTGTAAAGCCTCTCCTCTCTAATAAATTGCAATTAAGATGAAATTAGATGAATATGAGTGAAATGGGATCTCTCACTCATTTGGCGAGTGTTTGGACCTCTATAGGCTTGTTGGTCATATCACTCTTCACTAATGTAGGCAAGACACAACTCTTAAGATCAAATAGGCCTTTACTAGCTTATAATGTATGGCTTAGGTAAAGGGTGGTTGAGTAAGTCCTTTAGGCTTCAGTTTACCCAAAACATACATTTTTTTCTTCTTTTCTTCCCTCAACTGCTCATCCTTTGGTATCTCACATTCTTTGCATTTGGCTTTCTAGCTCTACCCCAAACTTAGCTCTTTTGCATCTTTTCACCACATAGAGTCTCCCCCAAACTTGCTTGACTCACACTATTTTCACTATTTATGCCTTCAAGCTCAGTCTTTATTTCTTTTTCTTCTAGCCTAGACCTTCTTAAGCTTTCTACCTACCCCTTGTAGCAAGCTTTAGGTTAGTAGCTCCCAGACCAGTTGGTCATAAGGTACTAGGTCTGGAACACCCCTAAGAACTTACTTGCTCATGGTAGGAAGGCTACAAGATCAAACAACTCCTCCTGGTTTATATTTTTCTTATTCTTTTTCTATTTTTTTTCTTTATTTTTCTACCCTCAACCTCTTTTGCTTTCTATTCATCACACATCCTCTTCAACCAAACCCCCAAATTCAAATTACATGCATTCACAAGGTATCACTTTGACACTCACATGTTAGGGTAAACATAGGTTTTTGACTAAAGGGTATTCAATAGAAAGGTTCAAATGGCTAGTTCTTTGGCTTTCAAGACATAAAATGGTTAATAAGGCCCAATGTTGGGTGGCTATGGGTCAATGCATAATAAGGTTAGCTAGAAAGACTCAATCGGTCCAAGGATGGCCTAAATCATTTTCTAATTATTGTGTTGCCTAGGATTTCACCTCGAGTGATAATTAAACAAGTTCCAAAGTCACTAGAGATCAATTAGGATGATATTCACCTAATTCTTCTCTAAACCAAGCAAAATTAACTAAGGAGAGTACATGACATGTGCTCAAGATATTAAGAATATATGGTCTGGTCTATCACTACATGATTAATACATTATGCTTTACATTCAACTATCTTTCATTTTCTTCACATGAAAGAGGGTTCAATCAATTTTTCATCATAGGAAATCCTTATTCTTCTCAACACAACCAAACACAACTAACACACAAAAACTTTAAAATCTTTTTGGATTTTTAAAACTTTTTCAAATTTTTAGGGATTTTTCAAAATTTTGAAAAATACTTCAAGGAATATGTCCACACATGCTATATGGCAGTACAATGATGCTCAAAAAGGTATTTCATGATGACAAATATCCATAAAATTCAGCCATGAACATGCATAGAAGCTATTTGCACTGAAGCATAAAATAATACATAAAAAAAAAAAACAAACACAATTACCTAATTAACAAACAAACCAACTAAACACATTGAAATGAAAACAAAACTAGCATAACCTAACATAAGAAAAGAAAAGGTTCATAAATATTGCAAGAAACACATGCAAAGGAGAAAGATAACAAATGACAAATAGGTCAGCTTGCCCCAAACTTAAAGATAGTAGTGTCCTCAATGTTAAAATAAATAAAATAGGGGAACAAAAAACTCCCCTTGTAGTAGTGTAGAAGTTGCCTCAAAATCTCTCTGACTCTGAATCTAATGTTGTGAATGTCGGACAAGGTGGTGTAGCTGCAGGGCATTCTAGAAACAGGACTGGTGGAGGAGGAGGTGGTGGTATGCCTAGTTTTGAGGAGCTTGCTCTATGATAGCGAGCCATCAGCTGGCTAAGGTATTGGTTGTGGAGCTCTTGCTGTTGTACTTGAATTTCTTGTCTTTAGGCTACATCTACAAGTTGTGCTACAATTTTTCTGTTTTTATCATGCAATATGTTTATGCTCCTCTTATAATCATCCATCCCATCCACTATTGCTTGTCCCAAGTCTCTCATCTTCTTCAACATATTCTCAAATTCTCTCAAGGTAGCACGTGGTATATCATCACTCTTTGTCATCCTCACTCTGGTCCTCATCTTGGTTTTTCTCATTTCTATATCTATTTCCCCTATTTTCTTCACCAATTTGGTTCTCTTCACTCCTTTGGTTCTTTCCATCCCTTCTTTCTAGCTCTACTTGCTCTGTATTCGTTGAAGGTTCTACTTGGGTTCTTAGGGTTTCTCCATAGAAAAAGGCAGAGGTGCTATATGGGCTCCTCTCCTCATCACTCTCAATCACCACCTTTGATCTCTACATAGTTGTGTGATCAATGATGGATGAATGAGTGATTTCCCTACATCTCCTTCCAGTAGGGAGTTTTGTATAATGTTCCCCACATTGAACTTGAAGTTCATGAGTATTGCATAAAGCAACAATGCTCTTTCCCTATAAACAGTGGAGACATGTTTTGAATGGAGAAGCCTCGAGCTCATAAAGTAAAACCACACTTTGGCATGCTCAGTGAGGTATCCCCTTGGAATCTCATAAAGCCTCCCATCCTTCCTTATACTCTAACTAGCATTTGGCCCTGCCACTTTCTTTAGTATCTCCATGTAATCAGGGTTTCAGATTAATTGTATAAATTCATCACTATCTATATCCAAAAGCCCTAGTACTCTATTGATGGTAGCACCATCAAAAGGTACCGAAATTCCTCTCACAAAGACTGTGAATCCCACTCTTTCTAGGAGATTCGCATGGAATTCCCTTACTATTAGTGCTATCCTATGTGATGGGTGTGCACAAAACTCTTTCCAGTGTTGCCTAGAGTGCATGAATATGCGATAATTGGTGCTATTGTTCCTAAAACCTCTCTCGGGCACAGTTGAGAGAACCCTTAAGAAATTGAACACTTCCCCGACTTTACTCATAAGGAATTTAGCCGGGTTTTGAGGAGGTGGTGGGATCCTAATAGGCTCAGAAGTGGGCTTTCTCTTCTTTCGGGCTATTTTTCTCTTAATTTAAAAAAAAAAAGTTCTCCCAAGTCACAAAATTGATTTTCACTCACCAAACACCCTTTCATAGTATCAACTTCAATAAATAAACTCAATTCCAACCTAACCAAGCACCTAACCCCAACCAAAATGCAGAAGATTAGGGTTTACTTGAATCTCTTCTTCATTTATTCAAGTCGTGGGAAGGAGCTCTTGTCATGGAATGGTTGATCTTGAATCAAACAATGGAAAGCTGTGTTTTTTGTTGATGAAAAGATGGAACTATGGTTTTGGAGAGCAAGAGTAGGTTGTCGGGTGAGGAAGAAATGGAAGAGGTGTGCCAAATGATTTTGAAAAGGTGACTTTGATTTTTAAGTCACCGCACGGTCACAACCATAAGTGATAGAGGTCGCGACCTTCCCGAAAATATTTCAAAAATTTGGCTATAGGGTCTTCAGGTCGCGACCTTGTTGTTTGCGGTCGCGACTTTGATTGTTGACGGTCACGACCTTACTGAATCATGAAGGTCTCAAGGTCACTTTTGCACTAGAAGATGCGACCTGGGTCATGACTTCATTGAGTTATATATATATATAGGGTTTCACGGTCGCGACATGGGTCGTGAACTTATCTAGAGGTGAAAACACAGGAAACTTGCTTTTGCTTTTTACCTGAAATTCACGACCAAGGTCGTGACTTTACTGTAACTTGGAAAACAAAGTTCTTCACGATCGCGACCTTACTAAGACATGGAAAATCACAGGTCTTCAAAATTCACTTGCAGTCGCGACTTTGATTAATTTTTTTTAAAATATTTTATTTTAACTTGTTTTTTCACCTAAACTCAATCCTTCCAAAATCTTGTTCTTGCTTGACTTGAACCTGGAAAACTAACACACTAAACAAACACATAAAGAATATACAAGGATCCCAAAACAAGATAAAATGGAAACAATGGGAAGAAAAAAAAGTGAAATAGAACAGGGATCCTTAGAATGTTCGGGTTGACTCCCAAGAAGGGCTAAGTTTAATGTCGCTAGCTTAATGAAGCTGCATCTCCATGGTGGTGATGCTCATAGATTATGTATGCTTTGCTCAATTTGGTGAATGAATGACGGGTTTTTGTTCATACTTGCCAAAATATGCGGAAATGGGATTCTTCGGAATGAGAGATGTCTTGTGCTTTTTTTTTTCTTCACAATAGTTGATTTGTCAATCCCCTCAATTGAGAATTACATTACATCCACCTCCCTCACAATTGGTGCCATTTCATTTTGGTGAACTGTTGGATGTATACTTGAATTCAATTTTCTTTCCTGTTGTGCTTCACTTGGTGAACAAACATTTGTGCTTTTCAAGGGCGTCTCCTTAGGGACCTTTTTCATATTCTCAATTCCTTGCAAGGGAATAGCTTCTACTTTGATGCATGTTGCTTTCTTTTTTTCTGAAAGCTTGTCACTTTTGTAGATGTTTAAGCATACCTTGTCATCTGACGGGCTCTGAACAAGAGTGTAATTTGATGTGAAAATGTAGGCCCGTACACGCAAGTATAGGAATCGAGTTCACAGTTTGGTGTGAATTATATATGCATTTTGAGTGAGTTTTTCATGCATTTACATAACTCGAATGCTAAATTCACACCCTATTCATCAATATTACACTAATCCCCCATTATGCAATGTTTTGCAGAATATGAAGGAAAATCAAGCAAAGTGATAGAAGAAATCAAGTGAAGAGGAAGTTATTGATTTGTAACAGGTTGCTCGCCGTGGCGAAGGCGAAGAGGAAGCTTCACTGACTTGAAGGCAGAACCAGAGGTGAAAAGCAAAAGACCTCTCAGGTTTACCTAGGCGTAGGCCAATCTTCGCTTAGGCGAAGAGGTTCGCTTAGGCAAAGAAGCAGCTCGCCTAGGCGGACTGGCACTGCATGCTAGGAATCACTCTTGGGTTCACCTAAGTGAACCTAACCATCGCCTAGGCAAAGGGCCACTACATCAGGAGAACACACGTGTCTTCGCCTAGGCAAAGCTCAGTTCGCCTAGGCAAAGAACAACGGGCTGGATCAACAAACCTAGAGTTTTGAGCCCCTCATTGGCCCATTTTCCAAAGCCTATAAATATATGTATTTTAGACTTCATTAGGGTTCGATTTTTTGAGGTAGAGCACCCTCCTTAAGGTTTCTCATATCTTCTTCTTGAGCCACTTAGGGTTTTTTATTTTCTTTATTTTTACTTTGTTTTTGGAGCTGATTTTGAAGAACTAGCTACTAGAGGAGCTCTTGCAATTGTAGAACAGAGTTTGAGACGAGTTTCATCTCTCATTTGTTTTGTATCTCTAAAATTTACTCTCTTATTTAATCTTTCATTATTATGTTTATGTTAAACATGGTTTTGTTAGATTTCTTGGTTGTAATGGTGGCGAGCTCTCTTCTAGGGTTGATTATTGAGGTTGATGCTTGATTTGTATATCTTTTAGAATGGTTTTGTGAATTTATTCTTGTTTTGATGTTAGTTGGTGTAGATTTTGGATTACTATGGTTTTGCCTAATTGATTTATGTTGGGGAGTGAGTTTAAAACCTAGTGCACAAAGGGTTTCCATAGTGACAGTTGGAAAAATACCCTTAGGCCTTGATCTTTACTCCCAAATGTATGCGAATTGATAAATCTTCTTTTAGTCCAAAGAATCTAGGGAATTAAGAATGCCTAGTACTCAACATTATGTGAGGATCGTACGGACCGAGAGGTGATCGATCCAAGCGTGGTCCAGGTAGTCCTACTGTATGGACCAAGAAGTGACCGGTAGGATTCTTGAGGAAAGCACTGCCTTATAAAAGTACCATACTTAATGACCTATAAGGATCGAAAGGAGAATAGGGAGTGGGTGTGAGAAATTGAGGGGAGACACGAAAGTGTAAACCTCATACTGGTTTCCTTGGACAAACACAAGTATATTTTCATTAAACCAACACTTCATGAATATAAATCATAATTGCATCAATGGATATAATCAACCCTAGTATCCTTCCCCATAGCATTTCTTTAAAATCAACCCAATTACTTGTGGATCTTATAAAATCTATTTTAGATTTGTTTTGTTTTTAGTTTAGTTTAGGGAACTCATCTTTCACCCAAGTCATCGAGTCGCTCTCGAATAGTGAAACTGACTTCTTGTTTAGTATGCTGATCCTATTTAAAAACCACACCTTCTCTGGGATCGATATCGGGTTTTGTTAATCCTTTGTATTACTTAATGCAGACCCTATGTGAGGTTTTAGTTGATTTTTACCAAACTTTTATATAATACAAAAATCACCGAACATTCACGTAGTATAATGGCTCATCAAGTGTCGTCCCACAAGGAGAAGTGTGTTGCCTACTGAATTTTACTTTTAAATAGATCTAAAACCTGTGGTGAATTATGATTAAAAAAAAAAGTAAACTAATCCTAAATTATTTGCTAAATCAATGTAAGGAAACTAGGGTCTTGCCTTCACCTGCCACACCTGATGAATTCTTAACCTAGATAGATTATTCATTCCATATATTAGATGGTTCACGCTGGCGGGTAGATCGTACCTATAAGATATTCTCTCTCGAGATATATTTGCCTATCTCGCGATAGGTGATTAGGTACAGTAGGCTGGTGAATCAACAAAATTTATACCTAAGTTCACTCCTGCCGTAGTCAAGCTCTTGCAGTATAATTAGTCTAAAGGTCGAACACGGGGATGGGTTTCATCCCCAAGAATGTCTGTGGAGTGTAAAAGGTAAGGCTTTCTATTTGGACTTTGGTTGCTTCAAAAACAGTGGAAGTAGGTTGAAAACTGAGAAATTGTAAACTGATAAAGTGTAAGAAAAAGTTAACTTTGAGTTGAGTCACTAACTTGGTAAGTTAGGGCAAACAAGTGTCCTCGGGTTTTATCCTCGTTATGTGGCTTGACCTATAATAGTCAGGCATAGCAGGATCTATTTTTAACTATAAGCCTCTCCTTGAAATCCAACTCTATTTGATCCAACACAGGTAGCAGCCATCTATGGCCCCTTCTTTGTTTGAAACCCTAACATTTTAAATATCATTTGGAGGCTCGTAAAGACCATGAGAACCACGGTGCATCTAGCATTAAGTATGCAACAGTATCTAAAACATGGAAGTATTAGCCAAGTAACATTCAATGCTATTCAACCTAATTTGAGAAGATGGGGTCATAAACACAGTACCTATAACTTAATGCAAGGGGACAACATGCATATGCCCCTTCACGAAGCTAGCTTCCTTTCTCTTCAAAAGGAGGCTTAATATCTCTTGAGTTGTCATCCTCCAAGAGGGTGTTTGGCAACCAAGAAAGTAAGAGAAAGGAGGAGAGAGAAGAGGAAAATAAAACCTAAATAAAATACAGAGACTTTATTTACAAAAAATGAAAACTTACAAATTCTTCTCTCCCCAATTATTTGCTTCTCCAAAAAATTCTCTATTTTTCTCCTCTTTAATTACAAAAAGAGAGAGTTTATATGAAAATACACTAATGAAAATACCAAAAAACCTACAAATTTGGCTAAATTAAAGGACAAGAGTAATACACCAAATTTGGAGTCGGTTAGCGATAAATACAAAGCATGACGAGCGTTAATTTCGCTGGAGTGAAAAGAATTTCGCCTGGAGGGGGGGGGAGGCGCGAAATCACCATGCATCGTGAAAATAGAAAATTTAGCTAAAGCAGCATTCGCTGACTAGAAATTTAGCTAACTGTGAAATTTTAGTGATGCTGAAAATCATGAATTTTACGCTAGACGGTGTATGGCTGGTTTGGTCTAGCGAAATTGGATTTCGCTGGGTTGAAAATTTTACTAAGCTAAGGTTGCGAAATTTCGCAATCTAAGCTTGAAAAGATTTTCGCAGCTCTGCGAAAATTCAGGCTGTTGATCTCCACTTGCATTTCATCTGTCTTCAAATTTGCATCAATTGTTCTTCACTTTGCCTTCATTTTCTCATTGATTCTTAGTATAATTGATGGTAGACATTTAGGATCAATGCTGTGATTCATCATACATCCCGATATTAGTACTAGGTATAAACACGCAAAACAGCCAAAATAACCTCCAACGGCATAAGTGATACTAAGAAGACTTGAACTTCAATTGGCATTAATGACATGATTAGTGCGCAAAAGCACTCAAAACCTATCTAATATAGGGTTCAAGAATTGTACTTTTGGGCACTAATCCACTAACCCAAAGCGTTGCTAGTCCCTTGTAATGCAAAAACAAAAGGAGATGCATGTAGTGATTTTCAAAAAGGTTATGATTGAGTATATGCACATATAAACATTGCCTTTAAACTGAAAAATTGACATCAAAATTGTAAACTGATATGAAAGAACTAAATCCATACAAGAACAATTCTAGGTCAATCTTGGATCCACGATTCTCAACTTGAATTTCCACCTAAGGCTAATGGTTCTTTATATAGCAGTTACCTTGATAAATTGCAAAATTTGTCCACTTACCCCACGACTAGCAACGACATGGCCTTAAGGCATTTGGTTCAACCTAGATAAGGATAGTTCGCACTTCTTTCAACATTCAACTATATTGTAGATTGCAATGCCCAAATCGACCACCAAAGTCCACGTGTAATGAGGTCACATTCGGCTCCGGCTTGATTAAGGTTTAGGGCATCGAGCGAAAGGATCATGACACAGCTCTCTGAGGCTTCACCTTGGGGACCTCGAATGACCCGAAAATTAAGCACCTGGATCGTTGGAGCTCTACCTATCCACCCATGCTTGAACACTAATCGATGACTCCCAGCCATTAAGAGCTGGGCATGAGTTTCAAAACTTCTTATTACCCCTCGGTATGCTCGGGTTTCAAGGCAAAACTTCCGACTTTATTTTCTTTTTCTTTTCTTTCTTTTTCTTTTCTTTTTCTTTTCTTTTCCTTTTTTAGGAAGACTGGTCTTCAACTATGAGTAACACAAACCTATCCTAGGTTGCCGACATGTAGTGGCTGCCCAGAGCGAAAGGAGAGAAACGATTCACAGCTGTTGAAACGATCGGGTGCGGTGTGGGTGTATAAGGGAAATTTTCAAGTTGAGCATCTTTGATCTTTGTGACCAAAAATTAATTCAGAAGCATGATTTGTTTTCTGGCATAGGTGATGGCATTGATTAGGTTTTCGACAAAAGCAAATTGATTGTCGATTGTAGCAATTCAATTGTTCAATTGAAAAGAAAAAACATTTACACATGGTAAGGCACAAAACATGATATGTACAAAAATTTTATTATATAAAGTGAATAGCTTTTGATATAGCCAAAATGGCTAGTACATGCATATCAAGCTAAACGTACAAAAAATATCACTTTGCCTATTATGGCTAATACATAAGTCTGTCGAATTAGTAGGCGTTGATAAAAATTTGGTAACTATACAAAAATCATAAAAGAGACCTAACCACCTCACTACTGTGGTGGTGGTGGTGGAATGCGAAGGCTGCTTTCTTCTTCTTTGTCAGAGGTATCGAATAAGGCTGCGATCTTATTGGTGGGATATATACGATCGGGGATGTGAGAGACCCGAGATGCGTCATGATCTGCTGAAGCATAGAAGTAGCCTTTGGGTCAACCTGCGATCTGGGATGCAGTAGCCAGTTGCTGAGTGACCGAGATAGCATCCATCACCGGCTATCTCTCGGTGGCATGTTTGTCTCCGTGAATGGTGTCTTTGAATGGGTTGGGCGGGGAGTATCTGCATTCTTGATGTAGTGCGTGGAGGAGGGATGGAGGTGACATACGTGGAGCCGGGACTCTGGCGCGTATCTCGGGGCTCGGGGCGGGTATCCGCCAATATGGTGGTCCTCGGCCTCCCCGACCGGTACCTCCTCCACAGTCCTGTGTTCGTAAGTGGAAAAGATCTACGGGCATAGTCATCGCGCCTCCACGGCATGACCGGGACGTCGGACCTAATCTCGATCACAGGCTCTCTTTGAAATCCCTAGATGCTCGAGAACATGGCGGAGGAGTCTCGGCATAAGTAATGGAAGTCTTGCAAGTACAGGTCCTTAGGTGGACATGCTCCTCAGCCTGCAGAGAGACCATAACATTTCAGTGGGGCCGGGCAGAAATCCCAGAGGTCCCGGTGAGGCCTCCCGAGATGGCTCCCCTCACTGCATAATCTTTGCGGAGGGGAATAGCTCGTCTGAAATGGATGGTCGTCGGCATGAGGGGCGGGAGGCGCCTCTGTAAAATGCGGGGTCCGACGGTGGTGTCTCTACGGCCGGTGCTCGAACTGCAGCATCTCGCGATGGGGCGGGTGGAGCCCGATCTGTAACCCCTCTACATTGGCGCGAGTATATACGGGCGAAGCTCTTGAAATATCGACGCTCACAGTACTCCATGGCGATCATCAATACTGGCCCGAAGCTCACGGCGGTTCAAGTGATCCTGAAGCGTCATCGAGTGGTAGGAAGCGCGGTACCACTTTCGTGGGTAGTAATCGCCTCGAGTGCGCGAAGGCGATAGCGAATAATGCCGATCCAATCTCGCGGACTCCCCGGATATCTAGGATGTACCGGTCGCGGGGGCGTATTAGTGTGACTCGATGGAGCGGTTTCTGATGGTCGGGCATTCCGGAATGGGGTTCCCACCTGAGTAATGGCCTCCAGTCCTCGGCGGGCGACAATTGAGGTGATGATCGCCTCCAGCGACGAATCTTATTTGGTAACCAGTGCGGCCGAGAGGATGTCGCCGGGCAGATGTGCGGGCTCGCTTGGAGAACTAGGCCTCGGGAACTCTCCTCACGGTGCGGGGTGATGGGGCACGAGGTCCGGTCGTGTGTCGATGGCGTCGAATCCGGGGCTCGTCGGTGCTGCCTCGGGACCGGTGTCTTTGGGTGAGATGGGGCTGGAGACCTCCTCTCGGGGTGTCTTGAATCTCACCGCGGCGAATGGGACCCACCGATACGAACCATCTTGAAATGCTAAAATCTTTGGAGGGGCTGACTCACTGAAAATGCAGGCGAGGCTACGTATCTACGAAGCCCGAGGAGCTCTCTGAAATGGCCGAATCACTTTCTGAAGCGGTAACCCAGGCCGGGGCTCACTTGAACACCTTGAAATCGACACAGCGGTGGAGGCTCATGAAGGCTCGCGTGGCAGCCAGAAATGCAGGGACGTGGCCGTGTGGTGGGGCGCGCGCGTGGTGGATCTTTCGATCGGGGCTCAATCCTTTGCTCGAGACCGAGAGGTGTAGGTAAGACGGATGCGCGGGCGGAAGTGCTGGCGGCTCGATGGTGCGGGGCTCTTCCGGCTTGATGACAGTGGCAGCGGTGGCGAATCTTTGAAACTTCGAAGCAATGGCCGGCGTGTGATCGAGTGGTAGTGGCTGGGACTCAGGGCTTCGTTGGAAGGAGGAGAATGTGAAGTGGCAATTTGGACAAACCCCCTCCAGGTTTAAATAGGCTTGTTTGTGGCGTAGAAAAGTCTCCACCAATTCATTATTTTCATGAATTGCTTTAAACCCTAAAATACCACCACACCAATTTAAAAATTTTGGATGTTAATAATATATAAAATAAGAATTATTATTATAAAATTTACTATATGTATGGTAAAATTTAAAACAACTAACATACTATCTTACTGAACCTTACTAGAAAATGAAAAATGCTAAGTTAAAAATTTTGAAAATATTGAAACTAACTAATTACTAAGTGAATGAAGAAGTAAAAATTGTGGAGTTTGCAGGTCGGTTTTTAAAAACACGAACGGTTCAATCAAAAAATTACTCAAGGGAGGTGAGAATATCTCCTCAACCTATGATGCTAGGTTGACTCCATTGTGTTGGGTGCCCACTTGTTGATCTGCTCCTGTGATGAAGCACGAATTGAGCAATTGGCTTTGTAGTTAGTATTTGATGGCAAGACTAAACTTTCTTCATCTTCTTATTTGATCTCTCTGCAATTCCTTGACATTTTGCTCACGCATCTTGACTAATTGAAACAACTTCATTAGTTCTTTGATTTTCATTTTCCTAGCGGCTTTCATGTTTGTTGTTCAAATGAAAGATATTCAACTCCAAAGGTCATGTTGCAAGGTAAATTTGCATGACTCCATTAGGGCAATTTATGATTGCATTTCTGTGGCAATGGTCTTCCTAAAATGATTGGTACATGATTGGGTTCACTTGCAATTGGCTCGTTCTTCGACACCACAAAATCTTGGAGTAGTAGAATTTGTCTATTTTCCCACTAAGACATCCTCAACTATCCCTTGAGAGTTTTCAGCGATCTATCGACCAATGAGAGTGTGATGTTAGTGGGTTTAAGTTCACCCCTAAACCTAGCTGCGTATCTTGAATCTGACGTGGGTCACTTGGCTCCCGTCGGCAATGATTTGTCTATATAATTCCACAATCTTCGACTGAAATTGTGGAGATCACGGATCCTTGTATTTGGCAGGGGTATTTGCTGGATTATGGCGACTTGTTCGAGTGAAATGCCTTATTCTCGATGCCTAATCCCTTCTTGATTGTGCAAAGATCTTTCAAAAATTTTGCATAAGCAGGGACTTGTTTAATTATGTCCAACAGAGGTATGTTAACCTTTACTTGCCTTAGGACCTCGAAAATGCCTGCTTGCTGAGATGCCTTCTTCTTACCTCTAAGTGCTTGTGGGAATGGAGGTGGTATGCGGTATTTCATTGAATCCTCCTTTAGGAGAATACGCTCAGACTGCAATTCTTCTCCTTGCATGGATTGTGGGTTTGGCATAGAGGTGATCAACCTCTTTCCCGCACTCCTCGGGGTAATTATAGCCTTAACTTCATCCATTCTGAGGTTGGTGGATGGCCCGGAGCCTCATGGATTCCTTGGGATTGGGAGCTGTTTGTGATGGAAACCTCCTTTATCTTGTACCTCACAGCAACTTGTTGATTTTGGTGAGATTGAATGCGTAGGTTGTCAATTTACGGTTGAAAATTGCTCTCGAAGCCCGTCTATTCTCTTATTCGGTGTACTTTCTACGATATCAATCCTTTGTGCAGTTACGTGATTCCTTTGTTCCTAACAAAGTTGCCCGCCCCACCTTACTCGAGTGATATGGCTTGTTCGGCTGGAGAAAGAGGATGATGGTTGTTGTGGTTGTGAGGGAACGGCGGGGGTTTGGCACACAGGGGTGTAGGCGGGGGGATTGGGTCTCCATGCAAGGTTAGGGTGATTCCTCCTATTGGAATTGTAGGTATTACCATATGGAGCATTGGATTGTTGTGGCTTGTATTGTCCTGCAGTGTTTGCACATTCGACATAGATCCTTCCTTTGCGGGGGCCATAGGCCGTAGTTCTACTTGGGTGCACGGGGGATTGGAAATTGGTGCGAGATTGGTGTGTAGGATTTTCAGTCACGCATGCACTTCTTGGAAGGCTGTTGCCTTGGCTCCTCCTTTCCTAGCTAGGGTTAGGAAATCCTAGCTCTCATTTCTATTTCTACGGCGGTGCATACATCCCGCCTTTTGGTTGTTTGGTGGTCTCATCACATCAATTCTCACAGGGTTAGGCTCATCCCGACCCTTAGGATTTCAGCCACGTAATTTAAAAAATCCATGGCTTCATCAGGATGTTTTGTAAAAGTCTCCTCCCGCATGGTTTCCAAAGGCGCCTCATGGCGAGACATACCACCATAGAAGTGGTTCCTCGCTTTATCAATCCGAAACTTCCCGTGATGTGGACCAGGGCGCGATGGTTTCCATAAATCTTTCCCAACCTTTGGTAAAATCTCTCACCATCATAGGCACAAAGTATAAATTTTGTCTCTTCAAATTGTTGGTCTTATGAGCACTGAAGAACTAACAGGAGTGCACTGCTGACTCATTGTTCTAATGGTTCTAGGCCTCGTAGGTTGGGCCATATCTTGTATATCCTTTAGAGTCAATGGAAATGCTTTTAGCCAGCCGTCATGTCCATCATACCTTCCTTGAAGGTATTAAACCTCCTCAAATCCCTAATATGAGTGTATGGTTCCATTTTCCATACCATGATATGTGGGGAGTAGAGTACCCAGATATGGCCTCGGCTGCTACATGCCGAGCGGGAGGAATGATGCGAGATGGGGCACTAACTCTAGGAGGGGTGGATGTGATCCTCATGGTTCTATAAGCATTTGGATTCATGGGGTTCCTGTTTTGACTTTGTTGTTCTCGGGTATGGGATCCGTGGTATCGGTGTGGCTGCGACTTCCTTATTTGGGTCGGGTTGTGTGCGATTCTATGCAGTCTACGATGTGTCTGTCGCTTGTTGCATAAGCTTTATTACAAAATTTATAGAGGCGTGAGCACCATGAAAGCTGCAAAGGTTAAGATTAACTTCTGAGAATTAAAGCGGCGTAAAACAAAAACGGTCTTGATTCTTGCAAAGTGTTGAAAGCTGGCGAGTTCTACTTGTTGAATAATGAAATGGTAAAAGGTTACCTCCTTGTGATGTTGATCACAGTACACTTCAACACCATTAGTAGTTTGGCACCATCCCGACAGCGGCGCCATTTGATTAGTGCCACAGTAGGCTGAGCTGAATCAACAAAATTTATATGCAGTTCCTCTTCTTAGTAGTCAAGCTACTGCCGATGCATAGTGGGTCTAGGGATTCGAACCTGGGGATGGGTTTTTTTAAGAATGATACGCGTGAGTGTAAAAAGGTAAAGGCTTTCTATTTGGACTTTTGGATTTGCTTAACCGGTGGAAGTAGGTTGAAAACTGAAATTGTAAAGCGAAAGTAAAGTGTGAAAAAGTTAACTTTGAAGATTTGGGTGCTAGCAGTGAGTTAGGGTAAGCGAGTGTCCTCGGGTTTTTATCCTCGCGTTATGACAAAGGCCTATAGTCGAGGCATAGCAGGATCTATGTTTAACTAGTAAACCTCACCCTTGAAATCAACTCCTATTTGAGTCAAACCACCAGTAGCATCATCACATGGCCTTCTTTGTTTGACTTTAACATTTAAATATCATTTCGAGCTCGTAAAGACCATCTAAGAACCACATGCATCTAGCATTAAGTATCCTGTATTATCCTACGCACATGGAAGTATTGACCAAGTATTAACATTGATGCTATTCAACCATAATTTGAAGATGGGGTAATAAATGCAGTACCTATGGCTTTTAATACAAAGAGGACAAACATACCATATGCACACCACGAAACTAGCTTCCTTCCTCTTCAAAGAAAGGAAGACATGAACATCTCTTGAGTTGTCATCCTCCAGAGGGTGTTTAAGCGACCCGAAAACAAGAAGAGGAGAGAAGAGAGGAAAAATAAAACCACTAAATAAAATACGAGACTTTATTTACAAAAAATGAAAACTTACAAATTATTCTCTCCCAATTATTTAGCTACTCAAAAAATTCTCTATTTTCTCCTATTTAATTACGAAAGAGAGGGGTTTATATAGCCACCTCGATACATGAAAATACCAAAAACACAAATTTGGCTAAATTAAGAATAGTAATACACCAAATTTGGAGTCGGTTAACATTAATAAAAAACATGTGAGCGGTGAATTTATTGGGAGTGAAGGAATTTAATGGAGTAAGCGAAATCACCATGCATACTTGAAAATAGAAAATTTATTTAAAGCAGCAATTTCTCTAGCTAGAAATTTATTTAGCTTAGCGAAACCTAGTGAGTAGCGAAATCATGAATTTTAAGCTGAGGCAGTCTTAAGCAGCGGTTTGGTCCTAGCGAGATTTGGAGATTTCGCTAAGGTTCTGAAAATTTTTAGCTAGGGTTGCGAGATTTTAAGCAATCCTAGAAAAATTTTCATGACTCTGTAAATTCAGGGCTTTGTTGATCTCCACTGCATTTCATCTGTCTTCATTTGCTCATTGTTCTTCACTTTGCCTTCATTTTTCTCATTGATTCTTGGTATAATTGATAGTGACATTGGGATGCGTCTTCATGATTCATCATACATCCAGATATTGAGCTGCTAAAGTGCGCGAAGAGCACAACAAGCGGTAATAACCTCTGCTTGACATAAGTGATACTAAGAAGACTTGAACACTTCAATTGGCATTAATGACATGATTGGTCTTGTAGCACTCAAAACCTATCTAATATAGGGTTCAAAATTGTACTTTTTGAGCCTTGTCGGTAAAGTTATCAATATCTACCTAAATATAGTTTCAGAAAGCAGCTTAAATGCTTAAACCTTAAATGCTACACTTGGAACAGGGATATCTTTATTCGTAGATTGACCCAGTGTTGCTCTTATTCATATCCACAGGGTCATCATCTCTTGATCTTAGACTCCCGGCAAAAGAACAAAACACTATCTTGGCGACATTACCATGTGATTAAAACCTGAGAAATAAGAGTAAATCGAAGAATCATATAAATACTGAATAAAAACAATGTAACAATTAATCCATCTAGGTGTAGCAAGGGTATGACAAAACCCTAGAAATAAATCTAGAACATGATCGTGTTCATTACAGCCATCAGGTTTGAAATCATAAAATGGTTTGAGAAAAGAAATACAAAAAAAATGGTGCATGCAATATCTTGATCCACGAGCTCCAAGTCTCTCTTCTCGGTTTGGCAATCTCTAACCTTTAAAACCTAGTGATTTGTGGTATAGCCCGTAGGGTATTTTAAATCAACAAAATTTATAACCTAATACCTCATACTACCGTAGCATTGCTGCTATAGTATAGCGGCTCTAGGATCGTCCATAGGGATGGGTTTTCTTCATAGAAATGACTGACAATAAACCTTATCTTGGTGATTTTTTATTTTTATGATATTTGGAGTTGTGATAAAAAGAGAGATTTGTGATTAAAACTAGAAATAAAAAATTTACTAAAACATGAAAACAAATCCCTTGGGGTGTCGGGTGCTAGGTTTCGGGTTTGTAGGCAAATAGTGTGGTTTCAGGTCTTTTAGAAACAATTCTACAACCAAGGTTATTGAAAGAAATAAAAAAAAAAAAAGGATAGCAGGCAGTTCGTGCCACGTGGGAGGTGATCGAGAATCAACAAATTTGTTTCCTATTTTCCTCCCTACTGTAGTAGTCAGCTGCTGCGTATAGTGATCTGGTCGAACACGAGGGGATGGAGTTTTCTCCCTGATGATTAATATCATGATTGAAATGGTGAGGCTTTCATTTGGATTTTTTGGATTGTATTAAAGTGAGGTGTTGTTGTCAATTTGGCGAAAGCGACTTGAAGTGAGGAGGTGTGATGGAGACCTTGAAGGCTTAGGTCACTAACCCGATAAAATGAGGTTGCATTGGTGTCCTCGGGTTATTTCCTCGCATTAGGGCAAATGACATATAGTCATAGCCAAGCAGATCTTTGTTTGCTTTAAAAACCAGCGCCAAAAACACTCCTATTTGAGTCAAAACACTTACTAAGCATTTAATGTTCCAGCAGTTTGAAAAATACATCATTTAACATAATTTCAGTGGCTCGTAAATGGCATCTAAGAATGTCGATTGTCTACTAAGTAAAAGTCTTATTTGAGCCACTAAGAAGCATGACAAGTATTGGCCAAAAGAACATTAAATAGCATTAAACCCTAGTGTGGAAAGTTTGGAACACTTAAATGTAGTACTTGTTTCATTTAAAGCAGAAGAACACCTGCGGGACCCCATTAACCAACCTAGCAACCCTCATAACAGGTTTGAAGCTTAGCCAAGCATCCTTTGAGTTGTCATACTGAGGGGGTGTTTGAGAACCAAAGAAAAATGAGAAAGAAGAAGAGAAAACTATAACCTAAAATGAAAAAACATGTGTAATTTAGTCAATGGCCAAAGTTAGGGTTACAAAAGTTATAAGGTGGCATATATAGTCATACGAGAGATGGGAAATACCAAAAATACCAAAATATATGATTACATTGGGGACAAAATGGGAATTACCACAAAGCGTCGTTTGGATCAAAATCATAGAGCGACCAATTTAAGCTATGCATGATGAATTTCGTATCATAGTGAAATTTATTATGATAGTGGTTATTATCATAGCGAAAATTGAAACATAAGCGTAATTCGTATGCATAGTAACTTTCGCTATGATAGCGAATTTTCGCTATGATAGCGAATTTTCGCTATCATAGCGAAAATGTGGCCATAGCGAAATTTCGCTAGGATTGGGAGATTTTCGCTATGGTTGCGAAATTTTCGCAATCCTTACTTGAGCCTGCGTATGCCATAGCGAAGTCTGCACTCCTGCATTGCTTCTGCATCGATTCGACCTCCATTTCTTAGGTTCCACTGACATTTCTTCCAGCCATTTCGTCTGTCATCAAGAGAATTCATCACGAACTTGGCATAAATCAACACCAATCTGGTGACTTGAGTAATTAGTGAGGTTCCCGAAACACAATAAGCTACCAAGCAACCTGAAACAAAATCAGTAGTACTAAACGGACCTACACATGTCTATTGGCTTAATTCACTTTGTATGATTAAATCTGTAGCACTCAAAACCTATCTTAAATAGGACTCAAAATAGCACTTTTTGGTGCATAATCACACCCCCAGCCCAGGTACGTTGCTAGTCCCTTAGCAATGCTAAAAACAACAGAGGTATGCATGTTGCTTTGCCAAAAGTGTATCTTTATCAAAAATGTGTGATGAGCCTTACCTTCGATTATGGTAATTTAGACCTGTACAAAAACCATCATGAGAGAACAAATATACAAAACCAGTTTTGAAATGACATCGATTCGAAAGAAATTCGACTGAACTTCCACGAATCTAAGTGTTCTTAAGGTAGCAGTTTGAACGATAAGTTGTAAGCTGTTCTCCCCGACCAAACTCTTTGGGGCCTTAAAGCGTTGACCCGAGCCTAAATAGAATCGGTTACACTCATGTTCTTTCTTTGATTGCATTGTAGGGTGCAATGCTAAAAACTAAACTTCACAGGCCATGTAATGGGGTCCATAGATGACTCCCGACGATTAAGGTTTAGAGCGTCAAATTCGAAGATCAGTTGACCCACACAGGCTCTTCGGGCTTCACCGGGACTTGAATGACCGAGGAGTGGCTTTTCTGACTCGCTAAGCTCTACCCGTCCACCGCATGCGCGGAACACTAAGTCGATGACTCCCATTGATGAAGGTTTAAGAGACACCCAGGAGCTTTAAGGCTTTACCGCTATACCCTCGGATCGTGTTCGTTTCAAAACAGTGTTGCGGCTTTCTCATACCTCTTTTTCTTCTTTCTTTTTCTTTTTCATACTTTCATTTGGAGGCTTGTTGGTCTTCTTTTGAATGCTGGAAAAACCTATTATGGGTCGTCAGCGAGATCTAAAGTAGGTTTTTGCAAAGTGAAAAGTGGTATAAAGCTTCTCGGCTTTATTGATAAAGCTGATGTGCTTGTGTGTGATTAGGTAGGAATTGGATATACAGTTGAATACTGCGGAACTGATGGACGAAACTTAATCATGCATGGAAATTGTTCTAACATTATGGTAGCATACGAATTGAATTCTTAAACTGAGGTAAAGTAGAGAGACACAAAATATAGGCACAAAAATGATTTGAAAGAGTGTAGAAAAATGTAAATAATGCTATAAGGCTTTTGATATAACCAAAGTGGCTAGTCTGACTTAAAATAGCTAAATATGACAAAAGTATCAGCACTCTTATCGGCTAATACATGTATCTATACAATCCTATACAAAATGAGTAGAGCGGTTGATAAAGCTAAGCAGAATAAAATATGATGAAAGATGCTCCTGACTCTATTTTCCTCCCAGCCAAAGTATAAGCATGTCTCCCTTTGGTAGGGATCGAGAGCTAGAAGACAGGGTGCGACCACCTCACTATCGATGGCGGTGTGTAGATCTTAGGTGGATCGAAATTTCTTCTTCAGCATTTGACATATCGGAGAAGCTGCGTAGGCGATCTCGAGTGGGGCTGTCTGAGCTCTGGCGGGAGAGCCCAGGGGTGGCTCGTGATCTGAGAAGCATGGCATGGAGGTCTGCGTGATGGTGACCTCGGCTCGAGACTAAATGATGGTCCCAATGGCCTTTGTGTGTAGTAGCAAGCGCTGGCTTGATATCCATAACAGCGGCTAGCTCAGTGAGCTGATGTACATGATGCGGAGACTCTTTGCTTGCTTGATATGGGAAGGGCGGTGATGTCGAGAGTGGGGCGGTGGGAGGTGGAATTTGGTGGAGATGAATCGGCTGAGCCTCTCACCTCCGCCTCGGCGTCTGCGGAACAACAGGGATGCTCTCCCTCGGCGGGTCCTCACCTCATCATCTCTTTGCCTCCTCCTGTCTTGTTGGAGGATAATGGAATCGGCATGCATAATGATCACTCGGTGGATAAAACACAAATCTGGCCCAGTCCTCCTCTTCGATGATGCCTCAGAATAGGCCTCTCAGGTATTTGCCAGTCCCAGTGTGACAGGCGACTCTGTTCAGTCACATGATGGACTACCTCAAATACGTGGGATCGCGCGCCGGATAACGAATCCACTAATCGCACAAAAGCCTGCGTGGTAGATATTATGAGTCAATCACCTCTGTATTGTCGTCTGAGAGATATAGCCCATATAGTATCTAGATGGGGACCATCATGTATCTTGATGGTAGACCTTTGCCTATAACTGCGGAAATTGGCGTATTGCCAGAGACTGAAAGCGGCTATGAATATCAGCGGCTACGAGTACTCTTGGGCGTCAATCTTGAACGGAGCTCAGACGGACTCGGCCTCCCAGGGATGTCATAGTGTGGTAGAACTCCGAAACGACACGGGATAAAGAAACTCTGCGTCGTGAAGGAAGCGATGAATCTTCTTAGGGATCGACCTCATGGGTGTCTCAGACTTGGTCGATCCAACACTTGGTATGTCATAGTATGGCTCTAGCCAAGTCTCGGCACGTAATCTCGTTCCGGAATCGGATCACGGGTGGGGAACATGGGCGCGATCCTCAGTAGGTGATATCCCAGAGCGATGAACCACTGATCGGTGGGGTGTGGCTCGGTAGAGATCTCGAAGGCTCCCGGGCGATGTCAGGGCAGTTTGGAGAGGCGGGGCCCTCTGCGTCGTCTCCCAATGTCTTGGAGAAAGGGGCAGGGTCCACCTGGTCGATGCTCCGGCTGGGATGGGGCTCGTAAACTCGAAGGCTCCTGGGTACTCAAGTAGTGGGACCCGATGCGGGCCTGTCTCTGAGTGGTCTGGGGAGAGATGGTATCTGTGGATGTGCACATGTCGTTTCTCTCGGGGGTGCGGAACGACCACGGGCTGTGCTTGATGACCTCCGCAGTGCGAACCATGGGCTGTGGTCTAAGCGTCTTTAATAGAGGCGAAGGCGAGGGATCGGAAAATGCGGCGTGATGGGTGCTTTGTGGCCTTGGTATGATGGACGAGGCTCGGCGGCGGTGGGCTGAGAAGCGGTCTGGCGGCGGCGAGCATTGGCGGTGGGCTACTGGGCTCGGCGGGAGTCGGGGCTCGGGTCACACGGGCGCGGGGCGCTCGGTCACGGGCTCGGGCGCGGTGGAGAAGCGGGACATGGGAGTAAGCGGGGCAGAGCCTTTACTTGTTGAAGGAGCTCACGGGGCTGAAGGGAATGATAATGGAAATGAGGTGCCCCCCTGACTTAAAAGGTCCCACAAGTCCGAGGCGTGGGATGTCAAACCTATTTATTATTAGAATTTTGCACACCTGACTTCCATCTTGCAAAATATGACAAAAATTTAATTTAGGTAAAATTAAAATAAAAATAAAATAAAGTAGAAATAGAAATAAAAATAAAAATAAAAGTAAAATTACTTAAAAATTAAAATTTTTATATTTAGTTAAAATTAAGATAAAGAAAATTGCTAAAAATAAAATAAACTAAAAATTGAACAAATTAACTAAAAACCAAAAAATTTTTTTGGCTGATTTGGTCAGTAGAGACCCAGGCCCATTGTCTAACTAGTTCATTCATGGAGGATCGAGGAGGAGGCTTTTGACCCTGCGGTGTGTCTTTGCGGCCTTCATCTTGCAAGCTCCTTTGTTTTGAGCTATTTTCCTTGATGGTGTTGGGAAAACATTGGTTACGCGGGAGTGGCGATGCGACCAATTCTCCTACCAATTGCTTCATTTTCTACACAGGTATGCACGTAGTAAGTGAGGCGGTGGGTTTCACGCACTTGGACCAATTGAAGCGAACTTCTTGGATCCTTGCATGTCTCTTACATTTAGCTTGTGCTTGTTACTCAAGTGAAAATATTGAGCTCGATGTCATGTTGCCAAATGTGAAATGCATGACTCCATTAAACCAATTGATTATCGCATTGGAAGTGGCCAAAATGGTCTTCCGTGATAATTGGCACATGATTAGGCTACTATGATGGGGTTCGGTATCAAGCACCACAAAGATGGAGTAAGTAGAATTTGTCCACTTTTACCAATACATCCTCATTATTCCTTAGGAATTTTCTTGTCGATCGGTAATGATAGAGTGATGTTGGTAGGCTTAAGCTCCTATTATTTGCTTATGCGAATATGGCGGTAGGTTTGCTATTTGAGTCTAATAGTGCTGTCTATGCAAGTCCCTCAAATGTTGACCAATATTGTGGGGATCACGGATCCTTGTATTTCACCGGATCTTGCTCTGGATGATGTATGAGCACCTTTCTAGTGGAAAGCTTTCTTTTGATACTTGACCCTCTCTTGGCGGTGCCACGGGTCAGCCCGGGGAATTTGCATCTGTTTGGTACACCAGCAATCATGCGTGGTGGGATATTAACCTTCACTTACCTTAGCACCTCCCAAATTTCAGCTTGGTTTGGGATTTTTTTCTTGCCTCGTAGTGCTTGAGGAAATGGAGGGGGCATATTTTTCTTCATTGAGTCTTCTCTGATTATTATCCTCTCAGGCTCAGCTTCCTTCTCTTTCTGTTTCTTGGCTTGATCATGGGCAGTTGCAATTTCTTTCCACTCACCAGAAGTGATGATAGCTTTTAGCCGTCCATCCTTGAGGAGTTCTTGGAAGAACCTATTTCATGAACCCCCTTTGGGTTGGGCAGTGTTTGGGAGGGAAATCTTCCTTTCTCCTGTACTTCCAGTAAATTGTTAATCCTGGTGATGGAGTACTGTAGGTTATCAATTTTCTGATTAAGGTTGCTCAAGCCACGTGTCTTGTTCGGGGTGCTTTCCACGATTATCATTCTTTAGACGGTGTACATTGATTCCCTTTTGCTCTTCCGCAAAAATTGCCCACCACCTTGCTCAATTTAAAATAAGCTTGTTCAACGGGGATGAAGATGGTGTGGTTGGTATGGAACCATCTGTTGTTTGGCACCGGGAGGCACATATCTGCGAGGGGTTAGGTTTCGAGAGATTTGGATGATTTCTCGATTGGGTGTGTATTTACCATATGAGGCATTGTTTTGTGGCTTGTATTGGCCCACGACATTGGCATGCTCTGACATCAAATCTCTCACTGAGGGAGCATTTGGACAGTGTTCTTCTGAGTGGCTAGTTGATTGGTAATTGATGCATGGGTTGGCACGTACGGATTTTGATCCACTTGCTTTGTACCTCATGTAGCCTTTTTCCTTCTAGCTCTTGCGCTTCCTAAGTTGAGGTTCGATATCTTTGCTTTCATCTCCATATCTTCGGAAAGTGCATAAATGCCTCCCCTTTGGTGGGTCGAAGGCTTCATTCTTTCAGCTTCCCTCGGATTCGGTTCATCCCATGCCTTTGAAGTTTCATCCACATAATTTAAGAAGTCCATGGCTTCATCTGGGTTTTTGCTCAGAAAGTCACCTCCACACATGGTTTCTAGCAGTTGCTTCATGGGAACCATCGTAAAAATGATTCACTAGCATCCATGTATCAAAATAGTGGCAGCACATTGATGGTCTCCATGAAGCCTCCCGACCGCGATAAAATTTCTCATTGTCATGGCTAGAGGAGTAAGTGTAGATGCGCCTCTTGAAGCGTGAGTCTTAGTTGTACTGAAGAATTTCTTCAAAAATTCAGCTTGAAGATCGGCCCAATTTCTAATTGTTCTCGGCCTCAGTGAATTGAGCCATATTTTGGCTTTGTCCTTGAGGGTTAACGGGAATGCCTTCAACTTCAACAATTCCATATCGGTTATACCCTCTTTAAAGTTATGCGTACTTCCTCGAAATCCGAATGTGTGAGTATGGATTTTCATTCTCCATGCCATGAAAAGTTGGGAGTAGGGGCACGAATAGGGTCTTCTTGCCATCACCGGCAGTGGTATGATCGAGGAGAACAACCTACTAGGAGGGGTGTATGTGGTCCACTGGGTGGCTATATCTTTGTTGGATTCATTGGAGGCGCCTGGCGACTTTCTTTGTTCCTCGGAGTAGAGGATCCATTTGCTCACTTGTGCTGCTTGACTTCACAACTTTGTTCAATTGGTGCACTAACTCTTTGCGATCTACGATATCCCTCCTATCCAGGTGATGCATAAACACACGTAACACAAAATGGGATAAAGCGAAACCTGAAAACTTGCAAGGATCGATTAACGAAAATAGCAAATATTTGTAAAAAAATGAAAACAACCCGTGATGCGGTAAAAAACTGAAGTTCTAACAAACGAAATTCAAAAAGAGTTAAAAGATCACCAACACTTGTAATGTGGATTACAAGTTCATCTCAACTCATCATCTGTAGTCTGGCACCATCCCCGGCAATGGAGCCATTTGATTCGTGCGACGGTAGGGTGATCCGGAATCAACAAAATTTGTTTCCTATTTTCCTCCTAGCAAGTGATCAGCCTACTGCAGGAATATAGCGGTTTAGGGTCGGAACTACGGGATGGGTTTTCATCCCACAAATGATTTGTATCATGATTCAAAATGATGAGGCTTTCATTTGGATTTTTGGATTTGTATTAAAAAGTGAGGGTGTTGTTGTCACTGGGATAACTGAAATAGCTTGAAGTGAGGTGTGATAGGGAGACCTTGAAGGCTTGGGTCACTAGCTTGATAAAATGAGGTTGCATTGGTGTCCTCGGGTTATTTCCTCGCATTAGGGCAAATGACATATAGTCATAGCCAAAACCGGATCTTTGTTTAGCTTTAAAAACCAACCCTTAAAAACACTCCTATTTGAGTGAAACACTTCTGGCATTTAATGTTCAGCGAGTTTGAAAAATACATCATTGTTTTAATTTAATTGGCTCAAGTAAATGGCATCTAAAGAATGTCGATTGTATCTACCGTAAGAATACCGCGACCTATTTCAACGATAATGACCAAAGAACACATTAAATAACATTAAACCTAGTGTGGAAAGTTTGGAACACTTAAATGCAGGACCTGTTTCATTTAAAGTAGAGGAACACTGCGGGACTGATAACCAACCTAGTGATTAGTACCCAAAAGTGCTATTTGAGTCTATTTAAGATAGGTTTGAGTGCTTTTTGCGTACTAATCATATGAATTAAGCCGATTGACATGTGCGAGGTCAGTTTAGTACTCTTGATTTTTTGTTTCGAGTGTGTTTTTGTGGTAATTTTGCGGGTTTTGTGAGCCTCGACCATCATTTCAAGCAGCTTGAGTTGGTGTGCGATTTATGCCATGTTCATATGAATTCTCGGCGATTTCATCAAGCAGGAGTTGAGCGTCAAGTGGAATTGAAGAAATGGAGGGCTGGGCCGAATGCGGGGAGGAATTTGCGGGGAGAGTGCGAGGATTTCGCTATGCATTGCGAAAATTTAGCAAGGATTGCGAGTGCAAAACCATACTTAATTCGCAATCCTGCAAAATTTAATATGCACAGTTTTTCGCTATGATAGCGAAATTTCGCTATCATAGCGAAAATTCGCTATCATAGCGAAAACTACTGTGCATAGCGAAAATTTGAATTTTCGCTATGCCTCACATTTTCGCTATGATAGCGAAATTCACTATGCATAGCGAAATTTGTCCCCCTCTGTTTTTGATCCAAACGACCTCGTTTTGTGTAATTCCCATTTTGTCCCCATTGTAATCATATATTCTTGGTATTTTTGGTATTTCACACATCTTGTATGGCTATATAAGCCACCTTATAACTTTTTGTAACCTAACATTCGAAGCATTCATTAGCGGCTTTTGTTTTAGGTTGCAGTTTTCTCTCTTCTCTCTCTTCTTTCCCTCATTTTCTTGGCTGCCAAAACACCACCTTTGAGGATGACAACTCAAAGGATATTTAGCTAAGCCTCAAAACCTTGAAGAGGAGGGTTGCTAGGTTAGTTAATGGTGGTTTGCGAGGTGGTCCTCGGTTTTAAATGAAGCTTGAGTCTTGCATTTATTGTTCCAAACTTTCAAACTAGGGTTTAAATGCCATTTAATGTGTTTCTTTTGGTCGATACTTGTCATGCTGGGTTCAATGCATTCTTAAAGTGGAATCACCTTGACATTCTTTAGATGTCATTCAGACGAAATGAGGTTAAATGCTATGTTTTCTTCTTTGGAACATTAAATGCTCGGTCACGTGTTTGACTCAAATAGGAGTGTTTAAGTTGGTTTAAAGACAAACAAAGATGGGTTTGGCTATGACTATAAGTTATTTGCCACCAATCACGAAATATTAGAGGACACCTTCTCAACCATTTTATCAAGCTAGTGACGAAGCCTTCAAGTCACCATTTACCTTTAATTTACTTCATTTAGATTATGATGAACAACGATCTCCCCTGTTTTTACCCAATCAAAGATTCAATGAAAGTCTCACCATTTTTGAATCATGATACAAATCATTTGTGGGATGAAAACCATCCCGTGTTCGACCCTGAAGCTAGTTTATCTTTGAGTAGCTTGGCTTCTACGGCGGTAGAGGCGAAACAAATTTTCGTTGATTAGGATCATCTAGTGTACGAATCACTATGACCCTCTCTTGAGTTTTGAAGCTTAGCTGATATCTTTTGAGTTGTCATCCTCAAGGTGGAATTTTGAGGAAAGAAAATGAGAGAAAGAAAGAGAGAGAAGAGAAAAGCTGTAACCTAAAATGAAAACAGTGTGTTGTCAATGGCAAAGTTAGGAGTTACAAAAGTTATAAGGTGGCTTATATAGTCATCTGAATCATGAGAAACACCAAAAATACCAAATATATGACCATTAGGACAAATACAGGATATGTGACGAGAGTCATTGGATCAAAATCAGAGAGCGACCAATTTACGCTATGCATAGTGAATTTATTTATCATAGCGAAATTGCAACATATTGGTGAGTACCGTATGCACGAGTAACTTTAAGCTATGATAGAGATTTTTTAAGCTATCATAAAGCGAAAATGTAACCATAATAGAGCCCGCTATGGTTGCGAAAGCTTGCAATCCTTGCGAGAATTTTCGCTATGGTTCTGAAATTTCGCAATCCTTGCGAAAATCTTCGCTATGCCATAGCGAAAATCTGCCTCTGCATTGCTTCTGCGTCGATTCGACCTCAGTTTCTTGGGTTCACGACATTTCTTCAGCTGGCTCGATCACGTCTCTGAAATTCATACGAACTGGCATAAATCGGCTGTCTGAAGCCTTGAGCTTGAAATGATGGTGAGGTTCCCCAAAACACATAAGCTACCAAAACAACCTCGAGAACAAAATCGAGTAGTACTAACGGACCTACACATGTCTATTGGCTTAATTCATATGAATTAGTACGCAAAAAGCACTGGCTTATCTTAAATAGGACTCAAAGTATACTTTGATCTTAATCACAATAAAGTAAAATCACTAAAAATAAATGATAGGAAAAATCACGGCTTGTGATGAGGTCATGAAGTATCACAAAGATAGTCATTAGCCCCAAGGCACTTAATCTACAGACAATGACGCCATTTGATTCGTGGTGTGGCAGTAGGGTGTATTTTTAAATCAACAAAATTTATAACCTAATACCTCATGCTCTTAGTAGCATTGCTACTATAGTATTACGACTCAGGATCGTCCACAAGGATGGGTTTTCTTACGTGAAATATTGTGATAAAGCTTATACTGGTGATTTCATTTTGGATATTTGGGTTGTGATAAAAAGAGGGGGTTTTAGTGATTAAAACTAAAAATAATAATTTAATAAAACATGAAAACAAATCCCTTGGAGTGTCAGGTCACTAGGTTTCAGGTTTCTTAGGCAAAGGAGGGGTTTTTCGGGTCTTTTTCTCGCATTGGGGGGGATAACATATAGTTATCTCCCAAACCGGATCTTCGTTTAGCTATAATAACTGACCCTAAATAAATATCCTTGAAAATTGGTATTTACTTCCCATTAGTGGTTTCGAACAGTGAAGAACATCTCCTTGACTCACTTTCTAATGGTCCATAAATGATAACTGACGAACATCACTGTATTTAGCGATAAGTATCCAACGATGTAAGACCCGAGAAAATTCCAATTTCTGGAAAAGGGCAAAATCGTAATTTCGGCAAAAATCCAAAATTTATTTTCTAGATCTTGGATGATGAAACGGATTTTATCGTTGGAATCATTTCATAAAATCTAGCTAACACGTCAAATTTTGTCGAATTCCGAGACAGTCGGAATTTGCACATTTTTCGAGGCATCGAGTATTGGGTGCCAGAAAATGACTTGTGATGTGACAAAAGTCACCTATAGCATGTACTCTTGTGACACATGTTACAAGATTAGAGAGATGATGGAAATGGACGGCCGATATTGTGCCAAATGTCAAAATAGTGGAAGAAAGGGACATAGATGTCATTTTGGAAATTTTAAATGGGGAAAATGACAAAATAATGCATAGTGTCATCTCCTACAATTAGAAAGGGGCAAAACGTGAAGGAGCAAAAGGGTTCACATTGGCAGATTTTGTAAATTTTCTTTAGAGTCGACCTTCTCTGCAGATCGGGAGGCGATCGGACCACAGTCAATTCTTTGGAGCAAGGAAAGTGGTTTTTGCCTTGTGAAGGCCCTACGCGTGGACTCTATTTTAGGAGTTTCGACAAACTACGTGAGGTAGGAGCTTTATCTATTTGGTTTATTTTTCGATTTAGTGTTTGTTGATGATTCGGTTGTTTTGAGGCCTTGACGTAGTTTGATCGGTCCCGAAAACTTGGGGCCAGAGTGGGAAAAAAATTTTGAAACCAGTTAGACGATCTGTGACTATCACGGACTGTTTGGGTGCTAATAGTATAATTTATGCATAAATTGTGCTTTAGTATGTATGAATTTGAGAATGGCGCTATGGAGTCGGGTTCTGAAATTAGGCAGATGTTGGGTAGTGTAGTGAGCATTAACTTAGAAGAGTTTCTTGTTCACATGAATAGTGACACGAAATATTTTTGTGAAAAAATGTGTTTGATTGAGTGATTCAAATTGAATTGCTTGTGTTCGTTAATTAGCCCACGTGAGCTAATTTTTATGTAATGAATTGAATTGCGTGGAAATGAATAGGTTAATGCATGAACTTTGTGTGTATGAGAGTCACAATTATATGGAATATAATTGTGTGTGTTGGAAATCATTGGAGATGAGTTTAATGATTGGCTTTCAAGTGGGTTAATTTGGGTGATGGTTGACCAAAATTTGTAAATTGTGTGAAATTACATAACATGTTATATGTGATTTAAATATGTTAATATATATATACGTATGTGAATATATTAGCATGAATGACATGAAATGGCATAATGCATTTTCATATGCACTAGGTAACCTAGAAGTTAGGTGTGAGTGCATGACACGGGTTTTCTGAAAAATGAACATGGTTGCGAAAGGAATTTCATAGGATGATTTTCCGGAGAATGGTGTTGGGAGATGGTCCTACAATTACATGTCGGAGGAGCCCATGTATTGTTTTGGAAGGTTCTCGACACATTCGCACGGAGGGTAGTCCCATATTTTTAAAACGCCCATTAGTTGATTAGTGCCCAAAAAAAAAGTTCTATTTTGAACCCTATTTTTAATAGGTTTTGACACTTTGTGTCTCCAGTGTTATAATCAACCCAATTGACATGTTAGTCCTGTGTACCGATCATATTAAGGGGTTGTTTTATAGTTTTGAGAATTGGAAGCCAAATCGTTGTGTCAATCCAATCATAACAAAGTCGGGTTGATTTCCATCAATTTCATATGGTTTTCTATTAATTTCAGCAAGTTGGGAATGAAGAATATCAAAGCAAGAAGAGATGGAATAATTCTTGGCTGGAATAGTAGCGGTAGGAAGCGATGGAGCGATGGCTAACATTGATGAGCAGTGCCAACGGTGAAAATTTCGCTACAATGGAAATTTCTCTGTATAAGCATTGGCTATATACTTGAATTTGTTTGTAGAGAAATTCTCTACTCTTGTTGTTTTATTAATATAAGCATTACGTTTTGATTAATTTCATTTCTACCCTTGTAATAAGCTTTTGTTTTGGTTTGTTTTGTAATTTCCCTTGCTCTGAGCACTATATAAGCTCGGTCAGTTCTGTAGATCAATCATACGTAATAAATTTTTGGGGAGAAGCTTTCACCTCTCCCGTTTTTTTCTCTGCTGTTCCCTTTTCTTTCATTTTATTTTCTATTTTCTGGGTTGCCAAACACCCTCGAGGATAATGACTCGGATGAGCGGTAAAACCACTTCCTCCTTGAAGCGAGAAGGGCTGTGGGTGCGAGATCTGGAGAATTTCTTGGAGTCCCCTGTTCTTCAACGGTATCCTTTGACGTCAGCATGTTCCCTTTCCTAGCGTAGGTTTTTATCCTTAGATCTCCTTGAATGGCTATTATTTGGTAAGCTTTTAGGGTTCGGTGGATGCTTATTGTTAGATCCCGCGGTGCGACTAGTTACCCTCTATGACCGTTGAAAGGGGAGTCGAGGAGACTTATTCTTCAGCATCGGTGACCAGCGATGGCGATAGATGCCATTTTCAAAAGGATAAATATTTTGGGTTAGGTTTTTTTTTTTTTTTATAGCTAAATGAAGATGGGTTCGGAGATGACTATATGTCATCCTCCCAGCCCAGCGAGAAATGAACTCGAGGACCCCTCGGTTGCCACAGAATCCCCTGGCAGGTATCCACGATGCCCGAGGAGACATCTTTTATTATTTTTCTTATTTCACTTCAGTTTATTTCCAGTTTTCACCATCAAAACCCCTATTGTTTTTAGCAAATCCCATAATCCAAACCAAATTCACCAATTTTGGCCTTCAATGTTAGTCATTTGTGCAAAGAAAACCCATCACGAGTTCGACCACAGAGCAGTATCTTTGCCAGGTAGCTTTGCTACGGCGATGGGAAGAGTACAGGTTCTGAATATTGTTGATTGAACACCCTGCGTGGCCTGAATCGGTAGTGTATTTTCGAAAACAGCAAGTTTTGTTTTGAAAATGATATTTTCTCATACATGGCAAGGCGGGTCGCCAGTCGGTGAGGACTCGGGACATGGGTTGGTCATTTAGACATTCAAGTAGGATCGAATATGCTCGAGTGTGTTTACATTGGATCATTGCATATGCACTTAGGTGGAAGTAATCCATTTTAGGAGTGATTCTACTCTTGGGCATTAGCTCACCTGTCGAGGAATATATTATTTCGGTGCAGAGGAGCGTGCGAGAGCGAGCTCATCTTAGAGACGATTTGAAGAAAAAACAGGGTTGTAGCTAATGGTTTATTAATATACATGTATTAGAATGTTTTAACTTTTTATATATGTTGTATAAGAGTAATTTATTAACTCTTGAAACTATTGTATATAGTTGGTGAGTATTGATGTAGGGGCCCAAGTGGCCATTATTTTACTCGCTTTTGGACCCTGTGTGGTCATTGTGTATGGTTGGGACATGTTATGTACTTTGGGTAGAGCTCCCCGCACAAAGGAGACTGCCGGAATTTTCGTGAATATTGTGGGTTTGCGACCTTCCGCAGTATTCCGCGGAGTTGACGGTTTTATCAAGGATATTTTGGGTTTTGGGGCGTCACAAATGAGCCACACGAGCTTGCAAATATAACCATTCAAGGTGGTCGAAGGGATCGAGACACAAAATTTGAAGAGAGGTAAACATCTTGAATCGCCTTCCAATAACCCATAGATGATAACTAACGAAACGTCAATAGATCTGTAATAAGCATCTGATGAACCCCAGCTTATCAAATACGAGATCATTCAAAGAGTAACGAAGGATAAACCAATGTTTGAAAAGAAACCATTAATGGTGGAAAAAACCTCTGTTAAAACATGGAAAACCCCCACCTTTTCATCCGGAACCTTCACCTAGTTTCCTTTACCCTAAGGAAATGAAGGGTTAAGCCACTCCTCCTCTTTTTAGAGGTTGTTTGGTTGTCGAGAAAGAGAATAGAGAAAATGAGAGAAAATAATAAAACGTCATAAGCTTTCTTGGATCAAGCTGATGTCTCTGAGTCTTGTTTGGGGTGTTCTTCACTGACCCATTACAAATTACCAAACGATACAAATAAAACACTATTTCATATGGAGAAAGTGAGAAAAACATAAAAATAAAAAAGTCAAAGATTACAGGAAAGTTCGCAGTAGGTTGCAAAATTTCGCAGGGGTTACGAAAATTCCCAACCCTACGAAAATTCGCAAGGGTTGCGAATTTGCGAAGTGCGAGTTGCCATTACATCTTCTGGCAGTTGCGCTTTGCTGTTGCTTGGGTGCTGAGCTGCTGGCTTGGATTCTTGATGCCTTTGAGTTGAATCCCTATCTTAAAGATATAAAGTCCCTAAAAACAACCAAACTTGCCACAAAATTTGATTAGTTGCATTGCTAGGTCCTTAACATGCCAATTGGGTTAATGAGGCCAATTACTACACAAAAAGTGCTCAAAACGTAGAGTATTAAAGGTATGAAACAACAATTTTTGGTTATAATCACCTAGTATGCTGTATCTGCCAACCCTTGCACGGACTCCCAAGTCCTCTATTTATAGGCTCGTACATAAAGCAGCCCCAAAAAACTCATACTGGGTTGGGCTTCTGTTTTCCCTCTATAGTAGCCATTTTGTTCGTTAAAACGAGTGCCCACTATAGTAGGGGATTTTGCGGGCAACTTAAATTCTTCAATAAGACTGGGGATTGTTAGTCAAAATGGGCACTAGCCCGCTATAGCGGGCTATGCTAACAACAATTGCTCTCTTCAGTTTCTTTGGATTTCTTTGCTTTCTTTTCTCTTTCTTGCTTCATACAACATGCTTGCAATAAAACATACAGAATAATCTTAGAACATGCTAAGATTAGTGATGAAAGCTTCTAAATACAGGGATCAACATGTGCAAATATCAGTACTTTACGACTCTCATCACTCCCCTCAACTTAGACTTCTGCTTACCCTCAAGCAAAGAGAATACTTGTATTGGAATTTCATCATTTGGTCGGATAAGATGAGAGCTAATTTGCATACTACAAGCCGTATTCATAAGACTATATCAATATTTTATACACAATTCTTGAATTCAACCAACAAGACTCACACATTGTAGTCACCTTAAGGTTCCAAGAGTTCAAGCAACATGGAGATAAGAGCTAATTTTAGTGTCATGTTCTAACTTACCCTTTCTTAAAGAGTCCCGTGAAAAAAATCTATAGGTCCTTCCTAGATAGATAGCCACCAACCACTCGCACCCCATTAAACCTTTTTATCCCCCTACTCCTTACACATGCTAAGAACGCACCCATGTTGTCTATTTTCTTATTCTTTGGAGTTTAGTTGTAGGGTGCAATGTTGAGATGCTTAGATTGGTGTCCTTGTAGCGGGGATCCATTACTGACTCCCTACTAGTTGGTTAAGGGCACCGGGCATTCAATTCCCTTCAAACTTCACCCTGGACATTGGTCTAAAGGTCAAAGCACCTACAACAGGTCCAATCCCATCTTTTGTCCCTTGTAGAGAGCAGTGAAGTCAATGACTCCTGGCTAGTTGGCTTAGGGCATTAGGTTTTTAAAGACCCCTCAAACGGTGCTCGGGATTCCGATTGGCTTTAAATCTTTCATGTTCAATGACATCACACTATTCTCTTTTCAATTTGGGGCTATATGACAATCCTCTTTTCTAGGTGTCTCAACTTTGTATAGGGCATGGGGGATTAATTTATTCTTTTTGGTGAAAGGTTGGTTGTTCTAGGTATACAAGAGCTTCCAAGCGTGTGTGCAAAGGGGCTCTTAAGGGAAATAGCTTGTTGAGGGCCCTGAGGCTTTATTAGCTCGGCCTCCCGGTGTAGCTTTGAAAACCCTTAAACCTTCCCAATGAGTTCTGAATATTACAATTCTTTATTTCTTTATAATCTTGTAATGCTTGGTTCTTTTCAAGTTAAGCTCTCATTCAAGTGCTTTGGTGGCCATCGGTTCTTTTTCCACTTCTATATATATATATATATATATTTTTTTTTTAGAAGAACAATCCTTGTTGCTACCACACAACCTAGTCTAGTTTTTTCATCACAATCCATAATGTCGACCGGAGTTAAGTGCAACAAATTGAACATTGTAATTGTATTATGGACTCCTATGAAAGCCCTTTGTAACTAGCAAAGAAGCAAAACAAACAACACCTTAATGATAAGCATAAACAAACCAAACAAACCACTCCTAAGCAACTAAAAACAAACCAAAACAAACCAAACTAAAAACAACCCAAAACATTAAAAAATTTTAAAATTGCCTCTTCCCCCCAACTTAAACCTAGCATTTCCCTTAATAATATGATAGAATAAAAAATAAAATGCTAGTAGGCGAGGAACTCCTAGTTAAGCGATTGATCATGGCCTTCATTTCGCTGTTGGCGGTTAGGGTAGCGTATCAGGAACTCATCCTTGGTGGCATTGCAATTTATTGATGTTTGAATCTTGTGTCTCATGCATAGCCGGGTGGGCAAGTAACTCTCTCATCGAGCCCTCTAGTGCGTCTCCTGACATATCCTACATATGAGCGAGCTTGATGTGTATGGCGAAATCTCGTACATCTTCTGTACCACTTATCGTGTCTAACCTTTCATATAATATTTAAAATTGTGATCTTGGGGAACATATTTGCCCACACTTTAAATGTCGACTTACCACTGGCCTTGTAATGGTGGCATCTCAGCGAGTTCCTCCTCATCTTCTTTGATCGCGCATTCTCATCCTCTCATCTTCCTTTGCCTGTATCCGACTCATCCTCCTTGAATCATAGTTGGCCATGCTCCTTAACGTCTCACTTCTCACTGATTTCCTTAGTCGGGTTTTTATGCCTTTGATAGAAAGAGGGTATGGATGAGGTGTTTTTTCTTCATTCCCTACAATCGGTACTTGGCTCAACATGCATAGCTCGGTGATAAGAGACCCGAATCCGAGCGCAGTGTTCGACGGTCTCTTAGTGTGTTCAAGGGTACTTGGCTCAACATGCATAGCTCGGTGATAAGACACCGTCAGGCGCCGGTGTTAAATGATCTCTTAGTGCGTTTCGAGGATATCTTAGTGATGACACAGCGAGATATCAAAGGGATGGAGATTGGATATATGTAAAGCGATTTCTCCTTAGTCAGCACACCAATAAGAAGCGAACAAAAGAAACAAAAGCGAAAACAAGCCTTGATACTATTTAAATGAATAACTACAAAACAGGCAAACAAACCACTCTAGCAACTAAAATGAAACCGACGACCAAACTATCCAAAACATTAAAATTTTTTAAAATTGCCCCTTCCCCCCAACTTAAACCTAGCATTTCCCTTAATGATATGACATAATAAAAAATAAAATGCTAGTAAGGAACGGGGAACTCCCTAGTTAGCAGTCAATCATGACCGTCATTTCCTTGCGTTGGCGGTTAGGGTAGCGGTATCACTGGGAGCTCATCCCATGGTGGCATTGCACGAATTTTTGGTAGTGTGACTGAATCTTGTGTCTCATGCATAGCCGGGTGGGCAAGTAACTCTCTCATCGAGCCCTCCAAACTGGCGTCTCCCACAACATATCCTACATATGAGCCAAGCTTGATGTCGCTATGGTCAAAATCTCGTACATCTTCCTATGCCACTTATCGTGCTTGTCTAACCTTTCATATAGCGCTGGTTGTGATCTTGGAACATGTTGCCCACGCTTTAGAGTATCAGCTTACCCTGATGCCTTAATGGTGGCATCTCAACGGGTTCCTCCTCATCTTCTTTGATCACCGCATTCTCATCCTCCTCATCTTCCTTGCCCTCTTCATTCGACTCATCCTCCTTGAATCATAGTTGGCCATGCTCCTTAACGTCTCACTTCTCACTGATTTCCTTAGTCGGGTTTTTATGCCATTGATAGAAAGAGGGTATGGATGAGGTGTTTTTTCTTCATTCCCTACAATCGGTACTTGGCTCAACATGCATAGCTTGGTGATAAGAGACGCGAATCCGAGCGCAGTGTTCGACGGTCTCTTAGTGCGTTCAAGGATATCTTTCGTGATGACCCGGCATATATCAAAAGGGATGTGGAGATTGGATATATGTAAAGCGCTTTCTCCTTAGTCACTTTAGAGGCCTTCATGTTTGGACAAATCCTAGTAATCACAAAGTAAAACCATTTTTTTGCAGAAAAAGTGAGAAGAGAGGAAAGGAACCATGTCAACTCACCCTTTCTTGTTGTGTTCGGTGTGCACGATTATTTTGTCGAGTCTTTGCAAATCTCGTATTACCCGATTAATATTCGCGAATCGGGTCATCTTGTAAGAGCGTAAGTGGTTGACGGTTTTGTGGACCGAATTGTACCCATTTACCTTTTACCCAGCAGGTGTGATCCCTATGAAGCTGGACGCTTGCATAGAATTCTCGGACAACACGACCCACACTGGCGGTGATGTTGAACTTAGCAAACCATGGTGGAATTCTTTGTGGGGTTCGGGGCGCAAGCCCATGCTGAGGATGACTTTCCTTATTATAAGCCTTTGTTGAAGCATGCCATTGTGTTGTAATTGATGAACCATTCATTGTCGTACGCTTGCTCTCGGGATGAACCAGCGTCTCCTGATTGCCTTTGCCTTTTTCTTAGTACCATAGCTGATGGTTTTTGGCTCTTTAGAGAGAGAGAGATTAAAGGTTTGAAATTCAGTTTGAATGGAACATGAGATGGCTAGGGTTTATATGGGGTGTGGGGTGAGATGAAAAGTCATGAAATTCATGAGTGATCAAAGGAAAATTGATGAGGGATTTTGAAAAGGGGCGAAGTGTAGAAGACTAGGCGGGAGGCATTGTTTGGCGGTTTGAAAATGATTGGAGAATGTCAAAGGAGGTGGAACCGAAGGGTTTGTTATAATGAAAGGGCATCGGTATGCTAAAAAGCCCATACTCGCTATAGTAAGCGTTTGCCCTCTATAGCGGGCAACTTAATGTACCGATTTTTAAAATGAAGGGTGCCCGCTATAATGGGCAAGAATATCCGCTATAGTGGGTGCTCGTTTTAATAGAGGTGCACCCCCGTTATAATTGGTAGAAGGCTTGGGTTTTTGGTTTATTGCCTGCTATAGCAGGGGATTGCCCGTTTTAACAAGCAACACACTCGTTGTAACAAGCATTTACCCGCTATAGTGGGTAAAATAGACTGATGAATTCTTATTCAAACTGCGTGACTCACCTGTCTGGATTCCCCTGCTCCTGCAACAACACTAACAAACAAATATAAATTTTCATAAAATCAAATATACACTGGTGAAAGGGGATACCTAAAGAAACACAGCACAGGTTTCAGAGTTCGTAAAGAGGTATTATAGATATTCGGCATGAGCATTGTTTTGATCGCGCAGCGCCCGACGATCCCGCCGCAATGTGTTATAGTATTTAGACCTGCTCTAATTTTTTACTGCCTCGTTTTAAGTGTGCTCAGAGTGATGGCCTATTTTCTTACATGAAAGTCCCCTCCAAAGTATGGCTTCAATAATTGCCTATTGACTTTAAAACTTCCTTTCTCTGGATGCATGATTTCCACTCCATCATAGGGAAAAACTTGAGTCACCGTAAAAGGTCCGACCACCTTGACTTTAATTTTCCTGGGAAGAGCTTGAGTTTAGAGTTAAATAAAAGGACTCGTTGACCCAGCTCAAACTATTTCCTTATAATGTGTTTGTCAGGACAAGCTTTCGTATTCTCTTTGTAGATCCGAGCATTTTCGTATGCTTCATTTCAAAACTCCTTTAATTCACTGAGCTGTAATAGTCATTTCTCACCAGCTGCTTTGCTATCCATATTCAACTTCCTAGTTGCCCAATATGCTTTGTGCTTTAATTCCATAGGCAAGTGGCATGCTTTCCCATACACTAACCTGAATGGTGACATTCCCAGACGTGTCTTAAATGCTATTCTATAGGCCCAGAGCGCATCATCTATCTTTTTAGCCCAGTCCTTCCTAGAACTATTAACCGTCTTCTCCAAGATAGACTTTATTTCTCGGTTTGACACCTCGGGACCATTAGTTTGTGGGTGGTATGCGAGTGATGTACGATGCCTAACATCGTATTTTCCCAGCACGCTGTCAACTACCTTATTGCAGAAGTGAGTACCTCCATTTGTAATCAACGCTTGTGGAGTGCTGAATCTGGTGAATATGTGGTTGTGGAGGAATTTTCCCATCACTCTCGCATCATTAGTGTGTGTAGGTGTTGACCAATTTTCTGACATGGCTACTAAATACTAACTAAAGTCCACGGCAACGACGCCAAAAACTTGTAAGGACCAAATGATGTATTATATATGAAAATATGGCCAAGGGAGTGAATGTGGTAAATACGTAAAAACTGATTTGAAAAAAAAGTAAGCGTACTCAAAAACTGAAATGAAAAGTATTACTAACACTCAACCCCCTGCCGCAAGTGCAAGGGTCATACAAGTAATAAAGTGGACTATAGAAGTCCGGATATCGTACCCATGAGGATTGGAAGTTCTCTTGAATTAGATTTTAAGTACTTCGAGTACAAGGGCTCTTCACTATCTAGGTGACCAAATGTGATGACAATTAAAATCAATTTAACTAAAGTAAAAACTGATTTAAAACTAATCAACTAATTCTAAAATTTCTAACAACTACCAAAGTCTAAAATGTATGAAGAGAGGCATTAGGGATGGTGATAATCATTTAACAATCAATTTGCATTTTCTTCTAAGCGCAACATTTGTGAGTTGAATGCTGGATTTATCCAAGAGCAACGTAGTATAGCTTGGATTTCTCCACACACTATACATTTCACTAATTAGAGAATCACGTTCCTTCCAGATACATGGGTCTAATAAGTTACTTGTAGGATATAATCCTAAATCTAAGAATTGGGTATTTTTCCTTTCCAGTACTTCACACCCTTTTCTTAGGACTAAAGACTACTTGCCCCCATAGAAAGGATAATGCAATCCTTCTCCAATGTAATTGGTATCTCAACCATCAAATCTAATAAAGTTCTCTCTCTCCTTGATTAGATCTATACTAACACGGGATCAAGGTCATTCTATCAGTTTGAGGCGAGACCTCTAAACGTTAAACTGATACATCATCTAATTAATCATGACACCATGAGTAAATTAGTGATCTATAAAAGTAATCTTTTAGAGTTCATTAGTTCTATAATATTAGTCTAACATAACCCCAAGTTACTACTCTTTATTTTCAAGAATCTCCATCTTTGTGTCACTTAGAGGGTGGTCTCTTGGAAATCAGAGCAAAGATACAACTATTTTTTGGGTATAAGCTACCGATATTCGGAACAACTCATTATATGAAAAGTACTAATTATATAAAATCAGTCTTCAAACCCACAAAATAAACTGAAAAATCTTCAAATTTGAATGTTCAACAATTAATTTGCACCCCTAGAGGGTGTTTAATGTTGCATTATTGGATTCCAATCATCACAAATCAAAAAACGAGTAAGAAAATGAAGAAATAAATCAAGAGACAAGGAGTGAGAGAAAAATCCAGATTTGAGTTTCAATCTTTGTTTGAATAGTAATGAAATCTGAATCTTTGATGTACAACACTAAAATCTCTTCAATAAAAATAAAAATCTTCTCTAAAACTACTCTAAGATCCTAAAGATCAAAATTTGCAGCAAAACTAAAAAAATGGGCAGTTTAGATAGAGAAACCCCATGAGAGGTGTTCTCCCACCTCCTTTGTTGCCCTAAAAACCTAAAAAACGAGTATTTATAGTCCTAGGGTGAAATGGGCTTGAAAACAATCCAAAACATCAATTTTTTGGCCTTTCTGGTATGCCCTAGCATTTTGTAATGACAAAATCTGGGTTTGTCACGACAAAATTTGGGTTTGTCACGACAAAGTTTTTTTTTTGGCTTTGTCACGACAAAATCTAGGTTTGTCGCGACAATGTTTTGTTTCTAGCTTTGTTGCGACACAATTTGAGTTTGTCGTGAAAAATTTTTGTTTCTGGCTTTGTCGCGACAAAGTTCTGTTTCTGACTTTGTCGCAACAAAATATGCTCAGTGACTTGTTTTCTTCTCCAACTTTTCGATGACATAACTTCTTCGTTTGAACTTGGATTTGGGTGTGTGAGGTGTGGTTGGAAATATCTTTCAATGAAGAATACAACCATGGGGGACTTTGAACCATATGATGTTCCATCTAGTACAAAAAAATTCATCTTCCCGATGACACGTTGTGAGACACCCGGTTGACTCTTCTTTTTTTTATATATATTGCTCATTTCTTACCAAATCACTTACTTTTCATCAAGAATCCTACAAAACCAAGTTTAGAGGAAATGTTATGAGTTTTAAATGCATATGGATATAAATGCTCAGGGCCAGCATGTGAAATGAACTTCAAACATAGATGAGTTTTACACTCATCAAACACCCCCAAACTTAAAGTTTTGCTTGTCCTCAAGCAAAGAAAAGAAAGAAGTTGCTTGTCCCCAAGTAATGGAATAGAAGAGTTCATTTCACCTTTTTTATTTAACGAAAACTAAGCAATCAAGCTTGCTAAGGGGTATGTGATATGTGTCTCAAGAATCACCCTTACCAAGAATATGGAAAATATGATCAAAATAATTTATTTATTTTTATAGTGAATTAATCTCATAATAGAAAAATTTAGACCATGGTTCTTATGTGTGTGTGTGTGGTCTTCCCCTATCCAATCAATTTGAAAGCCAGATGATTTTATGAGAATTGAGATAAATATGATGATCTCCTAAGATAATATATTTAGGTTCCATAGACTTCTTGTTCTTATCACTCTCCACTAATGTAAGCATAGACAACTCTCAAGATCAAGTAGGTCTTTATAGGCTTGTAATGTAAAGCTTGGGTAAGGGGTAGTTGAGCAGTCATTTTAGGCTAAAACTTACTAAAACATACATATTTTTCTGCATGCACAGCTCATACTCCATCCTTATTCTCACCAGCAGCACAATGACACTCTCAAGCACCCCAAAATCTATTTAGGTGCATCATTCCATATTCCTCATATCACCTTTCTACACAAATTTTGCATTCTTCCAACAAACACGAAGAAGCCTTTTTCTTCAAAACAAGGTTATTAGGAGTGGTGAAATGTCAAAACCCCCTTAAGCTTCTACCAACCCTTAGGCGAGCTTTAAATCGCAGCCTTCCTGCACGCTTGGCCTTTAGGGTACCAGATGTTAAGACACCCCTTAGGATTTACTTACTCTAAGGAAGGAAGGCTACGAGGCTAGACTCATTCCTCCTTGACTTTTTATTCTATTTTCGCTTCTTTCACACTTGATAATTTTCTATTTTTATTCCTCCTTCCTTTTTACCAACCTCTTTTGATTTTCATCTTAACTCATTTCAACCAATTTAGGAAAAATAAATGCCCCAAACTTGCTTCTCACCAAATTTCTCAATTATGTTCAAATCCTCATGTTATGGGTGAGTTTGGTTCTTTACTGAGGGGTAGTGATGTATAGGAAGGTTATTGGCTTCAAACTTGGTTCTTATAAATAGAATTTTGGCTCTTTAAGGCTCAACATTTTGGTACTAGAGGAATATGCATATGCATATTAATAGGGTTAGCTTGAAGGCACAATCTTTCAAAGGATGGCCTATATCATTTCTCAATTGTTGCGTTCCCTAGGATTTTACCTCAAGCGATAATAGAACAAGTTCTAGAACCTATGGAGATAAAAGATAGATAAATTCTCATATACCTTCTCTAACCCAAGCAAAAACTGCTTTTCAAGGGTACTTAGTGACTAAATGCTTGGATTTTGAGAAACCAATGACTAAATAGCCTATTAGAGAGATAACTCATTAAGCATTATGTCCTATTATCTTGAATATTGTCCATATCTTAAGGGTTCAATTATGATCTTCATTGACATCACAAATACTCCAAGAAAAACTCAATTAATGATTCGTCTTAAAATGTCGTAAGGTATCCTGAATCAACAAAAGTTATCCCTAATACCTCCTACTGCTGTAGCATTGCTACTGTAGTATAGTGGCTCTAGGATCGATCATAGGGATGGGTTTTCTTCGTGGAAATGACTAATACTAAGTCTTACACTGGTGATTATGGTTTGGATTTTGGGATTTTGTAAAAAGAGTGAGTTGTAATGGTTGAAAACTGAAAATAAAATAAGTTGAAATGTAAAAGAGATTCCCTTGAAGTATTAGGACACTGGGCTTGGGCTCTTAGGGCAAATGAGGGTTTCTCGGGTCTTTTCTCAAGGCCGGGGAGGACAGATCTCAGTCATCTCCCGAATTTGTTCTTCATTTAGCTATAAAAATTGACCCAAAACAACTATCCTTTGGAAATGGTATTCATTGAGCATTAATGGCTCAAGACAGTAAAAACATATCTCCTTGACCCACCTTCCAATGACTAATAAATGACAACTAATGAATCTCGGTAGATCTAGCAATAAGCATCCACTGAACCCTAAAAGATTATCAAATACGAATCATTCAAGGAGCATCGAAGGGATCTAAACCTAGAGTTCAAGGGAAACACATAAATGTTAGTGAGTACCTGCGTGAAAACCATGAAACCCCTCAACTTGCCTCAGATCCTTTGCTCAGTGGCCTTCCTCTTCAAGGAGAAAGAGGTTCTAGCCACTCATCCTTTGAGTTGTCATCCTCAGAGGCTATTTGGCTAGTGAGAAAGTGGAAAGAAAATGAGAGAAAACGAGAAAAGGTGGGAACTGCTAAAGGCTTCCCTCCAAAAAGTTTTATTAATGATCAAGATAAAAGTCCCCTTTACAGAGTGTTGCTTGGGACTTATATACTACCTAGCAACCAAAATTACAAAAAGGTATGAATTAGTCACTATTACATGGGGGACAATTTGGGAAGAACCAAATTCGGAGTAAAAAAGGTCAACAAAAAGCAAAGCAGCAAATTCGTAGCCTTGCAAAATTTCGCAGGGGTTGTGAAAATTTGCAACCCTTGCGAAATTGTCATGGTGCAAGCTTCCTTCTGCACAACTTCTCTTCTTCCAGTTTCTGATTAGCAGCTCTGAGTTCAACTTGAATTCTTCATGATTGAACTGACTCAATAACTTTGACATCAATAGCTTGAGAAAACTACAAAATTTTCCAAAAAATGTGATTAGTAGTATAGCCAGTCCCCACATGTCAATCGGGGTTAATCGGGATCGACATGCACGAAAGTGCTCAAACCTCACAGCGCAGTGCAAAATAGCACTTTTTGAGTAATAATCACTCCCCCTAACCGACACATTGCTAGTCCCTTAGTAATGAAAGAAAAAGAACGCACAAAAGAAAAAAAAACAAGATCGACTATATATATGTCCACAAAAATGATGTTTCAAAATGAAGTGATAATGGCCAACCTTTGATAAGAGTTACCAAAACTCTGCTTAATAATTATCTTAGGAAGAGTGTGTGTGATGCAAACTCAAGTATTAAAACAGTGTCAGCTCCTAGAGAACCAACCCGACACCTTCCACAGAAACCTAAGTGTTTGATTTGATTAGGCTTCAAAAATAAATCGGCCAAACCTGTTTTCCCCTAACTCAGCTCTTATCCAAACCTAGCAAATCTAACCAAATTTCAATAGATCAGGACCCAACTTTATTCTATAACTTTTTTTTTTTTTTTTTATGTAGGGATGCAATGCTGAGGGTATCAAATTCAAAAGTGTCCATGTAATGGGGGTCCACCAATGACTCCTAACCACTTAAGGTTTAGGGCATCAAGTCATAAGGATCTTTCGACCACTAACGCTTCAGGTTTCACCCTGGACTCTTAATGAGTTCAAAACTCCAGCACCTACAATTTGATAAACTCGACCTATTCACCCATGTAATGAGCACAAAGTCAGTGACTCCTAACCAGTTGGTTTAGGGTACCGGGCTTTAAAGACTTTCGCCATATACCCCTCGGACCATGCTTGATTCAAGGCAAAGTGTCACAATTTCTTTCTTTTCTCTTATTTTTTTTTTTCTTTTCTTTCTTTGCTTGAAAGAGTCATTGGTCTTTTATTCAAGGGTCCCAACCTATTAAAGGTGGTCAAAAGTACTAGGCCGGACTTTCGAGGGGTTTTAGAGGCAAGGCAGTTTTTCAGCCTATAAAAGAAATCTAACGGGCACAGTGTGTGGTTAGTTCAATGTGGAAGAAAAAATGTTGAATGCAATAGGAATTTCAATAGGCTATCAACTCAACTAAGAATAACACCATTATAACATCAACAAGCATTGGAACCAAATTTCAATGTCTCATACTGTAAGCTAAGCATTACAAAAAAAAAAAAAAAAAAAAATGGTTGCAATTGAGAAATTGTAACTGTAGGCTTTATAATATGTGTTGAAATTAAAGGCATTTTTGTATATTTATAGATAAAAAAAAGTAACTACCAGCAAGTCATTGAATTACACAAAAGGACTTGCTCAAAACAAAAGCAAAAACATAATATAAAAGCCACTTCCTTCATTAACTATCCCCCCAACCAAATATCACATTGTCCTCAATGGGGTATGGATTGGAAGGTTAAAGAAGGAAGTGCTACCTCCTCAAGTATGGGCAAGCAGGGATGTCATCCTGACCTACAAGCTGGCAACCATCGACGAGGCCGGAGGAGAAGCGTGGAACTAGGGGAGGTGGTACTGGGCGGGTCGTTGCCGCAAGGAGATCCCAATAAAGCCAAGAGGGGTTGTATGGCCAAAGAACATGGTTGGGCCGGAGGCGACCCTAAGAGGCTCTGGATAGGAGCTAGGAATTGTGAGGAATGTGCGGCGCTTCCAGTGGCTCGAATCAATGAGGATGGTATTGTTTTGAGTGACTACGTCTTGCTTACCATCCTCTCACCACTGGTGATCACAAAGTAAGCAGAAAGAGGTTAAAGTAGCTGCAAACGAGTGTAATGTAGTCATAATAGCCAGAAAGTCACAAGGAGAAATAGGGATAGTCTCTATGGGTGATGCTGATGTACTAGGTCCAACTGAATCTACAGGGGCTGGAGGCATTGAAGGAGCAGATGATGCAAGTAGTGGGCCGTTGGTCGGAGGTGAATGAGGAACACCCCGTCCCGCCTCCCACGGGTGTGGCGTAAAACAATAGGAGCAAACGGGCCAGTGCTTAGATTGGGCGGTCGCAAGGGCGGTGTCAATAGGAGCAGAGGCAATAAGGTCGACGGCAGGGGGCGAGGACTAAAGGCCGAGCTGTGGCCACAACGGGTTCTGGCCATTTGGGAGGGGGGGATTCAGGGAGAGGAGGAATGAATGAGTGGATGGAATGAACAGGGGGGGGTTGATATATATAGGGGGATGGGGAAGGTGAAGAGCCTATGGAAAGCTGTGGTATTTAGTAACCATGAATGAGTGCAATCTTTCGACGTCTCGTTAATGAAGAGGCGTAGGCATCAGGAGGCAGGGTGGTAAAATTGTCGCAACCCTGCGAAAATTCGTAGGGGTTGCGAAAATGGAGCCTTCTACCTACAAAACCTTGCTTCACGGAGATGAGCGATTCTTGCAAAGAAACACAACAATAATGAATAAAAACATAGAAAAGTGAAAACTCAATATAAAACTAGGTCTAAACCAGAGAAAAGATGAGGGGAAAATATATAAAAAAATTCGACTTGAAATAAGAAAAATCTCAACAAAAGGAAGTGGCATCTTCTATCTTTGAAGAGACTAAGCCCACCCAAATCAATTTCTTAAACTTCTGGGGGTTTAAGGAGGGAAAGTTCCTCCTTGTCTTATGTGAAGGGGACTGCATATGGCTTGAGCCTTTGGCCATTCACTTTGAATAGTCTGTTGTCCTTTGAGCTGAGCAACTCCACTGCTCCATTAGGGTAGATTTGATGGATAATGAATGGACCAATCCACCTCGATTTGAGTTTGCTTGGAAATAGATGAAGCTTAGAATCATAGAGCAACACTTAATCCCCTTTTTCGAAATTCTTTCGAGGCACCATCTGATCATGCCACTTCTTCAATCTTTCTTTTGCAATTTTTGAATTTTGGTACGCATCATTTCGCAGTTCCTCTAGTTCATTGAGGTCGAGGAATCTTTTGAGGTCGACTCTTCCTAAATCCAAATTCAGCTTCTTGATTGCCCAACATGCCTTATATTCTATCTCCACAGGGAGGTTGCATGCCTTTCCATAAACCAAGCGATAGGGGGACATTCCAAGAATTGTCTTGAAGGCTGTCCTATATGCCCATAATGAATCCAGCAGCTTGAGGGACCGGGCCCTCCTCGGCTGAGTTCACTACCTTCATCAGATAGTTTTGATTTCCGTTAGCAAGCTTAAACTTATCCACTAAATCAAGATGATAAGGTGGCTACTTGGTGGCCTCACTCCATTTAGCTAGAAGGGTTTCAAAGGGTTTGTTGCAAAAATGTGAACCCCCATCATTAATTATGGCCTTAGGTACCCCAAACCTGGAGAATATATTATCCTTTAAAAACTTCAGTACTATCCTGTGGTCATTTGATTTGCAGGGAATCGCTTCAACCCATTTAGACACGCAATCAACCCCCAACAAGATATATGAATATCCGAAGGACATAGGGAATGGCTCCATGAAGTCAATGCCCCACTGATAAGTCAAAAACTCATTGAATTTTTAGTCCATTTTTTTTATTTTTCTTACAATATAATTGCCTATTTTTATGTAGAAATATGTACTATTTACCAAATTTATATTTTGCAGAAATTTAAAGGTATGAAAATTCCGTGAAGAAAATTAGAAGTGAAAATGCATCAAGAGCCCAGCTAGGGTCACACACAGAATCAAGGTCGCAACAAAAATGACGGGCAAAGCAAACAAAAAACTTGCGTATGACAAGAGAACTTGGTCGAGACCAAGACAGAGGAACTTCAAGAAAGATAATGTCACACACCATTTTGAGGGTCGCGACCAAAAAGTAAGGCTGAATGGACTTGCAATGTCTCTCCTGCATACCCCAGTTACACAAAATATAAGTTGGAGACTTTACTCAAGGTTGCAACCTGGAATTTATGTCGTGACAATAAGAAGGAGCTGTACAATTAAAAATGTTGTGACCAAGAAGTGAGGTTGCGATAGGAGGGGAAGAATTGAAGTCGCGACATATTTTTAAGGTCGCTACATTATTTCGTATTGTGAAGTGAAATGGACAGGGTTGTGACCTAAATTCCACTTTGCGACAAGGCAATGAAAAGACAAAACAATTTTAAGTCGCAACATGAGAAAGGGAGTTGGGACCAAGGATCAGTGGCTGACAATAGAAATGAGGTCGCGACATACTTCTGAGGTCGCGACATAAAATGCAGTAGAAAACAATACAGCCAAGTCGTGACATCAAATAGAGGTCGCGACATATATTCCAAAATAAAGTAGAACAGTGAGGTCGCGACCAAAAATAGAAAAAGTGAAGGGAACTGTTGAGACTTAGAAATGAGGTTACGAATAGATATGAAGAAGGGATTGTCGCGATCATATAAGAATTTGTAACCCAGAAAGGAAAAATATTTGGCTCCTTCCAAATTCCAAGTCGCAACAAGAAAACAAGCAACCCATCAGCTTCGAGTCACGACCAATTAAGCAATGAGATTAATCCGAATGACGTCAAGAATGTAAAAGAGGTTGCGACATCAATTGGCTATCGAGACATCAATTCCTGGGAACAAGAGAAAGAAGGTTGCAACCAGTTCCTACGTTCACGATAGACTGAACAGACTAGACTAAAACTTTACTAGCCGCGGACAAACTTTGAAGTCGCGGACCTAAAACATTGTGAGCCGAGCTACTGGATTTTAAGGAAATCCACCTGAGCCTTAGAATCAGCCCAATTTCTAAAAAAAAAAAGTTATAAATAGCTAATGTTTTAGTAAAGTTCACTTTTCTTTTAGTAACCTTAACGTGGGGAAGAAGAAAACTCATTGCATAATTTTTAGAATAGATTTTTCTTTTCTTTTTCGATTCAACCACCTGACTGCTAGAATGTTGAAGCTAGAAGCAAACTTTCAATTTCTTTTACAATTTATCACCAGTTTAAATGAAATCTAGACTATTTCCTAATTCGCCTATTCTCGCTTGCAACCGAATGTGGGTGCACTTAATGCTGCTCCATTGTCGACAAATGTAGTTTTTCGTATGCACTCCACTAGTTTGAATTTATTGCCATACTCTTTCCCCTCATAAATTAGAAGGAATAACTGGAATTTATTTGATTGATGTGTCTTTTTCATATAATTGTTCCTAATAGTAGTTTCAAATACTCGTTCAAGGATTGTATCTTACTTTGATTTCTAGGAGACCCTTTGAGTGACACAGAGATGGCTATTTTTGAGAGTTAGGAACATTCCAATTATGGGTATGTTGGACCATTATTGAAGAACTATTGAGCTCCGAGAGTTTACTTAGATAAATACCTAATTCACTCATAATTGATGTTGGAGGGGATTATTTATCAATTTAAATCATCAAAGATTTTACCAATCATGAAAAACCCTCGACCTTGTGTTAAGAAGTGATCTAATCACAGGAGATATTCATTAGATTTAACGATGAGTCATCAATCATGTTGTAGAAATCTTGCACAACCCTTAGTCAAGTAAGAAATCATAGCCTCAAGAAATGGGTAATGGCATTAAGAAAGAAAAATGCCCAAATCTTGTAAAGAATATGTTGAATACAAGTAGATGAGTAAACCACTGTCTTCGAGAGAAATAGGGATATTTAATTGGTGAATAAAAGAAGAAATCCAACTTGCAATATCAGGCATCTTTGACAAATCCAGATCCAAATTTAGGGTTAAGTTTAAGGGTTATATAATGCGTAAATCGACTATTTCATCAGACTTTATTAGTGTTCATTTTTACAGAGAATTGATTCAGTCCAAATTAATTCTAGTTTATATATATGTATTAGCTTATTTTTAATGTCCTAAGTTGTATATGTTATAATTAAGACAATTATTCTTTAATTTTAATTGACAAACTTCATCATCGAGGTCTCGTATAGGCGGGATCTTGAGTAGTCAGGGGTGGCTTGATTTTGAGAATCCAAATAAATCTCTATGGGAATTATATCTGGACTTACATCTATTTTTTACTACTTATATGACCTGTGCACTTGTAGTGTGATAGACTAAACCTATTTATAATTCCAAAAACATTTAAATCAGTTTAATTCATTCAGTCCAATTTGACATGGCCATAGGAAAGTTGTAAGACTCCTGTATAGGTGTTAAATTGAGAGGTTTTAGTCTATAGAACATAAGGTAAACAAGTTTTATGGCGCCGTTGCTGGGGATTGAAAGGATTTGAATAAATCAATATTTTGAAAAAATAGAGAAATGCTAATTTGGACATTTTTTTTCATTTTATAAAAGAAATACTCAAAAATAGTTTTAACAGCAGTAGCTGCACAAGCTACTGATCTTTAGAGAGCTTAAAAGGACATATGATTTATGATACCACTTTTTCCAATTAATCTCACTATATCTCCATTTCAAAGGGGATAATTAATGCATAGGAAGCCGTACTCGTATCTCTGTCAGAGATACCGAATTGAAATAACCGAGAGCTTCGAGAAAGTCAGAGTAGAAAAAGCAACGATGGCAGATTAAAGAATTGATCCAACAGTTGAACAAGAAACAACACAGGAAGGCCTCCAATTCAAGATACAATGGAAGATTTCTGGAGGCCTATCATCCAAGCAGAATACTCAGCTGTCAGACAGCCTACTATAGAGGCCAACAACTTTGAGCTAAAACTAGCATTGATCACCATGGTTCAGCAGAATCAATTTACTGGCCATCCCACTAAAGACCCTAATGAGCATCTTGGCAGATTCCTAAGGATGGCAAACACAGTTAAGTTGAATGGTGTGAGACCAGAGGTGATAAAGCTACACCTCTTCCCTTTTTCCTTAAGAGATATTGCAGCCACATGGTATGAATCATTACCATATGGATCGGTTGAGACATGGGAAGAGTTGGTGGAAGCATTCCTAGGAAGATTTTTTCCCCATCCCTCACAACTAAAAGAAGAAGGGAAATCATAGTGTTCCAACAAGGGGAGGATGAAAGCTTGTATACTGCATGGGAAAGGTACAAAAGGCTGTTGAAGAGATGTCCTATGCATGGCATAGATCTGAAGACACAAATGGGACATTGCCTATCATTCTCTCGAATGATAATTTCATGGTATCATAGATGCTTCTTGCCGTGGGGCATTCAAGAGGAAAATTGTAGAGGAGGCAGGACTTGATAGCGCATCAAATTAAATGCAAGATGAAAAGCTCCTCTGGATTTTCGTGAGCCAAATAGCAAAACAAGAGGGAGCGACTCATCGAGCTACAAAATGACCGCCATGGAAGCAAAATCGATGCTATAATGCACAGATGGATAAACAATATAAAAACTACACTCTACTCACAAATTACAAAGAATAATGATAAGGGCACAGCAAGAAGTGCCAGGACCCATTAAAGAAGATCCTTATGAAACAGGATGTCAATTTACCCAATGAATGAGAATACTTACTTTGGCCAAACCCCAAATCCATTCACACATTGTTAACTAAAGACTGAGAACCATGAGAAACTTCTCATATGTGATACATCACAAGGTCAAAGACAAAATGTAATTTCTCTAGCAAGGGTAATATCCACCAAGGTTCCAACAAATAGCTGTTAAAGTGCAGATCAAAGAATGAATATCAACGTTAGAATATAATCCACCATTCATAGTTATGCTTCAGTCTCATTGGGATAATGTGTTTGGCTTCCAATAATCTATTAATGATGTACCTTATTAAGCTTCTAAACTAACTACAATTTGAGCCTAACTGCACCAATTATTCAACTGGAACAACAGGCTGGCAATGGTCTCAATCCTGCGTGAACTAAAAACAAAATTGCACTCTAAGACACTCGAAACCCAAAGACTGATGGCAAAGCCTCAACTGAGAGCAGAGAGACAGTGTTGTGAACAAAATGAGAAAGAGAAGACTGATCGTGTGCATGAAGAAAAACCCAATCGGGAGGAGAATGTGAGGATATGGTGATGACCATGTGTCGGGTGAGGCTGGCAAACTGAGTGTTCTGGAGAAGATTTGTGAGGCTAAAGGAGAAGTAAGGCTTACACTTCAGAGTCTGGCTCCTACAAAGGATTCAAAAAGCAAAGAAGGAAGGGCAATTTTCTAAACTCTCGAAATTTTCAAGAAGATAGAAATTAGTATTCCTTTCGGTGAAATCAATCAACAAATTACGCAAAAACCCTTAAGGAGATACTGAGCAAGAAGAGGATCGATTAGAAGGAATATAATTTTAACTCACACTGTGGGTAAGCTGGTCTGTGGCAGTTTTACTACAAAGAAATGAAGGATCCAAAAATCACCACTCCTGCCTGTCAGTGGAAATAAGAGTCAATACTTGTGATCAGGTCAAAGATCAACTTGATGCCCCCATTTGCAGGTGAAGGATTTGCTCAGATTTGCACTCAACAACAATTATACATGCGTATTGATAGAATCACTGTTCAACTCAAGGTGTTCTTGAAGATGTGCTTATTGCTGTAGGAAAATTTATTTCCCCGTGACACTTAGTATGGAAATGGAAGAAAAACAACCAAAAGTCCTCTGTTTTAGAAGACCTCTTCTAGCAAAGCAGAGCACCTGATCGATGTGAAAAGTGTGAGTTTGACTTTATGGAATGAAGCAAAGGACTTCAACTCGACAAAAGCTTGACACACTCATGCTGACACAGAATGTAATGCCAGATGAATGCAGAGGTCCACGCGACTGATCTCACTGTGTTCAATACCATCAATAAAATGAGATGAATTCTGTATATATTTATAAAGTCGACTATGAACTGATCTTATCTCAAGCTGTAAACAGGAAACATTCTTGTGTTTAAACAAAAACACCAAGAAAATTCACAGCCATGAAAAAGAAGTTACTAAAGACTAGTGTAAGGCATGAAAAGAATGGTTCACTATCCAAACATGCTCTATGGAACCAAAACCAAGAATCACATCAACAACAATCGAAAAACTAAGAACCACGCCACCAAACTTTGAAGAATGTGATACTGTCATCAATTAGTAAGACTGTATGGACAACTCCTTCACAAAGACAAAAATCTTGTCGAATTACGATAAAAAACATTAGTTGAATACCAAAAGGAGGTCAAACCACAGAAAGATGTCAGAAGAAGCAGCACTTTGTTGGCTAAACGCAGACTATCATGAACATACAGCCTGGGTATCCCAAATTCATGGTCTAAAGAAGGGTGGATTCAACGTGACTCAGAATGAAGAATGAACTAATTCAAAGAATTCCGTGATAGGATGGAGGTGCATGATTGAGAAATTAACATCGCAACCGCATCGTCGCTTTCATCATCGTATGTTGATAGGCTGAAGCAAGACATCCTCATTTATGTTTTCTTGATGGACATTCGTGATATAACCAAATTTCTATCGCACCGAGGACTGGTGATGTTCACTTTTACATGCCCATAACACTTTTGTTTAAAGAATGCCACCGTTGAGCACACCATACTTCCAAAGATAAAGATGTTTGTAGCGTCTGACTTAGCAGAGGAGGTTGCGGAGATATTCATGATGACTTACGCTTATGGATCCGCTTGAACATTGTCTGGTCGTGAATCGGGACAGATCGCCAAGCTATAACCATCGAACAGAAAAATGTCGCCTTAAGGCAATATGCGATTTACTGGGCAGATAATTTCAGAATGTAATGAAGGACCGCCAAAGGTTTCCATTATACACCTAAAACACTAACAAACATGAAGAAGTTTCTGATAGCCCAATTTTTATATAAGACTTATTACACTTCAAAATAGCAAGACCATTATGTAGATTAATGGAGAAGGATGCCAAGTTTAATTTCGACGAGTCCCGCCAAAATTATCGAGAGATCAAACTCAAGATTATTGAAGTTCATCATGGCTAAACCAATTAATAAGAATTAATATGTGTGACAATGACTATGCAACGGGAGCTTTATCAGATAGAAAGATAGACAAAGTGTTTAAAATATATACTATTCCAAAGAAACATCCAAACAGCCTTTGCACAAATTCATCGACTACCAAAAAGAGTTACATGGTGTTTGCATGTGAAAAGTTTGAAGCTATATATCGGGGGTCCTATCGCCACAATTCATACTGATCATGCTGCAATCAAATATTTGATGGCCAAGAAAGAAGCTAAGCCAAGACTGATCAGATGGGTTTTGTTACTACAGGAATTTGATATGGACATCAAGGATAAGAAAGGTTGTGACAATGTGATAGCTGATCACTTATCGAGAGTTGAAAAGACTACGTGGTTATTGAAGAAAAGGAAATAGCGTAAAATTTTCCATATGAGCTTATTTCAGCTTGTCATTCCAACTACTCGTGTATGGTCGATATTTGTAACTTTGTAGTTTCAGGTAATGCCACCATAAATTCACCATCAGTTAGAGGAAGAAATTAAGGACTGATAGCAGGTTTTACATCTGGGATGACCCACTAGTATTCAAAAGAGGATGACAGGATCATCAAGGTGCGTACTGTAAAGTGAACAAGAAAATTGGTAAGAAATGTCATAACACCTTATGAGACACTTGCTACAGGAGACAAAACAAATTCTACAAATTTTTAATCGGGCTTTTTATTACAATCATTTTCAAGGATTTGCCAAAGGTGAACTTTGTGACTCGCCAAAGAATGGGAGACGCGAAAAGGCATGAAATGCCCTCGCATGGTATCCTGGTGGTGCAGTTATTTGATAGGGGAATAGATTTACATAAATCTTTCCATCTTCTTGAAATACATCAGCTGTGGATTGCACCAATGGTGGAAGCAACAAATCGGTCTGTAATGATGCTAATACGCTTGTAGGATTCTTTACAAAGAAATATCTGTTGTGATTGGGACACCCAAGACTATTACTACGATGGAGGAAGCCATTTCATGAATAAAGTGTTCGAGAAAAACTCATGAATGTATATGGAATAAACACATAATTGAGTTTGGCTATCATCTCAAACAATGTGGGCAAGCTGAAATTTCCAACAGTGGGAGATATACCGAAAAACTATTATGGTGGAGAAAAGATTTGGTTCTAAGGCTCAGCCGATGCATCGTGGGCTTCATGTAAACCGCATATAAAACCCCATCGAATGCCCCACAGACTGCTTTGCAAACCTTGTCACCTACCTCTTGAATTGGGAATACAAGTCTAGTGAGCCATCAAGAAGTCAATCTTCAGTTCAAAAGTCATGCAAGAAGAAAGACTACCCAATCGAATGAAATTGAAGAGTCGAGAATGGTTTGAAAGTGATAATGCCGTAATTACAAGGACAAAGATAAAGAAATGGCATGATCAAAGATTTTGAGGGAATCTGCTTGGTGAGACTTCAGGTCCTGTTATTTAACCCAAACTATGCTTTCTTCCAAGGAAACTCGAAATCAAAATGGTGGCCTTATACAAAGGGTGTCAAGTACAACCTTTCAAAGGTGACATTGAAAACCAAGATCAAGACTTTAAAGTAAATGTCAATCATTAAAGTAATATCTTGGAAAGAAATATGGATCGATTCCTAGTTCTGAGTGGAAGAAAATTTCTGAAATAAGAAATTCATAGTAGCAATCTCACTAAAGACTAAAATTAAGTACTGCCAGAGGCAACCAAATGAGTTTTTTTATTCTATTTTTAACATTCGACTTGCCTTACTATTTTACTTGATTCTATTTGTTTATAATGAGTTCAAATAGCTAATTTTGAATTCTTTTGATTCCTTTAGGTTTAAACTCTTATTTTGTTTTATGTGTTGTTTACATTTTAGGACATTGAAGCTACAAGAGGAAAATGGAAGGATCTAAGGATTTCTCAGATAGAATATGCAGAAATGAACTACAAGGGGAAGTAATTTTTTTAGGAGAATGAATGATTGAAGTTTGGGGGAGTTTTATTTTATTTTTTCATTCAATATTGAATTATTCAAGTGAGTTTATTTGCCGTACATTTGAATGATGAAAGATTATTTGCAAGCCATCATTGAAATTTTGGTCTATCGATGAATCTTTGCACTTAATTAATCTCTAAAGATTCAGCGTACCTCGTGCCGCGACATACTTTATCGCCACACCACTTTTTGGTAGTCGCAACTATTATTGTTGGAATTTAGTGTTGTGACTCATGCTTTCAAGTCGCAACAAAGTATGTGAGTTCTAAAGATCACCGAATAAAGCCCAATGTCGCGACATTAGAAAATTTAGGTCACAACCAAGGAAAACTGAAGAAAGGAAGAAATAAGTCGCAACGCCAATTTGTTAGTCAGGACTTGCCATTTCAAGCTCAAATAAAAACTTAAGTAGGTCGCTGCACTGTAATTTCTAAAAATGCAATAAAAAGCGGTTTAACCTTCGATTGTGTTGCCACTTTAAATGGGACATTTAGTCTAGCACTATGTTGCACTTGCATTAATGTCGACTTTCCATAAAGAAAACATGACCTTGGTCTATTCACATAAAGAGTGAAACCCATACGATTAAATTTCATCCAGACCCAATCCAAAGGTATCTTCACCCAACTTTCCACCTTCTTTCGACTACCAAAACCCTGTAAACTTGTTTATTCCTAATTCTACCAATGGTAGATACCAAACTCTTATGCCCGGACGCTGTAATAATTGACGAACTCATGAGCTAACACGCGAGAGGTGAGGTTCATCCGGGAACCTCGGGCCCGAGACTCGTTATAAATGCGTAAATAGAAACTAAAATTTAATCGGAGAACCAATTGAGGTCGTATATTTTTGAAATGGAATTCAAAGATACCTAATGCTTCTCAACAAAACGCTCAAACTTCCAGGGATCTTCTTTCTCCAAAATCTCATCGCCAGCCTGCAGCCATCCCGACAATTTTACTTCTGAATTCTTTATCGGGGAATATGAAGAGAGATTTAAAGGTTCCTTCATTCCCTAAGAACCCAAGTCACCATAAAAGGATGGGAGAACATGTGATAGAATAAAACAATGAAAATGAAGAAAAGGAGGGATGAGGAGAAAGATGAGTTCCAAAGGCAAAGGCAAAGAGTATGGAGGAATGACCAGAAAACAAACCAATTTCCAAATTAAGATTCCAAACATGTTCTATCATGAAGGGATGGATGATGGAAGGGAATTGGAAGAAGGGTTAACTACATTCCCATCATCCGTGAGGAACTCAGACAGAGGAAAGATGGCTCACATTACAATGGTTTTCTTTCAAATCCACCCGAGAGGTCTGTTCCAACGCTTGCTTCAACCCTTTCTTCTTCCTGCGTACATCCATGATCAGGAACTGGAGCAAGCAGAGCTACAAATTTCAGAGGAAAGTTTTTTTTTTAGATAAGCACATAAAAGTTAGATCAAGGAATAGAGACTTTTCTCTGCGGGTTTTACCCAGCATTTGACCGACTTCCTCTTCATCAGATTTCTTCATCATAACAATATAAATTGCAGTAGTTCATTTAAAATAATCTCGTGATGTGTTCTTTTGAATTAACAACTGTGTTGTTATTTTCAATAAGTTTGGGTAACTCAGAACTTATACATTGGTGAAATACTTGATTTGACTTCGATTTCGTTTACGTTATTTTCGATGCATGGATTGAAAGAATGAATCAGGTTATCAGCCATTCATTGTCGGTCTCCACAAGAAATGATCTATGTACTGAAGCTTTATTTTAGTATAAGGACACAATGACCATCAAGCTTAAACTATGAACAACAATCAGGTTATAAACAAGAGTTAGGTGAACTATTGAATGAATAAGAAGTTTCAGTTTTAGCTTAAATAAAGTTTAAATTGCAGAATTTGGCAAGGCACAATCAAAGAATGCACAAGATGATCGTTTATGGTGATGGAGTCAATACAAACTTAAAAACAATGCACATGGTCAAGAAAATTATTAAACCTAAGAGGATTAGGAACATTCTCTGGGTGATTCACAAACGGTTGACATAAGATCCTTAGGAAACTTGATAGGGATTATCGTCAAAGCAAACTTAGTAAAACAATTAACAAGAAGTGATAGGAGGCCATTCTTGGAAGTTTGAACCTTTCCACCTACTCATTATATGCAAAGGCATACACTCTAGTTCCCCGTTTGAGCCAAAAATCTTAATTTCTTCCAATAAGAGGGAACAGAAACTCAAAATCCTTCTCCCTTACACACCTTGTGGCAAAGCAGAACCTTAAATTACTCAATTTTCACTAATGACATGCGAATGTGCGTGAAGAAACAGTTTAAAGAAACAGAGCTATTGATTGCAATGGATGGATGAAGAGAAATAAATTGAAGAACTAGAGACAAAAATAAATAAATAAAAATTAAAAAGGAAGAAGTTTTGTCTGGCTCATCTCTCGAACAATTGGGCTCGTGAGGGTGTTTCAACACCTAGTACCCAATGCCACTGGTAAGGGTTACAGCCCAAAGTTCCCAAGAGCATAAGCCTAGAAGATAAAACATTGCACTATTCCAATTTTGAAGAAGGTAATGAAAGTAGTTCCAAAAGAAAAAGGAACTGAAAGTTGGCGTTGTAAAGGTGAGAGAGTCCACATTACGAGGAAAGGAAAGGAGGAAAGATGAAGGCCATATATAGAAAGAAAGAATGGAATTTGGGTAATTTGTAGCCTAAAAATTTCCAATTATCTACCCACTACTTCCTAAGCCACATTATGTCTAAAAGACTCATTTGATCCCGGCTGTCGAATTTACCTACACAGGAGATCAATATGAAAACGAGCTTATGGGAATTTGACTAGTATTCTATGAGATCCTCAGAAGATTAACTAATTCAACAAAGTATGAAAAAGAAAGAAGACCTACACACACCTCACAAACAAGATCTATCGGATCGAACTCATATGGTATTCAAAGTAGCTTATTTAGAATAGAGGTTGAAAACATTCTTTCTTTCCTGGGCTTGAAAACAGAAGGAAAATGAGATTGCAATTAACTTTTTCAAGCAGGAATAATAAGAGAAGACTGTGGTTTAGGCCAGACAAATGTCCTGCAAAATAAAGTTCAATTGTTTGAGGACAAACAAATCTTTATTTTCTTGGCTTGGGGACAAGCAAAATTTTAAGTTTGGGGGAATTTGATGAGTCAAAAACTCATTGAATTTCCAGTCCATTTTTCTAATTTTTCTTACAATAGCACTTTGCCTATTTATAAATATGTACTATTTATTGGGTTCTATATTTTGGCAATGAAGTTAAAAGAAAATCTACAAAAATCAGAAGTGAAAGAGTTTATGTCACAGGTCGCACAGAATCAAGGTCGCGACAAAGCATGGCAAAGGAAACAAAATCGTTGTTACATAAGAGAATCCTATTAGACTAAGACAGGAACTTGTTGGGAAGATAATGCTGCTGACACCGCTGAAGTCGCGACCAAAAAGTAAGAATACACTTGCAATGTCTCTAGACACCTGTGTTGCAAAAACAGTTGAGATCAATCAAGTGGCTACACCCGAATTTATGTCGCGACAATAAGAAGCTTGGACAGCTTAAAAAAATGTTGCGGACTAAGAAGTGAGGTCATGGATAGAGGGGGTGGTAACTGAAGTCGCGACATAAATTTCGCACAGAAGGAGCATTAGGGTCGCAACTAAAATTCCACGTTGCAAACAAGGCAAGGAAAAGACAAAAAACAATTCTTAAGTTTAACATGAGAAAGGAGTTGACCAAGGATCACATAATGTAGAAATGAGGTTGCTATACACTTTGCTAAGGTTGTGACATAAATGAAGTAGAAAATATGATAAATGTTTGATATCAAATCAGTCGCGACATATATTCCAAAACAAAGGTAATTGTTGGAGGTCACACTGTAAATAGAAAAGTGAAGGAACTGCTGAGACTTAGAAATGAGGCTGCGATTAGATATGAAGAAGGGATTGTCACTATTTTGAGGGTTGACAAGAATCAACTGAGAAGGAAATACTTGGTCGCGACCTAAATTCCTGTTGGTGACAAGAAAACAAGTGTCCCACAGCTTCGAGTCACTTATCATTAAAGATCGACAATAGAATGACGCGAAAGGTAGTAAAGAGAGTCGGACATTGAATTTGAGGTCATGGTATCACTCCTGGAAAAGAGAAAGAAGGTTGGCACCAAGCCCACGCTCATTTCATAGACCGAACAGACTTACTGTAACTTAAGCTATGACAAACTTTTGAAGTTTGCTGACTTAAAATAGTGATAGGCCATTGATTTTAAGGAAATCACCTGGGAGCTGAATCAAGCTCCAATTTCAAAATTATAACAAAGTATACTAGTAAAGTTCAGCTTCTTTTAACTTAACGGGGAAGAAATTCATTGTATACTTTTAGAATAGATTTTCTTTTCTTTTCTTTTTGTATCCGAACCAACATATGTTAGAATGTTGAAGCTAAAGAAATTTCAATTATTTATTACACTTACCGCTGAGTTTAAATGAAATTCATACTATTTCTCAAATTCTCGTCTTTCTCGCCATTGCAATCGTGAATAAGTACTTAACAATGCTCCATTGTCAATTGTAGTGTCAGGTTGTTTTCCACTAGTTTGACTTATTGTTAAAGGCAATCTTTCCCGCATAAAATCGAAAGAAGCATTCGGAATTAGTGGAATTTATTTGATTGATGTGTCTTTTTCATATATAATTGTTCCCACAGTAGTTTCAATACCCGTCATGATTTGTATCCGCTTCTGATTTCCAGTGATATTCCTGGAGGACAATGTAGATGGCTATTCTCAGAGTTAGGAACATTCCAATTGTGGGTATGTTTAATCATTATTGAAGAATCATCAGCTCGAGAGTTTGATTTAGATAAATACACAATTAATAGCACTGATATGAGGGGATTATTTATCAATTTAAATCAGACGTAGATTTACTATTTAACTGCTAAAACCCCTTAACCTCAATAAGGTTGCATCTAATTATAGAAAAGGGAGATATTCATTAGATTTTAAGAATAGAAATACCAACGTTAAATTAAAACTCAAAGTTAGAAGTAAGAAACTGTCTGAAATGGGAAAAGTGGAAGTTATTAGAAAGAAAATGCCTAAATCTGTAAAGAATATGTTGAATACAGAAGCCATTAAACTAATTTGAGAATAGGAGGTTTAATTGGTGAATAAAAGGAGAAATCTAACTTATATATCATCTTTTGACAAATCTATCCAATTTAAAGGTTTTAAATAGGTTATAATGCAATCGATCAAGCTTCACAAGATCACTTATTAGTGTTCACGTATGGTAGAACTGATTCAAATCTGTAAATTAATTCTAGTTTATATATGAATTAGCTTATTTTATTGTCCTAGTTGTCTATGTTATCTTTTTGTACAATTATTCTTACCATATTGACAAACTTCATCATCGAGGTTCAAATAGTGTGACTCAAGTACAGTTGGATTTTAGAATCAAAACTAATCTCTATGGGAATGATATCGAGACTTACATCCATTTTTTACTACTTTGTATGGACTCCGGTGCACTTGCAAGTCATAGACTAAATCTAGTTTATAATTCCAAACATTCAAATCATCTTAATTCATTTAGCAAGATATCTGAAATTCAATTTATATGGCCATAGGAAAGTTGTAAGACTCATGTAGAGGTGTTAAATTGAGAGGTTTTAGTCTATATAACAGAAGGCAAACACCCACACATCAAATAAGTCCACTACCAAGATTTGCTCATGGTACTGCAAAGATGAATAAGAAAGTTTCAGTCTTTGGGTGATTATCGTAACTCTCGACACATATCAGGAGTATCCCAAGAGAAGGCCAATAGAACCCTGATTGGAGCACTTTCATAGCTTATTTTATGTGAAGCAAAATGACCAATTTACATTTTCTAAGGCAGCAAGTGAACTTCATATCTGTGCACACATCTCCCCGATGATTCGTCTCGCATGGGGAGATTTCAACATAATGTTCTTCCAATAAAAGAATGAATCTTTTCATAAGAAGCATTTCTTATCCGTGTTTTCATTTAGTCGAATTTCCCCCGCTGCTGCACCAGCAATGTATATCATAAATTCTGCAATTTTCAAAGTTATGTTGATCCCTCAAAGGAACTCATCATTAATCGGGAGGATCAAAATAAATATGGCTTCCTAGCAGGTGATTCCGTTACAACATTCTCTCACTTTTCTTCTGTCCTGATCCGCACAAATTCGAGGAGGATCCACACCATAGCCTCTTGCCTAGCATCCCGCTTGGTTAGTGTATTTATATGAATGTCATCAAGATAACAAATGTTCCACCACCAAAGATACTTAAATCATTTATGCATGATCATCGCCATAGCTTCAGAATAAGGTAATTCTCTTAATCGGTTAAGAGTTTTTCTTGCATAATAACTATAAGGCTTTCCATCCTCTCTACCAAGGACCTTCCCAATGGCAAGATCACTCCGCATCGCACATGATCGTAAAGGAAAGTCATGGTCATGCTCTCACTATAGTGCAAAGGTCGTGGGATTGAGCCTTCAAGCTCTTTTTCATGCTTCATTCCATACAAATTTAGTATCCTTTTCCAGCCTATCATAGTTTCAATTTTGGAAAAATCTTTACTAAGCCCCTCCCGTGGAAGCTCTGATGGCCAAGGAACTGCCAACCTTTACATTCGTGGTGTGGTAACTTAACATAAAGCTCTCAACTGCACTCTTATCGACTTCAATTCCTCTTTTTTGAGATAAATATGTCCAGTGACACCCCCGCAACCTCACCATAAACCTGGGCATTCCAAATTGAAAATCAGAGCCCTTCAATGCATCTCAGTGGCAAATAACAACTTAAGGTCACAAGACCGCTCTGTGCACATTCCCATATATGGTGATATCATCCATATATGCCACAATATAATGCCCTCCAATTACAAATGCCGAGCATAACACCTTTCGAATGTGGTGTATTGGTAGAGGCCAGCATTCCATAAGCATATGTGCCAAATGATGCTGAAGTGGCTCCTTTCCCTGTCCTCCGTCAATCTCTATTTGAAAATATCTGGAGAACCCATCTAAGAAGCAATAGAATGGTTACCTGAAACTCTCCAAGAGAAGTCAGACGACGGCGGGTAAAGAAGGTCCCTTCCTTGTCGTCATTCAATCTCCTCAGGAATATGCTACCCTCCAACTTCATAAGGCTGTGGGTGGTATCCTCCCTTTTTCATTTGAATCACAATACTCCCCATTTTTTTGCACAACCTCGGTCAATTTCACTGTGATCATCTGAAATAGTGTAACACGTTAATATACAACAAATGTTGAGGATTTTCCATGCACTTTATTTCTTGCATATGTGGATTTAGTCGCCTCGGTTATCTTACTAGCTTAGCTTCATCCTCCATGTGGATATGATGAGTGCAAACCAAAGGACTAATCCCCTTTAGATCGGAAATTTTCCATCCAACGGGCCCGTCAGACTTCCTATGGGTGTCAAGAAGACCGCTCTTCCGGGAGGCATTCAACAACGTACAGGATATCACAACCGACATTATGCTACCCTCTTCCAAATATGCCATTTTAATTCTGCAGAGGGTTTGAGGCCGCTTATGCCCTATGCTGCCTCCATTGTCACTATCCTCCACAATCAACAAGGGGAGGATTTCTTCTTTTTTTCTCCATGGCCCATAGATAGCGATACCCTGGGGCATCTGTAGCCTCAGAACTTCCGCCGGTTCCCCAATCAATTCTTCCATCAGAATTTCGAGATCTTATTCATTCGTAATGGTGTCAATCAGAAAACTTGGTCGATTCTCCTCACTAAAATGCGCTTCGCTTAGGTAAGATGAATTATAGTGTCATATTCCCCAATGTCAGACACTCATTTTGGCAATACACTTGATTTGAGTGCAGCCAAGAATTGGCTCCAATGATAATGAGTACATAGTTAGCTCCTACCAGAACTCGTCGGTCATGGAAAACGAAGTCCACCGGTAATAGAATTTATCCAATTGCACTAAGACATCTTCACCATGGTCTCTCGGGAATTTATTCATCTATTTTCTGTGATAGCATGGTGGTAGTTTCAATTCTCCCAAAATTTCAACTTCTGTAAACCAGCAGGTAGGCTTGATCACTTTCTAGCCCCCTGAACAATGGCGCTTTCCAGACTCCACAAATGTCCCTCCCTTAATATTTACTGAGACAGGACAACCTCGGTCTTTGCATTTCCTCAGCTAAGTAGTTTTTCTTCGATGATGGCACCGACCTCTCTACGTCAAGAAAGCCTTTTTTCGATATATTCAACCTTTCTATGATTATACTAAAATAGGTGCCATTTTATCTCTGTTTATTACAGTAAGTTTATAATTTTGAAAAATAATCAACTTAATAACCCACTGATACATTGGTGTCACCGCTTTCCTACCATCAAGATTTCAGAGTTATTTTGTAGTTTTCATGCCGTCACTTAAACTGATTCAAAAACAATGATGAACCAGCCACCAAGATGCGCTGAACGAACTCAGAGACGTTTGGAGCAAAAATGTAGAAGATAAGGAAGGCACAATGGAAATTTGATAGATAGTGGTTGCAGGTTTTCACACCCGTACTTGTACCACAATTTTCGTGAATCTCGCAATTTTCGTTACGTAAATTCTCGCGACACCAAGCCCCCGGCCGACCGCTAATCTCGCTTTGTACAATTTTCTTTTCCCCTTTATGTAATTTTGGTTCCATATACATTTTTGTAATTTCCTTTGTATTGAGAGCCTATATAAGCTCAATGCTTGTAACATCAATCAATCCGGGCCATCAATCACCACATGTAATCAGCACCAAGCTTCCTCTCCTCCCAATACGTAGGATTTTCTCCCTTTCCTCTTCACTTTCTTACATTTATCATCAGCCACAAAACACTCCTTGATGATGACAAATCAAGTGGGATGTTCTGGATTAAACCCCCTCATCCCTTGAAGCCGGAAGGCCACTAGGCGCCTGAGAGGCAAAACCACGTTTTCTAGTTTTCGCAGCATTTATGGGTGTTCATGCTCCCCGCTTTCCTCAATTCCTTGAAAGTTAAAATCTCCCAGGCGCGTACGTCCTCACTAAATGCTATTTGGCAGGCAAATCCATGTGGATGCTCTATCACTATATCCACACTGATAATTCAGCTTAGTCAGTTCTCCCTATTAGTTAATACAGGTGGTAGGTTTGTGTGGTGTGTTCTCACCGTCTCGAGCATTTATGCTCATTAAAATGCCATTGTTCAAGAGGAAAACTTTTAGGGTTTAGGTTTTAAAGCTAACAAACATCCTGCTCAGGAATGACTATAGGTCATCCCTCCTGGAATGACGAGGAAAAAGACCCGAGGACATGCCTGGGCTGGATTCTGAACCCCAAGCCTCTGCTGGGTTCGAAGACTCGCTGGTGCTCCTTAAGCACTTATTTCGAACTACTTTTGCTTTAACCATTCACCTGCCACATGCGCTTTTTTACATAAATCTTTAAATGCAAGAGGAAAACACCATTTTCAAATCTGACTCTAATCCTTCTCACGAAGAAAACTCCATCTCGATGAGCCTTCCACCTGGTAATTACCATAACAAAGAGCTCACGTAGGGAACCCTAGGATACAAATTTTGTTGATTCCGGGAGCTGATGCCAGATCCATTTCAGACACACGACCAGCCACTGGCGCCTGGCTGCCGGATTTCCTGTAAGGAGGAGTGAGAAGTGCCAGGAAACCCGTGACCTGCCAACAAAAGTATTGGTGAATTCTCGTAGCCTTTTTTATTTTCACCATTTTTTTTCCCATTTATAGTTCACCTAAAGGGAATTTTGGAATTTCAGACCGGCTCATAGCTGCATTTTCCTCGTTTTTCTATTTTACAACTAACATCAACCTTTCTCGTAGCTTGTTTTTGTCGGGTTTCTTGCTTGTCGTGTGTGTTCATAGCAGCTTATGCAGTGGGATAGAAACACCGTTGTGTAGATTGGAAAGGCTTAAGGCTCTAGTTGAACATGGTGCAGTGTGAAATCGCACAAGAATCCGTACGGAGCCCGTACCAAGAGCAAAGCAGGAGCCAACAGGGTTCAAAGGAGCCCAATGCCCACAGCGTCAATTTAGGTGGATCACATGGGCGACCACACCAAGGCGAAGCCGCACCACGGTTATACCCCGCCGGAGGATGTGGCGTGTGGAGGCCCATCCGGTGCCTCGTCTCCCAACTTCATGGTATGGAAAAATGAAAATCCATACACGCATATCCGGATTTCTGAGGAAGTTTGCACAACTTTTGGGAGAGAGGTGCCAATCGTGGAGGGAGTCACAGTGCTGGAAAGCTTTCTTCTGACTAAAGACAAAGCCAAAATCTGGCTTAATTCACTAAGGCCAAGGGACCATCGTGAACCTGCGCAGCCGGCAGTAGAATTTTGAAGAAGTTCTCTCGCCCACACAAGACCAACAATTTGAAGAGGCAAAAATCTACACCTTTGTAGCTAATGACGCTGAAAATTCTTATCGCTGCTAGGAAAGGTAAGCATGGAGACCAGCAATGTAATGCCCCGCGCCCTCACTCATGGTTTTCGATACTGGATGCCGGTGAATCACTTACGATGGAATGCCCCTCTCGCCATGAAACAACTCGAGACCATGTGCGAGGGGACTTCTTAGCAAGCAATCTTGATGAAGCCATGGACTTCCTCAACTATAATGGCGAGACCCCAAAGCTTGACGAGCCAAACACGGCGGGAGAGGTAGAGAATGTGCCACACAACAAACCAAAGGGAGGGCATATATTCACTCGGCTTCAGGACGTGGAACTAAAGGCTGGTTGTCCACCCCGACTGTAAGGATGGAAGAGCCATGAAATAAGAAATCGTAAGACAGGTGCCAGCTGGGTGGACTCAATTACCTCGTGCCCCCCTCCAACTGTGTGCTTCACTTGTTAATCCACCTGGTCACCAAGGGAGAAAGAGCATTTGGGTTCACTTTCCCTCGCAGGGTGGATTGATGGCTGAACATGCAATGTAGTGGGCCAAAATAGCCACTACCGATGGCGCATGGCAACACCTGCTACAATCCCAACTCGAAGAACCACCCCAACCTCTCATGGAGTTTTCCAACCTCCGTGATAACATGTTCCCCTCGGGTGCATAAAGAGCAACAAAGATGGGTCTACCTCGTACAGTTGAACCACCAACCATCACCCGCCGAAAGGCAAAGCTATCATGAATTTGAGGAAGGTGGTGGGGAATTTTGTAGAGGAGCAAAAAGCTATTAATGCTCAATTGAACCAAAGAATATAAAATGTAGAAATCTCCATGAACAAAAGAATTGATGGGCTCCATAATAGGCTTAACAAAAAATTGATACCCTGCAGTCATCCATCACAAGTTTGACCAATCAGCAGCAGGTGAAGGAGCAAGGGAGATTCCCTTCCTAAACACTGCCCAATCCTAGGGGAGTGCATGAATTAAGCTATACGAGTGATCCTCAGCACTAAAATGGATGAAGTTAAGGCCATTATCACCAGGAGTGGTAAGGAAATCGAGCAAGGCTCAAACCCGTCGTGAGACGCAGGAAGAAGAGGGGAAGTGAGCCAACACATATTCATTAAAGAAGATTCGATGAAGAAAAGCATGTTTCCATTTCCCCAAGCATTGAGAGGCAAAAAGAAGGCCTCCAAGCAAGAAGGTAACTCCGGAAGTGCTAAGGCAGCGGTAAAGGTGAACATCCCACCGCCGACATGATCAAACGTGTTCCAACCATGTCAAATTTAAAGTGACCTATGCATATCAAGAAAGGTCGGGTATCGGACAAGAGGGCCTCCTAATCGAACAAGTAAGCTCCATCAACTCATAAATAAACCTGCGAAATACAAATATCCAAGATCCCCACCATTCCCGCCAACACATTGAGGATTCCATGCAGATAAGGCATTGCCTGGCTCGGGAGCTATTAAACAACCCACTTCCATACTGTACAAGAAGTTAGGCTCTGGGAGTCAAGCTTACCAACATCACCCTATCCTCCCAGGTCAGATCTGAAAATCCCCAAAGGGAATAGTGGAGGATGTCTTGGTGAAGGTAGATAAGTTTTATTATCCGGTAGACTTCGTGGTTCTTGATACAGAGCATGTAGCAGAGGGCATTAACCAAGTTCCCATCATACTTGGGAGGCTATTCTTGGCCACATCTAATGCCATAATCAACTTCCGTAATGGAGTCATGCGTAAATTCTCTCCTTTTGGCACATGGACTTCTGAGCCTCAACATTTTCACCTGAGCAACAAGCATAAGTCAGCAGAGAGGATGAGGAGCAGAATTCAGATGAAGTATGCCTGAGTGGTACAAGTGTGGGAAAACACAGTGCACAAGAACTGTAGGAAGAATTGATGAAGAACACAATGAAGCTTAAGTGATTTCGAAGAAACTAACTATTACCCGCCACTTCTCCCGCAGTCATATGATCCCACCACCGCCACTGAACCAAGAGGGATGCCCAATACAAAGGAGCGTGGCTAGATTCAACTGCAAACACACATCACTAAAAGTACGAGGAGTCTCCTAAACTCCCCCAGAATCCTCTTAGTTAATATCGTGGAGTGGTTCCCGTTAACCCGGAAACCACAGCCACCAATTTTTTGATGGAATTTTTGTTTTACATTATATTAAGTTTTAATAAGGATTTTTCTTAATATCCTCAAAATTTCAAAATTTTTTCTTTTTTTTGAAAATTCTCTCAATTTCAAGTTTAACTCCTCACATCTTATTGATTTTCATTTTTGCAGTGTGTGGGTACGGCCTGCAAGCAGCTAGTTGAACTTTACAAACAAGAAAGGCGAAAATTTCGTAGGGTGCACTGTTCATCTCCACTGCCGTCTACTGCAAAACCCTTCGTTTCCCACTCCTTCCATAAATTCTCCCCATTTTTGTTTGAGCCGCCCATTTAATGGCCAATTTATAGCCATTAATTGGCAAGACCTTTCACCTACCCCCTCCCTCTATATATAAACCCTTTCGGCTTCCTTTTCATTCCACTGGTTTCCTCATTTGATCTCCTCCGCCAACAATGGCGAAGACTCAGGCTCATTCTTTTCGGCCACGGTGCGCCGACACTCCCTCCCACATCCACTCCACCCAGGAGCACCCGCTGCCAAGAACTCCCCGCACTCCTCGCCTGGCGGGCGCGCCCGCAGCTGGGCGCCTCTCGCCAGGCGCCCGCAATCGGCTGCCGCCACTTCCCCCGCCCGGGCCGCCGGGCGTGTGGCGCGGCGCGTGGTTGTCGCGTCGGCCGGTGTGGGCTCTTCCTCCTGCGGGCCCCCTTCCTGCAGGAGATATCATACATAGGCGGGTCCCACCTCGCCTCCATCGTATCCCAGCCGCCTTGAGGGCCCCACCAGCCCCAAGAGGGCCCTGGATTTTTAGCTCCGTGAGAAATGTCCACTCGAGACCTCAAGGCGCCACCAACCGCCCTAATGTGGCACTGAGCCCCGACCTATCCCCCCGCATCCATTATTAGGGTGGCTCTACTTCCATCGTGATCCCCATTATGAGGAATGCCGACCGCAAAGACGAGAGATCCTCGCATGGGGAGGTTTACGATATCCCTAAGATTTGTCAAGACCCAAGCTGAGACTCCAGCTGCCCTCGTGCAGATACCACTGGAGCCGCTCACAGAATGCCAGTCGATATTTTTATCCCCTGTAGTCATCAGTTTTATCACACAATGACGCCTAGGCGTAGAGGCCAAATCTCGAACGCTTCTCAGATTTTTCCACGATTTCCGCCGACCAGGTATGTCGCCTCTCGGGCTCTCTCATCACAGTCGCCTCCATCTCGCTGCTGGTCCGCCAACGCAACAGCCCATGGGCGGCCCTATCCATCGACTAGGAGAGGTCCGTCTCTCCTCATGACACCACCGCTGTGACTCCAGGCCACTCCTCTGTGAGATGCCTCCAGCCGTGATGTTATTGATGTAATTACATATATTATGGTCTAACATGCCCCCGCTTCCAGCACATCTTCCGCAGAGAGGAGCTGGCCTTTGAGGCTTTGTATCGTATTTCTCGTGAGGGCTTCCTCGGTTCAGCCTGTGAGCTGATCAACATGACGGCCTGTTTCCACTCCGAGACAGTGGTCCATCACCGGAAGCCCTCCGCTTCCCGCAGCCCGAGTCTGTTCTCTTCCAGCTTCTCGTACTCCTGCGTTAAAAAGCGGGAGTTATTACACGCGCTTCCTCGGCGAGCCTGACAGCGTGGTTGCTAGGGCTTATAAGTGAGGCTACCTTTACCACGACGGCAGGTGCCATGCCTCAGGTTTTCATCTTCTCGGGCTTCCGACTCGAGAGACCTACTGGCGCATCGATATCTCCACTTCGAGGATCTCCGCCCCTCACACAGAAAGCACACCGAGGGAGCCTCCGCTCCAACTCTTCCAGCCTGCATCACCCTCCCAGCCTCCACCTGCCCACTGGGCCAGCCCAAGAGATTCCCATCAAGTTCCTCTCCTTTCTGTAGTCTCGTCACCATGCCAAACATCGGCCATCAGATATAGTCAAGCTTCTAAAAGCACCCCTCGCACCACCTCTCAACAAGACATTACCATCTCCACCAGGGACTTTCTGACTATCATGGAGGTAGTCTCCCATGTTTCTCCCCTCCACTCTACCATTCTCAGAGTCACGCCCATGCCACCTCGGCAGATAGGATGACCGGGACCGAGGCCGCCATGGCTCCTCACTACGCCGCCATTCTAGCACGTAATCAGGCCATGCTCATGCAAACTGCAGTCGCCCTGCCTCTCACTCCCATGGCCCACAAAGCTCCTCAAGCATCCCTCCCCAAGCAAAATCGCCTTCTCCACCTGTGCTTCTACTGCATCCCCTCGGATGTAATCGGGCAAATTCTGAAGAAGATCAACCACTCCACCCAGCGACCTCGCACGCTCAGCCGAGGATGATTCTTCATCAAATCTACGGACTGAGGTACCCCACTTCCCTCCACTAAATCCTCTCCACCCACCCCATTGCACAATGCAGCGCTCGTTCGGGAGATTAGTGTTGGAAGTGAGCGTTCATAAATGGCCGAATTCGCTCTTTGTACCACCTCGCTCAAAGAAGCCCATTGCACTAATTCCACTTCATTTTGAAAAGCTGAAATTTTTGTGAAATAACACAATCGCTATATATTTCAGTATTGTACCCATGTTTCTGTACTCTTTTGTAAACTTTCAATTTTTTTTTTTCTCCCCATTTTTTGTAATGGTTTGTACTTCTCCGTGAGTTGAAAATCGAAATACTGCACAATACTATCAAATGCCAGACATCAGTTCCATGCTTGATCGAGTTGTCGGGCCTGCTGAAGACTCCTGTATTCAACCCCTGCCTTCCAATTATTACAACCAAACACACAAAGGCACTTAAGTTTTCTATTAGCGTGAGAAGCTCCAAGGGCCCCCCTCTCCCCTTTACTTTGCAAAACCGGCCTTAGCTTCGTTGACGACCTTTAATAGGTTAAGGACCCCATGAAAAAAGGTCAACGTGTCTTCCAAAAGAAAAAGAAAAGAAAAAGAAAAAGAAAAAGAAAAGAGAATAGAAAAGTTGCGGCGCTTTGCCTTGAAACCCAAGCACGATCCGAGGGGTCTACGGCGAAAGCCTTTAAAGCCTGGTGCCCTAAACTAATCCAATGGTTTGGAGGCCACCACTTAGCGTTTGCACGGCAAGCACGGTGGATAAGAAGTTTGGGGGCTGCTGGTGCGATTCTGTAAACACCGAGTCCGGCAGCCTCTAGAGTTAGTGGTCGAAGATCCTCGGACTCGATGCCTCAAACCTTAGTCGTCGGGAGTCATCCTGTGATCCCCGCTACACCGACTCGTGAAGTCGAAGCCTCGCATCGCATCCCCACAATAAGTGTGAAATAAGAGTGGAACCGGATCTATTTAGAATAGTCACCAGCCTAAGGCAGGTTTCAAGGTAGCTTGGTCAGAGAAGAAGGAGAGGGGGATGGGGTGTGGGAGAGCAAACTTTTAGCAAATTATCGCTGGTAAAAACTATCACTTAAACACTTAGATTGTTTGAAGTTCAGCTGATTTTCTCGAATGTGACACCGCTTTGAAACTTGTTCCCCAGAGTGGAAATCATTCTCCCAAGTCGGTTTTTGCGTGTAGTCCCAATTTTTCATACTCGAGGGGTAGGGGCATTATTCTTTACACACACTCAACAACTCGCATACACATAGTCTCGCATGATCTTCCTTATTTTTAATATCATCAAGCAAGGGACCAGCAATGTGTTCGTTAAGGGAGGATTAGTACCCCCAAATAGTGTTATTTTCGAGCCCCGTTTATTGCAGGTTTTAAGAAACTTTCTTTGTGTACTACAATCAACTTAAAATAACCCTAATTGGATACACGAGGTCCCCAGTAATTTTGCTACTCGATCACATTTTGTAGCTATTTTGTAGTTTTCAGAGCTGGGAATACATCATTATCTTCAATCCGATTCAAACACCACGACATGGAACCCGAGCCGACTGGAAGATGCATGATCGAATCCAGAGGAGATTTGGAGCAAAAAATGCGTATATAAGAAAAGGCACAGTGGGAAATTCTCGCGTCATGGAAATTGCAGAGGTCATGACTTTCACACAACTACGGTAAATTTCTGCAACACTACTCCCCCGCTTGATCGCTGGACTCTCGCTTTGTTCGCTTTATACAAATTTCCCCTTTATGTAATTTTGGTTCCTTTTATACATTTTTGTAATTTCCTGGTACCGGGTATTTCCAAAGTAAGCTAGTCAAGCTCAGAATATCAATCAACTTTCAGTCCATCAATCACCTTCACACAAATTGCTGCTTCCTCTCCTCCCGCCGCCGGTGATTTCTCTCCCTTTTCCTTCACTTTGCATTTTTCTAACCAGCCAACAACACTCGATGATAAATCAAGGGATATTCTGAGCAACCCCTCATCCTTCGCGGAAGGCGCCATTGCGCCAATTTTGTGTAAGTCATCGCTCTTGCTTTTCTGTGTAAGCATTTACGGGTGTTTCAAGGCTCCCTCGCTTTCCTCAGCCACCCATATAGGTTAAAATCTCCTAGGCATGTCCCTCACTAACATGTATCATAAGCTTTTTCGGGTTCTGGATACTTATCAATTATATCCACTCACTCGATACTCCAATTGCTCCTATTATTAGTTAACAAGAGGGGTAGGCTTAGAGGTGTGTTCTCACCGTCGTCTGGCATTTATGCTCATTAAATGCCATTGTTCAAGAGGAAAACTTTTAGGTTTAGGTTTTAAAGCTAGTACATAGCATCCGTCAGAAATGACTATAGTCATCCTCCCTAAAGCGTGGTGTAAGACCCGAGGACATGCTCAGCTGACTTAGGAACCCTAAGCCCAATGGGCTCCCATACTCGGTTGGCTCTTGATACTTTATTTCAAACTACTTTTAGTTTTTAACCATTCACCCACAATGTTTTTTGTTACACAAATCTTTAAATCCAAAGAGGAAACATCATTTTCAACTAATCGCGAACTCTTTCTCACTTTAAGAAAACCCATCCCCGTGTTCCCGAATTTATAGAACACTATACCGCGCAGTAGCTCCGCCACGCAAAGAGGTCCCAAGTGAAACAAACTCTTTTTTGATTCCATACAACTACTCAGACACTAATCAACAAAGTACACAAGTCCTTCAAGAACCCAAGATACGTTGGAACTCTGCTTAATCACATCCAAAAGAGGTATGTCGACCTTAACCCGCCTTAATACTTCCGTATTTACCTTGTGGATCAAACTCTTCTTTGCCTTTTGTAAAAGCCGAGGAAATGGAGGGCTATATTACCTTCTCTTCAATATATCTTCATTTCACAATAAGCTTCATCTCCCGCTTCCTTTCTTCTTTAGTTTCCTCAACAGGTTCTTCCTACCGTCGTCATCCAGCTTTACCCACCCCAATGAATGATTGCCTTCTCACTTCATTCATTCTCTGGGTGGGTTCATTGGAAGAGGTTGGGCTGTATTTCCATGGACTCCCTCCTGGTTTATTTGTTTTTTAGTGAATTTACCCTTTTCCTACAAAAATTTGGAGTTGTCAAGATAGCTTTCTTGGAAATTGCTTGAATATTGCTCTGAAAGTAATTTCTTGAAGGTCTTGAATTCTCTTTGTTCAAGGTGCCTACCGATCAATTTTTCTTCATTCGTATGCTGGAATATTCACGCCGCCCTCTACAAAATTACCTACGCCTTCGCCAAGCTCCTCGTAAGATTGCCGCTTCAACCGAGAGATGCTGATCAGGCGGCCGCGCTTTGTATGAGGTTTGCATTTCAGTTGGGTGCAAACAGTGCGTATGTTGTGGGATGCTTTTCGGCTTCCAACAGGTGGATCGGGCATTCCTCCATCACTGTAAGTAAGCGCCATATGATGCATTGTTGTGGTGGCTCGAACAGATCCAACATCAACTACAAATGAGCTCTGCTCGTGTACTATCGATGGAATGTGGGTATTGTCTTCAAACACCGCTTCAAGACCTATGTTTCGATTTCCTTCCGCCTCTTCCAACCTTCAGCATGTCTAACTGCCTCATGTCCAAAACACTCTGTAGCGGAATTACATGCCACCTTAAGTCTGGTCAGGCCTCGCCCTTTCTATCTCCCTCATAGGCTCATCCCAACCTTCCTTTAGATGCCTCCTCCGCTACATAATTCCACAGCAAATCCATGGCGTCCTCCCCGGATTTTTTCTTTTTCTTGCAGCTCCTCCGCCACTTAGTTTCCAATAATTGTTTCTTATGAAGTGAGACATACCATTGTAGAAATACATCAGATTAGGAAGCGCTGGCAATTTCAAACCCATGATGAGGATAAGAATTAAGTGCTTTGATGTATCTTTCCCAAGCATTGAAATTTTTTTTTACATTTCATCAATGAAAAGTGGGAGATTTTCCTCTTCAAGCAGGTTCGTTTCGCTGGTGAGAAGAATTTCTTTAAAAATTCCGCCTAGATCTTGGTCCAATCACGAATGGTCCCCATGCCTAAGGGATTTGAGCCTCACCCATTATTCTTCAACAAAAGCTTAGAGCCTCATCAAAGTCTAAAGTGGTAATGTCTCCTGAAGGTGTTGCAACCCTCAAATTTCCACAGCCAGAGGCGATTCTCACTCCAGCCACCATGGAAAGTGAGGGAGAAGTGGGGACCGCCTAACAATCAAGGCCCTCGCACAAGTGTACAAATGTAGAGGGTGCACCAATTCGTTGAGTGGCTGTGGTCCCTCATGACTCCCATGGGCATTGAGGTTCCTCCAATTTTCTTGTTGACTTTCCCGTTTCATGGGGTCACACACCCAAGCTCCACTCCCACAACCCGGGTTCCTATGGAATACCGATTCTCACACCCTGGTCAGCTTATCTTATTCCACCTGGAATATAAACCGACCGTGAAGATGGGGGACAACACCAGAGAGCAGTACCCATCAAAATGGGTTGTTAAGCCAAAAAATACAAAAACAAAGTAAGAAATGAACTAAATAAAAACAAAATCGACGTAAAATACTAAAAAGAATGATAAAAGAAAATTCACTAGAACTTGTGATGAGGATTACAAGTGTTCAATATTTTGTCAATTGCACTTAGGCACCATCCCCAGCAACAACACCATTTGACGTATCTGGGAAATGCCAGAGGTATCTCGAATCAACAAAATTTATACTCACTCCTTAAACGCCAGAGCACGTTACCGCAAAGATATAATGCTCTAGGATCGACGCTGGATGGGCTCTTCGGTGGGAAATGGATTAATACACTTTCAAGTCTTACAATCGGGTGAGTCATGGCTCGATTTTGGGATTTTTAAAACAAAGGTTGTAATGGTTGAAAACTGAAAATAAATAAGTTGAAATGTAAAGAGATTCCCTAAGTAGTCGTGACACCGGGCCTCGGGGCTCTAGAGCAAATGCGCAGGTTTCGGTCTTTTCTCATGTTGGGAGGATGACCTGGGTCGTCATCTCTAACCTGTTTTTCTCATTTAGTTGCCCATCCTCAAACAACTGTCTTTGAAACGTATTCATCACACACGTTAACATCAATCGTTGACGCGAAAACCATCCCTCGACCACCTTCCAATGATCAATAAATGAAAATCAATGAATCAGCGGATATAGCACAAGCATTCGGCAATGAACTTAAAAAAGAGTCTCATTCATCGTGTAACACTTTAGTATCATTCAGTGAGCATCGGCGTGGACCGAAAAACCTAGAGTTCAAAGGTGTGAAACACATGAACAAGTCGGCGAGTACCTGGGCAGAAAACCATGGAAACCTCCCCACCTTGCTCATAGATCCTTGCTCGGCTGGCCTTCCCTCTTCAAGGAGAAAAGAGGTCTTCCCAGCCACTCGTCCAGCGTCGCCATCCTCAGGCCGCCCGCTAGTGATAAAGTGGAAAGAAATGAGAGAAAATGAGGAAAGGGAACCACGAAGCTTCCTCCAAAAGTTTATTAATGATCAAGATAAAAGTCCCTTTACGAGTGTTAAGCTTAGGACTATATACCACCAAAGAACCAAAATTAGCACAAGGTATGAATTAGTCACTATTACATGTCGTGGGGACAATTGGGAAGGTTGGAACCTTCAATTGAGTCAAAAGGTCAACAATAAGGAAATGGAAGAATTGCAAAGTCGGTGAAAATTTGTAACCTCCTCGCAAAATTTCCCTAGTGTCGTTAACCTTACGGGCTCAAGCAGGCAAGCTTCCTTCGCACGTACCTTCTCTTCTTCCAGCTTATTGGGCAGAAATTGAGTTCAACTTAAAATTCTTCGTGATTGAGAACCCGACCAGATAACTTTGACATCAGTAATAGCTTGAGAGAAAACTACAAGACAAAATTCCATAAAATGCATTAGTAGTATAGCTAGGTCCTCGACATGTCAACCTGTGGTTAATTAGACTCCAAAATGATTATTATGCAAAAAAAGTGCTCAAACCGTGAATAGTAGAGTGCAAAATATCACCCTCGTGGTAATAATCACCACATCCTCAAAACTCTAAATCCAACAAAATAAAACCAAAATCAAGATCTAAAGTTGGAAAGCATCAAACAGTCATCATCCATAAACCACCGTGGGAAATTTCATCCCCTCAAAGTTATCATGTGCAATACATGCGGGAGCGTGATATGATAAACCTGACTAAAAACAAACAATCCCCCAAACTTTGAGATGAACATTATCCCAATCGTCTAGCAATGAGAAAAACAAGCAATAATGTAAAAGGGTAGTGTAGAGAGCGTCGGGAAAACGAACTCCCCTTTCTATAGTCTTAGACACTTTCAGAATAGAAACCTGAAGATTTTCGCACTTGACATTGGTATACTACCCTTGATATAGTCTTTTTTGCCTTACAAACTAGTCATGACAACATGTGTTGAGTTTCAAACTTTACTTATTCTGAAAAGTCTAACAACAGTTAAAACAGACTAACGGAAATTTTTCATCCCAAAGAAGAAAAAACAAAAACAAAATAAAAAGTAGCTCAAAAATTAAAAGAAAGAGAAATGTGGATAGAATTTGCCATATTTCACTGGGTTGCCTCCTAGAAGTCGCCTCCGCTTTATCCAATCAGACTCACTAAAGGCAACACTAAAGTGCTTCCATTTGGCCTATCATCCATCTTGGATAGCACTTCCTCTTTATAGCCATTTAGCTCAAGGATGATTTCTTCCAGATTTTGTAGAGGGGAAAGAAACTCAGAATCCCCTTTAATTATTGCTAATGGTTCATCCACAATTTCTTCAAAATAGTTCCCTTTATGTGTTGCAGAAGCAAGCACATCTATGAGAAATGGCGACTCTTCAAACATTTACCCTTTTGATGGAAGCATGCTACAAATCCCGAATATAGCTCTCAAGCCGCTGTAAAGGTAATGATTGGTTGAGATTGAACTTAGCTTTCTCCTCACCCACAATCAAGGTGAGCTCCCCCTTGTTGACTTTAATCCATGCTTGGCTTAAGGAAGGAAGTGGTCTTCTTAATATTTGAGAATTTTGTCGATCCCCTTCAATGCTCTGAAGTTTTCCTGTAACCACGGGAAGGAACAGGCTTCAACCACCAAGATTTTCAATACAGCCATCACTATCTTCTTCAAATTCAGTTTCATCCATCACGACTCTTCAATTAGGGAGGTGTTTTTTCAATTTCCAGCCTCATTTTCATACCTCTTCTTCCAGTTATGCAGGGTTTTGTGGATCTAAAAATTCTTCATACACACCAAAGGGAGTATAAACTGATGTATCTACGCCAGATTTGTCAAATATGCTTTTCAGAGAGGTTCTAGAGAATTTTCCTGAATGCTGACTAAGTGTCCCATTTGGCTTCCTATGTTTTTCGAATTTAGCATTAGTGCTCGACCTAAAGGTATCTAAATCTGGGAAATTCATGTTCACAAGACTAATCATCTTCCAAGCCTCATCCATGAAGGTAAAACCCAAGCTCCTTAACAAAGAGATAACTCTTCTTTCTTTCTCATGAATAACTCAGAATTCCTTGATAAAGGCAATACCCTTGTCTGAGTAGGTCAGCTGCGTGAATTCTTGGTCCGGGGAAGACCGATTGGAACACACGAAAGCCTGCTTCTCAGTTTCTATGGAGGTGTAAAGCTCATTCCTCTCTTGAATATTCCCTTATGTATACCCACAAAATAAAGAGCAAAAAGAAAGAAAATAAAGTACAAAATACTATTAAAGTAAAGAAAAATTAGCTAAGAAAACAAATAACAAAAAAAAATTTTCTTCTTGTCTAAATTAGCAAACTTCTGTTTTTCAGGTAATGTCAACTTTAAATGAGGAGAAAGCGCTGACCGTAATTAACCCCCGGCAATCCGCCGCTGTATCTCTCGCAGGACTGGGAATTTTGGGCCATCATACTCACCACAAAGACTAACTGTAAGTCCCTCGCAACGAACACGCCAAAAATTTGAAGCGGACCAAAATGTCGATATTGTGGCGCTTGAAAATACGATCAAGGAGTGAATGTGGGAAAATACTCAAAACCGATTTGAAACAAAACCACACACTCCTAAAAAATTGAAATAAAAAAAGTATTTACCAACACTCAACCCCCTTTCCGTGAAGTATTGCTCATGGGCACAAAGGACTCTGGTGAAACCCACCGATATCGTATGCACCACTCCAGGGATTTGAGATCTCCCTTCCTTTTGGGCCCATAATTTAATCCACTTCAAAGTACAAGGGCTCTTCATTGTCTAGGTGACCAAATACATTACAGAATTGTAAATCACCTCTAACTAAAAAGTAAAAACCGATTTAAAAAAACTAATAATCAACTAATTTAAAATCTATGAAGCTTGAACAACTATTTAAAGTCTAAAAAATGTGTATGTGAAGAGAGTAATTGGGATGATTATCACCCAAAAGTGCTATTATTTCCGCTTCGGCATAGCTTTAGCAAGCTTTAGCGCAGACTAATCATATTCAATAAGTCGACACGGCGCGCAGTCCACCATTAATATTGTCGCCACCTTTGTTTCTGGAGTGATCGTTTTGGTAGTTCTCTGCGTGCCTTGAGGTCCCACCAACATCAAGCCATGATCGAATTACTAATTTGCCAAGCCAAGTTCATATGACTTCACTGTACTTCCTCAAGCCCAAAAGAACCATCAAGTTGGAAGGTGCATAGGTGCAAAAAGAGAAAGACATCACTTCGCTATGGCATAGCTTGGGCCTCTTTCAATTATAGGCGTTTAAATACTTTTCGTTATGCCACATTTTCGAATATAGCAAAATTCATCGCAGGCATAAATTCAAAATCTTGTTCCCTGCTTTGTGATCCAAACGACTTTGCCAGGTAAATTCTCTTTGCCCTTCACAAAATCATATTATTTTGGTTATTTTAGTATTTCACATCTTGAGAGCCGAAGTGCGTCATGTTACGGACATATTAAATCCCACCACATTATTCAATCCACTCAGCCTTTCTCACCCGCTTTTGGTTCACATTTTCTCTTCTTCTCCTCTCCTCTTTCTTCATTTTTCCCCGCCAAGGAACACACCCCTTTGAGGATGACAACTCAAAGGATACTCAAGTGCCCAAAACCCTTGGAAGAGAGGCCGCTAGCCGATCTGATGTTGGGTTGCAGCCTCCTCCTGTCTTCATGAAGGCACTCGATTTTTGTGTTTCAAACTTTCCAAAACTGAAGGCCGAAAAGCTATTTAATCATTCTTCTTTCTTTCGGTCATTTACATAGTTTAGAGCCCGCGGTATTCTTTAATTAGTAGATACACCACATTTTAGATGTCAGCTTCATGAGTCATCGGAAGCAGGTTAAAATGCCGATGCTTTCGAACCCGAAACATTAAATGTTTAAATGCGCTGGTTCAAATAGGAAAAGTTACTAAGGGTTGATTTTCTTAGCAAACAAAGATCCGGTTTTGAAACACTATATGTCGCCGGCCCATAATGCGAGTGAAATGTTCCCGGAGGACACTTTTACAAACCCATCATATCAAACCAGCTAACTCAAAACTTAAGGTGTTTCTTTTCTTCCATCTATTTTAAACGCCCAATTGCGCAGCTTGAAAGACACCTTCACCAACCACACTTCCTTTAATGCAACCAAAAAATCCAAATGAAAGCCCTCGCCATTTTGAAATCATGATAATAACATTCAGAGCATATGAAACCCATCCCCGTAAACTGAATCCCAGAACCCGCCATAAGTAATCGGAGTAGCTCGACCACGGCACAGGAGTGAAAACTCAGGACACAAATACTGCTGATTCCCATCCCTGACAGGGCACTGACCGAATGATGTCGCTGTTTCTGGATGGTGCCAACCGATGATGAGTTGATATGTACTGCACCTACACGCGCGTTGGCGACCAACCCACCTCCCCACCGCTGAATATCAAAAAGACATGGCCATCACGTAAAGCATTTATAATCACAAACATTTGGCCATTTCGCCAATGACTCAATCTTTAAAGTGTTTGTAGTTGTTCTCAAGCCACCCTTTTATGGGTCATGTGTTTATGCATCACCGTAGGGAGGTATACGTAGACTCCAAAGAGCATGCACCACAATTGAGGTTTGTAAAGTCAAGTAGCACAGCTGAGTAAATATCCTTCAATTGAAAGAATGTTAAAAGTCACAAGCAGTCATATGAAGTAACCACTGGTCAGATGATCAATTATGGAATCTCATTAGCTACACCCTCCTTGGGAAGTTAGTGCTCCTTCCCTGTGATCATACCACTGGAGAAGTATAGATGTGGTAAAAGTAAAGAACTTATCCGTGCCCTCACCTCAACTTTTTTCATGGTATGGAAATGAAAATCCATACAACATTGTCAATATCTAGACTTTGAGGAAGCATGCGGTTAACTTTTTATGAAGGTAACTGATATGATTTATGGAAGGAAGATTTCTCCCACACCCCAAGACAAGTCAGCAAGTAGGCCTGATCACATCGAGGTCGAGAAACAATTAGAAATTTGGGGCCACCTTTCAAGCCAATCTTTTGAAGAAATTCTTCAAGATGAAACTAAGACTAATAAATAGGGGAGAAAATCTACACTCTCTCATTCTCCCCACGGTATGACAATGGCAAGCTCATCGTTGCTGGTGAGTTCCAGTGAGATCTCATCAAGGTGATGTGTCCACACCATGATGATACATGATGCCAGTGAATCGCTTTTAGTATATTCCGTACCATGAAGCAAGCAATCGGGCCGGAAACCATGCGAGGCATCGAGTAAAAACCATAGTCAGCGACTTTGAATATGCAATGAAACTTCAAGGCGCATGATCCGAACCATGAAAGTCGAGGCTCTCTCACCCACCCAAGGGGAGGCATTGCACGCTCTTCCCGAAGATGTCTGTAGATGAAAAGAAAACCTACCAATTTCTTGACCAAGGTTTGGAGGTGAGCTCAAAATGCAGAAATCGCATGGCGTGCGAATGACCGTCAGATCTCTTACCCAAAGCAAGCTCCCCGCTTTAAATTGTCACAACATACCTGGGGGCACTATCCGTGAGTCTCTTCCAAGAAGAGACTTAACGCAAAGAGCAGCATGCCCACGTACCCCTGGGTCAAAATAAGCCACCTACAAATGCCCAGAGTAAGTATGTCACCCTATAACCTCATGCACCGAGAAATCAACCTAACCTCTTCTCGGGGAAACCAAACCCCCTCAGATATGCTCCCCAGAGCATGCAGCTAGCCACTCCACTTCACAACAGCGAAAGCTCTTCACCTTCTTTCCCTCCCCTGGAGGCACTAATTCCTTGAAAGGGTGTATGGAAATTCTTGCAGGTGAAAGCGTAAACTACCACATCAACGAATCAAACCAATCTAAAAATTGAAGCAAGAAAGCTAACTCAAACAGAAGGGATAAAGCAGACAGATGGCTGATGTGCACCCATTACCAGTTGTTCGCAACTGGAAGAATGTGGTCCCTAAAAGGAAATCTCTCTCCCCAGGGACAGCCAAAGAAACCCTGGGGGAATACATGAGATGTAGATCTGGTCAATGACCCCAGCAATGCAAGAATGGACTAAGTAAAGGTTACTAACACTGAGGAGGAAAAGAAAACTGAGCACCCAAATGCCTGCGATCATGTGTGCAAAACAAAGAAAAACAGGTGTTGGTAAAGTTGAACCTTGGTGAGAATGGGCACAAGATAAGATTCAATGAAAAATATTCCCTCCATTTCCTCAAGCAACCCTAGAGCAAAGAGAAAATCACTACAACCAAAACCGGAAATTGGGGGAGTGCCATGCAAGTGAAGGTAACATCCCGGCCATGCTCAGACGTGATTGCTGCGTCCCAAACATATAAAATTTTTGGGAAGGGTCTGCGGCACGCCAAAAGAGAGGGTCACGGGGTGCAAGGCTCCTAACAGAGTAAGTCGGGCCATCATTCAGAAAGGCGAATCCCTCAGAAATACAAGATCCGTAGATCCCCAAGTAACAATATCACAATACTGGAGAACTGCATAGATAAAGCATTGTTGGACTGGTGTTGTGTGTGAACCTACCACATATACCTAATATATGCAGCCAATTGGGGGAGCTTAAGCCCAACATCACCTATCCCACCGATCGATCTGCAAAAATTCCTAAGGAATAGTTGAAGATGTATTTGTCAAGGTGTAGGACAAATTCCCAGTCGCCATCCGCAGATTTTGTAGTGCTTGATGTACCGAACCGACGCAATAAAAGCCTAATCATACCAATCATCCCGGGAAGGCCGGCTTTGGCCACTTCCAATGCAATAATCAACAACGAATGGAGTCATGTGAACTCACATTTGGCAACATGACACTGAATCCGCCAATATTTTTTCACCAGTACAAGCATAAGCCAATGGAGGATGAAGGTCAGGAATTAGATGAAGCTAGCTTAATTGGTCCAGGTGCAGGGAAACCAAGTGCTCACAAACTGCAAGTAGAATTGGTGAAGAAAAATGAAGCAGATGAAGAATTGATTGCATTAGTCACCCCGCATAGAGCTGAATGATTCCCCAAAGACCACCTAATGCAGTGTGCAAGGAAGCTCAACACAAAGGAGTTGAGCATGAAGGCAACTGCAGCACACAGCACTGCAGGCGTAAAGGAGCTCCTCCCCGATCCCCGTGAATGAAAACCTGCAAAGCAGCTTGAGTTGGTTTATTCCACCGAGACCAAATTGCACACAAAAATTTGATATTAAGTCGCACTGTCAATTTTCATTATTTTATTTTGGGGTAATTTTCTTTTTATTTTAATTTTAATTTGAATATAAATTTTAATTTTTAGTACTTATTTTGTTTTGATGCTTTTAATTTTATTTTAGCTTACCTAAATTAAAAATTTTGTTGTTATTCTGTGCAGATGGAGCAGTGCATAAATTTCGTAGTCATAGCGAAATTGCCTTCCCGGGAACTCGGGCTTCTGGAAACCCTTTCAACCCGCAACCCCAAGCGAGGCAAAGCTCCCACCCCCCTCATTTTCATTCCAAACCTTCACACTCTCCCCGACCCGCCGGGCCGGCTGAGCCCCTGAGCGCCCGAGAGCCCCTCCAAGGTTCCCCACGCGTTACACCACCGTGCTCGAGCACAAGACCGCCCTCGCGGCCCGCCCCAAGCAAGTACCAGCCCTCCCAAAGAAATGAGCCACCCCGACAGTGCCACGGTGTAGGTGATCCGGAATCAAACAATATTTGCTTCCTATATTCCTCCCATCATCGTAGTCGGCTACCGGCGAAGATAATGTCTAGGTCGAACACTACCGGGTTTTCATCCCTTACCTAACGATTCGCCGCATCATGCTGAAAACGGTGAGACTTTTATTTGGATTTTTGATTTGGGTAAAATGTGGGAGATTGGTTGTTCTGTTCCGTTAATTAAAAATACAAAATGAAGGGAATGGTGACCTTGAAGGCTTGGGTCACTATCTTATTAAAATGGGTTGGTTAAAGTGTCCTCCCTGCCATTTCCTCACATTAGTGGCAAATGACATATAGTCAAAGCTAAACCGACCTTTATACAGCTATAAAAAAGTTAATCCTGGGCAAACATTCCCAGAGATTTGAGTTCAAACCCAGTGCACTGGAGTATTCTAATGTTCCAGTCAGTTTGAAAACATAGCATTTAACCTCATTTCACTTGAACAAATAAATGATATTCAGAAAGAAACAGTCGTTGCATCTACCATTAAGAATGCATCTAACCCTTGCATGACAAGTTATCGACCAAAGGAAAGATAGCTGAATAGCATTAAACCCTGGGAGCTTTGGAAACCAGCAAATGTGGTGGCCCGCTTCATTTATAGCATGAGGACACTGCCAAACCACCAACAACCAAGCTAGTAACCCTCCTCTTCAAGGTTGTGCTTACAAGCATCCTCTTTGAAGGTCATCCTCAAGGGGTGTGTTTGGCAAACAAGAAAATGAGAGAGTAAGAAGGAGAAGTAGAGCAAATGTAACCTAAAAGCCAAAGTTACGGAAAAAGCTTGAAATAAAAAAAGAAAAGAGTTACAAAGTTATAAAGGTGGCTTATGGCAGGCCGTAACCCAATTGTGCGAAATGCCAAAAATGCCTAAAATATATGATTACAAATAGGCAAAATGGTAATTAAACAAAACGAGGTCGCTTGGAATAAAAACACAAATATTCTTTCGCTATGCGCTGAATTTCTCGCCGCTATCATAGCTTTAAAATGCAAGGTACATGAATTTTCGAAATTCGCTATGTACGTAATCTCATATGATAGCTAAATTTCATGATAGCGTAAATTTCGCTACTAAAATGCAGTGCAGCGTGGGCTCATTTGATTTAAATTAATCATGGTTACAATTTTCGCTATCCTTGCGAAATTTTCGCAATGCATAGCTTAAAAATCCATTTTTAGCCTCTTACTACCTCCCGCTTATGCCTTCCAGATCTCCCTTTTCATCATTTCCACTGACATTTCTTCATTTTCGTTGATGAAATCACCGCGGAATTCTCAACATTCAGCACCAACACGACATCAAACTTGAAATTATTGGTCAGAGTCAAAAACCTGCAAAATTACCGCCAAAAAACGAACTCGAAAACGGAATTAGTGGTACTAAGTGGACTTCGCACATGTCAATCGCTCAATTTATATGATTAGTGCGCAAAAAGCAACAAAAAAACCTATCTTAAATAAGATTCAAAAATAACATTCTTTGGGGCACTACGATAATCACACCCCCCCAACCGACACAAAGCGGAGTTAGCCCCTTATAAAGCAAAAACAAGGTACGCATGTCGTGCTTTTACAAAAAGTGTATATTGTTCAAAAAGAGTGTGTACAGACAAGCTTTACCTTTAGTATGAACAATCCCAGACTCGCACGGTAACCGCGAGAGAACAAATGCCAGCATAAGGAACAAGTTTGAGGAAACATCGTGAACCTGTGAAGTCAACTTGAACTTCCCACCAAAATCTAATTTGTTCCTAAGGTAACCGGGGCTTCTTGAGCCAATAAGTTGTAAAGCTATTCTCCCCCAACCTATACACGCTATGGCCTTAAACCCGTCAACACCAACCTAAATGCAGACCAGCTATACCTTTATTTCTTCCTTTCTTTGATCATACTGTAGGTGCAATGCCAAAACTCGCTCTATCAAAGTCCGTAATCTGGGTCCACCATGACTCCCAACCGCCAATTAAGGTTTAGGGGCATCGGGCCACAAAAAAAAAAAAAAAAAAAAAAAAAAAAAAAAAAAAGGATCAACTCGACCATTAAACTTGGCAAGCCACCCCGACCGAACGACTTGACACCTACAACTGCTAAACTCCACCATCAATCTGCGAAGTAATTACCTAAGTCGCTTATAATTTCTGACCGTGTTCTGTTTCAAGGTAAAGCGTCACGACTTTATTCCTTCTTTTTCTCTTTCATTTGAAGACTATATCAATCTTCATTCACTTCGTAACACAAACCTATTATGAGTCGCCGTAACAGATCTAAGGCCGCTTTGCAAAGGGGGAAGAGGTATATTTTTAACCTATTGGTGCCGACAACCGTATGCACTGTGTGTATTAGCTGTGTGTGGATGTAAAAGGCTTTGAATACGCTGAACTTCAATCGACCAAAACTACATCATGCATGGAATTGTTCTAAACATTAAGGTAGGATACACGGTTTCAATTTTTCAACTAAAGGCAAGTATGGCAAGTTCACGTAATATGTAGTGTGGCACAAAAAAATGATTTGCAAAGGTACAAAATAAAATAATGCTATAAAGCTTTGATATAACCAAATGGCTAATACATGCTTAAAAATAGCTAACATAACAAAAGTATCACCGCCAACATCATTAATTGCTGCTTAACCATGTATGTAAAATGAGGTGCAAATGGCAGGCTAAAAACAAAGATAATCATGATAGAAGACACTCTAACTTAACTTTTCCTCCCAACCAAAGGGCAAACATGCCTCACCGGGTAGGGATAGGAAAGTTAGGAGAAGGGAGGTGACCACCCCACCCGCGGTGTGGTGGATGTGCCTGCGGGATCCTGCTTGCCGCTACCGCTGGCAATGTCCCGCCAAGGAGGTCACGCTATAGACTCGGGGTCCCTAGTAGTCCGTGGTAGGTCAAAGTGAGACCGAGGTGGTCACATATCCGTGGAAGCATGGCGTGATCAGGTTTCATAGTGGCCTCGGCCAGCCAACCATTAATCAACGGATTTTTGCCTTATGGTAGGGTAAAGCAAGCCGCCATATGGCAAGATCCATATATCAAATAAGAAGTCCCTAGAACCCACATGCGAAACAAGGCCAGAGACCCGCCTGCACGGTGAGTGCAGCGCCCCAAAGGCTCGGCCAGGGCAGGGGCGAAGGGAGGTGGAGGTGGAGAGACCTGTGAGAGGACAAACGAGGACCGGGCTCCTCTCCACCCCACTCAAGACTCGTAGAATGAAAGATCCTCCCCAGTGGTGTCCTCCTGCCACCCCTCCAGTCCTGGCTGAGGTGCCCAATGGAGATCTAAGATGTAAAGAGCCTGCCCAGGACCTCGAGTAACCGATCCTCCCGCCTGATGCACGGGCTCCTTTCAGTGAACTCAGATGTCCCGGTGACCCCGGATCGCAATCGCGGCATCAACAAGTGGTAACCCTCACTTGCCGTGCTCTTGCTGTGACCCTTCCTCCCAGCAGCGCAGTCAACAAGTCAGAGGGACTGGTCCCGTGTGAACCTCCCAGATCCGGCAACAGGTCTCAGCGCGGCCCCCATACGGAATGATAACGCCGCAACGGAAATAACAACAAGATGGTCCTATGTGGTCCACAAGGAGTACCCCGGCGTAGTCGCCTGGGAGGCTGATACGTCCCCATTAGTACTTCGGCCGGCAGATACGACCATCTCCTCCTCCCAGATGGCTGTGGCTAATCTCTATATCCTCCGTAATTTGCCGCCACTGCAAGTCTGGGAAGCGGTGGTGTTTCGGGGAACAACCCCAACAGTACCCGCAATGCGAACCGAGTTCTAATGATCAAAGACTTCCGGAAGTCGCGAGTGGTAAAACTGAAGCACCACTGTGATGTTACGAGAACCGTCGCGGTCGCGAATGGTAGCGTGAATACGCATCGCCTCATCGAAGTTCAACCCGCGCGCGGTGGTCAAAGCCAGAGACATGAGGAATTGTCCCTGAAGTCCCGCACGGGCCCACTTCACCCAACTCGCCCACCCGGTGAACATGGACGCCTCCATCCAGGCTGGGTGTGGTGCCTGTGGTGATGAGCTCCTCATCATCTATAGGATGCCGGCGTGAGATCCTGAGACTCCTCGGATCGGACGTCCGAGCCTGGGCCGAGGGCCTCTTGCCCCCGCCTGAAGGGCACCCAGGTAGTGGCCCTGAATCCCACCCTTTCGCCCGATATTCCTAACCCGATAGCTCTCGTAGCGCAGTCAAGGCCAATGAAGCCGTAACCCAGTGGTGTCCCAGGAATGGGCGCACCAGCAGGCCGCTTCAAATGCCCGGCTCCTTCATCTGGGCACCAACCCCGGGGTCCCGGTCTCACAACTCACCTCAGAGACGCAACTGGCGCCGGCGCTTCAGGCAACGCAACAGTGGCAGGGCACACTGGGGAATGGTCGTGGGATTGCACACAAGATGACAGTCATGGATCATACTCTACAAATGGGCGGTTTCAGAAGGCCAATGCCACAAGCAGCATGGGTAATCTAGGGAAGTGAATGTCGAGAGTGGGTAGAAGACACCACAGACAGTGGCCCCGGCACCTCTGACACCCCGGCGCTCAGTCACCAGGGTCGCGCCATGAGTAAGGCTGGCATCGTTTTTGCCATAATCTAACACGCGGCGCAAGAAACCCGCAGAGGCAAAGGAGTGGCCCAGCACCAGATGCGGTGATCGGGCACCAAATGGAGGGAACAGCGTAGTGAGGGTCGAGGAAAGAAAGAACCAGAATGAAAAAAATGAGTTGCGGTGAGCCGCAGGTGTCGCGGTCGCATGTACTTAAAAAGTCACTCTCTCGCCATCATCGCTTCATAAATTCCTCACGTGACTCTTCTACCAACCAAGATCAACAAAAGTAAAACAAAATTTTGATTTAGGTAAATTGTTAAATTAAAAGCAAAATCAAAAATAAATATTTAAAAACAAACACAGAATAAAAAATAAAATAAAATTAAGATAGGAGTACTAAAGGAAAGTTACTAAAACGGAAGTTACTAAAAATAGCATAATATGAAAATTGACCAATTACAGCGAAAAATCAAAATTTGAGAAATTTGCGGTTTGGTTTCGGTGGAGACGAACCAGCTCGATTTCAAATTCACTCATGGAGGTCGAGGAGGAGGCTCATGACCCGGCGATGGCTTTGTCTTCTGACCCTCATGCTTGTTCCCTTCTTGTTGAACTTCTTCTCCTTTGGGTGATTTAGGTTGACCATTAGCTGCGGGGTGGCGATGCGAGCGACTCCCGTGTTGCCGTCTTGGTTTACGATTCTGCCTTATGATTTAGGGGCTTTGGTTTCCACGCATTTTGACCCGGTCATGAACTTCATCGACTCCTTGTATCTTCCTTAGCTTGTGCTTGTTTCAGTGAAAAATAGTGACTCTGTCATGTTACCAAATGTAAGTGCATGACTTCCAAGTGAAACGATGTGCTCGCGTGGAAGTGGCGGAAATGGTGCTACTAGAATAATTAGTGTGATTAGGCCCTTGCTATTGGTTGGGTATCAAGAACTACAAAGTCAGGTAGTAAATTTGTCCACCTTTACGACACATCCTCATTATTCCATAGGAATCTTCCGTCGTCGACGATGATAGAGTGATGTTGGTAGGCTTAAGAAACTCCCACCCCAAACCCTAACTGCTTATACACTGAATATGGCAGTAGGTTTACACTGGCCCCCAAGTCTAACAGTGCTTTGTCTATGCAAGTCCCACCAATGTTGACTGATATTGTGGGGGATCCTGGATCCTTGTATTTCACTAGGGTCTTGCTCTGTATGATGGCACTGACTTGCTCGGTTAGGAATGCTTTCTTTTCAATGCCTAATCCTTTCTTGGCCCGTACCACAGTCCTTTAAGAACTTCACGTAAGTTGGGACTGCCTAATCATGTGACGGTGGAATATTTACCTTCACTTGCCTTAGCACCTCCCAATTTCAGCTTGGTTTGAATTTTTCTTACCTCTGATGCTTAGGGAAATGGAGAGGGGCGTCATTTTCTTCGGCGCGGATCTTCACGATTATTACCGCTAAGCTCGGCCTCCTTTTCTTTCTCGGTTCTTGATGACCGTGGTATGGTTGCTCGATTTCTTTTCACTCCTCGAAGTGATGATGGCCTTTACTTAAATCTGACCTTGAGTTCTTTGGAAGAACGATCTCGTGGACTCCTTTTGGATTTGGCGGTGTTTGGGAAGGAATCTCCCTCTCTCCTGGCACCTCAGCAGTTGCATTAATCTTGGTGATTGGGAATCTTTGTAGATTATCAATCTTCTAATTAAAGAAACGCTCTCGAGCCCGTCTATTCTCTTGTTGATTGTACTCTGGTATCAATTCTTTGTGCCCGATTAATACGTTGATCCTTTGTTCTTCCCACGAAATTGCCTACCACCTTTCGAGTTTAAGATGGCTTGTTGACGGGGAGATGAGGATGATGGGCGTGGTTGAGATGAGGAACCAAGCGTTGTTTTGGTGCGAGAACATATAAGCGGGGATTAGGTTTTAGGGAGAGGTTAGGGTGATTCTTCGATTGGAATTATATGTGTTACCATATGGAGCATCGGGTTGTGGCTTGTATTGGCCTGACGGCCTCGACATGAATCGCCATTTGAGGAAGCGATTGGACAGTGTTCTCCTGGGTGGACAGTGGGTTGGCAATTGATGCATGGGTTGGCTTTGTGCGGGATTTTTCCTTCCTGACTCTTCTCACGCTACAGCGAGGTTGATATTTTGCTTCGTCTCATATCTTCGAAGGTACGAAATTCCTCCTTTAATTGGGTGAGGGCCTCATTTTCTCCACCTCCCTTGGGTTTGGCTCGTCCCAACCCTTGGAAGTTTCAGCCACATAATTCAAAAAATCCATGGCTTCATCTGGATGCTTGCTCAGGAAGTCTCCTCCACATTGTTTCGAGAGGGTGGCTATGCATTGAGACATACCACCCGTAGAAGTGGTTTAAAAGCATCAGTGTCGAGAAACCATGATGTGGACAAGCAGCGATGGTCTCCGCCAGACCTCTCCCGGCGTGGTAGAACCTCTCGTTGTTGAGGGCTGACAAAGTGTAGATTGTCTCTTAAATTATTGGTCTTATGAGCGAAGAATTTTTAAAAGTACGCCTGCGGCTGCCCCGACTTCGATGGTTCTTGGTCTCGAGTGGTCAGCCATATGGCTTTGTCTTTAGTCGATGCGAAATGCCTTAAACTAACAAATCCATGTCAATTGTACCTTCCTTAAAGGTTATGCATACTTCCAAAATCCTTATATGGGTGTATGGTTCATTCTCCATACCGTGAAATGTGGAAGCGGGGCACGGTGGGTCTCTTTGCTACATCCTCTCGGCGGGGTATGATGCGGGAAGAAGCTAACCTGAAGTGTATGTGATCCCTCATTGATCACGTATCTTGTTAGTTCATAGGGTTGCTTGTTGACTTTGCTTTGTTCCTCGGGTAGAGGATCCATTTGTTCCTGTGCTACTTGATTCACGACCTTGCTTTCAGCCCAAGGTGCACTTACTCTTTCTGATGCGATATCCCTCTTTTGTCGGAGTCTTTGCGCCAAACACCTATAACACAAAATGAGATAAAAGAAAGAACAACGAAACTTGCCAAAAGGATCGGTGTTAATACTTAAGCGATTGTAAAAATAAAAATAGTCACGATAGCGCTAAGTAAAAGAAGACTTGATTCAGACAAACGAAATTCAAAAAGGATAAAAGGTCCTTGACACTTGTAATGTAGTTACAAGTACATATCAGCATCATCGTCGTAGTTTGGCACCATCCGGCGGCATCATTTGATTAAATTGCCCGCAGTGGGTGATCACGGAATCAACAATATTTGTTTCTATATTCCTCCTCTTTTCTTAGTAGTCATTCTTGTAATTATAGCGATCTAAGTCAGGCTGCGGGATGGGTTTTTCATCCCGCGAATGATTCGCGTCATGTTTGAAAATGGTGAGACTTTTATTTGGATTTTGGTTGGGTAAAAATAGGGAGGTGGTTGTTCAGTTAACTAAAATGGCTTAAAATAGAGTGTGATGGTGACCTTGAGGCTTGGGTCACTGGCTTGATAAAATAGGTTATTAAAGTGTCATCGGGTTATTTCCTCGCATTAGGGCCAAATGACATAGTCGAAAGCAAAAACCGGATCTTTGTTTAGCTATAAAAGCTAACCATAAAAACACTCTATTTGAGTTGAGCTATGCCCGAGCATTGATGTTCGGTCGGTTTGAAAACATAGCATTAACCTCATTTGATGGCTCGTAAATGACATCTAAAGAATGTCGGTGCATCACACCATTAAGAATGCGCTTGAACCTAAAGCATGATAGTATTGACGAAGGAAAGACGATGCGTAGCATTAAACCTAAGTTTGGAACCATAAATGCGTGCTGTTTCATTTGAAAACATGAGACCTTTGCCCGAGCCACAGTGACAAATAGTAACCCTCCTCTTGACTTTGAGAAGCAGCGAAGCATCCACTTGAGTTGTCCTCAAGGGGTGTGTTTGGCGACGAAAATGAGAGAAAGAAGAAGAGAGAAGAGAAGCGAAATGTAACACAAAGCGAAGCTCTGGGAAAGCTTGAAATAAAAGTAAAGTTAGGGTTACAAAAGTTATAAGGTAGCTTATATAGCGACCCGATTGTGTGAAATGCCAAAAATGCCTGAAATATATGATTACAATAGGGACAAAATGTTAATTAAACAAAAGCAGTCGTTTGGAATCAAAAACACGAGGAATGATTTTGCTATGCGTGAATTTATTTATCATAGAGAAAATTTTGCTATGATAAGCGGTATTGCTGCCATTAGCGAAAATGCAAAGCATAGAAATTCAAATTTTCGTATGCACGGTAACTTTAGCTATGATGGCGAAATTTATTCTTAAGCGAGAAAAAGTATGCGTAACAAAATTTATTTGAAGTTGCGAAATTTTAAACTATAATTCTTGAGATTTTAAATCTTGCAAAATTTTCGCGATGCATAAGCGAAAATGCGGTTTGCCTATAACGCCTCTGCTTTAACCATATCATGCCATCATTTCCACTTGACATTTCTTCATTTTTTGGTTGATGAAATCACTAGTGAATTCTCGACCTTATTGACTGACACAACATCGAACTTATGAGGAATTATTGGTTGAGGCTCACAAAACTGAGTGCAGCGAACTCGAGCTTGAATCAGTGGTACTAGAAGTGGACCTGCATGTCAATTGGCTCAATTCATATGATTGTTAACCTGAAAACTATCTTAAATGGTTAAATAACACTTTGGCGTGTGTTTGTCAAGGCAGAGCCTCATGATCCCAGCAGCGAGCCACGACTTAGCCTCCATTTCGTCAGGCCATTCTTTGTGCCAGTCTCTTAGCGCTGCGGAGTCATCTGCGGTTCCTTTTGCATGATTTAGCTCCGGCCATGGATGGCCCCAGTGAGGCCATCTTCTGAGCCCATGGTCGAGTTGAAGTACCCACAGAGGCAGTTCCAGAAGCCATCGAGGCTGCGGTGCTCGCTCTGGGACAGATTCTGCGAGACACCACGCATTGGCCACAACACATGTTAGAGGCTCGGGCTTGAAGCCCCATCCGGCGATATCGGACCGGTGGGACCTCGGGCCCACTTCTGGTACATCGAGACCACGCGGGAGCCCGCCTTCAACGAGCCGGACATCAGACCGAATGAGTCATGAGATCTAGAGCCGTAGTCGCCTCTCAGTGTCGAGTTGTCGCCCATTATCAGCAACAGAAGGATCGGGCGTGATGTTTGTGATCTGACCGGGGGGCGTAGATCTTTGTGCCCGGGATTTCCATATGGAGTCGTATTATGATATCACTGGCATTGGCCGCGAACCGGCGATTCGAGATTAGTCTGTTGATCGGCGATATTCGTTGTATAATTTATGACTCAGGGAGTTTTATATCCCCGGGTTGGTGCTTGAGTTTTATCACCTTATGATGACATCGAAATTACTAGTCAGTTGGAGATCCGATTCGATGCTCTAAGGCATTCATACAAGGGTTTTTCAGTGAGATATTACATTGCGTGGGCACGCGGTGGATTACGAGTGAATTCACGGTTGCTGGCCCGGTGGCCTCGGCCATTACGAGAGAGAGATGGTTAGCTCCTCGCTCGGGGATACCCTTTGTGGACTATCTTGGCCGGCGACTTTCCCCACGGATGCTCGGTGGACCGCGTACTCCCGGACCGGCTTATTCCAGCCCGGCCAGCGTATGCAATGGAGGGAGGCATACTTGAGGCTACGTACGGGATATCCAGTTCTGGTTCAGCCCCTCAGGAGCTTCGTCGTAGTACGCATTGCTACATTTTGAGAAGAAGGTCCATGAGACTGGCTCGGGCGGAGAGCTTTTCCCTTATTGATGCAGGGTTGGCTGAGCCCGGTCTTGGCATCCCAGGAGTTCCACGAGGAGCCCGCGCCTTGAGCGCGGTGGGTTGTCCCAGTTTTATCCTTGCCGGCGGTCTCACCTCATCTGCCTTATCCATTATTATGCGGCGGGAGGAGCGGCGGATGATGTTCGCGGAAGGGCCAGCCAGGAACTGGCGTTTGTTAGGAGGTGGAGTGGAAGGACCTCGATTCGATTCATCTCCAGCCGGTTCCACCTCCTTACGTAGCTCTGACCTTCTTGGCCCGTCACATACATCTGGCCAGTCACGGAAGCGCTCATGTTGGATTACAGGAGTTAGTTCGGCATTATGGATGTTATCTGCGCACTTCTTCTTGCCCAGCGTCGTTGAAGCGGCGGATGGCGAGTCGCTCTTAGCGCGAGAATCACGCCATGCTTCTTCGGATCATGAGCGCCACCTCGATGCTCCTTCCGATCCCAGTAAACAGGCTTTACAGCCTTGCCAGAGATCGGTCATGCCATGAGTATCTTGGATATCTTTGGCGTTCATGAAACGACGAGGATCACGCCAGGCATCTACGCCACCACGAGAGTGAGGTGTTGCTCCACTTCTCTGGCTTTCAGTGCGAGTGGAGACGTGTTTATGCTTTGGTTGGGTTGGGGGAGGGGGGAGGAGAAGTTAGGAAGTTAGGTGTCTTGTCACATTTTTGTTTTGTTTAGCTTTGTGCTTGCCTTGGCACCATATGGATCGTGTATTGGTCGATGATGAGCGGTGATACTTTTGTTATTTGGTATGTTAAGCTTGTATTCCACTGGTTATATCAAAAATTGTACCTTATATTTACATTTTTCTATGCTTTTGCAAACGTGCACATATTTTTATGTTTTACGCTCTTATCTTGAGTTGAAAAATTGAAGCCTTTAGTAATACCCTTATTAATCTTTAAACAGTTCAGTACATGATTAAGTTTTGGTGGGTTGAAGTTCCATTGTGTCAACCTTTTACATCCACCTTTAGCTAATCACACAGTGCATATCAGTTTTCATCATTAGGTTGTGAAGCTATATACCTCTTTTCACTTTGCAAAATCGGCCTTAGATCAGTTTAATGACCCGCAATAGGTTTGTGTTACCCCTGAAGACTGACCAGTCTTAAATGAAAAGAAAGAAAAGCAAAAGAAAAGAAAGAAAAGAGAATTGAAAGCCATGACACTTTGCCTTGAAACACAGAACACGGTCGGGTGGGGTATATGGCGAAAGCCTTTAAAGCCGTGCCACTGAAGCGCCATTTGGTTGGGTCATTCGACTTAGTGTTCGCTGCGGTGGATGGGTGGAGTTTAGCGGATTGTGGAAGTCTTTGGATTCTTGAAATCATTCGAAAGTTCGAGTGAAGCTTCTGAAGAGTTTGTGGTCGGTTGATCCTTTTGACTTGATGCCCTAAACCTTAATTGGTTAAGTCATCGGTGGACCAGATTACCTGGACTTTGGTTAAGTCGAGTTTTCAGCATTGCACCACTATGATACAATCGAGAAGTATGAAATAAGAGTGTGAATCTATTTAGTTGGTCATCGATTTAGGTGAAGGCGGTAAGCTTGGTTGGAGGAATAGCTTTGCAACTTATTGGTTGGCGGTTACCTTAAAACAGTTTTGGTGGAAGTTCGAGGTTGACTTCCTTAGGTTAATCTTACGAAACTTGTTCACCATATGGCATTTTGTTCTCTGTGATGGTTTTGGTGGTAATTGTTCGTACTTGGGTAACCTCCTTGTACACACTTTTGGTGACATATCTTTGCAAAGCATGGCACATAACTTGTATTGTTTTTAGCATTGCTGAGAACTATGGCGATGTCGGTTGGAGTGTATTGTTGCCAAGATCTTTGTACCTGAGTCTGTTTAAGATAGGTTTTGAGTGCTTTTGCGTACTAATCATATTAAGTGTGGAATCTGACATGTACGGGTCCATTAGTATTATTGATTTTGTTTAGGCTTTGTTTTGGTAGTTTTGCGGGTTTGCGAACCTCCGCTGACATTTGAGCTTGACATCATAATTTCTTTGATTGTGAGTTCTGCGACTTCTCATGATTTCCTCGACTGGATGAAGAACCATCAAATGGAAATTCTGAAGCGTATGAAACACGAAACAATTTCACTATGGCATGAAATTTTAATGATATTATTTGCCAATCTATAGCATTTTAGCGATCATAGCAAAAATTTTAAATATGCTGTTTTAATATATCTGTGAATTCACTTTGTCTATAATAAATCTTGTTCCTGTTTTTGTGATCCAAAAGCGACCCAGTTTTGTAATTCACTCTTTTTGCCTCAATGTAATCATATTATTTTGGTTATTTGGTATTTCACATCTTTTGTAGACTATATAAAAGCCATGTTGTATGAACCTCTTAACCTTCTTATTGATCACGACTTTCTATTTGTTTTGGTTCACATTTCTCTCTTCTCTCTCTCTTTCTCTCATTTTTAATTGCCAAACACACCCCTTTGAGGATGACAACTCAAAGGATGTTTTGCTAAGCCTCAAAACCTTGAAGAGGAGGTTGCTAAGTTGAGTTTGATGTTGGGTTGCGGGTGTTCCTCTGTCTTCGTGAAACAGTCTGTTTTTGTGTTTCAAACTTTTCCAAACTAGGTTTAAAAGCTATTTAATGTATTTTCTTTGGTCAATACTTATCTTTAGGGTTCAGTATATTCTTATGTGTGAAATATGACGACTCTTCTAGATGTCATTACGAGCCATTGAATGGGTTAAATCGCATTACTCCTTCTTTGAAACATTAAATGCTCGATGATGCTTTGGTTCAAATCAGGAAAGTTACTAAGGGTTGGTTTTAAAGTTAAACATAAGGTAGAGTTTTGAAATGACATATGTTTCCCTAATCTTGAGTAGCGGGGACACCTCTGACCCAGTCATATGTTTAGTGACCCAGAAACTTAGGGTGTTTCTTTCTTATCTGTTTTATTGCCTGTTAAAGCCCAGTGACACCACCAGCCACACTTTTGGCTACCGTCAGAAAGTCAAATGAAAGCCTCACCATTTTGAATCATGATCGTGTCATTTGTAAGATGAAAACCACATCTGTATTCGACCTAGGCCAAGCGTATCAGGTAGCTTGACTTCTGACGATGGAGAAAGCGTCGGATCTAAATATTGTTGATTCGGATCACTTACATTGTGGCGAATCACTAGAGATGGTGATAATCATTTAATAATCAATTTGCATTTCCTTGAAAGCACAACATTTGTGAGTTGAATGCTGGATTTGTCCAAGAGTAATGTAGTATAGCTTGGATTCCTCCACACACTATACATTTCACTAATTAGAGAATGACATTCCTTCCAGTTACATGGAGTGTGGAGTTGCAGGATATAATCTCTTTCACAAAGTGTTTATTTTCCTTTCTAGTACTTCACACCATTTTCTTGAATTTGAGACCTTGCCCCATGGAGCAAGATAATGCAAACTCAGTATGGTGGTATCTTAGCCATCAAATCTAATAAAGTTATCTCTGCTCGCCCATTACCAAGGTTGAGTGTTTGTTGTTTACAACAGATCAGGTCATTTGGTTGGATTGAGGTGGGACATCTAAACATTGAAGTGATAAATCATCTAATTAATCCTCACACCATGAGTAAATTAGTGATCTATCAATGTAATCTTCGAGTTCATTAGTTATAATATTGGTCTAGCAATACCCCGATTATTGCTCTTTACTCTCGGGAATCTCTATCTACGCGTCCTCGAATGGCTACAAAATAAGAGCAAGAATCTGACTTGCTCTTTTGGGTATAAGCTATTGATATTGAAACGACTCATCGCTATGTACAATACTGATTATAAAATCGGTCTTCAAACCCACAAGTAGCTGAAAATGCAAATGTAAATGTTAAATGAGTAATCCTCACCTAGGGTTTAATGTTCCATTATTAGTTCCAATCATCACCCGATCAAACAAGTAAGAAAATGAAAGAAAGAAATCAAGAGCCAATTGAAGAAAAATCCAGATTTGAGTTTCAATCTTTGTCTGAAACGATCAATGAAATTTGTGGATATGATGTACATCAAATCTCTTGTCTGAATAAAAATCTCCTCTACAAACTACTCTGAATCTCACCCAAAAATCTATAGGCCTTAAGCTAAACTAAAAAAAATGGGTAGGTTCTTAGAGAGAGAAACCCTTATGAGAGATTTTCTCTCTCCTTCTCATTTTTCATTCCCCTAAAAATCTAAAAAAATTGTATTTATAGTCCTTGGGTGAAAATGGGCTTGAAAACAGGCCAAAATATCAATTTTCGGTCTTTTCTGGTTTTTCTAGCATTTGAGTCGTTTAATTAGCATTTTGGAGTCACGACATCAGCATTTTTGAGTCGCGACATCAGCACTTTGGCTTTGTTGCTAGCTTTGTCGCGACATTTTTTTTCTATGTCGTGACATTAGCATTTTTTGAGCCACGACATTAGCATTTTGAGTCGCGACATTTTTTCTGCTCAACAACTAGTTTTTCTTCTCCAACTTGTTAGGGCCATAACTTCTTCGTTTTAACTAGGATTTGGGCATGTGAGGACTCGTTGGAAAGCTCTTTGAATGAAGAATTCAACCATGAGGAATTGGAACTATTTGATCTTCCATATGGTACAGAAAAATTCATCTTCCCGGTGGCGCGCTGTGAGACACTTGATTGACTCTTTTTTTGGAAATATATTGCTCATTTCATGCCAAATCACTTGCTTTTCATCAAGAATCCTATAAAATGAAGTTTAGAGGAAATGTTATGAGTTTTACATGAATATGCATATAAAATGCTCAAAATAGCATGTGAAATGAACTCAAAACATAGATGAGTTTTACACTCATCAAACACCCCCAAACTTAAAGTTTTGATTGTCCTCAAGCAAAGAAAATAAAGAAGTTGCTTGTCCCCAACAAATGGAAGATAAGATTCATTTCACCCTTTTTATTTAACCAATAATGAGTAATCAAGCTTACCAAGGGGTATGTGATATGTGTCTCCATAATTACCCTTACCAAGAATATGGAGAATACGATCAAGATAATTTATTTATTCTAATAAAATCAAAACGCAGCGGAATTAGGTTTTAAAATTTTCGAGGAAAATCTTATTTCGCAGAACCCATCTGAAACACATATTAATATCAAAGGTGAAGATCGGATCTATACATTCGCATTATAAATTTGTTGGCTAGTAGGGTTGAAGCAACTCCACTGCGCCCAGGGTCTTGATTCCGCCCTCCTTACTTTGGGTGTGTGGGCACAGCGGTCGGACGAGCGATACCTGCAGTTTTTACGCCTAGATGCACCTTGTTTCCGACACATGAGGTAGGGATCTACGGGGAAGAGACTCTCTAGGAGACTAGGGTTTGGAAAAAAAATTCCTTTTTTCCTTTTTCTTTTAGTTTCTCTCCTCTCAAAGATGACCACCACGGAAATATATCTCTGCTCGGGTTTTTATAGATAAATTCAAATCCTTATCAGATAAGGAAACGAATTAATAATATTTAATATTCTTAAACTCAAATCCTTATCAGATAAGGGTAGATAATAATATTTAAAATTTAATTCAAATCCTTATCAGATAAGGAAAGCGAATTAATTATATAATATGATTCAAATATTATTACCCTTCTGATTATTTCCTTATCCAGTAGTGAAGCGAATTAAGTCGAATTTAATAACAACTAATTGTTATTTGTAATTTAAAATAATCTCGTCATTTTAAATTACTACGGAGAATGCAATTTATTCGAATCATGAATGGATTCATTGTAGTAATATAGGAGGAGTGGAATTGGGACCATTGGACTGTAATTTTCAAGCTCGATAAATTCAATAATTAATTAAACTCTTTGTCAATTATTTTAATTTGTATAATTTCAGAGTTATTCAGCTAAAAACTTGAAATTGACTCACTTGTCCACACAGTAGCCGATTTTACTCGGAGAGAAATTTAGAGTGTCCATTGATTTTAATCATTACATGCGCTCTATCCTCCAAGAAGTAGGTTCATAACTAGAGTCGGGTGAAATTACCGCTTTGCCCCCAATTATATCTGATCCTGTCCATTAATCCACTAGTGAACGCTAATTTATAAACCGTTATAAATTAGAGCGCCAACGCCACATCTGTGAATCCACGACTTAAGGGAACCAACTGCCCAAATTTCCGGTAGAAGGGTTGGATTCCATGTCCATAGTTCACATTCCCAAATGCATACATCAACGAAGCCTAAGACACAAGTATTGGGCCCATTTCATAACGGGGCTTTAACCCATGACTCAAAAGGCCCGCCTGGATATAAACAGAGTCTATGACTACTCAGATCAGACCATCCGCATATGATCATCTAGAGGCGCCTGCTTGGAATTCCCGAGACAAACTAAGATTTAAAAAGAATTCAAAACTACGCCTCGTCCCGTCCAATATAATCTTATTATATATGGAGCTCCACTTTACTGCGCCGCCACATTAGTGACCTGGATTAAAGTCACTTCATTCTCAATGATAGCGGACCGCCCCAATAATATTTAATTTGAAGATCCCCAAACTTCAATTAATTTATTACGATAATATGAGATTTATAATCCATAACCTCATCCTCTCGTATAACTCGTTATACACCGAGGTTATGGTTACATTATTAAACTGATTTTCTCGACGTTTATTCATATACATTATGCACAAAAATAGCTAAATATAATAAATACGACACTTTTATTAATTTCATAAAACATAAATTCAAATTCATGCTTTACATGGCACTATCCCTAACATAAATAGCCTATTATAAAGATAACCCATTAAGCTTTAAGTCCTATTATCTCTAATATTGTCCATATCTCAAGGGTTCAATACCCTAAGCACCACTACCCCAAGCAAAATTCCATTAACTCAAAGAAATTATTTATTTATTTATTTATTCTATTTTTATTTTATTTTTAGGTTTTCAAAACTTTTAAAAATTTTATGGGTTTTTCACAATATAATCTACTTATTTACACTCTTCAATCAAAATTGATGCATGGGTAGGATAAATGATCATACAACATTATGCTCACTAATCAATCAACGTTTACTCAACAAGCAAAATATCTATTATAAACCAGCATCAAAGTTTTATGTGCAATTTATCTGAGTGTATTTGTAACAAAAACTCTTAACTAACAAAATAAACCAAAACTAAGATTTAAGTTGGAAAGCGCCAACCAGCCTATCATCCATAAAACAAACTATAATATTTCATCCTTGTTATCACGTAACATGTGGGGTGTGTGATATGGATGCAACCAAAAATAAACACCCCAAACTTTGGGATGAACATTGTCCTAAATGTTTAGCAATGAGAAAAAGGAAGCAATAAAGGAAAAGGGCAATAGAGAGTGCTAGGAAAAGTGATCTCCTCTTTCTAGTCTCGACCACTTTGAATAAGAACCTTGAGGACTTTTAGACCTTGACACTGGTGTACTACCCCTTGATACACTCTTTTTCTTATTTCGAACAATGAAAGTGGCTGTGGCATTTTCTCAAACACTTGGTGTGCACCAACTTCCTTCACCTCAAATAAGTGAGTTTCGATTCTTCAAAACCTCCTCCAATACATGCAAATCACTCCACAATCAACAATGATCCACAAAGAACCCAAAACCAAACAACAAAGCACAAAAATTTCTTCCATTGTAACTCCTCTTTGATGCTTGGAATGATGGATGGAAAATTTGAAGTTCAAATAAATGTAAGTTTGTGGGGTTTGTGATGGGTTTTGAAGCTTGGATATGATGGACATGGACCGGGGGAGGATGTAATCGAGGATTTGAGTAGATGAGCATGATCAAAGTGGTTAGAAGTTGCAAAGGTTGAGGGAATGAGTATGGCCCGGAGCAGAGGCAAAGTTGCAGGAAGAGAAATGAGTTTTAAGGAGCGGAGCCTCATGCTGCAGGACAAGCAAAGGTCACGTCAAGCTCAACATCCCCTACTCTTCCTCCAACTTGTTATACTCATATCTCCTTCATTTTAGCTCGGAATTGGACATGTAAGGACTCGTTGGAAAGATCTTTCAATTTAGAATGTGGTTATGGGATGAGGTGAACCATTTGGAGCCTCACTAAATACATAAAAATCAGAATGTCGAATGCTATCCAGTGTGATGATTTCTTGACTCCTTAGGTTCTCCTTTCTTTGTCCCTTGCCCATCATGCTCCAAGGGAAGTCCTCTTGTCTTGAATTCTCCTCAAGCATGATCATGAACCTTCTAACTTTATATTTCAATTCAATTTGGTTCAATTCATCTCAAAAACCTCAAATTTGATTAACATCTCAACTCCATCATTTTCACACTTCAAGCACTACAAGTACATCAACCACTTTCCAACCCATTTCCTTTTCTCTTGCAAACTAGTCATGACAACATGTTGAGCTTCAAACCTAATTTATTCTATAAACACTAACAAACAAAGTTAAAACACCACCGAGATTTTCAACCCTTACTGGGTACATAAACAAATAAATAAATTAAAAATAGATAAATGGTGTTATAGTATGGATAGAATCCTTATTACTTAGCATGGGTTGCCTCCCAAGAAGCTGCTCCATTTTTAGAGTCTAGGTAGACCCATTGGAAAAGTACTAGTGCTTCCATTTGACCAATCATCCATCAACACTTTCTTTTCATAACCATTCAGCTCAAGGGTGATTTCTTCCATAGTTTGAAAGGGGAAAAGAAACTCAAAATCCCCTTTAATTGTGGCTGGTGGTTCAGCCACAATTTCTTCAAAACAGTCCCCTTTATGTGATGCAGATGCAAACACATTTATGGTTAAGGGGGACTATTCAAACATGTGCCTTTTGATGTAAGCAAGCTGTAGAATTTGCTGCACATGGTTCTTTCTTGCTATGTTAAAGGTAATGGTTGGTGAAGATTGAACTTTGTTTATCCTCACCCAAAATCAAGGCGAGCTTCCCCTTGTTGATGTCAGTCCATGCTTGGCTTGAGGAAGGAAGTGGTCTTCTTAATATATAAGAATTTTGTAAATCCCCTTCAATGCCCCTACTTGACTAAGACGTTTTCAATAGCCATTACTTGACTTTCTTCTTCAACTTTCTGTTCATCCACTTATGGCTCTTCATCCTCTAAGTTGTTTAGGAGTGCCTTGTTCTCAAATTCTAGCTCATTTTCAATTTCTTTCATAGATTTCAGGATAGGAAGTTCTTGTACATTGCTCAAAGGAGTATCCATACCTTCATTGGGATTTGTTGAAGTATTTGTTTGTAGAACTTTTCCTTCCACTGTCAGATCATTTGCCCACTAATCTCCATTTTCCAATCCAGCACTTTAAGAAACAGTCCCTGCTACTGTCTCCAATCCTAAAACTCCTCAAAGATTAATCCATTCTCTGTCCTCTTCATCCATAAAACCCATTTTAACATGAGATAACCTCTTCTCATCCCACTTCAACAAGTTCAACCCTATAAAAGTAAAATGAGTATACCTGGGCATGTCTCCAATCTTCATAGATAAGATTCGTGATTGATCAAAATCCATCAAAACATCCCTTGCTGTCCAAGTTGAGTCACAGGCACTATTTAACTGAATGATTAATTAATTAAGTCAAGCTTCGCTTCGATGAGGTAGTTTATCTTCTCTTGAATATTCCTCCATGAGTACCGAAAAATAAGAAGAAAAATAAAAGAAAATAAAGTGCAAAATAAAAAATAAAAAAAACAAAAAAAAGCTAAGAAACAAAGCACAACCAAAAATAAAAATAAAAATTTCCTAAATTAGCAAGTCACTCGTTCTTCAAAATGTCAACTTCCAACAAGAGAAAGTGAATTGCGCCAATCCTTGGAAACAGTGCCAAAAACTTGTAAGGACCAAATTATGTATTATATATGAAAATTTGGCCAAGGGAGTGAATGTGGTTGTAACACCCCTTTTTTTTTTCTAACATTTTAACTGTAGCTCTAATACAAAAATAAAATGTAACACTCCTTTTTTTTCTAACAATTTAACTGTAGCTCTGGTACCAAAATAAATGTAAAGTCCAATGCTACAAATATGAATACAAATACGTTTTTTTTTTTTCGTATACTGTAGAATATATAATAATATGCATCAAAGCATCTACGGTAGGCCCATCATTTTGGGATAAATCCCACATTTTTACAATATGACATTATATGCCCTTTTCAATAAGATCATTTACAAATTATATCAGAGTTTTCAATATCAAAACATTTACAAAATAAAATCAAAGTTTATTCAAAATGGTCAAATCCATTTCATGAATGCATGGTCGGATCTTTACTTCGACATCGTGAAGCTTTGACGTTGACTCTAAATTTCTATGGTCTTAGTCCTCATACATGTTCACTTGATACCGCACGATGACAAAATACGCGCTTAAGCATTTCTACGTTTAGTAGTTCTATACATTTCTCTCTTCATTTCATTTTAAATGAATTCATGCAATGTTTATAAAACAATGCTTTTGTACATTTTTCCAATGACCAATGTAGTACAATACATACATATATATATATATATATATAGTGATATATATATATATATATATATATATATATATATATATTCATCTCATTTTACATTCACTACACCATTGGTCATTTCTTGCTATGCAATTTCATATGCACTAAATAATTCAAATCACAAATCATGCACTTTTTCAATCTTATTATCATTTTACTTATCGAATTTTTAACCTACGCTTCAGCCGCACGTGATAACAAATCACCTAAGACGGTTCTCGCTGGTCTGCGCCGGAGATAAAACTAAGCTTATAACATAAGCATTTGGCCCCATCAGTTGTTGACTGGTTATTAAAAATCAATTTCATGAACACTATTGATAATGTCCCGTTGGGCTACGGGTCGGAGTGACACTTCATTATATTCAGCGTAGTAGTGCTAATTTGACCCTTATTAGTATACCAATATATCCTTAACTCGAATTTTAATGGTTAACATTCTTTTAAGGGCCTTCAAATCATTCAATACAATTTACAATAGTGTATATACATTTGGATACAAATTTTTTTTTTTCAACACTCATGAAAATTTTCATATGCAACTTATTTTGCAATCTGTCTCAAATCAATTTAAAACAAACTATGCAATTATCTATAAAATCATTTCAATATTTCACATTCAATTTTGAAACAATGTAGTAGGAGTGGTGATCAAACTTTCAAATTTGAAACAAAGAGAGATATTGAAGAACAAACTCAAAAAGGTCTTCGATTCCTATCCTCGGAATCCCGTTTCCCAGTCGCTTCCTCATCACCAACCCCTAATCTATGACAAATATGTCACAATTAAAAACAACCCAAGAAAGAAAAATCAATGTGCATTCTAGGATTTTGTTAGGTTGATAGCCCACCAATACTCCTTCACTTGCAAAATTTTTTGGGGACACATGAGCCATATTTTTCTTATGCTTCCTTCAATAAAATGATAGCTCTATGAGTATATTTTTAGTAGGAATTGGAATCATCTCATTTGGATCACCCAAACTCAAGTTACAACAATTAATGCCAAACTAGTCGATATGCTCCAAATTAATCGATCACTCATCGTTATTTTCTGATTTACGGGCTCTTAACTCCATAAATTGGTAATGGTTTCTTCACTCATTTTAAGTTATAGTTCTAAGGTTTCTTCTCCAATTGGAATCATCCAATTTGGATCACCAAAACTCAAGCATTTCTCAAAACTGGATCCATAAACCGAGAAGTCATCCATGAAGATTTCCATAACCTCTTCCACCAATCTGAAAACATAGACATCATATATCTTTGAAAGGTGGCAGGAGCATTACATAATCCAAATGGAATCCTTTTAAAAGCAAATGTGCCATAAGGACATGTAAATGTAGTCTTCTCCTGATCCTTAGAGGCTATGGCAATCTGGATATATGCTGAATACCCATAAAGAAAAACAGTAATGGGGGTGTCCTACTAACCTGTCCAACATTTGGTCAATGAAAGGTAGAGGATAATGATCCTTTCTTGTAGCAGTATTAAGTTTTATGTAGTCTATATATACCCTCCATCCTATCACATATCTTGTAGGAATCAATTCATTCTTCTCATTTTTTATCTCAGTGAATCCACCATTTTTGGGAACCACATGAACTGGGCTCACCCAAGGGCTGTCTGAGATTGCACATATAAAACCTGCATTCAACCATTTCAATACTTCTTTTATGAAAACTTCTTTCATTACTAGATTCAATCTTCTTTGATGTTCAATGGAGTTCTTTGCATTATCCTCCAAGAGGATCTTGTGCATGCAGATAAAATGACCGATGCCTTTCAAATCTTCATTGACCAAGCAATTGCTTGCTTGTATTTTTTGAGAATTTCTAATAGTTTATGTTCTTCATGCTTAGTTAATGCAGCTGATATAATTTATGGTTCTAAGAAATCATACTTCAAATGATTGGGCAATTCCTTCAAGGTTAACCCTTTTGAACTCGTTTTTGTTTCTTTTGCCTTCTCCTCATAGCTGCATTTTTCTGGGCTATTCTCATTCAAACTAAAGACGGTTTCTTTTAAATCAAAATTGGAATTTAGCCATTCACAATCAAGATCATCAAGATACTAGAAATTCATCTCATTTTCATTGATTGAATTGTGTACTCATAATTGTATCGCCTTAGGACCGGGATGGGAACTATTGTTTCTACAGTCTTACAATATGTATTTTCACCATCAGACTGTTTTAGGCTTTTGTTCATGTTGAAGTGTACTGCTTATTCTCCCACCTTGAGAATGAGTTCTCCCTTTTTAACATCTATTAAGGTAGCTCTAGTGTCCAGGAAAGGTCTTCCAAGCAACAGTGGAACTTGTGTATCTTCCTCCATATCCATGATCATGAGTCCACAGGAAAATGAATTTTCCCATCCATTAAAATATCTTCAAGGACTCCTTATTTTTAAGACAGATTACATCTCTCCTACTTCCGCGCTGTCATAGCCATGGTCGTCCCCTAAACCAAGTCCACCTCACTAACAATGCCATCGTTTATGTTTGACTCTAGTCACAAAGCCTTTTGAATTCAAAATTCACAAAGTGGGCAGGAATGCAGGTGAAGCTTACTGTGATCCCGTGATCTTCTATTAAGCTCTTATGGATCACTGCACTGCATGTTGATGTTAAATTTACCACTCCTTCAGTAAATTTTCTCTTCTTACTCAGAATGTCCTTCAGAAACATGGCATAGTTAGGCATTTGAGTCAATGCCTCTGCAAAGGGTAAATTAATCTCTATCTTCTTGAAGACATCCAAGAATCTACAGAATGACTCCTCCATTTTTTCTTTCTGAAGCATCTGAGGAAAAGGAACAACAAGCATGTAGGCTTGTTTTTCTTATTTCTTTTTCAATTCTCCTTTCTCCACCTGCTGTTCAGTCTGCACCTTTTCTTTCTCAGCCTCTTCAGTCAATTCTAAACAACTTAACTTATTCTCTTTTCCAGTTTCTTCTTTCTCTTATTTTCCAGTCTTTTTTTTTTCTATTTTTCTTTTCTACTTTCTAGCTCTCTCCCACTTCACAGAGTCACCACCATACAATCCTTGGGATTCTTCTTTGTATTGCTTGGGAAGGCATCCTTGGACTGATTTTGCATTGCTAGGGCAAGCCGCCTTACTTGTGTCTTTAGATTTTTTAGAGAGGCATTTGTTTTGGCTTGAAACACATTTGTGTTTGCCTAAAATGCTGCTAGCTCAACAAATTTATGCTCATGAATATCAGTAACCTCTTATTTTCTCCCATGAACCTCAGCATCTGATCTTCAAAGCAATGAGATCTCCTTTGCCCCTGATTTTTTGCTCTCCAACTTGCTTGTTGCTGCTATCCTTGGAACCATATGGAGCATACTATTGTTGAAAGTTCTGCACCGGTCTTGTACCTTATTGCCCTCCACCTCCATATGAGAAATTCTCACGGTTCCTGAGTGTTGGTACGTAGTGAGTTGGCAAGCTGAGGTTTGGCTTATTGTTGTAGTTTCTATTAGCATTGAGAAACTATGCCTCCTCAACTTGGTAGGGACCCTCATGGGCTAGTCCTTCCTCAACACTACTCTTCTGCTCATTTGTTTCAACTGTTTCCACTTCATCTGTTAAATGCATTCTTCTATATTCTTCATCAATGCATTATGTTCAGTTTTATAGTAGTCATTCCCGTTTTAAATTTATCACCCTACTCCTTTCAGCTTCGTTGCTTCTCCCTGGTTTCATGGAGCTCTATAGTTGCGCTTAAGATCTTCAAATCACAGTCTGCCTTCTTCATTCTTCCTCTTAAATACTCCACAATGTAGCCGATGATGCCTATGTGGTCATAGAAAGATAAAGATGTCCACGACCAAGTTAGATTAATGCTGCGAATAGGGCATCTTTTTCAACAATCTCTTGAATCTTTCCCATGCAAGATAGTGACTTTCATCCTCTCCTTGTTCTTAAACACTATGATTTCCTCCTTAGTGAAGATAGGAGGAAGAATCAACATGTAAGCCTCCACCAACTCTTCCCAATTATTCACTGATTCATATGGCAATGATTCAAACCAAGTGGTTGCCACATCTCTCAATGAAAAAGGGAATAGTTGTAGCTTGATCACCTCAAGTCTCACCCCATTCAACTTCATTGTATTTTCCATCCTCAAGAATCTTCCCATATGCTCAATGGGATCTTTACTTGGATGCCCAGTGTATTGATGTTGTTGCACCATTGTGATCAAAGATGGCTTTAACTCAAAATTATTGGCTTTTATAGCAGGTTGTCTCACAGCATAATATTCATCTTGAATAACTGGCTTCCAAAAATCCTCCATAGTCATTTGTCTATGAGGTCTCTCTACTACTGCTTCTTCTAGAATCAATTGTCGTATCTCTCTCTGCTCTGCCATTGTTGTTGATTCCGCACTTTTCACTTTTCTCAGATTTCTTAGTGTTTTTTCCAGTTCTGTGTCCAAAGGTAGCAGTTCTGCTTCTGGTTTTCTATGCATGTAGGATCTTCTTGAAATAGAAAACACATTAAGATCAAATGTAATTTGTGGAAAACAACTATATCCATTTAAGCTCATAAAAGATTTTCAATAGCTTTCTAAGCTACTGTAGTTAAAACTATTTTTGTAATTTTATGAAATTTTTGATAAAACAGAGAAAAAATGTCCAAATTAGCAATTCTCTTTTTAGTTGGAATATTGATATTTAAATTCTCCTTTCGATCCACAACAACAACGTCAAAAACTTGTTGACTGACTGAAACGTATCTACCAAATCTTCAACACAGCTACCAAAGGCTATTCATTCCCCGGCAATGGCGCTAAAAACTTGTTAGACTTATCTGTCTTAACAAAGACCAAAACTGACTAATTGTTGAAGACCAAATTAACTAAGTAATTAGAACTTCCTCCTAAGACTATTCAGTCTCCGGCAACGACACCAAAAAATTGTTGACACCAAAATATGTGATCAACCAAATTCTTAGATTGACCTTAGATATAAATATGTTGTTTGCCTTGTATGAGAAGGCTTCATTTGAAAATGTGTTTTGGTCTAGTTCACGGTAAGTGCACAGGTCATAAAAGTAATAAAAGTGGATTTAAGTTTAGTTTAGATATCATTCCACAGTTGATTAGAAATCCTAAATATCAATTAGTACGTCTATAAGTCCTTACTATTTGAACTCAAATTTAAAAGTGATTCGGTTTAGAACTAAAGGAAATGTAAAAATTAAATAAAATTCTATAACTATATATAAAGAATTCAAAATAATTGGATTGAAAAGTTCACTGGGTAAGCTAACATTGGGAAATATATAAGTGTACAATTATAAATTTCTGGATCATTTTATAACATAGTTCAACCATTAGTTTGAAATCTTAACTTGTCAAAGATTAAAGGTAGTATAGTTTGGATTTCTCCATACACAACACATTTCACAAATTAAAGGTTCAGGTTCCTTTCGGATACATGACTCTAATCAGTTACTTGTAGAATATAATCCTCTTTCTAAGATATGAGTATTTTTCCTTTTCAATACTTCACAATCTTAGAATTTAGAAAATTATTGCCCTATAGGCAAATTATACAACCTTCTCAATCATTGGTATCTCGTTCTTCAAATCTAATAAAATTTTCTATCTCCTTAATTAAATCTCTACTAACACGGGATCAAGATCCTTTCATCAGAATAAGGAGAAACCCCTGATCAACTAAATTGATACATCATCCAACTATTTTCACACTATGAGTAAATTAGTGATCTATCGAAGTAATCTTTTAGAGTTCATTAGTTTCATAATATTAGTCTAACATACCCCAAAGTAACTGCTCCATACTCTCAGAAATCTCCATCTCTATGTCACTTAGAGGGCCTCCTGGAAATCAGAGCAAGATATAGTCATTTTCTGGGTACACGCTACTAATATTCTGAATAAGTAACTTCAACAACAATACCAATTAAATAAATTTAAGATTTCGAACTATGACGTTCTTTCAAGTTATGTAGAAAATAATAATTAACATCGATCCATTCCTAGAGGTAGCTCAGTCTTTGAAAATTGGATTACAAAGAACAATGACTAACTGATCAGGAAAATTCACTAAGATTACAAGCAAACAGAAATAAATGAACTACAAAAAAATTTCCAAATTCCATTCAAGTCAGATAGTAATGAAAACTACAATTTTACAATGAATCCAGCTTGAAACTTCGCACCAAATCACTGTTCAATCCCAAAAGAAAAAGAAAAAAAAAACTAACTAAAATGCTAAGCTAAAACTAAATTGATGAAAAAAATAAATAAAAGAAAAAAAAATAATATACAAAGAAGTCTACAGCTACCTAGAAGTTCCTTGGTTTTGCAGAAGCTGCGCATAATGCCCTAGATGCTTCTATTTACAAATTTTTAAATGATGGGCGCACTTGAGGCTGAAATTGGATCCCAATGCGGCCCAATAGGTTGCTTTAACCATTGACATTGAAATTATGTGTAACATAATTTTTCATCTTTGTTCTCCCATCTTTTAATGAAGTAGCTTGAAGTTTTCTCACGCCTGCGTTTATACTTTCTTCTTGAATTTTGTCATGACGACTTTGAAAATGTTGCCACAGAGTTCTGCTAAAGTTGTCTTGTAATTGTCGTGACATGAGTGTCTTGTGTTGCGACATAAAAACTTTGTTTCAATAACGTTATCATTCTTTGCTGCTGTTGAAAAATGTCGCGACATAAAATTTCTTTCTCGTGACAAAGCTTCTCATCCTTCAACCTTTTTTTTTTTTTTTTTTTATGTCGCATTTATAATTTTGAAATCACCACGACATAAAAATACTCTTTACTCACATTACAATAGCCGACGGTCTTCTACTTCTAGATTGCTTTTCTTTGCTTATAATAGCGACATAGCTTTTATTTGTCGCGACATATATTCTCAGCCGACTCTTCATCTTTGCCGCGACATAAATTACTGTGTAGCGACATTCTTTCTGTGGTTCTTCTCAACCTTTGTCGTGACAATATTTTCTTTTAGTGTGACAAAGTTCCTCACAGCTTCATGTTCTTTTTGTCACGACATAAAACTTCTATGTCGTGACATAGTCTTGTTGTCTTGTACTGCTTAATCTGAACTTTATGTCACAACAGACTTTGAAAATGTCGCGACATATTTCCTTCCTTGATCTTTGTCGCTATTTGTTTGTTCTGACGGTAGGAAATATTTCAGCGACCCGACTTATGCCCGATCGTCTCGTGCTCTTCCCATTTCTAACTCGTGACATAATTTTCTTTTGTGCGACAGATATTTTTTACTCTGTAGCTCTTTATGTCGCAACACAAATTTTATTGTTGAGACAAAACTCTACTGCCATTTGCTTGATCATTGTCGCGACATAGCAAAATGATATTGCGACATCCTTCTTCAAGAACTTCTCAATCAATTTCGCTACAAAAAAATCCATTGTGCGAGAAGAGTTGTTTTTAAGATGATACCGTTAATATTCGCGACATTCATTTCTTTAATCGCAAATTTGTCATTCAATCCTCACAATTTTGTGTCGCGTGAAGTTGTGATGTCGCGACATTCTTCACTTCTAGCTTGAGGTCAACTTCATCTTTGTTGCGACATCGTATCAGCTGGTTCCCTTGAAATTATGTTGCGACATTTCTACCTTAGCGAATTTTCCTCTTCTTTTCTTGCTAGATTTGTTTCTTCTGCATTCAAAACCTGCAAAACACAAAGTTGGTGAATATTCCATAATTCAACATTAAAATGAGTCATAAACTTCAAAAAATATACCAGAAAAATGGACTAAAAATACATGAGTTTATGACTCATAGTAGGATGCAATGCTGAGACATTTAGTGTGGCGTCCCCGTATCGAGTATCCATTGGTGACTCCCCACCTGTTGGTTAAGGGGACCAGGCATTGAATTCCCTTCAAACTTTACCCTAGACATCACTCTAAAGATCAAAGCACCTACATTAAATTCAATCCCCTCTTTTATCCCTTATAACGAGTAGTAAAGTTAATGACTCCTAACCAGTTGAATCAGGGCATTAGGCTTTGATAGACCCCTCAAACTGTGCTCGAGATTCCGATTAGGTTTAACCTCTTATGTTCATTGATCTCACTCTCTTTTCTTTTCAAGTTAGGGCTATATGGAAATCCTCTTTTCTAGGTGTCTCAACTTTGTACACGGAGTGGTGGATTACGTTATTCTTCTTGGAGGACTACCGGTTATCACATACATACAAGAGGGCCCTAGTGTGAATGTGGAAATGGGTTCCTATGGGAAATAGTTCATTAAAAGATCTGAAGCTTTATAAGCTCGGTCTCCAACAGTTGCTTGGTCTTTTAAACCTTTAGGCTTCCAAATTCAAGGATCTCATTTAACTTTGTTAACCTCATTATTTTGTTGTAGTCCTACCAATGGCTTAGTTCGTTTGGTCTGAACTCTCATTCCAGTTCTTGGTGGCCATCAGTCCTATTTTCTTTTTATTCTTTTCTTTTTCTTTTTTTTTTAATGTATCAACAACAACCTTATTTGCTACCACACAACCTAGTCTAGTTCCTCAATATCTCAATCTTGCATCAACCATGTTAAAGTGCACTAACAAATTGAAACATTGCCATTGATAAATAGATCACTACTAAAGAGATGTCAAGCTTAAACAAAATAGAGCCAACTAAAACAAAAAGGACTCATACTTAAGACAACTGAAACAACTAAAACAATCCAATTGAAACACACTAAAGTAAACCCAAAACAACCTAAACAACTTATAACTTGTATGTGTGAAAATTTGTAGATTTTTGCCCTCTCCCCCAACCTAAACCTAACATTTCCCTCAATGATATGACACGTATAAAATTTCTAGTAAGGAATGGGACGCTTTCCTGCAAACGGTCATTCTTGACCACCATTTCCTTACGGTGGCAGGTAGATTGATTAGTGCCCAAATAGTGATGTTTTGAGCCCTGTTCATTGCATGTTTTGAGCACTTTTTGTGTACTAATCAACTTAAATAACCCAATTGATACACTAAGGTCCCGGCTATACTACTAATCATATTTTGTGGATATTTTTTGTAGTTTTGCATGCTAATTACACCATTATCTTCGTGTCAATTCAAATACGAAGATCCCGAGCTGAACTCGAAGCTACATGTACAAATCAGAAGGCAATTGGAGCTAAATACAAAAAGAGAGTGAGCATTGCAGAGATTTCGCCGGTTGCCTTGTTTGCTTTGTTGAGGAGTTCTTTTACACTTTTTTCTCTATAGTTACGGTTTTTCAAGCCATCAACCTCACTGTTTTTACAAGAAACCCCAAATCCAAAGTGAAAACACCATTTTAGATCAGCGTGACTCATTTGCATGAAGAAGCCATCTAAAGTTGACCCTAGACCGGCTTTTATACTCTGATAGCTTTGCTACGATAGTAAAATCCTAGGATATAATCTTGTTGATTCAATACACCTGTAGCCACGAATCAAATGGCACGTTCTTGCAGGATGGTGTCGTAGTGTAAGTGAAAATTTGTTGAACTTGTGATCCCACATCCAGTATTGGTGAATTCCTCATTCCTTTTTTGTTTTGGTTATTCCCGTTTACGAGTTCAACTGCGGGGAAGTTGAATTTTTATACTATGCATACTCAGTTTTTCTTTGTTTTAAGTTTAACCAACTATAACCCTTTTTGGTAGCTTTGCTTTTGGTTTTGTGCTATTTTGTGTTGTGTTCCTAGGACTATATGCAACCTGCTTGGGATAAGAACTTCTTGAGCGAGGCTAGCGAGCAGTGCTCCACAGGCGGGGTGTGAAGTCGGTTTACATAATAATCGGATGGAGCCTCCACGAGGAGAAACAAAGTCGATGGGGATACCGAAACCCGATACACATGTCAATGAGGGACCATATACACCCACCAAGGGTGAGTGCACCCTCATGCATTGTACCTCCTGCAGAAGATGTAGTCGTCATGCCTTATTTGGTGCCCCTGTTCCCAACCTTCCATGGTATGGAAAATGAGAATACATACACACACATCCGGGAGTTTGAGGAATTTTGCACAACTTTCAAGGAGGGTGCAATAGATATGGATTTGATTAAGTTGAAGGCCTTTCCCTTAACCCTCAAAGACAAAGCCAAAATTTGGCTTAATTCTCTAGGCCGAACCATCAGAGTGGGGCGGAAGCTGCAGAGCGGGATTTTGAAAAAGTTCTTCGATTGCACCTGGGATAATAGTTTGAAGAGGCAAATTTATACATTTACAGCCCATGATAATGAGAAGTTCTACCAATGTTGGGAGAGATATATGGAAACCATCAGTTTATACTCACACAATGGCTTTGATACATGGATGTTGGTCAACCACTTCTATGATGGAATGTTTTCTGCCATGAAGTAATTATTGGAGACCATGTGTGGAGGGGACTATTGAGCAGAATCCGGACAAAGTGTGGACTTCCTCAACTGTGGCTGACTTTCAAAACTTGGGATGAGCCTAATTCCAGGGAGGCAGACAAGATGAGGCCACCACCAAATCAAAGGGGAGGCATGCTCTCGAGATGACATGGAAGTGAAAGCAAAGTGCTCCACCTTGGCTAGGAGGTTGGAAGAGCTTGAAATGGGAATCGCGCAGAACCTGACATTATTCAAGGCATCTGATTCGTGCCAGATGACTGAAGCTAAAATCAACAAAATTTATATACACCTAAGTTCCTACTCACGCCGTAGTCGAAACTCTTTGATATAGTGATCTAGGAGTCAGGCTGCAGGGATGGGTTTTCATCCTAAGAATGATCACATGAGTGTAAAAGGTAAGGCTTTCTATTTGGACTTTGGTTGCTTCAAAACGTGGAAGTAGTTGAAAATTGAGGAATTGTAAGCGAAAGTAAAGTGTGAAAAGTTTGAAGATTTGGGTCACTAACTTGGTAAGTTAGAGGCGAACAAGTGTCTCGGGTTTTATCCTGCAGCGTTATGACGGCAACCTATAGTCGAGCCTCTTAGGATCTATATTAGCAAACCTCACCTAAATCAACTCCTATTTAGTCCAGCACGGGTAACATGCATCTATGGCCCTTTTAGTTTGAAACCCTAGCATTAAATATATCTCGGAGGAGCTCGTAAGACCATCTAATGAACCACAGTGCATCTAGCAATAAGTATACCTTTGTATCCTAAAGCATGGAGAGTATTGGCCCGAATCAACAACATTCCAATGCTATTCAACCTAAATTTGAGAAGATGAGGGCCATAAATACAATACACAGACTTTCGGTACAAGAGGAGACCCAACATGCATATGCCCCGCGCTAAGCTAGCTTCCTTATCTTCAAAGAAAGGAAGCAGCCAGCGTCTCTTGAGTTGTCATCCTCGAGAGGGTGTTTGGAAGCCTAGAAAGCAAAGGAAAGAGGAGAGAGAAGGAAAACAAAACCCTAAATAAAATACGAGACTTTATTTACAAAAATGAAAACTTACAAATTCTTCTCACAAATTATTTAGCTTCTAAAATTCTATATTGAATTCTAAGAGAGGGTTTATATAGGCCACATCAATACACTGAAAATACAAAAACCTAACAATTTGGCTAAGTTAAAAAGGACAAGAGAGTAATACACCAAATTTGAAGTCGGTTGGCATTAATATTACAAAAAACATGAGCGTGAATTTGCTAGGAATGAAGAATTTCGCTAGGTAGCGAAATCACCATGCATATACTTGAAAATAGAAAATTACCGCTAAGGCTTGGCAATTTATCTAGCTAAGCGAAATTTAAGCTAACTGTGAAATTTACGTGATGTGAAATCATAAAATTTCATGGAACAGTGCTCATGAAAACCTTAGTGTCTAGCCCGAAATATACGATTTCGTTGAATTTGCCGAGTACAATCAAACTGCGAAAAGTTCGCAAGTTCAATGAGAATTTTAAGCGAATGCGAAATTCTGGGTTGTTGATCTTCCACTTTGCCTCACGTCTTCTCTTGCATCAATTTTCTTCCTTTGCCTTAAGTTTTTCATTGATTCTTGGGGTGGTTGATGGGCGATACTTGAGTTCAAACTTCATGATTCATCATACATCCGATATTGAACTTCTAAAGTCTTGTAAAAAACCTGCCAAAACAGCCCAATACTCTCTAAATGGCATAAGTGCTACTAAAGACTTGAACTATAATTGGTATAAATGACGCAGTTAATGTAAAAAGCACTCAAAACCTATCTAATATAAGGGTTAGTACTTTGGGTACTAATCACCCCAATACAAAGCGTTGCTAGTCCCTTAGCGATCACGAAAACAAAAAGGAGATGCATGTAGTGATTTTCAAAAAGTTTATGGGTTTGTACACTATAAAGCGGTACCTTAAGCGAAAAATGGACACAAGTTTGAAAACCACGACATGAAGAGCGAAACCATACAAGAACAGTTTTAGGTCAATACTGGTTCCATGATTCTCAACTTGGATTTCCACCTAAGTCTAATGGTTCTTTATATAGCAGATTCGCCAATAAATTGCAAAATTTGTCCCCTCCCAACCTAGCATGACATGGCCTTAAGTATAACCTAGATAAGGATGATTCACGCACTTCTTTCTTTATTCAATTACATTGTAGGATACCCAATGCTTAAAAAAGTCCGGCTTCACGAGTCAAGTGGCAGAGGTCCATAGGTGACTTGACCACTCAAGGTTTTAGGGCATCAAGTCAAGATCAATGACCACTAACTCCCGCAGGCTTCACCGGACTCATTATGACTTGAAAATCAAGCACAATTCGTTTAGACTCTCTACCTATCCACCGGTATAACAAACGCCTAAAATCGATGACTCCACTTAAGGCTTAGGGCATCGGGTTTCACTTTAGCCACTTTCGGACCGTGCTCGGGTTTCAAGGCAAAATTTTACGACTTTATTTTTCTTTGTCTTCTTTTCTTTTTCTTTTTCTTTTTCTTTTCCTTTTTGGAAGACAACATTGGTCTTGAATATGAATTAACACAAACCCTCCTAGGTGCCGAAACATGTAAAATGCTATACAAGCGAAAGAGCAAACAAATTCCTGACCCTATTGAAACAATGGTGTGCAGTGTGTACTTAAGGAGAAGTTTTAAGTTGAGCATCTTTGAAGCCTGCCGACAAAAGCCCGATTCAAGCATGGAATTTGCTCTAAAGTGACAAACAGTGATTCAATTTTTCCAACAAAAGCAATTCAATTGTCCAGTAGCGATTCAATTGTTCAATTGAAAAAGAAAACAAATATATACATGGTAAAGGCACAAAACATGATATGTACAAAAGATGTATATATATAAAAATTTGAATAGCTTTTGATATAGCCAAACAAGCTAATACATGAATATGAAAGCTAAACAAAAATATTACAGCCTACTATGGCTAATACATAAATCTAATCAAAATCGGTAGAGGCGGTTGATAAGCGGTAACTATAAAATCATAAAGAGACCCCAGCACCTCCTTTCTTTGTGGTGGTGGTGGTGGAAGGAATACGAAGGCTCTTCTTCTTCGCGACAAGAAACATCAAGAGGCTGCATACGTGTGGGCTCCTCTCTCTGATCGGGGATGAAGACGAATGCGTCATGATCTCTTGAAGCATGGTGACATTGGGCGACCTGCGATCCTGAGAACACTGTGTAGGCTGCTAGTGGCCAGAATGGCATCCATCACACCCGGCTATCTCTCTAGGGCGGCATGGATATCTTCCGGCCGAATGATTGGCGCTTGATGAATAGGATGGGCCGGGTGTATCAGCTGCAGCTGCTGATGTAGTGTGTCGAGGAGGAGATGGAGGTGACATCTGTGTAGCTGGACTCCTCTGTACCTCGGGCTCAGGGGCAGGCATATCATCTCTGTGGGAGTCCTCAACCACCTGACCCGGTACCTCCTCCTGGTCCTGTGGTCGGAGGTGGAAAGATGCGAGCATGGCGTCGCGCTCCATGACATGACCAGGGGGCATCTAATCCTCCTCTCAATCCTGGGCTCCGCTGGAAATCCCAGATGCTCGAGAACATGGCAGAGGAGTCTCGGCATCAGCAACGGAAGACTCTCTGCTAGTGCTAGGTCCTTCCGATGGACCTTCTCCTCGAACTACGAGAGGCCATGTCGCATTTGGAGGAATTGAACGGAAATCCCCAGATCCCGGCCAAGAGCCTCGAGATGGCTCCCTCCTGCGCACATGTCTTTGCGGAATAATTTCGTCTGAAGTAGATGGTCGATCAGTGGCATCGGCGGGTACCTCCGTCAAAATGTAGTCCGGCCGAGTGAATGTCTCTGGCCAGGTGCTCGAACCATCGCGATGAAGCGAATTGGTGTCACGAGCCCCGAAGCTCACGGGCTGGCGATCCTCTAGGCGTCATCAATTAGTGACTGCCCAGTACCACTCGTGGTAGTATCTTTGCCTCGGGGTCATGAAAGGCAATAACGAATAATCCTCGATCAATCTCATGGACTCCCGGTATCTAGGATCAGCCCTGGCGGGGGCGTCGTAGTATGACTCTGATGCGTGACGATTCTGCGATGGTCGCTGTCCCGGAATGGGGTTCCCTACAGCTCTGTGGCCGTCGAATCCTCGAGGCGACGGCGGTGACTGGTGATGAAGTCGCCTCGCGGCCGAGATATGGCTAGTGATCGGCAGCCCCGGGGATGATATTTCGGCGTGGGCGCGATGTGCGGGCCGTAGTGGGGCTGGGCGCCGGGAACTCCTCAGTGCGGGTGATGGGGCGGGGTCCCATCCGTATGCGATGCGTCGAGGAATCCTTGAGGCTCCACCAGTGCGGCCTCGGGGACCGGTGATGAATGCTGGAGTCGGGATGGTAGGGCCTCTCTCAGATGTCTTGAATCCTAACCGCGGTAGAATGCGGGACCGCAGTCTGAACCATACGTGCTCCCGAAATAAAATGCGGAAGAGGCTCGACTCAGAAAATCTGCGGTGAGCCACAGCTCATCCTTGTTTCGATTGAATCGGGGGCTCAACGTTGGCTCGGCTGAAGAAATTTGTGAAACCAAGGGGGCTCTACGTGCGCGCGGTGAAGCTGATCGAGGCGGCCGAACCAAGAACCGCGACTATTGAGCCGCACGTGAGAGTGCGTAATGGCTCGGCAGCGACTGCGATGTTGGAAAGTGCGGGGCTCTGGTGTCGCGAGATGAGTGGAGTGGCCAAGGCGAGGATCTCGCCGAGGCAAAGGCGGCGGCTATGAGGCTCGTCGGCCTGCAGTCGCCAACTCCGGCCGGTGGCAATGGCGGTGGCGGCTGGAAGCTCGGAGCAGCGAGTGGCGATCAGCTGTGATGAAAATTGGGAATGCGGGGAGGCTTATTTGGGATGAGAGGAAATGTGAAGTAGCAATTTGAATGAGCCCCCAGGACTTAAATAGGCTTGTTTGTGCTTGGCCGAAAGTCTCTGCCAATTCCCGCTATTTTTAAGATTTGGCCCAAACCTAATTACCACCTGCAATTATTTTTAGATTAAATATTGATATTTTAGAAACATTATAAGTAAGAATTATTATATAAACTATAATTAAAATTTAATATACAATACTATAATATATACAAACTAAATTATCGAAAGTAGCGCTAAATTTAAAAATTTTCTAAAATAGTGAAATTAACTAAATTAACTTCAATTGACAAAGTAAGAAATTGTGGAGCTGATTCGGTTTAAACAGAACCGATTCGATCCCAAAATTACTCAAGGGGTCAAGGAGAATGATCTCCTCGAGCCCATGCGTAGCTGGAGTTGACTCCATGGTGTTAGGTGCTGAATGTTGATCTGCTCCTCTGTGATGGCTTACGAATTGAAGCGATTGGCTTGTAGTTGGTGTTGATGGCAAGACTAAGCTTTCTTCATCTTCTTATTTGATCTCTCCGCAATTCTGAACATTTGCTTTCTGCTGTGACCAATTAGAAATAACTTCATTAGTTCTTTGATTTTCATTTCTAGCAACTCATGTTTGTTCAAATGAAAGATGTTGCTTTCAGTCATGTTACGAGTAAGTTGCATGACATTCCGGCGGTGATGATTGCATTGGCTGTGGCCAGAAATGGTCTTCCTAAGATGATTGGTACATGATTGGGTTCACTTGTAATTGGCTCAGTGTCAAGCACCACAAAATCTACTGGATAGTAGAATTTGTCTATCTTCACTAAGACATCCTCAACTATCCCCTTAGGGATTTTCAACGTCCCCTGTCGACCCGATGACGGTGTGATGTTGGTAGGTTTAAATTTCACCTAGACCTAAGCGCGTATCTTGCCCCGAATACGGCATGAGGTTCCTGCTGGCTCATCCGGCAATGATTTCTCTATGCAATTCCACAATATTGACTGAAATTGTCGGAGATCCTGGATCCTTGTATTTGTGAATTTGCTTTGGATTATGTGCGACTTGTTCGTGTGAAATGCCTTCTTCTCAATGCTAATCCCTTCTTGATTGTGCAAGATCTTTCAAAAAATTTTATAACGAGGACTTGTTTAATTATGTCCAACGGTATGTTAACCTTCACTTGCCTTAGGACCTCTAAAATGCATTGAGATGCCTTCTTAACACCTCTAGTGCTTGTGGAAATGGAGGTTGATATCTGCGGTATTTCATTGAATCCTCCTTTAGGAGAATATGCTCAGACTGCAATTCTTCTCCCTGCCTGGATTCTTCAACAGGCTTTGGCATAGGTTGATCAACCTCTTTTCCCGCTTCCCGGGTAAATTATATGGCCTTAACTTCATCCATTCTGAGATGTTTGGATGACTCGACCTCATGAATTCCCTTAGGATTTGGAGCTGTTTGTGAAGGGAATCTCCTCTTTCTTGTACCTCCGGCCAACTTGTTGATCTTTGTGATTGAATCATGGGTGTCAATTTTTCTGGTTGGGGTGCTCTCGAGCCCATCTATTCTCTTGTTTAGTGTACTTTCTCACGGTATCAATCCTTTGTGCGGTTGCATTGATTCCCTTTTTGTTCCTCTAACAAAGTTGCCCACCACCTTACTCAAATTCAATGGCTTGTTCCTGGGAGATGAGGATGATGGTTGCGGCTGTGAGGGGAACCAAGGCGGGGTTTGGCACACAGGGAGTACATAAGGCGGGGGTTGGGTCTCAATGAAGGATAAGTGATTCCTCGATTGGAATTGTAAGGTATTATTACCATATGGGCATTGGATTGTTGTGGCTTGTGTTGACCCTACGATGTTTGCACATTCGACATCAAATCCTTCAACTGCGGGGCCATAGGACATGGTTCTCTTTGGGTGCCTGGGGATTAGGTGGTGCGGGGTTGGCTGTGTGGGATTTTCGATCCTTTGCATGCACCTCTTGGGTACAATTTGCCTTCAAGCTCCTCACTTTCCTTGCTAGGGTTGAAATCCTGACTCTCATCTCTATTTCTTACGCGTGCCATCACCCCTTGGGTTAACCGTGGGTCTCATCCTTTCCAATTCTCTAAGGTTAGGCTCATCCCAACCCTTAGAAGTTTCAGCCACGTAATTTAAAAAATCCATGGCTTCGTCAGGATGCTTACTAAGAAAGTCTCCTCCACACATGGTTTCCAAAAGGCTTTGCCTTCCATAGAAATGGTTCCACTAACATCCATGTATCAAACCCATGGTGTGGGCATGCACTTATAGTCTCCATAAATCTCTCAACCTTGTCAAAACCTCTCGCCGTCTGAGCAAGGTGTAAATTTGTCTCTTCAAATTGTTGGTCTTATGAGCATGAACTTCTTAGAGTCTGCTGCTGGCTATTGAATTTCTAATGGTTCTAGGCCTCGGTGGAAGTTGCCAAATTTTTGGCCTTGACCTTTGGGTCGATAAGACTTTGCGAATCCATGTCCGTAATCGTACCTTCCTTAAGGTAGTGCAAACCTCCTCAAAATCCTAATATGAGTGTATGGATTTTCATTTTCCATACCATGATATCATGAGAGTAGGGGTACAAATATGGCCTCTTTGCTACATCTTAAGCGGGAGGAATGTCTGAGATGGAACCTTAACTCTGGAGAATTGGATGTGATCCCTCATGGTTCTATAAGTGTTGGATTTGAAGTAGGGTTCGGTGCTCTGTTGTTGTTCTTCGAGTAGTGGATCCATGGTGTATCAGTGTGTGCCCGACTTCAGCTTGGAGTCGGGTTGTTGTCTTGATTCTATGCGGTCTTCACAGTTCCTCTGTCCCGGCTGCTTTGCATACCTGGCTGACACCTGGCGAGACCCTGTGAAGGACAAACCAACTTGCAAAGGTTAAAATTAACTTAGCAATTAAAACTAGCTGAATGGCGAAGCCGGTGGAGTTCTTTGCAGTGATGAAAACTTTGTGATTCTTTGCTCTTTGGGTTTAAAAAAGGATTCAAAAAGTTTACCTTCACTTGTGATGTTGATCACAAGTACCGCCTAACTTATCATTCATAGTTTGGCACCATCCCGACGGCGCCATTTGATTACCGTGCCACGATGCAATGAGCTAAAATCAACAAAATTTATACACCTAAGTTCCTACTATTTGCGTAGTCAAGCGCTCTTTGCGATGGTAGTCTAGATTGAACACGAGGATGGGTTTTTCATCCACAGAATGAATCTGTGAGTACCAAAAAGGTAAGGCTTTCTATTTGGACTTTTTGGATTTGCTTCAAAAGCGGTGGAAGTAGTTTGAAATTGAGGAATTGTAAGCGAAGTAAAGTGTGAAAAGTTAACTTTGAAGATTTAGGTCACTAACTTGGTAAAGTTAGGGCAAACAAGTGTCCTCGGGTTTTATCCTCGCGTTATGACCGAGCAGCATAGTCGAGGCATAGCAGGATCACATGTTTAACTAGCAAACCTCACCTAAAATCAACTCCTATTTAGTCAACCACGGGTAACATGCATCTATAGCCCTTACCAGTTTGAAACCCTAGCATTAAATATCTGTCTCGGAGGCTCGTAAAGACCGTAATGAGCAAGCGATGCAATGCGGTAAGTATGCCTTTGTATCATAAAGCATGGAAGTATGTGTAAATCAACAACATTGTACTATTGACCCTAATTTGAGAAGATGAGGGCCGCCATCAGTGCAGCTTTGAAGTCTGAGAGGACAACATGCATAACACCACCAGCTAGCTTCATGCTCTTGAAGAAGGAGGCTTAGCGAAGCATCTCTTGAGTTGTCATCCTCGAAGAGGGGTGTTTGGAAGCCTAGAAAGCAAGGAAAGGAGAGAGAGAAGAGGAAAACAAAACCCTAAATAAATACGAGACTTTATTTAAAAAATGAGAAACTTACAAATTCTTCTCTCCCCAAATTGTTCTTCCCCAAAAATTCTATATTGATTACAAAAGAGAGAGGGGTTTATAGGCCACCTCGATACATGAAAATACCAAAAACCTAACAATTTGGCTAAGTTAAGACCGAAATTAATACACAATTTGAAGTCGGTTGGCATTAATTACAAAAAACATGACGGCGGTGAATTTCGCTAGGAGGCGAAGAATTTCGCTAGGTAGCGGAAATCACCATGCATCGCAACGAAAATTTAGCTAAGGCAGCAATTTAACTAGCTAGCGAGAATTTATTTAACAGCGAAATTTACGATAGTCATGAGCCCAATGGGAGTGCCTAGCGGAACCTGTCTGAAAATATACAATTTATTGAATTTCTTGAAATTTTAGCTAAACCTGCGAAATTTTATGAATTAATATTACTGACAGCGAAATTCCTGGGATTTGCTGATCTTCACTGCTTTGCCTCCTGTCTTCTACTGCATCAATTTTTCTTCACTTTGCCTTCAGTTTTTCATTGATTCTTGGGCTGGTTGATGGCTGACACTTGAGTTCAAACTTCATGATTCATCATACATCCCGATATTGAACTTCTAAAGTCTTGAAAAACACAACTTGACGAAAATACTCTAAATGGCATAAGTGCTACTAAGAGACTTGAACACTTCAATTGGTATAATGACATGATTAATGCAAAAAGCACTCAAAACCTATCTAATATAGGGTTCAAATTGCACTTTTGAGTACTTGTCCCATCCATGCCTAATAAACCCATCTTATTTGTCAGTCGAGCACGAGAGAGCATTGCCCAAATGTTCCTGATAAGGGAGCTTTGTGAACGAAAGCCAATGTAGTGAGCAATACAAGCCACCAGCCACAACCCCATACAACAATACATAACTGACTAGAGGGAACGCAACCCTCACAGAGCAAACCTCCTCTCGTATGCGCCTGCTGCCCAGCGGCCGGCTTCATGGGTCCTCGGCCCGACCCTGGCACCACCATCTTCATCTCGGTTAGACAAGCTATTATGAACTTGAGCAAGGTGGTGGGTAACTGTGAACAAAGGCAAGGAATGCCCGGGCTAATCAAAAGAATTGACACGGTGGAAAGCACGCTCCAATAAGAAAATTAGCAACCTCGCTCGAAATTTCTTAAAAGCATGGCGACTGCATTTGAAATTTCCCAAAAATATGATGACAACTGCGGTATTCAATCTCAGGAACTATCAACGGGCAGGTGCGGGGAAAGGGGGAAATTCCTCTAAGACACAACCAGTCTAAGGAATTTGCATGGTGAGCTCTCCAGTAGGCAATTATAGGATGGATGAAGTTAAGGCAATCATCACATTCAGAAGTGGCAAAGAGATCAAATAGCTAACACCTAAAGTAGTAGAACAAGGCTGAGAGCTAAAAGATGAACTAGGAGGTGGTGATCAATGATTATTGATAAAAATAGCACACCCCTTTTCCTCGACATTAAGCTAAAAGGCCATTAATCGTTTGAAATGTTAAGTCTTGAAGAAATGATGAGTCAACATCCCCTGTGACATGATCAAACAAGTCCCCACCTACGCAAAATTTTTGAAGGACTTGTGTATAATGAAAAGAGGGCTGAATGTTGACAAGAAGGCCTTCTATTTAGTAAGTCGCAGTGCTATCATCAATCTGAAGACTCGGTGAAGTATAAGATCCGGATTTGTCAACCATCTCGGTTAATATTGGAGGAACTTGTGTGGAAAAACCTTTGCGGCACAGGTGCAAGTGTGAATCTCCTCATTAATGTACAAACGCTGGGTTGGGAGAACTATGCCCCACCTCACATCACCTTTGTCTCTTGCGAGATAGATCATCCAGATACCAAAGGGACGATGAAAGATGTCCTATCTAAATGGACAAATTCTACTATCGATGGGGTGCATTTATGCCTTGACACGAGAACGACAGCGGCGGGAAGCCTAGGACATGAAACTTGTGCGAGGCGGTGGAGAAAAAATAGGCACCTTTGATGATTGAGAAGGTGAGCCCAGGTGGAGCTTAAAACCTTTCGTGTGGAGTTAATGCCTATTTGGAAGAAGCGAGGGGCGATGTCCAGTTGTCATTTCGTCTGCTTTCGGCACTTCCGCAACGGAAGGTAGCCTACGCACATCTCGGGGAGAACAAGCAAACCCAGAATTTGGATGATTCGCGTCACGGAAGGGTATTAGCCAGTTTGCACCCACCATCTGCCTAAAGGAGGAGGCAAAGTCGTTAAGGCAGCCACAGAGAAGGCTGAACCCACATATGCAAGAAGTGTGGTTAGGCGAAGTCTAAAAAGTGTTGCGGGCTGGTATCATCTACCCCATATCGGATAGCACACAGGTGAGTCCAACCCGGTGGTGCCATCCGGGATAACCACGATTATAACATAAAGGAGAGGAGATGCCCACATGCCACCTGGGTTGGAGATATGCATTGATTATAGAAGGTTAAATGAAGTGACAAGGGATCATTTCCCGCCGGCCTTCATGGATCAGCTTCTTGAGAGAGTTTATAGTCGATCCTTCTCTTTGTTTCTACCGGATGGCTATTGGGATGCTTTCAAATTGAAGTACTCTCTGGAAGACGGGGAAAAGACCACCTTCACATGCCCGTTTGGCATATGCATCTGAGGAGAATGCCCTTTGCTTTGTGTAATGCCCTACCACATTTCGGCCAATGTATGCTCAGTATTTTCGATTGATTTGGTAGAGGGCATTATGGGACTATGGATGACATTGGTCTATGGAGGGAGCTTTGAAGATGCCTAATCAGCACAGGCGCATCTGCATAGGTGTATAGAAAAACTTTGTCTTGAGCGGGAAAAATGCCATTTTATGGTCAGCGAAGTGCTTGGGCATATTATTTGAGAGAAAAGGGATCGCGATTGATAAGGCAAGCGACTTAATTTCAAAATGCCCTCCCCTATAGTCATCAGGGGCGTAGAGCGATTCTTAGGGCATGCGGGGTTCTATGAAGTTTCATCATGGACTTCTCCAGAGTATAAGCCTCTCTGGCTTGTTGGAAAAAAGATGCCAGAATTTATTTGGGATGCGGTGCAGAAAAAGCTTTGAGGAGCTTAAAGCAGCTTGACCACTACACGATAGTAGAGCTGACGCGATTACCCTTCGAGGTGATGTGCAATGCAAGCGATTTAGCCATTGGAGCAGTTCTCGGACAAAGGGAAGGAGGAAAGCCTTTTGTGGTCTATTATGCGAGCAAGACACTGAATGAGGCACAGAGGAATTACACAACCATAGAAAAGGAGTTGCTAGCAGTGGTCTATGGCTTAGACAAATTTCGAGCATATTTGGTTGGGTCGGACATAATAATATTCACGGATCATTCAGCCTTGAAATACCTGCTCACCAAACAAAATACTAAGGCTAGGCTTATCAGATGGGTTCTCCTGCTGCAAGAGTTCAACCTGCAATTCAGGGATAAAAAGGGTGTGGAAAATGTTATTGTAGATCACTATGATTAACAATCACCTGGCACTCACGACTCTCAATCCATGATAGGTTCCACGAGGAGTCATACGGTTGAAGGCACCTTGATGCCCACATTGCCCGATTACTTGGCTATCAGGGGGCTACCGATTAGGCTAAGACCAAAAATTCTTCTTCATAAAATTCACTCCTATTGGGAAGAACCTTCTTGCCTGTTGTGTTGATGAGATGTCCGGGGTGTGTGTGCTGAAATGACGACGAATACTCGACCTTTACCATGAGAATGCATGTGGAGGCCATTTTGCTTCCCAGAAAACTACCATGAAGGTGTTACAGTCTGGATTCCACTGGCCCTCTCTTTTAAAGGATGTCCATACCATGTGCGAGAATCTGACAAATATGAGTTGGGGAGATTTCTCACCCGTCACATGATGCCTTTAAACCAGATTTTGGTAGTTGACACTGTTCGGCGTATGGGATCAATTTCATGGGACCATTCCTTCCACGCCTTGGATACCTCTACATTTTGGTGGGGAGTTGACTATGTGTCCAAGTGGGTTGAGCGGTTCCCTTGGTCGCGTGAGACCACAATTGAATGCTTGAAATTCTTGAAAGAATATATTCTCGATTTAGGGGTCCCCAATGCCATAATTAGTAGTGGAGGTTCACATTTCTGCAACAATACTGGAGGAACCTCCTCGCTAAGTATGGTGTCAAGCATAAGCCACCCCATACCGCCTCGAGGCCAGGTGGCTAGGTTGAGCCTTCTTGACGGAGAGATCAGACAATGCGATGAAAGTGGTGAACTCTAGCAGAAAGTTGGTTTCTCAAAGCGCTAGACTCATTACGGGCATGTCTCCTTATCGCCTAGTTTATGGCAAAACATGTCACCTACACATTGGAGATTGAGTATAAACAGGTGGGCGGTGAAGAAATTGAACCTGGAGAGATATGGGCCAATTTGGTCTGATAGGCTCCTCGATATCAATGAGCTCGAAGAATTGAGGGATGATGCCTACTTCAGCTCAAAATTGCAAAGATAAAATTTGAAGAGATGGCATGATCAACTAATAGCTGCAAACGTTGAAACAAAGGCTTGAGTGTTGATCGACTCGAAGCTCCACTCTTTCGAGTGACTTAAATTAAGATGGATTATCGCATTCGACCTTGAAGTCTATCCCAATGGATCAGTGGACCTGTTCAATCCCAAAGACTATAGGGTATTCAGATGGGCAGGTTGAGCCATATGCGGTGCAACACTCGGTGACGAGAGGAGATCCCCTCTGCGCCTCCATGATTGCTAAAAGCAGTCTTACCAGTGGCCACAGCAGTATCTGGAAGGCCACAAATTTTGTTGTGCAATTTTGGTTTCTTTACTTTTCAAGTTCTTGTTTTAGAATTTTGTGATTCCCATGCTTTTTACTTGTTTTTCTTTCAAATTTTTTTTCTCATTTACAAGTTTGTCTTCTCACAATTTTTGGTTTTCTATTTTGCAGGTGTTTCAGTGGGCTGGATGTTGTTTTCTGCTTGGAAATTTTCCAGGTTGCGAAATTTTCGCAACTTTGTAAATTCACAGGGTTAAAAGTTCGCATCTGCAAAATTCGCGACTCACACTTTGTTCATCTCCACGCCCCTTTCATCATACATTTGCTTCCAAGCCTTGGACACCATTCTCCCTTCCCACTGCGGAGAGGCTCCGCATGTTATTCTTCTGTAGCCACGCCTCCGGTCGCTGCTTTCCTACTACCGCGTTGTTGCTCAGCGGCTATGGCTGCCACGCGTGGCACCCTCTGCACGGCTCGGCGATGTCATGGCGTGGGTTCCTCTTGTCTTTGCTCACGCCTCCGTCCCCACAGCGCTGCACGGCGCGGAAGTACCACGCAAGGGTTGGCCACTCCACCCTCGCCACATCTTAGTCCATCTCGGAGGGCCCGCGTCCGAGCCGGAACCTGAGCCAGAGAAGTCCTCGGCTCGAGGCCTCGGGAGCCACGATCGCCACCCAGCGGTGCCTAAGACTGCATGGACTGTCCCGGCCTCCATCTTCCAATGGCCTCTTCACTAACCTATTAGGAATGTGAGATTCGATGAGAGGATGCATGTGAGAGGTTCATTATGATCTCGTCCTTTCCATGGGGCAAGACTCAGGACTCGATGCTCTGTCTGAAATTGCTCCACTGGAGCAGTTCATGACATACGATTCTCGTGCCAGGTAAGTGAGCCAAATCAACAATTTATACACACCAAGTTCCTACTACTGAGCGTGAAGCTCTGCAGTGTTATGTTAATCTAGAGATTGAACACGGGGATGGGTTTTCCATCCTAAGAATGATCTGGCATGGTGTAAAAGGTGGGCTTTCTATTTGGAACTTTTGGTTGCTTCAAAGAAACGATTGGAAGTAGGTTGAAGCTGAGAGTGTAAAAGCGAAAGTAAGAGTGTGAAAAAGTTAACTGTAGAAGGTTGAGGTCACTAACTTGGTAGGATTAGGACCAAGCCAGTGTCCTCGGGTTTATGCCGCGTTATGACCAGTAGCCTATAGTCGAGGCTCTGCTTAGGATCTGTGTAACACTTCATGAGCCTCCTGCAGAATCCAACTCCTGTTGGTCGGCCACGGTGTGTATACATCTATGGCCCCTTTGCATTTGAAACCTAGCATTAAATATCATCTCAGAAACTCGTAAAACCTCTAATGAACCCACAGTGCATCTGGCAATAAGTATGCCTTGTGTCGCATGGAGTATTGGCCAAATCAGCTAACATTAAATGCTATTCAACCTATTTATTTTGAAGATGAATGGGACCATAAATCTGATGCATGGCTTTTAACACAAGAGGACAACATGCACATGCCCCGCCCTACTAAGCTTCCTTCTCTTCAAAGAAAGAAACCTTAACATCTCTTGAGTCATCTCAAAAGTGAGCGACCAAGAAATAAGAAAAGGAGAGAGAAGAAGTAAACCTAACTAAAGCAAGGACTTTATTTTAAAAAAAAAATGAAAACTTACAAATTCTTCTCTCCCAATTGTTGTGGGTTACAAAGGGAGAGGGGCTTATAGGCCACCTCAATACATGAAAACTAAAAAACCTACAAATTTGGCTAGAATTAAAGGACAAAGTAATACACCAAATTTGGAGTCGGTTAGCATTAAATACAAAAACATGAGGCGGTGAATTTAAGCAAGGTGAAAAATTTAAGCTAGGTAGCGAAATCACCATGCATGAAAATAATTCCCTTCAACTTGGCAATTCGCTATTCTGTGAAATTTAAGCTAATACAATTTTAGGTAGTGTGAGAATCATGAATTTTAAATGAAACGATTAACTTAATGGCGGGTTTGAATCTGCGAAATTGGAGATTTAAGGCTAAGGTTTGAAATTTACCCATTACAGGTTCTGAAATTTTCGCAATCCTAGAGAAAATTTTCGCAACTCTAGCGAAAATTCCAGGCTTTGTTGATCTCCACTGCATTTCATCCTGTCTTCAACTGCATCAATTGTTCTGCACTTTGCCTTCATTTTCTCATTGATTCTTGGTATAATTGATGACTGACATTGGGATCAATCTTCATGATTCATCATACATCCCGATATTGAACTGCTAAAGTGCAAAAACACATAAAACCTTAAAAATAACCTCTAAACGGCATAAGTGATATAAGAAGACTTGAACACTTCAATTGGCATTAATGACATGATTAGTGCGCAAAAAGCACTCAAAACCTATCTATATAAGGTTGAAAATTGTACTTTTGGGCACTAATCACACACCCAACCCGAAACGTTGCTGAGTCCTTAGCAATGCAAAAACAAAAAAGGAGATGCATGTAGTGATTTTCAAAGGTTATGATTCAAAGGTATATGCACATATAAACATTGCCTTTAAGGCGAAAAATTGACATCAAAATTGTAAGCGATATGAAATAATTAAATCCATACAAGAACAATTCTAGGCCAATCTTGGATCCCACGATTCTCAACGAATTTCCACCTAAGGCTAATGGTTCTTTATATACAGATTAAGCCAATAAATTGCAAAATTTGTCCCCTCCCCAACTGCTTGGCGTGGCCTTAAGGCGTTGAGCAACCTAGATGTCTGGATAGTTGCGCGCACTTCTTTCTTTATTTAACTACAGCAGGATGCAATGCTTCAAATTCGACTTCACCAAAGTCCGTGTAGCGAGTTCACCGATGACTCCCAACCAATTAAGGTTTAGGGCATCAAGCCAAAGGATCAGCGACGCTAACTCCGAAACCTTTGGGACTCAGGAATGACGAAAGTAAGCACCTACAAATCGTTGGGCTCTACCTATCACCATGTAGCAGACACTAAATCGATGACTCCAGCCAATTAAGGCGCGGGGCATCAGGTTTCAAAGGCTTCGCCCATTTACCCCTCGGACATTATGGGTTTCAAAATGGCTTCACGACTTTATTTTTCTTTTCTTTTCTTTTCTTTTTCTTTTTCTTTCTTTTCTTTTCCTTTTGGAATACTACATGGTCTTCAACTATGGGTAACACAAACCTATCCTGGGTTGCCAACGCATGTAAGGCCGGCTTTGCAAGCGAAAGGAAGCGAAATTCGACTATTGAAGCGATACGGGTGCGGTGTGTGAATTAGCATAAGGAGAATTTCAAGTTGAAGCTTCTTTGGGCGTAATTGACCAAAACTGTTAAGCATGGAATTTGTTCTAGCATAGAGGTGACAAAACGTTGATTTAAATTTTCCTTAAAAGCAATTCAATTGTCAGTGTATGAACAATTGTTCAATTGAAAACATTACACATGGTAAGGCACAAAACATGATAATATTTTTCAAAAGGCTGTATATATATAAGCGAATGAAAGCTTTTGATATAGCCAAAATGGCTAGGCTGTGCATATCAAAGCTAAACATACAAAAATATCCTTGCCTACTATGGCTAATACATAAGTCTAATCAAAATTAGTAATGAGTTGATAAGCCCCGGTAACATACAAAAATCATAAGGGGGCTAACCACCTCCTTCTTGTGGTGGTGGTGGTAGATACGAGAGAAAACATTCTTCTTTGCTAGAACATCGAGTAAGGCTGCGTGCGTGGTGGGCTCTCTCTCACGATCAGGGACACGAGGAAGACCCGGATCGTCATGATCTGCTTTGGCGACATAGAGTAGCCTTTGGGTCCAGCCTCGATCCTAGGATGCTGTGTAGGCGCTGGTGAAGCCGAATGGCATCCCATCACACCGGCTGTCTCTCTCGGTACATGGTTTGGCCTCCGGCGAATGGTGTCTTTGAATAGGATGGGCCGAGAGCCATCTGCTGCGTGTGTAGTGCATGGAGGGAGGCAGTGGAGGTGACATCGTGGAGCAGGACTCTGTTGTATCTCGAGCTGAGGCGGGTATATCATGCGTATGGTGGTCCTCGGCCCTCTGACCCGGTACCTCCTCCCCAGTCATGTAATTACGTGGCGGAAAGATACGGGCATAGTCGTCGCCAGCTCAGCGACATGACCGGGGGCATCGGACCCTCATCTTGATCCTGGGCTCATTTGGAAATCCTAGATGCTCGAGAACATGGCGGGGAGAGGTCTCGGCATAAGTGTGGAAGACTCTGCCTTTCGGGCTGGAGTCCTTAGATAGACCTTGCTCCTCGACCCCTTGCAGAGGCCATAACCGGCTGGAGGACTGAGACCGTCCCAGAGATCCGCCGGCTCAAGAGCCTCCAAGATGGCTCCCTCCCTCTGCACACATAATCTGCGGAGGGAATAAGCTCGTCTGTAAGCTAGATGGTCGTCGGCCCGGCATCGCGGCGGGTACCTCTGTAAAATCTTGGTCAATGGTGGTGTCGGCGGTGCCGAACCGTCTCGCGATGGCGGGTGGGCGTCTCTGTAACCCTCTTGCATTGGCGGCGGTATATCACGAGGCCGAAGCTGCTGAAATATCGGCCGCTCACGGTACTCATGGCGATCATCAATCTTTGGGGCGAAGCTCACGCGGACTGGTTGATCCTGCAGGCGTCATCGGTGTTAGAAACTGCCGGTACCACTCGTGGGTAGTATTATCTTGCCTCGAGAGTGCATGAAAGGCAATAAGAATAATCTCGATCTCATGGACTCCGGTATCTAGGGTCCGGCCCTCGGTCTTGCGGGGACATCGTAGTCACGACTCGATGGAAGCGATTACAGGATGGAGTGAACATTCCGAATGGGGTTCCTGGCTCAATGGCCTCCCGAATCCTCGGGGCCGGGGCGACCGAGTGAGGTGATGAAGTCGCCTGCGGCCGGTGTATTTGGTGACCAGTATGGGGATGATGACCTTCGCCGGGCTCGATGTGCGGGCAAAGCGGAAGCAGGCCTCAAGACTCTCCTCTGGTCTAGGTGATGGAACCTGGTCCCATCCGTGTACGATAGAGTCGAATCTGAGGCTCGTCAGTCACGCCCTCGGGGACCGGTGATGTCTTGGGGCTGGACCAGGAGGCGGGGCCTTCCTCTCGGGTGTCTTGCCAGATCTCTGCCGTAGTAGAATCTGGACCATACGTCTGAACCATGCCAAATGTAACTAAAATCTCTTGGAGGAGGCTCGACTCACTTGAAAATACAGCGAGGCTCTGTATCTCTGACCCCGAGGCTCTCTGGAGGTGGCCCGAATCCCTACGGAAGTAAACAAGCGAACCGGGCTCATTAATTCACTTATTTGAAATCGGCCACTGGAAATATCAAAGGGGCTCATGAAAAGACCAGATGCTAAGAGCGGGGCACAAAGCTGAACCAAAGCCGCGGCGGTCTGAGCGGCAGTGGAGGCTCACTTGAAGGCTCGGCGGTGGCGGCCCAGTGCGAAGTGTGGCCAGGTTGTAGTGAATGCCAGCGTGGTGGATGCTCGGTGGGACTAGATCTTTACTTTCAGTTGAAGGTGTACCAAGTAGAACAGGATACCTGAGCGAAGTACTGGCCTTTCGGTCGTCTGGCGAAACTGCTTCCGTGATGGCGATGAGTGGCGGATCTTTGGCTTCGAAAACGGCGGCCGACGGTGGCGGTCGGCGGTGCGAGGCAGCTGGGACTCGGGAGGCTTATTTGGAAGGAGGAGAATAACTGAAGTGGCAATTTGGACAAACCCCCTCCGAGTTTAAATAAACTGTTGTGCTTGGCATCTCCTGCAATTCCCGCTATTTTTACTTATGAATTTGACTAATTTGAAATACACCGCTGCGATTAAAGAATTTTAATTAATTAATAATATATAAAATAAGAATTATTATTATAAAATTTACTATATGCTCTTGTAATTAAAATTTAAAACACACTACTATACTATACAAACTAACTTACTAGAAAATGAAAAATACTAAGTTAAAATTTTAGAAAAATAAACTGAAACTAACTAAATTAACTAGAATTAAAATGAAAGTAAAATTGTGGAGCGCAATTAGGTTTGAAAACACCGAACCCAGTTCAATCCCAAAATTACTCAAGGGGTCCAAGGAGGCTGATCTCTCGACCCTGTGATAACTGGGTTGACTCCGTGTTATGTTGGGTGCCCAAATTGTTGATCACACTCTCTGTGATGGCTTAAGATTGAAGCGGTGGCTTGTAGTGTTGATGGCAAGACTAAACTTTCTAGCCGTCTTGTAGTGATCTCTCCTACAGATTCTGGACATTTTGCTCACCGCATGCGACCTAGTGCAAACAGCTTCATTAATAGTTCTTTGATTTTCATTTTCTAGCAACTCATATTTTGTTGTTCGAATGAAAGATGTTCAACTCGAGGTCATGTTACCAAAGGTAAAGTTGCATGACTCCATTCGGCGCAATTTATGATGATTGCATTCTTTGTGGCAAATGGTCTTCCTAAAATGATTAGTTATGATTGGGTTCACTTGCAATTGGCTCAGTGTCAAGCACCACAAAATCTACTAGGTAGTAGAATTTGTCTATTTTCACTAAGACATCCTCAACTATCCCCTTAGGGATTTTCACTGATCTATCGGCCAATGAGAGTGTGATATTTAGTGCGTTTAAGTTCACTAAACCCTAGCTGGCAATATCTTGAATCGACATTAGATTCTGCTTGGCTCCTAAATCAAGCAATGATTTGTCTATCTGATTCCACCAATATTGGTGAAATTGTGGGAGATCCTGGATCTTGTATTTGTGGGAGTGTGCTTTGGACCTTGCCCGAATTGTTCAGTGAGAAATGCCTTATTCTCAATGCCTAATCCGCTTCTTGATTGTGCAAAGATCTTTCAAAAAATTTTGCATAAGCGAGGACTTGTTTAATTATGTCCAACGAGTATGTTAACCTTTACTTGCCTTAGGTTTCGAAAATGCACCGCTTCTTTGAGATGCCTTCTTCTTACCTCTAAGTGCTTGGCAGAATGGAGGTGGTGTCTGCGGTATTTCATTGAATCCTCCTTTAGAATGCGCTGTTGCAGTTCTTCTCATACATGGATTCTTCAACGGGTTTATGAGGTGATCATATCTTTCGACCATCGAGATCAATTATAGCCTTAACTTCATCCATTCTGAGTTGTTGGTTGACCACGACCTCATAAGTTCCCTTGGGATTAGGGGCGTTTTGTGATGGAAACCTCCCTTTATCTTGTACCTCTGGCAACATTTGATTTCAGTGATTGAATACTGTGGGGTTGTCAATTTTCTGGTTGAGATTGCTCTCGAAACCGTATTATTCTCTTATTGATGTACTTTCAGGTATCAATCAGCACATTTTGAGTTGCACATTGATTCCTTTTGTTCCTCAACAAAGTTGCCCACCCACACTACTCAAATTCAATATGGCTTGTTCCACTTTGGAGAAGAGGATGATGGTTGTTGTGACGTGAGGAACAGCGAGTTTGGCACAGGGTGGCGGGGATTGGGTCTCCATGCAAGGTTAGGAATTAGTTCCTCCAGTGGGTGTAGGTATTATAACTAGACATTGGATTGTTGTGGCTTGTGTTGTCCTCTGGTGTTTGCACATTCGACATCAAATCCTTCACTTCTTGGGGCCATGGCCATGGATTCTGCCCCAGGTCTGAGGGTTGGAAGTGGTGCGAAGTTGGTGTGTGTGGATTTTAGTCTTGTGCTAACTGGAGCTGTTTGCCTTCAAGCTCCTCCACTTTCCTAGCTAGGTTGAAAATCCTAGCTCTCATTTCCTTTCACTGCGCGGTGCATACATCCCACCCCTTTTGGTTGGTGTTGGTCTCATCCACATCCAATTCTCTACAGGGTTAGGCTCATTGACCCTTAGAAGTTTCAACCACGTAATTTAAAAAATCATAGCTTCATCAGATCGTGTTTTGTAAAGATCTCCTCCACACATGGTTTCCGAAACCTCTGCTGGCGAGACATACCACCATAGAAGTGGTTCACCAACATCAGTATCAAACCATGATGGCCAGACCCAGGGGCACGATGAGGTTTCCATAAATCTTTCCAAACAACGGTAAGGCTCTCTCGCATCATGAGCACAAAAATGCCGTTATCTGTTTCAATTGTTGGTCTTATGAGCGAAGAACTTCTTCGGGAGTCACACTTTCTTGACTCAGCCCAATTCGGCCAGTTCTAGGCCTGATGGTTGGTTGAAGACACATCTTGTGCTGTCCTTTAAAGTCAATGAAATGTCCTTTTAGCCCAGTGAAATCCATGTCCGTCATACCTTGCCGTGAAGGTAGTGCAAACCTCATAAATCCTAATAGTGTATGGATTTTTCATTTTCCATCTCATGATATGTGGGGAGTAGGGAGTACCAAATATCGCCTCAACGCTACATCTTGGCAGGAAGATGATAGGATGGTACTAACTCTGGGAGGGTGGATGTGATCCCTCATGGTTCTGGGAATTTGGTTCATAGGGGTTTCTGTTTGACTGTTGTTCTCAGGAGTATGGGATCATGAGCATCAGTGTGTACCTTTGACTTCTTATTGGGTCGGGTTTTGTGTCTTGATTATCAGTCACACAATTATGTCTCACATCCTTGTTGCATAAACACCTATTAAAAATTTATAGAGACAGCGAAGCACACAACCAGCTTTGCGAGTTAAGATTGAAAATTAAAGCGTTGTAAAACAAAAGCGGTGCGATTCTTAGTGTTGAAAGCGCGATTCTGCTTAGTGACAAAAGTGGTAAAAGGTTGCCTCCACTTGTGATGATCTAGTCACTTCATTTCTACATTATTGGTTTGGCACCGTCACAGTGGCAGCGTAATTTGATTAGTGCCACGGTAGGCTGACTAAAATCAACAAATTTATATACTTCAGGAACCCTGCCTCTTTGCAGTGATCAAAAGCTGCGATATAGAGTGAATCTAGAGGTCGAACACGGGGATGGGTTTTCATCCTAAAGATAAATCTGGCATGAGTGTAAAGGTAAGGCTTTCATTTGGACTTTTGGTTCTTCAAGCAGGTACAGAGTAAGTTGGCGAAGTGTAGCGAAGTAAAATTGAAAAATTAACTTTGAAGATTTAGGTCACTAACATTGAGATCAGGGCCAACAAATCTCGGGTTTTATCCTCGCGTTATGACAAGCAGCCTATAGTCGAGGCATAACCGGATCCCATGTTTAACTAACAAACCTCACCGCCATGAAATCAACTCTATTTGAGTCGACAATTGTATGCATCTATGGCCTTCTTTGTGTTTGAAGCCCTAGCGGTAAATATCATCTCGGAGAATGCGTAAAGACCATCTGTGACCACAGTGCATCTAGCAATAAGTATACCTTGTATCTAAGCATGGAAGTATTGTTGATCAGTAACATTGTCTTTCTATTCAACCCTATTTTGAGAAGATAGGGCCGCCATCTGATACTGTGGCACAACACAAAAGAGGACAACATGCACATACCAAGTTAGCTTCCTTCCTCTTTAAAGAAAGAGGCAGTAAGCATCTCTTGAGTTGTCATCCTCAGGGAGTGTTTGGCAGCGAATGAGGAAAGAGGAGAGAAGAGAGGAAAATAAAACCACAACACTAAAAAACGAGACTTTATTTTAAAAAAATGAAAACTTACAAATTCTTCTCTCCCCAAGTGTTGTAAGTTGCAAGGGAGGGGCTTATACAGATACCTCGATACATGAAAATACAAAACCTATTTGAAAGCTAAATTAAAGAGATAAGTAATACACCGTTTGAGTGATTAGCATTAAATCACAAAAAACATGGCGAGGCGTGAATTTCGCTAGGAGTGAAAAATTTATTAAGTGAAAAATTTAATAGGTAAGCGAAATCACCATCACATAAGCGAAAATAGAATTCGCTAAAAGCACTTGAATTTATTTAGCCTAACGAAATTTATTAACAAGCGAGAACACCCAGTGGTAGAGAAATCATGAATTTCATGGAAACGTTAGCCATGGCTGGCGGTTTGAATCTGCGAAATTTGGAGATTCGCTAAGGTAATTTTTCGCTAGGTGAGAATTTTAGCAATCTAGCGAAAATTTTAACTCTAGCCGAAAATTCAGGCTTTGTTGATCTCACTTTGCATTTCATCCTGTCTTGGCGCATCGGTGTTCTTCACTTTGCCTTCATTTTCTCATTGATTCTTGGTATAATTGATGACTGACATTGGGATCAATCTTCATGATTCATCATACATCCCGATATTGAGCTTGCTAAAGTAACGCTAGCACAAGCGACCCAGCCAACCTCTAAGCGCAGAGTCACTAAGAAGACTTGAACACTTCCAGTGGCATTAATGGCGTGATTAGTGCGCAAAAAGCACTCAAAACCTATCTAATATAGGGTTCAAATTGTACTTTTTGGGCACTAATCACTGTCGATTTTTACCCTTGGAGTCGCGGTTCTACCGCACGATGGCGTCAAGCTATGAAGTCAACGTACTCTTGTTTCTCCATCCAGCGGCCGACCGAGGATCGCGAGGGCCTCGGACATCATGACCGTTTCCAATCTTCCGGTGGTCCTCGCCAGCTTCGGTGCTTATGACGGTGTTATCTCGATAAGAAATGGTCGATCTTGTCTCTGAACACCGCCCGGAGACGATTATGTTGATGACTCCGCCACGCGTGCGTCTTAGATCGATACGTAGTCTAACAGCCTCGCTCGGCATATAGTTGAGAGGAGGCCATCTTGGAAGTACATATCGTCTCGAAAGGGCTTGTGACCAGGCGGAGCTGTTATGACTTCTTGTTCCATTTCAGGATAAAGTCCATCGTAGAGTCTGCCTCGGTGAGTCCGCGCCTCTCTTATTCCGAGACTTCTATGCGGGTGCTTGAGCATGTCGGCTTCCACTGGTGAGCCTAGATTGGAGCTATTGTCGTGACTCACGAGGCCATCACTACCATCGATCGATGGCGACTTATGCCCCTTTTCACCTTCCGCCTCAGAGCCCGACGGAGGACCAATGGGTTCAGATATTCTGCGGACAGCCCTCAGGTGGAGCAGTACAGAGCCTCAGGCTCTGGGACCCTTAGTACCGACATCTCCGCTAGTTCAGTGCCGCTAACTCTGCTGCCCTGCATTGTCTTTCGGGGCCTTTCGTGCCATCCCTCACAGGACGGTGTTGCGGCGAGCACGCCGGCACCACCTCCATGACATATCACTATTTCCTGGGACTTTTGATCATCGCCAGGCGTTCGCCACGTTCTCTCTACGCCAGGCATCATTTGTGGCGCCCATGTAGCCCTCGTAGATGGATGACTCATGCGGGGTACATACATGCGCTCGAGACCGGCGCCATACTCGCGCCGGTCGGGACATCCTGTCACGGATTCGAGTCCACATGGGCCTCCCTGCGATCTCCCATATGTACTTGTCGGGCCAGCTTCGCTCTACTCCGGCGAGCGGGTACCCCCTCCCGCCCGGCCCTGCGGACTCCTTGATGTCCTAGCGGCTCGGTGCGACACCTCTGCTTGACACCTCAGCCCCGTCGGGCGAGACACCTCTTCACCAGCTACTAGCGAGAGTGCCTTCCTCCACTGCTCTCGATCCACACACCCCCATTGCGGTGATAGCACACTTAGTTGGGGAAGTTGAGTGATAAATGATTTTATACTTAGATATCATTTTTTGCACTTTTGAGTCTACTACATGTAATAACCCATTTTGTATGTTTAGTGGCTTGCTTTGCTTCTTTTGAGGCAATTTGTTTTGAAAAATTTGAAATTTAGTGACACCTGTTTAATTATACATATCAGACCGCTCAGTTTCTTAACTAATTTGCAACAATTTTTGCCCCCATTTTTTTTGGGGTTTTGCCTAACCTGCAAGTTGAAAAATTGAAACACTGCCCAATGCCATTGATACAAGATTAGTTCCATGCATGATTAAGTGGTTGGTCAGTTGAAGTCTCCTGGTATTCAATCTTTTTCTTCCACCTTTAGCTAGCCACACCTTTGTGCTGGGTTCCCACATGCACGAAGAATTGCATAACTCCTTCATAGTGCAAACTTTCCCTAGTTTCATTTACCACATGTAAAAGGTTATGGTTCCCTAGAAAGAGGTAATGAAGTCTTCCAAAGCAAAGAAAAGACAAAGAAAAAGAAAGAGAAGAGAAAAGCCGCGGCCTTTACCTTGAAGCAGAAACGATCTGGGGTTCTGAGAAAATCTTTAAATCCTGGTGCCCTAAGCCTTTGTTGGTTGGGAGCCACCAACTTAGTGCTCGCTACATGGGTGGATGGGTGAGGTTTAGCGAGTCGTAGGTGTTGGAATTTCAAATGCATTCAGAGTCCGGGGTGAAACCCGAGGAGTTAGTGGTCGAAAGATCCTCGTGGCTTGATGCCCTAAGCCTTAGTTGGTTGGGAGTCATCGGTGGACCCCCGTTACATGGACTTTGGTGAGGTCGATTTCTCAGCATTGCATCCTACAATACAAAAATGTAGAAATAAGAGTGGAACCAGATTTATTTAGGTTGGTCAATGTGCTAGGACTTAGCAGTAGCTTGGTTGGGAGAGCAGTTTAGCAGGTTATCGTTGAAAACTAATCACATAAACACTTAGATTTTGGTGGAAGTTTCAGGTCGATTCCCTTGGGATAGATACTGTAATACCCCAAAAATACCCTAGAATTTTATAATAAAAATTATTATATATTCCAGGTATAATTGAAACATTAATGGTTAATAAATGCTATATACTAGGAGAAAAACTTTTAGGGTTACATAAAGCTAACATAGATCGATTCGGAAATGACTATAGGTCATCCTTCCTAATCTTGAGAAAGGACCGAGGACATTCGTTGCCTTAGAACCTAGCTCAGTATTTGAAACTTCAAGAGGTTCTTTTACACTTTATTTCTCAGTTGGGTTTTCAAAGCCATCAACCTCCTTGTTTTAGAAACCCCAAATCGAAATTATTAAATGATTAGGTCAAGCGTGACTCATTTGCATGAAGAAAAGCCATCCTTGAGATGACCTAGACCACTATACTGCGGTAGCTTTGCTCGACGGTAGGAATCCTAGGATATAAATATTGTTGATTCGAGTACACCTGCTGTACGATGTGGGCTCCTACATGGGGATGGTAAGCAGTCTCTCATGGATCCCTCTAGATTAGCGACACTTTCCCATAGCATATCATCCTGCATATGAGCCAAGCTAGATGTTGCTGTGGCTAGCGTCTCATACATATTCCTATGCCATTCATCTTGCTTGTCCATTCTTTCATGTAGCGCTTGGTGGTGATCGTGGAGCATCTTTGTAGCATTTGATTTTCAAATACATTTTAAGTCATCCTTCGCCTCCTCTTATCTCTTTTACGCACAAATTCTGCATTCTTTCAACAAACACCAAGAAGCCTTTTCTTTAAGACAAAGGTTATTAAAGTGTGTTTTTAATGTCAAAACCCTTAAGCTTTCTACCAACTCTTAGCGAGCTTTAAATCGTAAGCTCCCGGACAATTGGCCTTAGGGTACTAGGTGTTGAAAGTTTGCCAAGTTTACTTGCTCTAGGGAAGGAAGGCTACGAGGCTAGACTCACTCCTCCTTGACTTTTTATTGTATTTTTGCTTTTTTTACACTTGATATTTTTCTTGTTTTTTTTTTTTTCTTTTCAACTTTACTCATTTCAACCAATTTGGAGTTATTTTTCCTATGGAAAAATAACTCCCCCAAACTTGCTCCTCACCACATTTCTCAATTATGTTCAAATCCTCATGTTGTAGGTGAGTTTGGTTCTTATTGAGGGATAGTGATGCATATGAAGAGTTAATGGCTTCGACTTGGTTTTTTTTTATAAACAGAATTTTGGCTCTTTAAGGCTCGACATCTTGTCTTTAGAGGAATATGCATATGCATATTAATAGGATTAGCTTGAAAGGCACGATCTTTCCAGGATGGCCTATATCATTTGCTTAATTATTTGTGTTGCCTGGTTGCCTCAGCGATAATAAACAAGTTCTAGAACCATATGAAGTCAAATTAGATGGATTCTCATAAACCTTCTCTAACTGACAAGCGCACTGAGGGTACTTAGTGACCACGTGCATAGTTTTGAGAAACCAGCTAAATAGCCTATTAAAGAGATAACTCATTAAGCATTAAGTCCTATTATATCTAATGTGTCCATATGCCAAGGTTTCATTTATGGTCCTTATTGACATCACAGCAACTCCAAGCAAAACTCAATTAACTAAATAAACTCTAACTAAAAAAAATATGCAAACTAAGATATAAGTTAGGAAGCATCAAACAAGTCATTATCGAGAAAAGCACGAGAGAAAATTTCATCCTCAAAGTTGTCATTTGCAACATGTAAGAGGTGTGACATGATAAACTAACAAAAATAAGCACCCCCGAACTTTGAGATGAACATTGTCTAAATGTCTAGCAATGAGCAAGGAGCGATAAAGTAAAGGGTAATGAGGATTGGAAAAGTGAACTCCACTTTGTAGTCTTGGCCACTTTGAGTAGGAACCTTGATGATTTTAGACAGTGACATTGGTGTACTACCTTGATACCTCTTTGCTTCTTTGGAGCCATGAAAATTGGCTTTGGCATTTTCTCAAACACTTGGTGTGCACCAACTGTCGCCCTCAAATAATTGAAGGTTTGATTCTTCAAAGCCTCCTTCAATACATGCAAATCACTCCACAATCAACAATAATCCACAAGAACCCAAAAACAAACAACCAAGAACAAAAATTTTTCCATTAACTCCTCTTTGATGCTTGGAATGATGGATGGAAAATTGGGGTTCAACAAGGTAAGTTTGTGGGTTTGTGATGGGTTTTGAAGCTTCGATGATGAAGATGGATTGAGGAGGAATGTGATTTAGGTTTGAGTGGATGGGAGATGGTGAAAGTGAAGTTTGAAGTTACAAGGGTTGGAGGGAAAGAGTATGACAAGATAGAGTATAAAGTAGGAAGAAAAATGGGTTTTAAAGGGTTAAAAGCCTCTTTTTTTTCGTGGCTGTGGTCAGTCACGTCAACTTAATTCTGCTTTCGGCACCCACATTTTTATCAACTTGTTATACTCATATCTCCTTCATTTTAGCTCGGAATTTGGACCATGTAAGGACTCGTTAGGCTCTTTCAATGCAGAATGTGCTCATGGGTTGAGGTGAACCATTTGGAGCCTCAATCAATACAGAAAAATCAGAATGTTCAATGCTGTCCAGTGTGATGATTTCTTGACTTCTTAGGTTCTCCTTGCTTTGTCTCTTGCCCATATCACTTGCTATCCTTCAAAAGTCTTCATGTACTATATATTCTCTCAAAAAATTCACTCAATAAGGAACCCTTAATACTTCATTCATGCTTAAACCATCTCTTGTCTTCAATTCTCCTCAAGCGATCATGAACCTTCAATTATATTTAGTTCAATTTGGTTTCTTTTCATCTCAAAACACAAATTTGGTGAACATCTCACTCCATTTTTTTCACACTTCAAACACTATAATTACATCAACCACTTTCCAACTTATTGCCTTCGCTCTTGCAAACTAGTCATGACAACATGTTGAGCTTCAAACTTATCGTATTCCACACTAACAGCAAAGTTAAAACATTCTTTGGAATTTTCATCCAGTGATAAAAAACAGCGACAAATAAAATAACTAAAAAAATAGAAAAAAGAAAGAGAATGGATAGAATCCTTATTACTTAGCTAGGTTACCTCCCAAGAAATTGCTTTCGGATTTTTAGAGTCGATAGACTCATTGGAATATTACTAGTGCTTCCATTTGACCAAATATTTCATCTTGGAAATACTTTCTCTTCATAATCATTCAGCTCAAGGTTGTTTCTTCCCGGACTTTGAAGAGGAAGAAACTCAAAATCTCCTTTAGTGGCTGGTGGTTCAGCCACAATTTCTTCAAAACAGTCCCTCTATGTGAAGTAGATGTAAACACATTTATGTAAGAATTTGTTGAACTATGTGCCACTTTTGATTGAAGGCAAGGCTGCGGAATTTTTCTGCACATGGTCTTTTCTTGCTCCACGTGAGGTAATGGTTGGAGAAGATTGAGACTTTGCTTTCTCCTCACCTACAAGCAAGGTGAGCTCCCTTGTTGATGTCAATCCATGCTTGGCTTGAGGAAAGAAGTGGTCTTCTTAGTATATGAAAATTTTGTAAATCCCTTCTTGCCCCAAGTCACAAAATCCATGGGGAAGGCCAAATGTGTCGATCTTCACCAAAATGTTTTCAATAGCCATTACTTGACTTACTTCTTCAAATTTCGAAAATTTATCCAATAATGACTCTTCATCATCTAAGTTGTTTAAGTGCCTTGTTCTCAATTTCCAACTCATTTCACCTTCTTCCACGATTTCAAGATGGAAATTTGCACTGCTTGCTCAAAGGAATTATCAATGCATTCATTGGGATTTGGCAAAGTGTTACAAGGAGAGAGGTCCTAAGAAATTTTCCTTGAATGCTTGGACGAAGTGTCCTGTTTGAACTCTACATTTTCAATCTAGCACTAGTGTTGACTTGGAAGGCATCTAAATTTGGAAATTTCTGCTCATGAAGATTAATCCTCTTCTTGTTCCCTTCCATGTAGATAAAAATCTGCTCCTTAACGGGAGACAACTCTTCTTCCTCTTGAAATGTGGGATTTGAACTCCCTTGATAAGGCAATACTCCAACGCCATTCCATGAGGGAGTCATTGTGAATTCTTTGGTCCAATTGATGAAGAAGTAGTTCAAGCTTGGCTTCTATGGAGGCAAATCTATCTTCTATTGAATGTTCCTCCATAAGTACCAACAAATAAGAAAATAAACAAAAGAAAATAAAGTACAAAATACTAATAAAAAAAATTAACTAAGAAACAAATCACAACCAAAAAGATAAAAATAAAAATTGCCTAAATTAGCATGTTACCCATTCTTCAAAATGTCAACTTCCAATGAGAGAGTGAACCGCGCCAGTCCCCGGCAACGGCGCCAAAAACTTGTTTAAAGAGACCAAATTTGATGTATATGTGAAAATATAGGTCACTTGAGAGTGAATGTGTGTCAAAGCTGATTTGAAACAAAGTAAGTGTACTCAAAAACTAAAATGAAAAAGTATTATAACCTCAGCCCCTTTCCGCAAGTGCATGGGTCATACAAATACAATAAGTGGACTCTAGGAGTCCGGATATCGTACCGACGAGGATTGGAGGTTCTCTGTGGTGGAGTTTGATCTTCCCCAGATACAGAGCTCTTCACTTGTTGGCGACCCGAGTAGGATGTCGAATAAAATCATTTGTTAAACATTGATTTAAAATTAATCCTAAAAATCTACCAAATAAACAACTACTTAATTCTAAAATGTATGAAGAGAGTCACTAGGGATGGGGGTAATTATTTACAAAACAGTTTGCATTTCCTTGAAAGTGCAACATTTGTGAGTTGAATGCTAGGTTGTCCAAGAGCAAAAGTAGTATAGCTTCAATTTCTCCATACACCATACATTTCACTATCTAACACACCATATTCCTTTCGGGACAAATGGGTCTAAATAGCTACTTGTATGGGGTGGCATTCTTTAAGATTTGATTGTTTTCTTTTTCAATACTTCACGACCATTTCAGGGCCGAAGAATTCTTGCCCCCATAGGCAGGGATAATAAAGCCTTCTCCAATGAGTGGTATCTCGTCCTTCAAATCTAATAAATTTTCATCTCCTTGATTAGATCTTTTGCTAACCGCGGGATCAGGAATCCTTTCATTGGAGCTAAGGAGAAACCTCCCGATCAACTAAATTGATACATCATCTAATTAATCCTCACACACCATGGTAAATTGATCTATCAAAGTAATTTTTCGAGTTCATTGGTTCAGATATTAGTCTAACATACCCCCTAAGTTACCGCTCTTTACTCTCGGGAATCTCCATCTACGTGTCACTCGGAGGGCCTCCTGGAAATCGGAGCAAAGAGAATCTGACTCTTTTTTGGGTATAAGCTACTAATATTAGAACGATTCATTATATGAGCAGTACCCGATTATATAGTCGAGTATTCAAACCCCTGAAAATAAAGCGAAAAAGCGCAAATCTGAATGTTCAACAATTAAACTGACCACAGGGTGTTTAATGTTCCATTCTTAGTTCCAATCATCAGTAATCAAACAAAAGTAAGAACATGAAAGAAAGAAATCAAGAGAAAGAAAAATCAGTTTGAGTTTCAATCTTCTCCTCAACAGTAAAGAGATGAGATAATCTGAGTCTGAAACACCGAAATCTCTTCAATAGAAATAAAAATCTGCTCTAAAACTACTCTAAGATATATTAAATAAAAATCTGCTGACAAAAACTAAGAAAATGGGCGGTTTAGAGAAAACCATGAGAGAGAAAATCCAGATTCTTAGCTTCAATCTTTGTCTGAACCTTAGTGAAATCTGAATATATGTTATACAGCACCGAAATCTCTTCAATAGAAATAAAAATATGCTCTAAAACCACTCTAAAATCTAAACAAATCAAATCTACGAGAAAAAGAAATGGAATGGGCGGTCACAGAGAGGAGAGCCCCATGAGAGGGGCTCTCGATCTTCACATTGCCTCTTTTACCTAAAAAAGCAGTATATATGGTCCTAGGGTGAAATGGGGCTTGAAATTAGGTCAAAATATCTTTTCGACCTTTTTTGGGTTTTAAAACGGCATTTTGGTCGTGACACGGTCAGCGACATCAAATCTGGTCGCGACATCAATTACGGTTGCGACATCGAATGCAGTCGACATCATTTTACGGACAGCAAGCTGGTTTCTTCTCAACTGTCGGGGCCATAACTTCTTCGTTTTAACTCGGATTTGGGCGTGTGAGTACTCGTTGGAAAGCTCTTTGAATGTAGAATGCAGCCATGAGGGAATTTGAACCATTTGTTGTTCCATATGGTACATAAAAATTCATCTTTCCAGTAGCGCGCTGTGAGACTCTCGGTTGACTCTTCTTTTGGAAATATATTGCTCATTTCTTGCCAAATCACTTGCTTTTCATCAATAATCCTACAAAACCAAGTTTAGAGGAAATTTTATGAGTTTTACATGAATATGGATATTAAATGCACAAAATAGCATGTGAAATGATCTCAAAACATAGATGAGTTTTACACTCATCAGTAGCGCTTGGTGGTGATCGTGGAGCATGCTGCTGACATTTTTGTTTATCAGCTTGTCCTAATGCCCTAATGGTGGCATCTCATCTCTCTCGTCCTCTTCTTCTTCGGCTATTGTTGTTTCTTATTCTTCTTTTGGTTCTTCTCCTCCTTCTTCCTCTGAGGCTTTCCTCCCTAAATCATAGTCTGGCATGTCCCTAGGCACCTGTCTTTTGACTGACTTCCTTGTCTTGGTTTTCAAACTCTTGACATAGATAGGCATAAGGTGTGGTGTCTTTTCTTCATTTTCTTCAATCGGCACTTGGCTCAATAGGCATAGCTTTGTGATTAAGGATGGGAATCCTATGGCTATGTTTGAGGCCCTCTCCATTTGTTCTAGAATGTCTTCATTGATAACTCTTTCGATGTCAAAGGGGATATCATGACAAATGGCGTACACATATAATGCCTTCTCCTTTGTGATCTCATAGGCCTTCAGATTGAGACACCACCCTTCCTTATAGTGTTCTAATGTGCTTGATCGTCTATCAAGTCTTTTCAAATTTCAGTTGATAGTTTCTCTCAGGGCTCGGAATCGAGACTTATCCACTTCTCATAGGGCATAAAAGTTGTTGATGTTTTCTAGACTGCAAGGCACCCATTTCCCTCTCACCTAACAGGTATGGTCACATTGATTAAGGACATTAGCATAAAATTCTTGGACTATCCTGCCTATACCTGTCGGAGGGTGACTTGCAAGTTTCTCCTATCCCTTTTGTTGTATAACTCTTTCGAAGTAGGCATTCGGAAGTGCAAACCCTCTTTCTGCAATGACTCTTATTGTGTGTAGACTAATATTGAACAACGCCATTGTAGAGAAGCTGACAAATTTGCTTATATCGTAATCTTGCTCTCTTAACGATCCATCACCTCTAGACTGTCTTTGCCGCTTCCTTAGTGCCATTCTGCTCTTGTTTCCTAATCTTTCTGAGATGATGGAAGGAAGATTAGAGGCTTTAGTGTGGATGAAACAGGTAGTGGGCTAGGGTTTATATAGGATGGTAGAGAAGACGAAGGGGATGAATACTTATGGGGAATTAAGGTGAAATCAATGAGGAATGAGGAAGGTTTTTTTGTGTTGGAAAGGCTGATTCGTGCCACAGTAGGTATGCAGAATCAATAATATTTATATCCTAAATTCCTACTGTCGTAGCAAAGCTACTGCAGTATAGCGGTTCTAGGGTCGAACACAGGAATGGGTTTTCTTCGTACAAATGATTTACATTGAAGGCCAAAATGGTGAATTCAATTTGGATTTTAAGGTTTCGTAAAAACAGGGGGATTTTGATGGTGAAAACTGGAAATGAAAATGAAGTAAAATAAGAAAAATAATAAAATAGGTCTCCTTGAAGTATCAAGACACTTGGCTTAGGATGCTAAGGCAACTGAGGGTTTCCAGGGTCATTTCCTCGCGTTGGGGAGAATGACCTATAGTCATCTCAGGCAGGATCTTCAACAACTATAAACCCTAACCCAGAAATAATTATCCTTTTGAAAATTGGTGTTCAACGGCGGCCCGGTGGTCCCACTAGAAAGTGGCATCAGTCTCCTTGACTCACAGCCAATGGATCATAGAGGGTAACTAATGAGTCTCAATGGATTTGGCAATAGCATCCAGACCACAAAGCTTGCAAATAGCCATTGAGGAGATTAAAGGGATAAAAACCTAAAGTTAGAAATGGAACAAAAGCGCAGTAGTACGCATGAAGAGCAGGGAACCCTCAATAACCCGAGATCCACACACACAGAAGCCTTCTCCTTAAAAGAGGAAGGGGTTTTAGCTGCTCATCCTCCGAGTTTTCATCCTCGAAGGGTGTTTGGCTGTGCAGAAAGTGCAAAGAAAATGAGAGAAAGTGGAGAGAAAGTGCAAAAAGCGGGAGAGCTGAAAGCTGCTCCCGTCAAATTTTATTGATTAAGTGATGTCTTTTACAAAGCTTGATTGAGGCTTAAATAGGTGCTCAGTGTATGGGAAATTACAAAAAAAACCAGAATGAAAATCCATTACAAGGGACAAATTGGGAAGAAACGAAAGAGAGGCAAAAAAAAGCAAAGAACGGGCGGCGAGGATGAAACGAGGCGGGATGAGCGGTGGCAAAAGGCATGAGAATAGTGTCGGGGAACATGAATAGTGCGCGTAGGAATTTCCTGCAGCTCCAAATTTTCTACATTTTCTTCTCTTCTTTCACATACGGTCTACGATCTTGCTATCTTTGGGTTGGCTCAGTGGATTCGTGCTTGGATCGACTCGGCATAATTTTTGTACGATTAGCTACATAGCGCAAATTTTGCCACAAATAGAGTGGTAGAATAGCAAGGACCTTAATGTGCCGATCGGGTTAATTAGAATGATTAGTACACAAAAGCACTCATAACCCCTAAAATAAATAGGGTTCAAATATAGCACTTTTTGGGCACCTAATCAAAGCGAGGAAACTTGCAGGATTTAGGTGTGGGTGGAGGATTAGATGTGCGAGGAAGAGAAGAGGAGCAGTTTCTTGTAATAAACGGTTTATCCTATGGGTGTGGGTATTTGAAAAGTCCCAAACCCGCTGCAACGAATATGTTGCCCACGGCAATGGACAACTTAAGTGACGTGGAATTAGGTTTGGATACTCGCTACAACGAGAATAGGATCCGTTGTAGCGGTGGCTTGATTTAACGAGGGTGAACCCCTTTGTAGCGTGGCTAGCTTTGTGTTGTTTCCACGTTCTTTGTGTGTCATGCGTCCATTTTAATGAGTGCGGTTTCTACACTTGAGCTTCCGAGCTTTTGTTATGGATTTTCATGACTTCCATTACTTTTTCAACCTCTGAGCCTACGACCGACCACCGAAAAACCTCTCAGGGATTAAGTACATAGCTGTGAATTTGGTAAAATAAGATAAAATATGGTAAAATAAAACAAAAGAAATATAAGGTAAGTGAATTGGGTGAATACACTTCACCTCAGGTTACCTCTAGCAGCCTTTGTTATTAATCTGTGCTTCGGCGTACGTCTTAATGAATCTTAGCACTTAAACCCGTTCTTTTTGCTTATTGTCCTGCTTTCGGCATGCTCAATGTGATGGATGATTTCTTTGTATGGAAGTTTCCTCTGAAGTAGGGCTTTAGACTTTTTGCATTCACCTTAAAACATCATTTCTCAAGATGCACAATCTTCATGCCTCTATATGGAAAATCTGAGTGACTGTAAAGGGTCCCAACCATCTTGACTTCAATCTCCCCGAAAAGAGTTTGAGTCTAGAGTTAAATATAAGAACTTACTAACCTGCCTTAAACTCTTTCTTCACAATGTTCTTATCATGCCAAGCTTTTTTCTTTTCTTTTTATATCCTTGCATTATCGTAGGCTTCATTTCGGAACTCCTCTAACTCACTTAGTTTCAATAGTCGTTTTTCACCAGCTACTTTGTTGTCCATATTCAACTGCCTAGTCACCTAGTATGCTTTATGTTCTAACTCCATAGGTAAGTGACAAACCTTTCCATAAACTAATGTGAATGGTGACATTCCCAAAGGTGTCTTAAACGCAGTTCTATAGGCTCAGAGTGCGTCATCGATCTTTCTAGCCTAGTCCTTTTTGGAACTATTAACTGTCTTCTCCAAGATAGACTTTATTTCTTGGTTCGACACCTCGGCTTGTCCGTTAGTCTGCGAATGGTAAGCTAGTGGATCTGGTGCTAACAACATATTTACCAGTGCATTGTCCAACTGACCTTATTACGAAGTGGGGCTCTCGTTTCAATGAATCAAAGCTGCGAGTGGGTCACTTGAAACGAGTTTGAAAATGTGGTGCAGGGAGACTTTGCTACTTCTCTTTGCATCATTTGTACAAGTGGTATTACTACTTGCCACGAGGCAGTAAGACCAGTGAGTGTAAACTCATATATTTTAGATACATTTTTTCTTGGCATATTTGAGGCTTAAGAATTCAATTTAAATACAAGTATGGAATCTTCACCCCTAGATTGGTATTTGTAGTGATTGTCTTGAAAACAAGCAAAATCGCGAAAATTAAAATGGCTAAAGCGGAAATGCTAAATAATGGGTGAAAAATTTCACCATTGTGTCGACAAAGAGTTCTAAGAGAGAGAGAGAGAGAGAGAGAGAGAGAGAGAGAGAGAAATGGGATGAATGTCACAACAATCGCAATACATTACGATAAAGATTGAAGAATCTTTAAGGAAGGAGCATAACTAGTAATCCATGACATTTCTTGACTTTATCGTGTTTCCTGTTGATTAAGGCAAAAGGTGGCCAGAAGAATGTTAGAGCATTTCCATGACATATGTTGTGACATATTATATGAAGAGGGCAAAAAAATTTTGTGGCTACATTTCACAACTTTGTCGCGACAAAACAAAGGATATAAGGAAGAAAGAATGTCACGACATTGTGTTTTTGTCGCGATAATGACCTAACTAGGCCTACACTAGAACCCACAAATTCTGCCTTGAATTATGGCCTAGCATTTATGAGGCCTATAAATAGAAAGAGATAAGGCACACAGAAAAAAGGAATCAAACACATCATCATCAAAGGAGAACAAAGAGAGACAGAGTTTTTGTACATATTTTTATTTTATTTTATTTTTCTTTCATTTTTCATTTTTTTATCTTTGAGGATTAAAATAGTTGATCTGAGTTGTAATATTGAGTTGAGATCTTTGTATATCAAGCATCATTTCTATTTGAACTTGAGTGGAATCTAGAAATATTAACCCAGTTTTATTTAGTTTTATTACAGTTTCAATTAATTTGTTTAATCAACTAGTCATTATTGCTTGTGATCCAGTTATGGAAGGCTAAGCTCCCTTTGGGAAGTGATTGGTGTTTAATTATCATTTTTGTAGTATTTAAAATGAATGTTGTGGTTTGAATATTAGGTTGATCTAATTGGTCTTGTTGGTAGAGGTGAGTATACACAGAAAGGAGGCTGTATCTATGCTCGATTTCCAGGGACCCTACAGGTGACACGAGAAGTGAGTTCACGAGTAAAGAGTAGTAGCCTTAGGGTATGCTAGATTGATATATTTAGAACTAGAAACCCTCCCAGTATCACTTTGATGATGAATCATAAGTGATGTTAACCTCGACTGGGGATTCGCTTTATGGATAACGGCAGAAGTGTGTTTCCGAGGAATAAGGACCATTTGTTTATTATTATTTTAATACTTAGAGGTTTCATCTCAGTTTGGTAGAATGTTTGTGCTCTTTTAATATGGAAGTGATTATTCTAACCAAATTACAGACTAAGATACCAATTACATTGAAGAAGGCTTGTGTTGTCATACATAGAGACAAGTTGACTTAGATCTGTGTTGAGGAAATGCTAGGTTTAGGAAAATCAACCAAATCTTATAAGGAAGATCAAATCCTAAAAGTAGTTGTTTAAGACCCATTGACCTGATTTAGGAAATGGTGTTCTAAATAGTGAAATGTATAGTGTCATGAGGTATTCCAATGCTATACTACTATGCTCTTGGGCAAATCTAAAATTCAGGCTCTTGATTATATTGTTTTTGCTGTCTTACAAATAGGTAAATCATAACAACGATCTATTCGGTGTTATTAAATCTTAGTGAAACCTTCAATCCATTTAGATTTCATTATCTTTTTCATTGAAGAAAAATTGACAAAAACACTTTTATTAGTTAGTTACATTTACTAAACTGGTGGTTCAAATAGTGGTAATCTTGAGTAGTAGGGGTACTTGATCTTTAAATTTTCTCATCAATCCTTGTGGGAATGATATCTGGACTTATAATCCACTTTATTACTTGACCTGTGCACTTGCAGTGATTTAGACCTAATTGAATTTCAAATATATTATTAATTATCAAACCAAGTTTTTGGCATTGTGATCCGTTTGGGCCAAGTAGGTTGTTCCGAAATCAACAATATTTATAAACCTAAATTCCTTCTCTTTGCCGTAGCAAAGCTCTTTGCGGTATGAGTAACTCCCCAGAGGGTGAACACGGGGATGGGTTTGCTTACGTGAGAGAAAGGATTACAGTGGATTGAAAATGGTGTTTACTCTTTGGATTTTTAGGATTTGTGTAAGCAGTGTGTGGATGATTAATCTGGAAACAAGTGAAATAAAGTGAGAAGAGAGAACTCCTTGAAGTCTCGGGCCACTAGGCTTAGGGTTCTAAGTAAGCTAACATATCATCGGGTCTTTTTCCTCACGTTGGGGAGGATGACATATAGTCATTTCCCGAACCGGATCTTCATTTAGCTTTAAAGCCTAAACCCTAAAAGTTTTCCTCTTGAAAAATGGCATTCAATGGCTGTCTCCCATATGGTAGAACACACCTCTAAACCTACCTTATAGTGACTAATAGAAGACAACTAACTGGGCATCAGTGGATCTAGTGATAAGTATCCATTGAACCCAAAAAGCTTGCCAAATACACGTTAGAGAAAGCATGCCTAAGAGGTTTAACCAAGGTGAGAAGCAGGAACACAAATACCCATAAATGCATACATGAAAAGCATGAGATCATGCAGCTTATCTCAAAACTAACACCCAGTGGCCTTGCCCTTCAAGGTTGAGGGGGTTTTAGCCGAACATCCCTTGATTTGTCATCCTTCAGGGGTGTTTATTCTAAGAAAAATACAAGAAAATGAAAGGACCCAGGAGAGAAAATCACCAACCACGGGGAGAGGCTTCGTGCTTGATTTTATTGATTGATTGATGGGCGAGATTGATTGATTTACAAGCAAGGCGAAGCTTATTTAGGTGCTCGGTATAAAGGAAATTACAAAATGTATAAAGGAACCAAAAGTACATTAAGGACAAAAAGTTGTACAAGCGAAGAACAAAGCGGGTCAAAAAAGCGGGTCAACGGTAGGTGGGAGGCGGTGTTGCGAAAATTTACCGCCAACCTACGAGAATTTGCGGGTTCTGAGCTTTGCAACCGCAAAACTCATTGATCCTTCACTGTTCTTGACATTTTTGTGCCAAATTTCCTCTGGTTTGATCGTGCATGTTCGAATTCGGCTCGGGTTCATCGTGTTTGAATCAGATTGAAGATAATGAGGTATTTGTCCTACAAAACTACAATAGAGCTACAAAATGTGATCAGTAGCAAAGCCGGGACCTCAATGTATCAATTGAGTTATTAAAGTCGATTCTTACCACAATTACTTAAAACACACTTTATAACGAGGGCTTAAAATAGCACTATTTGGGCATTAATCCTCCCCAAGTGACACATTGCTAGTCCCTTAGCAATGATAAAAGAAGGAAGATCATACAGGAGGCTATATCTTGTACAAAAAGGGTGTCTTTTCAAAAGGGTGTGTATAAAGTGAGGCCTTACCTTCAATATGAAAACTTGGGACACTTTGCATAAAAACCGACGGAAGAATAAATTGCCATACGAGGAAAAAAGTTTAGGCGGTGATTCATTCCGAAATCCGCCACAGAGCACCCCAATCTGAATGTTTTTTGGTGAGTGGATTATCACCGATAATGGTAACTACTCCCAGCCCAGCTGACCAGAACTGCGTATTGCCCAGTGGGTGAGCAATCTTTCAAATGATTGGTTCCATCTTATTCACCTTTTGGCATTGTGCAGGTTATGATCTTGATTGGTTGAACAAATGAGTCTTCAGAATCAACAAGATTATCTGGTTCCTACTCTCTTGGCAGTGCAATCTTTGGGCATGTTGTTGGGATGGAACCTGTGAGGGGATGGTTTTATTTCGTGAGGAAGAAAGGTTGCGGTGTCGAAATGAGGTGTTTTTCTGGTTGGATTTTGGGGTTTGCCAGCCAGTGATAGGTGGGCTGTGGTTGAAAGACTAAAAAAATAGCAGTAGGATTAAGAGAATTCTTGGGAATCTGATGGGCCGTAAATAGTTTAGATTGTAGAACACATCATAAGATCTTTTTCTGCGCTTAAATTAGGAGCATATTCTGATGTTTTCCAGGCAGGATCTTATTAACTTTGAAACCTAAACAAGGTTTTATCAGAAAATTATTATAATGACATGATATCAAGCGGTGAAGCCTCACTAAAGCCTATGAGAGTGTAACTAATAGGAAACAAACTAAGCTGGCATTAGTGGATCTAGTGGTAAGTATCATTTGAACCAGCTTTCCAAATACACGTTAGGAGAGCATGCTAGAGATTTAACCTAAGGTGAGAAGCGAGGAACATAAATGCCATAGAAATGCAAACATGAAAAGCATGAGAACATGCGGCACACTCGAAAACCCCGACACTGATGGCCTTCCCTTCAAGGATGAGGTTTTAGCCGAGCATCCCTTGTTTGTCATCATCGAGTGGTGTTTGGCTAGAGAAAAATACAAGAAAGTGAAGGAAGGGAGAGAAAATCACAAACCCGGGTGGGGAGAGGAAGCTTAGGTGCTGACACATTGATTGATTGATGGAGTGAAAGTTGATTGATTTACAAGCAAGGCGAGGCTTATGCCAGGTGCTCGGTATAAAGGAAATTAAAAAAATCATGCCAAATGAACCAAGAATTACATCAAGGGAAAACTTGTATAAAACCACAATGAGTCAAGCGATCCAACAACGAGGCGGGAGCGAGTGTTCTTGAGGAAATTTCGTAGGTTGCGACCGAGAATTTGCGGGTTGCGGGTGCAACCACACAAAACTCAGAGCTCCTTCTCTTCAACATTTTGCTCCAAATTTCCTGCAGTTCGATCATGCATCTTAATTCTTGGGTTCATCGTGTTTGAATCAGTTGAAATATAGAGGCATTTGACACATAAAACACTAAAAATAGCTACAAGAATAGTCATTAGCAAATGAGACCCGATGTATCAATTAAGTTATTAAAGTTGATTCGTACACAAAAAGTGTTTAAAACACGCATTATACGAGACTCAAAATAGCATTGTTATGGTACTAATCACAATGCGAAAAGCTTCGACTTCACCCAAAGTCAAAGTGTAGCGGGGATCCTGGAGATGACTCGACCTGACTAAGGTTTAAAGGCATCAAGTCAAAGGGATCTTCTAGACCCACTTTAACTCCTATAGGTTTCTGGGACTGAATGATTTCGAATCCGAGCCACCTACAACTCGCTAAGCTCACCCATCCACCCATGTAGCGAGCATTAGGTCGATGGCTCCCAACCAGTTGGTTTAGGGCACCAGGCTTTAAAGGCTTTCGCCGTAGACCCCTCGGACCGTGCTCGGGTTTCAAGGCAAAGCACCGCAACTTTTCTATTCTCTTTTCTTTTTCTTTTTCTTTTGGAAGACACATTGGCCTTCATTCTTAGGGAACTCTAACCTATTATAGGGCTTCAACGAAGCTAAGGTCGGGTTTCTGAGAAGTAAAGGGGTATCTTTGGCTTCTCGACATAGGCAGCGTGTACCTTGTGTGTGTGGCTAGATAATGGTGGAAGACAAGGGTTGATTACCAGGGTCTTCAATTGACCAACAACTCAATCAAGCATGGAACTAGTCTAGCATTTATGGAGCTTATACGATTAAGCAACTTTTCAATTTACCGGAAAGGCAAAACCACTAAAATATAGGGAGCGAAAATGAGATCTGAGTGTAGAAAATAGAGTTGTATTATATATATAAGGTGTATTTCCATGAAAATTTTGACTTTTGCAAAAAGAAGTAAACAACAAGCCTCTAAATATAAAAAAATGGGCTTTGTTGGACATGTGGTACAAACAGAACTAAAGTCAATAGTATGAACATCACTTCCAACACTAACTCTCCCGGCAACGGAACCAGAAAGTTAGTGGAGGGCGTGGTACCTCCTCAATGGTGGGCGTGAAGGAATGTCTCGGCTGAATGAAGTAGTGCTGTGCAGTGGAGTGAGCGTCTTCTGCTTTGCAAACACACATCAAAGGAGATGCAGCAGGGGCTGATGGTGGAGGAGGCGATCTGTCGAGGAGGGTAAGCGTGATGCTATGGAGTACACATGAGGATAACTGATTTTGTGCTAGAATGGGCGAGTCGACCGTAGGCCCGCCTCGTGCGAAGAGTCATCACATCTCAGGGTGGCATAGGAAGTACAAATGAAGCGCAATAAACGGAGAATGTGCGGGTTGCCTCGCAGTAGTTAAAAGTCCACTGGTGGAGATGGTAATGAAGCGTTGGGGTGGTGGGGTGCTGTTGACTATATCCCCGACCCAGTAGTGGGCATGGGGGCGAGACTCTGGAGGGATAGGGGCACCGAGGCCGAGTCTTGGAGCTATAGTAGGTGGGTGGAGGAGTTGATGGGAAGGGTAATGGAGGACGATGGATGGAAGCGGAGAAGCTCCTCGGTGTGCTCAGATATAGGGGACAGGTCCCCTAGTGGACTATCAATAAGCCAGGCTCATCCTCGGCGGCCTCGGAGGAAAGATGAAAGGCATAAGGCGACCGCCACCCGATCGACAGGTAAGAGTGTGAATTAGTTTCAAATTCGGGTAGGTGTTCGGAATCAACAAGAATTTATAACTCATAGTCCTACTACTAATTTAGCAAAGCTACTGCAGTATAGTGGCTCTAGGGTCGAACACAGGGATGGGTTTTCTTCGTGAGAGAGGGGTTACAATGCATTGAAAATGGTGTTTTCTCCTTGGATTAAAAGGGTGTGTGGAACGATTCACATTGTGAATGTTTGCAACTAAAATAACTAAAGTAAAAATTAAAGAAATCCTTGAAGTCTCGGGCCACTTTGAGCTTGGTGTTGAGTTAGCAACATGTCTTCGAGGTCTATATCCTAGCATTTGGGATCATGACATATAGTCACTTCCAGGCAGGATCTTCTTTTAGCTTTACAAAAACTAAGCCACTAATAACTTACATGACGAGAAATATGTTTATTAGGCAAAAATGTCCTATGGTAAAGCCATCTGCAATCTACCCGATAACTAGCGAGCCTCGATGGATGCAATGAAAGTATCCATTGAACCAGACACGAATACACATTAAAGGGAGCATGCTTAAGAGATTTTAACCTTAGTGAAATGCAGGGGCATAAATACCCTAAAATACAAACATGAAAAACATGAGACATGCAGCTAAACCTAAAAACAACACCTAGTGGCCTTCCCCTTCAAGGATCGGGGAGATTGTAAGCATCCCTTGATTTGTCATCATGTGAGGGTGTTTAGCAACGAAAAATGAAAGAAAGTGAAGGAGAAGAAGAGAAAATCCTGCTTGACGGGGAGGAAGCTTCGTGCTTGCTGATTGATTGAATGATTTGATGTCTTTCTATTCTGAGCATGGTTGAGAACTTATATAGGTTCGATAAGAGGAAATTACAAAATTGTGCTAAAGAATCAAAATTACATAAGGGCAAACTTGTATTAAACCACCAGATCAAAAGGCAGTCATGAGAGGTGAGTCATAGGTGAGAGGTGCTGGCAACCTGTGAAAATTCGCACCCTGCGAAATTTCGCATCCTGTGAAATTTGCAGGTTGGCAAATTTTGCAACTCCCAAAGACTAAGCTAGGTGCTCCTTCAATCTTGATAAATTTGCTCAAAAATTCCTACGAGTTAATCATGAGTCTTGAATTCGACTCGAGGCTCAATGTGTTAGTCAAATTGAGGGATTGTGAGACATTTAACACATAAAACTACTCAACGGCTACAAAATGTAATGTCGGTAACAAAAGCGGACCTAATGCAACAATTGGGTTATTGAAGTTGATTAGTACCGCAAAGTGTATAAAACCTATGATAAACAAAGACTCGATATTGCCTTGTTGGGTACTAATCACTCCCCCTGCTTAGAGATATTGCTAGTCCCTTAGCAATGATAATAGAAGGTAGATCATGCGGGAAATGTTTTTGCGAAAATGTCTTTGGCTATGCAATTTCAAAGGTATATGCAATTCATGTCTAACCTTTAGTATGATGAATTAAGACTCTGTATAAGAACCATGTTGGGAGAACAAATGCCATACAGGAATAAGTTTCAGTGCAGCATCAATTCCAAGGGAATCAGACTGAATTTCCACTAAACTCTAAGTGTTTTTGAATGATCAGTTTAGCTTGATAAAATTTGCAAAACTACCTCCCCCAACCCAATTCTTTGAAACCTTAGACATGCTAACCAACCTAAATAGATTCAGTTCCTCACTTATTTCATACCTTTAATGTATTGTAGGGAGCAATGTTGAAAATTCGACTTCACCAAAGTCCATGTAGCGGGGATCCACCGATGGCTCCCAACCAACTAAGGTTTAGGGCATCAAGTCAAAAGGATCTTTCAACCCATGAAACTAGGTTTCACCGGGACTTGAATGATTTAGAATCCATCATCTATAACTCGCTAAACTCCCACCTATCCACTGTGTACTTGAAACAGCACGTGGTGACTCCCAACCCGGTTGGCTTAGGGCACCAGGGCTTTAAAGGCTTCATCATACCCCCTGCGGCCAGTACTCGGGTTTTGAAACGGAATTTCCGAACTTTGCCCAGCTATTTTCTTTTCTTTTCTTTTCCTTTTCTTTTTGGAAGACATATTGGCTTTCAAACGCAAAGAACTCACAATACATTAAGATGCATCCAACTAAGCTAAAGCTGGCTTTGTAAAGTAAAAGGAGAAAGCAGTTTCTTAACCCCTTGAAGAAAACTAATGTGAATTGTGTGTGGTTAGAGACTGGTGGAAGACAGGGGAGACTTACCAGGGTCATCAACTGACCAAAAACTCATCATGCATGGAACCATTCTAGCATTTGGTATTATACAGTGCTTCAATTCTTCAATTTACAGGAAAGGCAAGATCACAACTATGGGGTCAAAATGAGATGCAAAAGTATAGAAAATAGATTTGTATTATATATATCAAGGTGAATTTACAAAATGTTCAACTTTGCAAACATAAATAAACTTGACAAACCTCCATATAAACACAAAAGGGCTTTCTTTGGGCATGAGAGTATAAGTAAAACTAACATCAAAAGTATAAACATCACTTCCACCACTAATTGTCCCAACAACGAAACGAGAAAGTTAGCGGAGGAAGTGGTACACTCTCAATCGATTAGCGGAGAGACTCGTCCTCGGCACAGGAGAATTTCGAGAGGAACTTGTGGGAGAAGTGGTTGATCTTCTTGTGTTGCTAATACATTCGAGAAATTTGTGGGGCCTCTGGTGGAGGTCTTGTCACGGTCACGGGAGACAGCGAGAGAGTGACGGGTTTGAGGAAGCTAGCGGGGAGGCTTGGTGGCTCTCTATCGCGTGATGTTGGCACAGATGCGAGCTATACAAGCCTCGGTCTGGGTCATCCTCTCTGAGCGACACATTGAAGGCGCAAAAGAATAGTAGTGGGCGAGAATGCGAGACCGTCTCCATAAGAGCCGAGAGTCCACGGCGAGAGAGGGTAATCTTGCGGAGGCGTGCGGAGGTGCTCGGCCACAACGCCATATCGGGGGCCGAGCGAGTGGGCATGGAGCACGAAGTGCGTGGAGGGTAGGGGCATCAAGGGCTGTGATGCGCGAGTTCGAGCTGCGGAGGAGTGGCGGGTGGAGTACGAGAAAAGGCGGAGGATCTTGGTAAAGCGGGTGGGGCCCTGACATGACCCGACTATAGGGGATGGGTCACGACCGAAGAGGACTATCATCATCGGCTCGATCTCGTCACGACCCGGGGAGAGGTGAAAAGCTCGAGGCACGGCCATCATCGGCTCAACTATAAGGATGGTCTCACAGCCGCGTCGACGCTCTATCTGAGGAGCTCTATGGGAACACGATATGCTCGAAGCACGACACATAATAGGCAGGAAATAGCAGGCGGGGACTACATTTCGGGCGGACTCGGCGGTGGACCACATCCTCGAGAATGGAATAATGAGGTCATAATCAGCTCTGTCGGGCTGAACCGGGGAATCCCTACGGGGAAATGCGATGACACCTCCCAAGATAACTCCTCTCCTCACATCTTTGTATCTTTGAGTGGAAACATGTTAGACCTCGGAACGTGGTGCATTAGAAGCATCTGTTGTGGAAGGTGGAGCTGGCCTGTCTAGGCGTTGGCCAGGACCAAGGATGTATACCAATTTATGACATCATCACCCTAGGACATTATCTAATCCCAGAAACCTTGACACCATAAGACTACGTTAAAGACTACATCAATAAATTGTTATGGATCAAAACACCATTCAAATTTGAGACTTATTACCCAAGGACTATTGTCTAATCCTCATTAAATAAACCATTAAACTTAGTGTGAGTTTCTTTAAGTATCACTTGATTAAAGATATTTTTGTAAAGTAAACCATTTTCGTGGTTTTGATCCGATTATCTTGCAAGTGCACGGGTCGACAGTAATAAAATGGATTTAAGTCGGTCTCGATCCCACAGAAATCTCAAGAATTTTTCAATCAACTACTAACTACTTAAGCTCCATCTTATTTGGAACGATATCTGATAGTGAGATTTGCTTTGAAAGCTTAGTAAAATGATGTAAAAGAAAAATGATGAACATTAAATGAATTGAATATTGAAATATCAAAATAAAAATTTAGGTACTTGATTGCCTCTAAAGAAAACATTGAATAATCGACTATTGTGAAATCCAATTCCTACGATCTGTCTTGCATCTTTGGTTTTACGAACTACGGATCTTTAAAACTAGTCAAGAGTTAATATAGTGTGGTGGATCTCTCCATACCACACGAGTTCATCATCTCACCTTAGCGTTTCTGAACACGGGGGTGAAATAACTACTTTTAAAACTGGTTGCCTTGTTCTAGGTATTTTCTTTCTCAATGACCTTCCAGCACCACAACATGGATCTGCGGAACTGAGCTCCTTCAAGTGAGTCATTCTTTGGTTGCACTATATTGGTTCCTCACCCACAAAAATTAGAATAACCTCTTTCCTTGATTGGAATCCTTGCTAACGGGATCGAATTCACTATTCGAATTAGAAATTGAACTCTCGTCTCTTAAATTTATAACTCGCTCAATGTTCTCGGTTACAAGCGAGAAGAGGATGTATTGATTCAAATCTGAGAGCGCATTAGATCGACAATATCGGGTTCAGATACCTTCTGAAATTGTTTCTTACTCTCGGGCATGCCCCTTCTGTGTCATGAGGCCTCACGGGAAATCGGAAGTACGAAACAACACCTCGTTATGGGTACAAGAGGCGAAGTGGGATCAATTCAAGGCTGCATAAAACCGGCAAGTGATTTAACATCGAAGTTCGAAGCTATTATGAATGAAATCTTGCGGGAAAGATTATTTATGACAATAACGTCAATTGATAGGCATTTGGGTTTCTAAATTGCGATTATACCATACAGTGGCTTGCTGATCAAGAAAACCGCAGTAAATCGGAAACTGGGTGTTCGAAATCCAGAATTTAATGCGGAATTCAAACAACCGAGACGGTAATTACAGAAATAAACTTATGCGCATTCGGCTGATCCTTTACATTAACGTTGAATCCAAATTAGAGCGAAATACAAACTAATCTAATCCCCAAATAAAATGGAAAAAACGAAAACAAAGAAAGAAAAGAAAATAAAAAGAAATGCGGAGCCTTGACTTCTTGATTATCTTTCAAATTAAGCGAGCTACCTTCTTCAATAGCATTTGTGTATTTATAGGGTTACGAAGTTTGGGCCCTAATTTCGTGCACCTCATTGTAGTTTCAAGTTAAGCGGCCCGGTTGTTGACCTTTGTGTAACATCGAGTCCTTGTCGCGACCTCTGTTGTCTCAGTCTTTGTCGCAGAAGCCTTTGTTTGGTTGCGACAAGTCTTTGGTGGAGCTGATGTCGCGACAGCTTAAGGACGTCGCGACCTTAACGGTGTGCATTTGATGTCGCGACAAGTGGATGTTGTCGCGACCTCTTTCTCTCTGTAGTGGTTGTCGCGACCTCTGGATGTTGTCGCGACTTCCCGCTGTCTTACCCGATGTTGTCGCGACCGAGATGATGTGCGACTTCCGCTGTAGTTGATGTCGCGGCGAAGCTTGATGTTGTCGCGACCTTACGTCTTTGCGATTGATGTCGCGACATCCGGGTCTTTATCAGCGACCTTCTCTTCTTACAATTCATTTGTCGCGACCAAACTACTTTGTTGTCTCGACTTCCCTTCTGTAAAATTGTTGTCGTGACGGCCAGGTGTTGTCGCTACCTCTTTTCTTCACTATTGCTGTCGCGACCTCTGAATGATGTCGCGACCTTCTTTCTTGAGCGTGTTGTGAGCCTCTGTGAGATGATGTCGTGACCTTCTTTGCTGGCGATGTTGTCGCGACTTCTTTCTCCTTGTGGCGTGTCTGGTACGCCGATTCGATGTTGATGTCGCGTTTGCATCGGATGTCGCGACATCATGGCTCTTCTTTTTCTTCAATTCTGATTGTGACATGGGTTTCTTTAAACTCACGATCATTTGTTTCAATTAAGCTTCATTTGCGGCAGGTTTATTTGTTGCAACTGGTGCTGCATTTTGATTCTTTGTCAAAGCTTCACATCAGGTCCTTTCATCCTTGTGCTTTCTGACTTTATGACACTTATTGATATATCATGCCTTTCATCTACCTTACATCATTTTACGCAAAATTCTTCTTTTCTTGAATTCTCACACTTTATATATAGCAGTTTGATTAGTTATTCCATGTTTACTTAAATAAATCAGTCTTTTTAGATAAAAATAGATCAGAAAAATGGACTAAAAATAGATGACTTTTAAGCTCGTCAAACTGAGCTTAAAATTTTGCTTGTCCCGAGCAAAGAAAAAGAAAATTTTGTTTGTCCTCGAACAAAAGGACATTTTACGTTACGTTATGCGTGCGACCAATTTAATTGAATTTGAAATTGCATTCTTTTCTTTGTATTCAGCTTTAAGTCCGGATAAAGGTTAGTTTCTACTCAATCAGGTATACATAACGAAATTGTTGAATTTGTTTTACAAGCCGGTCTGATTAATTAGTCTCTTTGAAAAGTGAGTTGATTTTCTTTCTCATTTCTTAATGAGGTCAATTAATCATAAGGGATGCTCACGGTTTTGATCTTTTCACGATTTTCAAATTCCATAGGCTTGTTGTTCATATTGATCTCCGCTAATGAGGTGATTACAACCTTCGGTCAATCAGTCTTTGGAGGCTTGTAATGTTGGGATTTGGGTAGGGGGTAGGATGGATGGAATTTTTAGGTTAAGATTACCAATACTCCTTTTTCCTTTCTTACTCATCGATGTCCCCTTTTCCTCCTTGTAATTTCCTTAATAAACTCCCCCAAACTTCGTGTTTGGGATACCACCTTGATTTTCTTCTATTCAAAACTGTATGTTCCCATTTCTCATTCATAATTCAAACTGGGGGAAATTTTCTTTCTTGTCACCTTTCAGGAATAGTGCAATGTTTTGTCTTCTTAGGCTTTCTAACACTCTTAACGAACTTTGGGTTAGTAACTCCCATACCAGATGGCATTAGGGTACTAGGTGTTGAAACACCCCTAAGAACTTAATTGTTGAGAGTTGACCCTGAAGACAAAACCTATTCCCTAACCCTTCTTTTACATTTGTATTTCTTTTTCTCTTCATTCCTTTTGTATTTTCTCCTTGAGTTGCTCGAAAAAATTTACACTCCCTGAAACTTTATTTGTTCTCTCTTTTTAGGTTCTTTGGTAATCACGGGTTCTTTAGAGGATTGATTACGTAGAGATGGGTTGGGTGTCTCCATTGGCTTCTTTCGAGAATAAAGGCTTGTTTTGGCTCAATTTACGGAACTAAAGTGTATGCATTAGTATATGAATAGGGATGGCTAGAATGGCTCAAACTTTCCAAGAATGGCCTACATCATTTCCTGTTGATTGTATCACCTAGGATTTCGCCTTGATCATTAATCTAACAAGTTCTAGAATTTGGGTTGATTAACTATGACTAACCCTGAGGATTTTCTTGACTCATATCAGTGGATGAGAATTTAAATGATGTTATTTCCAACAGGTTCCTTGACTCACTGTTCATACCACAAACTCAAGAATTGTTTTGTTCCTTCAATTGTAAACCTTCCTTATTCCTAGACATCATCGAAGAATTGAGCTAAATCCATGATTTATGTTTCAATTAAGAATTACTGTGTCCAACTAGCCCTTATTATTATTATTTTTTTATTTTTTCATTAGTTCCTTCATCCTATATTCTAATCAACTAACCTATGCTATGTCATCATTTTCATTCTTGATCTATTTCTCTTGTTATTCTTCCTAACAATTAAAGCAAAAAGTAAACACAAATTTGACTTCAAACAACTCAACATCAAACAAATTTACGATTTTATTCATTGGGTGTATAAAAGTTGAGAATCTTGGTAGGAATGAGGAAGAGATGGATGAGTCGGTTGGAAAGGTTTTTCTTTTTGAGAAGTAACAAATATGTTTGGAGGATCGGATCAAGAGGTTGCCGGGTTTGGATTGAACTTTAAAATTTCATTTACAATCCTCTTCTTCGACAGCACTGACTGCCCGCATCGTTCTTGAGAATCAGTTCATTGGTGAATCGAATTTTTTGTGAAATCATCTTGCCTCACGATGATGTATTCATTGTATGCTCCATTTCTGTCATGACCTCTAAAATTTTGGATAGATTGTTGTTAATAAAATCCAAATTTTCCAGCCATATTTTTCTTCTATAAGCATCATTGTCATCAAGCACTTTGTCTCTATCTAACATCTTCTTCTCAATCTCCTTTAACAATGACATATAAAGAAATTTGAACCCGCAGTCTGCTCCTTTGTCTTGGCTTCTTGTTCTGCATCCCTTTCCTTGATAAGTTTCAGGAGTTGAGAGTCTCGATCATATTGATTATTGTAGAATGATTCATGGCTAAGTTGCAGCTTTTTCAGTAGATCTTTGTCTCTTCCCTCCATTTCTTTTTTGAAATTTTCTTCTTGATGTTGTAGGATCTTTTTAAGTTGTTCTTCCTTTTACGCTCCGATTCCTCTTCTCCCATTTACGCTCCTCTCTTCAGCTCTTGCTTCATACATTTCCTATTTTCTATTAGGTTCTTCTTCCCCTTGTTGATCTCTTCTTTCAATTCGGCTTCACACACATCTTCTCACGGATTTACGTTGAATGCTCCATTTCTCTTCCTCTCTCTTCCATACTTTTCTGCATAGAAATGAGCATCTCCATTATTTGGCTATCTTCTTGGGCTCCTCTAGAGCTTTCTCCTTGTTTTCTGAATTCCCTGTTTCTCATTGGTGGAGAGCTGGCCAATGGGGTGGTAAAATCTATAGGACTTGTCATCGGTTCTAAGTCCTCTGCCCGAACATGAAATTCCCTTAGGTTGTGTTCCTGGGTTTTGTTCTCCTTGATCCCCAACCCGAAGAGTGTCCTCTTCTTGTCTTTCATTCTCCTCTTCTTTTCCAGAATCTGCTTCCACCATGATCCCCTTTTTCTTCAAATTCCTTGGCCCCTTACTTACCCCAGTTAGGGTTAATGGTGGCTTAGAACCTCTTCTTCTTACGCCCGTGTTCCGCCGCGACCTTCAAACCAAAGCTTTAGTGATTGTTGTTGGATGAGGATCAAACCTCTTTTGTTTCCCTCATGGTATCTTCATGTGAATTTTCAATTATTGCTCCCTACGTTGAGCTTGTACCCTTTGTTGATATTGCATACGAGAATGATGGCTTCCTGTTCCCTACGTACGCACATGCTTGGTTGGAACTAACATAGACCTTGGGAAATAAAGCCATACCTTAGCCTCCTACGCAAAGATCTCCTAGCGATGGTCTTGGGTGCTCCTTTCTCTTGATTCCATTGAACCTTACCCATCTGTCAATTTCGACAATCTTCTCACGGTTCGGTTTGCCTAACAACTTCTTAAATTTAGACTATGCCTTTGCCACGCCATCCAGAGTACACCTCGTTGGCATTTGCCTCGTATGGAACCAAACTCCCAAACCAGAATACAGAGTTGTCCTTTCTTCCCTACCAAGTTAGAGTAGAATTCCCGGACCACGGCTGAATATCCGGGCCTCTAGTGCTTGTAGAAATTTTCCCAGCCTCGTTGTTCTATCATTTCCTTGAAAGGGAAGTAGGGTTCTTGATCCTCTCTCGACAAAACCCTTTATCGACATAATACCTCGCATGTTAACACTAGCCTCTTCGACACACACGCATCTTCTTCTTCTTCCATCATCTTGTCCTTCCTTGTATGCTTGTTCCTTACTGATTGGTTGACTCTCGGGTTACGGATGAGCCGCTCCTTCGGTTTGAGCATGTTCCTCCATGATTTCGTCCAGATTCGGGACGAAAGTCTCGGGTTCAGCCATTGGGAGGAATCGGAAGGTTTTTAGGAGGAAGTTTAGATTTAGGGTTTTGCAAAAATCTAATCCAGTGAATATGCGAAGACGAAGTGTTGAATTCGCATCGAGGAAGAAGATAACAATGGGAAGAGTTTCTCAACGGTTCACGATTCGATTATTATGGTGTTTATGAAATTTCATTTATTAATGCTTGCCATGACTTAGTCGGATTTGAGGGTGTGCGTTGTCATTAAATTTAGGCAACATTGAAAGCGCCACGATTGGCAATTTATCCTCTTTGTCGCGACATAAATTATCGGAGTGGGAGGACAAGTCCTCTTAAGGATTCTGTTCATCGAGCATCTCGAGGACATTCGAGTTGTCGCGACCTCTCTTTCTTCTGAAGAGTTAATGCTTGTCGCTGACCTGAACTCACCTCCCGCAGAACTTTTGGTGTGACGTCTTCCTTGTTCTTCCTTCAGCATTGACTAAGTCACGACAACAACTTTTGTTGTGACTTCATTCTGCCGCGACATAAGTTTTTGTCGCAGCATTAGTCTGCTTGTTTGCCTCAAATTTAATGAACAACGACTTTTCACTCTTAATCAAAGTATGATTCTCATCGTCGAACAAACCCGATTTCACACAGCAATTAAAGAATGTATTCAATTCAAATTTCACATAATTTATATAGGGAAAGGAATGCTCCCTTTTTTTTTTTTTTTCTTTTCTGTCGTTCTCTTCTGCAAGTTGGCCGGAGTTGTACCGACTGTGGTTCATCTCTCGTCTGTTTATCGCATAAGTACTCGCAACATTTACCTATAGGGATTCACTAAACAAAATTAACTTTTAAGTAATTAACTAATCATTATAATAACTATAGAAAACAAAATCAAGGTTAATTCAAAATCTAAAAACAAATTAAAGTCTCTATAGGTTGCCTCCCATCACCGCTTCGCTTTAGTCCTAGTCAGACTACTTGCTTTGGTTTTCCTTCTATCTAGATAACCCGTCGGGAGCTCTTCCCATTCTTTCCTCCCCGCTTAGATAATGCTTCGCCTTGTCCATTGACTTTGAATTCTTCCGTGCACGCCCCACGTTACCGCTCCAAATGTATCGCTTGACACCACCGTGCATGGCCCACTCCATTTGGATTTTAACTTCCCCGAAACAATCTCGCTCTAGAATTTAACAGAGAACTAGTTCCCCCCGTCAACTCTTCTCAGATCCTTTGATCATGCCATTTCTTTGTCTTATCCTTGTAGATTCTAGCATTATCATAGGCTTATTTCTTTAATTCTTCCAGCCAGCTTTACAATTTGAGCAATCTCTCTTCCTCAGCTTTAAAATCGAAGTTCAACTTCTCGATGACCCATCAGCTTCTCAGATTCCAATTCCAAAGGTAGGTGACATGGTTTCCCAAGAACAATTCCAGATGGACATTCCAATGGGAGTTTGTATGCAAACTCGTAGCTTCCCAAAGTGCATCATCAAGTTTGGAAGACCACCTTCCTCGCCAGCTCACAGCCTTTTCAAGTATTCAATCTCCCGTTTGGAAATTTCGCTTGTCCATCGGGTTTGGGATGATAAGCTTAGACTCCATTACATGCTTGATCCCATACCGTTCATGAGTTTTGCAAATACTGTTTGCAAATGGCTTCCTCATCACTAATGATAGTTCCGTGTTCCAAATCGCTCAAAATATTCTTTTCGCAAGAAACTCACAACCGTATTAGCATCATTCCTTGACAGTTATGCTTTCCACCCATTTGAAACATAATCAACTCCGCTAGCAAAGATGTACATGTTCCCAAATGATGGGCGAATAACTACAAAATCTATTCCCTATACATCAAAGATTTGCACCACCATTATACTCTTAGGCATTTCATTTCTCGTCGTTGATATTTCCAATCTTTTTTGGCATCTATCACAATTTAACCCACTCAAGACAATCTCCGAAGATAGTGGGCCAATAAACTGTGATTGGAGTATCTTATGAGCTGTTCTTTCTCCCAAAACGACTCTATATATGACATGCATGGCATTCATTCGTAATTTGCCTTGTTCATTTTCTCGCACATACATCTTCTTATTATCATGTCGTGCACCTCTTTAAATAATAGTGGATCATCCCAAATATAATACCATTGTGGTTTTGAGTTTCCTCTGTTGGTAGTTGAATTTGAAGGAACTACTCCCACAAGTTAAATAGTTCACAATATCAAGATACCATGGAAGTTTGAAGGAAACTTTAAACAGCTTGCTCATCCGGGAAGTTCTCTGTCAAGATACTTTCTCTTCTTCAAAGAATGTTTTCTACTGACAAGTGATCGCCTATCACATTGTCACACCCCTTTTATCCTCGACTCCAAGTCAAACTCGTAAATAACAAGACCCACCTTATCAATCTCAAGGCTTAGCTTCCTTCCTTTCTGACATCAGGTGTACCTTGATTGCCGCATGATCGCATGAATAATAACACGGGATCCCAAAATGTATTGCCTGAACTTTTCACAAGCAAATACTATGGCTAGCATCTCTTTTTCGCTTGTTGAGTAATTTTCCCGGTACTTCATCAAGGTTCTACTAGCATAGTATATGGTCCTGAATATTTTCTCCTCTTTGCCTCAGACAGCTCCCATTGCAAAATCACTCATCACACATTATTTCAAATCCTCGATCCCATTCTCGTGCAGCCATTATAGGTGCTTTAACCACTTGATCTTGATTTTTCAAAAGCAAATTTCGCAGAGTTATCAAAATTAAACTCAGATCCTTTCTCCAAGAATTCGCATGGTTCACTATTTTTGAGAAGTTCTTGATGAATCTCCTATAAAATCCAAAGATGCCCCAAGAAGCTTCTTACTCCTTTTAATTGTAGTAGGTGGTAAGAGTTTTGATACGGATACCTTGATTGCCTACTTCCAAACAAGAGCGTAAATTTGCGCCCAAGAACAATACCTTCTCGTTACTAAATGGCATTTTTCCCAATTCAGAGCTAGTCGCTTTGTCTTGGCATCTTTAGCATCGCTTCCGTAAGTTCTTCAAACATCACCGATCAAAAACTGGATCCATACACAAGTGAAGTCATCCATAAAAATTTCCATAACCCTTCTTCAACCGTGTCCGAAAAATATCGGCGATCATACACCTTGAATGTGGCAGAGCATTACATGCCTCAAATGGCATCCTTCAAGGCAAAGGTACCATAGGGCATGTGAATGTGGTCTTCTCTGGTCCTCTCAGTGCAATAGCAATCGATTGTATCCTCGAATACCCATCCAAGAAAACAAAAACGAGGGTGTCCTCGCTAATCTCGGGTCCAACATTTGATCAATGTAGCGGCAAAGTGGGAAATGATCTTTTTTTGGTGACTGTGTTCAAACTTTCCTCGTAATCAATGCATACCTCCATCCTCGTCACCGTGCTCGTCGAATCAATTCATTTTTCTCATTGCGATCACAAGAAACCCAATTCTCTCTTTGGAACCACATGGATCGGGCTCACCCAAGCGATTCATCTCGAAATTGCATAGATAAAACCAAAGATCTCACACCCTGAGTACCTCCTTCCCGACCACTTCCTTCATCACCGATTCGCCTTGATGTTCTACGATGGCTTTAAAGTTTCTTTTCTAGCGTAATTTGTGCATGCAAATTGATGGACCGATACCCTTCAATTCTTCATCGACCAAGCTATAGACTCTTTATGCTTCTTAAGATTTGCAGCAACCCTCTCGCTCCTCATCACTAAGTCTAGCGTAGATAATCACCGTCTTTCTTTCGTGATTCTAAGTAAGCATACTTCAAATGACTTTGGCAATTCTTCAACACTAGCCCCTCTTTCACCGGTTTCGATGAATTTCCCTTTTCATTATTTTCCCTTGTCATTTCGTTATTTTCAAAGCTCAACACGCTTTCTATAAATGAAAATCAAGCAGCGACAAATTGTGAGGAAGTCATCTTCAATATACTGAATTCATCTTCTTCATTGATAAAAAATTTGAGCATTACAATCATTGTGAACATCGTATGTTCGTAGGTATAGACATCATCAATTACATTGCAATTTTCTCTGCCTATATCTATATTCCTCTGCATGCTTTGATCAAGTTGAGCAAGAACTTCGTCTCCAACCTCAAGGTGAGAACTCCTTTTGCATGTCGATCGTGCGTGCCTCCAAGAGTAGGCCAGGAATGGTCTCCCCAATAGAAGCGGTACTCGTGAATCTTCTTCCATGTCCGTAGCGATAAGCTCACTGGAAGACAATTTCTCTAACAAGGACTAGCACATCTCCATCACTCCTTCAAAGTTTTACCATCGACCGCTCGCCATTTGAAGAGTAATAGTGGTGGGAATAACCTCCCCAAACTTAATTGCTTGGCAACGAAAAGAGGCATCAAGTTTATACTAGCTCCGAGTCACGCAGCCTGAATTCAACCCTCCAATGATGCAAGGAATGGTAAACCCCCCGATCCTTCCATCTTTTCCTCGCACCCTTTCTTTATCACAACACCGCAAGTAAGCGCTTAGATTCACAATCCCTTCTTCTACTATCTTTCTTTCTTGCCTCAAGATGTCCTTCAGAATTTTGCATATAGTGGCATCCAGTTACTACTTCGCAAAGGGCATAATGATCTCAGTTTCCGAAAGGTTTTCAAAAACCTTGCAACCTGGCTTCATCTATCCTTGATTTGCAAATCAGGAAATGGATCATGTGTCTAGAGCCTTGATGTCCTTCCTGGCCCACCTTCTTTCTTTTCTCAAGTGCTTCTTCCTTTTCCGGGCTTTCTTCTTCTTTCGGGCCATTGTCATTTTTTTTCTTTCATCTTTTTCTAACTCTTCCCACTCCTGAAGCCTACTCACCATGCACTTTGATTCTTCTTTGTGTCACTTGGGAGTTTATCTTTCCTCCGCTTTGCGTAAGAGGCCAAATTTCGCCTTACTTCATAAGTTCCCCCTGTGCTCTTCGTGGGATGTATTGGTGGTGTTCTCAAATACCTGAGAATTCGTAGCGCTTGCTTCCCCACTGCAAACTTTTGTTCATGGAGGTTCAACAAATTTCTTATTATCCCCCCATGAAGTGCAAGATCTGCTTCTTCAAAAGTTTGGGCCTCTCCGACCCCGATATTCATTTCTCGTGTTCATTTCCTCGTCACGCCACGGGAACTCGCGGTCGGCTGACAACCCTGGGCTGGAGGGTTCTCGTCCATGCCTTCGGGCCTTGTGAAGTCCCTCCACCATATGAGAAGTTCTCATGGTTCTCGCCGGGTGATAATGTGTCGCGTGTTAGTATTGGGTTTGAAATGGTAATTTCGACCCCCGTATACTTAACCTCTTCGCAGACATGTAATTGTTCTTCAAGAGGCCTCTCAAGACTTCCCTTCAATAACTTTTCAACCCGCTTCCTATCTCATAAGAAAGGTGTGTCTTCTCCTTTCTTGCTTGTCCAAATTTCAGGCATAATGGCATCCAACTTGGCCTATATCGTCATCTCGCTTCTCGCCTCCATGATCCCTTTCTCTCGTCAAGGCCTCTTGAAAACTCAGAAGGAGTTTTCATATTGCATTTAGCCAGGTCTTCAATCAACTCTCTTGCTTCTTCAACACTTTTTCGTTTGAATGCTCCACAACATGAAGCATCAATGATCCCCTTTGATATATCATTCAAGGCATGATATACAATGTCCATCCAGCCCTCGTATCTATCCCATGCATTGACATCTTCAAAGAACCGTCAACCTTCCTGTGCTACATACATGCTTTCATCTTCCCCCTGTTGAAACACAATGATTTCCCTCCTTCTCTCTGAGGTGAGAGCTGGGGGGAAGAATCTACCCAAGTAGGCCTCTACTAACTCCTCCCAAGTATCAACAGAGCCATACCAGAAGATTCATACCATGTAGCCGCCAGATTCTCGGGAGAGAATGGAATAGATGCAGCTTGATGACTCTCCGTCTCACCCCATTCAACTTCATCAGTTAGCTTACATCCCGAAAGAAATCTTCCTGTGTGCTCTGCTTTAATCCTCGCGGGATGACCAAGAACCGACATGTTGTCGACCATTGTAATTAGTGCGCTTAAGTTCAAAATTGCTTGCATCAATAGTCGGCCGTCTCGATCAAGTAGAAAGTACCATTCAATATTAGCTTCCCAAGTCCTCCATAGTATCGCTGGATTGAGGCCTTCTAGCCGCTTCTCTATGCTTCATTCTGATCCTCGTTTTCGTCCCGCCATGGTCGAAGCCTTTTCGCCTCTTTATCTTTCAAACTTCCTCGAGTGTTCTCTAATTCGGTGGTCCCGTCGGAATCAGATCTGCCTGCTTCCTATGCATTAAAATTTTGTCCCCGAAATCAAAACACACTTGCATTAATTGGGATTAGGTGTGGTCAACAACATTTTCAATATGGTTTGTTAAAGGTTATGACTCGATGTAGTCACGCTTAAAAAAAAAAAAAAAATGCTTCATTCAAATTAGCATTTCCTTCTTTCGTCTGAATATTGATTTACTAAATTCTTTCGATCCCCGGCAACGGCGCCATAAAACTTGTTGACCGGACCAAAAGATGTATACCAATTTATGACATCATCACCTAAGGACTATTATCTAATCCCCGGCAACAACACCATAAGACTCGTTAAGACTACATCAATAAATTGTTATGGATCAAAACACCTATTCAAATTTGAGACTTATTACCCAAGGACTATTGTCTAATCCTCAAGAATAAACCATTAAACTTAGAGTGTGAGTTTCTTTAAGTATCACTGATTAAAAGATATTTTTGTAAGAGTAAAACCATTTTCATGTGGTTTCGATCCAAAGATAACATAGCGCAATGGGTGGCTCTATCAAGTAATAAAATGGATTTAGTAGTCCGTATATCGATCCCACGTGATCTCAAGAATTTTTCAATCAACTACCCCAACTACTTAAGCTCCATACTATTTGAATTTATAATACGATAGTGAGATTTTGCTTTGAAAGCTTGAAATGAATGATGTAAAGAAAAATGATGAACATTAAATGAATTGAATATTGAAATATCAAAATAAAAAATTTAGATTTATCAAATATTCTCAAAGAAAACATTGAATAATCAGCCTATTGTGAAGAATCAATTCTACAAGCCGCATCGTGATTCTTGGTTTTCTAACTACGTGATCTTTAAAACTAGTCCAAGGATTTTCAATATAGTGCGTGATCCGTGATCTCTCCATGCGCTCACTACGCTCTTATCACCTCACCCAACTTGCTTTCTCGAACACGGGGGTGAAATAACTACTTTTAAAACTAGTTGCCTTGTTCCTCGGGTATTTTCTTTCTCAATACTTCATACCCACAACATGGACTCGCTGCACTGAGCTTCTTCAAGTGGAAGCCTCATTGGCTCGAGGGTTGTAATTACATCAATTCACCCTCAAAATTAGAAAAGCTTTACTCTTTCCTTGATTAGATCCTTGCTAACACGAGATCGAATTCACTATTCGACTGAGGTGAACTCCTCGGCTCACTTAAATTTATAATCACTCAACTCATTCTACATGTAGAAGAGGATGTATTGATTTAAATATACGTAGCGCATTAGATCAAGAATATCGTTCGTAAATATCTTCGAAATTGCTTACTCGTGCATGCCTCTCGTGTCACCTTAGGCCTCCCTGGAAATCGTGAGCTGAAACAACCTCGCATGGGTACAAGAGACTCCAAATTGGGATCAATTCCAAGAACACGCAAAACCGCCAGTCGATGCACATCCGTTCCGTTTATTATGAATGAAATATCATAGAAAGATTATTTCTCGCCAATAATGTCAATTCAATGGAAGTCGGGTTTCTAAATTATCGATTATACTATTACAATGGTTTTGCTGATCAAGAAAACCACTGTGAATTCGGAAATCGGGTGTTCGAATCCAAAATTTGTCCGAATTCAAACAACCGCATGCTAATTTTAAGAAATAAACATTTGTATCTCACCAATCTTTACGCCTAACGTGCTCAAACTAAATTAGAACGAAATACAAACTAATCTCTAATCTAAAATAAAATGGAAAAAAAACTGTTAAAAGAAAATAAAATAAAAATAAAAATACAGGAGCCTTCAACAACCCGCATTTCTCTTCGTCGCCAAGAGTCGCTTTCAATAAAGAAATTGCATTTATAGGGTTCAAGTCAGTCCCACTTCGATGCACCTCATTGTGGATTTCAAGTTAATCGCCCAGTTTTGCTGGATAATCGGCCGCGACATCGAGTCCCTTTGTCGACTCCGTTGTCTTGTAGTCTTTGTCGCAGGCTTCCTTGTTTGGTTGCGACAAGTCTTTTGTGGAGTTGATGTCGCGACAACTTAAGCGACGCCGCTGACCTTAATCGGTAGGTAGAGTTTGATGTCACATGCGGATGTTGTCGCTAATTTTCTCTTCTCGGTAGTGGTTGTCGCCACTCTCCGATGTTGTCGCATTTCCCTTCTTCTGTACACGCGTCGCTAATTTCACCGAACGATGTCGCCGATTTCCCTTCTGGTAGCTGATGTCGCGATGCCTTGAGGTTGTCGCCACTCTTCGGTTCGTAGACTGATATCGCGACATCCAGTGTTGTCGCCACCTTCTCCATAACCGCGGTCGCCGATCGGCCATCGTTGTCTCGACTTCCCTTCTGTAAAATTGTTGTCGCTACCTCTTTTCTTCACTATTGCCGTCGCGATCTTCTCGAACGATGTCGCAAATCCTTCATTCCCGAAATGATGTCGTCATTAATCTTCAATGATGTCGCCAATTCTTCTTGAGCTGATGTTGTCGCGACTTCTTTCTCCTGTGTGTCGGCTGTCGCTAATGACCGGATCGTTGTTGATGGGCGTCGCAGATCTCGCATGCGTCGCGACATCACGTCTTTTCTTCAATTCCCCGATTGCTTCACTGAAGCTTCTTTTCATCTAAATTTCATTTTGTTTTCAATTAAGCTTCATTTGCGATCGGGAGTTTCACACAAGGTAACCCGAATATGCATTTTGATTGCTGTCAAAGCTTCATGACATCAGGTCCTTTCATCCTTGTGCGCCTTTCCTGCTGCAACCTGCTTCAGCCAATTATATCATTAACGCTCATCTACCTTCTGCTCATTTTTCTGCAAAAATTCTTCTTTTTCTTGAATTCTCCTGCTATATAACAGCTTAAGAGGTTGGTCCATGTTTCGCATAATCCGCTTTTTAGATAAAAATAGATCAGAAAATGGACTAAAATAGATGACTTTTAAGCTCTATTAATACCCACCAATAAATAATCCATGTAGAGAGTTCGCACCATCTCCCGCTTCACATGGGGCCATTACCAAGCCTATAATCGACCGTATCACAGCAACCACCAGCCAGTTTTGAGGTCGCTGTGATATCGAGCCCGGGGCACCCCCGCCCGCCTTCAATATAGAGAAATGAAGAGCGTCGGCAGTCCTTTCTTGCTTTTGATGTCACACGCGAGGCAGAACCCATGATTCACCCAAGGATGTAGTACCGACGCAAACACCAGCAAATGGCCAGCTGGGAAAAGTGTGTGTGCTGCAAATGGTACTGCCAGACAGTGAGCATGGAATCTTGGAGCCCCGGGTCCGCGGCAAAGGCCGAGAGATCATAGTACAACTCCACATGAAAATCTCCATCCCCCAGATCCAATATCTCCCACGGCCGTGGCGAAGGCCGTCTGATGATGGACCCCTGTGACAGTCCGTCTCAACACCCCGATAAGGTGAGAGCGCCAGTCTGAGATCTTAGCGATTGACACACCCGGGCTCGATGTCCCGCCTTCTGGCGGTGGGGCTCCTCGTGAGTCAGTCCGGGATGCAGCGCGAGTCAGTGGTGTGGTCCACTGAGGCAGCACCCTCCGGGTGCGGGCCACGAGGAGGAACCCTGCATCACCAGCACAAAGAAAAGGCAAGGAGGCAAGAAAAGGCCAGCGATGCCCAGGCTCTAGGTCACATTCTTTATCATGGTCACGAGAGGGGCCACGTGCAAGATGGTGCCCATGCCGCTATGTAGGCAACAGGGACCTCACAAGAACAGAACAGGGGACCTCGCCAATAGGTGGAGATCACCCTTGAACCACCTCTTAAAAATGGTCTTCTGTCTTGCCATCCTCCCACCTGAAAGACAGCAAAATGTAGAGAATAAATGAATTTTTCTCAAATGGAAAATGGAGGATTCGTGAGAAAACAGAAAGCGGGACTAGGCTTTATAAAGTGGATGATGTGTGGTGGAGAGAATGGCTGACTAATGGATTTTATGACCACATTAATTTGATATCAAAGTACATTGAAAAATTAATCCACAGGCAAATAAACTGAGAGCTTGTAGGAAAACAAAGAGTTGCAAAGTAGAGATAAGGAGAAGATGAATGAAGCACCAAGGGAAAATTCGCAGATCCCCGAAATTCTCACTGTGTTGCGAATTTTCGCATCTCGTTAAATTCCCAGGTTGCGAAATTAAAACTCTCAGGCAAAATTTTACCCTCTCTGGAACACCTGCAACAAAACAAGACCAAAAATTAAAAGAAATTAAGCTAGAAAAATAAGAAAATTTACAAAATTTGGCAACAGTTGACTTTAATGACAGAATCAGTAACCAAAATTAAAACAAAACAAAAACATAAATCTAATAAAGGTTTGTTGGTTTCTTTAAAACCTTACAAATAAACTACCTGTAATGTCGATAAGAGGGTTCAAGAGGGATCATAGAGCAGAGGCTCCCTCCCATGGTGCCAGAAAGGCGAGGGCACAAAGTTTAACCCAACTTCCTTGTTGTCGCACATAATGTCTCAGTGGGCGCTGCATGAAAGACAGGAGGCCGACCATTATTAAAGGGACTCATCAACTTCTTCACTTGAACGACAATTTTTCGCAGCTATATCGTTGGCTCTCCCTTCACTTCCAGCCACCGCGCATTCTTTGACTTCTGCTCCTTGTCCTTCGCCTGTTTATCCCTCGTTACTCCGCATGAAAATGTTGAGCTCCAGTCATGTCACAAAGGCCAGCCCAGATAACCTCCCATTCCCAGATGTCAGATTTATAAAGATTACGCTGTGGCCAAAAAGGCCTCCAAGTATGAGCAAGCACTTCGTGAGAAGCCTCCGTTGGTTCCAGATTAAACAACCACAAAATCCACCTGATAATAGAAATTATTTACTCCTCACCAATACATCCCTCAATCATCCCCCTAAAGCTTTTCACTAATCGATCTACTAAGGATGTGAGGATATCAGTAGGATCTAAAGCCCCTCAAACCTAACTCGCTTGTACATTGAGTATGGCAAAAGAGGGTTGACACCGTTCCCAAATTCACTACTTATCTGGGCGTGTCCCTCCAATGTTGATCGAGAGCAGGGGGATCCTGATCTTATCAATAAGGCTGACTGATGATAGCCGATTGTTTAATCGGGAAGTGTTTTCCATTAATGCTAATCCCTTTACAAAGGTGCAAGTCCTTAGAATTTAGTAGCATAAGTCAGACTCAAGTCATGATCATATCATAAAACAGGATGTTCACCTTGACTCGCTCAAGACTTCTTCATAGATACCTTCTTGCTTAGAAGCTCCTTTTTGCCTCTCTGTCGTAAATGTAAATGTTTCTTTCATATCAAGCTCCTTTTGATGATTATGTGTTCAGCTCCTTTCTCCTCGTTTCTGGCGGTTTTTCCCATGTGCTCGACACTGTTACTCAATTTCCTTACCAATTCTTAAAGTGATAATGGCTCGACTTCATCCATTTTAAGAGCCGCTGAGTAGTTTAGTTCATGTACTCCCTGATCAAAGGTTCAGAGACTACTTCTTCTCCCTCACTCGCTGGTTGTTCGCTTACTCCAGGATGACCCGCATGGTATCAATTTTTATTTAGTTTCAGAAGTCTTCAATCCTTTTCTAGAGCACAGTTCTCTCCACCTTTTCTATTCTTGGTTTATCCGAGAATTGATAGTTTTCTACTCCATAAATTCCCTTTACCACCTTGCTCAATCTTTCATGATAGCTGTCTACAGTGAAGAAGTTGGTGGTCGCTGTCGCCGAGAAGTGATCCACACTGCTTCGCGATGTGCCCTCAAAAGTAATGACATAGGGGGTTTAGCCCGTGCCAAATTTGTGTTAGGTTCTTCCAAATGGGTTACACAAAGTATTACCATTATCAACATCATTTAGCGGCCTATTTTAGCCCACAACACTTGCAAAGACTTTCAACCATTGGGTGGGTAAATGGGATAATGCTCCCCTTTGATGATCATGATTAGTATCAAAGTTAGAGCACAGGCATAGTTGCTCACCCACGCCTCGTACCTCCCGGGTGGTTTCTCCGCCCAGCTCTTTCCATCCTTCTCGCTTAGGTTCGGACAACCTAGTTTTTAGTTCCACTTCCTCTGTCAGTGCATAAATGCCTCCCCTTGAGTTTGCTGTTGGTTTCATCCTTTCTACCTCCCTTGGGTTCGGCTCATCCCATCCTTTGGAAGTTTCGGCCACGTAGTTCAAAAAATCCATGGCTTCATCAGGATTTTTGCTAAGAAAGTCCCCTCCACACATGGTCTCCGTGAGTTGTTTCATGGAAGGGACATCCCATCGAGAAATGGTTCACAACATCCATGTATCAAAGCCATGATGAGGGCATGCACTGATGGTTCCAAGATACCTTCCCAAAGATCGATAAAATCTCTCACCGGTCATGAGCCGCAGCTGGGTATAGATCTTCCTTCAGCTGTTGGTCTTATGGAGCACGAAGAACTTCTTCTTCAAAGAATTCGGGCCGCAGCCTCAAAATTTCAATTCCCGATGGTCTCGCCTTAGTGGAATTAAGCCAAATTTTACTTTATCTTTGAGGGTCAAAGGAAGGCTTTCAACTTGAGCAAGTCCTATGTATGCTCGAATGCACCTTCCTTGAATGTAGTGCAAACCTCCTAAATCCCGACATGCGTGTATGGATTGCTTTTCCATACCATGAAAAGTCGAGCAGGGGCACCAAATAAGGTCTCACTGCCACATCCTCTACAGGGGGTATTATGCAAGAGGGTGCACTCACCCTTGGAGGATGGATGTGATCCCTCATCGATCTATAGCGTATCAATTCCCTGAACCCCGTCGGGGTCTCCATTGCTCTCAAAGCGGGCCCCCATTTGATCGGGGTGTAGGCTAACTTCACAACCTTCAATCAAGCACCTAGCTCTCCACCGCCCGCAGCGTTTCTGTCCCACTGCATAAACTGCTATGATCACACCACAAGCAAGAAACAAACAAAACAATGCTACAAAAAGGTTATTGGTTAGATAAAATCAAAACAATATTAACAGTAAACACAGGGGAGTCTTCAAACTCCCTGCAGTGAAAATTTTCAAATTCCCCATAAAGAACTCAAGTAGGGAAAATGAATAAAATAAAAAGAAATGAGATAGCACCAGAACTTGTGATGTGAATCACAAGTTCACTACTTTTCTATCTCACTAGTGGCACCACTGATTTCGCAATCCGCGCCTAATTAATTCGCTTCAAATTCAGTAAAGGCTCGAATCAACAAAAATTTATAACCTAGATTCCTACTACCGATGTAAAGGTAAAGCTACTACAAAGATAGTGGCTCTGTGGCCTAAATACGGATGGGCTCTTTCTTCGTGAGTATAGGGTTACAGCAGCATTGAAAATGGTGTTTTCTCCTCGATTAAAAGTGGTGTGTGGAAAACAAGGTGTGAAAGTTTGCAAAGCCTAAAAATAATCAAGTAAAATTAAAAGAGAAATCCTTGAAGTCTCGGGCCACTGAGCTTAGTGTTCTAGGTTAACCAACATGTCTTCGGGTCTATATCCTCGCATTTGGGAGCATGACATATAGTCACTTCCCAAACCGGATCTTCTTTTAGCTTTAAAACCTAAACCCTAATAGCTTACCTTGTTGAGAGAGATATGCATTTATTAGGCAAAATGTCCCTAGTCCGTGAAAACACATCTCAAAACCCTACCCCATCGAGCACCAATAGAGACAACTAATCGTGAGCCTCAATGATCTAATGAAAGTATCCATTGAACCCAAGAAGCTTGCCAAATACACATTAAAGGGAGCATGCTTAAGAGATTTTAACCTCAATGAAATGCAGGGGCACAAATACCCTAAAATACAAACATGAAAAACATGAGACATGCAGCTAAACCTAAAAACAACACCTAGTGGCCTTCCCCTTCAAGGATCATGGGAGATTAGCCAAGCATCCCTTGATTTGTCATCATCAAGGGGTGTTTGGCAACCAAGAAAATGAAAGAAAGTGAAGGGAGAAGAAGAGAAAATCACCAACAATAGGAGGAAGCTTCGTGCTTGACTGATTGATTGAATGATTTGATGTCTTTCTTACAAGTATGGTTGAGCTTATATAGGCTCAGTAAAGAGAAATTACAAAATTGTGCTAAAGAATCAAAATTACATAAGTGGCAACCTGTATTAAACCACCGTATCAAAAGCAAGCCATGAGAGGTGAGTCACAAAGATAGGTGTTGGTAACCTGCTTAAAAATTTCGCAGGTGCAAATGAGCCGTTAAAATTTGTGTGTTGCCAATTTGCAACCCCCCAAAATTTCGCTTAGATTGCTCCTTAAATCTCAGCCAAATTTTCTCCTCGAAATTCCTCCGAAGTTAACGAGCCTCGACCGTCATGCTCAATGTTCAAGTCAATTGAGGAATTGTGGAGATACAACCTATAAACTACTCAAACAGCCTACAAATGTAATCGTAAGAGCAAAACCGACCTTAATGCAACAATCAAGTTATCAAGATGATTAGTACACAAAAATGTATAAAATCTATGATAAACATGGTCAACATTGCACTATTCGGGTACTAATCAAGGGTCTTCACACCGCGACGATGTTCAATTGGGTTCGGTCGAGAACCCAGGTGTTTCCCACCTAGCATAAGAGTCGCCGTGGAAATAGGAGAGAGGCATGATTTCGGGTCACGGGCAGATCTATGGTGGACCCTCGCCCTCGGTCGAAACAACAGGTTATCGCCAATCAGCTCATATGTTGAACCAAAAGCCCTCCAAATACGATATAAAGCCTTCCAAAATAGCTCCTCTCCTCCAACGATGTGGCCGGAGCGAACATATTAGACCTCAAATGTGATCTATCAGCATACGCGGGAGGCGTCATTAATCATATAGTCCCACCAAGAGTTGCGCCCATGGAGAGAATCCTAATTTCATCTCTCCGTCAGGGATGGGACAAATCAATTATAGTTGGTTGCGCTACGAGACCATCGCGCATGGAGATGTACTGTGATGTTCGGAGGCCCGAGGGCATCCTTAGCCGGGCCGCCGATGGAAAATGCAAAAGCGGGCCTGCCGCCTTCGCCGACGCCATCGCAGATAAACTCGATGACTACCTCGAGGATGTTAAAAAATATCGGTCGCAAGATCATGAACGGCTCTAGATGGTATCTCTTCACGAGGAGCATGGAGTCTCGTAGTGCCGAGTCCTCGGCAAATGCTGGGAGATCGTAGTAAACCTCCCCGCTAAAATCTCTCCCTCTGCATTCAACATTCCCAGGGATGGGGCTACAAAGGAAGTAAGGTCGCTTGGTAATGGATGCAGGGGATAGTTCTGGGGCTCCAGCAATGCCTTGATAAGGTGGTGAGGGTGGCGCTCGAGGTCTCGAGGTTGACGACTCCCCGGGGCCTGAAGTCCGATCCCTCTTGGCGACGGGAATTCTCCGGGCCGGGCCCGGGATGCCATGGAGCAAGCGAGTGGGCCACCCGGTATGATATCTCCTCCGGGCGTGGGCCATAGAGGAGGAGCCCAAGACGCACGGCACGCCTCGATGGGCAATCGGGGGAGTGTGGGAGGCGGGCGGCGATTTGCATGTGGCCACACACAACCAAGGGTAGGAGGCGGCTGCGAGGCGACCGAAGGGGTTTGCGGTAGCCGCACAAGCAAAGCGGTGACGGCGCCTCCCGGAGTGGGAGGGAGGTCCCCACCCGCGGTCGGAGCAGAATGAGCCCCACGAGTCTTCGCCATTGTCGGGCTTGAAGGAGAGCAAATTTGAGAGGAGAAGGGAGTTTCAGAAACTGGGAGGGTGAAAGGTGAAATGAAAATGAAGGGGAAAAGGGGGTTTATATAGGGGTTAGGGTAGGTGGGAAGACATGGATAATTAATGTCATTAGTGACCACATCGATGGTTCAAAAATTATAGAAATTTATCATAGAGCGTGAAAAACGAAGAGTTGTGTAAACGAGAGTTGTAGGGTGACGATGAACAAGTGGGTTGGGCGATTGCCAAATTAATCGCAAAATTTCACAACTCCGCGAAATTCTAGGGCAAAATTTGTCTCCACCTAACACCGAACACTCGCAGAACAACACAAGACCAAAAATTATGAGAAGATAAGTTTGAAAATGAGGAAATTTACAAAATTTGAAAATTAAAGGATATTAATAAAAAAAAACTATTTTAAAACTTGAAATAATATAAAGCAAAAATTCCATCAAAATTTGGAGTGGTTTCCTAGTTCCAGCAGGAACCACTCCCTGTTGTACATCCAAGAGGTTTCATGGGGGGTTTAGGAGGAGAAACTCCTCTATGCTTGCAATGAGGTATGTTGCAGTTGAGTTCAACTTTTGCCCCTTTGTTTCAAGCATCCTGCTCTCTGGTGGTGCTGGTGGGATGACTGATGCATGAGATTCTTCGTTAACCACTTCTTTATTCTTTGTTAATTCTTCTTGCAGTTCTTGTGCACTGTATTGTCCCACATTTGCACCACTCAGGCACACTTCATCTGAATTCTGCTCATCATCCCCTGCTGAGTTATGCTTGTTGCTCAGGTGAAAAATGTTGAGTTCCAGGGTCATATTACCGAAGGTGAGCTGCATGACTCCATTCCGGAAATTGATTATGGCATTAGATGTGGCCAAAAATTGCCTCCCAAGTATGATGGGCACTTGATTAGTGCCCTCTGCCACTAGCTCCGTATCAAGAACCACGAAATCCACCGGATAGTAGAATTTGTCTACCTTCACCAAGACATCCTCAACTATTCCTTTCGGTATTTTCAACGATCGTCCCAGCTGGAGATAGGGTGATGTTAGTAGGCTTACGGCTCCCCCCAAACCTAACTTCTTATGCCCGAGTATGGCGATGGGTTACCACGGCTCCCGAGATCGAGCGGTGCCACGTGTATGCATATCCCTCCATTGTTGGCCCGAGATGGGTGGGGGATCTTGGATCTTTAATATTCCTTAGGTTTCTTGTTTGGATGTCGGTGACTTGTTCAGTCAGGAAGGCTTTCTTGTCAATGCTCAACCCTTTCTTGACTGTGCACAAGTCCTTTAGAAATTTCACTTAGGTCGGAACCTGTTTGATCATGTCAAGCAGTGGGATGTTCACCTTTACTTGTCTCAGTACTTCCAGGATGCCTTTTTGCTTAGAGGTCTTCTTTTTGCCTCTCAGTTCTTGGGGAAATGGAGGAGGCATGCTTTTCTTCATCGAATCCTCTTTAATGAATATGTGTTCTGGCTCCACTTCCTCTTGTTCTTTGGTCTTCCTGCGAGGTTTGGGCCTTGTTGCTCAATTTCACCACCACTCCTCAAGGTGATAATGGCACGGACCGTCCATTTTTGTCTTGACTCACTTTAACTGTAGCAATTCATGCACTCCTAAAGTTGGGCGGAGTGTACGGGAAGGAATCTCCCTTGCTCCACACTTTTTTATTCTTGATTGATCGGGCTATTGATAGATGGCGCAAGGTATCAATTTTACGATTGAAGGCTTTGTGGAGCGTAATTCTTTTGTCCATGGAGCTTTCTACGTTTCCTTCTTTGATTATTGAGCATTAATAGTTTCTGCTCCTCTACAAAATTCCCACCACCTTGCTCAAATTCATGATAGCTTGATCAGCGGTGATGAGGTTGGTGGGCGCTCTTCTTGAGGGGCGGACCCATACTATTGTTACTGATGTGCCCCTAGGGGAACATATACCGGAGGTTTAGGCTTCCAGGCTAGGTTGGGGTGGTTCTTCCAGTTGGGATTATAGGTGTTGCCAAACTAGGCATCAATTAGTGGCCTATTTTGGCCCACAACATTTGCATTTTCAAACATCAAATCCCTTACTGAGGGAGAAATTGAACAATGTTCTCCTTGATGATTGGTAGATTGACAATTGAAACATGGTTGGTCAGGCATAGATGTCTCAGTAACTGCCCGTACCTCTTGCCGATTTCTCTGTTCAAGTTCTTCCATCCTTCTAGTTAGGGTGGATAACTTAGCCTTTAGTTCCACATCCTCAGTCAGTGAATAAATGCCTCCCCTTGGGTTACTGTGTGCTTAATTCTCTCTACCTCCCTTGGGTTCGGCTCATCCCATCCCTTGGAGGTTTCAGCCACATAATTAAGGAAGTCCATGGCTTCATCAGGATTCTTGCTGAGGAAGTCCCCTCCACACATGGTCTCTAAGAGTTGTTTCATGGAAGGGGACATTCCATCATAAAAATGGTTGACCAACATCCACGTATCGAAGCCATGGTGTGGGCATGCATTGATGGTTTCAAGATACCTTTCCGGCAACGATAAAATTTCTCACTATCATGTTTCGCAAGGTGTGGGTGCCTCTTCAAATTGTTGGTCTATGGTACTAAAGAACTTCTTCAAAAATTACGCCTCACGGCTACGCCCAATTCTTGATGGTCCTTGGCGTTAGTGAATTAAGCCAAATTTTGGCTTTGTCTTTGAGGGTCAATGGGAAAGCTTTCAACTTCAGCATCTCCATATCGGTTGCACCCTTTTTGAAAGTTGTGCAAACTTCCTCAAAATCCCAGATGTGTGTGTATGGATTTTCAATTTCCATGCCATGAAAAGTAGGGAGCAGGGGCACCAGATAAGGCCTTATTGCTACATCCTCAGAAGGGGGTATAATGCATGAGGGTGCACTCACCCTTGGTGGGTGTATGTGATCCCTCATTGACACCGCCCAGGCATTGGGCTCCCTTTAGACCCTGTTGGCTCTTTGCTCTTGAGTGGGGTCTCCGTCGATTCTTGTGAAGGCTAACTTCCGCAATACATTCCTTGGATCCCAAGTCTTTCCAATGCACTGCGGGTTTTACGTCCTTGCATGAGTTGCTTTCACAGACACAGCCTGAACAAAAAAACCAACAAAAATAAGGCTACCAAAAGGGTTAAAGTTAGCTATGGTCAAAAGCGGGGAAAGCGAGTGCGCACGATGGGTACCGAGCTCCCCTGCAGTGAACTGCATGTGGGAAAAAATGATAAAATAAAAAAGAAATGAGAATTCACCAATGCTTGTGATGTGAATCACAAGTTCATAGCTTCTCTTTCTCACTAGGGCACCATCCCCGGCAACAACGCCATTTGATCCATTTGGGCCAAGTAGGTTGTTCCGGAATCAACAATATTTATAAACCTAAATTCCTTCTGCAGTAGCAAAACTCTTTAGTATGGTAACTCCACAAGAGATTAGAACATAGGGATGGGTTTTCTTCGTGAGAGAAGAGTTACAATGGATTGAAAATGGTGTTTACTCTTTGAATTTTAGGATTTGTGTAAAAACAGTGTGTGAATGATTGATACTATAGACAAATTGAAATAAAAGTTAAAGAAGAACTCCTTGAAGTCTCGGGCCACTGGGCTTAGGGTTCTAAGTAAGCTAACATATCCTCGGGTCTTTTTCCTTGCGTTGGGGAGGATGACATATAGTCATTTCCATAACCGGATCTTCATTTAGCTTTAAAGCCTAAACCCTAAAAGTTTTCCTCTTGAAAAATGCCATTCAATGAGCGTAAATGCTCCCAGATGGTAAGAACACACCTCCTAAACCTACCTTACAGTGACTAATAGGAGACAACTAACTGGGCATCAGTGGATCTAGTGATAAGTATCCATTGAACCCAAAAAGCTTGCCAAATACACGTTAGAGAGAGCATGCATAAGAGGTTTAACCTAAGATGAGAAGCAGGAACACAAAGACCCATAAATGCATACATGAAAAGCATGAGATCATGCAACTTATCTCAAAACTAACACCTAGTGGCCTTCCTTCAAGGATGAGGGGGTTTTAGCCGAAAATCCCTTGATTTGTCATCATCAAGGGGTGTTTGGCTACCAAGAAAATGCAAGAAAATGAAGGACAGGGAGAGAAAATCACCAACCACCCGAGGGAGAGGAAGCTTTGTGCCCAATTTTATTGATTGATTGATGGACTGAAAGATTGATTGATTCTGAAGCAAGGCCCAGGCTTATTTAGGTGCTCGATATGAAATTACAAAAATGTATAAAGGAACCAAGAATTACATTAGGCAAAGTTGTACAAATCCAAACAAAGCGGGTCAAGCGGTCAACGGCGGGTGGGAGCATCGGATTCGCGGGTTGCGAACTTTGGCAGCCTGCAAGGCTTTTATTTGATCCTTCACGTTCTTCGACATTTTGCTCAAATTTCCTGCAGTTCGATCATGCATCTTCGAATTTGGCTCGGGTTCATCATGTTTGAATCGGATTGAAGATAATGAGGTATTTGTCCTGAAAAACTACAATAGAGCTACAAAATGTGATCATTAGTAAAGTCGGGACCTCAATGTATAAATTGAGCTATTAAAGTCGATTAGTACACAAAAAGTGCTTAAAACCTGCTATAAACAGGGCTTAAAATAGCACTATTTGGGCACTAATCACATTGTTGCTGGGGATTGTTTAGTCTCTAATGGCAATGTTCCAACATTATTAGAAAAAAATTGGTCTATACAAAATCAATATCAATGAGTTGTCTACTGCTAAAAGGATGTATTTGTTGTTAAAAGAAAAGTGGAAAGGCCCCATGAAGTCCACCCCCAATATATCGAATAAATTTACTTATAGGATGGTCTGCAAAGGTTGCTCATCCCTTTTTGATATGCTCCACATTCTTTGGCATTTATCACAAGTGGATACGAATTGGTGAACATCTTTGAACAAATTTGGCCAATAGAACCGTGATTGAAGTACATTTGTGGCTGTCCTCTGACCCCAAAAGTGTCCTCCACACACTAGAGTGTGGCAATGATTTAGTATACTTTCCATTTCCTCCTCCAACACACATCTTCTAATTACCTTATCAGCACAATGCTTATATAGAATAGGCTCCTCCCAATAATAGTGCTTCAAATGTGCAAAGAACCTCTTCCTCTACTGATAGTTGAACTCAGGTGGGATCACTTTGTGTCACACCCCGATTCCCGGTCCGACTCGATTGGCGGATCGAGCGAGGATCAGTGCGAGAACTATCGCGGGACTCTTTGCACCTTGTCGGACATTGGTATATCCAGAATGCCTAATATATCAACATCTCGTATCTGAGTCGAAATAAAACTACCGTAGTGGTGTTTACGATGTGCCTCTCCCATTTACATATTCAAAACTATACATTTACATTTATTGATCAGAGCGCGGAACCTACAGTGATGAACCCTTACTCGTGTGTTAGCGCCTGCCCGAATCTGCAGAGAGAGAGAAGTTCTCGGGCATCTTCTCCTATACCTACCGCGGTTAAAAACCCGTCTTTAAGCTGCAACAGTAGAAACATATAAATATGCATGTACACATATTCAGCATATAACAATAACAGATATCGAAATTTCATGCATTCATATCATAGACTTATACAAGTACTTATGCTTATAACAGGATTATACTTGTCGGATCTCATTAGAGTCCCAAAAGCTTATTCTTATGCAGAACTTATGCTTATAATGGACTTATGTTTATTCGAGTCTCCTGTAGGAGTTACAGAGCTTATTCTTATTCAGAAATACCCGAAGGTATTACAGATCAGAACGACACACATTTGTTTCCTCTTATTCATTATCCAAGTTATTATCATATGACTATGGGAATACCTAGACCAGTGCTAATAAAAGTGTAAGACACAGCACAATAAGTATCCGAAGATACTATCTCTGATGCAATTACCGTGGCACAAGCGGGATTATAGGGTCTGCGGAGCAGTCTTGTGCACTAATCGGGATAGGGTGTCGTGGCACTAACGGGACGAAGTGTCGTGGTACTAACGAGGAAGTGCGTAGTACTAACAGGACGGGTCTGTAGCGCTGCGAGGATAGGAGTGTCGTAACGGAGACCGGGGGTGTGGCAGCACTAACGGGACGGGAGTGTCGTAGCACTAGCGAAGTACCAAAGTACTATTCGAGTCTTGTGGCACTATTCGGAATCTTAGGAAGTGCTAATCGAGTCACGGAGCACTAATCGAGAATGCGAAGTACTAATCGGGGTGTCAGTATACTAATCAGAATCTTAGAAGTACTAATCGAGTCTTAGGACACTAATCAGAATCTTAGTACTAATCAAGGACGATGCACGCCCGTCATGTCGAGATGCCGTGTCATTTAATACTTCGTCTTAGGCATTCCTTCAATTGTATGTGTTCAGAAACTTCCTATCTTATTATCGGGGCATGAACTTTGCTCCCATCGAACTTCAGTAGAGGCAATGAGCAGTGCGAATTTTATTTCTCACTTAATTTCATCCTTTCTATACTTTACGAATGCGTATTTTAGCCATCTGCAAAAATACTTTAAAAACAAAATTTGCATGGACCACTGTGCTGAGTACGGCTCTAACTGTCTGGGTGCGGGTTTCGGTCTGGAGAACATCTTGTCTGAGTCTAGAGTTGTACTGGTCACCGGTTTGACTCTTTGCATCACATAGATCTGAGGGTTCAAAGGTGTCTCGTCTGGTCTAGAAATTTTCGAGGAAATGGTAGTTCACCATTTTCATGCTTCTTCATAATTCTCTTCTATTTTCACTCCTAAGTAAAAATCAACATGAAATCCCTCCGCAATTACTTTAATTAGCCAAAGAATCTGGGATTCATACGAGTTCACCCAATTCTACAAAACCTTGGAATTGTGAAGGATTCCATATCTAAACATTATCAGCCCCAGGATTTTCCTTAAACTTTGCCAAATCTAGAGTTAGGATGTCCTTCACTAACAAAACCACACAAGGGAACCAATTTAATCTTCGAAAACCACAGCAATCATATCAGTAATTCATGTACAAAAATCGAGACCAAAATCCCTCTGATTCCATACCAAAGTCATGTATCCCACATCTGAAATCCATACCTTGGCTTGATCTCTCTCCTTCTTCCTCTTCTTCTCCTTCCTTCTCCTCTTCCTCCCATAATTCCTTGTTTGGAGACCAAAAATGAATTATTTTTGGTCTCCTCCTCTATTTATAGTGAAGGTTTTTGGTTATTTAGCTTTTAGTCCTTCCACTTTTGACTATTTGTATTCTAATTTCCCATAATTGTATTTTAGCCTCTAATCTTATTAATCCATGTCTTTGATGCCTTTTGTAGATGCACCCTTATAACTTGTACAATTTAGAGTTTCTAAGTTTTCATATTTTTTGCATTAATTCTGAAAATTTAATTTATCACTACAATACCACAAACATGTTGAAAACAACTAGGGTATATTTCGGGGTGTTACACTTTGGCTACCAAGTAATTCACAATATCAGCAAACCATGGCACTAGCTTTACATCCTCAATTACAAAGATCTATTCATTAGAAAAATCATCATTGATTTGAACTTCCTTAATAGGTCCCTCCAAATGTGAGAGATGGTTTGCCACTAAGTTTTCGGTCCCTTTCTTATCCTTTATCTACAGGTGAAATCTTAAGCAGGTGTGCCATAAATAAATCTTGGCCAGCATCCTGCCAGCCTGCAAGATTACTTTATATTTGGGTGGTCGGTATCATTATTATCTTGTTACCTATAATTCATTCGGAACATTAGAAATGCAAACACAATTGCCAAAAGATTTTTTTCTATTGTCGCATAATTTAATTGTACTTCATTTAAGGTTCTGCTTGCGTAATAGATGACTTGAAATATTTTTTCCCTCTTTTGGCCCAATATTGCCCTTATTGCAAAGTTGCTTGCATCGCACATCAACTCAAAAGGGAGGTCCCAATCCGGCGCTACTATAATTGATGTTGAAATTAATTTCTCCTTCAGAATCAAGAATGCTTGTGTGCACGGTTCATCAAATTCAAAAGGAGCTCCTTAGACTAGCAGATTTGACAAGGGCTTAGCTATTTTGGAGAATCCTTAATGAATCTCCTATAGAACCTTGCATTCCCTAGAAAGCTTCTCATCCCTTTCACTGAAGATGAAGGAGGTAGCTTCTCTATCGTTTCAATCTTTGCTTTATCTACCTCAATTCCTCTTGTAGAAATCCTATGCCTAAGTACTATGCCTTCCTTCACCATTAAGTGGCACTTTTACTAGTTTCATACCAGGTTGGTTTCTTCACGTCTCACCAAAGCATCTCTCAAATCTTGAGACAAATATTAAATGACTTCCCCATAATTGAGAAGTCGTCCATGAACACCTCAAATGTCTTTTCTACCATGTTTGAGAATATGGTCATCTTGCATTTTTGAAATTTTCCTAATAAGTCCTAAACTCATATATTTTTAGTCCATTTTTCTTGCATATTTTCAGCAGTTTATGATTCATTTTAATGCATAATTATGGAATAATCACAAACTTTTTGTTTTGTAGGTTTTGAATATAAAAGAAACAAATCCAGGAAGAAAAGCAGCAGAAAAGTGGCTAAGGTAAAAATGTCACCATTTGACTAAAATCTTAACATGGACCAAAACTGACTAATTATTGAAGTTCAAATCGACCAAGTAATTAGTGCTGCCACCAAAGATTATTCAGTCCCCGGCAACAACACCAAAAACTTGACAAATTTCTGACACGGCTACTAGAAGACTATTGTCTAATCCCCGGCAACGGCGCAAAAAAACTTGTTGACTAACCGAAGATATTAAATATGTTATTTTCCTTGTATAAGAAAGTTTCATTTGAAAATGTGTTTTGGTCTAGTTCACTGTAAGTGCACAGGTCATACAAATAATAAAAGTGGATTTAAGTCTAGATATCATTCCCACGAGGATTGATTAGAAATCTAAACATCAATTACCCCATCTACTCAAGATCTTTACTATTTGAACTCCAAATTAAAAAGTGAGTTGATTTAAAACTACAGGAAATGTAAAAACTAAATAAATTCTATAACTATATATAAAGAATTTAAAATATTTGGATTGGAAAGTTCACTGGGTAAGTTAACATTGGGAAATAGATCTGTGTACAATTATAAATTTATGCATTATTTTATAACATAGTTCAGCCATTAGTTTGAAATCTGAATTTGTCAAAGATGCAAGGTAGTATAGTTTGGATTTCTCCATACACCATACATTTCACAAATTAAAGGTCCAGGTTCCTTTCAGATACATAACTCTAATCAGTTACTTGTAGAATATAATCCTCTTTCTAAGATATGAGTATTTTTCCTTTTCAATACTTCACACCTAAATCTTAGGACTGAAGAAGTATTGCCCCTATAGACAGGATTATGTAAGCCTTCTCCAATCTAATTGGTATCTCGTTCTTCAAATCTAATAAAATTTTCTATCTCCTTGATTAGATCTCTACTAACACAGGATCAAGATCCTTTCATTAGAATAAGGAGAAACCCCTGATCAACTAAATTGATACATCATCGAACTATTCTCACACTATGAGTAAATTAGTGGTCTATCGAAGTAATCTTTTAGAGTTCATTAGTTTCATAATATTAGTCTAACATACCCTAAAGTAACTACTCCATTCTCTCAGGAATCTCCATCTCTATGTCACTCAGAGGGCCTCCTGAAAATCAGAGCAAGAAACAGTCCTTTTTTGGGTACACACTACTAATATTCTGAACAAGTAATTTCAAAAATAACACCAATTAAATAAATTCAAGATTTAGAACTATAATGTTCTTTCAAGTTATGTAGAAAACAATAAAAATATCGATCCATTCCCAGAGGGAGCTCAATTTTTCAAAACTGGATTACAAATAATAGTGACTAACTGATCAGGAAAATTCACTAAAATTGCAAGCGAATTGAAATAAATGAACTCTAGAAAAATTTCTAAATTCCATTCAAGTCAGATAGTAATGAAAACTAAAATTTTACAATGAACCCAACTCGAAACTTCGTACTAGATCACTGTACAATGCAAAAAAAAAAACTAACTCAAATGCTAAGCTAAAACTAAATTGACAGTAAATAAATAAATAAATAAATAAAAGAAAAAAATAAAAATAATAATATATAAAGGAGTCTCCAGCAACACATAAGTTCTTGGTTTTACGGAAGCTGCCTACAATGCCCTAGGTGCTTCTATATATAGATTTTCAAATGACGAGCCGCACTTTAAGGCTGAAATTGTGGAACCAAAAAAAAAAAACAAAAAAAAACTGGCCCAGTAAGTGGCTTTGTCGCGACATTGAAAATTATGTCACAACATAGCTGTCATCTTTGTTCTCCAGCTTTGTCATGGCTTACAGTTTTGTGTCGCAACATAGTTATGTGCTTTCTTCTTGAATTCTGCTAGGACAGACTTTGAAAATGTTGCAACAAAGTTCGGCTAAAGTTATCTTATTATTGTTGCGACATGAGTGTCTTGTGTCGTGACATAAAAACTTTGTTACAATGACGTTTCATTCTTTGCTACTTAAGAAAAATGTCGCGACATAAAATTTATTTGTTGCGATAGAGCTTATCATATTCAACTTTGTTTTATGTTGCAACATAAAATACTCTTTTGCTCACACTGTGTCACGACAATCTTCTATTCTCTTCTAGGCACTTCTCTAACTTATGTCACGACATAGCTTTCCGTATTTGCGACAAATATTTTTTCCTTCAGCACTTCATCTTTGTTGCGACATAAATTACTGTGTTGTGACATTCTTTTTGTGGTTCTTCTCAGCCTTTGTCACAATAATATTTTCTTTTGTCACGATAGAGGTCCTCAGAGCTGTATGTTATTGTTGTCACGACATAAAACTTCTATGTCGCGACATAGTCTTATTGTCTTGCACTGCTGAATCTGAACTCTATGTCGTGACAGACTTTGAAAATGTCATAACATATTTCCTTCCTTGATCTTTATCGCTAGCTGAACTATTTGTTGCAACATTTAGCATTCAATTCTTCTCATATTATGTCGCAACAAAGTTGAGAAATGTCGCGACATAGTTCACTTCTAACTTTAAGTTCAATTTCTTATTTGTTACGACATATCATTTCTTGTTGCGACATAGGTCCACTGGATACCATGAAATTATGTCGCGAAATTATGAAATTATGTCATGACATTATGAAATTATGTCACAACATTTCCGCCTTAGCCAATTTTCCTCTTCTTTTCTTGTTAGATTTTCTTCTTCTGTATCAAAACCTGCAAAACACAAAGTTGGTGAATATTCCATAATTTTGCATTAAAAGTGAGTAAAAAACTTCCAAAAATATGCCAAAAAATGGACTAAAAATAGATGAGTTTAGGAGTCATCAATCACGACAATGGATCTTTATGTCACGACATAATGAAGATCAGAAGACAGAACTATGTTGTGAAAATAAATTTTTATGTCACGACATTTCCAAAGAAGTTCCTGAAGAAGAATGTCATGACATTCTTATTCTTTGTCGTGACATTGATTGAAGTGAATGGCAATAAAGTCTTATCAAGACATTCAAATATGTGTCGCGATATAAAGAACTGAAGAGGGAAGGAAGAATGTCACGACACAACAAAACTATGTCACGACATAAAATGGCGGACTAAAGGGATAAGACAAATCAAGTTGGTCACGACAAAGGATTTTATGTTACGGAAAATATTTCAACAAATGGCAAGATAAAGGCAGGAAGTATGTCATAACATTTTCCAATTATGTCAGGACATAAAGTTCAGAAGTCAGCAGAACAAGGCAAGAAGACCATGTCTGATAAGTCCTAAACTCATCTATTTTTAATCCATTTTCTAGCATATTTTTAGCAGTTGAAATATATTTTTAATGCTAAATTATTAAATATTCACCAAATTTGTGTTTTATAGGTTTTCATTGAAAAAGCGATGATTCCAGCAGGAAAAGAAGAAAAAAAGTGGCAAATAGAGGATTCTCTGTAGCGAAATAGTTTTTCTTTATCGTGACAGAATTGTAAGGAGACTAGAAGAGCTATGTTGTAGCCAGCAGTAATTTGTCGCAACAAAGTCCAGGTAGAATTCAAGGAGGAAGAAGAACTTTGTCATGACAAAGGGTTTTTTCTGTCGCGACATTGTTGAAGAAGAGTGTGAAGAAGACTGTCATGACACTCTTTACTATGTTGCGGCATTGAGCAAGGAAAATGGCAGTAGAACTTTGTTGCAACAATCCTTACTCTGTTGCAACATAAAAGGTTGAAGATTAACATATGAACTATGTCGCAACAGAAAATGGTAGGGTAGAAACATAAGTCAGCTGCGACAAGTGCTTTTATGTTACGACAAAGTTTCAACATGGGACCAGCTAAAGGAAGAATTTATGTCGCGACAAAGAAAATTTTGTCGCAACATAACATTTAGAGTTCACAATAAAGAGGAACAGGACTTTGTCGCGACAAAGATTATTTCTATTGCGATAAACAAAACATGAGGTTAAGGTTAACTCTATTGCGACAAGGAAATCTCTATCGTGACAAGAAGTTGAAGATCAATACAAGAGGAATGGCGACAAAGAAATTCATGTTGCAACATAATGAAAAATTGAATGTAGAATCTATATCGCGACAAAGAAGTTTTCCGTCGCAACAATAAAAGCTGCAGAGTGATAGAATTTTGTCGCAATAAAAGAAAATTCAGTCTCGACAGAAATTGAAAGAGAACTGAGATTAGCCAAGTCAAGTAGGTCGCAACAAAGATTTCTATGTAGCAACAAATAGCTCAACCAATTATAAGGACCAGAGAAGAAAAGTCTGTGGTGACAAAAGAAAATTATGTTGTCACAGAGATTGTTGAGTAACCAACGAAGTTATGTCGTGACATAAGAAAACTCAGTCGTAACAAAGTTGCTGAAGAATAAAAGAAATTTATGTTGTGACAATTTCAAGAAGCAGAAAAGTATGAGAAGGTGGTTGCAACAAATTTTATGTCGTGACATAAGACATCCTTGTCACGATAAGAACAAGACTGCTACATCAAAACTATGTTGCGACATTGTTAAAATATGTCACGACAAAATCCAAGGAAAAGCTCAGAGAATCGGTTGCGACAGAAATTTGCATGCTAATACAGAAGCCAGCGACAAAGACTAAAAGCTTTGTCGCGACAGAGCGACCAATATGGGATAGAATATTTGGGGATCCACAACTAATTACTACCTAAAAAGTGCTAGTTTACACCCTTATTAATACATGTTTTGAGCACTTTTTGCTTAGTGAACAGCCTAATTAACCCAATTGGCATGTTAAGGACCTAGCAAAACTACTAATCAAATTTTGTGGCAAGTTCTGTTGTTTTTCCAGGCTATTTATACCATAGATAGGGATTCAACTCAACCATGGAGAATCTAAGTTGAACTTATAGCTGCAGATCACAAAGCAAAAGAAGAAGAACAGCAGTTGGAAGCATTGCACCCTGGCAATTTTTCAAGGGTTGTGAAATTTCACAGGGTTGCGAATTTTCGCAACCCCTGCAAAATTTCACAGGGCTGCTAATTTTCACATCCTGCGACACTGTTCATGCTGCTTTTGACTTTTTGACTTTTTTTGTTACATTTTTGTTTTTGCCTGAATTGTCCCTCATGTAATAGTGGCCAATTCTTACTCTTTTGTAATTTTGCCTGGCTTTGGGCATTATATAAGTCCCAAGCATCACTGTAAAAAGGAGACCTTTTTTTTTATCAATAATAACAGTTGGCGGGAAGCTTTTAGTAACTCTCGCCTTTTCTTAGTTTCTCTCATTTTCCCTCACTTTCTCTCACTTTCTAACTAGCCAAACAACCTCTTAGGATGATAACTCAGAGGATGAGTGACTAGAACCTCTTTCTCCTTAAAGAGGAAGGCCACTGGGCAAAGGATCTAAGGCAAGCTGAGAGGTTTCATGGTTTTCACGCAGATACTCACTGACATTTTTGTGTTTCCTTTGAAATCTAGGTTTAGATCCCTTCGATGCACCTTGAATGATTTTATTTGATAATCTTTTAGGGTTTAGTGGATGCTTATTGCTAGATCCAATGAGATTCATTACTTATCATCTATTAGTCATTGGAAGGTGAGTCAAAGGAGACTTCCTCCCTTTATGCAGGGCCACTAATGCTCAATGAGTACCATTTTCAAAGGATAGTTGTTTTGGGTCAATTTTTATAGCTAAACGAAGAACTGGTTCGGGAGATGACTATAGGTAATCCTCCCCAACGCGAGGAAAAGACCCGAGAAACCCTCATTTTCCCTAAGAGCCCAAGCTCAGTGTCCTGATACTTCAAGGAATTCCCTTTTACATTTTAACTTATTTTATTTTCAGTTTTCAACCATCATAACCCACTGTTTTTATCAAACCTTAAAATCTAAATTGAATTCACCATTTTGAACTTCACTACAAGCCATTTGTGAGAAGAAAACCCTTCCATGTGTTCGAACCTAGAGCCACTATACTGCAGTAGCCATGCTACGAAAGTAGGATGAAATAGGCATAAATTTTGTTGATTCTGGATACCCTACTACATTCGAATCAAATGGCGTCGTTGCCGAGGATAGTGCCTTAGTGCAAATAATGAATTGTTGAACACTTGTGATCATCATCACAAGTACTGGTGAATTTTTTCTTTACTTCATTCTTTCTAGCAGTTAACTGCTAGGTTAATTCAATTGTTTTACTGTCCATATACATTTTTCTTTTAGCTAACAGTAACTCCTTTTTGGCAGCTTTGTTTTGTTTCTTGTTAGTGTGCTTTGTGTTTCATGTACGGTTTATGTTCCAATGGGATAGGAATACAACAGGCAGGTTAGTGAGAACCAGTATTCCATAGAAACAAGGTTGTGAATTGAACCTAGACAGTGACCGAATAGAGCCCATACCTAAGGAACAACAAATCCAATAGGGAAACTAGAGGAACCTCAATGCATATAGGTCCATGAGGGACCACATACACCCTACACAAGTGAGTGCACCCTCATACATTGTGCCTCCCACTGAGGACATGATTGTCAGACCCTACATTTTGCCACTACTCCCCACCTTCCATGGTATGTAGAGTGAGAACCCCTATTCTCATATCCGAGACTTTGAGGAAGTCTACAACACCTTCAAATAGAATGCTACCAATTTGGACTTAATGAGACTAAAATTTTTTCCTTTAACTTTGAAGAATGAAGCCAAGATTTGGCTTAACTCTCTGAGGCCAAGGACCATTCGAAATTTGACCGAGATGCAGGTTGAGTTCTTAAATTTTTTTTTTTCCACACACAGAACTAACAGTCTGAAGAGGCAAATCTACATTTTCGCAGCCCACGAAAATGAAAAATTCTACCAATGCTTGGAAATTACCCCCAAGAAACCCTTAGTTGCCCTAAGAGCCTAAGCCTAGTGTCCTAACACTTCAAGGAGTTCTATTTTACATTTTAATCTATTTTATTTTTAGTTTCACCATCATTAAACCCCCCCTATTTTTACCAAAAACCCAAAATCCAAACAAATTCACCATTTTGAACCTCATTGTAAGTCATTTGTGCGAAGAAAACCCATCCTTGTGTTCGACCCTAGAACCACTATACTGCAGTAGCCATGCTACGGCAGTAGGAGGTATTAGGTATAAATTTTGTTGATTCCGGATACCCTATTGCATTCGAATACAAATTTTTTTTTTCATTTCACTGTTAAAAAAATAAAATAAAAAATAAAACCTTTAGGTAGGATTGTTCTTTGTTGTTTGGTGTTTGCCCTGTTTTTCCAACAGGGGTGCATGTTACAGTGGGTTAGAAACTTAGAAGGTAGGCTAGTCAAAGTCAATTTTCCACACGAACTAGATTCTGGACTGAACTTGAATATTGAACCCAATGGAACATCTAGAGGGTGAGCAACACAGTTAGTATCTAGTAGAGAGAGACCTCAATGCATATAGGTCCATGAGGGATTACAAGCACCTTCCATGGGTAAAAGAACCCTCCTGCATTATTCCTCCAACTAATGCACCATAAGACAATACTTACAACCCTAGTTAGGGGAACCACCCAAATTTCTCATGGAAACAAAGACCTTCCACGATTATCTGCCTCCCTTGTGTGTCAGCTGGCTCTCGGCCACTGGCCACCACAGGTTAACTTCTTCGGGTTGAGGCAAGCAATGCTGGGCAAAGACAGGAGTGGTGGAGTACTTTTATAGAGGAGTAAAAAGTGGTGAACGTCAAAACAAATCAAAGAATTTATACTATGGAGTGCTTTCTGAACAAAAAATTAGATGGGCTTCAAAATGACATTCATCAGAAAATCGACATCTTAACGTCTTTGATTAGGTACCCTGTGATAGGGCTATAGGAATCAAACAAAATTTGTATCCTAGGTATCCCTGCTGCGTGGCGAGAGCTTTCTTGCGGTATAGTGATCTAGGGTCGAACACGGGATGGGTTTTCTTCGTGAAATGAGAAGTGCATTTGAGTTGAAAATGGTATTTCTCTTTTGGATTTTGGGTTTTGTTCAAAAGGTAGGTTGGATGGTTGTAAGCGCAAATAAGAAAATTTTAGAAAGAAGACTCATGAAGTGTGGGTCCAACAGATTGGATTTTTAAGGTGTATTCATGCCCTCGGGTTTGTTTCCTCATGATTGGGGATAATGACCTATAGTGTTTTTCCCAAACGGACCTTGATTTGGCACTAAAACCTAAACCACAAATTACTCCCTCATGAGACAGCATTTAATTGAGCATTCAAATTACTTACAGGTGTGCATATGGCCTCGAAAGAGGCAACCTACGGCGACTAATAGGAGATAACTAAGTGGATGACCGGTGGATCTAAGGAATTTAAGCATCCACTTGTAAACACAAACATAACCACATTAGAATTTGGATCTAGGTTCAACTAGGGTGAGATACGAGGGAGCTTAGTACTCATAAATGCGAGTGTGATAAATGAGAGGGGCATGAAAACTTACCTCCAGGCCCTCCACCCGGGTGGGCCTCCTTCAAGAAAATGGGGCTTGAAGCATCCCTTGAGTTGTCATCCTCGAGGTGTGTTTTAATGATCGAGAAAATGAGGAAAGAAGAGAGAGAGAAAGGCAAGGCTGTGACCCTAAAACAAAAGGCTGGCCCAAAGCTTAGTTGAAAAATGAAGTTAGGGTTACAAAGTTATAGGTGAAGCATATAGCCAACCCAAATGTGAAATACCAAAATGCCCACAAAATATAATATTACAATAAGAGACAGATGGTAATTAATCAAACGTGGTCGTTTGGGATCAAAATGTCTAAAAACACGAATTTGAGCAATTTTTCATCACGTAAATTTCGCTAGTATAGCGAAAATTTGCTATCTTCGCGAAATTTCACTAACCTAGCGAAATTATGTGAGATGCGCGAAATTGAGAATTTTTAAACAGCAGCAGTAAATTTCGCTAGCTAACGAAATTTCGCTAGGATTGCGAAAATTTACAGCAATCTTAACTCAACTTTATAACACCTTGCCATCTTCATTTTAGATTCATTTTCCACTTGATATTTCCTCATTTGGGTTGATGAAATCAAGAAATTCGCATTCGCACCAATACAACGCGGGCTTGCTTGGCCCAGGGTTCCCGAGGCTTTCAAGGCTACCCCAAAACAATCTGAAACCAAATTAGTAGTACTAAGTGGACATACTTTTTGAAAATTGGTGATTCATATGATTGAGTGCGCGAAAGCACTCAAAACCTATTTAAATAGGGTTCGAAATAGCACTTTTTGGGCACTAATCACCCCCAACCCGACACGTTGCTAGTCCATAGCAGTGCTGAAACAATAAAAATTATGTATGTTGTGCTTTTACAAAAGTATATGTTTAAAAGTGTGTATAGGTAGCTTTTCCTTTAATATGAATAATTTATACCATGTTCAAAAACAGACATAAAAGAACAAAGACCATGCAAGAACAAGTTTGAGAGACATGTCAGTTCCAAAGAAGTCAACCTGAACTTCCACCAACATCTAATTGTTCCTAAGGTAACCAGTTTGAGCCAATAAATTGCAAAGCTATTCTCCCCAACCTAGCTACTGTCATGGCCTTAAACTGTTGACCAACTTAAATAGACTAAGACTCTTATTTCTTCCTGATGGCAATGTAGGTGAATAAGTTAAAACTCGACTTCACCAAAGTCCTGTGGCAACCAACCACCTATGACCCAACCACCAAGGCGAGGCCAGTCAGCATCAACCTAATCAAACTCGCCCTCAACCCGACCTGAATGATCTCGAGAATTAAGCACCTACAACACGCTAAACTCTACCCATCCACAAGAATGTTACATGTGAATTCACTGGGACGCAAGGTTTAGGCATCATTTAAAGGCTTTAATATAACCCTGACCGTGTTCGTTTCATAAGAGTCATAGCTTTTATTTCTTTTCTTTCTTTCATTGGAAGACTACATTGGTCTTCATACATAAATACAAACCATTATGGGTCGTCAACAAATTTAAGGCCGGCTTTGCAAAGTGGAAAGAGGTACTAAGCTTCTCAACCTATTGGTGCAATCTGGTGTGCAGTGTGTGAATTAGCTAAAGGAATACCATGGCTGAATGTCGGAACTCATCGACCAAAAAGTAACTATGTAATAAATTGGCTCTATCATTAATGTAATGTGGCTTCAATTCTTCAACTAAAGGCAAGAGAAATACCAAAATAGAAGTAATGGAATGATTTGTAAAGGTGAAAAATGTAGTCAGATGGTATATTTCTATGTCATTATTTATTTCACAAAATTATCAGCTTTTTCAAAAATAAACTGCGGTGGTACCTCCAATAGAAGATGAAATGAACGGTTTAACTAAGGAGGGAAATGGCATGAACTGAATCAAAGGCACTCCGCACTGCATCGAATGCAGAGGAAAATGAGATTTTTCCTACACTGCAACTCCTGCAACATTTCAAAACAAAAACAGATAAGATGTTTGTAAATGCAAAAACATTTATGAAAGAGTAAAAGTGTAAAACCACTAAAAACCCAAATTGTGACTTAAACAGTATAAAAATTTAAACAGTAATTCTAGAGGGTCTGTGTTCCAGGAACCACCAGCCAGTAGCACATCTCAAGAGGTCCAGATAGCTTCTCCACGTATGCAGCTTGCAGCCTTCATGCTCACCCATTGTTTTGGGTAATCTCGCTCCTTTGGTATAGTAATGACGCGTGCGAGAATGGTGGATTCTACATTAACTCTGCTTCACTGTTTCCATCAATTCTTCTGTTTGTTAATATGCCTTCCTACCCGTACCACTCGTGCAAACACGATTTACTCCCCCATCCTCAAATGTTTTTGCTATTGCTCATGGAAAATGTTGAGCTCCAAGGTTGATCTGTGCCACAAGTAGGTGATCCTGAATCAACAAAATTTATATCTTGTTCCTCCCACCGCTTAGCCAAGCTACCAGATAGCTACCATGGTCAACACTAATGCGTTTTCATCCTATGAATGACTTGCATCAGCAAAGAAAAAGGTGAGGTTTTTAATTTGGATTTCTTGGATTTTTTGTTGAAACATAGAAATGTTTGACTGAAGGATTAATTGTAAAATCGAACAGGTGAGAAAAGGCACTTTGAAGGCTTTAGGTCACTAGCTCGACAACACGGGAGCAACAAGCAACCTCGGCTTTATCCTCGCATCATGCAAGCAACCTATATTCCAAGCCATGCACCGGATCTTTGTTTAGCTAGAAACCTTAACTGAATCACTCCCTATTTGAGTCAATACAAGTAACATGCATCTACAGCCTTTTAATTTGAAACCCCAACATTCAACCTCATTTCAAGGGTCAGAAGGCCATCTAAAGGAACCACAAAGACATCTAGCAATAAGTATGCACCAGATCCTAAAGCATGGTAAGTATTGGCCAAGGTAATACATTAAATTATTATTCAACCCAGCTTGAGAAGATGGGAGCTACAAATACAAGACTGTAGCATTTAACACATGAGGACAACCCGTAATCGTCCCACAACCAAGCTAGCTAATTCCTCTTTCAGCCAGAGGCGAGAGCCAAGCATCTGAGTTGTCATCCTCAAGAGGGTTGTTTGCAGCTCAGAAAATGAGAAGAAAGAGGAGAGAGAAGAGAGAAAACAAACCCCGCAATGAAAGTCATGAGATATTTACATAAAATGAAAATTGTACTAAAAAGATTGCTTCCAATTTTTTTAGGTTATAATTGTGGGCTTACATAAAGTGCCACCCAATGTATGAAAATATTGTAATATTTAACATTTTGGCTAAAATAAGGGATAAGGGGAAGGTAATATACCAAATGAGGTGGTTTGCATTTAATTACAAAAGGATGATGAATGAAATTTCATTAGGAAACACAATTTCATTTAGGTAGCGAAAATTTCATTAGTTAGCTGTATTTCGCTAGTAATGAATTGTACGAGATACATGAAATCGTGAGAATTACAGATCGGCACTCGCTTAGTTAGCTTAAATTTCGCGCTGAATATTAATAAATTTTTAAGAGATAGCGAAGTGTAATTTCATGAACAAAGGTATAGCGAAATTTTGAAGTTTAGCGGTTTCACTTCGCTAGATTGTTGGGGTCTTTTCGTAAATCCCACGAATTTAGCACTAGCCAATTTCTGAATTTTTGCCGCATTGCCTACTCAGCTTCTCTATCTGACCATTTTCACTACTTGTCATTTCTTCATTGAATATTAAAAGGTTGAAGGCTGGATAAATGGGTTCAATCTTCATGGTTACATATATCTCGGATATTGACCTTCAAGGTACTTAACACACAACCCAAACAACCAAAAATAACCTCTAAACGGCATAAGGATACTAAGAACACCAAACACTTCAATTGGTTTGATTACATGATTAGTGCGCAAAAAGCACTGAAACCTATCTCAACAGGGGCTCAATAGCACTTTTTGGTACTAATCACACCCCAACCGAAACGCTAGTCCCTTAGCAATGCAAAACAATAAGGGCATGCATGCAGGAGCCAAAAGTTTATGATTCAGTGTATATACAAAGAAATATTACTTTAAACTGAAAAAATTGGACACCAAGTTTGAAAACCGGCATGAGAGAACAACATATGGTGAATAATTAGCCAACACGATCTGCTATGATTTTCAACCCGACTTCCATCCAGTTCACATTCTAAATATAAACTGCATCGAGCCAATAATTGAAAATGTCCTCCCAACCTGCATAATCACATGGCTCTTAAGTTGTTATAACCCAGATAGGATAGTTATACTCTCCTTTATTCAACTACATTGTAGGTGAATGCTCAAAACCCGATTTCAACAAGTTCTGTAAATGGTCCACCGATGACTCCCAACCAATTAAGGTTTAGGCATCAAGCTGGGAAGGGATCACCGACTCACAAATCTCTACAAGCTTCACCTGACTCCTGAATATTTAGACTGCTACCTACAAAGTTAAACTCACCCATCCACCCATGTAATCTAACACTAAATCGATGACTCTAACCAATTAAGGCTTAGGCATCGTCAAAGGCTTTCACCATACACCCTCAATCGTGTTCGGTTTCATGCAAGTGTCACGACTTTATTTTTCTCTTTTTCTTTCCTTTCTTTCTTTTGCTTTTCTCTTTCTTTTTTTTCCTTTTTTGAAGACTTATCGTCTTCTAAATGTGGGTAACACAAACCTATCCTAGGTTGCCTAAGGTCAAGTATAAAAGTGGAAAGGAGGTAAACAAATTTACAACCCATTGAAACAACTGCAAAGGGTGTGGGAATAGTTATGGAGAAATGTTCAAGCGAGCATTTTGGGACTTCAATCGACCAGCAAACATTTTTAAACATGGAATTTGTTCTAACATATAAACTTTACAATGATTCAATTTCCAACTAAAGGCAAATTCAATTTGTCCAATTAAAGGTTCAATTGTTCAATTGAAGCAATTCACTGTTCAATTGAAGTGAATCAATCAATCAATTGAAGATAAAATACATAGAATAATGTCATGATATGCAAAAGTCTCAGATATACACCAATAGGTTTTTTGATATAAATAAAATAATAGTAAGGACATAAAGCAATATACAAAAGTATCACTACTATATTAACACGATAAATCCTAATCAAAATTGTAAGCGATAAAGCCGTAACTATACGAAACATAAGAACCCAACCACCACCGCTGTGGGCGCAGGTGGTCTCAGGAATTGATGTCAAGCGAAAACAATACATCCAAAGATGTCGCCGTCACAGGCTCCTCTCTCCGATCCCAATACCAGGCATCCTGTGAGTCGGCACCGCTGCAAAGATGGGAGTGACACCGAGCCAACCTTCGATCCCTGCGGTCGCTCGGTAGTCATTTATTTGAAGAGTCAGATCCATCACGCCCGTTATCTCTGAGCTGCATGAACGTGTTCCCGCGAATAATTATGTGATGCAAGATGGCCGTGGAAAATACCGCGTCATGATGTAGAATGTGGAGGAGAGATTATGGCGATATGCGGAACTCGACTCCGCCACTCGCTCACTGAACCCTCCCCGGTCCTCGCCGGGCCGAAGATAAAGATATGCATGGCCATCACTGGCCCAATGACAGAACCAGAGGGCATCTGATCCTCCTCTCTATCCCGGCCAAAAACCTACGTCAAGACCCCGCATAGTAGTCGCGGTGATCACAGCGGTAGACTCGCCGAACTGCATCTTCCGGTGACCTTTTCTTCGAATGCATCGTGATTATCACTGCTCAGAGGGACTAAACCAAGATCCTCCGAGATCCTGGGTAAAGAGCTCTAGATGGCCCCCTCACCGCATCGTGAGGCGCAAAGGGGGGAAAAGGTCATCCAATATAGGAGCGAATGAGCACATGAGGCTGAGCGTTCCTAAGAGACTGCTCACTGTAGTGTCTCAGCCAAGATACAACCATCTCCCCGCCAGGTGGGTGGGCCTGGGCTCGAGAACTCTCTCAATACTGCAGAGGCAGCTCAGCCGCCGGCTATTTTCTCCGCCTCAGTACCCGGCGACCATTCATAGAGGAACTAAGCTCGAAAGGGACCGTACCGCCTCTGCATGCCACTGAGCGACAAATCAAAGACCACCCGGGTAACATCGCCTCGGGTCATGAAGGCCGAGGGAATAGTCCCCAACCAACCCCATATCCTCAATCGAATCACCACACATCGATGGTCGAAAAGACTCCCCTACGAAACCCTCAAGTGTAACGCGACATCCCTAATGGGGTACCACAAACAACGGCCTCATGATCCCGGAGGCGTGCTACAACCGAGGTGATGATTGCCGCCTCACCGCGACGCGGGTCGGGCGACGGGCCGGAGGTCTCGGATAAGGACTTCCACTCACCCGCCCGATGGCTCGCCAGAGGGCCGAGCCTTCGGCTTCCACGTCAGGCACCGTGCGGGCCCGGTCCCATCCTGAAACCGTACGCCGAACTTCGGGCTCGTGGATCCGCCCGGATCGATTGGTACTGAGCTTTGACCTTCTTACCAGCCAAATCACCGCGTCGGCGCTGGACCCACCTAGTATCGAAACCATAGCTGTAATCCAAATACGACACGGAAGAGGGTCCTGTGAAAATGAAACCAGGCTCTATAAAGTCGACTGGGCTCACCATCGACTACTGAAATACTCACAAGAGATCGACAACTGTGGCTCGCTTTCTTGCTATGGTTCTCACAAGTTTTGTTATAGCAAACACACTGAGGATCGAACTCAAGGCAAAGAATGGAGTCTGACAACAGGCCACTGAACTCGGTGGATACGCAATAAGTGGCATGGAAATAGAAATACAGTTGCATGTGGTTTGAGGCTCCGGCAACCGTAAGTGTGCTAAAGGTGGGGCAAGGACGCCCGGCCAGAGCAACCACATGAAGGACCCGGTGGCCTGGGCCGTGGCGCGGCCAGGCAACAGGTCGTGGCCGGCGGTGTTGCCCAAATGTGCAGATACGCAGGTAGCCAGGCTCGCCTACCACGGCGGCAGAGGCAGCTAAAAGTAATACGCAGATGGCTCGTGAAGAGACTGGGAGGAGGGGAGACGGTAAGAACGAGTAGCCAACCCCCCCCCCCCTTTCTTATAGCTTAATCGAGTTCACTATTTTTCCTACTTACTCTATTATAGCTAATTTTTGGCTTAGTCTCATTTGAACACCCGTGAATCAAAATTTTAACTTAAATATTAATAATATATGAAATAAAAGATTAATATAATGTACTATTATATGATACTATAATTAATTTATATAAAGAGTTTTAATATATATACAAAGTTACTGATGAATGAAAATCATAAATATGGGAAATCCCTTTAAAATAACTGAATTATTGAAATTGACTTAAATAAAGCAAAGAAAATTGTCGAGCTGCAATTTGTTTGTGAGAACACTAAATGCTAATTTTACCAAATTGCCTATGAGGGTCATGAGGATGATCTCCTCAACAAGTAGTTGGTTCGAGCCGAATCCTTGCGTCGATTTCCCATTGCTGTTCTAAGGTTTCACCATGGATTCTAATTTGAGCACTGCCCACAGTTGGCTTCGATGGCGCTCCAACACACTTGTTTCGCATCTCAAGTTAGTCATTTCAATTCCTCGACACTTAGCTTCAGATGTCGACCATTTGAAACTAACTTCATCGCTATTGATTTTTCATCTTCCATGACTGAAGCTATTATCTAAGTGGAATATGTTCGCCTCCAAAATGTCACAAACGGTTGCATGACTCCATTCGCACGCCATTATCAATGCGCATAGAAATGGCCTTCCTAGATAATTCGGCACATGATTGTCTATTTGTAATTGGTCAGTTGTTTGGTACTACAAAATCTATCGTAGTAGAATTTAGTCTATTTTCACTAAGACACTAACTATCCTCTAAGGATTTTCAACGGATCTATCGGCCAATGATAAGGTGGATGTTGGTAGGTTTGGTTCAATTAAACCTAACTGGCTTAGTACACTTATCATTTAGTGAGGTTCACACTGGCTCCTAAATCAAGCAATGATTTATCTATGCAATTCCCACCAATATTTACTCAATTGTGGGATCCTGGATCCTCAGATTTGACAGTAGTTCTTGCTTTGATTATGGCACCGACTTGTTCGGGCTAGGAAATGCCTCTTCTCAATGCCTAACCTCTCTTAATTCAAAAGATCTTTCAAAAATTTTAAAGGTGCACTTTGCTTTGATTTCTATGTCCAAAAGATAGTATGTTGACTTTACCCAAAGAAAACTTCTAGAATTTCGATCGTTAACATAACTTTCTTTTCCTTTCGGCTGGTTCGTGGGAATGGAGGGGGTACACTATCTTTCACCTCCTATCACCGACCATCTCTTGTGGCGGGTGGTCACTACTGGGGCTGATTTGGCGAAGGGATTGTTAACTGGGCTTCTTACTCACTTAAAGTCACCACGTCTTAACTTCATCGCCTGCAATTGGATCATTGGTCGCCTATTTCATGACTCCCTTCTTATGTTGTCAGAATTCGGGAAGGAACCCTCCTCTTCGAACCCTAGCCTGTTATTGATAGTCTTGAAATTTTTAAATGCATACTGTCCAGCTTCCTGCGAAGTAGCTACCTTTCAATTTTCGATTAGTTTGAATATCAGCAAGACTCTCTGTTTCTACAAAAGTGCCTACCACTTTACTTAAGTTTAGATTGCCTGTCAAATGCAGAGAAGCAGCAGAGGAGGTCATGTTGTATTGAAGTGGAACTAAACTCACGTGGTTCTTGGAGGCTTATGGTGGGTTTTGGCTTCCCTGGTGACAGGGTTTGATGATTTCCTAGTTGGGTTATATGTGTTACTGCCATGGAGCATCTATGGGTGATTTATTTTGATTTAGATACACATACTTCCCTAGACAAAGGTTCTCTAGTGATTATTTCATCTGAATGAAGTTGTGCAAAGTTGGGATGCGCATAACTCCATTAACGCTTGCATTTCATTCCATTTTTCATTTCAGCTCATCCAATCTTCTAAATTAAAGTGGTCGCTTTTTCTTTCATCTCGTGGTCTTCGTAAAGTACATGCCCCCCTCAATTGGTCAAGGCCTTGATCTTTCGGCTTCCTTGATTCCTGGGCTCATCCCATGCCTTGAGGTTGTACCACATAGTTCAAAAGTCCATGGCTTCATCCGGGTTTTTGCTCAAAAAGTTACCTCCACACATAGTCTCCAATAGTTGCTTCATGGTTGGAGACATACCATCATAAAAATGGTTTACCAGCATCCATGTATCAAACCCATGATGTGGACAAGCACTGATGGTCTCTATGAATCTTTCCCAACACTGGTAGAACCACCATATCTCTGAGTCGCAAAGGTAAATTTGTCTCTTCAAATTGTTGGTCTTATGAGCACTGAAGAATTTTTTTTAAAACTCCGCTTGCACTCAAACTTACCTCTATGGTTCTAGGCCTCAGTGAAAGGTTAAACTCTTAGCCTTTAGTCCTTTATGGTCGTGGAAATGTTTTCAAATTTTAGCAAATCCATGTCAATCATACCCTCTCCTTAAAGGTTGTGCAAACCTCCTTAAAATCCCCTTATGTGTGTGTATGATTTCATTTTCCATACCATGATATGTGGGGAGTAAGGGTATCTAAATAAGGCCTCATCACATCTTCTAGGAGGTATGATGCAAGAAGGCACAACTCAGAGGGTGGATGTGGTCCTCATCAACTGATATGCAAGCCGATTCATGGGATCTCGCCGACTGCTTCAGCGATCCATGTTTTCACTGCTATGTATACCGAGACACACGAAGAGCACAAACCAACTTAAAAAGGTTAGGGTTAACTAAAAATAAAACCGACCAGATGAAAAACAAAACAAGGCAGTTGGATCGCAAATTGATGAACACTCTGCAAGCATAAAGCATCGAGATCTGCCAAAGGTTAAATGATGTTGATCACAATTACACTTCAACTTATCAAACGAAGTCGGCACCATCCCCAACTAGCGCCAATCTGCGCCACAAGAGGTGATCCGAATCAACAAAATTTATATCCTAAGCCTCTCCTGCACGAGTCGCTTACCGCAGTATGCCCAGTGGGCCTAACACTTCCGGGATGGGTTTTCATCCTATGAATGACTTGCATCAGTGTTGAAAAAGGTGAGGCTTTAATTTGGATTTTTGGATTTTTTTTTAAAACAGTGTGAGTTGTTTGACTGATGATTAATTGTAAAATCGGGAAGTGAGGCGAAAAGGTAACTCAAGGTTTCAGTCACTAGCTCGACAACACGGGTTACCAAGTGTCCTCGGTCTACCCGCATCATGGCAAGCAACCTATATTCCAAGCCATAACCTAGATCTTTGTTTAGCTAGAAAACCTAACCCTAGAATCAATTCCTATTTGAGTCAATACAAGTAATATGCATCTACAACCCTTTTAATTTGAAACCCTAACATTCAACCTCATTTCGGCTCGAAGGCATTTAAAGAACTACAAGATATCTAGCAATAAGTATGTGCACTGTATCCTAAAACATGGTATTGCCAAGGTAATGACATTAAATGATATTCAACCCTAGTTTGAGAAGATGGGAGCCTATAAATATAGTAATTGTAGTGGCTTAACACATGAGGAGAACTCCGCGCAATCGTCCCACAACCAAGCTAGCTACCTTCCTCTCTAAAGCCAAGAGGCTTAGGCCAAGCATCTCTTGAGTTGTCATCCCCAAGAGGGTTGTCGGTAGCCTAGAAAATGAGAGAAAGAGGAGAGAGAAGAGAGAAAACGAAACCCCCAAATGGAAAGTCATGAGATATTTTACATAAAATGAAAAATTGTGCTAAAGATTGTCTAAATCTTTTTTAGGGTTACAATTTGGGGGGGCTTATATAGGCCACCCAATGTATGAAAATATTAAGAAAGCCACACTTAATAAATAAGGGAGACAAGGAAGTAATACACCAAAATGAGGCCTGCGCAGGCCAATTACAAAAGGATGACAAGGCAGAAATTTCGCTAGAAATACAATTTCGCTAGGTAGTTAAAAATTTCATTATTATGAAAATTAGCTAGGCAGTTTAAATTGCACAGAGATAATAACAGAATTTCGTTATAATCATAGTTTCTATTAGCTGAATAAATTTAGCTACCTTACGAAAATTTCAAGAGATAGCTTAAAAGGTAATTTCTCTAGAACAAAGGAATAGCTTAAATTTTGAAGCCTAGCTTAGTTTTCACTTCTCGCTTAGGATTTTCATAAATTTTCTAATCCAAATAAATTTTCTAATCTTAGCTTAAATTTCCTAGAATTTTTTGCTCGTATTGCCTATCGCTTCCTCTACATCAGATCATTTTCACTTCGCTTCTTCATTTCATTGAATATCGTATGCCTGGGGCGTCGATAAATGGTTCCACCTTCATGGTTAAGCATCTCGACATTGAACTCTCAAGGTACGTACAAACCTCGCAGAAAACAACCAAAATAACCTAAACAGATATATACTAAGAAGACCCGAACACTTAATCGCCTTATCACATGATTAGCGCAAAGCACTCAAACCCATCTCAAATAGTGGCCCAAAATAAAGACTTCTTGGCAATTAATCAAGTGTCATGTTGCCAAATGTGAGCCGTATGACCCCATCTCTAAGAATTGATAATGGTGATTTGATGTGGCCAGAATGGCCTTCCCAATATAATGGCACTTGATTAGTGCCCCGCTCCGACCGTGTCGTAGAACCACGAACCACCTGACAGTGTGAACTTATCTACTTTACCAACACATCCTCCACGGTCCCTTTTGGCATTTTCTACCGAATGATCAAGCAAAGATAGGTGATGTTGGTTGGTTTCAGCTTTCCCAAACCTAGCTGCCTATACACCGAGTATGGCAGTAGGTTGACACTCGCACCCAAGTCTAACAAGGTTTCACACGCAAAGTTCCTCCAATGTTAATCGAGATACTGGGGTCCTGACCCTTGCATTTGTCATTGTCTTGCATTGGATGATGGAGCTAACTTGTTCAGTTAAGAATGTTTTTTTGTTACGCCTAACCCCTTTGATTGTACAGAGATCTTTCTAAAAATCTTTGCATAGCAGGGACTTGTTTGATGATGTCCAAAAGGGGCATGTCGACCTTCACCCGTCTTAGGACTTCTGTGATGCCTCGCTGGATGCCTTCTTCTTGCTTCTTAGTGCTTGGGGAAATGGAGGTGGCGTGCAGTGCTTCATTGAGTCCTCCTTCAAGAAAATGTTGTAGTCTCAATTCTTCCCTTTTATGGTTTCAACAAAGTTTCGGGCACTGGCCGATCAACCTTTTCCACTTCTTAAGGTAATGACAAATGACTTCATCCATTTTTGGGGGAGGTTCACTGGAATAGCTCAGTTCATGGACTCCCCTTGGATTTGGCAGCGCAATGAGAAGGGAACCTCCCGCCTGTCAGATGATTTTCCATTCTTGTTGTGGATGCCTCGCAGTCAAGCCAATTCTTCTGCTAAGGCTACTTTCCACCCATTTGGCCCTTTGCTTCAAGGAGCTTTACATTTTCTAATTTCTTTTTTGTTCAACTGAGCATTGATGCCTTTTTGCTCCTCCACAAAATTTCCCACCACTCCGTCGATTCACAATGGCTTCGTCACCAGAGAGGAGGTGGGTGCCGGCTGCCGTGGAAGCTGGTGGTAGAATGTCGCATTGCCTCTGGGTACACATATACAGGGAGGTCGTGAGGTGATTAGCAACAAAGTGCTATTTTTTGAACCTTATTTATTGTAGGTTTTGAGTGCTTTTGTATACTAATCATTCTAATTAATCCAATTTGTTACATTAAGGTCCCTACTATTTTATCAATGATCACATTTTGTGGCAATTTTGCGCTGCTACGACTATAGCCGAAATTGTTTGAGTCGATCCACACTCAAGAATTTAGTCAAACTCAGCATTTCAAATCACAGATCAGAAGGAAAGAAGACCAAAATGTGAAGAAAAACACCAATGCAGGAAAACATTCCTCCGAGTACCTGCTCCCAAATTCTCCTCTCGGGCACTGTTCCTCCAAGAGCCTATTCACCCGCTGACGCCCAGCCTTTTGTTACAATTTTTGGTTTTTCCTATACTCCTTGTTGTAACTCACTTATGTTTGGATTGTATGGTATTTCACTTGGTTTGTAAGGCCACATAAGCCATTCGGTATGTTAATCGTTTAGGGAGACGTATTTACTGTGAATAGTTGGGGTTCCAATTCTCCCGTTTTTCCTTTCTACTCCCTTCTCGGGTTACTAAACACTCCTCTGAGGGGATGACAACTCAGAGGATGGTTGGCTAGGCCTCTTCCTCCATGAAGAGGATGTGCCATCGCAAATCTGCCTGAGGTAACGCACGGTCCTCTATTTTTAACGCACATTTATGGTTGTTTGTTCCTACCACTTACAGTTAAAATTCTTAAGCATACTCCTTTAATGTGTATTTGGCAGTTTTTTGGGTTCAATGGATACTTTCAGTAGATCCATTGGATGCCCTGCTAGTTTGCCTCTCATATTTATCGTGGATTAGGGTTTTTGAGATGTGTTTTCACTGTTAGGAACATTTATGCCCATTTAAATGCTATGCTCAAAAGGAAAATCATGTGGTTTGGTTTTTTAAAGCCAATGAAGATCCTGGGCTCGGGAAATGACTATATGTCATGCTCCCCAACGCGAGGAAAAAGACCCGAGGACATGTTAGTTGCCCTAAAAACCCTAACCTAGTGGCCTGAGACTTCAAGGAGTTCTTTTCTTATTTTTCTTCATTTTATTTTCAATTTGCAACCCACCAAATCCACCGCTTTTATCACCACCTTAAACTAAATTTAATCTACCATTTTTTACTTCACTCAAATCATTTGTACGGTTAGAAACTCATCCTCGTGTTCACCTTGTGAGCGCTTATATTGCGAGCTTGACTACTACAAGCAGTGAGGGAGGAAATTTAGGATATAAATATTGTTGATTCCGACACCTACTGTGGCACGAATCAAATGGCTGCCGTTGTCTGGGACATGCCTAAGTGCGAATGATGACTTGTTGAACACTTGTAGATCCCCATCACAAGTTTTTATGAATTTTTATATTTCATTGTCATTTTTTATTTTATTTTCATTTTATATAAAAAAAATAAAATAAAATATTTCTGCAGGACTGTTTTTGGTGTTGCCATATTTATACTGCAGGATTTGAATTGTGACCAATGGAAGAGGGAAAGCAATACAGTGAGTATTCAGTGGAGAGTACCCCTGTGGCATATATGACAAACGAGGACTATAGGAACCTTGCATGGCAAAAAATCAAACCTCGAGAGAACTAAACCCAATCTAGATCCATGAGGGACTACAGAGATCAAGGACGAGTGCATTCCTCCTACATGGTGCCTCCACAAAGATACCTTTCAATTCCTCAGCGACCTCAACTAATTACAATTAATTTCTCCAATTGAGCAAGCAATTCTAGACCTTACCAACCATAAGATACTGGGAGAACAAAAGAAATTCTAATTTTTCTAATTGAGTCAAAATTTATACTGTGGAGAACCCCCTGGAACAAACATTAGATGGGTTTCAAATGAATTGGTCACCTGGATAAATTTACAATGTTCACTTCAGCTGCCTAACAGCCTTGATCATAAAGGGGAAGAAAATCCAGAGGATATGACTGCTCACTTTGGTCGAAAGCAGCCCAACTGCAGCCTCGTGGAGGAATTGAAAGTGGAATCGTGAGAAGCTCCTCTCGAGGAACTCGCAGGATGCCCACAATTAGGCATGTGATACGGGCCATGGAAAAAGCAGTTAAGAAATTCTTCCTTTGTCGGCGAGGAAAGTAATGGAAAGGAAGCAGGAAGAGCCCCAAAAACCCACTACCTGCCACCAATAGCCCACTCATCTCTAATCTGTATACTTCACAAGAAACCTAACACATGCAGAAAAACCTAAACCCATTAAAGACTCCGCTCCCAAACCCATGCAAGTCCATCATGCTTATACAAAATATCGTAGTTAATTTGGCCACTGAGAGCCTTTTCTACTACATCAAAGACAAGAAACATCAGATGGCACAAGTGGGCTTGTTCTGGTGTTTGCCTTCTGGATTGGAGCACCCGAACTCTAAGATTTCCGAGCTCCGCTGGCCTAAAGAGCCCCAGTTGGGCCTATGAAGGGTCTGGGGGAGCAACACATTTCCCCACTTTTGTTTTCATTTTTTTCTTTAGCTTGTTTTATTTTTATCGCATTTTATGTTGATTTCTAGCTAATTTTTCTTCTTAGAAGTTTTCAAGTAATTTTTAGTTAATCCTTGTTTTTAGATTAATTTTTACTTTTCTGCAATTTTTCCTAATTTTTCTCGGGCAGACACTTTTTATGTTTTTCGTGAAATTTTGAAGCTTGGATTTGAGAAAATCAGTATAATCCTGAAAGAACAGAATTTTCGCAAGCTTAGCGAAAAATTCGCAACTTAGCTTAGAATGGTGAAAATTTCGCAGAGCGTACTTGGTGAAATTTTCACAGTTTAGCTAAATTTCATAGCCTCAAATCTACAGAGATAGCGAAATTGAGAATTTTCACTAGCTAGCGCACCGAGCTAGCTAGCTAAATGGCAAACAGGTAGGGAAGCGCATAAAACAAGCACAATTTGTTTTCATTTTATTTTCTTTTATATTTTATTTTATATATAAAAAATAAAAATAAAAATAAAAAACGTTTATTTTTATTTTTATTTTTATATAAAAAAATTTTGTCTTTTAAAATTTTTTTGTTTTTATTTTTATTTTTATTATTTTATTATTTTTATTTGTTATCTTTGTTTATTTTATATTTTAATTTTCAAAAAATAAAAAATCGTTTATTTTATTAAAATATATATATATATATATATATATATATATATATATATATTACCATTTTTATTTTATTATTATTTATTTTATTTGATTTTTCAAAATAATTTTTTGAAAATTTTCGCTATTAGACATAGCGAAAATTTCGCAAACATAGCGAACTAGCCTAGCGAAAATTTCGATTGCTAGCGAAAATTTTTCGCTATGAGCCCCACTTTTGTTTCCAAATTTTGTTTCGCTCATAACTTTTCATCCTAACTCGTTTAGGCGTTTCTGTACTGCGTTGGAAAGCTTAGAGAGTGTATAATCCAAATATGGCCAGAAAGAACATTTTTGAGATTGTTATGAAAGTGTAATTTTAAAAATTCTCTAACTGGTCACTTTTTTTCTCTCTTTTCTTCTCCTAACTTGTTTATTTGAAGTCCAAACGGAGTGAATAAGGTGTCGATGGAAAGCTTGCAAAGTCTCCTATCCAGAAATGATCACATCTCATCAAGGAGGTAACACTTCCTTCTTTACTTTTCCAATCCACTTCCATTTCTGACAATCGAGATATTCGGGGTCGGGGGAGTTATCAAGGAAGTGACTTTAGCTTATTCTTTCACACTATTTTTGTGAAAGCCCATTTTGTGATGTTTAGTGCTTTGTCGGGTTCTCTATAAAGTCATATACTACTTGCTTTTCAAATTAACTTTAGAACCAAATTTCTTGTGTTGTGCTCAGCCCATGGTTTGAAAATTGTCTTGTCCACTTTATTGATGTTGATTGGTTCCATGCTTGTCGAGCGACGATTAGTTGAATTCTTATTGATTTCGACCTTTTCTTCCACCTTTAAATAATCACACACCAGCACATTAGGTTTCAATGATAAGTCAAAACTCAAAAGAACCTTTACTTTGCATAACTCACTCCTAGTTTCATTGACCGCTCATAATAGGTTAAGGACCCCCGTGGAAAGAAGTTGGGGTCAGGTTTCGAGAAAAGAAAAGAAAAGAAAAAGAAAAGAAAAAGAATAAAATCGCAACGCTTTGGCTCTCAAACCCGAGCACGGCCCGAGGGTATATGGCGAAAGCCTTTAAAGCCCTGCCCTGAACCTTCATCGGTTGGGAGTCACCGACTTAGCGCCGCGCATGGGTGGACAGTGGAGCTGGCGTTGTAGGTGCCGGAGTCTCAAATCATTCAAGTCCGGGGGGTGAAACCCGAAGAGCTCAGGTTGGAAAGATCCTGCGACTTGGTGCCCAAGCTCCACCGGGTTGGGAGTCATCGAGCAGATCCCCAAGTATATGGACTTCGTGAGGCTGATTCTCAGCATTGCACCCTACAACGGAAAAAGAATTGTGGAATAAGAGGTGGGTCCTGATCTATTTAGATTGGTTAGTATGCTAGGTCGGGTAGTAGCTAGGCTTGGGAGAGGCATGTGAAGTGCTTTATTGTCGAGATTGGATCAAACAAAACACTTAAATTTTGGTGGAAGTTTCTGGTTGATTCACTACAGCGAGGCTCTCTTTTAATACTCAATTTTGTATGGCATTCATTCTCTCATGATAGTCATTGACACTTCAGCTGATGATTTTTACTTATGGTTAGGCATTACTCATTCACAACCTTTTTGAAATACCATTTTTGTGAATGTTATTTTGTTATCATTTTGTATGCTCTTTCTTTCTTTCTTTCTTTCATTGCTAAGGGACTAGCAATGTGTAGGTTGGGGGGTGTGATTAGTGCCCAAAGTCACATTTCAACCCTATTTATTATAGGTTTTGAGTGCTTTTTGTGTACTAATCATTCTAATTAAATCGATTTGCACATTTAGGTCCCTACTATTTTACTGATCACATTTTGTGGCAAATTTTGCGACCTAATTATGCCGAAATTGTTGAGTCGATCCAAGCACGAAGAATTCTAGTCAAACTCAACATTTCAAATCAAAGATCAGAAGGAAAGAAGAGCAAATGTAAGAAACACCACCGCAGAAAACATTCCTCGCGAAAGCAATCGCTCCCAAATTCTCCCTTCCCGCACCGCTCCTCTCCAAAGAGCTATTCCCTCGCGACGCTTCAGCTTTTTGTTACAATTTGGTTTTTCTTCTTTCTAATTCCTCAGAATCACTTATGTTTGACTGGTATGGTATTTCACTTGCCTGTAAGGCCACATGTCATTTCCTAGATATTAACTGGCCGAGGGAGACGATTTTGTTGTAACAGCTAGGTTCTAGTCTCCTCCCGCTTTTTTCCCTTCTCTCATTTTCTTTCGCTTACCAAACACTCCTGAGGATGACAACCTGAGGATGGTTGGCTAGGGCTTCTTCCTCCTCTTGAAGAGGACGGCTTATCAAGCAATCCAGCTTGAGGTACGCACTGGCCTGCTTTTTAACGCATCACATTTATGGTTGCTAAGTTCCTACTTCTCACTAGGTTAAAATCTCTTAAGCATACTTTAATGTGTATTTGGCAAGCTTTTCGTTCAATGGATACTTCACTAGATCTATTGATGCTCTGTTAGTTGTCTCCTATTTATCGTGGGATTAGGTTTTTTGAGATGTGTTTTCACCGTTAGAACATTTATGCCCATTTAAATGCTATGTTTCAAAAGGGAAAATCATAGGGTTTAGTTTTTGAAGTTAATGAAGATCCTGGGCTCAGGGGAAATGACTATATATTATGCTCTAACGCGAGGAAAAAGACCCGGACATGTTGAAGGTTCTAAAACCCTAAACCTAGTGGCCTCGAGACTTCAAGGAGTTCTTTCTTATTTTTCTTCATTTTATTTTCGCTTGGCAACCCACCAACCCAATCGTTATCACCACCTTAAAATCCAAATTTAATTCACCATTCGACTTCACTCAAATCCATTTGTACGAAGAAAACCCATCCTCGTGTTCGACCCTTAGAGCCGCTATACCGCAGAGCTTGACTACATGCAGGAGGAAATTCTAGATATAATATTGTTGGATTCCTACCACCCTACTGTGGCAGCACTAATCATGAGGTTTCCGTGAAAGGTTGCAGACCCTCCAATTAGGGCTGCAAGTGTTGCCATGGAGCATTTTGAGCCAGGTTTGCTCTTGCCCACCACATTTGCATCCTCAAAATGAGGGCCTGGACATGGTCCTCCCGGGTGGTCAAAGTGACTAGCAACTGAAACAATTTCGACCGTGCATGGCTTTCGCCACGCCTCGCACTTCATGGACTCTTTTTTTCTAATTCCTCCAATCTTCTAAATCTGCTGCAGATACCTTAGCTTTCAGCTCCATATCTTTCTGAGAGGGCATACATGCCTCCTCTTTGTCTACTCGGTGGCTTGAATCCATTCCCCATTTCTCGGTTTGGCTCATCCCAGCCCTTGGAGGTCTCGGCCACATAATTGAGGAAGTCCATTGCCTCATCAGGATTTTTACTCAAGAAATCTCCTCCACACATAGTTTCCAAGAATGTCACGGAAGGACATTCCATCATAAAATGGTTCATCAAGATCCATGTATCAAACCCATGGTGTGGGCAGCATGCACTGATAGTCTCCCCATAAAATCTCTCCTAAAGACCGGTAGAACTTCCTCACCACAAGGAAGGTAAATGTGTAAATTACTCCTTCAGTTTGCTTGGCCTCAGGAGCCCGAAGAATTTTAGAAATTCGTCCGCAGCCTCCCCAATTCCATGGCTCTTTGTAGTCTTACTGCATTTAGCCAATTCTTGCCTTGTCCTTGTGGTCAGCAGCGCTTTCAACTTTAGGAGCTCCATGTCCACTGCACCTTCTTTGAAGGTTGTGCATATTTCCTCAAACTCCCTTATGTGATTGTAAGGGTTTTCATTCTCCATGCCATGGAATGTGGGAAGTAGGGGCACCAAATAGGGTCTCACTGCCACCTCCTCAGCAGGGGGAATTATGAAGAGGGTGCACGCACCTGGTGGGTGTATGTGATCCCCCGCGGATCGATGCATCGGGCCCCTGTGCACTCCGTCGGCTGGCTGCTCCTCCTGTGGAGGATCCATCTGAGCACCGCGAGGATCAATTTCAAGCCCCGTTCCCGTGCGCCAGCCACCCTCCTCGTTTCACCCGCAAAGGTTCCTATCCCACCGCATAAACCGTCCTCGCACACTTCACAATCAACAGAAAACAACCAAAACAAAACTAACAAAAGGGTTAAGGTTAGCCAAAATTAGTACAAAGAAAACCGAATGTACTGAAAAATTTAAAATCCCCCCGCAGTGAACTGCAAGTGGAAAATGATAAAACCAAAAGGGAATGAGATTTTTACCAAAACTTTGTGATATGAATCACAAGTTCAACAACTTATCTCACTAGGGCAATTCACCTTAATCCGCCATTTGACTGCATGCTAGCAGGCCATAGAATCAACAAAATTTGTATCCTAGGTGTCCTTACTGCCGCAGCGAGGCTGCACCGCAAAGATAAAGGGTTCAGGGCCTAACACCCGGGATGGGTTCTTCGAAATGAGAAGACGAGTTGAAAATGGTATTTTTTGGATTTTAAGGTTTTTTCAAAACAAGAGTTTGGAGGTTGTAAATCGTAAATAAAATTAAAGGAAAATTTAGAAAGTTAAGACTCTTTGAAGTCTGGGTCACCTGGATTGGATTTTTAAGGTGTATCTTGTCTCTGGTTTGTTTCCCTCGTCGGGGATAATGACCAGACGTCTTTCCCTAAACCTATCTCGATTTGGCACTAAAACCTAAACCCTAAATTACTCCTCATGAGATATGGCATTCATTGAGCATCAAGTCCCTTATACTGTGCATACGGCTCAAAGAGGCAACCTACTAAGAATCAATAGAGACAACCAAGGGATACAGTGGATCTAAGATTAAGCATCCATTGTAACCACAAAGCTTGCCAAATTTCCCCCTGAACACACATTGGCGAGCCGGATCTAGGAGGTTTCCAACTTGTGGTGAGATACGGAGGTTTAAATGCCTATAAATGCAGGATAAATGAGAGGTATGAAAACTTACCTCCAAACCTCCACCATTGACCTCCCTTCACAGGGCAATAGCTACATCCCTTGAGTTGTTATCCTCAAGGGGTGTGTTCGGCAAATGAAAAATGAGAGAAAGAAGAGAGAGAAGAGGAGCAAACCGCAACCTAAAACAAAAGTCACAATGGAGTTCTCGACCAAAATGAAGTAGGTTACAAAGTTATATAGTGCCGGCAGAAATAACCTAAATGTGTGAAATACCGTACCAAATATAATATTACAATATGACAAATGGTAATTAATCAAAACGTGGTCGTTGGGGATCAAAAAATTAAAACACAAATTGAGCAATTATGATAGAAGAATTTCGCTACAGAAGGAAATTTAACAGTACGAAATTTCGCTAGCTCTGCGCTTAAATTTTTGTGAGATGGTGAATTGAGAATTTTCGCTTAGCAACAGTAATTTCATTAGTTAGCGAAATTTCGCTAGCCTAGTTTGGGCTCACATGTTTAAAATTCTCACAAGATTGCGAATTTCACAGTGATTGCGAAAATTTCGCAATCTTAGCCAACTTTTCGCCGTGACCGCCATCTTCTGATTTTCAGCTATTTCCACTTGATATTTCCTCATTTCGTTGATGAAATCACCGAGAATTTCGCAAGATTCAAAGACTAACATGACGCCTGTGCTTGGCGACTAAAGTTCCTAAGACCTCGTAAAACTACCCAAAACAATCTCAAACCAAATTAGTAAGACTAAGTGGACATGCACATGAAAATTGGCTCAATTCATATGATTAGTGCGCAGAAAGCACTCAAAACCTATTTTAAATAGGGTTCAAAATAGCACTTTTTGGGCAATAATCAGTACTCCATTTCAAGGTTCACCAATCAGCAGCATGTTCATCTAGAGGAAGAGAATCCAGAAGAAGAGTGCCTGATTGACATCATAGTGGAGGAGCATTGTAAATAGCAGCTACAAGAAGAGATGATAGAGACTGAAGTAGAATTTTTTTAAGGGTTATCTGAATTCTCAGACATTGGCACTGATTTTTGTCCATCATTGCTAACTGAGAAAAGCAGTGGAAAGTAAGTAGTGGAAGAGCCCCAAAAGCTTATTCTTAACCCATTTCCCACAAAATTGAATACTATAAGCATCATTCAAGCCATCAATGTTCCCACTCGCCAACAAAGACCTCTCCCCGACCCAAGCACATCCCGCCTACACTGCAGCATTCCACGCCAACACCTACTACTAAGGCCATCCCATCTGCACTGCTTGTGCAAAACTTTAGGAAGTTAGTGGCCTATGTTCACATTTTCGCCACTACATCACAGACATTGGCAACTGGTCATATTGCATGGCACAATGGATGACCGATACCGAAACCATCTTAGTTCAGATTTGGAGCACCTGGACCTCAACTATTACACCAGCTCCACCAGTTCCAACAACCTCCAAAGGCTTGAGTAACTGGTTTGAGGGGGGGGCTTTTGATTTTTTTGGTGTTATTTTATTTCATTTTATTTTAATTTATTTAGTTTTTCTCTTTAGATTTTCTCTAATTTAATTTAATCCTTGTCTTTAGCTCATTTTTCATTTTCCTGCATTTTTCTTTAATTTTTCCTGGCTTATTTTTGTAGGTTTGTACTTAAATTCTGCAACAGGAGCTCCTAGAGTACGTCTCTCAGGTTGCAATTTAAAGAAAAGTACTCAGAACCCATTTTGTTTTTGCAGATGGTAAAGAAAGGTAATCAGAATGTAATCGTGTAAAATTCTCACCTTTTGAGTATGTATATATATAGTAAAATTTGAGCTTCTTTCCTAAAAATAATAATAAAATTTTTACCTGTGTTTTTAAATTGCAGTCTCCCCCAATTCCTGCACCCCTATTTTCTTTTAGCCATAACTTTTTCTACCCGAAACTGCTGGTACTCGTATCGCTGAAAGATTGGGAGGGGTGTAGTAAATCTAAACATATCCTAAAAGAACACTTTTGAAATTATGATAAGGGCGTACTTTTCAAAATTTCCAATTGGTCCTTTAACTCCTATTCTTTCTCCTAACTTGATCACTTGAAGCCGAATTAGGGTGAATAAGGCCTCTTTGGGAAGCATATTTTTATCTTTTTGATTTCCATTCTTGTAACATAATCATATTTTGCACTGTTAAAATTTTTGTTTAACACTTTTCCTCTCTTTTGTTTTTTGTTTCAGGTGGTTCCTCCTCTCCTCAACCGGCTCCATTTCTCCAAGGAGGTATCACTTCCTCCCTTAAATTTCCATACTACAAACCACACTATAATAAATGCAGACTGGGCTGGGAGAGTCGAGGGAAGGAAGTGTTGATTTATGTTTTGAGCAAGTCTATTTTGTTTAGTTGAATGGCTTGCTAGTTAGTTAGTTTTTTTTTTTTTTACATTATAATTCATGTTTTTAGTTTCTAGTCCATGTTTTTAGTTTCTCAATTTCAGAAATTTTTTTTGTAATGCCCAACTTACAGTATGAGAAATTGAAATTTTGTTCCAATTCTATTGATGTTAGATTGATTCTATGCCTAACTGAGTTGATGACCTGTTGAAATTCTTATGGTATTCAACCTCTTTTCTTCCACATTGAACTAACCACACACTGTGCACATTAGATTTCATTTATAGGCTAAAAAACTACCTTGCCTTGGCCTTGCAAACTGGGTCTGGGTACTTTAAACCTTTAATTAGGTTTGGACTGCTGAATAAAAGACCAATGAGTCTTTCAAAAAAAACAAAAACAAAAAAGAGAGAAAGAAAAGAAAAAGAGAAGAAAAAAGAAAAAGAGAAAAGAAAAAAGAAAATAATAATAATAATAATCGTGGACGCCATTTTGAAACTCGAAAGCAAGGTCCGAGGGGTATATGGCGAAAGTCTTAAAGCTTCCTGCCCTAAACCAACTAGTTGAGTCACCGACTTTGTGCTCGTTACGGGTGGATGGGTAGAGCGAAATTTGTAGGTGCTGAGTTTCTAGCTCATTAAAAGTCCCGGTGAAACTCAAGAGTTAGTAGCAGAGATCCTTATGACTCGATGCCTTAAACCTTAATTTGTCGGGGGAGTTACCTGCGGACACCCGCTACATGGACAAGCCAGAATTACTGCCTCATTGCACCCTACAAAAAAAAAAAAAAAAGAGTTATGGAATAAAAGTGGGTCCTGATATATTGAGGTTGGTTAGTCTACTAAGTTTAGAAAAGAGCTAGGTTAGGGTAGAGAACATTTTGATAGTTTATTTTTGAAACCTAATAAAATCAGCAACACTGTGGTTTTTGTAAAGGTGTCAAAGTTGGTTCTCAGAGCGACACCACTGATACTTGATTTGCATAGCACACACTCTTCCCGAGATAGTTATTGGTAGAGTTGGTAACTTGGAAGAAGGGTCAGTATTACATTTACTTTTTAAACATCATTTTTTGGATGTCTATAGTTCATCTTGCTTTGGATTGCTTTCTTCTTCTTTCATTGCTAAGTGATTAGTGCCCAAATAGTGCTATTTTGAACCCTGGTTATTGGAGGTTTTGAGCACTTTTTGTGTACTAATCAACTTAATTAACCTGATTTGCACATTAAGGTCTCGACTATACTACTGATCACACTTTATATTATTTTTGTAGTTTTCAAGCTAAACTTCACTAAATTATTTGAAATAACTCAAGCAAATAAAGAACTGAAAGCAACTACATTGTATCATAAACTATAAAAATGAGCAAAAATAGGAGAAAATGGGTAATTGTATTCTGTGGTTAAACATTTAGCAACTCGCAGTAATTTCATAGGTTGTGAATTTCGCAAACTCGTTTCCAAATCTTCAATTGCTAACCCTGCTGACCTTTATGGTTTTCCAAATACCCTTCATGTAATAGTGGTATTCCATGTATTTTGGTAATTTTTCTTGGTTTGGGGGCAATATAAGCACATTTGTACCTACTATAAAGGAGATATCTTTCATTATGCATTATCAATATAGAGATCAAGGAGTTTTCCCCGCTCTTTCCTTTTCTCATTTTCTTTCTTCGACTAATGGTACCAAAACACTCCCTGAGGATGACAACCTAAAGATGGCTGGCTAAACCCCTTTATTTTGGAAGAGGGAGTGGCTACCGGGCTTTGAACTGAGGCAATCTGTTCTCATGTTTTTAAACGCAAGAATATTGTCATTATGTTTCTATCTCTCACTCTAGGTTTAAATCCCTTGATGTGCCTTGATCGACTGTCATAATCTTTTAGGTTCAAAGGATGCTTATTTACAGATCCACCGAGATTCATTAGTTTATTTATTCATATCGTAAGTAGATCAAGGAGACGAATTTTATCCTACTGGGCAGCATTTTATGTCCAATGTGCTACTTCTCAAAAGGAAAACCACAGTTCAATCTTTAGTGTCAAATGAAGATCCGATTCGAGAAATGACTATAGGTCATCCTCCCCAACGCGAGGAAAGGGACCTAAGGACCTCTCAATTACCTTAGGATTTCAAACCCAGTGGCTCGATGCTTCAAGGAGTTCTTTTTATATTTTTCTTCACCTTGTTTTCACTTTCCAACCATTGAAACTCATTATTTTTACAAAACCCTGAAATCCAAATTGAATTCACCATTTTGAGCCAACTGTTAATCATTTGTGAGAAGCAAACCCATCCCTGTGTTTGGACCTTGGGAGCCACTATACGCATTAATAAAGTGGAAATAAGGTTTAGGCTTATAAATTTTGTTGGATCTGCATACCCTACTGCACACACGAATCAAATGGCGCCTGGCCGATGGTGCCTGAAGTGGGTAAGTGATGAAAGTCAAGGAACTGTGATCCACATCACAAGTATTGGTGAACTTTTATCCCTTTCTGTCTTTACTTTTATTTCTCCTAGCAGTTCACTGTTAGGTTGATTCAATTTTATACTCTCCATATACAATTTCTTTTTTTTCTTTTTTTTATTATCTTAGCTAACAATAACCTTTTTGGTAGCCTTGTTTTTGCTTCTTGTTGGTGTTCTATGTTATTCATATAGGGGTTTATGCACCATTGGGATAGGAATATAGCAGGTAGGATGGAAAGAATCAGTTCCCTATAAGAACAAAGCTGTGAAGTGAGCTTAAACATTGATCAAATGGAGCCTCCACCTGAGAAGCAGTAGAGCCAACAGGGGGTACAGAGGAATCCCAATGCATATAGGTCCATGAGGGACCACATACATCCCCCAAGGGTGAGTGCACCTCGATGTACAGCTCCACCGTATGGCCATGATCGGTCAAACCTTACATTATGCCTCTACTCCCCACTCACCACGGTATGGAGAGTGAGAACCCCTACTCACACATCCGGGAATTTGAGGAAGTCTGCAACACCTTCAAAGAGGACACTTCCAATATGGATCTGATGAGGCTGAAGTTTTTTCCTCTGACTCTGAAGGATAAGGCTAAGATTCAGCTTTTTAACTTAAGGTCGAGGACCATTCTGACCGACAGAATGCAGCCGAGTTCTTGAAGAAAGTTTTCTCCACACATAGAACCAACAGTAAGAAGAGGCAGATTTACACCTTTGCAGCCCATGAAAATGAGAAATTCTACCGTTGTTTGAAGTTGGGTACTTTGAAACCATCACATTGGCTCACCGTGGCTTTGACACATGGATGTCATTAATCATTTTTATGAGGGAATGTCCCCTCGCTATGAAGCAATTATTAGAGATTATGTGTGGAGGACTCATATAAGAACCTAAGAAGCCATGCACTTCCTAAACTATGTAAATAAACATCAAAGAAGGTTGATTTAACCAAACCCAAGAGAAGTAGAGGACAAGGCTCACAATCACCAAGTGGAGGTATGTATTTCACTGAGGACATGGAATGAAGGCAAAGCTATCCACCTTATCAAGAAGGTCGGGAAGAGCTTGAAATGAGAAATCAAGAGGTGCTAGCAAAATAGACACCCGCCAGAAACCAATAGTTTTGCTTCATCCGCTTGACCCACGAGCACCAAGGAGAGCATTATCCAACTATTCCATCAATGAGGGAGATGATAGCTGAACAAACCAATGTTGTGGGTCAATACAAACCACCAGCCAATGCCTCATACAATAACACATATAATCCCAATTGTAGGAACCATCCTAACCTCTCTTGGAAACCAAAACCTCTAGCATATGTACCCCTTGGTGCACAACAACAATATGGTTCTTCATCTCAACTACAGCCACCACCATCCTCATCTCCAGTTGAGCAAGCTATAATGAATTTAACAAAGTGGTGGGCAGTTTTGTAGAAGAACAGAAGGTAGTAAATACTCAAGCTAACTAGAGGATTGATACAGTAGAGAGAACACTAAACAAAAAGATTGAGAACCTGCAATCTGATCTTGCCCAAAAATTTGACACAATCTATGATTTTTGGATTTCAGCCAGACAAAACCAAGAGATGTAAAAGAAAAGGAAAGTTCCTCCTGCATACGCCCAATCCTAAGGGAGTGCATGAATTAAGCTCTTATAGCGAGCCAACTTCTAGGATAGATGAAGTCAAAGCAGTGATCACTTTGAGAAATGGAAAGGAGGTCGAAAGGTACTCGTCCTCCAAACTAAGCAGCGTGCACTGGGGAGCAAAGAGGGCGCGAAGTTGGTCCATAAAAGATTGTGATTAAAGAAGATGCAGTGAAGAAGAGCACACCTTCACCTTTTCCTCAAGCACTAAAAAGCAAGAAGAAGGCCATCAACCAGGCTGAGATTCTAGAAGTGCTAAGACAGGTGAAAGTCAACATCCCCCTGCTAAACATGATCAAACAGATTCCAACTTATGTAATTAAAGTACCTATGCACAGTGAAGAGAGGGTTAAATGTTGATAAGAAGGCCTTCCTAACAGAATGTCGCCAATATTCAAGGCAAGACTCGCGAAATACAAAATCCGGCTATCCCACTATCTCTGGGTGGAACATCTAGGGAACTTGTGTAGAAAAGACATTGCTAGACTTGGGGGCCAGTGTCAACCTCGCTTCCCTTATCTGCACAAGCAATTGGCTCGGGGAGAGTCTTGTCTACCACTATCAAGACATTTGTCCTAGTAAGATGATCCATAAAACTCTGCACCGGGTGGAGGATGTGTTGATACAAGTAGACAAATCTCTACTATCCTCAGATTTATTGTGCTTGATACAAGAGCTAGTCGCACGGACCTAATTATGTGCCTATAATCCTTGGAAGACCATTCTTAGCCACCTCCAATGTGATCATCAATTTCCGAAATGGAGTTATGCAACTTACATTCAGGAACATGACTTTGGAACTCAATATCTTCTACTTGAGCAAAAAGCAAATGCAACCAGTGGAAAAGGGTCCATAGGAGGTTTGCATAATTGACACTATTATGGACAAACAAGCTGAGTACCAGCAATTGTAGGATGTGCTGATTGAGGAGTTATCTGATTGTTCTAAAGACTTGCAGGGAACCTAAAACTTGTGTACTATACATGGGCCATGGAGAAAAAATGAAGAAATTGTACCTTTACTGACTGAGAAATGAACCAATGAGCTCTCAAAGTCAGGATGATCAAAAGGCCACGCAGGGCATCCAAATCAACAATATTTATACCCAAATCTCCTGCACGCAAAGATAGCGATTCCCAGGTCAAACATTGTGGATGGGTTTTCTTCGCATAAATGATTTGGGTTAAGTCAAAATGGTGAATTTAACTTGATTTGGGGTTTTGGTAAAAACAGGAGTTGGATTGTTTAAAACCTAAAATGAAACAAGTAAAAAATGTAAAATGTAACCCCGAAGTGCTCCGGCCACCGGTTTAGTGGTTTTGGCACCAACATGTCCTCTAATCTTTTTCCTCGTGGGAGGATGACATATAGTCATTTCACGAATCTTGATCTTCATTTAGCTTTAAAACTAAACCCTATGACTTTCGGAAGACTAAGATTTAACGAACGCCTTCATGGTCCCGCATAAAGGAAAACCCAATTTCCTAGAGTCATCTCACAAGAATAAATATTCAGAAGGCAACCAATGGATATCACTGAATCCCAACAATAAGCATCCAATGAATCTTGGGCATTGCCAACACGGTCAATCAAGATACCTAGAGATTAAAACATAGAGGAAGGCTGATAGAACAAAATGAAAATAAATGCCACGTTAAAAATGTAGGACCGTCAATGACCTCAAATCCAAAGCCTAGTAGCCCTCCTTCAAGGAGGAAGAGGTCTAGCTAAGCATCCTCTCGAAGTCATCCTCGTGAGGAGGCCTGCAGCCGAGAAAGGGAGAGAAATGAGAGAAAAGAAGAAAAACGAGAGAAATGGAGCCCTAATTTTATTCACAACAAAAACGCCTTTTAATAAAGGCAGTATACAAATGGCTTATATAGCCACCAAGACAAGTGTGAAAATACTCAAAACAACAAAAACATTTAACTATTACAAGCACCAAATAAGAAACAAAAATGTAACAAAAATCGAGGCGTGAAAATGTTGTAGAACAAAGTTGTTTATAACAGTTACTCGCAGGATGCACAAAGGCTCGCAGGAACTGTAATTAGCAGAATGCCTCCATTTTTCTTGCATTTCTCTCTTCTTTCCTTCTCAGTCTCCGATCCGCAATGCCGAGCTTGACTCAATTCTTCGTGCTTGGATCGACCTACCAATTTTGGCACTATTAGCTTGCAAAACTAAAATTTTAAGTTACAAAATGCAATCAAGAGGGATAATAGGACCTTTAATGTGTAAATTGTTAATATAATGATTAGTACACAAAAAGCACTAAACCTATAAATAAATGTGGTTCAAAATAGCACTTTGGGCACTAATCACACTTCAACCTACACATTGCTAGTCCCTAGCAATGAAACTGAAGAGAGAGGCAAACCATAACAAAATGATGGTCACAAAATGGTATTTCCAAAAAGGCTGTGAATGAGAAATGCCTAACCCTAAGTAAGAATCATCAAAGTTTGTCCATCAACTATCTCAAGAGAATGAATGCCATACAAAATTGAGTAAAAGAGCCTCCATCTCGTGAATCAACCGTAAACCCACCAAAATCTAAGTGTTTGTTTGATCGGGCTTCTCAACAATAAACCGCCAAACCGCACTCTCCCCAACCTAGCTTACCGCTACAACCTAGCATGCTAAATCCAACCTAAATAGATAAGGACCACTTTTATTCTACAAACTCTTTTGCAAGCAGGTGCAATGCTGAGGGTCCACCACCAAAGTCTATGTAATTGGGATCTACCAATGAGACTCCTTAAACCACCAAGGCTTTAGGGCACCAAGTCATAAGGATCTTTCGACCACAAACTCTTCTGTGTTTCACCCCGACTTCGAACGATTTTAGACTCAGCACCTACAAACTTGCTAAACTCTACCCATCCAATTCGTAGCGACACTAAGCTTCCGCGACCAACCAAAGTGAAGGTTTAGGGCGACCGGCTTTAAAGGTTTCACCATACCCTCGGACCGCGGTTTCCTGCTCTCTTACAAGAAGCGTTGCAATTTTTCTTCTTTCTTTCTTTTTCTTTTCTTTTCTTTTTTTTTTTTTTGAAGACACGTTGGCTTATCCATGGGGTCCTAACCTATTAAAGGTGGTCAAATCTAAACTAGGGTAGGCTATTGCAAGGCTTAGGAGGTTAGGGCGCTTTTCAAAGTATTGAAGAAACCCGATGAACAAAGGTGTGGTTGGGCTAAAGGTGGAAGAAAAAGGGTCTAAAGCAACAAAGAGTTCAACTGATCATCCACTCAACTAGGCATGGAACCAATCTAAGATCAATAGAATTGGACAAAGTTTCAATTTTTCAAACCACAGGTTAGGCAAAACACAAAAAAATATGGGTGCAGTTTTTTAACAAAATAAGTTGTATAGTATAATTGCTTCACAAAAAAAAAGAAAACTAGCAAGCCACTGAACATCACAAAATGGTCTTGCTCAAAATAGTAACAAAAATATAAGTGCAAAAGCCACTTCCTTCACTAACTCTCCCCCCCAACCAAATATCTCATTGTCCGTAATGGGGCTCGGATTGGAAAGTTAGGGAAGGAAGTGTTACTTCCTCAGATGATGTGGATCGTTGTTGGCCAGGAGATCATAAGCTTTCCATCGACACCTTATTCACTCCGCTTCGCTTCAAATGAACAAATTAGGAAGAATAAAAGAGAGAAAAGTGACTGAAGTTGGATCATTTTGAAAATTTCACTTTCATAAAAATTTCAAAAGTGTTCTTCTGGATTATATTTAGATTCTACACTCTAAGCTTTCCAATCCATCCAAAACCGCCACAAACTGAGTTCATGAAAGATGAATGGAAACAAAATAGGAAAAATAAGAGTATTAGCAAAGTGTTTCATTTGTCAGAATATGTTCCTACATGAATGTTATGAAATTCTTCATGATAACATATTTTATTTTTATTTTTTGAAAATAAAATAAATAATGATGAAAATAAAATCAATTTTTAGATATTAAATTTTATTTTTTTGATATAAATGAAAATAAAAATATTTTTTATACATAAAAATAAAAATAAAAAAATACTTTGAAAGATAATTTTTTTTGATATAAATGAATAAAAATAAAATTTTTTTTTTTAAAGATGTAACTTTGAAATATAAAAATAAAAATAAAAATAATTTGAGTTTTTTTTAATAGAATAAAAACAAAACAAACCCTCCTTTTTTCTTTTTTTATTTATAACTGATCACCATGTTTGTTTCTTTAATGAGACAATCCACTATACTTCTTCTGTCATAGATGGTTCGCTGAGAATTTTTTAAACCCCCCGCTTAAAGACCTTTGATTATACTTGATTCATTCTACTTCAAAATTACCCAACTAAAACACAAGGCTGTCTCAACGGCGTCTGGCAAAGCGAAAACAGTTGATAACGATTAACCGGGTAATAGAGAAAATCTAAGAAAAATGGTGAACCTAACAACGTATCGTTAAACACAGAAGAGTACCCGTGTCGAGTGAATTTAACATCAACGTCGTCCAGCCTCGTCCTCAAGAGCGAGAACCGTGGAGTTCGAACGCTGAACAAAAACAATCCAACCGCGGCGATTTGCCCGATCCATCCATTCAGCGGTCGTACGAATACGACGGTTTTGATGGCGGCGCAAAGACCAATGGCGCCACATCTTCGGAGCGTCGCGTGGCAGTCCGGCCAGAGCGGGCGGTGGTCGTGGTTATCGTATTCGGCGGACATGATCCCAGTCGCGAGGGCCATCGGCGCGGCTGGTGGCCGCAAACATCAACATCCGGCTGTCCAACCAAACTCCGTCCAACCATCGCTTTCGCCTCCCACATGGTGGTGATTTTTCTGCTCTCCCAAACAACACACATCTGAGGATCAAACAAGATCCATTAAAATCCCAGTAAGTTCTCTATGGTCTCACAGTTGATACTCCTCCCTGCAAGAGCAAAACACTTGGCACTCTTCCTTCCAGATATTTGTCGATCGATTAAAGTCTTCAATGAGTCTCATGAAAAGAAACTCAGTCTACGTCATGTCATTTTCAGTCCTGTCTTGAACAATTGGTTTCACACAATTCTCCGATTCACCGCATTAATCCTCTTTTCGTTTTCCGCTACAAAGTCATCCACTATCCGTGAAGGTCCAAAATTGTTTACCTGGAATGGAGGGATTGACTTGGTGGCTGAGGTAATCGAGGAGTCGTTACAAATGGAGGTTCGTGGAGGTGCATAATTGTGGGAGGTCCCGTTCCCATGATATTTTAGGTGGTTCCTCCAACTAGGTTTGTAAGAATTCCATGGTGTACTCCATCCATTGGTTTCTTTATGAATCTCTCATGGACCTATATTCATTTTGGATTCCTCTCTATAGTTAATGCTTTACCGCCCGAAGGTTCCTCAGAATCCCTCGCGGATATATGCACTAGGGTTACCCCTTGCCACATGTTGACCGTACTGTCCCTCTTCCATTGGGTTCAAATTCAACCTTGATTTACAATCTCTAACCCACTGGAACTGACCCCCTGCAGCAAGAACAAAGCAAACACCAAACAAGAAACAAAACAATTCTACCTAAAAGGGGTAAAGTTAGCTTAAAACAAAATAAAATGAAATAAAATTAAACACACTGAAAACACTAAAAAGATATATATACAAGAAAATTCACCAAAACTTGTGATGAGGATCACAAGTGTTCAATAGGTCATCATTCACACTTAGGCACCATCCCCGGCAACGACGCCATTTGATTCGTGCCACAGTAGGGTGATCCGAAATCAACAATATTTATACCTACCTTCTCACGCTGTGAGCAAAGCTACTGCAAGATAGCTGCCTCTGTGGTCGAACACAGGATGGGTTTTCTTCAGACAAAATGATTTAAGAAGTCAAAAATGGTGAATTTAATTTTGATTGGGGTTTCTTAAAACAGGAGTTGATTGTTTAAACTAAAATGAAAACATAAAAACAAAATAACTCTCAAGTGCTCTGCCAATGGTTTAGGGTTTACAACCAACATGTCCCCGTCTTTTCTCGCTTGGGAGGATGACATATAGTCATTTCCGAACCGATCTTTCATTTAGCTTTAAAACTAAAACCCTATGATTTTCCCTTTTCGAAAGACAAGATTTAACGAACATTCATGGTCCCAGATAAAGGAAACCTACCTCCCAAAGTCATCTCACAAGAACAAATAAGGCAAACTAATGGATATCATCGAATCAAGAATACAATCAATGAACCCTAAAAGATTGCCAAATACTGGTCGAATCAAGATGTCAGAGATTTAAACCTAGAGGAAGGATAGAAACATAAATGAAAATAAATGCCTACGTTTAAAACAAAGGACCGTTAGTTTACCCCAAACTAAGTTTAGTAGCCTCCTCTTCAAGGGGAGGAAGAGGTCTAGTTACATCCTGAGTTGTCATCCCCAGAGGAGGTTTGGTAGCCGAGAAAGGAGAGAAAATGTATAAAAGAAGAAAACGGAGGAACTCGGAGTTCTAATTTATTCACAAAGAAACGTCTTTAATAAAGAGATACAAATGGCTTATATAGCCACTAAGACAAGTGAAAATACCAAACAAAACATTTAACTATTACAAGGACCAAAATGGGAAGAAACAAAAATGTAACAAAAACCGAGGCGTGAAATGCAGGAGAACAGTCGGAGGAACAAAGGCTCAGAGGATGCACAAGGCTCGTAGAAACCAAAATTCGTAATGCTCCATTTTTCTTGCATTTTTCGCTCTACTTTCCTTCCGGGTCTCTCGATCCGCACGCCGAGCTTGACTCGAATTCCTTCGTGCTTGGATCGACTAACAATTTTGGCACTATTAGCTTACAAAAACCGCAAAATTTGCCACAAAATGCGATCGTAGGGATAATAGGACCTTTAATGTAAATTGTTAATTACAATGATTAGTACACAAAAAGCACTCAAAACCTATTATAAATAGGGTTCAAAATAGCACCTTTTGGGCACTAATCATTGGATCTCAAACCCCTGCCTATGGAATTAAAGTATGCATACTTAGAAGAAAATGAGCAATGTCTAGTTATTATATCCTCTCATCGCTGCCTCACAGAAAACTGCTTATCGACATCCCCGGAGAATGTGCGCACTATAGGTGGCACCGATTTAAAGGAATTAGCCTTTGATCGCACACACACCACATCTATTGGAAGAAGAAGCAGATCGCCAGCAGCCCACATCGATGATCAACTCTCACACGCGGTGAAGCACGCACTAATTTCGAAATTGCCATAAGCCGGTGCATCATTTGACCCCATATCCGATAGCACTTGGGTGAGTCCAACCTAAGTTGTGCCCAAGAAGTCTAGGGTAACCACTGTGCATAATGAGAAGGGAGAGGAGGCGCCCACCCGCCTTACCACAGGTTGGAGGGTATGTATTGATTACAGGAGATTGAATGAAGTAACAAGAAAGGATCACTTCCTACTACCCTTCATGGACTACCTTCAAGAAAAAATTTATGGGCATCCCTTTTACTGTTTTCTAGATGGCTATTTAGGGTACTTCCAGATCGAAATTGCTATAGAGGACTAAGAAAGTGTCACATCTCTGACCATTCATTTCTGACTTATGCTTATAAGAGAATGCCCTTCTATTTTCAGAATGCCCTTGCCATTTCGTATATGCATGCTTAGTAATTTCTGATTTGCGGCGCATTATGGAGGTCTATGGATGACATTACAAAGATATGGAGGGTTTGCAGCGCTGATCAACTTGAAACCTGTCTCAAGACAGTGCATCGAGAAAAATCAAAAGAAACCGAAAACGCCATTTTATGGTCAACTATGGAATTGTGCTGGGACATATCATATATGACAGGGGAATTGAGGTTGACAAGGAAAAAATTGAGCTAATTTCCAAATTCCCCTCTCCCACAAATGTGAAGACTGTGAGGCAATTCATTGGACATGCAGGTTTCTATGGGAGGTTCATCAAGGACTTCTCAAAAATTGCCAAACCTCTTTACAAGCTGCTGGAAAAGGATGCCAAATTTGAATGGGATGATGAGGCCAGCGAGCTTGAGGGAGTCTAAAGTGGCAGCCAATTTTAGAGGTTACGTGGCATGCCGATTCACATCTGAGTAGTTCTCGAGCAAAGAGAAGATGGGAAACCTTATGTGGTCTACTATGTAAGCAAAACTTTAAATGAGGCATAGAGGAACTACACTACCATAGAGAAAGAGCTACTGGTAGTGGTCTATGCCTTGGAAAAATTTCGTGCATACTTGGTGGGGTCGGACATCATTATCTTCACAGACCATTCATCTTTGAAGTACCTTCTCACCAAGCAAAATACCAAGGCTAGGCTTATTAGATGGGTTCTCCTGGTTCAAGAATTCAACCTACAGATCAAAGATAAAAAGGGAGTAGAGAATGTTGTGGCGGATCATCTTTCTAGACTAACCATAGCACACAATACTCACAACCCTCCAATTAATGATGAGTGTCCATGAATCTCCTATTGCTGGGCGGGAGTACTGCCCATGGTATGCCTACATCACCAATTCTCGCAACATGAGAAATAACACCGATCGAAGGCACTGCATCAAGAAGTTCTTTCTTGCAAAGATTCATTCCTACTATTGGGAAGAGTCAATTTGTTCAAAGACAGTGATGATCGATAATTAGAAGACGGTGTTTAAAGAAAAAAGCAAGGACTACTTAGTCACTGCCATGAGAATGCACATGGAGGTCATTTTGCTTCCCAAAATACTGCCATGAAGGTGCTCCAATCTGGTTTATATCGGCCTTCTCTTTTCAAGGATGCCCACAACGTATGTCGTGCATGCGACAAATGCCAAAGACTAGGGAAGATCTCTCGGCCATCAGCGCTATTTCATAAACCTAATGCAGAAGCGATCCGCTCGATGTTTCAGTGGCATCGACTTTCATGGGCCATTTCTCGTTCCTTCTGATACATATATATCAAGGGGGGCTGATTATGTGTCTAAGTGGGTTGAAGCAGTATGCCTGCGTGACAAATGCACTCATAGGGTATGCTCAAACTTGAAAGAAAATATCTTCTCCAGATTTGGGGTCCCAAAGGCCATAATCAGTGGGTTCACACTTCTGCAACAAACCCTTCGAGAACCTCCTAACTAAATATGGTGTCACACATAAAGTGGCCACCCCATACCACCCTCAGACTAGTGGTCAAGTTGAGCTCGCCAATAGAGAAATCAAGACCATATTGATGAAAGTGGTGAACTCCAACAGAAAAGACTGGTCTCTCAAGTTGCTAGATTCCTTATGGGCATACATAACAACCTTCGCACCATTCTTGAATACGCCAGATTACCTTAGTTTATGGTAAGGCATGCCACCTGCATGTGGAGGTTGAATATAAGGCATGGTGGGCCATCAAAAAGCTGAACTTGGATTTGGGAAGAGTTGGCCTAAAAAGGGTCCTCGACATCAATGAATTAGAAGAATTATGAAAAGATGCCTACTTGAACTCCAAAATTGCAAAAGACAAAGATCAAGAAATGAAGATCAAAAATAGCCCACAAAAACTCTCTGCCATCGGGACCAAGTATTGTTGTAAGGATTCAAGCTCCACTCTTCTCGGGCAAGTGATTCAGCTTACGCAGGTGATCCGAAATCAACAAAATTTATCCAAATTCCTCCTACTTTCGTGAGCAAGCCATCAGTAGATAGCAAGCCAGGTCGAACACATGGATATTTTCTTCGCATAAATGATTTACAAAGGAGTTTCAAAATGGTGAATTTCACCTACTAAGGTGGTGATGTATGAGGGAATGATGATGAAAACAAAAATAAACTAAATTAAAACAAGAAAAATAATAAAAGAGATCTCCTCGACGATCAGATACTGGCTGGGATTTACTAAGAATCGAGGGTTTCAGGTTCATTTCCTCGCATTGGGAAGGATGACCTATAGTCATCTCCCAAACCGAATCTTCATTTAGCTATAAAACCTAACCCAAAATATTTATCCTTTTGAAAAATGGCATCTACTGGCCATCAGTGGTCACCTATTGTTGAAGAATAAGCCCTCTCGACTCTTTCACGCGGGTCATAGAGGGTAATCTAATGAATCTTCAAAGTGATCAGTACAAGCATCCACCGAACCCTAAAAGCTTACCAAATAATAGCCATTCATGATCTGGCGATAAAACCTATAGTTAGAAAGGGGAACACAAACTGGCAGTGAGCAATTGCGGTGGAAGAACAGGGACCTCCAGAAATTTCGGGATCTCGCACTCCAAGAGTCTTCGCCTGCTGAGAAACTGGTTTAGCCGCTTCATCCTCCAAGTTGTCATCCCTGAGGGTGTTTGGTCGCCGTAATAGAAAAGAAAATGAAAGAAATGGAGCAAAGAGAGGTGGCAGAGAGCTGGAAGCTTCTCCCCAAAAATTTATCATGGTCAGATCGAGTGATATAGTGGCGAACCGGGAGGCGGTACGCCGTAGCTAAGCCAAATTACAAAACAAACCAAAACAAAGGCCATTACAAGGGTTAAACAGAAGAAGCAAAAAATCTGTAACAAAGGCAAAGCGTGTAATCAGCAGGAAAGTGAAATAAGGGGTTTTTGGGGTGAATAGCATGAGGTAGAATAGCAAGGCTGTAGAGACAATTTCCGCACCCAAATTTGTGCTACGCTCCATTTTCTTATTTCGCCCTTCTTTCCTCTTGTCTCTCATCCAATGTCGAGTTTGACTCGAATTTACGTGCTTGAGATCGACCAACAATTTCTGCATAAATAGCTTGTAAAAAACTACAAAAATTAGCCACAAAATGCGATCATGAGAATGTTAGGGACCTTAGTGTGAAAATTGTTAATTATAATGATTAGTACACAAAAGCACTCAAAACCTATAATAAATAGGTTCAAAATAACACTTTTGGGTAATTAATCAAAGAAGCTTGTCAAGATGGACTCCATCCATTCATCATCCACCAAGTTCATCCTAATGGATCAAATACTACCCAATTCCAAGAACATCAAGGTATTCATATCAATGGATAAACAAAGCCCTATGCAAAGATAGTTCGCAAAGAGATACGAGGAGATCCTCTCGAACCCTCCCTGAACCCGGGGAAGGATACTGATGGGCGTGTTTCTACAGAGACTCAGAAACCACTCCAAATTTTGTTGAATTTTTATTTCTCCTACTTTAAGTTTTATTTGTAATTGTACATAATTTCCTCAATTTTAGCTTAGTTTTCTTTGTAATTTTTCTCATTTTCATATGCACATTCTCCTAATTTTTGATATTCTGCTTTTAAGTGTGTGTAGAAAGGCGCAGCCGTAGGTCAGCAGGTTGAATTTTTCAAGAACACAAAATTACAGCTACTAGTCTCTTCGATCTCCTACCTCTTCGTCTCCCTGCACCTCTTCGTTTCTTACACCTTACCATAAATTTCCCCATATTTTTAAACCTATTTTTAGTGCCCATTTATGGACGCTATTTAACTACCCCTTTCACCTTCCCCAATCCCTCTGTATAAACCCCAACCCCTTTCTTAATTCATTTCATTTCCTTTCTTGAAGAGGAGAACCTCTACACCCTCTCCATTTCTTCCCTAATTTAAGCATGACCAAGACTCGCTGAAGGCATAGCTTTAGGCCTCGGGTACAGCCTCCTTTTCCACCCCATGTCGATGCCACCGCCACCCCGCCGTTGTCGCCGCCTCTTACTCGCATGCCGCCCCCGCCAGCAGGGCAGGCACTCCTCTCATGAGGTGCCCGCCGTCGTCTCATGCCCCTATTCTTGCTACTCCTGCCCCCCGCAGGTATGCTCATGCCCCCCGTAGGTATGATACCAGGGTTGGGCCTACTCCTCCATCTCCTCCTCACCCGCGGCCATCTCGGAGGGCCCCACCTCCAAAGAGGGCCCTGTTCTTCGAGCCCGCTAGGGCCATCTAGTTCGAGACCTTGGGAGCCCTGATCTCCCACCCGCTCAGTGGACCAACTCGATGACTTCTCCTGATATGTCTCCGCCTCTATTATCCAAATGGCCCCATTTCCATCAAAGGGCCCCATTACCGCAACTGATTATAGTACTGTGAAGTGCATAATGAAACATATTATGATTTTCTAGCTTTGCTTGATCCCCAGGCTCGATATTCCATGAGGCTTCAGCAAATGCAGATCTCAGAGCCTTTATGACCCCCGTCTGCTGCACTCCTGAGTGGTCGAGTTCTACCATACTATGACATCCAGGCGAGTCCCCCATCCTATTTCCATCCACTTCTCCATTGATGGCCGTGAGGGGACACTTCAAGCCACCGACAATGCAGCTACATTCAACTTCCCAATTGTCCTAGCCAACTTACTTACTACGATCGCGCCCCACCCCCTCGCCCCCTGAGATGGTTCACCTCATATCTACAGACGCAATAAGAGGGATCTATCTTTTTCCGGAGATAGCTCCCCCTGAGTATGCTCCTTATCGACCATATACTGCGGTCTAACCTCTTCCTACTCCACCATACCTTATAGCGGAGATGAGTTATTCTCGAGGCTCTATATCGCATATCCGAGGGTTTTTGGTTTAGCCCTGCTGAGCTTTTCATGACCTCTTTGTTCCACTTTGAGGACAAGGTCTACCGCAAGAACTTGACCCGAGCTGAGTCCATACCCATCTTGTTCCCGAGGCTACTATGCTAGGTGTTAAAGCATTTGGGTTTTCCTACTGAGCCCTGATTAGAGTGCCGCCGAGATCAGAGGGCCATTCTTATCTGCTGACAATGGCAAATGCCCATGCTCAAAGACCTCCTACCAAGACATAGCCGGGACATGTGAGGCTGACCATCCCGTAGGAGGATACAGAGGATCCCCATATCGCACCATCCCAGACGGCACAGTCACCCATTACTCACATTGCTCGCATCCTCGCACCTCTAGTGCCTCTAACTCCCACAAATGCTACTGACCTGGCGATATCACCCATCGCAAAGATATCTCCATATCCACTTGGGATTTTCTACTATTATGGATGCAGTCCGTGACTCTTCTAGACACAAGATCTTTACCGCCACCCACACAAATATCTTAGAGGATGACTAATGCGATGTGAGATCGCCATTTCAAAGAACCATGCCATCCTCGTGCAGATTCAGAGTCACCTAGGCCTACCTCCTATATCTCCATCAATACCTGCCCATGCCTCTTCAGATTTATCCTCCAGCCAGCACTTTCGTGGCCAAAGAACCACCCACCCGTGACTTCATGCACTTTCATCAACAACTAGTAAGAAGTAGCAGATAGATTCTCCTCCAACTTCACAAGAACTCAACTCCCGCCCCACAGAGGATGACATCCCACCAAACAAGCCACCATCAGGGAGGTAGTGAAGACTTCCTTCTCTAACTTTCACCCGAGCCCCATTGAGAACAATGTGACATCAGTCAGAGATATTGACAAGGCGGTTTTTTACTATATATGTTTTTATTTATTATTTCGAAAGCAAGTCCTGTTTTGTTCATTGGCTTGCTATTTTTTTTGGTTGTGAAGCTGCTAGTTTCTTTTTGTAAAGCCGAAAATATAGTCATATATCTTTTTTTACATATCATATGTTTCTTTAAAATTACAGCCAAAATTACACCATTTTTTTTTTTTGTGTTTATTTTACCTTAAAATTCTTGAAAAGTTGAAACATTGTCCAATTATGTTGATGTTAGATTAGTTCCATGCATAACTGAGTGGATAATTAGTTGAATTCTTGTTGATTTTGACCTTTTTCTTCCACCTATAGCTAACCACACACTCACATCAAAGTTTCAACAAAGTAGTCGAAAACTGCTACCTCCTAAATTCAAAAGTCGACTTAGTTTTGTCGACCACCTTTAATAGGTTAAGGACCCCTATGAAAAGAAGGCCAACGAGTCTTCCAAAAATAAAAGAATGGAAAAAAGAAAATCAAAAGAAAAAGAAAGAAAAGAAAGATAAATCGCAACGCTTTCATTTCTTGAAACCCCAGAGGCACACCGAGGGGTATACGGCAAAGTCTTAAAGCCCTGCCCTAAGCTAACTGGTCAGGGGAGCCACCGACTTAGTGCTCACTACATGGGTGAACAGCTAGTCGGGCGTTGTAAAGCTTGAGTTTCAAATCATTTGAAGTCCCGGGAAGTAAACCTAAAGAGTTAGTGGTTGAAAAATCCTATGACTTGATGTCTTAAGCCTTAAGTGGTTTCGAGCTACTTCCATGATCCTCGCTATATGACTTTGGTGAAGCTCATCCCTTAGTATTGCACCCACAAACACAAAAAATAAATTCATGAAATAAGAGGTCCTGATCTACTTAGTTGGTTAGTGTGCTAGGCTGTGCAATAGCTTATTGGGGGAGGTAATTTCTGAAAATATCATTGAAAAACTAATCATATAAACACTTGTGGATTTCGTGGAAGTTCTAGTTGATTCTCTAGAGAAGGAAACTCTTGATGCTAAATTATGTATGGCATTTACTCGACATGGTTATTGGGTTATGGCTTCAGTGATTCTTATCATGGTCAAGCATTACTCATCCACATACTTTTGAAATACCATCTTGGAGAACATAATTTTGTTATGCTTTGTTGCTCTTTTCTTTCTTTCATTGCTATGGACTAGCAATGTGGCTCATTGGGGAGGATTAGTGCCCAAAGAGTGCCATTTTGAACCCCGAAGGTTGGAGGTTTTTGCTTAATTTTTTCAGATTTAATGGAACTGATCAACTCTGATTTGCACATTAAGGTCCCTACTATACTGTTAACCATTTTATACATTAATAGTTTTTGCAAGCTAAACTAGCTTAAAATTTATTTGAGGCCATCCACAACAATAACTGTTAACTATTGCGATTAGGAAACCAGAGGGAAAAAGGAGAAACAGATAAATGGGGTAACTCGTGTATTTGCAGGGTTGCGAAAAATTTCGTAACTCGTATAATTTTTAGAGTTGCACCTTCTGTCCTCGCTTTCCAAATCTTTAACCTAGTTGACCTCCGATTGACCTCTTTTGTGATTTTTCCTAATACCTTCATGTAATAGTATATCACGTATTGGTAATTTTGCTTGATTTGGGGCTATATAGTTTATTTGTACTTCTATTGTAAAAGTAGATATTCTTCTATTTTGGCAATATCAATGTGAGACCATGTTTTCTCGCTTTATTTTCATTTTCTCCATTTTCTCGCACTTTCGCCACAAACAGCCTCTGAGGACGTTTACCAGAGGATGGTTATTAAACCTCTATCGCACTGTACATGGAGGTCATCAATAACTATGTAAACTGCTGGGTTCTCGTTTTAACGCAAGAATCTATTGCCATTTATGTTTCTATCTCAAATTTAGGTTTAAATCCTTGATGTTTGACTCAATGCGACTTAAAAATTTGAAACAAGAACGCTGTATTGCTGATCCACCGAGATTCACGTATTTTTGTCAGAAACAACGTTAGTAAACCATGATGATTACCTTGAATTGTCGGGGAGCATTTATGTCCACAACAGCACTGTAAAAGGAAAATTAGGGTTCAGCCCCGTGTCAATGGAAGATCCGCCAGAAATGACTGATATATCAATCTTCCAATCGCGAGAAGAACTCTGCGAACTCTCAGCCAATCTTTAGATCAAACCGCGGGCCCGATGTCGCGGGTTTTCATATTTTTCTTCACCTTTTTTTTAGTTTCCAACCTTTGAAACCCACTTTTTTTACAAAACCCTTAAATCCAAATTGAATTCACCATTTTGAGCCAACTGTTAATCATTTGTGCGAAGAAACCGATCCCTGTGGTTCACCTTAGAGACATCTATACTTAGTAATGTGCCAGACAGCAGAAGGTCGTAGGCTTACAACTAGTTGATTCACACACCCACCACACTAATCACAATAAAATTAGTAATGTGTCTGCTAGAGATGACACAACTCAAAGTGTTGGCTTTTTACACCTTATTAACATAATGCTTTGGAGCATCTTTTTTTATGTAGTGTCACTAATTAACCCAAGCTTGGTACAAGAGGACCTATCAAACTGGAAGAATCAACTTAAAGTGTGTTTAATGTTTTAGAGGCTGTTTGATAACATGATAGGGATTCAACTCAACCAGTGGATAACTCAAGTTGAACTGCTTTGGCATCACAGCGTAAGAAGAAGAACAAGAGTTGTGAAGCATTTGCACCCTAAAACTCACTATGGTCAGAATGCAGAACTCTACCAGTCAACTCTTAATTTTCTCAAGGCCGCAATTTTCATTCACACTGCCTCATTCTATGACTCTTTTGACTTTTGTTACATTTTTCATTTTTACCTTTATTGTCTCTCATGTAATAGTGGCCAATTCTTACTCTTTTATAATTTTTTACTTAAATGGGCATTATATATCCCAAGATCATTGTAAACTTACACCTCATCACACATTAGTCAAGGTTCTGTCAAAGAACTCCCACTTCTTTCTTCTTCAAAATTTTCTCTCTTCTCATTTTCCTCACTTTCCTTCACTGTTTCAAACAACTTTCGAGGATTAATAAATCAGAGGATGAGTGGCTGTGAACCTCTTTCTCCTCAAGAGTAACATCAAGTAAAGGATCTAAGGCAAGTTTGAGAGGTTTCATGGTTTTCACGAGATCAACACATTGTTTTTCTTGAACTCCTTTCTGAAGTTAGATCCCATGCACTTGAACATTTTTATTTGATAATCTTTAGTAGTCTGGTGACGCTTATCACAGAATCTAATGAGATTCATTAGGCCATCATCTAGTCATTGGAAGGTGAGTCATGAGACTATTTAAATGTCCCAATCATTGATGCTCAAGTGGAGTACCACTTCTGCATGGATAGCTATTTCAGTTAATTTATACAACAATAAAGAATCGGTTCAGAGATATCAGTCATCTCCAACATGAGAAAAGACCAAGAAACCATCGCCCTGCAAGAGCCCAAGCCCAAAGGTCCCAATGCTAAGGAATTGTCTTACACTTTAAATTTATTTTATTTTCAGTTTTCAAACCATCATAAACCCACCGCTTTTTATCAAACCTAAAATCCAAATCAATCTACCCATCTCGAATCTCACTGCAAAGCTATTTTTACAAGAAACCATCCTTAGTCAATCTTATGAGCACAATTATAATCAGAGATGAGCAAATGCTGTGGTAGGAGGAAAAAGGCATAAATTTTATGATTTCAGACACTCAAATTTATCTAACCACTGAGTAGCTTTGAAAAGCACCCAACATTTGTTCATAACACTTGATTAAAACAAAAAATACCTTCTAACAATTCAGACTTTTTAGTAGCTTCAACACTTTCAGATATTATTTTTTATTTTTTATTTTCTGCAGCAGACTAGGTCAAGGTTGAAATTTTAGCTATTTCTGATTTTCTAGAGTTGAGTAATGAACCCGATGTGCGTTCTAGTTGGAATTCTCAGAATTCTTCTTTCACACTGTTGAATGAATGAGCTGGTACCAGAGTTCATTTATTTCATTAATTTTTCTCTGACAAGTATTACTGATATGAGTAAACCATGAAATGTACTTCTGAACAAGGATGATGATTTATTATTTTTCACAAAGCAAACCTTAGCTAGAATTTTTGAACACTTTACTGGGTATTATTTTTTAACTCAATTTTTCAAGCACAGTACTTGTACCTAAACAAAGTATTGTATCTTGCTCGATTTCAATATGGCCCTGATGGACAATATAATGATAACCATATATAGAGCATTTGTGGGTACAACCACACTTTAACTAATGGAAACCTCAAAGATTACTTTTAGACATCACTGAACTACTCATGGTTTGATGATAGTTTGATTTAAGCTACTCGCTTAATCACCTTCCGTATAAGCCTTCCTTCCCTGAATGAGAAAAGGACTGATCTTGTTTTTAGCAAAAACTCAAATCATATGATGATAAATTTATCAAGATTAAGGATCTCAACCTGGAGAAGGTCAATATCTGCCTATGGAGGCAGGAACTCTTCAATCAAGATTTAAAAGGGCATCGGTGCTGAAAATACCTAAATCTGCAAGTATGATTTATCTATATAATCAATAGATCCAAATATCAAATCAACATTGAACTCTAATTAAAGGCATGATTAAGTGAGAAACTCAAACTACACTAAAAATGCATCTTTAATAAACCAACTTTCCAACTCATGACTAATAAAGAATCTCCAAAAATGACGTAGAAATTGACAATTATTCATTAGTCTATTCTAAAGTAGTTATCTCACCCAAGAACTCTCAATTCCATTCTTATTAATATTTTTATGTATACTAGTGAAATACTTTAATATTACTTTATTCTTGCTCTCTAATCATCTTAATATCGGAGTTCAAATAGTAAGGTAGATCTTTATAGTCATGGGGTAGTTAGTCTGCAATTTTTTCTGTCCCAATTTCATAGGAACGATATATGGACTTCATTCAAAATCCACTTTATTACTTGTACGACCCGTGCACTTGTAAAGATTTAGGACCAAACACAATTTTTGCAAGAACCCAATGAAAAAGGACAAACACATATTTTCATCAAACCATCAACAGTTTTAAGTCATTGCTGAGATTAGATGATAGTCCTTGGTGGTAGAGTCATAACTTTGTATGCACATTTTGGCTTCACTACCAAAGCCTTTGTGCCATGTCACTGAGATCTCATTAGTCTAAAAGAAGTACAATTACTGGAAAATTTATCAAACAGAAAAAAACAGAAACAAATCTTATGGTTGGAGGTCAGTAATGAATCATGATTAATTGAAATGATCAAATATAACTAATGAGAGACTTGAATTTTGACAATTTTCTTTATCAATGATGTCTTCAAAACACAAATTGAAGCTTTAACACATGAGCTTTAATGTTTATTGAAATTTTATGGGCTCAAAACCCACGTAGTCGCTTCCTATATTTCATTTGATCTCAGTGTGTTTAGTCAGGAAGATAGGAATAAAAATGCAAAACCGTGGCACATCTCATCACTTCTCTATATATAAATGATATAACACTAAGAACTGTGAGAAGACACAACGAGAATTTAAAGTACGGTAAATCAAAAGAGGGACCGTAACCTATTCCTGCATAGCGTAAATGTAAAGGCCTCTAAGCAATGAATTCATGGAAGACTTGAGGCTTGTTATCTAATATGAATATTCCCATCAAGTGAGACAAATTTCCTGCCATGTGAAGTCAACAATTTGAACTGGGCTGCCTTGATCACTATGGTACAATAGCACCGCTTACTATCATCCTTCCAAGACCTCAACAAGCATGATAAGATTCAAGAGGATGGTCAGTATTATTGTTAAACAAGAGTAACAAACATGATGAGGCAACCTCTTTTCCTAGAACTATAGATGTAACTCGTTTAGCCATCATTAATCAAGAAAATTGGGAAGAACTGGTGGAGGCTTATATGGGTAGATTTCCCTGTTCTGCACTCTATAAACATGAGAGATTATAGTCAAACAGGAGATTGAGTCCCACAACGCATATATAGATACAAGAGACCACCAAAGATGCCCACATTGGAGAGATCCCCACCACTAGATGGATATATTCTACCATTCACAATTATGCCTCAGTAATTGATGCACCAATGCTGGCCAAAAGAAGAAAAGTATGAGATACAAATGGATCAAAGATCTCTGCCACAGCCACAAGGCTCCATCTAAAGCATCAGAGGAAAAAAACACACCAAGTGTGATAAGAATGAGCTTGAACTTAACGACCTAGAAGCAAAAGTTGGATGCATTAGTCAACGTCAACATTTATAAATTAGCACCCACTCTGAAATGGGGATTAACAATAGAGAGAGAAGAATAGTGCTAAAGAGGGACCAAAACCATGAAGGTCCCACTGTCGAGGAGGCACAAGATCCCTTAATCCAACGAGGAGCTGACACTGGGCTCTCCCAACTCAACTTCGTCTAATTTACTACACACCAAAGACTGGAAGTTACAACAAATTTTCTCTCATATGATGAAGAGCCAACACTGAAGGTTAAAGACTATTGACTGGTAGCAATATCATGCTCTGCCCAGGTCCAAACAACAATAGAGTAAATGCATGACTTGTAGATAAAACTCATGGCGCAGATCTAATTCCTTCGAGAACCGTGACATGTTTGCTTCTACTGGGGAAAATAAGAGGTCATGGTCGATTAGAATGAGCAGAAGCTTCAGTTGAGCTATAAAACATCCTGAAATGATTGAACTGTTTGTACCAATGCCTCTTTAAAGAATCTAGAGACTCCTAGGGTAGCCGGTCTCTATCCATGTAGAGCTCCATTCAAGAATTCTCTTCAGTTGACAAGTAAGAACTGTTAGACCACATGGCTGTAACTTTAAGAAGTGGAAAAGAATTGGAAGAGATAAGAAATGAGAAGAAGGAAACCGAGGAAGAGAAACATACTGAAATTGGAGAAGAATTGAAGAAAGTTCAAGTTAAAGAAGACACGTAAAAATGCAATAAGAAAGGAAAGGGATTACTATCAAATAAAGGCTATTTTATACCCTTTACACACAGGTTTTGAGCACTTTTTGCGAGTAATCATTTAATTAACCTGGGGCTTGGCATGTTAAGGACCTTGCAATGCTACTAATCAAATTTTGTGGAAAATTTTGTAGTTTTTGCATGCCAATCATGCCAAAGTTTTTGAATTAGCTAAACCATGGAGAATCTAAGTTCAACTCGTAGTCAAGCAGATCAGAAATTGGTGCCAAGATGAAAAGGAATCTACACTCCTGGCAATTTTGCAAGTGTTATGAATTTGCAACCCTCGCGAATTTTCACTGGAACTTGTTCCTGCACAGTTTTGACTTTTTTACTTTTCTGCTACAATTTTCATTTTTTCCTAAATTGTCCGTCTTGTAATAGTGGCCAATTCTTACTCTTTTGTAATTTTTCTTGGCTTTGGGCAGTATATAAGTCTCAGGCATCATTGTGTAAAGGAGATTTTGCGGATCACACAAAGTTTTCGGGGTGGGAAGCCAACGCTTCCCCGTCTTCATTTTCTCATTTTCCCTCACTTTCTCTACCTTTCTCACTAGCCAAACACCCTCTGAGGATGACAACTCAGAGGATGAGTGGCTAGAACCCTTTCCTCCTTGAATTAAACTGAGGGCTGTTGGGCAACGGATCTGTGGTAAACTGAGGGTTCTCATGTCTTCAACGTAGGTATTCACTAATATTCATGTGTCTCCTTTTAACAATAGGTTTAAATCCCTTCGATGCACCTTGAATAACCTGTATTTGGTAATGTTTTAGGGTTTAGTGGATGCTTATTGCTAGATCCACTGAGATTCATTAGTTATCATCTATTAGTCATTGGAAGGTGAGTCAAGGAGACTTGTTTTCCATTGTCTGAGACCACTAATGTTCAATGAATACCATTTTTCAAAGGATAGTGATTAGTGCTCAAATAGTGCTATTTTGAACCCTGTTTATTGCAGGTCTTGAGTACTTTTTGTGTACTAATCAAATTAAATAACCCAATTGATACATTAAGGTCCCGACTTTACTACTAATCGCATTTTATGACTATTTTTGTAGACTTACGAGCTAAATTAGGCCAAAATTTTCAAGTCAATCCAAGCACGAACAATCCAAGCAGAGCTCGAAGCTCGCGACTGAAGTCGGAAGGAAATTGGAGCCACAAAGTGAAGAAAAATGGCCCACTGCAGAAATCTTGCAGGGTTGTGAATTTTCACAACCTGTAGAATTTCGCAGGTTGCAAAATTTCGCAGGTTGCTCTGCTCCCATTTTTTTACTTCCATTTGATCCTTTTTGTGACTTTTTCCTAAACTACCCCTTTTGTATTGTTAGTATTTCAGACCTTTTGTACCTCTCGACTCGGTGCCACTATATAAGCCTCTAGCCAAGCTCGCATTGCGGAGCGATCACTTATGCACAAATTGAGGAAAGCCGCCTTTCCCGCTTTTCTTCTTTCTCTCCGATTTTCTCCCTTTTCATTCATTTTCACCGCAAACACACCCTTTAGATGAAAACTCATGACAAAGTGGTTTAAAACCTCTCATCCTTGAAGAGGAAGGCCACTGGGCCAAGGTTTCAAGGTAAACTGGTATCCTCTTTGTTTTCAACGCGTCTAGTTATGGTCATTTATGTCTCTATATCTTGCCTCAAGCTTAAATCCTTTTGATGTGCCTTGATTGGCCAGTATTTGGCAGTTTTTAGGCTCGGGATGCCATCAAGCAGATCCACTGAGGCTCGCTTACTTGCCATTTATTTGCCTCTATAAGTTAGGTCAAAGGATCTGTTTTTATTGTTTTGAGAAATGAATGATCAATAAATGCTATATCTTAAGAGAAAAAATTTTAGGGTTTAATTTTCATAGCTAAACAAAGATCCGGTTCAGGAAATGACTATAGGTCACCCTCCCCAACACGAGGAATAGGACCCGAGGACCTCCCAGTTGCCTTAGAACTTCAAACCCAGTGGCCCGAGCCTTTAAGGAGTTCTGTTTACATTCTACTTTATTTTGTTTGTAGTTTTCAAACCACCAATCACATTGGTTTCACAAAAACCCCAAATCCATATTGAAATCACCATTTCACATCAACCGTAAATAATTTTGGACGAAGAAAACCCATCCCTGAGTTCGACCTGTGCCACTATATCACAGCAGTTTTCACCAAGCAGCAGAATTTGTGTTATAAATTTTGTTGATTCCCGACGCCATCGTGGTACGAATCAAATAGCGTCATTGGCGAGGATGGTGCACAGGAGCGTTGAGTAAACCGTTGAACTTGTGATCCTCATCACAAGTGTTGGTGAATTCTAATCCTTTTTTGTCTTTACTTTAATCTTCCCTAGCAGTTCATTGCGAGGTGGTTTTAATTTTTATACTGTCCATACATTAATATTTTAGCTAAGCTTAACATTTTTGGAAGCCCTGCTTTCTTTTTGGTTGTCTCGTCGTGTCGCTTACCTAGCAAATTTTATGCACCATCAGACAGAACGTTTAGTGGATTAGAAAGGGTCAGTGTCTAATTTCAACAGGCTGTGAGGTAAGTTTACAGATGGAAGTGCATGTAATCCCACCCCGAGGAGCAACAAAGCCAACAGGGGGTACAAAGAAACCCTAATGCCTACAGGTCAATGAGGGACCATATACACCCACAAAGGGTGAGTGCTCCCTCATGTATTATACCTCCTACTGAGGATGTGAGTGTCAGACCTTATTTGGTGCCCCTGCTCCCAACCTTCCATGGTATGGAAAATGAAAATCCATACACACACATCCGGGATTTTGAGGAAGTTTGAACAACTTTCAAGGAGGGTGCAATTGATATGGAATTACTGAAGTTGAAAGCCTTCCCCTTAACCCTAAAAGACAAGGCTAAGATTTGGATTAATTCTCTAAGGTCAAGGACTATCAGAAATTGGACAGAGATGCAGGTTGAATTTCTGAAGAAATTTTTCAGCACACATAAAACCAACACTCTAAAGAGGTAGATTTATGCCTTAAGTGTACCTCTATGACAATGAGAAGTTTTACCACCGCTGGAGAGATATTTGAATGTAAATACTCTTAAGTCTCGACCAATTCGATCATGAAACCGAACTGAACCTCAGTGGACGCCCATTTAATTATTTTATTTTTCTATTTTATTAAGTTTTCTTTTCAAAATTTGTCGCGACCGAATTGATCAATTCGAATGGAGTGATCCGAACCGGAGCCCGGTTTACTCCGACATTTTCATTTATCTCTTTATTAAAACGTTTATTTAATTTGCTTTAGTTGCTAAGCGTTTTCGCGCAAGCCCATAATCGCCATAATTTCAATGCAATTCGGTAGGCCCTTGAACATTTACAAAATACATTTACAAAGAAGGCATTCATGCCCTTTCAAAATGATATACAAAATCAAGGTTCGGGGTTTAACCCTTTTGTAAAAAAATATACCAATTGTTCAAAAGAGATGATAGATGCAAATGACTGAGTATATACTTATACGCCAGCACTTTCTATGACTCGCGCGCACGATCTTGTCTCCCTTCCGTTTACTCAACCGCGCATAGATAAATCATACGCTTAAGCATTTTCTTACGTTTAGCGGTTCTATAACGTTTATTCAATATTCAATGTAACTCAAGATGCATTTAACATTAAATCATGCCTATTAATTCAACAAATTCTCATGCTATTTATTTTCACATGCTTTCAATTTCTAAATAATTTACCAAATCATATCATGCAATTTCAATGCAACACCATTTCATTAATTTAATTTATGAGATTTAAGCATATACATAAGAACTGCATTTTACACTCACAATGTTGGTTATTTCCTCTAACTATTCACCACACTTCGACGGACTCCGCTTGATGAATCCCACTTTATTATTATTCGGTAATGTACTTACACATTTAACACCCGGCTCCATCACGACGATGCCGCTTGGCACTCGACATGTGGTATCACTTAAATGCCATATGCCATCATGACGGATGCCGATTGGTGCATCCCGCCAAGTGGGACATTTCTTCAATGCCATACGCCATCATGACGGATGCCGATTGGTGCATCCCGCCAAGTGGGACATTGGACAATTTCGGGGTGCCTTCGTGACGGATGCCGATTGGCATCCTGTCGCTGCTCATCTCAAGATATCGATGCACCAAGATGTCAGAATTGTCCGACCATTTACATTTCGATTTTCAATCACATTCATTCGGTTTTCAACATCACATTTCAATTCCATATTCACTGTATTCTCTTTTCAAGGATATACTCAATCTATGTACTCATTTCCTATACACATTCACACTCATTTCATATGCTCGTAAACTACTAAGATACTTGACATAAGAATAGAGTCGTGAGAACAAACATGCAAAAACTTGAAACAAGAATAGGATTCAAGAGAACAAATCCAAAAATCTGGCACTTTGATTCCAATCTTTGGAATCTCAATCTCGCTATTTTCTCCTGGTCATCCCTATTCCAAACCATTAAAGAACAATATTATTCAGGCGTACTAGTAGTTTTGGTTAGGATTGATTTTCGGAGTTTAATATGAGTTCCAATTTTTAACAATATATATATAGATGGATTCTTGACTCAATGGACTTTCCATAGAGTCCAAGAACACCCGAATCGTAGTTCGACGAAGGAGTGCGACCTTCCGTTGGAGGTCATAAGGTCAAATCTCCGAATCGACGAGCTGACCTGACCTGGACGAGCTCGATCTATCACCTCGGTCAAACATCTTCTATCCTCCTCAGGCATATGAATGTATTCTTGACTCAATGGGCTTTCCATAGAGTCCAAGAACACCCGAATCGGAGTTCGGACGTAGGAGTTATGACCTTCCGAAGTTGGAGGTCATACACAGTCAAATCTCGAATCGACGAAAGCAGACCCGAATCCGGACGAGCTGTCTAACACCCGGTCAACATCTCTATACTCCTCAGGAATATTAATGCATTCTTGACTCAATGGATTTATAGAGTCCAAGAACACCTAAATCGGAGTTCAAACGGGCGAGATATGACCCCGTTGAGGTCATGTAGTCAACTTGGACGAGTCGATTCGAACCGACGAGCTGCACTGAAGTGATGAGCTCAGTCAAACACCTCGGTCTGACATCTCCAACATCCTCCCTTGTGGCATATGAATGTATTTGACTCCATGGGCTTTCCATAGAGTCCAAGAACACCCAAACGGAAGTTCAAACCAAGGAGATGGACTCTTCCGGTTGGAGGTCATGCGTAGTCAACTTTGACGAGTCAATTCGAATCGACGAAAGCACCGCTTGACGGAAAGAATCGCTTTGATAATTCACCGTTGACGACCAATTGACCCACCAACGTTTGATCGACCACCGCTTGACGACACCGCTTGACGACCAATCGCTTGGACGACCACCGCTTGGACGAATAATCGCTTGATCTACCATTGTTTGACGAATTTCGCTTGACGACCACCACCCATTTGATCAAGAGTAAAAGACCATAACTTGGTCTACAAAAGTCCGAATTAAGAAATTCAAAAAAGCCTAACATCAAGTTCATTGATGTGGATACACTCCCCTACAGAAGGACTTACTGCCAAATTTCTTTATTTCTGATCCAATAACTGTCAAGGCACGGCTATTGACCCAAACTCGGACAACCGACCACCAGATTTAGCCGGGCTGACCTCATTAAAAGGATCTATAATCCTAGTCTACGTAGCCCAAATCGAGAAATTCAAAAGGCTAACATCAAGCTAATCGATGTGGGCTACAATTTACTAGAAGGACGCATCACACACTTCCCTTCACTGCACTAAAATCAGCCTAAGGTCTCACATTATGACTACCACAATGTGGCGCCTTCCCATGGTTTAAAATGCAAACCAAACTTTCCCTAAGGCGATAACCACCCAACAACTTGTGGTAGTTAAGACCAAGTAGGAGAAGACCTACCTCATGAGTTTGTCAAAGTCCTCGATCTCGGTCTCTACTAGAAGGCTCTGTCACTATGAAGGACTTCCTTCGCTTCGTCTGAGACCTATGGTCCGGGATCGTCGGGAGTAAATCTAGAGTATAAGGTGGAGCTCTCTAACTTTCCTTTTCTCTATTTTTCTTTTCTTATGGATCACTCTAATCGTATTTTTAAAAAGGAGGAAGCTTCTCTCTTCCACATGCCATGTCATTTCCTTGATTTTTTTCCTTTACTTAGCCTACCTCCCAACACCACCCCAAGCACAATGTCCTATAATTGACCTCGTCCCCATTTTACAATTTCTATATTTTCTTTTCACTTCGTTCATTTCTGGATTCAACAATCATCTAATCAATATTAAAAAAATTTCCGTAAAAATACCCAAGTTGGCTCACTATACCCGAATATATAATAATTTTTATTATAAAATTTAGGCATTTTTGGGGCGTTACAACTCTCCCCAACTTAATAAAATTTCGTCCTTGAAATTACCTTAGTCAAATGGGCCATGGATACGGTCGCCGCATCGCTTCCTCACTTCCCAAGTGGCTTCTTCGCCTTATGGTTTCTCCACAAAGACTACCAACTAATCTTCTTATTCCGTATCTTCCACTTCCCGAGCCAAAATCTTACTCGGCCTTTCTTCATATGTCAAATCGGCTCAACAATTGTTCCGAAGAGACTACATGTGACGAGCCCACTGCATCTGCACACACACGACACATCATGGACTTTCCAAGTCCAGGTAATGCTAATCCAGATGCCACTGGTCCCACTTTCAATCACTTCATAGGCCAATAAATTTAGGGCTCAACTCGCTCTTCCGAAATCTCATCACCTTCTCTTCCAAGGCGATACTTTCAAAACACCTACCGATCTCATATCAATATCTTTTCTTTTATGCTCAAGATATGATTTATGTCTATCGCGGGCCACCTTCAATCTCTCTCAATCATTTTCTACTTTTTCTTCAGTCTCGCATCAAGTTTCGAGGCCAATCACTTTCTTTTCACTCAATTTCGTCCAACACAACAGTGTTCTACATTTCTCCCTATAAAGCCTCATGGTGCGCCATTCCAATTCTTGATTGACACTGCAGTTGTAAATAATTTTAACAAAAGGATGTGTCTATCCCAACTACCTCATACGATCACACAACCTTTTAATGACACTTCAAAATTATTTTCAATTCATAATCATTTGGGTACACAAACCCATCCTTATAAAACAAGGATCCATCATCCTTTACCTCAAATCAGTTTTTCTACCATCTCCAATATCACATCAAATTCTCGAAGGATAACTCAATCAAATCTCCAAAATTCATACTTTCATATTTTGACGACAATCTCTATACACTTTGTTCACAATACACTATGTCCGTAGAGGTCACACAAGATGTCATACTGTCACTCCTGCAAATTTTTCCTAAGTCAGTATGTTAGTACACACATATGAGTGGGTTGACTCCTCGGGTCTATCAATGCATGCACAATAGTATAAAGACAAGAAATTACCGACTATCACATCCCGGGTGTCGTATCTTCCTCATCGCCATCATATGCTCTAGCCGAGCACGGCCATCTGCCTAGCCAAATTCCTCAGGTCCCTTGTCCTAACACTCTAAGTGATGCAACACTTTGTCGCCTCCGAACCCGATGAAGCATTGCCCCTAGCCTGGGGGGTGCCGTGGAAGGACGCGGCCCTATTACACTCCCTCGCATTCAGGTCTATGATCCACAACCCAAGCAAGCACACTTTCCAACAATCTCCTTGTGTCATTCTTCCACAATGGGAACAACGAGGAACGCCTTGTCCTCTGTGAGGCACCTCCTTGTGCACTTGCACCAACGACATCTGCACATTATCTCTACCGATACCCGAGCCGTAGCCGCCAGATCTATCCCTAAATCTCTTCCTCTCGTCGATGAGCACTTGACTGACCGAGATTTTTCTTTCCCCTATCTTCTATCATTTTTATTTTCCTCTTTACTCTGCTCCACATTTAGAGCGCATGCCGTGATTTTGGAGAAATCATCATGGCAAAATCCCAGACATGTGGCTTAACGGTCACAGCCGCCTTCTCAAACTTACGACACTTCTCTTCTTCACTTACTAACATCTCGGGAGCATACTTGCTCAACCGTGTGAATTCTCTCACATATTCGGTTACGCTTAATTGCCTTTGTTTCAAATTATGAAACTCTCGTCGCATATTGTTTAAATAGATGCGACCCACATAATGCTTCTTGAACTCATCCAAAAAGAACCTCCATGTAACTCTTTCTGGTGGTGCGGTCCTGGTCACGGAAACCCACCACTGATAAGCCTCATCCTGCAGTAATGAGGTTGCACATTCCAGCCTTCTCACCAATGCATTTTACAAGCATTCGCTCTGGCCCTTCTTCGAGCCAATCTTCGCCATTGAAGGCTTATCTTCTTTTCTTTCCAAGAAAGTCTATCGGCTTATGACCGTACATTCTTCAATGTAACATCGCGGAACATTTGTACCGGGCTGTCTCTATTTGTAAAGCCCGAGCTAACCGTTGGAGGATAGCCCATAGTACTCTACTACTTGTCTTGGCTCATTCATCGTGGGGCATGAGATGCTTGTCCACCCATCACACCAAAGAGACCACGTGATCGATTTCCTGGTCACCTCGAATCTTCGTACCCTCGAACTATCCATGTTTACCTATTAAGATCGACAAGATCCGCGTCAGAGTCATATCATCCTTTAAATGCAAATGCAATGTAAGTCAAATACCATTTTCAAAATCCTTTTCAAAACCGTTTAGGGCCTTTTTCCAGAAACGCCTAAACCTAGGCTCTGATACCACTAAAGTGTAGCGTCCCCCAAGCCCGACCCGACTCGGACATGCAGTCCTCGAACTCAACTCTTGGACGCCATTTAATTATTTTATTTTTCATTTTTATTAAGTTTTTTCAAATTTGTCGCGACCAAAACCCCTGATCGACCCGACGATGGATCCGAACCTGAGCCGGCTTACCCGGTTATTTTCATTTATCTTATTAAAACGCTTATTTAATTTGTTTAGCGCGAAGCGGTTTCAGTTTTCGCAAGCCCCATAATCGCTTACAATTTCAATGCACTGCAGGCTCCTTGAACATTTACAAAATATATTTATAAAGAAGGCATCATGCCTTTTCAAAATGATATACAAAATCAAGGTTCTGGTTTAACTTTTGTAAAAAAATATACCAATTGTTCAAAAGAGATGATATGCAATGACGGAGTATATACTATACGCCTGTACTCTCTATGACTCGCGCTGCACGATCTTGTCTCCCTTCCCTGTCTACTTCGAAACCCGCGCATAGATAAAATCCATACGCTAAGCATTTTCAGTTAGTGTTCTATACGCTCTCATTCCAATATTCAATGTAACTCAAGATGCATTTAACATTAACCATGCCTATTAATTCAACAACAAATGCTCATGCTATTTATTTTCACATGCTTCAATTTCTAAATAATTTACCAAATCACATCATGCAATTTCCCCAATGGTAAATAATTCATTTCACAATTTAATTTATGATTTAAGTATATACATAAAAATCTCATTTACACTCGCCAATGTTGGCTCTCTAACTATTCAATTCACACTTCCGACCGACCGCTTGATGAATCTCCGCCTCTTATTATTATTATTCTAAGAATGTACTTACACATTTAACAACTGCCTCCCATCACGACGGATACGCTCGCGCACCCACATGCGATAATTTAAATGCCATATGCCATCATGACGGATGCCGGATTGCGCATCCCGTCACGCGGGACATTTCTTCAATGCCATACGCCATCATGACGGGATGCCGATTGGTGCATCCCGCGCGGGACATCGGATACCGGTGCCTTTCGACTGATGCCGATCGCGCATCCCGTCAAAGTGCTCATTCGCATATCGATGCAATTCAAGATGTTGGGATCGTCTCGATCCATTTACATTTCGATTTCTCAATCATATTCATTCGATTAATACATTTCAATTCCATATTCACTGTGATTTCTTCAAGGATATACTCAATCTATGTACTTACTTCCTATACACATTCACACTCATTTCTATATATGCTCGGGTAAACTACTCAAGATACTTGACATAAGAATAGAGTCAAAGAGAACAAAAACATGCAAAACTTGAAACAAGAATAGGATTCAGTAGAACAAACCCAAAAATCTTGGTATTCTTTGATTCCACCTTTGGAATCTCAATCTCGCTATTTTTTCTCCTGTCAATCCCTATTCCAAACCATTAAAGAACAATATTATCTCTGCAGAATAAAGAGTTTCGTTAGGATTGATTTTCTGAGTTTATGAGTTCCTAATTTTTAACAATATATATATATATAGATGGGATTCTTGACTCCAATGGGCTTTCCATAGAGTCCAAGAACACCCGAATCGTAGTTTGGACGAAGTAGTTATGACCTTCCTAAGTCAGAGGTCACACACGCCAAATCGAATCGACGAGTTGACCTGACCTGGACGAGCTCGATCTATCACCTCGGTGAAACATCTTCTATCCTCCTCAGTCATATGAATGTATTCTTGACTCAATGGGCTTTCCATAGAGTCCAAGAACACCCGACCTGGAAGTCTCGACGTAGAAGCTTATGACCTTCCGAAGTCGAGGTCATACACAAGCCAACCTCGAATCGCTCTGACTGACGAGCTCGACTTATCACCTCGGTCAAACATCTTCTATCCTCCTCAGGCATATGAATTTTACCCACTGGCTTTCCATAGAGTTTGGCGAACACCCGAATCGAGTTCGACGAGGAGTTAGGACCTTCCGTTGGAGGTCATACACGTCAAACCCGAATCGACTAGCATACCCGAACTGACGAGCTCGGCCTACCACCTCTAGCCAAACATCTTCTATACCCTAAGGAATAATAATGTATTCTTGACTTAATGGCTTTCCTGTGAGAGTCTAAGAACACTCAACGGAGTTCAAACGGCGAGATATGACCTTCCGGTTATCATGTAGTCAACTTTACCTAGCCGACTGGAATCGACGAGTCGCACCAAGTGACGAGAGCCCAGTCAAACACCTTGGTCTGACATCAACATCCCAGCTATGAATACTGACCTGGCGGATCGCGAACCCGTAAATACCTAACGAGTCAACGGCAGATATGACCATCGCGAAACGCATTGACTCGACGGTATCGACTCGGACTGATTGGCATCGTCGACGATCGTTGATCCACGATTGCCGGCGCGACCGCGGATCACGGTCACCACCGGTTGACGATCGACCGGCGGACGACATCACCGCGATCGACAACGTTTTGATTTACGTTCGACGCCGACGACCCGCGCTGACGTCGACCGACCCGATCGGATCGTCTCGGCGCACTATAACTCAACACAAGACCGAATTGGCAATTGTTTCAACATCGTCATTGGATGCTGCTAAAATTTCAAAGAAGGACTCACTGCCAAATTCTCTTTATTTCTCGATCCAAAAACCTGTTCTAATGTACGGCAGCTGGACCCGAATCGACAACCGACCGACCAGATTTAGCCGGGGTCAATTTCATTAAAAGCGACTATAACTTAGTTCAGAGGTCGTGAAATCGAGAAATTAAAAAGCCTAACATCAAGATAATTGATGTGGCTACAATTTACTGAAGGACGCACTGCCAATTTCCCCTTCACTCGCACTAAAAATCGCTCGGTTCGGTTAATACAAGACTACCACAATGTGGCAGCTTCATGGTTTAAAATGCAACCAAACTTTCCCCTAAGCGCCGATAACTACCCAACAATCCTTAGGTAGAAGAAGACCAAGTAGGAGAAGACCTACCTCTATGGAGTTTGTCGGAAGTCCCTAGCTTCCTGCCTCACTTGTAGCTCTCATTACCAGGGAAGATCTCCTTCGTGCTTCGCCGAGACCTATGGTCCGGATCGTTTGAAAATCTAGAGAGAAGCGTGGAGCCTCTCTCTAACTTTCCCTTTTCATTTTTCTTTTCTTACATCACTCATCAGACTTTTAAAAAGGAGGAAGCTTCTTCCCTCTTTCCTACATGCCACATGTCATTTTGATTTTTTCCTTTACTCATTTATCTCCTAATATCACTTGTATATATAAACTTATTGCAATTGGACCTGGGTCCCCATTTACAATTTCTATATTTTCTCTTTTTCACTTAGGCTCATTTCCTCTCGGATTCAACAATCATCTAATCTACATAAAAATTTTAAAAATACCTAAGTTGGCTCAATTATACCCGGAATATATAATAATTTTTATTATAAAAATTTTAGGGTATTTTTGGGGTATTACATGGAAACCATCAACGACTGTATTCACCATCGCTTCGATATTTGATGCCGTAGAACCATTTTATGATGGATGTCCCCGCTATGAAGCAATTATTTGAGACTATGTGTGGGAAGGACTTCTAAGCAAGAATCCGATAGCCATGGATTTTCTCACTATGTATTGAAACTCCAAAGCTTCTCGATGAGCCTAACCCTGTGAAGGCGCATGCATGAAACCTACAGCAAATCAAAGGGGAGGCTTGTACTCACTGACAGAGCATATGGAAATGAAGGCAAAATTGTCCACCTTGACTAGAAGGCTAGAAGAACTTGAATGAGAAGGTCACATAGGGTACGGCAGTGTAAGAGGTGTTCGTACTCATCCAGCCTTGCTTCAATCGCGACAAGGCTCAAAAAGTGCTATTTTGAACCCTATTTATTATAGGTTTTGAGTGCTTTTATGTACTAATCATTCTAATTAACCCTGACAGAATATTAAGTGTCCCTACTATTCTATCGACGTGATTTTGTGGAAAATTTTGCGCTTTTTGCGAAATAGTCATGCCAAAATTGTCGAATGATCCAAGCACGAAAAATTCGAGTCAACCCAAGATTGAGGCATCGTAGGAGACCGAGGAAGGAAAGAAGAAGCGAGAAAATGCAAGGAAATTAAAGGCACCAATTTAGTAGGCTACAAAATTCACAACTGAATTTTAGAGGATGTGAAATTGCAACTGCGACCTTTAATTCACAATAAGTATTTCATCCTGTAGGCCTATTCTCCTGCGTTTCACGCGTTTGTTGTTTTGCTACAATTTTGTTTCTTCCTATTTTAGCACTTTGTAATAGCTTTTGTTTTGGTTTGTTTTGTTCCCTTGCGAGCACCTATATAAGCCTCGATCTGTAAAAACTTGTATCGATCAACCAAATCGATAAAGAGTGGCGAAGCTTCCGGCTCTCGCAGCCTCTCCTTTTCTCTCCATTTTCTCTCATTTTCTCTCCCTTTCTTGGTTGCCAAACACTCTCCAAGGATGACAACTTGGAGGATGAGCGGCTAAAACCCTTTCCTCCTTGAAGGAAAATTTGTGGGTGCGGGATCTGGAGACTCTTTGGAGGTCCCTGTTCCTTCCACATGGTGATCTTCAAAGTGCGGTATCTCTTTTTAAACATTGGTTCCTCCCTTTTTAGTCTTCTTGAATGGTTATTACTTGGTAATCTTATAGACTCATTGGATGCTTAATGTTAGATTCATTGATGTTTGTTAGTTATCATTTATGATCCATTGGGAGGTGAGTAAAGGTGATTTTCATTTAATGCCGAGAGCAGCGATGCGGTGGATGCTCGTTTTTCAAAAGGATTATTAAGGGTTAGGTTTAAAGCTAAATGAATATCAGTTCGGAAGCTGACTATATGTCATCCTCCCCAAACTCAAGGAAAGGACCACGGGAGCTCTCGGTGACTGTAGAATGACCCGACTTAACACTTCAGGAGTTCTATTTTATTTAACTTGTTTTATTTTCAGTTTTAAACTGAAAACCTCATGACTTTTAACCAAACCTAAAAATCCCCAAATTTAATTCCACCATTTTTAACCCAGGTAATCATTTGTGCAGAAAACCCATCCACACAGTAATTTGACCCTAGAGCCACTATCTTCAGAAAGTAGCTTTGCTACGGTAGTAGGAAGAAATTTAGGTTTATAAATATTGTTGATTCCGACACCTACTGTGGAACGAATCAACTGCCAGTCCACTGACCACCAAAGTGAATACTGCCCTATGGTTCCTTCAGTTAGGGATATGATGGCTAAGCATGCCAATGTTGTAAGTCGATCTGAAGCCATGACCAATCCCACATGAAAATACCTCATAAATCCTAGCTGGATGAATATCCTAACCTCTCTTGGAAACGAAACCACACCACAAATTGGTGCCTAAAAGGGTACATTTTGAACCACTGATACTAGCGGGTTTTGAGCGCTTTTTGTGTACTAGTGTTATAATTAAGCAATTGACATGTTCGGGTCCTTCATTATCTCACGATCCATATTTTGTGGCTAATTTTGGAGTTTTACCAAGCTTTTAATGCCAAGTTTGTCGAGTCATTGACATGAAGAATTACGAGTAGAACTTAGTACAGGATAAAATCACCTTAAAGAAGAATATCGAGGAAAAAGGAAAAGAAAATAAGTACATGAATCGGATGAGTAGCGACCAGAAACAATGGAGCGATAATATGTGAATAGTGCCCAAAATTCGTTATCTTTGGAAAATTAAAACATGATAGCGAAATTTATTTATCATAAGAATGCGTACATGTGAAATTTTCAATTTCGTTATAATTTGAATTTTAAGCTATTGATGAGTTCAAAACTCATCATGTTTTGAGTTCATTTCATATATTTTGTGCATTTTATATCCATATTCATGTAAAGCTCATAAAATTTCCTCTAAACTTGGTTTTGTAGGATTATTGATGAAAGCAAGTGATTTGGCAAGAAATGAGCAATATATTTCCAAAGAAGAGTCAATAGAGAGTCTCACATGTATTCTTGGGAAGATTAATTTTCTGTACCATCTGGAACATCAAATGGTTCAAATTCCCTCATACGTGCATTCTACATTGAGCTTTCCAGCAGTACTCACTCGCGAATCAGAGTTAAAGCTTGAAGGAGATTATCGCCACAAACCAGTTAGAGAAGAAAAACCGATTCTTTGTCCGGAAAATTTGTCGCGGCCAGGCTGGTGTCGCTGACAGGAAGGTGTCGTGTGAGAAAATGAATTAATCATGACAAGAAATATGAGTGTGACGAAGACCAATTGTGACAAAAATGCGTGAAAAACCTAAAAGGCGAAAAGTGATATTTTGACCTAATTTCAAGCCCATTTCATCCTAGGACCACATATATACTCGTTTTTTTAGGTAAAGAAATGGCGGGAGGGTTGGGAGGCCTACTCTCATGGGTTCTCCTCTCTGACCTTCATTTTCAGTTTTACGCCAAGGTGCAGTTTGTTTTAGATTTTAGAGTGGTTTTAGAGCAGATTTTTATTTCTATTGAAGAGATTTCGGTCTTTGTATAACGAGAGATTCAGATTTCACTAAGGTTCGGACAAAGATTGAGCTAGAATGGTTTCTCTCTCTCATCGGTTTCTCTCTCTAAAGCGCCCATTTTCTTGGTTTTCTTTGTGGGATTTTATTTTTGTCTCTCTTAGAGTAGTTTGAGCAGATTTTATTTCTATTGAAGAGATTTCGGTGTTGTACTCATATATTCAATTTCTTTACTGTTGAGGAGAAGATTGAAGCTCAAATCTGGATTTTTCTTTTCTTTCTCTTGATTTCTTTCTTCATTTTCTTACTTTTTGTTTGATTAGTGATGATAGGAATCCAGTAATGGAACATTAAACACCCTCTAGGGTTGGGGTTTAATTGTTGAACATTCAGATTTGTAGTTTTTCAATTATTTTGTGGGTTTGAATACTGAATTTATATAATTGGTATTGTTCATATAATGAATTGTTCGGAATATTAGTAGCTTATACCCACGAGGCTGTATCTTTGCTCGCATTTCCGGGAAGCCCTACGAGTGACACCGAGAGATGGAGATTCTGAGGTAAGAGCGGTAACTTAGGGGTATGTTAGACTAATATCTTAAGTTAATAGACTTTATTAGATCACTAATTTACTCATGGTGTGAGGATTAATTAGATGATGTATCGAATTTAGTTGATCAGGAGGTTTCTCCTTAGTCGATAAAAGTATCTTTGATCACAGTAATTCATAAAGATCTAATCAAGGAGATAGAATTTTATTAGATTTGAAGGACGGAATACGATTACATTGGAGAAGGCTTGCATTATCCTCACGTCTATAGAAGCGAAAGGAATTCTTGATTTGAGAAATAGTTGTGAGTATTGAAAGAAAACAATCAAATCTTAAAGGTGCCAAATTTTACAAGTAGCTATTTATTCCATTTGTCTGAAGAATATGGTGTGTTAGATAATTATGAAATGTATGGTGTATGGAGAAATCAAGCTACTCCACTACATTTGCTCTTGGAAAAATCAGCATTCAACTCACGATATTTTGCACTTTCAAGGAAATGCAAGCTATTTTAATAATAATTATCCCCATCTATTATTTCTCTTCGCCGCCTTTTTAGAATTAAGTAGTTGTTTTGTTGTGATGATTTTCAGGATTAGTTTTAAATCGGTTTGTTTTCAATTAAATTGATTTTGATCTTCCACATCCTACTTGGTAGCCTAAATAGTGAAGAGCCCTTGTAATCAATGATGATCAAATTCCAATTAGAGGAACCTCCGATCCACCCAGTGAGATGCGATAATGGGACTCTATAGAGTCCACTTTATTGCCAGCCTTGACCAGTGCACTTGCGGAAAGGGTTGAGTGTTAGTAATACTTTTCATTTCGGTTTTTAGTGCTCTTACCTTTGTTTCAAATCCAGTTTTTTGATGTTACCACATTCCTCCATTGACATGTTTGCATATACATCAAATTAGTTCACTTTAAAAAGATTTTAGGCGTCGTTAGGAGTTAATGATTCACTTTCTCTCATTGGAAGTTATTTTAAACGGGTGATTTAACGTTAGGCAATTTTTTATTTTTTATTTTTAGTTGTGATTTGTTTGTAGTTGTTTTTTAATGCGTATTTTGTGCTGTTTCTTTTGTTTTTCTTCTTATTTGTTGGTACTTATGGAGGAACATTCAATAGAAGAGATAAGATTTGCCTCCATAGAAGCCAAGCTTGAACTTCTTCTTCATAAATTGGACCCAAAGAATTCTACAATGACTCACTCATGGAACAAGAGTATTGCCTTATCAAGGAGTTCAAATCCCACATTTCACGAGAAGAAGGAATGGAGGGAGCAAAGAGATGATTAATCTTCATGAAGCCCGAAATTCCAGTTCGGTACTTCCAAGTCGACACTGTTGTGAATTGAAAATGTAGAAACGAATGGGACACTTGAATTGACATTCCAAGGAAAAATTCTCTGGGACCTCTCCTAGTAACACTTTGCTAAATCGATGAATGCATTGATACTCCTTTTAGCGGTGTCTGAAACTATATCTGAAATACGTGGAAGAAGGTGAAAATGAAGTGAAATTGAGAACAAGCACTCCTAAACAACTTAGATGATGAAGAGTCATTATTGGATAAAACTGAAATTTGAAAAGTAAGTCAAGTAATGGCTATTGAAACATTTTAAGTGAAGATTGACACATTTACCTTACATGGATTTTGTGACTTGAGAGGGGCATTGAAGAGGGATTTACAAAATTCTCATATACTAAGAAGACCGCTTCTTTCCTCCAAGCCAAGCATGGATTGACATCAACAAGGGAGCTCACCTTGCTTGTGGAGTGAGGAAAGCAAAAAGTTCAATCTTCTGCTTCTTACCTTTGTAGACAAGAAAGAGCCATGTCTGAAAAGTTCCGCAGCTTGCTTCAATCAAAAGGGCACATGTTTGAGCGATTCCCTCTTAAGCATAAATGTATTTACATCTACTTCACATAGGGACTGTTTGAAGAGTAACCAATGGCTGAACCACCGAAAGCCATAATTAAAGCTAAGTTTATTTCTCATATTCAAAATCTGAAGAAAACATCCTTGAGCTGAATGGTTATGAAGAGAAGTGCTATCAAGATGAAAGATTGTCAAATGGAAGCACTAATTACTTTTCCTATGAGTCTATTTGGACTCTAAACGGAAGCGACTTCTTGGGGCAACCTAAAAATTTAAGTAATAAGGATTCTATCCATTCTCTTTTCTTTTTCTATTTTTTTAGTTATTTTATTTGTTGCTGTTTTTTTTTTACTGTTGGGATGAAAATTCCAACAGTGTTTTAATTTTGTTGTTAGTGTTTTCAGAATAAGATAAGTTTGAAGCTCAACATGTTGTCATGACTAGTTTGCAAGAGCAAAGGCAAGAAGTTGGAAAGTGGTTGATGTAATTATAGTGCTTGAAGTGTGAAAAAAAAAATGGAGTGGAGATGTTCATCGAATTTAGGTTTTTGGGAAATAGAAGAACCAAATTGAGCCCCGGAAATATAAAGTTGGAAGGTTCATGATCATGCTTGAAGAGAATTGAAGACAAGAGATGAGTTTAAGCCTGAATGAAAGCATTAGAGGTTGCTATTGGAGGAATTTTGAGAGAATATATAAGCACTAGAGGACTTTTGAAGGATAACAAGTGATATGGGCAGAGACAAAGCAAGAGAACCCTAAGGAGTCAAGAAATCGCATCACCTTTGGGCCAATTGAACATTCTGATTTTTCTGTATTGATTGAGGCTCCAAATGGTTCACCTCATCCCATGAGCACATTCTACATTGAAAGAGCTTTCCAACGAGTCCTTACACATCCAATTCACGAGCTAAAATGAAGGAGATATGAGTATAACAAGTTGGATAAAAACAGAAGTCTTGAGCAGAATTGCTGACGTGACCAGCACCAGTCCACAACAGAGCTTTTTAACCCTTTAAAACCCATTTTTCTTCTTCCTACTTTATACTCTATCTTGCCATACTCTTGCCTCCCAGCCCTTGTAACTTCTAACTCTTTCAAATTCATCTCCCATCCACTCAAATCCTAAATCATTCCTCCCCGATCCATCTCTATCATCCTTTGGCTTCAAAACCCATCACAAACCCACAAACTTACCTTTGAAATTTGAACCCCAATTTTCAATACATCATTCCAAGCATAAGAGGAGTTACAATGGAAGAAAATTTTTGTGCTTAGTTGTTTGTTTTTAAGGTTCTTTGTGGATCATTGTTGATTGTGGAGTGATTTGCACCTGTGTATTGAAGGAGGTTTTGAAGAATCAAAACTCACTCATTTGAGGTGAAAGAAGTTGGTGCACACCAAGTGTTTGAAAATGCCAAAGCCACTTTCATGGCTCAAAGCAAAGAGTGTATCAAGGGGTAGTACACCAATGTCATCAATGTCTGAAAATCATCAAGGTTTCTATTCAAAGTGGCCAAGACTACAAAGGGAGTTCAAGCACCCGACTCTCTTTATTACCCTTTTACTTTATTGCTTCCTTTTGCTCATTGCTAGACATTTAGGACAATGTTCATCTCAAAGTTTGGGGGTGTTTATTTTTTGTTAGTTTATCATGTCGTGCCACATGTTGCAAATGACAACTTTGAGGATGAAATTTTTCTAGTGCTTTTACGGATAATGACTTTTGTTTACGATGCTTTGAAACTTACATCTTAGTTTGGTATATTTTTTTTAGTTGAGTTTATTGAGTTCGATGAGTTTTGCTTGGAGTTGTTGTGATGTCTATTAAGGACCATAAATGAACCCTTGGCATATGGACAATATTAGAATAATAGGACTTAATGCTTAATAGGTTATCTCTTTAATAGGCTATTTGGTCATTGGTTTCTTAAAATCTTCTGCACGTGGTCACCTAAGTACCCTTGAAGCGAGTTTTGCTTGGGTTAGAAGGTTTATGAGAATCCATCTAATTTTTGATCTCCATAGGTTCTAAAACTTGTTCTATTATCGCTTGAGTGAAATCCTAGAGCAACACAACAATTGAGAAATGATATAGGCCATCCTTGGAAGATTGTGCCTTTCAAATAACACTAAGTAATATGCATATGCATATTCCTCTGAATACCAAGATATTGAGCCTTAAGAGCCAAATTCTGTTTATAAAAAAAAAAATAAGTTTAGAGCCCCAATAACCTTCCTATACATCACTATCCTCAATAAGAACCAAGCTCACCCATAACATGAGGATTTGAACATAATTGAGAAATGTGGTGAGGGAGACGAGTTTGGGAGTTATTTTCCATAGGAAAAATAACTCCAAATTGGTTGAAATGAGTTAAGTTGAAAATCAAAAGAGGTTGTCAAAAAAAAAAATAAATAAATAAATAAATTTCAAGTGTAAAAGAAGCAAAAATACAATAAAAAGTCAAGGAGGAGTGAGTCTAGCCCTCGCCTTCCTTGGCCAAACCAGTAAATCCTAAGGGGTGTCTACGACACCTAGTACCCTAAGGCCGGTCAGTGCAGGGCTATTGATTTAAAGCTCGCTAAGGGTTCAGTAGAAGCAAGGGGTTTTGACATTACACCACTCTAATAACCTTGTCTTAAAGAAAAAGGCTTCTTAGTGTTTGTTGAAAGAATGCAGAATTTGTGCAGAAAGGTGATATGAGGAGTATGGAAGGATGCACCTAAACAGATTTTGGGGTGATTGAGAGTGTCCTATCTTTGTCGTGTTAAAAACCAGGATGGAGTAAATTTGTCAATGCAGAAAAATATGTATGTTTGGGTAAGTTTTAGCCTAAATGACTACTCAACTGCCCTTACCCAAGGCCTTACATTACAAACATAAGAACCTACTTGATCTTGAGGATTGTGTGTGTGCCTACATTAGTGGAAGTGATAAGAATAACAAGCCTATGGAACCTAAATAAATTATCTTAGGAGATCCAGCGTACTTATCTCAATTCTCATAAACTCATCTAGCTTGCAATTGTTTGGATAGGGGAAGACCACACACACACACACACTAGTAGGGAACCATGATCTAAATTTGTCTATTATGAGATTAATTCACTATTAAAATGAATAAATTATCTTGATCATATTCTCTATATTCCTTGTAAGGGTAATTCTTGAGACACATATCACATACCCCTTGCAAAGCTTGATTACTCAGTTTTGGTTAAATAAAAATGGTGAAATGAACTCTTCTCTTCCATTGCTTGGGGACAAGCAACCTTCTTTTCTTTAGCCGAGGACAAGCAAAACTTCCAAGTTGAGGTGTTTGATGAGTGCAAAACCCATCTATGTTTGAGTTCATTTCACATGCTATTTTATTGCATTTTATATCCATATTCATACTCATAAAATTTCCTCTAAACTTGGTTTTGTAGGATTATTGATGAAAAGCAAGTGATTTGGCAAGAAATGAGCAATATATTTCCAAAAGAAGAGTCAACCGAGAGTCTTACAGCGCGCTACTGGGAAGATTAATTTTTTTGTACCATCTAGAACATCAAATGGTTCAAATTCCCTCATGACTGCATTCTAAATTCAAAGAGCTTTCCAACGAGTACTCACACGCCCAAATCAGATTAAAGCGGAAGAAGTTATAGCTGAAATAAGTTAGAGAAGAAAAAACGATTCTTGTCGAGAAAATTTGTCAGCCGAGAAAATGAGTGTCGCAGCCAGAGAAAATGAATGTCGCAGCGAAATGGTGCTTCGTGAAGAAAATGGTTTAGCGACGGGGAAATGAATGTCGACGAAAACTAGTCGCGACCGATATCTTCTCGAGAAACCTAAAAAGTAGAAAGTGATATTTGGGCCTAATTTCAAGCCCGTTTCACCACAGAACCATATATACATACTAAGTTTTTAGGTAAGAGGCAAGCGGGAAGATTGGAGGCCTCTCTCATGGGGTTTCTCTCTCTAGGCGCCCACATTTTCAGTTTTAAATAGATTTTGATTTGTTTTAGATTTTAGAGTGGTTTTAGAATGGATTTATTTCTATTGAAGAGATTTGGTCTTTGTACTCATGATTCAGTTCACTAAGAGTTCGGACAGACAGATTGGAAAGCTAAGAATCTGGATTTTCTCTCTCTCATGGGTTTTCTCTCTCCTAAAGCGCACATTTCTTGTAGTTTTTTCTTTATGATTTTATTTTAATATATCTTAAGAGTAGTTTTAGAGCATATTTTTATTTCTATTGAAGAGATTTCGGTGCTGTACTCAGATATTCAATTTCTTTACTGTTGAGGAGAAGATTGAAGCTCAAATCTGGATTTTTCTCTTCTTTCTCTTGATTTATTTCTTCATTTTCTTACTTTTTGTTTGATTTGTGATGATAGGAATCCAGTAATGGAACATTAAACACCCTCTAGGGTTGGGGTTTAATTGTTGAACATTCAGATTTGTAGTTTTTCAGTAATTTTGTGGGTTTGAATCTTGAGATTTATATAATTAGTCTTGTTCATATAATGAATTGTTCGGAATATTGGTAAGCTTATACCCCGGAAAAGAGCATATCTTTTCTCACGATTTCCGGAGGCCCTACAGGTGACACGAGATGGAGATTCCTGAGAAGTAAGAGCGGTAACTTAGGGTATGTTAGACTAATATCTTTATGGAACTAATGAACTTTGATAGATCCTTTAATTTACTCATGGTGTGAGGATTAATTAGATGATGTATCAATTTAGTTGTCAGAGGTTTCTGTCTTAGTCACAATAAAAGTATCTTGATCTGTGTTGGCAAAGATCTAATCGAAGGAGATAGAAAATTTTATTAGATTTGAAGACGAGATACGATTACATTGGAGAAGGCTTGCATTATCATGTCTATAAGAGGCGAGAATTCTTGATCTGAAATGGTTGTAGTATTGAAAAAGAAAAAAACAATCAAATCTTAAGAGTACCAAATTTTACAAGTAGCTATTTAGACCCATTTGTCTGAAGAATATGGTGTGTTAGATAGTGAAATGTATGATGCCTGGAGAAATCCAAGCTATACTACATTGCTCTTGGACAAATCCGGCATTCAACTCCTGAATGTTACCTTTCAAGGAAATGCAAGCTGACATAAATAATTATCCCCATCCTAGTGACCCATCCCTAGTGACTCTCTTCACATACCTTTTAAGATAAGTGATTGTTTTATTTGGTAGATTTTTTTAGGATTAGTTTTAAAGTAGTTTTGTTGGTCAATTGATTTTATTCCATCCTACTTGTTAAAGCCTAAATAGTGAAGAGCCCTTGTAATCGGGGTGAATCAGTTCGTGAGAGAACCTCAAATCATGATGGAGTCACGATGTCCGGACTCTGAGTCACTTTGTCTGTATGACCCACATTTACTTGAAGCGGTTGATCATTGATGCTCTTTCATTTCAGTTTTTGAGTATACTTACTTTTGTTTTACAAATCAGTTTTTGAGTATTTGCAATTCCTCCGTGACCCTTACTACCTACCACATCGTGGTCACTTTACAAGTTTACAGGCGCCGTTAAAAGTGGTTAGCGTGAATTACCTCTCATTGGAAGTTGACATTTTGAAGAAACGAGGTGATTTGCTAATTTAGGCAATTTTATTTTTTATTTTGGTTGGCAGTTGTTTCTTAGTTATTTTTTTCTTGTTGTTTTGTACTTTATTTTCTTTTGTTTTCTTCTTATTTGTTGCTTATGGAGGAACATTCAATGAAGATAGATTTACTCCATAGAAGCCCAAGCTTTGAACTACTTCTTCATAAATTGGACCAAGAAATTCACATTGACTCACTCTCATGGAACAAGGGTATTGCCTTATCAAGAGAGTTCAAATCCCACATTCGGGGAGGAAGAAGGTTATCTCTGTTAAAGGAGCATTTTTGTCTACATGGAAGGAACAGAGAGATGAGTTAATCTTCATGAAGCCAGAAATTCAGTTTAGATGCCTTCCAAGTCAGCACATTAGTGCTAGTTGAAAATGTAGAAGCTCGAATAGGACCCTTGGTCCAGACATTCAAGGAAAAATTCTCTAGGACCTCTCCTAGTAACACTTTGCTAAATCCCAATGAATGCATTGATACTCCTTTGGCAGTGTGCGAAATTTCCTATCCTTACAAATACGTGGAAGAAAGGTGAAAATGAAATTTGAAGTGAGAACAAAGGCACTCCTAAATACTTAGATGATGAAGAGTCATTATTAATAAACTGAAATTTGAAGAAGTAAGTCAGTAATGGCTATTAGAAAACATTTTAATTGAAGATTGGCTTCACTTTACCTTTACATGGTTTTGTGACTTGGGGCATTGAAGGGGATCTACAAAATTCTCATATACTAAGAAGACCACTTCTTTCCTCAAACCATTATTGAGCATGGATTGACATCAACAAGAGACTCACCTTGATTGTAGGTGAGAGAAAGCAGTTGAAATCTTCACGACTATTGCAGTGGACGAGAGCCATGTGCAAGTGCAGCGACTGCTTGATCAAAGGGCACATGTTTGAGCAGTCCCCCTTAAGCATAAAATGTGTTTTACATCTGCTTCACATAGAGGACTGTTTTGAAGAAGTATTGGCTGAACCACCAGCAAATTAAAGGGACTGAGTTTATTTCTCCTGTCCCAAAATGAAAGAAAAGCATCCTTGAAATTTGAATGGTTATGAGAGTGCTTTCCAAGATGAAGATTTGGTAAATGGAAGCACTAGGCGTACTTTTCCTATAGTCTGTTGGACTCTAAAAGCGGAGCGACTTCTTGGGAGGCAACCTAAGCTAAGTAATAAGGATTCTATCCATTCTCTTTTCTTTTTCTATTTTTAGTTATTTTATTTGTTGCTGTTTGTTTTTTTTTACTGCTGGGATGAAAATTCCAGCAGTGTTTTAACTTTGTTGTTAGTGTTTTCAGAATAAGATAAGTTTGAAGCTCAACATGTTGCGTATTACTGACTAGTTTGCCGAGAGCAAAGGCGAAAGTTGAAGAGTGTGTTGATGTAATTATAGTGCTTGAAGTGTGAAAAAAAAATAATGGAGTGGAGTGTTCATCAAATTTCAGGTTTTTGAGATGAAAAGAACCAAATTGAACTGAAATATAAAGTTGGAAGGTTCATGATCATGCTTGAAGGGTGAAGACAAGAGATGAGTTTAAGCATGAATGAAAGCATTAAGGGTTGCTATTGGAGGAATTTTGAGAGAATATATAAGCATGAAGGACTTTTGAAGGATAACAAGTGATATGGGCAAGAGACATTGTATGGCTAGATTGGTATACTATTTAGGTTTTGGTTTTCATAACTACCCTCATTGTATTATCTATTTAGGATAAGAATTAGTATTTTCATGTTTGTAAGGCTATATAAGCCATTGTAATACAACTGTTGACCTAAGTTTTGATTTTGCGAAGGAAATATCTGTTTGTTTTTTGCCCTCATTTCCTCTCTTCCTCTCTTTCTCACTTTCTTGGTTGCGAAACACCGCAAAGGATAATGACTTGGAGGATGAGCGAAATAAAACCCTTCCCTCCTTGAAGTGGAAGGTTCTTTAGTCACAGGATCTGAAACTGCTTTAGTGGTTCCCACATTTTTTCAGGTTTGACATTCAGTTCCCAAATTTTCAACTCTCTAGGTTTAAGCTTTTTGGTCTTTCTTTGGCCAATACTTGGCAAGCTTTTAGGGTTCGGTGTATTCTTGGCTTTAGATGCAACGATATCCATTGATTGCTCTTCTGAGCCACTTGAGGTATTAGGTGGGGGTTATATTTTCACTGTAGATGCATCCTCTTTGATTAATACTTGGTAATCTTTTAGGGTTCAGTGGATGCTTATTATTAGATCCACTGAGATTCATTAGTTGCCATTTACGAATCATTGTAGGATGAGTCAAGGTGATAGATTTTCATTGAAGGAACCATAAATGCTAAATAAATGCTTTCTATCAAAAGGAAAATTATTAGGGTTTAGTTTTTAAAGTTAAATGAAGATTCGGTTCGGGAGATGACTATATGTCATCCTCCCCATGAAAGAAATGAACAGGTTCTCTCAGTTGTATGGGGACCTTAAACCCGAGTGGCCCGATGTTTCAAATTCTTTTTATATTTTATTGCACTTATTTTCGATTTCCAACCCACCAAACCCCCTGTTTTTATCACCACCTTAAATCCAAACCAAATTCTATTTTTAACTTCACTTAAAATCATTTATGCGAAGAAAACCCATCCTGTGTTGTTCGACCACAGACATTTATCTTTGCGATAGCTTTGCTAAACCAGTAGGAGAATTTAGGATACAAATTTTGTTTTGGATCACCCCTCGTAACCACGAATCACTCCCCCATATGTGCCTCCTGCTGCACAACAACAACAAGGATCCTCATCGTACTCAGCCACCGCCCATCCTCATCTCCAAGTTGAGCAATTTTATTATGAACTTGAGCAAGGTGAACAGACCTTTGTGGAGAACGAGAGGCGAGTGAATGCAGGCCTAATCAGAGAATTGACACAGTGGAAAGCACACTCAACAAGAAAATGAACAACACTGCGTTCAGAAATTGCCTTATGACGACTTACTGGTGAGATTTCCCCGAAAAATATGACAACTGCGTATTATTCAATCTCAAGGTTAACTAACCAGCAACAGGTGCAAGCGAAAGGAAAATTTCCCTCCCAGACACAACCCAATCCCAGGGGAGTGCATGAAGTGAGCTCTTCCAGTGAGCTAAATCCCAGGATGGATGAGGTCAAGGGGATTATCACATTGAGAAGTGGTAAAGAGCTCAAATAATAGAGGTTGAACTAGGAAGAGGTGGTGACCCAGGAGACTGTAGTGAAAAATACCACACCCCCACCTTTTCCGTAAGCACTAAAAGCTAAGAAAAAGTCCATCAACTAGGTTGAAATATTAGAAGTGTTGAGGCAAGTAAAAGTCAACATTCCCTTGCTTGATATGATCAAACAAGTTCCCACATATGCTAAATTTTTGAAGGACCTATGCACAGTGAAGAGAGGGCTAAATGTTGACAAGAAGGCCTTTCTGACCGAACAGGTCAGTGCTATCATCGAGTGCAAGACTCCAGTGAAGTATAAAGATCCGGGTTGTCCTACCATCTCGGTCAATATTAGGGGCACCTGTGTAGAAAAAGCACTGCTGGACTTGGGTGCTAATGTAAACCTGCTTCATTATTCGATGTACAAGCAGCTCGAGTTGGGAGAATTAAAGCCCACTTCCATCACATTGTCTCTTGCAGATAGATCCATAAAGATACCAAAGGGAATAGTGGAAGATGTTTTAATACAAGTGGACAAATTCTACTATCCAGTAGATTTTGTTGTACTTGATACAAAACCAGCTGCAACAGGGGCTAACTATGTGCCTATCATTATAGGGAGACCATTCTTGGCCACTTCTAATGCTATTATCAACTACCGAAATGGGGTTATGAGCTCACATTCGAAAACATGACCTTAGAACTCAACATCTTCCACTTAAATAAAAAGCACATGCAACCTATGGAAGATGTCCAAGAAGAAGTCTGCATAATTGATACAATCCTGGAAGAGCGTACGTCGGCCAACAAATGCGAGTGTCTTGACTAAGGAAGCTGGTCGAAGTGGTTTGAAAAGCGACAAGGAATTTAAGACATGAATGTTGTGCAAGGGCACCAGCGAAAAAAAGCAAGAAATTTTGCCTTTGATGATTGAGGAAGGAATGATGAACCTAAAGCCCGAACCTTAAACCTTTGCTGTGGAATTAAAATAATACTATGCGGAAACGGGAGGCTTGAGTACCGAGTTGTCATTCCTCCTGTAGTACTTCATAGAATCGCTCTTGTACATCCTCGGGGAGAATCGCGAGGCTATAGGGTGGGAGATCAATGATGCGAAGGGTGCTCGGCCAATGGTTTACCCATCACATCTACTTGGAGAAGGAGGCAAAGTCAGTAAGGCAACCACAGAGAAGACTAAATCCTCATATGTAGGAAGTGGTTCGAGCATAAGTCCTACAGTTGCTGCAAGCTGGTATCATTTACCCCATATCAGATATGTAACGCCCCGAAAATACCCTAGATTTTTATAATACTTTTATTATATATTCTGGATATAAATTGAGCCAAACTTGTGTTTTTCCGGGAAAATTGGTAAATTGACAAGTTATGAAATGATAAATTTAGTGAACCCGGAAATTGTGTATGAGAACAAGGGTACAATTGTCATTTAGCAAATAGGACATGAATATGAAAATCATTAAGTGTAGAGATGGGCCACAATACAAATAAATAAGTTACAATTGCAAAATTAAAGAGATGAGGGCAAGTTGCAAATTAATGAAAAGTTGATATTATAATAATGGGAAAACAAAAGCCAAAATCATATTTTGGTCTCCCAAAAGCTAGGGTTCACGTAGGAAGAGAAGGAGAGAGCCAAGAGAAGGAAGAGGAAGAGAAGGAAGAAGAAGGAGGAGGAGGAGAAGAAGATCAAGGTATGTATGTCTTAGGATCAAGTGTATTTTGGATCCCTAGGGCTTTGGTATGGAGATTAGATGCTCCGCTTTGGTTTTTAAGGATTGTGTGCAAAGATCACACAAACCTTTGAATTTTGGGGTTATGAGAGTACAAAGCCCCAATAGGTGGAAAATAACCATGGAATCATCCACATTTATGTGGTTTATAAGGAATTGGTGGACCTTAGGTAGTGTTCTTGGATTTTCACCCTAAGGTTTTGTGTTTTGAGGTTCAGCACCAATTCAAATGTTGTGGAGTTGTTTTTGGATGGTTTCCATGATGTTTCTTGAGGTGTTATGAATTATAGAAGTTGTATGGAGTGAATTGGCATCAAAAGTGGGAAAAATAACAAAATTTGGGCAAATTTCGGAAGGTGTACTGGTACATGAACAGTAGTGTACCGGTACACCCCACCCCGAAAACAAAGTGTGCCGGTACGCGAGCAGTGGTATGCTAGGTACACCTATTTGTTTTCCTGTTTCGACCAGTTTTGTATTTTAGCCATAGCTTGCTCACATTTCTTATCGAGTTTGAGTTATTCAAGTGGCTAAATAAAATAGACTTCAAAAGGAGAACGAACTTAAGAATAGGCATCGCCAATTCTGATCCTAAGTGGCCTAAAAATTCACTCAAAGTGGGGCCATGTGCAAGCCAAATTCTGGTTCCAGCTTTGAACATAGAGTAGTCAGGGTTGTTTCGGACTTAACTTGAGTTTCGGTGCTCCGAATTGGGTGATTCCAGTTGGAATAGAACCCTTAGCACCTTAGATTTAAATGAGTACAAAGACCTAGAGTCAAACATGAAGTTAAGACCCCGGAAAAATGAGCAATACAAACTGTCCCCGATTATGTCCCGGTGAGTCGATTAGTTGGCATGAAAATGCCATAACTTTAGTTAGGATAATCCGATTGAAATGATTCCAATTCCTAAGTAAAGTAGACTCATAGAGGAATAAGAATGAGTCTAAGTCAAAAACGTACCGTACCTCGCCGCCTCAGCAAAGCGGATATTCGTTTAGTATGATTATTTGCTTAATCACTAAGAGTGAATAAATTGCATTTGACTAGGTGCGGGTGAAGCCGACAACCTGACCTAGGATTGATATCGAAAAGGAAACGGAATCGATAATTGGTTTGTTCTCACGACTCTCTATCCTTGATTCAAGTATTTTGGTAGTTACCAATTAATTATGAATGGAGTACATGAATCAGTACATGAGCCAGGTATGTGATATAATACGAGAAAGGGGAATATGAAATGTGATGGTGAAACTGAATGAAAATGAATGATAAAAGGATGGGATTCATCAAGCGAGTCGGGTCGGAATTGTAAGGCGGGCCAGAGTATAAGATGAAGCATGACGGGATGCCAGCTGCATTCGTCACTAAGGCACCGAAATTATCGATGTCAGCAGGCGGGATGCACTAATCAGCATCCGATCATGATGGCGTATGACGACGAAGAAATGTCCCCACTTGGCGGGATGCATGTCGATCCGTCATGATGGCGTATGGAATTTAATTGATACCACGTGTCGGGATGCACCAAACGGCATCCGAAACCGCGATGGGAGAGCCAGGAATAAGTGATACCACGTGTCGGGATGCACCAAAGCGGCATCGGCATGATGGGAGGCGAAATTGTAAAATGTATAAACACATTACGAATGATAATAAGAGGCGAGATTCATCAAGCGGAATCAGCGAGAGGTGTGAATCGAATGTCGAGTGAAATAGCCCGGCGATGAGTCTGATGAGATATTTTTATGTATATGCTTGAATCTCATGAAATGATTTGTACATTGAAAGCATGAGTATATGTTGATATATTAGGCATAGTTTAATGATAGAATTCTTGCCGAAAGTTAAATTGAATATTGGAATGACTGTATAGAACCACTAAGCATGAAATGCTTAGCGTGTAGATTTAACTATGCTTGTAGAGTATGTCGGAGTAAGCAAGAGAGAAATTAAGATCGTGCAGCCTGCGAGTCATAGAAGTAAGTATAAGTGTATACTCCGTAATTTTGCATATCATCTTTTGAACAAGTGGTGTTTTGTAAACAAAAGGGATAAACCATGAAACTTGATTTTTGTGTATCATCTTGAAAGGGCATAGAATGCTTTTCTTTGTAATGTATTTGTTAATGTTTATGGGCCTGCAGATTGCTTTGAAATTGTAAATGATTATGGGAGAGCGCCCAAGCCCAGAGGAGCAGCTTCATAGCTAAATGGATTAATAACATCTTGTCGAATCGATGCGTCAGTCAAATGATGATTCCGGATCGCCGTGTTCGACGGGGGGATCGTGTTTTAAAAAAAATTGCCAAGTCGAATAAGAATAAATCGATAAAACCAGATCTGGGTGGCGGTTCGCCTGTGGTTGGGATCGATCGTGAGGTCGATCACAGATATGTTAGATCAAGTCCAATGAGGTATAAATAATCAGATCATCACCAATCATGAAATGAAAGATGAAATCTCACTGGGATTCCAGTCTTACGATAGGGTGATCAGGAATCAACAAAATTTGTGTCCTATGTTCCTCCTAACTGCGAAGTAGTCGAAGCCCTGCTGCCCAGTATAAGCGATCTAGGAGTCGAACAGGGGATGGGTTTTCTTAAAATTGAAATGAAGTGTAGTTGAGTTGAAAATGGTATTTCTCACTCTTTGGATTTTAGGTTTTGTTCCATGATGGAGTTGGATGGTTATGGCATATAAATTAAAGGAAAATTTAGAAAAGAAGACTCCTTGAAGTTTTGGGTCACTGGATTGGATTTTTAAGGTGTATTCATGCCCTCTGGTTTGTTTCCTCGCGTTGAGGATAATGACCTATAGTCGTTTCCAAAACTGGACCTTGATTTGGCACTAAAACCTAAACCCTAAATTACTCCCTCATGAGATATGGCATTGATAGGCATTGGGTACCTCCGCTGAGTGTATAGTATAAAGAGGCGCTCCGGCGATAGCAGAATGGATGGCGGTGGATCTGGACCAGCCTCCCTTTGTAACCATGAAGCACCAAAATGCATTGTGTGAAAGTGGTCTGAAGGTTTCAACTAAGGGCAGAGATTCTCTGGGAAACAAATGTCTGACTCAGGTATGATAATGAGAGAACATGAAAATTACCTCAAACTCCACAGTGACCTCTCTTCAGAGAAGGGGGTAATAAACATCCTTTGAGTTATCATCTTTGAGCATTTGAAGCTTGAAAATGAGAAAGAAGAAGAAGCTATAACCTAAAATGAAAAATTTCAAATTGGATTCCTGAGTGAATGAAAAGTTGCTTAGGGTTACAAAAGAGGTGGGGGTTTATATAGTCCAGCCCAAAGTGTGAAAATACAAAAATACCTAAAATATGAGGGAAATTACATAAGGGTCGAAAATGGTAATACATCAAACGTGGTCGTTTGGGATCAAGTATGCAAAAACACGGGAATTTGAGATTTATTTATGCGGGAGATTTAGCTATGCTAAATTTAATATGCTATGAAATTTAAATACGCCAGCCGAAATTCTACGAGAGATAGCTAAAATGGGAGATTTCGCACAGCAACAGTAAATTTAAACTAGCTAGCGAGGAATTTCAAGCTAACCTAAGCGAAATTTTTGTGAGATAGCGAAATTGGAAGAATTCGCTAAGCACGTAAATTTCGCTGCAGCTAAGCGAAATTTCGCTAACCTAACCGAAAAATTCTAATTTAAGCTAGGATTGCGAAATTTTCGCTATGATTCTTGAAATTTTCGCAATCAGTGAGAGTACCGCAATCATAGCGAAAAATCACGGGATTGCTCATGCTTCTGTTTTTCCTTGCATCCTCTCTTGCACTTCTTATTCATGCTTTGCATGATTCTTCACTTTGAATCTTGATATTTCATCGCCTCGCTCGGTGAAATCATCGAGGATTCATAATCAACACCAATAAGAAGCTAAACTGGCGATTGAAGTTCTCAAAAACACCGCAAAACTATCAAAACAATCATAAAACAAATCAAAAACACTAAGTGGACATGCACATGACAATTGGCTGGTGATATGATTAGTGCGCAAAAAGCACTCAAACCTATCTTAAATAGGACTCAAAATAGCACTTTTTGGGGCACTAATCACAACCCCCAACCCCGATACGTTGCTAGTCCATAGCAATGCTAAAAAACAAAAAATGGGATGTCTTTGTGCTTTTACAAAAAAGTGTATTTGGGTCAAAAGTGTATGTCTTGATTAGCTTTACCTTTAGCATGAATAATTTACACCACAGTATGAAAACCCCGGTCATGAAGAACAAAACCATATAAGAACAAGTTTTAAGGCAATGCAATTTCAAGAAATCAGCACGAATTTCCACCAAAATCTAAGTGTTCCTAAGGTAACCAATTTGAGCCAATAAATTGCAAAGCTATTCGCCACCCCAACCTAGCTCGCCACTTGGCCTTAAGCGGTGACCAACCTAAATAGGGCTAGCTACGCTCTTATTTCTTCCTTGATTGCTATGTAGGGTGCAATGCTAAAAACTCGACTTCACCAAGTCATGCGCGAAGTCCTTAGGTGACTTCGACCAATTAAGGTTTAGGAATCGAAGCGAAAGGATCATTGACCACAAACTCTGCGGGCTACCCGGACTCGAATGACTTGAATTAAGCACCTACAACACGGCTAAACTCTACCTATCCACCCGTGTAACGAACATAAGTAGAGTGACTCCCGACCAATTAAGGTTTAGGGCATCGGGCTTTAAAACTTCGCCCGTATATCCCTCGGGCCAGGTGTTCGAGTTTCAAGGCGTCATGCTTTATTTTTCTTTTTCTTCTTTTCTTTTTCTTTTTGCTTTTTCTTTTCCTTTTTGGAAGACTTCATTGGTCTTCATTCATGGGTAACACAAACCTATTATGGGTCGTCAACAAATTTAAGGCGGCTTTGCAAAGTGGAAAAGGAGTATATAGCTTCTGACTATTGGTACAACGGTGTGCAGTGTGAATTAGCTAAAGGGAATGTTCAAGTTGACTGTAAAATCTCAATTGACCAAAAACTAAATCATGCATGGAATTGTCCTATCATTAAGGTAACATACAGGGTTTCAATTCTTCAACTAAAGGCAAGAGTAGAAGCACAAAATATAGGCACAAAAATGATTTGCAAAAGTGTAGCTGTATGGTATATTTCTATGTCAGTATATTTCACAAAATTATCAGCTTTTTCAAAAAGAAGTTATGTGGTACCTCCAAGAGAAGATGAAACGAACGGTTTAAACCAAGGAGGGAATGGCATGGCTGAAACGATGCACACTTCTTGCAATGCAGTGGAAAATGAGATTCTCCCAAGTAGTTGCAACTCCTGCAACATTTCAAAAACCAAAAATTGTGATAAAATTAGCTTGTAAATGCGAAAATGTGAAAGAAATAGGTAAAGTAGTGGCATCACTAAAGCAAATTAAGACTTAAAATAATATAAAGTAAAAATTTCAACAAAAATTTTGAGTGGTCTCCAGGTTCCTGCAGGAACCACTCCCAGTTGTGTAGCCATTGGATCTCAAGGAGGGTCTAGGAGGAGAAGATCCTCCACTCATGCAGTGGTGTGTGCTGCAGGTGCCTTCATGCTCAGCTCCATTGTTTTGGGCAATCTGGTCTCTAGTGGCGATTAATGACATTGCGGGAGGAATGGTGGATTCTCATTCACTTCTTCAATTTGTTCTCCCGTGATTCTTCCTGCATTTGTTAATATCATGCCTTCCTACCCGTGTACCACTCAGGCAAACTTCATCAGATTTGCTCCCCTCATCCTCAGCTGGTTTTTGCTTGTTGCTCAAGTGGAAAATGTTGAGCTCAGTGTCATGTTGCCAAATGTATGAGCATGACCCATTCGGCCAATTGATAATGGCATTTGATGTGGCCCTAGAAATAGCCTTCAATATAATGGGCGCCTTGATTAGTGCCCCTGCCTGATTGTGTGAGAACCACGAAATCTACTGGATATTAGAACTTATCTACTTTTACCAACATCCTCCACTATCCCTTTTGGTATTTTCACTGAACGATCGGCTAAGGTTAGGGTGATGTTGGTTGGTTTGACTCTCACGAACCTAGCGCCTATACCAAATGGCGTGAGTTGATATACTTTAGCACCAAGTCTACTTGATGCTTTGTCAATGCGGGTTCCTCAATGTTACTTGAGATAGTTGGGGTCCACTGGATCGCTGTATTTCACCATTGTCTTGCATTGGATGATGGAGTAACTTGTTCGAGTTAAGAATGCTTTTTTTCAATGCTTGACCACTTTTGATTGTCTGAGAGATCTTTCAAAAAACTTTGCATAGAGCGAGGGACTTGTTTGATGATGTCGAAGGGATATGTTGACCTTCACTGCCTTAGGACTTCTAGGATGCACACTGTGAAGTGCGCCTTCTTCTTACTCTTAGTGCTTGGGGAAATGGAGGGGTGGCGTGCGATCTTCGTGAGTCAGCCCGAGGAAAATGTGTTATGGCTCCAATTCTTCCCGCACTCTGGTTTCCTCAACGAGCTTGGGCATTGGTGATCAACCTCTTCCACTTCTTAAGGTAATGGCTTGACTTCCAGACTTCATCCATTTTGGGGAGGTTCACTGGTATGGCTCGGTTCATGGACTCCCCTTAGTTTGAGCGGTGGGCGAGAAGGCCTCCACGCCTCTTGTTGCTGATTTCCCATTCTTGTTATGGATGCTATTTGTCAATTCTTCGAGTTAGGTTATTTTCGGCCCATCTATTCTCTTGTTCGAGGCTTTCGTTTTCAATTTTTTTGTTCAGCGAGCATTGATGCCTTTTGCTCCTCCACCAAAAATTTCCCGCCCACCTTGCTCAATTCAAAATCAAACTGCTTTCGAAGACGGGGAGAGGAGGTGGGTGCTTGTTAAATCTTTGTGAAGTGGTGGTAGAATCTTCTTCTTGTGCTCTGAGGGTACATATCTGAGGAGGTTGAGGTTTCGGAAAGGTTAAGTTTACTCCTCGGTTGGGGTTGTATGTGTTGCCATATGGAGCATTTGTTTGCAGCTTGTTTTGGCCCACCACATATGCATCTTCAGAATGGGGGTTTGGACATGGTTCTCCTGGGTGGTGGAGTGGTGCGGTTGAAGCGATTTTGACACAATGCATGGCTTTCGATCATTGCACCGCACCTACATGGACCCTTTTCTTTCTAATTCCTCAATCTTCTGAGTAGATGCCTTGGCTTTCAGCTCCATATCTTCGGAGAGGCATCCGTGCCTCCTCTTTGTGGTTCAACGGTGGCTTGAATCGTCTACTTCTCTTTGGGTTTGGCTCATCCTAGCCCTTGGAGGTCTCAGCCACATAATTGAGGAAGTCCATTGCCTCGTCAGGATTTTTACTCAAGAAATCTCCTCGCACATAGTTTACGTAATTGTTTCTGGAAGGGGACATTCGATCATAAAATGGTTCACGACATCCATGTATCAAACCCATGGTGTGGGCATGCTGTGATAGTCTCCGTAAATCTCTCCCGACCTTGTAGTGAACCTCTCATCATCATGAGCTGCAAATGTGTAAATTTGCCTCTTCAAGTTGTTTGTCTTGTGAGCACTGAAGAATTTTTTTAGGAATCCTGCCTGCAGCTCTCCCCAATTCCTTATGGTTCTTGGCCTTAATGCATTTAGCCAAATTTTTGCCTTGTCTTTTAGGGTCAGTGGAAAGGCTTTCAACTTGAGGAGCTCCATATCCACTGCACCTTCTTTGAAAGTGGCGCATAGCTATCAAACTCCTTATGATTGTAAGGGTTTTTCATTTCCCATGCCATGGAATGTTGGGAGTAGAGGCACCAAGTAAGGCTTCACTGCCACTTCCTCAGCAGGGGGAATTATGCATGAGGGTGCACTCACCCTGGGTGGGTGTATGTGATCCCTCATGGATCGATATGCATTGGGCTCCCTAGGCCCCCTCTTTGGCTGCTGTTCCTCTGTGGAGGATCCATTTGAGCATATGAGGATCAATTTTCGAAGCTACATTCTGTGCGTGATCATCACCCTTTCAAGCCTACCACGTGTTCTATCCCCTTTGCATAAACTACTCCTGCACACTTCACAATCAACAGGAAAACAACCAAAACAAAACTAACAAAAGGGTTAAGGTTAGCTAAAATTAAAGCAAAGAAAAACTAAATGTATTGGAAAAATTTAAAATCCCCTGCAGTGAACTGCAAGTGGGAAAAAATGATAAAATCAAAAGGGAATGAGATTTTACCAAAACTTGTGATATGAATCACAAGTTCAACAGCTTCTTATCTCACTAGGGCACCATCGGCAACGGCGTCATTTGATTCGATGCCACAGTAGGGTGATGGAATTAACAAAATTGTATCCTATGTTCCTCCCTACTGCCCATTAGTCAAACTCTTGCGGTATAGCGGTCTAAGGTCGAACACGGGGATGGAGTTTCTTCATGAAATGAAGTGTAGTTGAGTTGAAAATGTGTATTTCTCTTTTGGATTTTGGGTTTTGTTCAAAAGCATTTGTTGGGTTGGATGGTTGTAAGCGCATATAAATTAAAGGAAAATTTAGAAAAGACTCCTTGAGGTTTGGGTCAGGATTGGATTTTAAGGTCTGTATTCATGCCAGGGTTTTGTTTCCTCGCATTGAGGATAATGACCTATAGTCGTTTCCAAAACTGGACCTTGATTTGGCACTAAAACCTAAACCACTAGAATTACTCCCTCATGAATGCTGGCATTACGGTGGGCATTGAGTCCTAACGTTATTGCATATGACCTCAAAGAGGCAACCTACGACAACTAATAGGAGACAACTAAGTGGATGACAGTGGATCTAAGATTAAGCATCCACTGTAACCATGAAGCTTGCCAAATACACATTGGCGAGGCTGGATCTAGAAGGTTTCAACCTAGGGTGAGATGCAGGGAGCTTAAATGCTCATAAATGCAGTGTGATAAATGAGAGGGCATGAAAACTTACCTCCAAACCTCCACCAGTGACCCTCCTCTTCAAGGAAAGGGGGCTTAGCCAAACATCCTTTGAGTTGTCATCCTCAAAGGGGGTGTTTGAAGCTTGAAAAATGAAGAAAGAAAGAGAAGAAAACTATAACTTTAAAATGAAAAACTGCGTGGATTCTGATGAATGAAAAATTGCAGGGTTACAAAGCGGTGGGGGTTTATATAGTCCAACCCAAGTGTAAGAAAATACAAAAATACCTAAAATATGAAATTACATAAATTGAAATGTTGTAATACACCAAACGTGAGTGTTTGGGATCAAGTATACCAAAAACACAGGGGCTGAGATTTCGCTATGCAGGAAATTTCGCTAGCATAGCGAAAATTTCGCTAGCCTAGCGAAATTCTACAGAGATAGCGAAAATGGGAAATTTCGCTAGCAACAGTGAATTTCGCTAGCTAGCGAAATTTCGCTAGCCTAGCGAAATTTTTGTGAGATAGCAAAATTGGAAAATTTCGCTAGGCATAGTAAATTTCGCTAGCTAGCGAAATTTCGCTAGCCTAGCGAAAATTCCCAATTTCGCTAGGATTGCGAAATTTTCGCTATGATCATCTCTGCACTTCTTATTCATCACTTTACCTTCAATTCTTCACTGAATCTTGATATTTCATCGCCTCGGCTCGGTGAAATCATCGATTCTCATAATCAACACCCGATAAGAAGCCAAGCTTGCTGATTGAAGTTCTCGAAGCGCAAAAACTATCCAAAACAATCTCGAACAATCAAAAACACTAAGTGGACATGCACATGACAATTGGCTTAATTGATATGATTAGTGCGCAAAAAGCACTCAAAACCTATCTTAAATAGGACTCAAAATAGCACTTTTTGGGCACTAATCACCCGACTTACTACAGGTTGGAGGGTATGTATTGATTACCGAAGACTAAATGAGGTGACAAGGAAGGATCACTTCCCTCTACCCTTCATGGATCAGCTTCTCGAAAGGATTTCTGGCAACCCCTTCTACTGCTTCCTGGATGGCTATTCAGGATTATTTCAAATTGAAATTGTTGTAGAAGACCAAGAAAAGACCACCTTCACATGCCCATTTGGCACATATGCCTACAGGAGGATGCCCTTTGGCACGTGTAATGCCCGGCCACGACTCAGCATTGCATCTTTCGGTATTTTCGATGATTTGGTAGAGCGCATTATGGAGGTTTACATGGATGATATTACAGTATATGGAAGGAGCTTTGAAGAATGCTGATCGACAGGAAGAAACATGCTGGTGTATAGAGAAAAACTTGGTATTGGCTGGGAAAATCTTAATTTTATGGTCGACAGGGAATTATCTTTGGGAGCATATCATTTCGGAAAAAGGAATCGAAGTTGACAAGGCAAAAATTGACATGATTTCCAAGCGCCCTCTCATGATGTAAGGCGTGCGGAAATTCTTAGGCACGCAGGCATTTATAGGAGGTTCATCATGTACTTCTCAAAAATTGCCAAGCCTCTTTACAAATTGCTGGAAAAAGATGCCAAATTCATTTGGGGTGAAGACTGCCTAAGGAGCTTTGAGGAACTCAAAACCTATTTAACCACTGTACCAATAGTGAGGGCCCCTAACTAGCAGTTACCTTTCGAGGTGATGTGCAAACCAAGCGATCTCGCCATTGGGGCAGTTCTCGGGCAAAGGGAAGGAGTAAAGCCTTATGTGGTCTACTATGCAAGCAAGACATTGAACGAAGCACAGAGGAATTACACCACCACAAAAAAGGAGCTGCTGGTAATGGTCTATGCCTTGGATAAGTTCCAAGCTTACTTAGTTGGGTCTGACATAATCATATTCACATATCACTCAACCCTAAAGTATCTGCTCACCAAACATAATGCTAAGGCTAGGCTTATCAGATGGGTTCTCCTGCTGCAAGAGTTCAACCTGCAGATCAAGGACAAAAAGGGTGTGGAGAATGTTGTTGCAGATCATCTATCGAGATTAAAAATAGCACACAACACTCATGACCCTCCCATCAATGACGAGTTCCCTGAAGAGTCCCTGCTATTGGTTGAAAGCACACCCTGGTATGCTCACATTGCCATTTATTTGACAATAGGGGAGCTACCAGTAGATTGGAAAGCTCAAGACAAGAAGTTCTTCTTTGCAAAAATTCACTCATATTATTGGGAAGAACCCTTCTTATACAAATAATGTGCTAATTAGATAATCAGGAGATGCGTGCCTGAAGCAGAGCAATAAGGAATACTCAACCATTGCCATGAGAATGCATGTGGAGGCCATTTGCTTCACGAACCCATAGGAAGGTGCTATAATTTACCCCATCGTCTTCCTTTTCAAGATGCCCATACATGCAGAATGTGACAATGCCAAAAGATTTGGGGAAAATCTCACTGGCCATATGATGTCTTGGAACCCACTTTAGTAGTTGACTTATTCGATGTTTGGGGCATCGATTTTATGGACCATTCCCTTCCTCCTTGATACTCATTTTAGCTGGGAGTTGACTATGAAGCAACGGTTGAAGTTGTGCCTCTATAAGTTGCACTGGCTGTGGTGGTACTCGGGAATTCTTAAAGGAGAACATCTTCAGATTTGGGTCCCCAAGGCCATAATTATGATGAAGGTTCACATTTCGCAACAAACCCTTTGAGAGCCTCAGCTAAAGGCCATGTCAAGAATAAGTGGTCAATTCCCATACCATCCTCACCAAAGGGTCAAGTTGAGTTGGCTAACAGGGAAATCAAGACAATATTGATGAAAGTGGTGAACTTTAACCGAAAGCACGGCCTCAAGTCATAATTTACGGCATAATGTAATAACTTTACAAAACCATTCTCGCATGTCCTTATCGCTCTAGTTTATGGCAAGGTACGCCCACTCCGCTGCTGGAAATTGAGCATAGTAACATTGTAGAGAAGAAAATCAACCGGATATGAAGAGCCGTCAAAAGGTTCCCGGATATTAACGAAGAAGAATTGGTAATTTATCACCAACTAAAAATTGCAAAAGATAGCCAAGAAGGTACTAGATCAACTAATAGTCGGAAGATTTAACAAAGGGATCATGGCTTTCTAACTCCAAGTCACTTTTCCTGTGGAAGCTTAAGTCAAGATGGATCAGGGCCATTCACCATCACAGAGGGATATCTTAACGATCAAGAGATCATCAAATTTCAAAGACAATAGAAAATAAGGTCAATGGGCAAAGGTTGAAAAACCTGTACACAACACGGGGTATAAAGAGGATTCCCTCCTCACTCTTGAATTCAAAAGATTGGCTTTAGTGGAGGCTTCAGACCTCGGGTTTCACGCAATTATTTTTTTGTTAGAATTTTGTGTTCTTTATTTTAGTTTATAGTTGTGATTTTCTTAATTTCTTTGTCTTTAGTTTTGTTTTCCTTTGCAATTTTTTCTTCTCATTTACAAATTTTTTCATAATTCCTTGCCCCCTCTATTTTTGCAAAATTGCGTGAAGTTTTTGGCTGCTAATGTGAAATTTTTGGTCATACCTTTAATCAGAGAAATTTACAAAGGCAATTTTCAACTCCTTCTGCAAAATTCACATTAGCCAGTGAATTCTCCTGCACAGACTCAGTCATCTTCCTTCCTTCCTTTCACTTTCCTTCGTAACCTTTCAGCTTCTGTTCATTAAATTTTTCCATTTTGAGCCATAACCACTAACCACCATGGTTTATATGGATGTTAATTAGCTTTAATCTTTCACAGTTCAAAACTATCTATTTAAACCCTCCCCCCTTCTCTCCATTTCATTCCAATCACATTAAACCTTATTCTCCTTATCCTCTCCATCTCTCTCCATCCCACCATGGTCGCAGATTGTACAGAGGACACAGCCAAATGGTGGGTGAGGCCTTCCTCCCCTACCAAAGAGCCTCCAACCTTGGCCACCTCTACGATTGTTGATCGCTTCACTCCCCTGCACCGCCAAAATATTAGTCCCAAAGAGAATTGATCTCTGGGAATGATAATTCGATCTTACTTTCAATTTTAGTACTTGTATGACTGGTAAGAATTAGTAAAGGTCGCTGCATCAAACCCAATTTTAAAATCATAAATATCAAGACGCATTTATTTAATTGTTAAATTTATCCAAAGGACATGGGTGCAAGAGAAGCGTAAGGCTCTTGTAACTCATGTACATTTGAGGGCTTTAGTCTATATAGAAAAGGCAAACAAGTTTTATGGCGCCGTTGCTCTGGGTATTGAAAGGATTGATGACTAATATTCTAAAAAAAAAGGGAAATGCTAATTTGACATTTTATAAAAAGAAAAGAACCAAAATTACAGAAAATAAGCAAGGGTTATACCAATCCACCGACTTAATGTCATGTTGAAAATAATTTTTTTAGTTCTACTAATCCTATTAATCTGAGTGTGTTTACCCCAAGAAATCCTTAACACAGAACATGATTCACCTATCATGACACCGACCGAAAGAACACTGCTTAAGAAAGACTAAAAGAGCAAAGAACGCAGCCTATGGCAAAATACAGACATGACTGCATAGAGCAAAGGACCGCAGCCGAAGGCTCTTGCCATCGACACAATGGAGATTTTCAGAGGCCTATCATTCAAGAAGAATATTCTGCAATTAGACAACTTACTCGTGGATAATAATTTAAACAAAGCTAGCTTGATAACAATGGTGCAGCAAAGATCGTCACTAGCCACCCTAATCGAAGACCCCAACGAGTACCCCGGTAGATTTCTCAGATGGCAAATACAAGTGGAAGCTGAATGGTGGAGGCCAAAGGTGATAAAGCTGCATCTCTTCCCATTTTCTTAAGAGATATGTAGCCACATGGTATGAGTCATTATCATGGTTCAGTTGGATACTGTAAAGAAATGGTGGAAGCATACTATGTTCTTTCCATCTCTCAATTTCTAGAGAGAAGAAGAGAGATAATAGTATTCCAAATTGGGGAAGATGAGAGCCATATATAGCTTGGGAGGAGATTCAAGAGGTTGTTGAAGAGGTGCTCTATGCATGTAAATTCTCTGATTTAAAACCCGTGATGGATATATGTATTGTCTGAAATGATACATCTAAAGGTGCATTATCGATGCTTCGCGGGCTATGGAGCATTCAAATAGTGTCAAGAAGCTAGATCCGATAGAAGACTCCAGCCAAGTGCAATATGAAGGTTCCATCCGAAGCCAAGGTAACAAAGCAGAGGAAAAGCGGGTCATGGAGGTGAGTAAAATGATACAGCTATGGAGGCAGTTAGATGCCATCAGCGCACAGGATGGACAAACAGAAAGAAAATGCACACTACTCAAGGAGATAGGAGGTAGTGGGAAAGAGAAGCAATGAGAAGAAGTGCCGAAATACAATGTAAGAGGACGCTTTATGAGGCTGAGGAGGTTAAGTACGTGGAATGCCCACACATTACAAGTCCCAAAGACCGGGAACCATGAGAATTTCTTATATTATGGGCGGAGGGGCATTACAAGTCCCAAGGCATGACGTAATCCTCGCTGAAGGATATCAGCACCACCAAGGTCCTGAAGCAGCAGGCATCAAGGGGTGAAGGCAGGAATGACTTATCAGGTCATAGGAGGACTCAACCCATTTGAAGAACAAATGTCATAGCTCATGGGGGACAACAAGAGGCTTATACACTTCCATGAACAAACCCGTCTAACTTGGAAGCTTCAAGTCTCGATACTCAAGTATTTGAGAGCTAGTCATGCGCCTCATTGAAAACTCGAGACACAAGTGTGGGCAAATGGCCCCAATATGCCGAATCGCAGCAAGGGTACAATCCCCAAAGGACACTCAAAAGAATTCAAAGGATCGGCATGGCGCTCGCTTAGCTGGCACTACAAGCAAGAAAGAAAGGAAAGAAGAGACTGATGTAGAACAAAAAGGAATTGGAAAGGAAGGAGAGAAGAGCAAACCTGGAAAGACTACAGAAGCAGAGAAGAATACACATACTGAGCAGCATGAAGGAAATAGTGAGTAGAAACAGAAGGAGAGAGTACTAGCTTATACACCTATAGTGTCATTTCCCCAAAGGCCTGTATGTAAGGGAAGAGCAAAGTCTTTGACATCTTCAAGAAGATAGAAATCAATATCCCATTTGCGTAGAGGTGGCCCAACCAAAGGCCTAACTATGCAAAATTTTCTCGAAGGAGATAACGAACAAGAAAAGGAAAATGGGCCTAAGGAAGGAATAGTGAACTTTGACTAATACTCCGCAGTTGTGCTATCCAAGAAAAGCTCCCAAAGAAAATGAGACCCAGTAGCTTACCATCCCCCCGCCATAGTGGAAATATGAATTCAAGAAGGCCTTATGTGATTCGTGCTAAGATAAATTCTGATGCCTCTATCGCTGGCGCAGAGACTCCAGTTCGGGGAAATTACCCAACGCCAATCACATTGCAAATGGTCGATGATCAATGGCACAAACTGCAAGGTGTTCTTTGAAGATGTGCTTGGCTGGCTGCGGGAAAATTCATCTTCCCGTGGATTTTGTTATTATGAAGATGCAGAAAGACACCCAGTTCCTTTGTCGCTAGTGAGCACTCTTCTTAGCAAATGTGAGCGCTCTCGATGGGATGTGCAAAAAGGTGAACCCGACACTACAAGGGGGGAATCAAGCAAAGGCACTTTTAATCTTTAATAGGAGTTTGGAACACCGATGTAGATGCAGAAAAGTTGTACGGTCAGAGAAACATGTCTTCAAGAGTCAGTTGAATTTCGATCAGCATTTCTTCAACATTCTATCAATGAAATTGAGATGAATTTTCAAGATTCGAGAGTATCGATTGCGGAATGTTGCCTTCCTAAATTCTTCAGACATAACAAAGAAACACTTCAGCATGAATGAACACAATAAGATGATATGCGTCAGGATAGAAAACTAATGAAGAAACTAAAAAGTGTATGGGTTAATATTGAAAGAATTGCCCAGTCATTTGAAATATGAGTTCTTAGAACCAGAAAAGAGAAAACCAGTCATCATATCAACTGCATTGACTGAATCTGAAGAAAAGAAGCTGCTAGAAATTCTAAGAAAGTATAAGGAAGCTATTATCAAGTTGTCAATCGAGGATCCTCAGCGTATCACCCTTCCATTCAGATGCACAAAATATTGTCGAATGATAATGCAAAACTTTTATTGAGAATCACAAAGCCGGAACCCTGCGGATGAAAGAAGTTGTCGAAAGAAGTTCGAATGGTTGAATGCAGGTTTTATATATGCTATATCAGATAGTTCTTGGGTGAGCCCAATGCATGTGGTTCCTAAGAAAGGTGGATTCACTGTGATAAGAAATGAAAAGAATGAACTGATTCCTACAAGAACTGTGACAGGATGGAGGGTGTGTATTGACTATAGAAAACTAAATACTGCAACAAGAAAGGATCATTTTCCCTTGCCTTTCATTGATCGATGTCGGATGTCAAGTAGACACCCTTACTTTTGTTTTCGATGGATACCTAGATATAACCAAATTGCCATCGCGACCCGAGATCGAGAAACCACCCTTACGCCCATTCGTACTTTTTCTTTTAGAAGAATGCCATTTAGCTCAGGCAATGCTCCCGGTACATTCCAAAGATGCATGATGTCTATATTTTCTCGATTCGCGTAAGAAGTTATGGAGATCTTCATGGATGATTTACGTTGTATGGATCCGCTTGAACAAGGCTCGCATAACTGGGGACAAGATTTCTAAAAGGTGTCAGACAAGAATTTAGCTCGAATCGAAAAATGCCACTTTATGGTTACTGCATGAATTGTCTTGGTAAGCACACGATTTCAGAACAGTAATAGAAGTAGACCAAGCAAAAGTTTCAATTATAAGAAATTTGATGCCACCCACTACGCCAAGGGAATTAGAAGTTTTGTGATATCGATTTTACGTAAGATTTATCAAAGATTTCTTAAAATTGCTGTGACCACTATGCATTGGTCGAAAAGATACTAAGTTCAATTTTTGATGAATCCCGCCATAATTCTTTGAAGAGATCAAATCCGTGACTGTGCTGAAGCTCCCATCATGGCAAAACCAGATTGGAACGTAGAATTTGAAATCATGTGCGATGCCGCTGATTTTTCCACGGAGCCGTATTGGGACGTAGTTTAGTATATTCAAGGCCATATACTATGCCAAAGAAACCTTCAATGAAGCTCGTGAAAATTAACTTCTACCACCGAAAAGGAGATAAGCCGGGCACAGTATTTGCATGGGAAAAATTTAGGCCATACATTCGTCCTACGTTATTATACACACCGATCACGCAAAGAATACCAAATATCTAATGGCAAGAGTTAAGCAAAGCCAAGATCGATCAAGTGGGTATTGTTATTACTGTGAATTTGATTTAGAAATAAAAGACAAGAAAGGTCAGGACAATGTGATAGTTGATCACTTGTCATCAAGAGTGGAAAACCCACAGACAAGACGAAGAAAAGCGGAAATAGCGTAAAAATTTTCAGACGTATAAAGTATTCCGTACCGCCAATCCAATCACCTCGTATGCCGATATTGTGAACTTCTTAGTTTCAGGAATTATGCCACTAGAATTCGCTACCGCCAGAAAAAAGCTAAGGATCGACAACGGTGTACTACATCTGGGACGACTCCACCGTTATTTAGAAGAGAAGTCGACCGATCATCGAAGATGTACTGTATGCGAGCAAAGCAAGATTTTACAGAATGTCATGCATCACCATATGGAGGACATTTTCAGAGACAAAACACCACAAAATTCTTCGGCCCGATTTTATTGGCCTACTATTTTCAAGGACTGCTTTACGGGTGAAGCTATGTGATCAATGCCAAAGAATAATACGCCAGTAAAAGGTATGAAATGCCCTTGCAAGGTATCCCTGGTGGCAACTATCGGGCGTATGGGGAATAGATTTACGGGGCCTTTTCCGCCTTCATTTGGAAATATATACATACTCCTAGCCGTGGATTATGTGTATCAAAACGGGTCGAGGCAACAACTTGTCCCAAGAATGATGCTAACACAGTTGTGGGATTTTTACAAAGAAATATTCTCAAGCAGATGACACCTTAACTATAATCGATGGAGGAAATACTTATGCAAATAAGGTGTTTTGACAAACTCATGGGCATATGGTATCAACACATTATGAGCTTCCTCGCTTCATCCTCAAACAAATGGGCAAGTTGAAATTTCTAACAGGGAGATAAAGAAAATTCTTGAAAAGACCGTATGCTCTAGCGTAAGAGATTGGTCTCGAAGCTTGACGATGCACTCGGGCATACAGGACTGCTTTTAAAAACCCCATAGAATGTCCCCATGTGCTTGTCTTTGGAAAACTCGCACCTTCCTCGAGCCAGAATATAAAGCTACGCTGGCCATCAAGAAGCCAAATTTTGATTTCAAGGCTGCAAAGAAGAGAGGCTACTCCACTAAATGAATTGGAAGAGTTAGAATGAAGCTATGGGATAGTGCCGTAATCTACAAAGATAAACAAAAATTATGATGATCAAAGGATTTTTTGAGGAGAGAATTCAAAGCAGGAGATCGCCCTATTATTCAACTCCGACTAAGACTCTTCCAGGAAGTAAATCAAAATGGAGTGGACTGCATACGTAGTATCAAGCACAAATTTTGGGGCAAGGACACTTAACCCAAGAATCATGAGGAATTCAAAGTTGTTGTCGATATTAAACACTTACCTTGGGGAGAATTCAGAAATGCTATGACTCTTAGTTCTGAATGAGAAAATTTGAAGAAACATAAATATGGTAGCAGCAAGTCCAGCTAAAGAAAATTAAGCAGCTTTGTGGAAGGCAATCCACATCAGTTTTTTTTATGTTTTTCCTGTTATACTTTTTGTGTTAAAGTTTTTAATAAATATGTAATTTTATTCATCAATGACAAAGTAAGTAATCAATTTTTTAGTTTTACAGACAATAAGAAGGTAAAGGAGGAACATTTCCATAATCAAATCTCCAATCCGCAAAAGAGACAAAAAGGCGTGATAATTTCTTGAAATTATTTAATTTTTGTCTCGGAGATAAAGATGATTGAAAGTCGGGGAATTTTATTTTTGTGCTTAAATTTTGAATCTAATGCATAGTGAATGGATGTTCGAGTAATCGAATGATGAAGATGAATTGTAAATTGTATATGTTTTTTGATTGATATGGGTGAATTGAAATTGCTGAATTTGATTTTTTCGTGAGACTAAAATTTTTCTGGTCACAACAACAATTCATAAGTCGCGACTAAGAATGCCGGACGCCAAAACAATAAGGTAGAAAGAAAGTCAGAACAAAGGAAATCGAGGTCACGACTAAAATAACTAAGGAAATAAAAGAGCGTGTCGTGACATCAATTCCGTTGCGACTACTACATTTCGTGTCGCAACATAAATCTTGGTCACACTCAGAATTATCCAAACCAATAAAAATAGGTTTTAAACCTTCATTTAGCACTCCAACATTAAAATGTGTCATTGCAAATCATTAATTAAGAGGTTCAAATTAGATGTCACGATTTCCCATATATCGCAATCATGACATCGAGCCCAACTTCCATTCAACTTTAATTCATCCTAACCTTCCACTCAATCCATCGCTTTGAATCTTAAACCCTAAAACCGCAGAGCTAAATCTGCCGAAATCACAAATCTTCACTCATGGCAACAAATCAAGATGATATCGCAAATCTTAATAAACTGATCGACGAAATCATGCGTGAAAATGTCGGGCAACCGAAGAGGTTCGCTTGAACCTCAACTCGCTAAGAAATCAATATCCAAATAAGTACCTTACCCGTGAGGAAGACGAGCACAATGTAGAAAGAAGAAACAAAAAGATGACAAAGACTTCGCTTTCAAAAGAAGCTCAAGAATCAGGAACAAGGTAATCGCTTTGACAAGGAATTTGTGTGCGAAAGGGCTCGAAACTGATTTCCGCTTCTGAGGTAATAGAGAAAATAGGTTGGAGATTCTTCTACGAGCACAAGGCGCCATGATTTTAACCACAGGAATTTTATGCAAATATGGTGGTATTTAAGGAAGATTCGCTTTATGCAGGTGTTTATGTACCTTCTGAGATGGGGACGATAAAATGAAATGTTTAAATTGATAGATTTGAAGCACTGGCTAAGTATAAGAAGTTGGTGGAAAATCCAAAACTATGAAAAGATACCGAACTTGTTAACCTGAGAGAAGGAAAGGGAGGTCACGAAGAAGAACCCCCACCACGCCATCAAAAGGGGAGCCCTCACTGAAGAAGCAAAGGTTTGGTTTTACTTCATCTGTTATGTAATAGTTCCTACAAAACATCTTTGCTCAGTCAGGGAACAGGAGGCCATCATTTTATATGCCTTTTTGAAAGGATATAAAATGAACATAGGCATCCTGATCGAAGAGTCCATCAGAGGATACCACCACAGTAACAAGAGAGGGCTGATCCCTCACCCTACCACTATCACCGCATTTCGTCTCTAGCAAAGGGAAGGGAAATGTGGAGGAAGAAGAGAAATGCCCTCGAGTCTCCCCTCTAACCCTAACTGGAGTGACAAGGGGGCCCAAAGGAAAAAGGTAGAAAGGAATAATGGAGGCAGACACATGCGTAAACAGCACTACCGAGAAAATGACAAGAGAGATAGAGGCAATACTAGAAGACATCCATCCAAAGAAGAAGTGCAGGAAGCACATTTTCGTGATTATCTTCTGAGCCATTCATATCCTCAAGTACAAGAGCACTTACATGTACAAGCAGAAGGATCAAGGGGCAGAGAAGAGAGCATAGAAATTATGGAAAATGCTCGATCGATGAAGAGGGGAGATGGAAGAGAGAGAGCAATGGGAAAGACAAAGAATGCATCGTAGAAGAATTTTTTAGAAGTCGCAAATAGGAAAGAAGTGAGCGTACGTGGGAGCAAATTTTGAAGCTCGTAGAAGAAGAGCGGAAATGAGCCGCAGAGAAGAGAAGAAAATGGGTTTGGAAAGATGAATGCAAAGATGGAAGCATTTTACAACAATCAATTCATAAGAGAGATGCGATCTTCTCAACATACTAAGAAGAAGGAAGCGTAAATGAGGCTAAAATGCTCAAAAGATTGAAGGTTTCAAATATTCTCATAGAGAAAAATTCAAAGAATTTCCAGAAATTAATGAAGGATGAGATCACAAATGGAGGACAATGACGTAGTATAGAAGAAAAATTGCCGAGAGCTCGACTCGATCAATCGTAATTCGCCCAAACCGCTGCAGTGTATTTATGAGTTAGAAGGAACAAAGTGAACCAAAGCGGGAAGAAGCAAGACACACTCATCAACGAAGGTGCCTAAACAAGGAGATATATGCAAAAGGCAAAGAAATTCCCTCTACATTCAAGAAACAGAAATCTGAGATGAAATTTCCCAAGTTTGATCCCAGCATGGCCAGTTCTAATATAGATCCTCCAAACATTATACCCCCAAAAGCCTACAAAAGAAGAAAGGGAACCTAAAAATTTTCCTAGCATGTTCTCAATCTATACATTCCCAAAATTTTAATAGAAATCCATTTTGTTCATCCAAATTGTCTTGTGTTTTATTGCATTTTCATTTTATAGTTACTTTCTTTACTTGTTGGATTGTGTTTGCATTGTTGAATGAAAATTTGATTGTGAATAATTATGTGATGTTTAATGGATGAACATGACTAAAGAAATTTTGTGTTTGTGTCATTTCCTGTTAAGAATGAAAATTATGAAAACCTTGCCCATCAAATGACCAATTATGTTTTGCTCCCAAGAACAAAATTGCAGGAAAAAAAAGAGCATAGACTAATAAACTCGGGAATTGTGAGTCATACTCGAATGTTTAAACTACTTTAGATTGCAAAATTGGAAAAATGGATATTGTCAAGGAACAAATAACTTGGTTGAAAGTGTAAATAAACACACAAGTACAAGTCTTGAAGAAAAAAATACACTGTCAACAAACCTCATGAAACTTTGAGAAGAATTAGAACATCTTTCTGGAAATTCATGATTAAGAGTCCATGGTCCTGTAACTTGTTAGATTATCGATTGAGGCGAAATCTTAGGTAAAACAAACGAACAAGAAGTGATGTGAGGCCATCCTCGCGCTTTGAGCTTTTCCAAGCCTACCTCAATATATGCTAAAGCACACCCTAGCTCCCGCATGGATTCGAGCCAATAAGCCTTAATTCTTCAAATGACAAAGAATCGAAAAACCTCGAACTCTTTCCTTACAATAATCTCGCAAAGAAAGAGCCTAAATTATCCAGCTTCCAGCACATAAAGGTTCATCAGAAAGGAAGAAACTAGTTTGGAAAAATATTTTCTAAATATTACCAGTAGAGTATAAGAAATAACTCCGAAAGATTAGGAAAAAAGCAAGGGGTAAATTGATGAAAAAGGGAATAAGTTTTGTCTGCGGGCCTATTTCCTTTCGAACAATTAAGCTCAGAGGGGGTGTTTTAACACCTAGTACACCCTAATGCTAACTGGTACGGGAGTTGCTGTACTCAAAGTTCTCATGGTAATAGCAAGCCTAAGAAGACAAAACATTGCACTATTCCCATCCTTAGAAAAACATAAGCAAAAGAGTTTTAGAACAAGGGAACTAGCCTGAATAAAGTGCAAGTGGAAATCAAAATGCCATAAAAAGAATTCAAAAAGATGAATCAGGCCAAGATTGAGGAGAATCAACAAATACAAAGAAGAAAAAGGGTGAAAGCTGAAGGCAATAAGTACAAAGAAAAACGCGGAAACCGGGTGATTTGGTAACTTAAATTTTCCCATTATCTACCCAATTAATGGCTCCCAACATTACAACCCTGGAAGCACCTCATCGATCTCAAGGTTGAATTTACTCTACATTAGCGGAGATCAATATGAAAAAACAAGCCTATGGACTTCACTAACACCCAAGCGAACTCCCGGTAAGATTGGGAACTAAATTCAACATGTGTGATGAAAAGGATTGAAGACTTGAACATACACATGTAACAAGACTATTTTTGAATAAACTGCTTAAATACATTGTCATCAAGAAATTCCAGGATAGAAGTAGAGACCATTCCTTTTTCTTGAATCGAAACTGAGATTTAAAATGACACTGCTATCTCATATTTCAAGTTAGAAGGTGGATTAAGAAAGACTGTGATGTGAATCAGAAAACTATCCTTAAAAATTTAAGTTTAATTGTTTGAGGACAAACAGTTCTTTCTTTTCTTTGCTTGGGGACAAGCAAAATTTTAAGTTTAGGGGAATTTGATGAGTCTAAAAACTTATTTGATTTTTTAATCCATTTTTCTCGAGTTTATTATAGTTAATTATTGATTCATATACTTAAACCTGGTAATTTGTTTCAAATTTAATTTTGCGTAAGCATGCTGTGTTTAAAATCCCAAAGAAACCGTAAGAGATCAACCTACAAGCATAAATGAAGTCGCAACAAGAAGCTCATTTGTTCAGTCATTTCCAAGTCACGACATCACCAAGATCAGTCTTGAGGAAGAAATAGAAGACCTTAGCAAGAAAAGTCATGATCGTTGAAATATGAATAGAATTACTAAAGCAACATGCAGGAGGGTCACATAAAGGGAAGTGTGGTTAGACTAAAGGGAATCTATTCAAAGTGTAATCTTCTACGCGACATTCGATGTCGCGACACCAATTGAATATAACTGAGGTTGCAACGTCAATCTAAGGTCGCGACATGGATTCGTCAATGAAGCCATAAGGAAGGTCTCTGTAAGAAAATGAAGTTGCAACTAGTTTTAAAATGAAGGGCTCCATTTGAGGTAGCAACGTGCCGCTGGAGGTCGCATAAGAAAACGAACCGGAGTTTCAAATGCAAAGATCAAGTTGCAACCAAACTAAGAGTCAAGAACAGTGCGGAGGTCGCAACCAAGCGGCCAAACCAAGTCCCTGCCACGAAATTCGAAGTTGCGACCACTTTATTAATCAAGGACGACAAACGACAAGTCACGACCACTTATTCGTGTCGCTAATCTAAAGAAGAAATGAGCGTAAGAAATCCAGTTCAACTACTTTTGGAGCAATCGACTACATGCAACCAGAAATGAACACCAAAAGAGGTCGCAGACACCACTGAGGTCGAATTCTGAATAAAGGTTGAAAGGAGGAAACTCCGGTTGCAACAAAGAATCGAGAGGTTGGCGACCGTGACAAGGGAAATGAACATCAAAAGAGGTCGCGACATCAACTTGAGGTCGCAACTTAAATTCAAAACCTGTGAAGGCAGAAGACCATCAACAAGGTCGCGACCAAGAAAAAGAAAGTCACAACCCGCAAGGCAAGATTGTCAGAATGCGGTCGCAACTTAAAATTGAAGTCGCGACGCGGCGCAACAGCGAAGAGAAGTCCTGACTTAATCAGGTCATGACTCGTACCGCAGAAGAAAGGAAAGATGCCAACGAGGTCGCGATTTGACACCGTATCGCAACATCAACTCTTTGAGAAACATCAGTTTCAACAAGGTCGCGACCATTAACGATGTCGCGACCATTAATCTAAGCAATTTGTAAGGAACTTGGTCGCTAATGGCGTAACAAGGTCGTGAATCAACAAGAGCAAACAAGGAAATCCGTGTCGCGACACCAGCTTTTAAAGTCGTGACCTAGACAAGAACCTGGCTTCTTCGAATCTGCACCTGGAGCTTTTTGCATTAGGCCCATTTTCTTTGGTCGCTATAAATAGACAAGGTTAGAATAGTAAAGTAGCTTTCTGCCTTCACTACCCATAAAAAAAGGGAACTGAGAGGAACTCCTGTATAGTCTAGAGAATTTTAGTTTTTAATTTTTAAATTTTATTTTCTGGGTTTTGAATTCTTTTTCTGATTCGACCGTGAACTGTGGCGTAAACTAGTGAAGCCGGATTTCTATTTATGTTATTTTTCTTCTTAAATTACTACCCGAAAATTTATGAAATCTGCATTAAATTTCCGAATTCATTCTTCTTAGTTTCATCAAGGACATAAGTGATGTATGTACCCAGACTCCATTTCTTTAATCGTAATGCAAGAATTTGAACGTTAAATCAAGGATTTGAATTAGAGTTATTATAATCTTTTCTCGCAAAATCGAGAAAAATTATTCGGGTCAGATTTACTTACTTGGTGTCGTTAACTCCATAGTTCCCAATAAGAGTGCACCGAATACCGCTTTAAGGAGTGTATCTTTACTGATTTCCAGGATGCCCTCTCAGGACACGTAGATGGAGATTCCCGAGAGTTGAGAGCATTTTCTTAGCGGGTATGTTAGACTACCATCGACGACCATCGAGCTCAAAGTTCATTTTGATAAATACCCCGCCGCTCATAATCGGGCTGGGAGGGAACATTTAACAATATAAACAATCAGAGAGTTCACCTCAATCTAAAGAGAAGTTCCCGACCCTGTGTTAGCTGAGATCTAATCAAGGGAAAGGATGAATCAATAGATCTAGAGGATGAGCCACCAATTAAGTAGTAGAACTTTTTCAAAAATCCTGAGAAGGAAAGCAAAAGATCTGCAATCATCAAAAGATGGGTATGAAGTATCGAAAGAAAAATACCTGATTCAGTAAGGCAGAAAGGCATATTACAAGTAACTCGGGTTCGATTTGATTTCGAGAGAAACAAGAACTTCTAACTAGTGAATGTGGAGAAATCCAACCTGAATATTTGTGCAATCTTGGACAAATCCAGATCCATCAATATAATAGAGCAATGTACTTTCATTGCAGGAATTGACTGTTTCATTGTAATTCACTAATAGTTTTCGTTTCTCACAAGGAACAGATTAGATCCAGTATTTTGTTCTTTATATTTTTTGTTATTCCAATTTCTATTTTTAGTTAATAGTCTAGGATTTATCATTTTAGACAAATTTTCAATATCAAATTCTTTTAGTCCAAATAGCATGTAACTTCGTGATTTGCACTGATTCTAATTCTATCAATCTTTGTGAGAATGATAATTCGGACTTACATTCAGATTTTACTACTAGATGCACTGCGGCACTCACAGCTGTCATGTACTCAAAACCCAATTTTTTAAAATCCTAAACATCAAGACATATTTATTTAATTAAGCAAAATTTATCCAAAGGAATAAGGTAAGATTGTAACTATGTACATTCGAGGGTTTTAGTCTATAAGAACAAACATGCACTTAATCAGCGCATTCGCAAGCTTTTGTGCTCATGGATGTTTATTACTAGATCCACTGAGGCTCACTTAGTTGCCATTTATTTGCCTCTGCAAGTTAGGTCAAAGGATCTGTTTTTATTGTTTTGAGAAATGAATGATCAATAAATGTCAGATCTTAAGAGAAAACTTTTGTGGTTCAATTTCATGGGGAGCAAACAAAGATCCTGCTCGGAATGACATAGTCACCTCCCTAACGTGAGAATAGACCCAGGACCTCCCCAGCTGTCTTAGAACTTCAAACCTAAAGGACCCGAGCGCCTTCAAGGAGTTCTTTTACATTCTACTTCATTTTGTTCAGAAGCTTAAACCACCAATCACACTCAAGCTACAAAACCCCAACTCCAAATTGAAATCACCGTTTCACATCAACTGTAAATCATTTTGCGCGGAGAAAACCCATCCCTAAGTTCGACCCTAAAGCCACTATATCAGCAGTAGCTCTATACGTAGTAGGAATTTAGGTTGCAATTTTTATTGACATGACACCTACTGTACACTAATTAGATAGTTATTAAGGGTTAGGTTTTATAGCCAAATGAAGAACCGGTTCGGGAGATGACTATAGGTCATCCTCCCCAATGTGAGGAAATGACCCGAGAACCCCTTAGTTATCATTAGAACCCAAACCCAGTAAACTAATACTTCAAGGAGATTTCTTTTAAATTTTTTGAAGGGTTTTGTGGGAGGCAACACTTGCCAATAGCAGCGGAAATAAAAAAAAATCCCAGCAAAAACCCATCCAAGGACCCCTAGTAGCATCAAAATCGGTTCTACAACAAAGAGAAGGGTGTAAGATTACCAAGTGTCGATTCCAAAAACCGAGCTGGTGGTCGAGGCAGCTTTAGACCGGAGTGAACCAAGTCCTAGGTTCGCCTCTAATGGTATCCACACGAAGAGTGTAGCCGACAACCTCTAAGGCAACGGTCACGGAAAAGGTCCCGGTGCTAGCCAAGTCCTAATCCGAAGAGGAAGCCAAAACCCGGGTCTCTTAATCTTTATAACACTTTCTTGGAGATGAGAGCACTTTGGCTTTTCTCATGAACTCCCTTTTCTCTCAAAAGGTCATCGTCTTTTGAGGTTTCTATAGCATTCTACTTATAGGAAAACCACCCCTCCATGTCTAATGACCAAAATTCCCCTCACTCTAAGTGATGATAGGAAACACGCATCCCTATGCGTTATAGCGAGTCCCACACGGCGCTAAACCGAGGTATAGGCCCAAGCCTATTATCTCTCTAAGTGAGGGCTTTCGATCCAAGGATTCCACTAATCCCATGACATTTCATTCATGAGAATTAACTCACTCATATATGGATCATATCCAAATCCGTTTCATATCAGCCCTACACTCTTCTAAGTGTGTGATTATAAGCAATAATTTGATCCAACTATCGAATTACAAGTCAAGATTGGTATCCGCAACACATCACGATCTCCTAAACGACCAAGAGCCGCGGGTCCGACTACATACCCTTCCCATAGACAAAATGACAGACCCCCTTCCTATTGACAGAAATCTACCGGCTACTCCATAGTAACCTCCCAGCCAAGCTCGCTTGATTGACAAGTTACCATGAAGCTAAGTTGTTAAACTGGGCTGAACCGCCTTTAAAACGCTGGTTATAAAATTTTTCACTCTTTCATCAAAAATCACACTCTTTAGATTTAATGAATCCGACAAGCATAATCTGGGCTGCATGAAGGGTTAAGCCCGAAATACAGAAATCACCTGTATAAAAAAATACGCTCTCAATATTTTCCAAAAATCCAACTATAACCATAAGGGACCTCTGGTCCTCATCAAAATATAAGATAAGAATCAATCCAACATAAATTCATCGCAACATGTTTTTCTTAAACCATGTACGATATTTTAAGCAAAAGATATTACATATACAAATGTCACATTTAAATTTTTATTACGTTTTACTTTATACCTTATCTTATATATAACTACAAATACTGGCTTGTGGATCGGTGATCCGAAAGTTCTTTCTATCAAGACTCGCACCTCGAAAAAAATTATTTAAAACAAAAACTGTGAGCCAAACTGCCTAAATGAAAGTACTATAAGTTCTAAATGTTGTCACACCTGTCAGATGTACCTCCCAATATGAGGGAATCAGACAGAAATGGCTATAAAACTCGTTTATGATAAACCGAAGCTTTTTGCCATGAAAACCATTTCGAAAATATTTCTCACAATAAAACTATTTCAATGGTGGTTAATATCTCAAAGTGTTATATCAGAATCAAGTACCAACCATCAGGCCCATTCCCGAATACCCTGCAGACGTGGGATGCCACTAACCTCTGGTCTCGGCATCTAGGGTGAACCCTAACACTACCCGTCTAATATGGTCCCAAGTGAACACCTGCGGATCTCTATAAGCATACTGAACCTTGGAACCAAAATGCCCATTTATAAACTTCTAATCAACACTCATCACCATGTACTATGTTACGAAATTAACTATCTATATATACCCCGAATGTGCAGAGGGCGACTCACTATATAAATATATACTATATCTAACCCCCAATTACAGACTAGGCAATATAGTTAGTCATAATGTCACATAACCCCGCTCATGCACAATCCGAGATATCCGATCAAATCGAGTTTCATGCGTATCTGCGCTTTGCGAAACCGTGCCAACCGCTTCTTAAGTATCAAATCGAAATTTTCTGCTGAGTATAACAAGTGGGAGGTAAAAAAAATCCTTTACTAATTACATTACATTTTCAAAGCACTTTACAAACTTGTAATTTAAACACTTTCGTTTTCAAAAACGATTTTGAGTACTCACCTTTTTCTCGACTAATTTCTTTCAATTCTTGTCAAGCACATTAGATTGTTGTCGTATGCTCCAATCGCCTACATAATTCATACAAATTACGAAATGCCCTCGCTCTCAACGCTTTGAATCCATAAAACATACAAAGAGCTTTCAGCCGACTATATCGAAACAAACTCGATTATAACAAACTTTACGTGCTAGTCACATTCGACAAGGCATTACTTCCATAATATGAGGTGAAATTGACCAAATGCCCCCTGCCAATACGAAATGCCCATGCATAGAAGCTTATCGCTTTAGCAACTTTTTCAAAAAAAAACGAATTTATGCTATTCGATGTATTAGACCACATTTCACATCAAGACAATCTACACTTGCGACACTGTGCTACAATATAATTTTTTCAGAAATTATGTGGGTACCAAATGCTATTGACAGGCATATGGTTAGATTCTAGACTCAAGGGACTTTTCATAGAGTCTAAAAACACCCAAAAATATTTATGAAAATTATGTCCAGACTGTCCGAATAAAATCCTGAAATTCCAAGCCATTACATAACCCAGCTCAAATAACACAATCTTCTCTCAGGGAAAAATTTCCTACCTCTTGAAGTTTGACAAAAATGCTGGGCGAGGCTGGGTACCCACAGCTTCTCGCCGCGTGAGTCCAATCCTCGTCTCTCATCCGATGAAACTACGATCCCATTTTCAGAATCGAAAGAAAAGAAGAGAAGAAAAATATAAAAATCTTCCTCCTCCCTCTCTCTCTATTCACATCGTCGTCCCTCTATTCGTCCGTCCCTTTTTGATTTTTTTTTTTAACAATTATTATTATTATTATTATTATTATTTGGATAAATGATTCCTATTATTCCCATTCGGTCCGTTTCTTCCCCCAAAATACCGCCTATTTTCTCGCCCTAATTTATTTTAAATGAACTTAGAAAGCCATTTCCCCGACTGAGACTTTGTAAAATCTGCCCTTGGTTATCATACTTATTACCCAAAAAATCGTCAAATATTCTTATTGTCTCGAATTCGACGAAATTTTTATAGGTCAATAGATTTTGTGAGACGACTTAATCTAAGTACTGCTTTTACCTGGGATCCGAGATCTAGAGAATTTTCTAGGCTTCGAATCCATTTTGGCAATTTATTATTATCCTTTGAAATTCCATAATTGTACTTTCACCCTCCACTTTCCTTAATTGAAAAGTGCCACAATTCTTTGAAAACTTTACAATTTCACCCTTAAACAACTTTCAAAATTCTATTACGTAAAGTAATTAAAATAATTAAGGAAGCCCTGTGCACATATGCGACCCTACTAAGCATACCGTACACCCTCTCAGATGTATGCTACAACCTCCTCTTAGAACATTTCGGTCCCTCGAAATGAAAAAAACTAATATAAAGAGGGATATCTTAACTGAAAAAACAACTCGAGGATATCGACTGAGACCGAAGCCTGACTCCCACGTAGCTCCTTAATCCCATGATTCCCATAAAACTTTGACTAAAAAGGAATGCACCTTATTCCGCAAAATTCGCTTCTCTACTTCTCGATCTACTATCTCGCATCGCTACCCTTATAGGTCAAATTATCCTTTAGTTTTACTGGCTGATCTCTGATTACATGGGAGGGATTTGGAATGTACTTGCGGAGCATGGATACATGAAACACATTACGAACCTTAGACAACTCTGGAGGAAGGTCTAGTCTATATGCTACTCGGTCCTACCGCACAAACCTATATGACCCTATGTATCTCGGGGCCCCTCGCCAAGGCCTTCTAAATATGAGGACACCTTTCCAAGGGGAAACTTTGAGGAAGACCCTGTCGCCCACCTTAAACTATAGATCCCTACGGCGTTTGTCAGCATAACTTTTTTGCCTGTCCCTGGCTGTCTTGAGTCTATCTTGGACAATCTGGATCTTATCAAAGGTAATCTATACTAACTTTGGGCCTATCAGTCTCCTCTCTCCTACTTCATCCTAGCATACTAGAGTACGACACTTCTAGCCATACAATGCTTCAAATTGTTTCGTCTTGCGTCGGATTGATAACCGTTTGTCAGAGGCAAACTCCATCGTAGATAAATGTGTATCCCAAATTTCCCTTAAACTCTATCACGCATGCCCGGTGCATATCCTACGCCGACAGTTTTCCCCGATCGATCACGGGCCCGAGGATGGAAAGTCAGGCAAGTGCAATCGAGCCCCCATGGCATCCCGTGAACCGGACTAAAACTGATGAAATCTAGTGGTCTCGGTCTCGAGACTATCGATATAAGAACACCATGTAATCTAACTATCTCCTCCACATATAATCGCTAACTCGCCCAAAGGGTCATCATTACTTAAATCGGCAGTGCTGGATTAGTCTATCCACTATCACCCATATGCACGTGTTGTCTCTCTCGAGTTCTCAAGCCCGATAACAAAATCCATAGTAATCTTATCCCACTTCCATACAGAACCTAAGGGGCTTCCATCTTCCCACGGCTTCTAGTGCTCCCGCCTTCACCGCCGACAAAGAGGTATCCGGATACCTAAATCCGCACTCCCCTTCTTCATGTCGCTCCACCAATAATGCTCCTGAGTATGATGTATATCTTGGTGCTACCAAGGTGCATGGCGCATACCGAAGAGTGAGCTTCATTGCGATTTCCCTTTAGTTCACCTATTTCGTGCACACACATTAGACCTCCAACTATTACACCATCATCTCTAATTTGGGAACTCAGTTTCCCTACCACCATCAATTCCGCCTCAACTTAATCATCTTCAAACCCGTCGACCTTTCCTTGATCTAATCTCGATCCACTAGAATTATAAGGTGATGAACATAAATGATGCCAACAAGGTCCCCAGACGCCCACCGCAACCGAACTCCCAAAGATCTCAACCTATCAATAATGGAGATATACTGCCTACGTATAAGCATAGGAACCTCTGCTTCGGCGTTTCATCGCCACTACATCGCCTTCCCCAAATGGTACTCTATCGCAATCATAACTTAATCAACTTAACCACCGCCGCCTTAGCTTAAGCTCCTTCCGAGAAAATATACCGCAGTTCTTATGATCGGTGAATATCCGACAGAACACCGATAGATAATGTCTCCAAATCTTTAGAAAAACCACGCCGTTAGTTCTAAATCACGGGCCTGTAGTTCTCGCTCTCGTGCTTCTTAATCAAGGGAAGCATAAGCTATCACTCTACCATCCTGCATCAAAACACACCCTAACCCTTGTCTAGAGGCATCACCGTATTAATTACATGACTGCCCTTTCGACTTCAGAAAGCAACACCGGAGCTATCGCCAATCTCTACCCAGCCCTCAAAACTATGCCGCGTATCCGATCACTAATTTCTCGATCTTTTTCATCAGATAGTCGGAACTGGTCATATCTTCGAAAATACCTCAACAAAATACTTCATAAACATTCGTGGGTGGCTTCCGGTTCACTATAGCTTCAATCTTCTGAGGATCTAGACTAACACCTTCTGCCGAAATGACATAACCCAAGAAAGCTACTTTATCCAACTAAAACTGGCACTTACTAAACTTAGTGTATAACTGATGCTCTCAAAGAATTTGTAATACTGTCCGGAGATGCTTTACATGTTCCTCTGGACCGCCTGAGTAAACTAGAAAGTCATCAATGAATACGATCACAAACTTATCTAAATACGGACTGAATACCTTGTTCATCAAATCCATGACAAACAATTGCATTAGTCAACTGAATGGCATCACTAGAACTCAGAGGACCGTATCTCATCCTCGGGCTGCGCCTTAGAAACATCATTCTCCTGACCTCAATCGATGGTACTCGACTCCAGTCAATCTTAGAGTATACCCGAGATCCATGCACTTGGTCAAATAACTCATCTATACGAGGAAGTTTTGATACGGTTGCATAGCCTGTCTCCGATTCAACCTGTCTGTAGTCTATACACAACCGTAAGCTTCCCATCTTTCTTACGAAGAGAACCCGAAGCTCCCCACTGAGGTACTAGGTCGATGAAGCCCTTGCTTAACAATTACTCCACCGAAAGCCTTTAATTCTTTCAACTCGCTCGCGCCATTCTCAGACAGGAATGGAGACGGCCACTCCCTGAATCGCTCAATAACAAACTCAATTACTCCCATCCGGGGTAACCTTAAAGATCAGTGGAAAGACATTTGAAACTTTGACTATGGGATGTCTTCCGGCCTCATGTCCCCTGGCTCTCTCCTATCCACCACAAATGCCAATAATCCCGCAACCTCTCCCGAAGCATTTTCCCCAAAGTGGCCATGGCATTAAATTTGTGACTTCAGAGGCGATCTCTTCGATTCTCCAAATATCACGCCGTTCCTCACAACCAATCTTACTTCTTTCTTATAGCACCTAAGGTGGTTTCACGCTCGGATAACAAATCTACCCGCGACTATATCGAAATCATGGATACCTAACATCATCAAGTCTCCCCGCCGGAAAATCCTTATTCTCGATCACCAATCATTCTTCTAGAACTATCCCTAGATATCACATAGTATCCCCATCAGTATGGAAACCACCATATCGACCATCTATAGATGGGACTCTATCCGTGCCTCGTAGTGAATGGTACAACAACAATGAAATGCGTGAGGGCCCCTGGTCCACCAATGGCTATGCATCATGATCGTGAACCGAATAATACCAAAGAATCACGTCCGTGATGCATCCGCTCCCCGTTGTGTGGATCAGAACACCCAAGCTCGAGTATGAGTCCCACTCAACTGCAACCAGGTACCACCTCTTACCTCCCGCACTCTACCGCGACCCCACCAGTGTCAGATACACCTCCGGCCTCGAACCACCCCTACCAAACTGACGGGACCGCCGGTGTCCGGGGTAGATGCCACTGCACTCCACCCCGAGGTCTCACAACTACTAGGTGTGGACAGCTCCCTGATAAAGTGACCTTCCCGCCCGCAATGGAAACATCCCGGTCATGTTCATCCCGCACTCTCCGAGATGCCGACATGTGTGGCACAATGGAAAAGATGATCCCGAAGATCTACCACCTCCTAAAGGCCGAGACCGGATCTGATCCTCGGCTAGATCCCCGTCTCTCGATCCCGAGCCTCTATCGCACCCATTTATATCCTTCTTTCTACTAGATTGATTAGCCTGGCCGACTAAGGTCGGAGTACCTCTCTTACTCGCTTAGCCGCCCCGAGTTGTGGAACTCGAAATCAGCCCATTCTACGCTTAGTACCAACTAGCTCTCCAAAGTTATTTTGAGATGCCTGTGCCAGATGAACTTTAAACTGAAGTTCAAAGTTCGCCCATGAATCGCTTACACTTATGTTCTCATTTTCCAGATCATAGCACCAAATTTCACGAAGCATGAAACCTCGCCATATTCCCGTCATCAAGTAGTGGATCGCCAGTTTAACCTCGAAGAATGCTTTTATTTTTACATCATGATAAATTACACTGTAAAATTTGTTCAGAATGCACCGCCTCTAATCGGGTCCCAATGACTCCTATGCAGGCTCCTCTTAATGGCCTCCCACTAGTCTTTGGCCCTGGCTGCCATCAAGAACCCTGAAAAGAGGACTTTCTGCTCATCTGAACACCCCATCACTGCATAAATTTCACTAACCCTGTCTAACCATAAGTACGCTACCAACAGCTCCTTCTACTCATCATAAGTTTTAGCCCATAATTCTTAGAGCACGTTCTATCACGCCTCACTCTTTCGAGGCTCCCGTGAGTCGACGGTAGCTGTCGTGAACAATCAGATAACCCTCATCCATCGTCAAGGTATCGCCTGGTCCCGCGACCGATGGTTCACGGAATCTTGATGGTTCGCCAGCTGACTCCACGAGGCATCTTCCGACCAGTGGGTGTGTCTGCGACATTTCTCTCGTGGTGCCTCCTATAAGTCCTAAGTCGACCTCACGACCTCGCCTTAGACATAATGCTGTACTCCCAAGGTTAAAAGATTTAGTGTGGGGTGGGTGAAACTTTAAAATATTTTTATGTATGCAAGGATTTAGCAAACAATATTGTCGTGAATAAGAAAATCATTATAAAAACAATTTATAGGAAATATCGCGAAAATCGCGCAAAAAACAAAGAACTATTGCCTAAACTCAGCTCGATACCAACTCGACAAAACCCCTTCCTATCGACACGGACCGCCTAAGAATCTATTAATAACCCCTGCCCAAGCTCGCCGACCGATTAAGTTACTATGAAGTTAAGCCGCTTCTCTAAACTGCTGAAACTGTCTTTAGAAAACGTTGGTTATAAAAATTTTCACTTTTCTATCAAAATCACACCTTTAGATTTAACGAAAATCCAACAGCATAAAGGCTGCACGGTGATTAATCCCGAAATACATAAATCACCTGTATAAAAAAATACACTCCCAATATTTTCCAAAAATCCAACTACAACCATAAAGGACCTTTGGTCCTCACTAAAATATAAGATAAGAATCAATCCAACATAAATTCATTCGTAAATTTGTTTTTCTAAAACCATGCGGTGCATATTTTTACAAAAGATATTTACATATACAAATGTCAAAGCATTTTTAACTTTTATTACGTTTACTTTACACATTATCATATAAATACAACACAACTCAGATCGAGGATCCTAGAAAGGTCTTTCTGGCTTCCAGACCGCATCTCGAAAAAAAAAAAAAAATTATTTAAAACATAAAACCGTGAGCCAAACAGCTCAATGAGTACTATGTTCTAAATGTTGTTGTCTCGCTGTTTGTACCTTCATAATATGAAAATCAGATAAATGGTTGTAAACCGTTTATCATAAAACCGAAGTGGTTATGAAAACCACAAAATCCATTGCCATTGAAAACCTGCCTGGTGGTTAATATCCTAAAGTGCTATACCACTCGCACGCCGCCCCAGAAATCAAGTACCAACCACCGTGGCCCATTTCTGAAATACCCTAGGACGTGATAATGAAACCCTCGAATCCAGCATCTAGTGAACCCCGGAACACTACCCGCCTAATATGGTCCAAAGGAACACCCAAGGACTTATAAGCATAATGGAACCTCATAACCAAAATGCCCGGTGATGGAACCTCAGAACCAACACCTCATCACCATGTACTATGTTAGTGCACTAACTTTCTATATACCCCGAATGTACAGAGGGCGACTCACTATATAAATCTATACAATATCTAAACCCCAATTGCCGACCAGGAAATATAGTTAGTCGTAATGTCCCATAACCCTGCCATGCACAATCCGAGATACATCTCGACTAAATCGAAGCCAGGCCATCTAAGGGTTTTGCTAAACCAAAGCAACCGTTTCTTAAGTATTGAAATCGAAATTTTCTCACAGTATAACAAGGGAGGTAAAAAAATGCTTTACTTCACTACATTATATTTTCAAAGCACTTTACAAACTTGTAATTTAAATACTTTCGTTTTCGGAAAATGATTTGAGTACTCACCTTTCTCTACCAATTTCTTCACCTCGTCAAGCACGCTGTATCATTCGTCGATGCTCCAATCACCTACACACCATACAAATTACGAAATGTCTCTCGGGCCCAACGTTTTAACCATAAAACATACAAAGGGCTTTCAAAGCGACTATATCGAAACGAACTTCAATTCTAACAAAACTTTATGTGCTAGTCACATTCGATAAGGACATCGATAATATGAGGTGAAATTGACCAAAATTCCCCTACACATGAAATGTCCTATAGAAGCTACCTTTTTAGCAACTTTTCAAAGTTTAATTCTATGCTATTCGATGTAATAAATTCATACATACATTATCAACTACAATTTGCACATTCGTGCTACAATATAATTTTTTCGAATTATGTGGGTACCAAATGCGCTGAAAGATGTATATGGTTAGATTCTAGACTCAAGGGACTTTCCATAGAGTCTAAAAACACCCGAAAATATTTATGAAAATTATGTCCAGACTGTCCGAATAAAATCCTAAAATTTCAACCCGAACTTTCTGAAAACAGTCCCGAAATTCAGCCCGAACTATCCGAACACAATCCTAAAAATTTCTAAACTCAATCCAAAAATTTTGGGACTGAAATTTACAGCCTCTCACTGCCTCTAAGAAAATTCCAAGCCATTACATAGCCTTTAGGCTCGAAATAACACAACGAGGAAAATTTCATACCTCTTGAAGTTTGACAAAATGCTAAGATATTAGTCATTTCCTGACTTCTGAGATTTTTGTAAAAATCTCGTCCCTAAAGTCACTAACGACTTATCACCCAGAAAATCGTACAATATTCTGATTGTCTCAAAATTCGACAAAATTTTTCTAAGTCAATAGATTTCGCGAGACAAATTTAATGGCGCAGTCCGTTTCGTCATCCGAGATCTAGAGAATTTTATAGGCTTCCCTGAACCATTTTGGCAATTTATTATTATTATTATCCTTTTGAAATTCCATAATTCAGATTCACCCCTCCACTTTCCTACTGGTGGAAAAGTGCCACAATTCTTGAAAACTTTACAAATTTCACCCCCGAAAAACTTTCAAAATTTATTATGGCACTAAAATAATTGCGGAGTTCGGGTGTACATATGCGACCCTACTGCTACACATACCGCATAATCTCTGGGGATGCATGCTATTCACAAATACCGCAATTCTTCATTTCACCAAACTATACCCTACTGGGTTCGTGAAAGCATGGACAACCGTGTAGCTCCCACTCAGACCGCTATGCCACACTTAGCCCAAGTGATATTTCATCTTGTCCCTGCATTCACTAACCTGTTATGCACTTGAAGACACTCTAAGGCATTCTCACTTCCGGCCAAAGATTCCCGAGGAATGATTCGACAAGAGGCCTGTGTATACTTCCATTTGTCAGAGTGGTGAATCCTTTGTTGGCTACTCAATTACCTCCGAACACCTCAAACTATACCCAATCCTCATCCAATGAGCACCCCCTTAAGAGGCAACGTGGATTAAGGTCAAAGTACAGATCAGCATCCAAGATATCCTTGAGCACCTCAAGTCTAAGGATACTTGCACTATTGCTATGATGAGACAATCATCTACATTTAAATAGATGATCCATATGATTGTCTCATTATAGGTCTCCAATGTACTTAGCCACTCTTAGCAAGCATCCACACGCCAACTCTGATCAACTCTTGATCATAGTTTATAAGATCTATTACTTGATCCAATCAAGGAGTATGACATGTGCTAGTCTGTCCGGATTAACAATGTCCAGCCTGCTTGATCCTTTATGACTAGGATACTCTAGACAATCGCATTACTACCGCACATTATAGGAATCTTATTATCATGATCCCATCATGATTTCCTTCATGCTATGTTATGTATCATGGACTTCATTAATTCGATTAAAAATCTGTGTCAATTCAACATATGAATATCAAATTAACGAAGAAGCCTTTCATATTAAATAATACGTTGTGAGTACAGTAAGTGATAATGGCGATTGCCTTTAGAGAACTTCTCTAACAAACTCCCACTTGCACTAAAGCCAATCGCCCTTGTATTTCATACCATAGGCTAGAACGTGTGATTCGTACTTCTTTTGGGGAAGTGGCTTAGTCAAGGGATCAACAATATTCTGATCAGTGGGTATTTTCTCTATCTTTACATCATTCCTACTAATGATCTCTCTGTGGTATCTCCTAAGTACGTGTTTGGACCTTTGATGAGACCGTGGTTCCTTAGCTTGTGTTATGGCTCCATTGTTGTCATAATACAAAAGTATCGGATGAACAATGATATCGCACTTTCACTCCTGCTCAAGAATGAACTTATCCAAACGCCTTTAGCTACTCGTGTCGCGATGTACTTCCTATCCAGCTTGTAGAACTTCCGGTAGTCGCTTTCTTATTTGAACTCTTCCAACCGATTACCGCTCCACCATTCAATGTGAACACGCTATCCGATTGAGATTTGAGTCATCTCATCGATTGAAACCGCATCACTATACCCTTCAACAATAAGATCCCCATTCCATAAATAAAGATCAAGATCCTTAGTCCTTCTCAAGTACTTAAGGATATTTTTTACAGCCACCTAATGACCCATTCCCAGGTCTGATTGGTATTTGCTCGTGACACTCAGAGCATATGATACGTCGGGTCTAGTACATAACATAGCATACATGATTGATCCTATAGCCGAAGCATATGGTATCATATTCATGTGTGTCCTCTCATCTTGTGTCTACGGACACAGAGACTTCGAGAGCGTGATCCCACTAACCATGGGGATATATCCTCTTCGATCGCTTCCATGCTAAACCTTAGCATCTTGTCTATGTATGTAGATCGTGAAAGACCAAGCAACCTTTGTTATACTTCTATAGATCTTTATCCCATTATATAGGTCGCTTCTCCAAGGTCTTCATGGGTGAAATTCCCTGATAACCAAATTCGACTTATCAGAAGATCGAGACATCGTTTCCTATCAGAAGTATGTCATCCACATATAAGACTAGGAATACGACTGCACTTTCATTTGTCTTCTTACATACACAAGGCTCATTCAAATTTTGTGAGAAACCAAACTCTTTGATTGTCTCATCAAATCAGATAGAAACCTTTAACTTCTAGATGTTTCGCTTCAACTCCATAAATGGATATCCGAAGCCAGATACTCTTTATCGCCATATCTCTGCATGTGAAACCTTCAGTTGTGTCATATACACCTCCGATCAAAGTTTCCATTAAGGAAAGCCGTCTTCACATCCATTTTCCAAGCATCTCATAATTATAATGAGCCGACGATGGCTAGAGTATTCTTAGCTGATTTAAGCATGCTCTATCGATCGAAAGTCTCGGCCATAATCAACTCCTTGTTTTTGACGATAACCGTTAGCCACAAGCCTAGCTTTATAGGTAATCACATTACCTTCCATGTCCGTCTTCTTCTTGAAGATCCATTTGCACCCTATGGGTTTTATCCCTTTAGGTGGATCAACCAAAGTCCACACTTGGTTGGTATACTGATTCGTGCCACAGTAGGTGTACCGGAATCAACAAAATTTGTATCCTAGGATTTCTATTGTCGTAGCTAAGCTACTGCAGTATAGTGACCTAAGGTCGAAGTTAGGGATGGGTTTTCTTCATGCTAAATGAGTTATAGTTGAGTGAAATTGGTTTTTCCACTTTGGATTTGGGGTTTCGTATAAAAACAGTAGGGTTGATGGCTTGAAAAACTGTAACCGTAGAGGAATAAAGTGTAAAAGAAGTCCTTGAAGTTCCGGGCCACTGGGGTTAGGGTTCTAATTCAAATATAATGTCCACTAGTCCTTTTCCTCGAGTTGGGGAGGATGACCTATAGTCATTTCCCTAATCGGATCTACGTTTAGCCATAAAAACTGAACCCTAAAAGTGTTTCTAAGATACCTACACTTTATCGACCATTAATGTTTCGAAACAAGAAAATGGCCTCTAGATCTAACCCTTCGTAGAGCCAATAAATGGCACTAAGCTAGCATCGCTGAATCTAGCAAAAGTATCCACTGAGCCTTTTAAAGCTTTTCTGCCAAGTACCGCCACTCAAGGCAAAGCAAGTCATAGGATTCAAACCTGGGGCCAGTGAGACGCAGGGAACATAACTTAATAAATGCCCAGGTTGCAATGTGAGGACAAGAGCTTACCTCAAATTTCACTCGGCCCTCCTCTTCAAGGATGAGAGGTTTAGCCAAGCATCCCTTGAGTTGCTATCCTCAACTTTTCAAGGCTGTAGGGTGCAATGCCGAGGTTCGACTTCACCAAAGTCCGTAACGGGATTAACCAACGACTCCCAACCAGTGAAGGTTTAGGGCATCAAGTCATGAGGATCTTTCGACCACAAACTCTATAGGTTTTACCCAGGACTTCGAATGATTTCGAGCATCCAGCACCTACAACTTGCTAAACTCCGCTCATCCACCCCGTGTAGCGAACACTAAGTCGGTGGCTCCCAACCACAAGCTGGGGCACCAGCTTTAAAGGTTTTCGCGATAAAACCCCCACTGCGGCTCTGGTTTCAAGGCAAAGCGCTGCAATTTTCCTCTTCTTTTCTTTCTTTCTTTTCTTTTCTTTTTCTTTTCTTTGGAAGACACATCGTCTTCATTTATGGGGTCCTTAACCTATTACAAGTGGTCAACTAAACTAGGTAGGTTTTACAATGCTTGGGGAGGTAGGCGCTTTTTCGCCCTATTGTTGAAACCTATTGTGCTTAGGTGTGGTTAGCTGTAGGTGGAAGAAAATGGTTGAAATCAACAAGAATTAAATCAATCATTCACTCAACCAGGCCGAACCAATCTAACATCAATAGAATCCTGACAAATTACAATTTTTCAAAACCACGTGTTAGGCAAAACACAAAAAAATGGGTGCAAATGGGTCCACTTTTTGTAAAAGTAAGTCAGATAAGATAACAGCCTTCACAAAGGAAAACCAGCAAGCCACCGAACATCACAAAATGGCTTTCAAAATAATAACAAAACATAAATACAAAGCCACTTCCTTCGCTAACTCTCCAACCAAATGTCTCATCGGTCTCGCAATTGTGGTTCTGATTGGAAAGCCAGAGAAGGAAGCATACCTCCTTGATGATGCCTGTCAAGGATGTGAGACTTCGCACACTTTCCATCGACACCTTATTCACTCCGTTTGGGCTTCAAATAAACAAGTTAGAAGAAGAAAAGAGAGGAAAAAAGTGACCAGTTGGAGCATTTTGAAAATTACACCTTCATAGTAATTTCAAAAGTGTTATTCTGGATATATTTTGATTCTACACTCTCTAATCTTTCCAACGGTACCAAGAACGCCTAAAACGAAGTTCAGATGAAAAAAGTTATGGGCGAAACAAAATCAGGAGGCAAAACATGGGAGATTTTCGCTAGTGTAGCGAAAATTCGCTACATAGCGAAAATTTCACCCGTTTTTTTCTGCTTTTCTGATCTTCATTCCTGCTTCAAAATTGTCACTCAAACTGCAAAAATTAATACAAGAAAAATAGCAGAAAAGTGAAAAACAAGCTAGAACAAAGATTAACTTAAAATTAGAGAAAATCTAAAGAGAAAAATTAAAGAAATCAAAATAAACTAAAATAAAACAAAATAAAATAAGACAAATCAAACAAAAATGAGTGAACTTTGCTCACTCAAACTAGCTTGCTCAGCCCGTCCAAGGTGCAAAGAGGAAACCCCGGTGGAGCGAATGCCGAGGTTCGTGCTCCAACCGAACCAACTACCATCCACTATGTCATGCGCAGATGTACCGCCATTGTTTTGATGTAGTGGCAAAGGCTTGTACTGGCCACTAATTTCGTTTTCAAAGATGTGCGTTGATGAGTCAGCCTTTATGGTAGGTGCTTCGTGGTTGGCAAAATGTACACTTGGTCAAGTGGAGGCTACACCGGTAGTGGGTTGTCAGGAAAATGGATTCAAACAAGCTCTCGGGGCTCTTCCACCGCGTTTCTTTCCACTACCCTCCTCGCTTATAAAGGGAAGGATTTCTTCTTCTTCCCCCCCGAAAAACAACAAGACACATATCCGGTGATCCGCATAACCCTCGCACAATTCAATAAAATCCCCTTATGCCCCCGCGCGGCTTCTCGTTGCCGAAGACCGCTTCCTCTACCATGGTGTCGCTTGGCACCTTCCTCCGGTGGACATTATCGCTAATCGACGAGGTTTTCAATGGAGTCTCGCAGTTGTCCCATTTACGCGTAAAGTCATTTTTCACCCATCTAATTTTGAAAGTTCAAATTGCCTCTCCTCAAGGACAATTCTCTATTCAAATGGGCATTAACTTCTTTCGCTCTGCCACAAAGTCATCCACTATCTCTCGTAAGGTCCAAAATGGCTTGTTCAAATGGAGGGATTGAACGTGGTGGCCGAGGTGATCGAGGAGTCACATGGCTACCGGAGGTTCAGAGGTATTACCGTGGAGGCCCGTTCCTGGGCTGAGAATTTGTGTGATTTCCCCAACTATGGTTGTAGTACTACCATATGGTGAACTCATCCATTGGTTTCTGCCAATTCCTCATGGACCTATATTCATTCGATTCCTCTCCGACGTTGTCGACTTTGGCCATGGTCAGTTTAATCCCCCTCACGATTATATGCACTAGGTTACCCCGCCACATGCCGACCGTATCGTCCTCTTCCATCGGGTTCAATTCAACTCCGATACAGAAACTCTATCCCACTGAACAACAAACTCGCAACATGAACAAAGAAAACAAATTTCAAACAAGAAAAACAACTCTACCAAAAAGGGCAAAGCCAAGCAAAAACAAAATAAAATGAAACAAATTAAACACACCGAAAACACTAAAAGATATATATATATACAAGCAGGCCCACCACATAACTTGTGATGAGAGGGATCACAAGTGTCAATAGGTCATTCGCACTTAGGCACCATCCTAACGACGCCATTTGATTCGCGCTACGCTAGTAGCGAACCTAATCAACAAAATTTATATCCTAGTCTTTCTATCGCGTAGCAAAGCTAATGCAAGATAGCTACTAGTGGCCTTAACTCGTGTGGATGGGTTTTCTTTGTACAAATGATTCATATATCCAAAATGGTGAATTTCACTCGATTTAAGGTTTTCAGGAAAACAGGGGTTTTCATGGTGAGCATATTGAAATAAAAATGGAGAAAAATAAGAAAAATAATAAAAGAGGTCTCCTTGAAGTATCAGGATACTGGGCTTAGGATCCTAGCGCAATTGAGGGTTTCCGAGGTCATTTGTCGGGAGGACGACCTATACCATCTCCGAACCGGATCTTCATTTAGCTATAAACCTAACCCAAAATATTTATCCTTTGAAAATGGCACTTCCATCAGGCTAACAATGGTCACCGATGCTGAAGAATAAGTCTCCCGGACTTTCAATGGGTCATGAGGGTAACTAATGAATCTGGATCTAACAATAAGCATCCACCGAACCCTAAAGCTTACCAAATAATAGTCATTCAAGGAGATTCAAGGATAAAACTCACAGCTAGAAAAGTAAAGGGAACACAAGACAAGAAGTGATATCCGCGTGAAGAACAGATAATTCTCAAGAGCCTTCGATATGCTCCCAGCCAAACCTTCGTCAAGTGTAGGAAATGTGTTTCTAGCTAACCATCCTCCGAGTTGTCATCCTTTCGTAAGGATGCGTTTGGGATGCCTGTAAAATGAAAAAGAAAATGAAAGAAAGTGAGAGAAAGGAGAAGAAGCTTCTGTGGTGCCAAAAGCTTCCGCTACTTTTATTGATTAAGTGATTTTCTACGTTAGTTTCGTCTGGGGATTTTGTAAATAAAGCCCTCATACAAAAATAGCAAAACCAAAAAGCAATTACTATTACAATGAGGGCACTTAAAGAAGAAGGCCAAATCCAGACAAGCCAATAAACAACCGTTAGAATTGCAAGATGAACAAAGGGCAAAATAGTGAATAGTGTCATGATCATGAATATGTTAAGGTAAGAACGGAATGAACAAATCTCCTCGGCAGCCCACCGCATTTTCTCTCTTTCCCTTCTGCCCCCATCTACTATGCTGAGCACCCGAATTTCTGTGCTTGGATCGACTAATAATTTTAAGTACTCATTGAAGCTCTAAAACTGCAAATTTTGCCATAAAATACGATCAAGATAATAGCAGGACCTTAATGTGCAAATCAAAGATTAGGGAATGATTAAGTATCAAAAATAATCAAACCTAAAATAAATAGTGGTTTAAAATAAAGACTTTTTAGCACTAATCTGCGGGAGGAGAAAGCACAGCGCCGCAGAGCGGTAGGAGCAAAATCCACAGTTCTACAAGCGGCGGCGGAGGAGCAATGAGCCGCCACAGTGGGAGGGGAGGAACGGCACAAACACACCGGAAAAGTATTCACGGTCCTCGCCATACTAACGCTGGAGAAGGAGAAGAAAAGGGAAGGTGGGGGCAATTGAAAGGTCTTGGCCAATTAATGGCCCTATTAAATGGCTAGAACAAAAAGATAGGGAAATTAATGGTGGTTATAGGAAACGAAGGGTTTGGTAAGGACTAAGGTCGAGATAATATGGGTTCATAATTTTCGCAGCAATGCAACCTGCACCCCTCGCGAAAAATACGCAGCCCACAAAATTTCCAGCCAGAAAACTAATCCCCAGCCTACTACGACACCTGTAAAACAAAAGACTAAAAATTGTGAGGAAAAGAACTTGTAGATAATAAAAATTGCAAAAGGAAAACAAACTAATCAATAACAAGGGACACAAAAATATTACTAAAAATTTAAGCAATTAAATTATAGTGACTTTTGAGATACTGATGGTCACCTCCTTAAATATGTGTCTTCAGAGGTTTTATGGAGGGTCAAGGAGGGGATTTCTCCCGTTTTTTGCTGAGTGTCGAGTCGCAGATGGCTTCAAATTTTTGGCCATCGACCTTGAACACCGATTGTTCGCACCGAGCAGCCCACTGAACCACTGAGGTAGACTTCTGGACGGTGAATGCAAGCCATAGGAGCCTGAGTCGAGAGCAAGACGTGGTCCCCTTGAAATGTTCATGAGCTATCAACCTGATCACATGCCACCTCTTCGCCTTATCTTTGCAATTTTTGGAAATGAGGTAGGCATCATTTCGCTTCTAGCTCGATGATATCGAGGAGCCTGACTAAATTCGCCTACGCCTAAATTCAATTTTTTTTACTCGCCACTGTGCATCTTGTATTCAATTTCCACAGTGTAAGGTGCTTTGCCATAAACTGAAGATAAGGAGACATTTTCTGCCTGCACGGTCTCAGAAGCCGGGTCCCCGTATGCCCACAGAGAGTCAAGCACTGAGAGACTAATCTTTTGGTTAGAATTTACCAAATTTCATCAAGATGGTCTTGATTTCCTCGTTGCTAGCTCTACTTGGCCACTGGTCTAAGGATGATAAGGTGGCCAATTGGTGGCTTGACAATCGACTTGGATAGGAGATTCTCAAATGGTTTATTGCAGAAATGTGAGCCTCCATCACCGACATGGCTTTGGGACTCGACATGGAGAAAATGTTCTCTCAAGAATTTCATCACGCCCTGTGATCCGCCTACACCCGCATTGCGCTCGGTTCCATTTCAACACATAGTCAACTCCCATGAGAATGTAAGTATATCCGAAGGAAGTAGAGAAATGGTCCCATGAAGTCAATGCGCCCCAAACGCGCCAGCCACAACTCAACAAACTGCATATGTCTGCCGGCATCATGTGACGACGAGATTTTTCCTAACCTTCGCATTTGTCTCATTGTTTGCACATGGTATCAAGTATCCTTAAACAAAGAAGGCCAATAAAACCCGGCTCGCAAAGACCTTCATTATCGCTTTCAGTGAAGCTTAAATGACCTCCACATTTATCGCTACGGCAAGTACAAGTATCCCTTCGTTTCCTAAGACACACTTTCGATTATTTGACGCCACGTATTTGAACAAATAAGGTTCTTCCCAATAGTATGAGTGGACTTTCACATGGAAGAACTTCTTATCCTCGTGCATTCCCATCTCTCAGTCGCAACTCCTCGTTACTAAAAAGTTAGCAATGTGGGTGTAAAACTAAGCATAATCATTCAATAAAGTGAGTAGAGATTCTCCGAGAATTCATCATAGATTGAGGGTCAGGTGTTGTGTGTTATGGTTAGTCCGGAAAGATGACGCAAGCATCAACATTTTCCACACCCTTCTTATCGACCGCAGTCAACTCCTCACAGAGTAAGAGGACCCATCTGATAAGCCTAGCCTTGGCTTTTTGCTTAGTGAGAAGATATTTCAAAGTTGAATGATCCGTGAAGATGATTATATCAAACCCAATCAAATACGCACGAAACTTGTCCAGGCATGTAATCTGTACCGCTAACAATTCTTTCTCAGTGGTAGTGTAATCTCTTCTGAGCCTATTCACTGGTTTCGCATAGTAAACTTCACATACGGCCTCTCTGCCTGTCTCGAGAACCGCTCCGACAGCGAGGTCACTTGCATCGCACATAACCTCGAAAGGCAACTGCCAGTTAGGGGCCCTCACTATTGGTGCAGTGGTCAAGTAAGCCTTGAGCTCTTCAAACCTTTGTTGGCATTCTGCATCCCACTCAAACTTGGAATCTTTTTCTAGAAGCTTATAAAGTGGCTTAGCAATTTTTGAGAAGTTCTGTATGAACCTCCTATAGAAGCCTGCATGCCCCAAGAATTGCTCCTTTCACCCCTCCTCCTAAACATATACTCTGGGAAAATGCAAAATAGTACATAAGGTTGCTTTTTTCGCTGTAAATGAGATCAGTTCAATTTTTTCCTTGTCCACTTCAATTCCCTTCTCTGAAATGACATGTCCCAACACTATTCCTTGGTTCACCATGAAATGGCACTTTTCCCAGTTCAGCACTAGGTTCTTCTCAATGCATCTATACAGGACAGTTCCCAAATGGATAAGGCAAGAGTCGCTCTCCTCAGAACTGCAAGGATATCATCCATAAACCTCCATAATGCATCTCTACCGTATCACCGGGGTAAATATCGGTGCATACATCTCGAATGTGGTAGGCATTACAGGGCAGTTTAACGGCATTCCTCCCGTAGGCAATGCCAAAATGCAAAGAAGGTAGTGGAAGGTGGTCAAACTCTTTCCGTGAGTCATCCATGAAAGGGGTAAAGGGGGAGTGGATCTTTTCTGTCACTTCATTCAATCTTCAGAATCAATACATACCCTCCAACCCGTAGGCTGTGGTGGGCATTTCTCCCTTTTGCATTCAGAATGTAGTTACCCCGATTGCACGATTTGGGTCAAGCAACCCAAGTGCTATCAGATATGGGCAAAATAATACCGGCTTACAAACTCAGACTTCACGCGAACTACTGCGATATGGATTCAATCTTTCAGGGTCATTTAACAACTTTTGACTCCTCCTCTAAATAAATGTGATGGGTGCAGATTGCTGGACTGATACCTTTTAAATCATAAATTTTCCACCCCAAAGCTTGCTTGTTACTCTTGAGGATTTGCAGCAGATTGTCTTCCTGTGGAGTGCTCAACAGTGATGATATAATAACTAAACCCCCCTCGTCCTTGAGGAGGAAGGCCACTGGGTGAAGGTTTGAAGGTAAAAACACTGTCCTCATGTTCATAACGCAAGCATTTATGACCTTTTACGCCGTGATTCACGCTTAGGTTTGAATCACCGTGATGTACCCTCAGGCCAAGAGATTGTAGTAAGTTTTCAAGGCCTGGATAAGCTATCGCTAGATCCACCGATGCTCAGCTAGTCACATTTACGAGTTCTCGCACGTTAGATCCAAGTGATGGTTTTAACCGCTGGAAAAAGTCGATAAATGGCTACAAATGCAAGCACATTAGAGAAAAACTTTTGTGGTTTAGGTTTTGTGAGTCAATGAAGATCCGATTCGGGAAATGACTATAGGTCATCCTCCCCAATGCGAGGAAAAAAGGACCCGAGGACATGTCTACAGTTACCTTAGAACCATAACCCAGTGGCTCAAGACCTCAAGGAGTTCTTTTTCTAATTTTATTTCAATTTACTTTCAGTTTTCAACCATTCACCCACACTGTTTTTACACAAATCCTTAAATCCAAAGAGGAAACACCATTTTCAATCCACTGCAACTCTTCTCTCACGAAAGAAAACCCATCCTCAGCCACTATATCAAGAAGAGCTCGCTACTTAGATGCAGGGAGGAATTTTAGGATATAAATTTTGTTGATTCCGGATAAACCTATTGGTCAAACGAATCACTTGGATTTCTCCATACACCATACATTTCACTAATTAGAGATCCATGTTCCTTTCAAATACATGAGTCTAATCAGTTAATTGCACAATATAATCCTCTTTCTAAGATCTGGATATTTTTTCTCTTCAGTACTTCATACCCAAGTCTTAGGACTAAAGAATTTTTGCCCCTATAGACAAGGTAATGCAAGCCTTCTCTAATGTAATTGGTACCTTAGCCATCAAATCTAATGTAAAGTCTCTTCTCCTGATTAGATCTATACAACACGTGATCGGGTGGTCATCCTATCAATTTGAGGTGAGACCTTTAAATATTAAATCGATACATCATCTAATTATCCTCACACCATGAGTAAATTAGTGATCTATCGTAAAAGTAATCTGCAGTTCATTACTCTATAATATTAGTCTAACATACCCCTAAGTTATCGCTTTACTCTCGTGAATCTCCATCTCTGTGTCACTTGAGGGCCTCCTTAGAAATCGTGGCAAGATACGCCTCTTTTCCGTATAAGCTTACTAATATTCGAACAATTAATTATACGAAGAGTAACAAATTATATAAATCGCTTCAAACCCACAAAATAACTGAGAACCGCAGAATGTTCAACACCATCCCCACCCCTACAGGGTGTTTAATGTTCCATTACTAGATTCCAATCATTACCAATCAAACAAGTAAGAAAATGAAGAAAGAAATCAAGAGATAAGGAGAGAAAAATCTAGATTTATGCTTCAATCTTCGTCTCAACAGTAAATAAATTGAATATCTGAGTACAACACCGAGATCTCTTCAATACAAATAAAAATCTGCTCTAAAACTTCTCTAAGATCTACTAAAAATCAAAGCCCTAAGCTAAACAAAAAAAATGGGTAGGTTTTTAGAGATAGAAACCCTCATGAGAGATTTTCTCTCTCCTCCTCGTTTTTTTGTCCCCCTAAAATCTCAAAAATTAGTATTTATAGTCCTCCGGTGAAAATGGGCTTGAAAACAGGCCCAAATACCAATTTTCGGACTTTTCTGGTTTTTCCAACATTTGAGTCGCGACATCAGCATTTTGAGTCGTGACATCAGCATTTTAGAGTCGCGACATCAGCATTTTTGCTTTGTTGCTGACTCTATCGCAACAATTTTTTTCTATGTTGTGACATTTATTTTTTTCTATGTCACGACAATTTTTTTATGCCTTTGTCGCGACATTTTTTTGCTATGTCACGACATTAAGAATTTTGAGTCGCGACATCAGCATTTTGAGTCGCGACATTAGCATTCAGGCACAATTTTTAGATTTGTCGCGACAATTTTTGGCTTTGTCGAGACATTTTTTTTTTGCTTTGTCGCGACATTTTTTCTGTTTAGCACCAGTTTTTCTTCTCCAACTTGTCAAGACCATAACTTCTTCGTTTTAACTCGGATTTGGGCGTGTGACGTATCATTGGAAAGCTCTTTGAATGTAGAATGCAATCATGGGAGAATTTGAACCATTTGATGCTCCACATGATACAAATAAATTCATCTTCCCAGTGGCACGCTGTGAGACACCTAGTTGACTCTTCTTTTGTATATATATCGCTCATATCTTGCCAAATCACTTGCTTGTCATCAATAATAATACAACACCAAGTTTAGAGGAAATGTTATGAGTTTTACATTAATATGGATATAAAATGCTCAAAATAGCTTGTGAAATGAACTCAAAACATAGATAAGTTTTACACTCATCACATTTAATGATGGTACAACCAATAGTGAGCCTATAAATAGATCATTTTTGAAATCTAAAAAGCCACTTGCCTTATCAACCAATCAACCCACTCAGCCTTCTTCACCAAATCTCTTCCCCTCATTTTGAAAACCCTAGATCTCCAAAAACCTTCTTCTGACAATGTCTGAGCCTTCAAACCTGGTTCCGAACCTAAACGAAATCATGGAAGAGTATACTAAGAAGAAGGAAGAAACAATCTAAGTGACTCAAGCATAAATAGAAGAAGAAGAAAGAGTTGACGCTAGAGTAGAGCCTAAGCAACCAAGGGAAGAAACAAGAAAGAGGAAAATGGGAGCTGAAGAACCGGAGCAGAAAGTACGTTGAAGGAAAAGCCAAATAATCGGGTTTTAGAGTCGGGGCTTTGTCAGCTCGGAGAGACAAACCGCATCACGTAGACTTCATAAGCGTAGAAGGCTTCACTTTCATGATCTCCCTTCTAAGAAATTGTTGAGAAGAGAGGATGGCTTCTCTTTTGTGAGCACAAAGCCCCTCGTTTCGTAGATGTAGTAAAAGAATTCTATGCTAATATGGTGGGTATGAAAGACAAGACAGTTTATATTGGAGGTAAATGGATCTCATTCAGCATGGAGCATATAGACCAAACCTACAATCTAAATGAAAGAAAAAATGGTTCGAAATTCAAGAAACTGGTCAAGAAAAAAGATTTCCAAAAGATTGTAGACCTACTGACTGATGGCAAGGGGAAGTGGAATGCAACCAGGAAAAACCCACACGAGTCTATTGTAAGGGGGTCGTTGATTGAACAAGCCAAGGTTTGGTTTTATTTCATTTGTTCAGTTATTTTTCCAACCAAGCACTTGAGTACAAGTAAGGAGAAGGAGACTGTACTTTGTTATGCCATCCTGAAGGGTTACAAGTTCAATGTGGGGAAAATCATAGAAAATCAATCGCCATTATAAAAGATAGTGGTAATAACCCCAGCTCCAACAATAATATCTGAGCAAAGCCGCTTTTATCCGGTGGTGTGGAAGGAGATTGGGAGGAAGAAGAAAACTGCCCTAGAATCTCACCCCTAACACTGACAGGAATCACCAAAGGGCCTAAGAACAGAGGCAAAGAAAGAGAAGCAGAAATTGAGAGAGAGAAGAGAGATGATGTAGAAATACATCAAATACAGCTTGAAAGTGAAGCTCTAGAGCAACAACAGAGGCAAAGAAGTGTGAGCCCGATTCTGACCCTCTCACCATAAGTGAGACAAGTCCATTAGGAGCAAGCTGGAAGCTCAGAGCATCAAAGTAACACTACTGAATTAATAGATATGCCGAAAACAATGAAGCGAGAAATACAAGAGAGGGAAAAATAGCTGCAAATCCAACTCCAACTGAGAGATGAATATATGGATGTAAAGCTCAGAAGAAGGGACCAGAATCTGGAAGAAGCCCTAAAGTAGATAGATGAAGAGTGGAAGAGTAGATGGGAAACAAAAGAACAAGAACTAAGTGAAGAACTCAGGGCAACAGAAGATGCCTTTATCTCATATCAGCTCAGGAGGAATAGTGAGCTAATAAAAATCATGAAGAAAATAGAAGATTCATGGAGAAGAACTTGCTGCAGTAGGCGGATGCTTTTGGGTATCTGTACAAGGAACATCAGAAAGAAATAAGACTTTTGATAGAGAAAATGGACAAGGAAATGGAGGGCACCCTAAACTATAGGGAAAAATGTTTGGATCAGCTTAGATAAGGATCAACAACAACCCGATAAAATTTACTCGCCTGTGTGAGTTTGAGGGAACCCTGAACTCTATTGGGTAGAGACTAAATGATATCATCAAGAAAATGGCCCTTTCCATGGAGTGGGTCTCGCCTCAATGTATGAAAAACTCCAAATAAGTCCAAGGCCCATAAGTCCAGACTCCGAAGTTCTCTCATTCCCGCATCTGGTTGCTTGAACCAAAGTTGAATCTACATTCCTCCCATAGCATGATAGAAGAAGAAAATAGCTTGCCCCGTAGTTCTCTCCCTTTTTCCCTCTTTTGTAAACTGATTTTACACTTAAATACTTCAATAAAAAAATTCGCAAAAATCGTGTTCATTCTCATTTTGCATTTTTGTGTGTTTATTGTCTATTCCCTTTCATTTGTGTTCAATAATTAGGAAATTGATGAGATTTCTAGCAAATGGCCTCACAATAAATGAAAAACCCAAGCTGTTTAAATTGTTGGAACAGTTGTGAACTCCGCTTGGTAGACTTGGAATGATTGTGGAATTGAAATGTTGTTATGTTGCTTCTAAAAAATTAAATGGTCTAATGTAAATAAGCTTTGCACTTGTAAAATAGCATAGCAACATATTTAGGTACCAAACAAGATTGTGATAGATGAATTGGGGTAGGATTCAATGAACTGAAAAGGAAAGTTGTGGAGATATTGATGAATGTGTTAAACTTCAAGAGTAAGGAAGATTACAACCAATTGATGGAACAAATATGACCTGTAATTATATTTTGTAAATGTTTTTAGTTATTATGAACCCCGATAAACATCAGACATGGTAAAGGTATCTCTCGAAATGACAGCTAAAGATTAGGAACATCTTCTAGGATCAATCACAGTTAAATCTCCAAATGTCCTAGAACTTGTTAGATTATTAGTCAAGGCGAAATCCTAAGCAATACTAGTAACAAGAAGTGATATAGGTCATTATTGGAAGATTGAACCTTTCAAAGCCTACCTTATTAATATGCATAAGCATACACCTTAGTTCCTTATTTGAGCTAATAGGCTACCTCATCATTAACCATTAAATGAAAAGCCTAGATCTTCCCTTGAACATAATCCTATAGTAAAGAACCCTTATTTGCCTAGATTACATGACAAATACATCAATGATGGAAGAGGACAAGTTTAGGGGAACATTATTTCAAAAGTACAAGGAAGGACAAAAGGGCTGGAGAGATTAAAAAATCAGTAATTGAGATGAGAAAGCATGAAAAGAATGAAGAAGAGAAGCCGTGAAAAGAAAGTTTCAAGGTGGAATAAGTTTATCATGTACTCTTCCTCCGAACAATTAAGTCCTTGTGTCTGGGAACATCTAAAATCTCTAATGCCAATTGGTATTGGAGTTACTAACCCAAAGTTCATTAAGGGAGGTAGAAAGCTTAAAATGGAAAAACATTGCACTATTCCAAAAACCTTGATAGAAGATGAAAAGAAAAAAGCTTCTAAGATAAGGAAGAGAGTTTACAGTGTGAATGTGGTCAAGAGAGACACCACAAGAGAGAGTATGAAGAAAGATGCACCAAAACAAATGGGGAAGTTAGAGAGTTGACATGAATGGAAAAATTCAAGAATGCATATGAAGGCAGGTATGTCAAAGTGTAAATGAAATCTGGGTGAAATTGAGCCTAAATTGTCTTATTACCTACCCAATTACCTCAACTTCACATTATAAGCCTAAAATACCTAATTGATTCTGAAGGTGGTATATGCTTACATTAGTGGAGATTAATATGACAAACAAGCATATGGGACTTTAAAGAATAAAGGAGAAGCATACTATATGAGTAATATCCCAGAAGATTAACTAATTTGCTAAGCAAGAAGAGAGAAGACCATCACACACAAATCAGGGTGGAATAATTGAATTGTATACACAATAGAAATTACTTGGCTTTTTGGTGAACTTAATTGAAAATCTTCTTGATTCTAGTTTGAAAACATATTTAGAAATAATTTTACAACTAATTTATGTTTCCTGCCAATTTGTGGATTCTACCATAAAAACGTCCTTAAAAATTGAGAGCTAAATTGTTTGAGGACAAACAACATTTCTTTCTTTGCTTGGGGACAAGCAAAACTTAAGTTCGGGGAATTTGATAAGTCCTCTAAACTCATCTATTTTTATCCATTTTTTCGCATAATTTGTAGTTTATAATTCATATTAATGTTAAAATTATGGAATGTTCAATTAACTTTTTTTTTTGTGTTTTTAAAATGAAAAGGAGATAATTCCAATAAGAAAAAGCAAAAAATCGGTCAAAGCGTAATTTATCAATGCATACGCTTTTAGATTATCATGACAGAATCCCAAATAACAAGCAGGAGTTATGTTCCAACAAGGATCAAGTTGAACTCAAGCCATAAATGAAGAATGTCGTGACATAATTTTTAATAGACTGACTTATTTATGTCATGACAATGGATTTTTATGTCGTGAAAAAGCTGGAGAAGTTCATAAATAAGAATGTCGCGACATTGCTAACTCATGTCGCAACACTGATCAAGCACATGGCAATGAAACTCATGTCACGATATCTCACAACTCTGTCGCGACATAAAGAATTGAAGATAGCAGATTATCGCGACAGAAGTTGAGAAGAAAGACACACAAACTTATGTTGCAACACAGTAAATAAAAAAGGCAGAAATATCTATCGCGACAATAAAAATTGCTGAGTAAGAGATTTCTGTCGCGATAAAGAAGTTTTATGTCGCGACAAGAAATGGAAGAGACATGAGACCAATCAAGATAGATATGTCGCGATAAAGACTTTAATGTTGCAACAAATAGTTCAGCCAATAACCAAGATCAAAGATGATTAGGTCGCGACAAAGAAAAAGTCCGTCATGATAAATTGCACTCAAGGCAACTATGAGAAAGTCTATCGTGGACAATAAAAATTCTAAGTGTCGTGACACAAAGGCAACAAGCAGCCAGTAGCAAACTTAGTCAGCGATTAAAGAATTTGTTGTCGCAACATACTATTCAAGTATTCAAGCTGCAATGTATCCAAGAATTGTCATGACACAAGAAAAGCTTTATCGCGACATAAACCAGACAACCTCAGAAGAACTATGTCAATACATTGCCAACTTATGTCGCGATAGAATTCGAGAAGAGAGCATAAAAATATGTCACAACAAAAACTACATGCCACGATAAGATGCTGGGTGACAGAGATGAAAACTTTTTCATGATTGAACTTTCTATGTCGTGACAAAGTTACTAATTAGGCTAGAATTTTTGGGGATCCACAATTAGTGCCTAGAAGTGCGGCCCATCATTTGAAAATCTATAAATAGACAGATCTAGGGCATTGTTCATAGCTTCCGCAAAACCAGAAACTTCTAGGTAGTTAGAGAATCTTGTATATTATTTTTCTTTTCTTTTTATTTTCTTTTGTTTAGTTTTTAGTGTAGCATTTTAGCTAGTTCTTTTTGGGATTGAACAGCAATCTGGTAAAGTTTCGAGCTGGGTTCATTGTATAATTTTGTTTTTCATTACTATCTGATTAAATGAATTTGGAATGGTTGGAGTTCATTTATTTCAATTTGTTTCCAATTTCAATGAATTTACCTGATCAGTTAGTTACTGTTATTTGTGATCTAGCTTTGAAAAAATGAGCTCCATCTAGGAATGGATCGATGTTGATTATTATTTTCTGCTCAACTTGAAAGAAGTTCATAGTTCGAATGTTTGGATTTATTTAATTGGTATTGTTCTTGAAGCTACTTGTTCAAAATATTAGTAGCTTGTACCTAGAAAGGGACTCTATCTTGCTCTTATTTTCAGGAAGCCCTTTGAGTGACACAAAGATGGAGATTCCTGAGAGTGTGGAGCAGTTACTTGGGGGTATGTTAGACTAATATTATGGACTCTCAACTCGAAAATCACTTAGGATAGATCACTCACTTACCTACAAGGTGAGATAGTCGATGATGTATTAATTTAATTAATCAAAGGTTTCTCCTCAATATGATGAGAGGATCTTGATCTCATGTTAGCATAAATCTAATCAAGGAAATGGAGAATCTCATCAAATTAGACGGATGAGTTACCAATTAGATTGGAGAAGGCTTGCAATATCTTATCTATAGGGGTAAGAAGTCTTCAGTCCTAAGAAATGGGTATGAAGTACTTGATTACTACCCAAAAAGTGCTATTTTACACCCTTATTAATACAGGTTTTGAGCATTTTTTGTGTACTAATCAGCCTAATTAACCCAATTGGCATGTTAAGGACTCCAAGAGTTACTAAATCTAAATTTCAGGGCAAGTTTTGTTGTTTTGTGCTTTTTATAATCAGAGATGTGGATTCAGTCAACCGTGGAGAATCCAAGTTCAACTCATAACTACAAATCAAAACCAAAGAAAAGAGAAGCAGAAAGCAAAGTAGAAGAAATGGTGCAGGATTGCGAAATTAAGAACTCCGCGAAATTTCTACGTTGTTAAATTTTGGCAATTTCGCAAATTTTTCACCCTCGCGATACACCTGCTCATGCTACTTTGACTTTTGACTTTTGTCCCTTGCTTGTTTTCTTCCCGTTGTCCCCTGTAATAGCTGCTTTTGGTTTTTTTGGTATTTCAGAAAGGGGGTTTGGCTATAAAGCCCCGCACAAGCACCGAATACGGATCTCTTCATTAATAAAGTTTTTGGCGCTTTTAGTCTCCGCCTTTCCTTTTCTCTCACTTTCTCCCTTTTCTCATTTTCCTGGTGTACCAAACACCCTCCGAGTGGATGACAACTCGTAGGATGAGTGACTCGTGGAAACCCTTCCTCCTCAAGGAGAAGGCCATTGGTGCCGGATCTCAAGGCAATCGGAGGTTCCATGTTTTTCACGCAGTATCCACCACACATCTTTAACTTTGAGGTCTTGATCCTGAAATAACTGAATGCTATTATTGTGTATTCGATCTATTTGGATGTCATAGGTTAGATCAATTGATGTTTAAGTTGTTATCATTTATGATCCATTGTGGCGCAGTCAAGGTGACGGTGTTTAACGATCAAAGGTTTTAATGGCCAATGATGCCATTTTTAAAGAGATCAATTATGGCTCATTCTTATAGCTAAATGAAGATCCGATTTGGGAAATGACTATAGGTCATCCTCCCCAACGCGAGGAAAGGACCTTGGAAACCCTCAGTTGCCCTAGGAATCCAACCCCAATGACCTAATACTTCAAGAAGTTTTATTTTACATTTTTTTTACTTATTTCATTTTCAGTTTCCACCATCAAAACCCACTGTTTTTATTAAAACCCCAAATCCAAATTGAAATTCACCATTTTGGCCTTAACTGCAAATCATTTGTGCAAAGAAAACCCATCCCTGTGTTTGACCCTAGAGCCACTATACTGCAATAGCTATGCCACGGCAGTAGGAGGAATTAGGTTTATAAATATTGTTGATTCCGAACCACCTACTGGCACACGAATCAAATGGCGTTGTTGCCGGGGATGGTGCCTAAGTGAAAATGACAACATAAGTAACACTTGTGATCCTCATCACAAGTTATGGTGAATTTTTTAGTATCTTACTGTTAGTTTTTTTATTAGTTTCATTTCATTGTTTACAAAAAAAAAAAAAAAAAAAGTAGGATTGTTTCTTTGTTGTCTTATATTTGCCCTGTTCTTGTTGCAGGAGTGCATTTTCCAGTGGGCTTGAATTGTGATCAAATGGAACCGCCACATGAAGAGCAACATAGTCAGTATCCAATGGAGAGAAGCCATAATGCATATAAGTCCATGAAACACTACAGAAACCCCCTATGGATAGTGCGCCCTCATGCATGGTGCCTCCAACAAATGCACAATATGGAAGTACTTACAACCCTAGCTGGGGGAACCACCCAAATTCCTCATGGAAACCAATACCTCCACAGTATGCACCTCTTACTCCTCCACATTATGCTCCAACTACTCAGCCACCACAACCACCATAGTTAACTTCTCCAGTTGAGCAAGCAATCTCAAACCTTAGCAAATTGGTAGATACTTTTATAGAGGAGCAAAGAGCAGTGAATGTCCAGGCCAATCAGAAAATTGACATAATGGAAAGCAAAATCGAAGACTATGGAGAGCCTCAACCAAAATTAGGATGGGTTCCAGAGTTTAAATTGATAAAAAAATTTGACAACCTGCAGTACTCCATTTCAAGGCTCATTAATCAACAGAATGATCACCAAGAGGAAGAGTGCTTGATTGACACCACAGTGGAGGAACATTGCAAACAGTAGCTATAAGAAGAGCTGATAGAGAATTTTGCTGAATATTCTGAAGGGTAATCTGAATCCTCGCCATCGGCGTCGCCGCTTGTCCACGGAAAAGGGAAGAAATCCTTCCCTTGTTAAGTGAGGAATGTAGTGGAAAAGAAGCAGGGGAAGAGCCCCAAAAGCCCACTGCCCAAGCCACCAACAACCCACTGCCTCGTCATGACCTAGTGCACATCCTGCCTACACCTGCAGCACACTCGACACCTGAAACACCTACTATAAAGGCCACCCCATCTACACTGCCAGTGCAAAACTTTAAGAAGTTAGTGGCCTATGTTCAAACTTTTGCCACTACATCAAAGACAATGGCAGCTACTCACATTACATGGCACAGCGGGTGGTTCATACTGAAACCATCTTGGTTCAGATTTGGAGCACCTCAACCCCGCAATCAACGAGCTTCAACAGCTTCCTCCGGAAGACCACCGCACAAGGCCTAAAAAAGAGCCTGCTTCTAGAAGTGGACTCGCCTCCCTAGAGACTGCCGAGTTCACTCACTTTTTGTTTTGATTTTATTTGGTGTTATTTTATTTTATTTTATTTTCATTTATATATTTTTTTCTCTTTACATTTCCTCCAATTTTAATTAAATCTTTGTTTCTAGCTTATTTTTCATTTTTCTTTATTTTTTAAAATTTTTCCAGTGTTTATTTTTTGCGTCACAACCAGCCAGGAGGTCCAAAGTTAGCTCAAGAATTTCACAGTTAAGTAAAATTTTCATAGCTTTTTTTTTTCGCAAACAAGGAATTTTTGCAACCCACTGTAGCTATTACTGTAGCGATTTTTGTCTGTTTATGTTGTTAAAAAAAAAAACTTTTCTCTTATTTATATATTTATATATTTAAAAATATATATTTCAAAAAAAAAATTTGTATATATTTTGTCTTTTGAAAAATTTTCCATTAAAAAAAAGAAAATGAACTGTGCGGTTGCGAAATTTTCGCAGCCTCCCCTAATTTTGCAACCCCATTTTGTTTTGACTATAACGTTTTCATCCGAACTCCGTTTTGGGTAATTTTGGTACTATTAGAAAGCTTAGAGAGTGTAGAATCCAAATATAGCTAGAAATAACACTTTTGAAATTATTATGAAGGTGTAATTTTGAAAATTCTCTAACTGGTCACTTTTTTCCTCTCTTTTCTTCTTCCAACTTGTTCATTTGAAGCCTAAATTGAGTGAATAAGGTCTCGGTGGAAATCTTGCGAAGTCTCCTATCCAACAACAGATACATTTCATCAAGGAGGTATCACTTCCTCCCTTAAATTTCCATTCCATAGCCACACAGGACAATGTTGAATTTGCCTGGAGGACGCTTAAGAGCAAGTGTTGTTTTATGTTTTTGAGAAAGTCTTTTTGTTTATTTAATGGCTTGCTAGTTAGTTTCTTTTTTTTACAATATAATGCATGTTTTTCTTTACTTTCTAGTTCATGCTTTTAGTTTCTGATTTTCAGATTTTTTTTTTTTTTTTTTTGTAATGCCCAGCTTGCAGTGTGAGAGATTGAAATTTTGTTCTAATGTTGTTGATGTTAGAATGGTGTTATGCTTAGTTGAGTTGATAACATGTTGAAATTCTTATGGTATTCGACCTTTTTTCTTCCACATCAACTAACCACAATCGTGCCATTAGATTTCATTTATAAGATGAAAAACCCTTTCGCTTCTAAGCTCGAAAGTCCAAATTTCAATACCTTTTAACCACTTAGTCGGACCCCCTCAGAACGACCAAAGTCCGATCCGACCAATGGCGAGTCCGTTCCGACACTCGGACGCTCTGCCTTTTATTTCTTTATTTTATTTTATTTTTCCGTGTTATTAAATTTTCTTTTTCAAAAATGCGATTCGAACTCTCAGTTCACCCGAATGGCGGATCCGAACCGAGCCCTAAGCATCTCGAATGCCATTTATCTTATCAAAACATTTTATTAATTCATTTTAGTTGCGAAACGTATTTTCAGCTTCGGGGCAAGCCCATAATCATTTACAAATATAAAGCAATTCCGGTAGCTCCATAAACATTAACAAAGTATTTACAAAGAAAGGCATTCTATGCCCTTTTAAGATGATCACAAAAATCAAGTTTTGTTTATCCCTTGTTTACAAACACCACTTGTTCAAAAGATGATATGCAAAATTACTTGAGTATACAATTTATATCGCGATTTCTCTCTGCGACTCTACTCTACCTTACTCGCCTCTTCTCACTATTCTCGATACCGCGCATAGTTAAAACTACACGCTATGCATTTCATGCTTAGTGGTTCTATACGCCCATTCCAATATTCAATTTTAACTCCTAAGTAAGAATTTATCATTAAACTATGCCTACTATATCAACATATACTCATGTTTCAATGTACAACCATTTCATGAGATTCAAGCATATACATAAAAATATCCTATCAGACCGCACGTTATTATTTCACCCTTGATCATTCTGGGATTCACAATTTCTCATGGATTCCGCCTCGATTAAACCCCTCTGCTCTGCCAATATTCGTAATGTGTTTATACATTTTACAATTCCCATCATGCCGGATGCCTTTCGGTGCATCCCGACACGTGGTATCACTTCTTTATTCGGGTCTCCCATCATGCCGATGTCGCTGGTGCATCCCGACACGTGGTATCACTTATCGTCTCCCATCATGCCGATGCCGCTTGGCATCCCGACACGTGGTATCAATTAAAGCCATACGTCATCATGATCGGATGCCGATTAGCCAAGATCCCGCCAAGTGGGACATTTCTTCAATGCCATACACCATCATGACGATGCCGACAAGGTATCCCGCCTGGCGGACATTGATAATTTCGTTTTAGGTGACGAACGCCAAGCCAGGTGCATCCCGTCAGCGTTTATCTGCATATCATTCAGTTTACAATTCCGACGGATTCCGTTTGATGAATCCCGGTCCTTTTATCATTCATTTTCATTCTATTTCACTATCACATTCATATTCCCTCTTTTCAGATATCTTTTCAAAGATATACTAAATCTATGCAGAATTATATCACATACTCATTCATGTACTCATTCATAATTAATTGGTAACTACCAAAATACTTAAGAATCAAGGATAGAGTCGAGAACAAAACCACAATTATCGATTCCGCTTCTTTTCCATATCAATCCTAGGTTAGGTTGTCTAGCCCACCGCACCTAGTCAAATGCAATTTATTCACTCTTAGTGATTAAGCAAATAATCATACTAAACGAATATCGCCGAGGCAAAGCGAAGCTTTGCTGAGGCGGTGAGGTACGGTACGTTTTTGACTTAGACTCATTCTTATTCCTCTATGAGTCTACTTTACTAAGGACCGAATCATTTCAATCTGATTATCCTAATTCAAAGTTATGGCATTTCATGCCAACCAATCACTCTACCGATTACACTAAGGACAGTTTGTTGCTCATTTTTCCGGGGTCTTAACTCATGCTTTGACTCTAGGTCTTTTTGTACTCATTTAAAGCTTTTCAAAAGTAAGGGTTCTATTCCAACTCGAATCATCCACCCGAGCACCGAACTCAAGTTACGTCCAACAACTCGTGACTACTCTATGTTCAAAGTCGAACCAGAATTTGGCTTGCACATGGCCCCACTTTCGAGTGAATTTTTAGGCCACTTAGATCAGAATTTGAAATTTTGGTTTGGTTCTCCTGAAGTCTATTTCACGAGCTTCACTTTGAATCACTCAAATCGGATAAAGAAATGAGCAAGTTATGGCCAAAATACTAAAATCGGTCAAACTGAAAGGCACGGTGTACTCTAAGACACTTTGCTGGTAGGTGTACCGGCACACTGTTCATGTACCGGTACACCTTCCAAAATTCTCAGGCCCAGATTTTGTTATTTTTCCCACTTCCTTTGATGCCAATTCACTCCATACAACTTCTATAATTCATAACACCTCAAGAAACATCATGGAAATCATCCAAAATCAACTCATTAAACATTTGAATTGGTGCTTTGGAACTCCCTAAAAACACAAAACCTAGATGAAAATCCAAGAACACTACCTATGGTCCACCAATTCCTTATAAACCATAAATGGATATCTCCATAAGAGCTCCACCTCAATTGGGGGCTCTTTACTCCACAACACTCACAAATCTAGGATTTTGGGTGGGATTCTTCCACAAAACCCTGACAAAGAGATAATTCTCCAAACTAAAGCCTTAGGAAATCAAACACACTCGATCCTAAGATGAAAACATACCTTGGCTTGGATCTCTCCCTTCTCCTTCTTTCTTCCTCTTCTTCCCTTGTTTTCTCCCTTCTTTTCCTTTCACACATTTTGCTAGGGCAAAAATGAGACAATGGTCAGGGTTTGTCTCAACACCCTTTTATACTTTTAATTTTCCATACAAATTAAGTCCTTTACTCTTTACCTTGCAAATCAACTTGTTTTATTTCTTACTATGGCCCATCTCTTTACCTCTTTTATGATTTTTATGTCCCTTATGGAAATTTCCAATTTTATCCTTGTTTTAGTGCTCAAATTTCCGAGTTCACTAAATTTGCTATTTCATAATTTGTCAATTCATCAATTTTCCCAGAAAAACCCAAGTTCGGGGCCTGGCAATTCCATAATCTTCGGTATCATATAATAAAATTATTATAAAATTCTGCAGGCTTTGGGTGTTACACCCCTAAATAAAAAGACCAATGAGTCTCTCTAAAAAAAAAAAGAAAAGAAAATTTTATGATGCTTGTCTTGAAACCTAAGACCATCCGAGGGTATATGAAGTAAAGTCTTTAAAGCCCTGTTCTAAAACCAACTGGTCAGAGTCACCATTTTATGCTTGTTATACGTGGGTGGATGGGTAGAGCTTAAAATTGTGTGTTGGAGTTTAACTCATTAAGAGTCCGAGGTGAAACTCAAGAAAGTTAGTGATTCGTGTCACGCGAGAAAATTCTAATCAACAATACGCTGAACCTAAATTCCTATTGTCGTAGCGGCTTACGCAAAGATAGTGGTTTTCGGCTCTAACTCAAGGATGGGTTTTCTTCACAAATGATTCACAATTGATGTAAATGGTGATTTCACTTGGATTTGGGGTTTTTGTAAAACAGCGGTGATTGGTGGTTTGAAAAACTACAAACAAAAATGAAATAGAATGTAAAAAGAACTCCTCAAGTCTCTAGCCACCGGGTTTGAGGTTTTAGGTGACTTGACGGTCTCAGCCCTTTCCTCTGGCTGAAGGATGATCTATAGTCCTTTCCCGAACTCCATCTTCATTTAGCCATGTTCCTAAATCTAAAAGTTTTTCTCGAGATAGAGCATTTATTAGTCGCTTGGTGTTTCAAAGCAATAAAAACGATCCTTTACTCCTTAATCCCGTAGCAAGTAAATAAATGGCAACTAAGCGAGCCTCGGAGGATCTAGTGGTAAGCCTCCACTGAGCCCTAAAAGCTTGCCAAGTACTGGCTAATCAGGGTACATCGGCGATTTAAGTCGGAGCAAGATACGTAGTAAAAACATAAATGATCATAATCGCACAAGGCCAGTAAAACAGAGAGGACACCACTTACCAAAACTTTAGGCCCAACGGGCCTTCCTCTCTTCAAGGATGAGGATTTACAAGCATCCTCGAGCTGTCCTCCCCAAGGGTGTATGGTAGGAGAGAAAGTGAAGGAAAGGGGGAGAAAATGAGAAAAGAAGAAAAGTGAAAACTGCAAAGCTTTCACAAATTCTCACTTTATTTGCATCGAGTGATATCCTCAGATGCAGCTTCACGAGGCTGATATACCGCCTCGGTAGTCAAGAGAAATTACAAAAATGTCTTAACTACCATCAATACATAGTGGGTAGTTTAGGAAAAAGTCACAAAAAGTGGTCAACTGGCAGTAAACTCCGAGGCATCGGTGCCGCGAAAATTCACGGGAACCCCGCAAAATTTCTACGTTGTTCCAATTTTCTTCGGCCAGGGTCTAATCCCTTTCACTTCGCATCGTGAGCTACAAGTTCGGCTTGGATTCTTCGTGGCTTGATTGGCTCGATAACTTTGGCCTAATTATCTTGCAAAAAAAAACTACAAAACAACGGCACAAAAATGCGTTATTGCAGTATACGGACCTTAAATGTGCCAATCAAGCCAATCACGCTATATTAGTACACAAAAAGTGCTCAAGACCTGTGATTAACATGGCTCAAAATAGCATCTGGGGCATTAATCACACTCCCCCATCCCACACATTGCTAGTCCCTTTTTTTTAGTAATGAAAGAATTAGAGAGCTTAACAAACAAACCAAAAACAACACGGAAAATAATGAAATGGTATTTCAAAAAGGTTGTGAATGAGTAATGCTTAACCTTCAATATGAATCACCAAGCTCCTACATAATACCCATCTTGGGAGAATGAAAGCCATACAGAATCAAGTTTTTAGAAGAGTGTCCAATTTAAGGGAATCGACCTGAAACTTCCACCAAAATCTAAGTGTTTAAGGGATCGCTTAACAAAAGAAGCTACAACCGCACTTCCAATCTGAACCCAAGCTACCGCCAAAACTCCAGAACAATGACCACCAACCTAAATAAATCCTGCCCGCCTTATTCCACTCTTCTTTTGTGTTGTAGGGTAAATGCTGAGGAACCAACCCCCCCACCAAAGTCCATGTAATCCGGATCCACCGATGACTCCCAACCAATCCTTTAGGCATCAAGTCAAAGGATTCTTCGACAACTAACTCTTCTGTGTTTCACCCCTAATCTCGAATGATTTCGAGACTCCAGCACCCCAACTCGCAACCTCACCCATCCACCCATGTAGCGAGCACTAAGTCTAACGTATCCAAACCAGCTTGGTTTAGGCACCATGCTTTAAAGGCTTTGGGAGTATACCCCCTCGGGACTCGTGCTCTGTGGTTTCAAGGCAAAGCGTCACGCTTATTCTTTTACGTTTTTCTTTCTTTATGGAAGACTCTTCATTGGCTTTCTTTCTCGGGGGTCCTCAACCTAATACAAGTGGTCAACAAACTAGGTAGGTTTTGCAAAAGAAGGAGCTATGCGCCAAATTTATTCAAGAAAAAACTAATGTGCACTGCAGCGGTTAGCTAAAGGTGGAAGAAGAAGGCTGAACACCATGAGACTTCAACTAATCATCTACTTAATCATGCATGGAATTGATCTAACATCAATGGCATTGGGCAGTGTTTCAATTTTCCAACTTGCAGGTTAGGCAAAACCACAAAAAAAAAAATTGGGGGCAAAAAATGGATGCACTTTGAATTGAGAAAATGAGTTGTATGGTATGTATAGGAATGTATGTCACTATATTTTCATTTTTTACAAAAACAAACAAACAGCTTCAATAAAAATGAACATCCATCAAGTCACTAAACATACAAAATGGGCTTTGCTTAAAAGGGTAGTGAAATCAAAAGTGTGAAAGTCACTTCCTTCGCTAACTCTCCCCCCAACCAAATGTGACATTGTCCGCAATGGGGTATGGATTGGAAATTTATCGGAGGAAATGCTACCTCCTCAGTGTGTAGCGGATGGAGAGTCATCCTCGCCTTGGATAGGATGAGGTGCTACAGACGGAGTGGTTGAAATTTCTGCTCCTGCTAGCAAGTCAGAGCCGCATGTGCTTCAGCTCGGGCTGAGAGGGACTGAAGAGGCCCCGGCAAGCACCATGGGAACCGAGGCAGCCCAGTGACTCGAACTGGCATGAGGATGGCCTAATTCTGAGCCATGCGCCTCACGTGAGTCATCCTCAATCCAGAGCAAAGACGGGCGTACAGAATGATGCCGAAGTGATTGAGAAGGAGCGGACTGCATCCATGATGGCCAGAAAGTCCCGAGTATATATCATGATATGTCGTTTTTGAGGTGGTGTCGAAGTGCTCGCCAAAGAATATCCCATGTGAGTCGGTAATCGGGGTGAATGAGGGCCTCTGCAGGTGCAGAGGATGCAGAGCGATGGAAATGGAGTAGAAATCGAGATTAGGAACTCGATGCTCCTCAAGATACACTCACCAAGGCTCCGCTACCGCTGGTCCCCATTGATATGGAGGCGGAAGGTGATAGGAACGGGTCATAATCTACCACCGGTCAACCGAAAGAATGGCGTCGTGTCACGACGGTTTCAGCCTAGCTCAAAGAAGTGAAGCCGATGTGCTCTTAACACCGCATAGAGTCTCAGGAACAGAGGCGGGTGGATCTTCACCCGTCGTTCCTGATGAACTCCGTCTCTCAAAGTGGAACAAGGTCACTATGATAAGCTTCGATCGCTGAACCAAGAACTGAGATGAAGTGTGAGCCTCCGTAATGGCCTCTTCTCTCGACTACAGGTCGAGGGAAAAAGATTACCGTGAAGATGTGGTATATATCAGAGCATACGCTGAAGCTGCCTCCGAACAAGATGGCCTCGGGCTTTCGTGTCCCAAGCAGCATACGCGAACCATCTCCCTGGTCGAGGGATGGGGCCACTGCCTATAATCAGCCGAGTTAGCAAGGACCACCAGCAGATGGAAAGTAGATGCTATATCCGAAGCCCGGGCATCCCCGTCGGCCATCTGCGGAGAAATGAATGGCTTCGGATTGCCTTCACTTGAGGTCATCGCAGGATAAAACTCGATGACCACTCGAGGTAGTAAAACCACCAGTGGTCATGAATGGCTCCAGGAGTACTCTACACTAAAGACGCATCTCTAAGCTCCGGATCTTCACTAAGGCCAGAGATCATAATAAATCTTTATGCACATCCTCTCACCGCAATCGCGATTCCCCGGAATAGGGCTGTATAAAGGGAAGTAGTGGGCCGCTTAACGATCGACGCAGTGGGACGATCCTGAGGGAGATCTCCCGCAGGTGGCCTTGATTTGGTAGACTAGGACCCCGGGGTCTGAACCTGAGGTATGACCTCCCAGGTCGGATGTCGTGGCCCTTGGACGGCGGGTCCTCCGATGGCCTAAGATGTGGCCAGGGGTGTGGGGAATCGGGCCAACCCGGCATGGTACTCCTGGGGTAGGGCACTGCAGCAGGCGTAACGGCTGTGGTTGAGCTTACCCAGGTAGGAGGAAGACTCGCCACCTGGCTCAAGTTGTGTCCTCCACGCGCCTTCACCATACTGGTCGGGAGGCGAGAGGAGGAAAGCTCGAAATGAATTGGAATGAAAAGGAGAAAAAATCGGGGTTTAAATAGATAGGTTAGGGCATCTGAAGAGTTAACCACAATTAATACCCATAAATAAAGGTGGTTAGTGGTTGTGGCTCAAAAAAATCTGGAAAAATTAATGGAGCGTAGTAAACGAAAGGTTGCAGGAAAGTGAAATGGCGAGTTAAGATGAATACAGGGCGCAGCTGGATTTCACCTCGCGAACAAGAAATGCTAAAATTCGCAAACTTGGAAATTTCACACCGCTTCAAAAACTTCCAGGCAACTACAACACCTGCAAAAATAGAGAACTAAAAATTATGAGAAAACACAACAGAACGAGAAAAATTGCAAGGAAAACAAAACTAAAGACGTAGAAATTAAGAAAAATCACAACTAAACTTAAAATAAACACACACAAAATTTAACAAAAAATTTTAGTGATCGGTATACCGTAGAAGGCACTCCCACTCAGGTAGTCTTTGAATTTATGGGGTCATGAGGAATCTCCGTTCTCGAGTGCTGTGTGCCGCATAGTTTCAGCCTCGCTCTATCGACCTTGAACACCCTATTGTCTGGGAGTTTGAAAGGTGTCCACTGATCCATTGGGATAGACCTCCTAGATGGTGAATGGCCCAGTCCATCTTGACTTCAGCTTGCTTGGAAAGAGGTGGAGCTTTGAGTCGTAAAGCAACACTTGGTCTCCTTGTTTGAAATTCTTGCGAACTATTAGCTGATCATGCCACTTCTTAAACTTATCTTTCACAATTTTCGAGTTGAAGTAGGCATCATTCCTTAGTTCTTCTAGCTCGTTGATATCCAGGAGCCTTTTGAGACCAACTCTACACATATCCGTGCCCGCCTTCACCGCCACCATGCCTATACTCAATTTCAAGGTGTAGGTGACATGCCTTGCCATAAACTAAAGGAGTAGGGTAAAATGCCAAGGATGGTTTTGTGGCCGTTCTCAGAGTGCCCATAAAGAGTCCGCAAACAGAGACCAATCCTTTCTGCAGAGTTCACCACTTTCATCAAGACGCCTGATTTCCCTATCGGGCTAGCTCAACCTTACCACCGGTCCGAGGATGGTATGGGTGGCCAATGCTCGATAATCGGTTTTTAGCTGTGAGGCTCTCAAAAGGCTTGTTGCATAATGTGGAACCTCCATCACTAATTATGCTTTAGGGACCCCAAATCTGGAGAAGATGTTCTCCTTTAGGAATTTCAATACCACCCTGTGGTCTGCTGTTCTGCAAGGCACAGCTTCAACCCATTTTGACACATAGTCAACTCCCATTAAAATGTAGATGTATCCAAAGGAGGAAGGGAATAGTCCAATAAAATCGATGCCCCAAATATCGAATAGGTCAACTACCAAAATTGGGCTCAAGGGCATCATATGACAACGAGAGATTTTCCCCAATCTTTGGCATTTGCCACATTCTCTACACATGGTATGGGCATCCTTGAAAAAAGAGGGCCAATGGAATCCAGATCAGCACCTTCCCGCGCCTGGGATTAAATGACCTCCATAAGCATTCTGCTATGTTAGCTGGGCATTCCTTATTGCTCGCTTCCTTCACACATCTCCGACATCCTGACGCACAACATTTGTATGTAAGAAAGGTTCTTCTCCCAATATTAGGAGTGCACTTTCGTGAAAGAAAAACTTGTCTTCAGCTTCAATCACGGGTAAATCCCGTTGTCAAATAATTGGCAATGCGAAAGATATCAGGTGTGCTTTCAACCAAGAGCAAGGACTCCTTCAGTGAACCTCGGGTCATCGATCGAGAGGGTCATGAGTGCGTTGTGTGCTATTGTTAATCTTGATTTAGATGATCTGCAAACAACATTCTCCGGGCGAATCTTTGATCCTCGATCTACTGTGTCGAACTCTCGCAGCTAAGCAGAACCCATCCGATAGTTTCGAAGCCTAGCATTCGCTTGGTGAGCAAATACTTCAGCGCTGAGTGATTCAGAATATGATTATGTCGACCTAACTAAGTAAGCTCTAACTTAGCTTTCATAAACCACGCGCCAGCCTCTTCTATGGTGGTGTAATCTCTCCGTGCTTGCTCAATGTCTTGTTTGCATAGTAATCACATAGGCTTTCCTCCTTCCCTTTTGCCCGAGAACCGCCCCCAATATAGCGATCGCCATCGTACGTGACATCACCTCGAAAGGTAACTACTGGGCCTGGGGGCCCTCACTATCGTGCAAGGTTAAAATAGGTTTTTGAGCTCCTCAAAGCTCCTTTAGCGTGGGCCTTTCACCCAAATGAATTTGGCATCTTTTTCCAGCAGTTTGTAAAGAGGCTTGGCAATTTTTGAGACGTCCATGATGAACCTCCTATAAAAGCCTGTGTGCCCTAAGAATTGCCTCACAATCTTTACATTTGTGGGGGAGGGCAGTTTGGAAATCATATCAATTTTTGCCTTATCAACTTCGATTCCTTTTTCTGAAGTGATATGCCCCAGCACAATTCCCTGGTTGACCATAAAATGGCATTTTTCCCAGTTCAATACCAAGTTTTTCTCTATACACCGGTAGACGCTTTCTAAGTTGATCGTGAATTCTTCAAAGCTCCTTCCATAGACTATAATATCATCCATGTAAGCCTCCATAATGCACTCTACCAAATCACTGAAAATACTAAGCATGCATCGCTGGAATGTGGCAGGGGCATTACACAGGCCAAAGGGCATCCTCCTGTAGGCATATGTGCCAAATGGGCATGTGAAGATGGTCTTTTCTTGGTCTTCTGCAGCAATTTCGATTTGAAAATATCCTGAATAGCAATCCAGGAAACAATAGAAGGGGTTGTTAGAAATCCTTTCGAGAAGCTGATCCATGAAGGGTAGAGGGAAGTGATCCTTCCTTGTCACCTCATTTAGTCTTCGGTAATCAATACATACCCTCCAACTTATAGTAAGGCGGGTGGGCATTTCCTCTCCCTTTTCATTAAGCACAGTGGTTACCCCTGATTTCTTAGGCACAACCTGGGTTGGACTCACCTAAGTGCTATCTGATATGGGGTAAATGATACCAGCTTGCAGCAACTTTAGGACTTCTGCTCGAACCACTTCCTGCATATGAGGATTTAGTCTTCTCTATGGCTGCCTTACTGACTTTGCCTCCTCCTCCAAGTAGATGTGATGGGTGCAAACTGCTGGGCTGATACCCTTCAGATCAGTGATCTCCCACCCTATAGCCTGCTTATTCTCCCTGAGGATGTCCAGCAGGCTATCTTCCTGTGAAGTACTAAGCAGGGAGGAAATGACAACTGGGTATTGCTCCTGTTCTTCCAGATAGGCATATTTTAATTCCATGGGCAAAGGCTTAAGGTCCGATTTTTTAGGTTCACTGGTTCCTTCCTCAATCATCAAAGGCAAAATTTCTTACTTTTTTCGCTAGTGGCCCTGCACAACATTCATGTCTTGGGCTCCTCGTCGTCTTCACCACTTTGACTGGGGCCTACCAAGACATCCCGTATGCCGCTGACAACCTATTCTTCCAGGATTGTATCAATTATGCATTTCTTGACATCCTCCACAGTTGTATGTGCTTTTACTTAAGTGGAAGATGTTGAGTTCTAAGGTCATGTTTCCGAATGTGAGCTGCATAACCCCGTTTCAGCAGTTGATAATAGCATTAGAAGTGGCCAAGAATGGTCTCCCTATAATGATAGGCACATAGTTAGCCCCTATTGCGGCTGGTTCTGTATCAAGTACGATAAAATCTACTGGATAGTAGAATTTGTCCACTTGTATTAGAACATCTTCCATTGTCCCCTTTGGTATCTTTATGGATCTATCTGCAAGAGACAATGTGATGGAGGTGGGCTTTAATTCTCCCAACCCGAGCTGCTTGTACATCGAATAAGGAAGCAGTTTTACACTAGCACCTAAGTCCAGCAGTGCTTTTTCTACACAAGTGCCCCCAATATTAACCGGGATGGTAGGACAATCCTGATCTTTATTTCCATCGAGTTTCAGACTGATGATGGCACCGACCGCTCTGGCCAGAAGGCCTTCTTGTCAACATTTAGCCCTCTCTTCACTATGCACAGGTCCTTCAAAAATTTAGCATATGTGGGGACTTATTTGATCATATCAAGCAAAGGAATGTTAACTTTTACTTGTTTCAGCACTTCTAATATTTCAGCTTAGTTGATGGCCTTTTTCTTAGCTTTTAGTTCTTGCGAAAAGGGTGGGGATGTGCTATTTTTCACTGCAATTTCCTGGGTCACCACCTCTTCTGGTTCAGCCTCTTTAGCTTCCTGGCCTTTTTCTGCTGCTTTAGGTAATGGTTGTGTGAGCTCTTTACCACTTCTCAATGTGATAATTGCCTTGACCTCATCCATCTTGGGATTTAGCTCACTGGAAGAGCTCACTTCATGCACTCCCCTGGGATTGGATTATGTCTGGGATGGAAATTTCCCTTTCTCTTGCACCTGTCAAGTTAGTTAACTCCGAGGATTGAATACCGCAGTTGTCATATTTTGGGAAATCTCAAATTAAGAAGTTATCATGTTTCGAAATTTCTGAATGCTGTGTTGTTCATTTTCTTGTTGAGTGTGTTTCCATCGTGTCAATTCTCCGATTAGCCCGCATTCACCGCCTTTTGCCTGATAAAGCTGCTCCACCGCCTTGCTCAAGTTCATAATAACTGCGAATCGAGATGAGATTGCAAGGTCGAGGTCGATGAGGATCCTTGTTGTTGTTGTGCAACAGGAGGCACATATGGAGGAGGTTTTGGCTTCCAGGAGAGGTTAGGATGGTTCCTCCAGTTAGGGTTATAGGTATTTCCATATGGGGTATTGGTTGGTGGCTTGTACTGATTTACAACATTGGCATGCTCAGCCATTATATCCCTTACTAAAGGAACCATAGGGCAGTGTTCACTTTGGTGGTCAGTGGATTGGCATTTGAAGCAAGGCTGGATGGATACAGGTGCCTCTTCTACTGCCCGTACCTCATGTGACCTTCTCTCTTCCAATTCTTCCAACCTTCTAGTCAAGGTGGACAGCTTTACCTTCATTTCCATATCCTCTGTCAGTGAGTACACGCCTCCCCTTTGATTTGTTGGAGGTTTCATCCTATCTGCCTCCCTAGGGTTAGGCTCATCCCATGCTTTGGAAGTTTCAGCCACATAATTGAGAAAATCCATGGCTTCATCTGGATTCTTGCTTAGGAAGTCCCCTCCACACATGGTCTCCAATAATTGCTTCATAGCGGGGGACATCCCATCATAAAAATGGTTGACCAACATCCAAGTATCGAAACCATGGTGAGGACAATGGTTGATGGTTTCCAAATATCTCTCCCAGCACTGGTAAAACTTCTCATTGTCATAGGCTGCAAAGGTATAAATCTACCTCTTTAGAGTGTTGGTTTTATGTGTGCTGAAAAATTTCTTCAGAAATTCAGCCTGCATCTCTGTCTAATTTCTGATAGTCCTTGGCCTTAGAAAGTTAAGCCACCCAGCCTGTCTTTGTGTGGTTAAAGGAAAGGCTTAACTTCAGCAATTCCATATCAATTGCACCCTCCTTGAAAGTCGTGCAAACTTCCTTAAAATCCCGGATGTGTGTATATGGATTTTCATTTTCCATACCATGGAAGGTTGGGAGCAGGGGCACCAGATAAGGCCTGACACTCACATCCTCAATAGGAGGTATAATACATGAGGGTGCACTCACCCTTGGTGGGTGTATATGGTCCCTATCGACCAGAGGTATCAGTTTCTTTGTACCCCTTGTTGGCTTTGTTGCTCCTCGGGTGGAGGGTCCATCTGGTTAGTGTTCAGGCTGACTTCACTAGCCTGTTCAAGTGGAGCACTGACCCTTTCCAATCTTCCTGTAGTGTTCCTATCCCAATGGTGCATAAGCTACAAGGCAATCAACACAAACAGACAACCAAAAAGATAACAAGGCTAGCAAAAAGGTTAAGGTTAGCTATAAAAAAATGAAAAATCTATGCAAGGACAGTATTAAAATTAAATCCACCCAGTAGTGAACTACTAGGGAAGATTCAAGTAAAGACAAAAAAAAATTAGAATTCACCAACACTTGTGATGAGGATCACAAGTTCAACAGCTTCTTACTTACTCTAAGGCACCATTCCCGGCAATTGCGCCATTTGATTCGTGCCACAATAGGTGTACCCAGAATCAACAATATTTCTAACCTAAATTCCTACTGCCGTAGCGAAGCTACTACAGTATAGTGGTTGTTGGGTTGAACTATGGGATGGGTTTTCTTCGCGCAAAATGATTCACAGTTGATGTAAAATGGTGATTTCACTTTGGATTTGGGGTTTTTGTAAAAAAAAGTGTGATTGGTGGTTTGAAAACTACAAAAAAAAATGAAATAGAATGTAAAAAGAACCCCCTGAAGTCTCGGGCCACTGGGTTTAAGGTTTTAGGGTGACTGACGGGTCCTCAGGCCCTTTTCCTCGCGTTGGGGAGGATGACCTATAGTCATTTCCCGAACCGGATCTTCATGTAGCCATGAAAATTGAACCCTAAAAGTTTTTCTCTTGAGATAGAGCATTTATTGGTCATTTATGTTTCAAAGCAATAAAAATGATCCTTTGACCTAACCTACAGAGGCAAATAAATGACAACTAAGCGAGCCTTAGTGGATCTAGTGGTAAGCATCCACTGAGCCCTAAAAGCTTGCCAAGTACTGGCCAATCAAGGTACATCAGAAGGATTTAAGGCTGAGGCAAGATACAGAAACATAAATGATCATAACTGCATGCGTTGAAATAGAGAGGACAATTAGCTATTCTCAAAACTTGGTCTGGCTGGGTCTTCCTCTTCAAGCGCGATGAGGGATTTAGTCAAGCATCCCTTGAGTCGTCTCTCCTCAAGGGTATTTGCAGGTGGTGAAAGTGAAGAGTGGGAGAAATGAGAGAAAATAAGAAAAGCAGAAAACTGAAAGCTTTCGCGCCAATTTTATCAGATCGAATGGATATCCTATAGCGTGAGCCGACCGAGGCTTATATACCGCTTCAGAGTCAAGGGAAATACAAAAATGTCCTAACTACCATCAATACATGGGGGGGTAGTTTAGGAAAGTCACAAAAAGTGGTCAATTTGGCAGGTCAAACCGAGGCATCGCAGTTGGGCGGTAAATTTGCAACTCGCAAAATTTCGCAGCGGTTCCACTTTCTTCACCGATGGCTCCACTTCCTTTCTCGACTTTCTATCGTGAGCTACAAGTTCGGCTTGGATTCTTCGTGCTTGGATTGGCTTAATAACTTTGGCCTGATTATCTTGAAAAAGCTACAAAAACAGCCACAAAATGCGATTAGTTGTATAGCCGGGACCTTAATGTGCCAATTGGGTTAATTACGTTGATTAGTACACAAAAAGTGCTCAAAACCTACAATAAACATGGCTCAAAATAGCACTTTTTGGGCACTAATCAGTTAGTGGTCGAAAGATCCTTATGACTTGATGCCCTAAACCTTAATTGGTTGGGAGTCATCGGTGGACCCCCGTTACATGGACACTTGCAAGTTCGATACCCTCAGCATTGCACCCTTACATCAAAAAATGGAGTTGTGGAATAAAAGTGGGTCTTGATCTATTGAGGTTGGTTAGTCTGCTAGGTTTAGATAAAAGCTGTGTCGGGGAGAGGATTGACAGATTATTTTTGAAACTAATCAGTTAACTCTTAGGTTTTTGTGGAAGATGTCTGGTTCTCTAGGAGTGATAATGCTTGACACTTGATTTCAAGATAGCACACACTCTTCTTGAGATGACTATTGACAGGCTTTGATAACTTACTGTAGGTTTGGCCTTTATCACTCAATGATTTTGAAACCATTTTCAGGTAGATATATTTATAGTTCATCTTGCTTTTGATTGTCTTCTTTTCTCTCTCTTTCATTGCTAAGGACTCAGCAATGTCGGGCTTGAGGGGTGTGATTACTACTCAAAAAGTGTTATTTTACACCTTTATTAATACATGTGTTTTGAAAGCATTTTTTGTGTACTAATCAGCTTAATTAACCCAATTGGCATGTTAAGGACCTAGCAAAGCTACTAATCAAATTTTGTGGCAAGTTTTATTGCCTTTACAGGCTTTTCATACCATAGATAGGGATTCAGCTCAACCGTGGAGAATTCAAGTTTAACTCATAGCTGCAAATCAAAAACCAGAAGAAAAGAGAAGTAGAAAGCAAAGAAGAAGAAATGGAGTAGGATTGAGAAATTTCGCAGCCTGCGAATTTTCACCCCTGCGACACTGTTCATGCTACTTTTTGACTTTTTGACTTTTATCCCTTTTTGGTTTTCTTCCCATTTTGTCCCCCTGTAATAGCTTTTGCTTTTGGTTTTTTTGGTATTTTGTAAAGAGGCTTTGGCTATAAAAGCCCCAGACAAGCATTGTAACATGATCTCTTTCATTAATAAAGTTTCTTTTTAGCAGGAAGCTTTTAGGTCCCCCACCTCTTTTCCTTTTCTCTCACTTTCTCCCCTTTTTCTCTTATTTTCTGGGCAGCCAAACACCCTCCAAGGATGACAACTCGAAATATGAGTGGCTAGAAACCCTTCCTCCTTGAAGGAGAAGGCTGCTGGGTGCAGGATCTGAAGGAAACTGGAGGTTCCATGTTTTTCACACAGGTATCCACTGCCGTCACTATTCTCCCTTTTTAACTTTAGGTTTTAATCCCTTCAAATCACCTTGAATGGTTATTACTTGGTAAGCTTTTGGGCTCATTAGATGCTTAATGTTAGATCCATTGATGTTTGTTAGTTATCACTTATGATCCATTGTAAGGTGAGTCAAGGTGACTTATGTTTTAACGACTGAGAGCTTTAATGGCCAGTGGATGTAATTTTTAAAGAGATTTAATCAGGGTCAGTTTTTGTAGCTAAATGAAGATCCGGTTAGGGAAATGACTATAGGTCATCCTCCCCAACACGAGGAAAGGACCCTAGAAACCCTCAGTTACCCTAGGAATCCAACCCCAATGACCTCATACTTCAAGGAGTTCTATTTTACATTTTTTTACTTATTTCATTTTCAGTTTCCACCATCAAAACCCACTGTTTTTATGAAAACCCCAAATCCAAATTGAAATTCACCATTTTGGCCTTAACTACAAATCATTTGTGGAAAGAAAACTCATCCTTGTGTTCGACCCTAGAGCCACTATACTGTAGTAGCTATGCTACGGCAGTAGGAGGAATTAGGTTTATAAATATTGTTGATTCTAGACCACCTACTGGCACACGAATTAGTATTGAAAAGGTAAAACACCCAGATTTTAAAAAGAGGTTTCTTTTCTACAAGTAATTGATTAGACCTATTTATCCGAAAGGAATATGGATCTCTAATTAGTGAAATGTATAGTTTATGGAGAAATCCAAATTATACTACCTTGCATCTTTTACAAGTTCAGATTTCAAACTAATGGCTGAAATACGTTATAGAATGATGCAGAAACTCATAATTGCACACTGATCTATTTCCCAGTGTTATTTTACCCAGTGAACTTTCCAATCTATTTATTTGAATTCTTTACATGTAGTCATAGAGTTTTATCTACTTTTTTCTTTTGCTTAAGTTTAGAAACAAACCATTTTAACTTTGGAGTTCAAATAGCAAGGATCTTGAGTAGATGGGGGAATTGATATTTAGATTTATCATCAATCCTCGTGAGAATGATATCTGGATTTAAATCCATTTTATTACTTGTATGACCTGTGCACTTGCAGTGATTTAGACCAAAATCAATTTTAATGGATCCTTCTTTCAAAAATGGGCTAAACACATATTTTTATTAAAATTTAGTCAAATAAGTTTTATGGCATTTCAATTGGGGACTGAAAAGTTTTAGGATGGAATTGCTAATTACTTCATCAGATTTGGTCTATGTTTAAGAAGTCTATCAAGTTTATGAAAATGCAATGGGTTTGGCTTATCATCCTCAATCAAATGAACAAGTTGAAGTGTCCAATAAAGAGATAAAGGATGTTATAGAGAAAAACAGTGAATACAAATAAGAAGGATTGGTCCTTGAAGCTTGATGATGCATTATGGCCTTACATGACTGCCTACAAAACTCTTATTGAGATGTCACCATATAGGATTGTTTTTATAAAATCATGTCATTTACCTCTTGAATTGGAGTACAAAGCTATGTTGGCAATTAAGAAGCTGAACTTTGACAGCCAAACTGAAAAATAAGAAAGGTTACCCCAGTTGAATGAGTTCGAAGAATTGATGAATGATTGGGATTTCACCATATAGGATTGTTTTTAGAAAATCATGTCATTTACCTCTTGAATTGGAGTGCAAAGATATGTTGACAATTAAGAAGTTGAACTTTGACAGCCAAACTAAAAAATAAGAAAGGTTACCCCAGTTGACTGAGTTCGAAAAATTAAGGAATGAAGCCTATGACAATGCTAAAATTTACAAGGATAACACTAAAAGATGGCATGATCATAAAAGTTTGAGAAAGGAGTTTAAGGTGGGAGAATCAATCCTACTTTACAACTCAAGACTCAGACTCTTTCCAAACAAATTGAAATCAAGATGGAATGGTCCTTATATAGTCATCTCAATAACCCCTTTTAGAGTAGTCACATCAAAGTCAAATTTTGAAAAAGAATTTAAAGTGAATGGACAAAGACTGAAGCATTGAATAATGAATAAGGGGCAATCAAGTGGCTAGAAATCGCACAGGAAAAGATTTGTTGAAAAGTTTGATTCAGCAGCTATGTCTAGCTAAGGACACTAAACAGAGCAGCTTTTTAGGAGGCAACCCAAGCAAAAATAGGAATTTTTATCCAATTATTAGTTTAGCTTGTTTTTAGTTCAGTTAGTGTAGCATTTTTTATTTTTAGTATTTATGTTAGTTGTTGTTTGTGTTTTTCAAGGCATTGATGCTGATTCTGAGTGTGGGAGTTTCATCAAGACAACCTCAACCAAAGTCCAATGATCATAATTGATCATCTAGAGGAATCCTCTATTCTTAACTTACCTATCTCCTCTATTAAGGACAATTAATGTTTTAAGTTTGGGGGAGTTGCATTGAGGGAGGTTCCTCTGTTTTTAAATTTTTTTTTCCAACAACTTTAATTGTCCTATTTTTAGTGTTTTTCTTTACTTTCTTCTGTTTTAGTTTCTTTTCTTTACAATAGATAAATTTTGTTGTGATGAAAATACCGAGCTTAAGTGACCATGCTTGAATTTGCTTGTCTAAATCATAATCATTTTGTGCTAATAGCTTGAATTTGATAAGTTTGTTTGATTTGAAGTGAGTGCATTGCTTGCTTGAAAATATAATGAAAATTGGTCAAATTTTTGAATTGTTATTTTTCTTGGGATTAATTGAAAATAACCTGTGTCGTGACATATCTTACAAGTGTCACGACACCTCAAAGTTCTGGCATGTCTCATATTATAAAGCTTCTGTGTCGTGATATATTTTACAAATGTCGCAACACTCTTTTAGCCTTTAGAACCTAATCACGTGTCGATCTTAAAAGTGTCACGACAATTCAGTGTTCAGGTTTGTCTTGCATGGCAAAACATCATGTTTTGCGACATAAAAATCAATGTCAGGACACTCTTTTAGCCTTGAGAACCCAATTAAGTGCCGCAACACAACTTATAAATGTCGCGACAATCTCAATGTCGCAACATAATTTTTTTTGCCTTTAAAAGAGAATCTAAAACGTTTAAAAGTCCAAATTTGAAATTCATCTTTTTCCACCTATTAAAAGACTTAGTGCCTTTTTTTTCCTTCTCTCAATCCTTCGTCAAGAATGTATGAGCAGCAGATGTTAGTGCTAAATCTAGACAAGATAAAAGCAGAGATTAGGGCCGATATAGAGGAGAGAATGGCTGAGCTTGTCGAGAAAGTTCTTGAGAAGGAACTTCAGAGGAAAAGTGGTGAAGAAGAAGAAGAAGTGGGAAAAGAAAGAAAAATGAAGAAAGAGGAAGAAGAAGTGGAAGAATATAGCAGTGGAAGTGATGATGAGGACTTCATGTCCAAAGAGACTTTTGAATTGATGCAAAAGACCCTATTAAAGAAGGGATTCGTTGGAGAAAGGGGATTTAAGGAAATAATCCCACCCTTCAAGGAAGTCATTAAGAAAAGAGGTTGGATTGCTATCTACGAGCATCTGCCAGCTGGGCACACTGCAATAGTAAGGGAGTTCTATGCAAATTTGCGAGACAAAAAGAAAACTCAACGTTATGTGAGAGGGAAGTGGGTCTCCTTTGATAGGCACACCATCAAACGTCTCCTTGACTCACCTTCCAGTGGCTCATAAATGATAACTAATGAACATCACTAGATCTAGCATTAAGCATCCAATGAGCCCTGAAAGCTTGCCAAATATTAACCATTCAAGGTGATTCGAAGGGATCAAAACATAAAGTTTAAGGGGAGAACAATAATGACAGTGAATACCTGTGTGGAAAACATGGAAACCCTTAGTTTGCCTTAGGATCCTTCACCTAGTAGCCTTCTACTTCAAGGAGGAAGGGGTTTTAGCCACTCATCCTCTGAGAAATCATCCTCAGAGGGTGTTTGACCAGTGAGAAAAAGAGAAAGAAAAATAAGAGAAATGAGATAAAACGGGAGCTTCTTTTACAAGCCTCACCCAAAATTTTAATAATAAAAAAAAAAACTAAAACTTCAAAACTGTTCTATCAAGTCCTGCCTCTGGCATTTCAAGCCATACTGGTTATACAAATTACCAAATTAAAAAAATCCAGAAACTATTACATAGGGATAATTTGGGAAGAAATCAAAAAGAGAGACAAAAAGTCAAATTTCGCAGTGCGAAAATTTACAAGGATGCAAAATTTCATAGCCCTACGAAATTTCACAACCCTTGCAAAATTGGCAAGGGCTTTCTGCAATTTCTTTGTTTTTCTGCTTCTGGTTCTACAACTCTGAGTTCCAATTGATTTCTTCATGCTTGAGCTGGATCCCTATCTTCAATATATATAACCTATGAAAACTACAAAAATTGCCATAAAAAATTGATCTGAAGCATTGCTAGGTCCTTAACATGCCAACTGGGTCAATTTAGGTGATTGCTACGCAAAAACTGCTTAAAACTTGGAGTGTCAAGAGTAAGGAACAACACTATTTGGATAGTAATCACTCCCCCCAACCAACACATTGCTGGTCCCTTAGCAATGAAAGGAAAAGCAAGATGAACTATATATATTCGCACAAAAAATGGTTTTTCAAAAATGAGGGGATAATACCTAACTTTTAACAAGAGTCACCAAAATCCTACCCAAAGACTATCTCAGGAAGAGTGTGTACTATGCAAATTCAAGTATCAAAACGGTATCAACTCCTAGAGGACCAACCTGAAACCTTCCACAAAAATCTAAGTGTTAACTTAATTAGTTTTCAAAAATAGTCTGCCAAACTGTTCTCTTCCCCCAACCTAGCTCTTTTCTATACCTAGCAGACTAACTAACCTCAATAGATCAGGACCCACTTTTATTTCACAACTCTTTTTTTGTTGTAGGGGTGCAATACTTAGGGAATCGAATTCATAATTGTCCATGTAACGGGGGTCCACAGATGACTCCCAGCCAATTAAGGTTTAGGGCATCAAGTCATAAGGATTTCTCAACCACTAACTCTTCAGGTTTTACCCCGAACTTTTAATAAGCTCGAAACTCCAGCACCTACAAATTGCTAAACTCCACCTATCCACCCGTGTAACGAGCAACAAAGTCGGTGACTCCCAAACTACCGGTTTCTGGGCACCGGGCTTTAAAGACTTTCTCTCAAATTACATACCCCCCGGACCGGTGCCTCGGGCTCTCTAGTAAGTTTCATAATTTTTTTTTTCTTTTTTGTGTTTTTTTTTTTTTTGAAAGACTCATCGGGTCTTTATCTCGCAGGTCCCGACTCTATTAAAGTGGTCAAAGGCACAGCCTTAACTTTTTCAAGGCTTAGGAGGCAAGGCATTTTTTCAACTTATAATTGAAACCTAATGTGCACAGTGTGTGGTTAGTTAAAAGTGGAAGAAGTAAGGTTGAAGACAAGAAGAGTTTCAACAGTTCATCAAACTAAAAAACATAACACTATCTCTTAACATCAAAAGTATTGAGACAAGGGCTTCTACCTTTCAATGTAAGTTGATAATTACAAAAAAAATTTGAAAATGAGAAACTAAAACATGTGCTATACTTTAAAAAAAAAAAAAAAAAAACTAAGTAACTAACTAACTAGCAAGTCATTCAACTAAACAAAACACTTCGCTTCAAACATAAATGGCACTGCTTAACTCTCCCCAACCGAATTTACTGTCCTTAATGTAACCGAGGGAATGAATAGTGAAGTGATACTCAAGTAGTCGGGGGATGGAACTCATCCTCATCCCGCACGGACCAGAGCGAAAGGATGAACAAATTTCGTAGAGTGGCCGGTTAACTGTCATAGCCATCGCTAGAATGACTACTAGAGCTGCATGTGGTAGAGCTTATGATTTTGGCGCCGCCGAGTTGTTGATAGTTGCGTTTCAAGTGTTGCTGAACCTGAGAAAGGATGGCGGTATTCTGCTAGCGACGCCTTCGGCGCGAGCCATCCTTCTCCGCCATGGCATTTGTGCAATGAAGCGAAGGGATCGATGTAACCGCGAAATTGCGAACAACGGCCATGATGGTAAGAAAATCCTGAGCAGTGATATGGATAGATGCCACTAGTGGTGAAGATGATTTGGGACCAATTGAAGCAGTAGGAGTTGGAGGTGAAGAGTGTGCTGCAGGCCCATGTGGGGTAGGCCCTAGGTCAGAGGCAGGGGCTGTTGGCATTGTGATATGGGGCTCCTGGCAGGGCTCGGGGGTCAGCTGGACCTCGGGGATCTATTTGGCGACCGCCGCCAAAGAGGATATGTGAAGAGGTGGGGGCCCGATCACAAACTGCCACTTCTCAACGGTAAATGTGGCCTCGCAAACCCAACAGCGCTCTTGATGTGGCTCAATTGGAAAACCTGGGTGCTCCAATACATGAGAGAGCAACCTCGAAACAAGAGCTGAATGGTCTCTCGCTCTCGCTAAGGTGCTTTTTCAGGCATTTTCTCCTCGAAGCCGAAAAGAGGATGTCATAATAAGCTACGGGAGGCTAAACCAAAAGCCCTTAGAAATGCGATATAGGGCTTTAGATGGCTGTTTCGCCTTGGACAACATGTCAAGATAGTCGATATCGACCGCGAAGACGTGGTCCACAAAAGTATCCTCGTTAAAAGCTACCTCAGAACAAAATAGGTCAAGTGATGTGTCACCGAAAGGATCCGACCATCTCCCGTGCATGGCATGGTTTACGTTTATAGTCCATCGAATTGGCCAGCATCGAACTCAAAAGCGACGCGATATTTCCGATCAAGCCAAAGGAGCTCCACACTCATCAATAGTAAAGTGAATATAAAGCAATGGGCGCCACCGGGAAGTCATGGTCTAGTAAAAGTCAATCACTACTCTCGGATAGAAAAATAGGCGTGGAGTCATAAACGACTCGAGAGAGTAGCGCTGAACGAGCCCCATAGAATCCCGAAGCTCCAACATAGTGGCAAAAGCTAGAATGTCATAAAATGTTCATCAGGGAAGTCCTCATTGCCAGAGTCGTGTCAGCCGCTATGGGGGTACAGGAATAGTGGCCTCATGATAGCAGAGAGGATAGAGCCAAGTGATAGTGGAATGTTGCCTAAGGCGCATGGAGGAGGTGGAGATGGTGAAGGTACTGCACTCGTGACTGAAGATCCGTAAATGAGGTCCCGGCCCACTAAAGTGAGGTGGTCCGCACACTGGGGTCAGGTGAGAAGGATCCGTTGCGCACAGCCCACCCTTGTCATACCTACGATCAGGCAGGCAAGGGGCAACTCGTGGGGGGAAGGAGGTGGGCAAGAACCTAGGAGGTCGCAAAGAGCCCGCAGATCGATTGTGGGTCGACAAAGACGCAGCAGCCCATGTGCCCCCGGGAAGGGAGGAGGGTCTCACTGTTAAGATCGAAGAACTATGGCCCCTGCCTTGCCATGAATGCAGACTGAATAGATGAGGGTTTCAGGAAAGGGGAAGGGTTTTCGTAGGGGAGATTGATTTTCGCAGGGAGAGCTGGCCGTCTATTTATGGAGGATGGGGGATCAAATGGGGGATCAAAAACGATGTGGGAAGGCTTGGGAAGTGAGGGAGCAATGAAGAGTAGGCACACCACTACTGGGAACCGCAGCTTGGGTTCACAAGCTTTAGGAATGGGGAAGGCTGTGAGAAATCAAGTGTTGAGGATTGCGAATTTTTGCAACCCTTGTGAAAAATCCTAGGAAATGGGTCGACTCACAAACTTGTCAGAAAATTACGGGCACCTATGACAATCTCTCAGAGGCGAATCCTCGCGAAATTTCAGAGGGGTAAATTTTTCAACTCCTTGCGAACTTCCCGCACTTTCCTTCTGTTGACCTCCCCCGTCTTCGAAAAATTAAAACAACCCCCGCAAAACAAACATGTGAAAATTCAAATAAAAAGGTGAAAATAAAAAGAAGCTACGATTAAGATTAAAATAAGGAAAGTTAAATTGAAGGAAAATTTTGAATAAATCAAAAGAAAAAATAAATAAATAAAAATAAAATAAAAGATTAAACAAAAAGAAATGGACTCGTAACTGGGGAGAGACCGGATCCACCCAACCCACTTCGCCTTATCCGTGGTGCCGAGGAACCGGTGCAGCTACTGGGTGATTAGCGCTGATAATTCTTCATCAAACTCTTCTAAACTCCACGCCCTCCCCAGCCCGAACACAATGTTCCCCCACATTAGTGCCAATCAGGTATACTTCCTCTTGACCTTCTTCCTCTGGATTGGCATGCTTGCTGCTTAAATGAAATATGTTGAGCTCCAGTGTCATATTTCCAAATGTGAGTTGTATGACTCCATTCTGACAATTGATGATGGAATTTGATGAGGCCAAAAATGGTCCCCCAAGTATAATGAGCACATAATTGGCCCCCACTACCACCGGCTCGATATCAAGAACAATGAAGTCTACTGGATAGTAGAACTTATCCACCTTCACCAAAACATCTTCAACTATGCCTTTAAGAATTTTCACCGATCTATCTGCCAAAGATAAGGTGATGGTGGTAGGCTTTAATCCTCCCAAATTTAACTCAAGCAGGACCGAGTGGGTAACAGTTTACACTGCCCTAAATCCAACAATGCTTTTTCTACACAAGTTCCCTTAATGTTCACTAAAATGGTAGGAGACCCTGGATCCTTGTATTTCACTGGGGTCTTACACTGGATGATGGAGCTCACCTGTTCTGTTAAGAAAGCTGTCTTATTCACATTCAGTCCTCTTTTTACAGTGCACAAGTCTTTTAGAAATTTGGCATATGCTGGGACTTGCTTGATCATGTCTATAAGAGGGATATTAACTTTCACCTGCCTCAGCACTTCAAAAATCTCAATTGGGTTGTTCACCCCCTTTTTGCCTCTAAGTGCTTGAGGAAAAGGTGGAGGCATGCTCTTTTTCATCATATCTTCTTTGATCACTATTCTTTCCGACTCCGCTCGATGTTCTTCGTTGTAATCTAAAGGGCCAGTACTGGCTGATCAACTTTTTTACCACTTCTCATAATGATAATGGCTTTCACCTCATCCATCTTAGGAGTAACTTCACTGGCACTAGCTACCTGGTGGATTCCTTTGGGATTCTACTAGGTTTATGAAGGAAATTACCCTTTTCCTACACTTGTGCTGATTGGTGAGCCTTGAGATGGAGTACTAGAGGTTGTCTATTTTCTAAGCAATGTCATTTTGGAGCCCATCTATCCTTTTGTTCAAAGTGCTTTCCACAATATCAATTCTATGATTTAACTACACATTCACTGCTTTCTGCTCTTCCACGAAGTTACCTACCACCTTACTCAAATTTAGAATGGCTTGCTCAATTGGAGAAGTTGAATGTGGTTGTGATGGCTGAGAAGTTGAAGCATACTGTGGAGGGGCAGGAGGTGCATACTATGGAGGTTTTGACTTCCAGGAAAGATTTAGGTGATTTCTCCTGCTAGGGTTGCAAGTGTTGCCATATGGTGCATTAGTTGATGGTTTGAATTGACCAACAACATTTTCTTGTTCTACTAACATCTCCCTCATTGCTGGAATAGTTGGATATTGTTCTCCTAGATGTTCAGTGGACTGACAAATGAAACATGGCTTGTTTGGCACAAGAATGTCAGTCATTGCCTGCACCTCATGCTAGTTTCTCATTTCCAGTTCTTCTAACCTTCTAACTAAGGTTGAAACTTTGGATTTCATGTCCATGTCTTCCAAAAGAGAGTACATGCCACCCCTTGTACTTGGTTGAGGTCTCATTCTTTCCATCTTCCTTAGGTTAGGCTCATCCCAACCTTTTGATGCTTCAACTACATAACTCAGGAAATCCAAAGCTTCCTTTGGATGTTTGCTCAAGAAGTCTCCTCCACACATAGTCTCCAGCAATTGCTTCATGGTGGGAGAAATCCCATCATAAAAATAGCTGACTAGCAGCCATGTGTCAAATCCATGGTGAGGACAAGCATTGAGCGCTTCTATATATCTCTCCCAGCATGCATAGAATTTTTCATTCTCATTAGCTAAGAAGGTGGAAATCTACCTCTTCAAACTGTTTGTTTTATGAGTGGAGACAAACTTTCTTTAAAAATTCAGCCTGCATCTCAGTCTAGTTTCATATGCTCCTTGGCCTCAAGGAGTTGAGCCAAATTTTGGCTTTATCCTTCAATGTGAAAGGAAAACGCTTAAGCCTCATTAAATCCACTGTGGTAGTCTCCTCCTTGAAGGCGTTGCAAACCTCTTCAAACTCCCTCATGTGCGAATAAGGGTTCTCACTCTCCATGCCATGAAAGTGGGAAGAAGTGGCACAAGATAAGGCCTAATAACCATTTTCTCAGTTGGAGGTACTATGCAGAAGGGTGCACTCATCCGAGGAGGGTGTATGTGGTCCCTTATGGATCTAAATGCATTGGGATTCCTTTCCACTTGCAGCTGACTTTGTTGTTCTTCAGGTGAAGGTTCCATTGTGTTTAAATTCAGGCCCAATTCAGAATCTGATTCCTGTGGAATACTAATTTTGACTAATCTACCTTCTAAATTCCTAAACCACTGGAACATAAACTCCTACATGAAAAACACAGGACAACGCCAAAAAGAAACAAAAAAAATTCTACCAAAAAGAGTTAATGTTAGCTAAAGAAATATATATATATATATATATATATATATATATATATATATATATATATATAGATAACAAATGAATTAAGTAACCTAGCAATAAACTGCTAGAAAGAATGAAAATATAAAAGACATTCACCAAAGCTTGTGATGAGGATCACAAGTGTTTAAGACATTTACCTGGTGACTAAGGCACCATCCTGCTAAATCTAAGGCCATTTGTCTTCGCTGCCCATAAGGTATTCTAAATGAACAAAATTTATAACCTAATACCTCATACTACCGTAGCATTGCTACTATAGTATAGCGGCTCTAGGATCGTCCACAAGGATGGGTTTTCTTCGTAGAAATGACTAATACTGAGGTTTACACTGGCAATTGTAGTTTAGATATTGGGGATGTGATAAAAAGGGGTTGGTTTTAATCATTATCACTGAAAATAAAATAGATTAGAATGTGGAAAGAGGTCCCTTGAAGTATTAAGACACTAAGCTTAGGTTCTTTAGGCAAATGAGGGGGTTCCCGGGTCTTTACCTCACATTGGGGAGGATAACATATAGTTATCTCCCAAACCGGATCTTCATTTAAATTCTATAAACCGACTGCTATATCTTTTGAAATGGCATTCACTCTTCATTAATGCTCTCAGCTAGTGAAAACAACGCCTTTGACTCACCTTCCAATGGCTCATAAGTGATAACCAACGAATACCACCGATTCAGCATTGGGCATCCAATGAGCCCCGAAAGCTTCCCCAAATATTAACCATTCAAGGTGATTCAAGGGACTAAAACCTAAAGTTGAAGGGGAGAACAAAGAATGACAAGTGAATACTGCGCGGGAAAACATGGAAACCCTTAGTCGTTCTTTAGATCCTTCACCTAGTAGCCTTCTACTTCAAGGAGGGAGGGGTTTTAGCCACTCATCCTCTGAGAAATCATCCTCAAAGGGTGTTTGGCCAGTGAGAAAAAGAGAAAGAAAAATGAGAGAAATGAGACAAAACAAGAGCTTCTTTTACAAGCCTCCCCCAAAATTTCAATAATAAAAAAAAAACTAAAACTTCAAAACTTTTCTATCAAGTCCTGTCTCTGGCATTTCAAGCCATACTGCCTATACAAATTACCAAATTAAAAAAAGCTAGAAACTATTACATAGGGATAATTTGGGAAGAAATCAAAAAGAGAGACAAAAAGTCAAAAAGAATGGTAGGTAAATTTGCAGGAAATTTCGTAGTGCGAAAATTTACAAGGCTGCAAAATTTCGTAGCCATTTGAAATTTTGTAGCCATTTGAAATTTCGCAACCCTTGCGAAATTGGTAAGGGCTTTCTACAATTTCTCTGTTTTTCTGCTTATGGTTCTACAACTCTGAGTTCCAATTGATTTCTTCATGCTTGAGCTAAATCCCTATCTTCAATATATATAGCCTATGAAAACTACAAAAATTGCCATAAAAATTGATCAGAAGCATTGCTAGGTCCTTAACGTGACAACTAGGTCAATTTGGCTTATTACTACGCAAAAAGTGCTCAAAACTTGAAGTTGTAAGAGTATGGAACAACACTATTTGGGTAGTAATCACATACCCCGTCCATCTATCATAACCCACCTGTGCATAAAGGGAGGAGTCAATTTGAAAAAGATGAAGAGGAAAAATGCCCTGTAGTCTCTCCTCTCACACTCACTACCATCACCATGACTCCAGCAAGCAAGGGAAAAGAAAAGTTGAAAGGAGTTGAGGAAGAAGAAGGAGACAAGAAGGTTAAAATGAATAAAAGTGAGCCCAGTGATCAAGCACTGGTGATAAGAAAAGAGCATATAAGAAATGTATGGCAATGGAGTTCAAGCCCAGATTGATTAATGTACACAAAAGCTGAAGCTTATTAGAAAGACCAAGCTAAAAAGTTCAAGCCAACAAAGCATCAATGCAAAACATTTTGAAATGCTAAAAATAATGGTGCAAGGATTGCTGGAGAGAGACATCCAATTGAGAGCCCAGCTGGAGAAAAGAGACTAGTATTTTGAAGAAGAAATAAGAAAAAATGACTAGTTTATGGATGAAGCAATCAAGCAAAGAGATTTAGAATGGAAGAATTGGAGAGAAGGGATCAACTGTGAAGGAATGAATTGAAACAAAGAAATCAAGCCTATTGGCAAAGACAATGCAAGAGAGATGATGATTTGATCATAATATTTGAAGAAAGAGACAAGTCACTGAAGGATGCATTGGTCTCTAGAGACCAATTATGGTTAGATAGTCTAGATTCCTTCAATGACAAACTAAAATCTATGTACTATGCTCAAGTTGACATGGGGAAAACTATGGGATCACTTACTCTAAGGCAAGTGTTGTTGATAAAAGGCAATGTCAAGATGCTAGATTGGGCTATGGCAACAGCTTCCAATAAGAAAAACATAACAGCTCCAAAATTCACAATTTCTGATTACATCTATTTTGTCATCCAACCTCCTTATGAGCATGCTATCCAAGGACCCCTAGTTTCTTTAGAACCCACAAAACCCCAAAAAGAACAAAAGAAAAAAAAAAGGCAAATGAATCTCTCTCTTGTATCTCTAGTCTTATCTAAAAAATCTCTTCTGTAAAATCTTCCTTTCATATGAATGAATTGCCTTTGCTGAAATTGTGTCATCGATTAAATCCTTGTTCTGCACATTCTTGCATTTAAGTAAACAAACTTATAGCTGTGATTTTGAATTGTTTGGTTGGAATTAATGTTGTTGAGCTACTTGTGCTAACATTGTTGAACAAAAAAAAGTAAACTATTTAATCACATTAATGCTTCTGATTTATTTTATAACACGGTATCTTGTAAAACTACCAAACAAGCTAAATAGCATAAAAGAGAATTCTAAGTATATGATAGGGGTAGAATGAACTCAAAGGAATTGGAAGTTGTGATGTCAATGATAATTAAGCTGAAATTCTATACTCGTGAAGATTTAAACACAAGCTGATAATTCTATTTTGCTTGAACATTTCATTTCTAATGAACCCTGAAAACATACACATGGTTACTAGTACCTTAACAACTTATTGTGCTTGGGTTAGGAACATCGTATGAGATCCATCATAATTTTAGTCTCCAAAGGTCCTAGAACCTGTTAGATTATTAATCAAGGTGAAATCATAGGCAACACAACCAATAGGAAGTGATGTAGGCCATCCTTGGAAAGTTTGTACCTTTCAAGCCTACCCTTGTGATATGCATATGCATATACCCTAGTACCTTTGAGTCATGCCACAAGAGGTGATCCTAATCAAATAATATTTGTATCTCTAAATTTCCCATCAAGCGTAGTCAGTTATTGCAAGATAGCTGCCGAGTCGAACTGTGGATGGGTTTTCATCTTACAAATGACTCGTGATCAAGATTCAAAATGGTAAGGCTTTCATTTGGATTTTCAGATTTGCATTAAAAGTGTGGTCGGTGTCACTGAGCTTGCTGGCAAATTTTTAAAATAAGATGTAAAAAAAAAATAACACCTTGAAGTTTTGGGTCACTAGTTTGATATGATGGGGTTGTAGAGGTGTCCTCAAGTTATTTCCTTCGCATTAGGCAAATGACATATAGTCATTTCCCAAACCGGATCTTTGTTTAACTTTAAACCAAACCCTATCAACATTCCTATTTTGAACCATAGCATTTACTCGAGCATTTAATGTTCCAAATAGCTGAAAATACAAAGATTTAACCTACTTCGTTGGCTCGTAAATGCCATCTAATGGATGTCAAGGTATCTATCATTACATCACACTCGAACCCTAAAGCATGCCAAGTATCAATTCAAAGAAAATACATTAAATAGCATTTAAACCTAGTTTGGAAAGTTTGAAACACAAATACGTAGTACCTGGCTCATGAAAACAGAGGAACACCTGCAAACCAACATCAACCAACCTAGCAACCCTACTATGTTTTATTTACAAACATCCTTTGAGTTTTCATCCTCAAAGGGGTGTGTTTGACAGCCTAGAAAATGAGAGAAAGAGGAGAGAGAAGAGAGAAAATGGGAACCAAAACAGGGGCTGTGTGAAAAGCTACGTGAAATGAATAGTTAGGTTACAAAATGTTCATAACATGGCTTATATAGCCCCATCAACATGCGAAAATACCAAACTAACCTAAATAATAAGATTACATTGAGGGCAAAAGAGGAATTAAACAAACGAGTCGTTTTGATCATAAAACAGAAATGGATTTTCAAGCAGTACGTTGAATTTCGCTATGATAGCGAAATTTCGCTATCATAGAGAAAATTTGGCTATAGCGAAATTTTCGCTATGATTGTGAAAATTTCGCTATCATTGCGAAATTTTCGCTATGCCATAGCGAAAATGCCAATCTACAATGCCGGCTCGCATCCTCCAAATTACAGATTTCCTTCCAGCCTTGATATTTCTTCATTCCAGCTCGTGAAAAAATCAGGAATTCATCACGAACTTAGCATAAATCGGCCACGAAATTACGATGCGAGCTTGACATGATGGTGGGGTTCACGAGACACCTTAGAAACTACCAAAACAACCTCGAAACAAAATCGGTAATACTAATGGACTGCACATGTCAATCGGCAATTAATATGATTAGTGCATAAAAAACGCACAAAACCTATCTTAAATAGGACTCGAAATAGCACTTTTTTGGGTGCTAATCCACCTGACAGACACATTGCTAGTCCCTTAGCAAGTACTTCCAAAAATAATAAAGAGGTATACGGTATGCTTTTTACAAAAAGAGTATTATTCAAAAGGGTGTGTGTCTGAGTGAGGCTTTTTTACCTTGATATAAAAAATTTGGGCTAATGAAAACCATCAGTAGAGAACAATTGCCATATAGGAACAAGTTTGAGGCAGCATCGAATTCCAAGGAAGTCCTTTGAACTTCCACCAAAATCTATGTGTTTAAAGGTAACCGATTCGAACGATAAGTTGCAAAGCTATTCCCTCCCCACAACAAATCTTGCGGGACCTTAAAGCGATGACCCTGACCTAAATAGATTCGAGTTACACTCTTATTTCTTACTTGATTGTATTGTAGGGTGCAATGCGGCTTCAAACTTCACGAAGTCGGGTGTAGCGAGGTCCATGATGACTCTGACCAATTAAGGTTTAGGGCATCAAGTCAAAAGGATTTGTCGACCACTAACTCTTCAGGCTTCACCCCGGACTTTGAATGATTTCGAAAATTCAGCTCCTACAACTCGCTAAACTCTACCTATCCACCCGTGTAGCGAACATGAAGTCGGTGACTCGACCTTGATGAAGGTTTAGGGCACTTAGGGCTTTAAAACTTTTCGCCATATACCCCTCGGGCGTATTTCGGGTTTTAAGGTAAAGTGTCACGGCTTTCATTTCTTTCTTCTTTCTTTTCTTTTTGCTTTTCTTTTCATTTTAGGTGAACTTCATTGTGGTCTTCATTTGAGTAACATAAACCTATTATGGGTGGTCGACAAATCTAAGGCCGGTTTGCAAGAAGTAGAAGAGGTATCTGACTTCTCGACCTATTGATGGCCCGGTATTACTAGCGTGTGATTAGCTAAAGGTGGATGGACAAGGTTGAATACTTTGGAATCTCAACCACCCAAAAAACTTAATCATGCATGGAACTATTCTAGCATTATGGTAGCATACAGTGTTTCAATTTTTCAACTCAAGGTAAGAGCATAAACATAAAAAAATATAGGTGCAAAAAAAAAAAAAAAAAAAGGTTTGCAAAAGTGTAGGAAAATGTAAATACTGCTATAAAGCTTTTGATATAACCAAAGTGGCTAGTACAAGAGCTTAATCTTCAAACACGACAAGATCCTTTGCCTACTATTGACTGTGCCATCTAAGCAATCCCTGCTCTGAAACAAGTAGGCAGTTGATAAAGCAAAAATAAAACAAAAAATGATAGAAGACACTTCCAACTCTAACTTTTCCCTCCAACCAAAGTATAACCATGTCTCCGCTGGGTAGAGATCGGAAAGCTAGAGAAGGGAGTGCGACCACCTCACTCTCGTGGTGGTGTGGATGTCGGTGGATCTGCGGAAGCTCACTTGCCGGTGGCTGAGGCTGTATCGAGAGGCTGACTTGGGATAGACGGGCCCGATCACGAGGAGTGGTGGGTTTGTGTGGGCTCTGTCACGCCCGGCGGCGGGAGGCCAAGTGGTTCACAATCTGAAGGAAGCATCTTAGTGATTCTACCTTGAGTGACCTGGCTGGGACCGTAAAGCTGACCCCGACGATGCCCGAGTAGTAGCAAGTGCTTGTGAACTGACATCCATAGCTTGACCCGAGATAACTCCACTGAGCCGAAGCAGGGGATATGCTGGTGGCTAGCTACTTGATGTGGAGGATGGGCCGCGGTCTCGGGAGGAGTTGCTTGGGAGCGTGGGAGGTGGGCGGAGGAGATGAGATCACAGGGCGAGGTCCTCTCCCACCTCCACCTTTAGAGCATTTGCTCACCCTGGCCCGAGGTCCTCTGCGAGCATCATCGGGTTGCCTCCTCTGGCTATTTGTAGAAGGATGGAGAGTGGCATATCTGCAGATCGCTCGATCGATAAAACACGAGGACAACTCACGCACGTGGCTCATGCGTGGCTCCTCGGGATACAGGTGCTCCTGAGACCTGGCTCCGACAAGCATAGAAAATCAACAGGGAAAAGCCTCGAGCAGTCTGGTGGACCTTCTCCTCAAAGTGTAGCGGCCTTGATCACTTGAACTAGGAGGAATTTAAGCCGGAATCCCACTCGGATGATCACAGCAAAGCCTCGAGTATAACCCCTGCGGCTGTACGCGTAAGGTGGGGCTAAATTTGGTCGAGTGCGTGATTACGAGGAGCATCACGTGGGGAAATTTGTCGACGGAAGAGTGCTCCAGGCTCGGCCGTGGTATCTCGAGCGAGACAGCAGACCATCTCTCTCTGTGATGGGTGGGGGGCCCTTTAGATGGTCACGTGGAATTCACTCGAACTCTTGCGGGCCCTAATGCATTTGTAATATCTGCGGCTTTCGGGTACCTGGTGGTAGTCGAATCTTGAACCGGATCTCAAGCGGAATAGGCACTCCCCGGGATGTCATAGTGTGATAAAACTTCGAGCACCGCGGGGATAGCGCCTCCGGTGTCATGAATGGGCGGTGAATATTGCTGGATCAACGCGTGAATCACGAATTCTTTGGTCGCGGTCAATCTTGCGTGTCGTAACCTTGACTCCATATGATCCGGGCACGAATCGTTCTAGGATCGGGCCAGCGGCTAATGGGCAACGATCCTGGTAGGATGGCTTTGGCCGACAATTACCGATCAGCCAGGGGTGGCAGCTGGGAGCTTGATGACGGCGACTCCTTTCAGAAGCCGAAGTGGGGCGCGAAGGCGGGGCCCTCAGCTCGGACTGGATGCGGCTGGAGAAGAGGGCCCAGGGTCCTGCCACGGTCGATATCGCATGGATGGGGGCTCGAAGCTGGGCCTCCTGCGATGTCGGCAGGGGGCGTGCGGTGGTGTCTCTGCGGCTGGTCCGGAGGTGAGAATGCAGCCAGCCCGGATATGCACCTGCGTCTCTCGAGAGTCTTGGCTGGACCTGGGCACATGTGATGGCCCTCCGCAGTGCGAACCATGGGCGGGAGTTTGAATCCTGTGATGGGAGGCTGCGGTGGCGGTTAGGAGACGGCTGTGGGCGTGCGATGGGCAGCGGAGCCAAGAGACTCCCGGCGGTGTCTGTGAGGACACAACGCGGGAGTAGCTCGATTGGGAGCGAGAGGCGTGCACGAATCGGGGCTCGACGGCAAGGGACTGTGGCTCAGGAGGCGACGGCTCCGGCAGGAGAGGGTGGCTGGTCCTGGCTGGGGCTCGGTGGAGTGGGGCGCGAGGGAGCGATGAAACGAGGGCCGGTGGAGGCACGGTAGTGGGGTTGCTTTCCAGCGTCTGTGTGGTCTGAGACGAAGTCACGGGAGCACGGGAGGGGGCTCTTGGCTCTGGGGCGGCTTAGGAGAAGGTGTGAATGGAATGGAATGGAATGAAAATGAGGGGGGAGGGGGCCTTTTTATCATCAGTTTGTGGTTGAAGATCCCCCGAAGCCCGAAGCGCGAGGGAATAAATTTAGCTATTATTTAACGATTTATGCCATACCAACTTCCATCTTGTACCAAAATAACAACAAATTTAATTTAGATAAATTAAAATAAAATAAAACAAAATAAAATTTTAACTATTAAAAATTTAGTAAATTAAAATAAAAAATTACTAAATAAAATAAGCGAAAATTGACAATTAGCTAAAATCAAAATTATTATTTGCGATTTGAATCTGGTGGAGACACGAACCCGACTCGTGCGCTCTGGTTTCATTCGCCTTGGAGGATCGGGGAGGAGATCCTTTGCGCTGCGATGTGTGTGCTGCGATTGCTCCATGCTCGACTCCTTTGTGTTGAGCTTCTTTTCACTTGGTGGTCTTTGGGGGAGTCCATTGGCTCTGCGGGAGTGATTGATCTGATCAATTCTTATCCAGCTACGCCACTTTTCTTCGCCAATTCTACTTGTAGTTTGTGAGCACTTGGTTTCCACGCACCAGACCAAATCTCAGCTAGCTTCATCCCAATTCCGGAGCCTTCATCCTCCATTGGCTTATGCTTGTTGCTCAGGTGAAAAATATTGAGAGTGTCATGTTTCCAAATGTGAGTTGCATGACTCCATTCCGGCAGTTGATTATCGCATTGGAGTGGCTGAAAATGAGGTCTTCCGGGATGATTGGCACATGATTAGGCCCAGCGCGATCGGTTGGTATCGAGCACTACAAAATCCAGGATAGTAGGGTATCTGTAACACCCCCGAGAAGCCATACCCTAGTCGTTTTTCGACATGTTTAGGGTATTTTGTGAAAGCATAATTTGAAGCGTTGTGAGTTAAATCGAGCAGGAACGAGAGACCGGGAAAGTTACAAAACAGGACAAAATTGTAATTTGTCCAAGGGGAGAAAGCAAAGTCATAGTTGATGAGAATAGAGGCCAAATAAAATATTGGAGAGATTGAAATTCAAATAGCCAAGAGATGGAGAGGGACCTTTTTACAAATAATGAAACTTAACCCAATGGGTTTTTAGAGGGACGAACCTTGGCCTTGAAACATGGATTAAAAGACCAAATTTGGTCTCAAATTGGGGAGAGAGCAGAAGTAGAGAAGAAGAAGGGGAGAGAAAGAGGAAGAGGAAGAAGAAGAAGAGAAGAAGAGGAAGAAGATGGAGGAGCCAAAAAAAAAAGGTATGGAACTACTAACTTTGAGTATGGAACTTGGATTTTGTATGGATCACATGGATTTTGTATGGGATTCTAGAAAAGTTTATGAGTTCCAAATCTAGGGTTTGTTAGGATTTCTTCCTAATCAAAGATTTATTGAAGGTAGGGGTTGGAAAACTCTAAATGGCTCAAGATAAGTATAAAAATCCTTCTTCTATGATTGATACAGCGTTAAATAACAAGTAATTGAGCTAGTGGTTTAGAATAAACCCTAAATAATCATCATGTTTGATTTGTATATGGGTTGTGACCCATATTAGAATGATTTTGAAGGAATTCATGAAAGAGCTTGAAGAAAGACATGAAATTGAATGATAAATTGGAGTAGAAAAGAGATCATAAGATGAATTTGAAGTGATCTTGAAGTGCTTATTAGGCATGTAGTTGATCGGGGTTCAAAAGTATGGAAATGGGAGAAAATACCCATTCTGAGTATTTTCGAGACTAGTACCGGGTACAACTTGAGCTTGTACCAAGTGGCCACTCGGCTCTGTCATTTTTGCCAAGTCCCAACGGTACAACTCGAGCTCTGCACGTACAACTGCTCCTGCTTCCTGCTCAACGGGCCAGATTTTCGGGGCCATAACTTGCTCATTTCTTATCCGAGTGATTCAAGTGGGCTGCGTAAAATAGACTTCAAGGAAATGAAAACTTAAAGAGTAGGCATCGCTAAATTCCATCTCAATAAGTGGCCTAAAATTCACTCGTGTGGCCACAGTAAGCCAAATTTGCCCACTGAAAACATAGAGAAGTCCGGGTTGTTTCTGACGCACTCGAGTTCCGTGCTCGAATTGGGTGATTCCAGTTGGAATAGAACCCTTAGCACCTTAGCTTAAAATGATTACAAGGACTTAGTGTCAAAATATGAAGTTAAGACCCCGGAAAAATGAGTAATACCAACAGTCCCGAGGGTAATCGGTAAACCGACTAGTTGGCATGAAAATGCCATAACTTTAGCCTGATGATCCGATTGATTGATTCCACTTCCTAAGTAAAGTAGATACATAGGAGAAATAAGAATATATGAATGAGGTAAAGTGATGCCACATACATCATATATTTCATTAAGAATATGAAGTGCCATATGGCCAGGCATGAAACAAGGAAAAGTAGAAAATGAAAAAGTGTATAGATATGTTCATGAAACATGAAAATGATTATGGAAAATGAAAATAAAACGAAGTTGATATGGTTAAATGAGCATACGTGAATGAATACGTGAATGAGTATAAGGAAATGAATACGTTGAATGAGCATTTATGAATGAGTATACATGAATAAGTATACATGAATGAATATGTGAATGAGTATATAAATTAGTACATGAATGTGTATATGAAATAAGGATATAGATTGAGTATATCATTGAAAATATAATACGAAAGTGAAATTTGAATTGAAAATGCGATTGTGATCGGTTATGAATAAGTAATTTGTAAAATATATATATAGAGAGAGAGAGAGAGGTGGAGAGTATATATATATATATATATATATATATATATATATATATATAGCAGTATATATATATATATATATATATATATATATATATATATATATATATAAGTATATATATATTGACTTGAATGATTGTTATTCGAAATGTTTGTCACACATATGCATGTGTGCATGTATTTGAAACTACAAAGTGAATTGGATCGTGATAAAGTAAATCGATTGAACCCAGATAATGATGATTGAACATGACGGATCACAACCTAATTCGCTGGTGAAGGTAAACCGTGAATCGTTTGTCACGAAATCACATTGGCGTATCGTAATGACACCAGATGTGATTCACCGATCAATTCGCCGTGGAATGTCGAATTTATAGCCATATGTGAAATGGTAATTGTTAATGTGAAACCACATTGCATCGAACGACAAATGTGATGCATCTACCAATCAATCTGCCGTGGAATGTCGAATCTATAGCCATATGTGAAATGGTAATACAATGGAAACCACATGCTACTGAATGACAACGGGACAGATTCACCAACCTAATCACACGTGAATGTCGAATTCTATAGCCATATGTGAAATGGTAATTGTTAAATGGAAACCACATTGCTACCGACGACAACAGACAGATTCACCAACCGGACTGGTCGCGGAATGTCGAATTCTATAGCCATGTGAAAATGGTAATGAAGGGTATTGAAACCACATTGCTACTGAATGACAAACGATGCATCACCAACTGAATCGCCGCAGGAATGCCGACCTCTATAGCCATATGTGAAATGGTAATTGTTAAATGGAAACCACATTGCTACCGACGACAAATGTGACAGATTCACTAACCTAATCAAGCCGTGGAATGTCGAATTTATAGCCATATGCAAAACGGTAATTGTTAAATGGAAACCACATTGCTACCGACGACAACCCGACAGATTCACCAACTCGAATCCGCCGTGAATGTCGAATTCTATAGCCATATGTGAAATGGTACAAAGAATGGAAACTACATTGCTACTCGAACGACAAATGCAGACAGATTCACCAAATCGACCGTCGTGAATGCTCGAATTCTATACTAAGGTGAAATGGTAATTGTTAAATGGAAACCATTGCTATCGACGACAAATGCATGTGATCTCAAGAATCGAACTGGCTATGACGTCAATTTATAGTTAAAGTGAATCATATCAGAAAATGTGAAATCACATTAAGCATCGAATGACAACAGGCAGATTCTAAGTGAATCTGTTCCTGAATGCCGACTTCTTATAGCTATATGTGAAATCACAAAACGATAGTTTAAAATGACATTAAAATTTGTATTGTTTAAGCATTCTTTACATTACAATCTTATTGATAGTAAAAGGCATCATTTTGTAAATGCATTTTGTTGAATGTAAATGTTAAGGGTCTTTGAAATTATAAGTGTTTACGGATTTTTAAAAGAAGTGTTGCGGTAATTAAAAAGTCTAAAATGGAATAAATATAAACAAATGTTTTGGAAAGATAATTGAAAATGCTCCGAGTAAACCGGCTCCAAATTGGATCCGCCAACCGGTCAAGTCGGGATTCGGCCGCGACACTTTGAAAAGAAAAATTTAATAAGCATCTAAATAAATGTTTTCACGAAAACGCTGAGGCAAAAACCGGCTCCAAATTGATCCGCCTGACCTGCCAAGTAGGATTCGGGTCGCGACACTTTGAAATGAAAATTTATAAAACGAAAACTAAAAGATTTAACCGCATCCTGCATCACGAAATGTAATTTCTAAAGGGAGTCGATTAATGGCTTCTGGCCGCATAGTGATAAGGAGTCTAATATGTCATTGGTATTAGTCCTGATTTGAACCCGTATGAAATTGATATGATTTTGATTTGTTCTCACTCGCTATCAGATAATGTGATAAGTTTACTTTGAATATGATTTTGATCTATCATACATGTAGTAGATATGAGTTACAACCCGTAAAATACATGACACAGAAAGTAATACGAACAAGATAATGATAAGTGAATCGAAGAATAAAATCTACATGTATAATATGAGATGGTTAGAAGTCACATAAGAACGGGCTTCGCTATATGCATAAGTAAATGCAAAAAGATAGTGATCGCTGACACGTTATCGGGTCGCTATCGTTTATATGTTCCCACTAAGCTGCAAAGCTGAAGACGTGTTCAATCCGCAGGTAATCAAGAGAGATGACAGACGTGACATTCCACACCATCAGACGGCCATCTCGTAGACGTGCTCACCAAGACTGCCCGCTGACCGAAGCGTTGCATTAGATATGTATATGTAATGTGTATTTGTATAGAATGGGACTTAGCATACGTATAAATTTTAATATATACCACTCCGATGGTAGTTCATTTGTAAATGTAAAGGATTGCTGGTTAAAAAAAAAAAAAAAGTAAGAAGTCCCAAGATATGGTTTCTCGCACTCGAAACCTGCTCGATTCAATCTGCCTGACCGATCTGGGCGTGACATTGTCCACCTTTACCAAAACATCCTCAACTATTCCCTTAGGAATTTTTACTGATCGATCAGCTAAGGATAGAGTGATGTTGGTAGGTTTAAGCTCCCCTAAACCTAACTGCTTATATACTGAATAAGGCGTGAGGGTTTACACCGCCCTCAAGTCCAACAAAGGCTTTTGTCTATGCAAGTCCCTCCAATGTCGATCGATATTGCGGACCCTTGATCCTTGTATTTCACTCCGGTCTTCGCTTCCGAATGATAGCACCTAATTGCCTGCTATGAAGGCTTTCTTTCAATGCCCAACCCTCTTTGGATCGCGTACGTGTCCTTCAAGAATTTTGCATATGTGGGGACCTGCTTAATCATGTCAAGCAAAGGGGATATTCACCTTCATCGCTTTAGCACCTCCCAAATTTCGCTGGTTCAGGATTTTTTTCTTGCCTCTCAAAGGTTTTTCTCGAGGAAATCGAGGCATGTTTTTCTTCATTGAATCTTCTAATCCTCTATTATTCTCGTGCTCACCTTCCTTTTCCTTTTCTGTTTCTTCAGCAATCTTAGGCACTGGTTGCTCAATTTCTTTTCCACTAAGTGACGATAGCTTTTACTTCATCCATCCCGAGTTGCCGGAATAACCTATTTCACGTGGACCCTTGATCGCAAAGGTTCGGGGAAGGGAATCTTTCCTTTCTCTTGTACCTCCAAATTAGTGATCCCGTGATGGAATACTACAGATTCTCAATTTTCTGATTAAGGCTACTTTCAGTTTCCATCTATTCTCGCTCAAAGTTTCCATAAAGATCAATTTTTCGGCTCAATCAGACATTGATTCCTTTTTGCTCTCTCCACAAAATTACCTACCACCCACTCAAATTTAAAATAGCTTCGCTCAACAGGGGATGAGGGTGGTGGATGGCTGCGGGTTGAGATGGAGGAACCAAACTCGTTGTTTCATAATCTCAGGAGGCCATAAGCAGGGGATTTCAGCTCCCAAGAGATCAAGTGATTCTTCCAATCGATTATATGTATTACCATACGTGGCATCGTCGTGGGCTCAGATCGCCCACTCCGCGATTGGCATGCTCTGACATCAAATCTCTCACTGAGGGAGCAATTGGACAATGTTCTTCGGGTGGCAAGGATTGGCAATTGAAGCATGGTCTGGGCATGCAGTGGATCTCAATCACCGCCCGGGTACACATGTAACCTTTTTCCGTACCTCTTCCACCTTCCTATTAAGGTTGATTCGTTTTCATCTCCATATCCTCGTAGTGCAAAAATGCCCCCTTGCGGGATGTTTGAAGGCCTCATTTTCTCCACCTCTCAGTCGGGCCTATCCCATCCCTCGAGGTTTCTACCACATACCCAAAAAAGTCCATGCTTCATCCGGGTGCTTGCTCAGAGTCCTCCACACATCAAGCTTCCGTAGTCGCTTTCCATGGTTGGAGACATACCACCATAGAAGTGATTCACAAGCATCCAAGCATCGAAACCATGATGTGACAATGCAAATTCATGGTCTCCATGAACCTCTCCCAAAGATCGTAGAACCTTCCTTATCATTCCCAGTCGCAAAACATGTAGATTTGCTCTTTCACCATTTCGGTTCTAGTGAACACCAAGAATTTTTTTAAAAATCCCGCCCCGCAGCCCGCCAGTTTTCTAATGGTTCTTGTCTCGGGCTGAATTGGGTTTCATTTGGCTTTGTCTTGAGGGTTAATGGGAATGCCTTCCAACTTCATCAAATCCATATCTAAGCATACCCTCCTTAAAATTCTATGCAAACTTCCTCAAATCCCTGGATGTGTGTGTATGGATTTTCATTTCCATACCATGAAAAGTCAGGAGTTAGGGGCACCAACAAGGTCTCACCGCTTACATCCTCGCCAGTGTATGATGCAGAAGGTGCACTAACTCTTAGAGGGTGTATGTGGTCCCTCATCGAATTGCATGCTATCGATCTCATAAGAGCGCTTCCCCGACTTTGTCGTTCTCTGCAAAGGATCCATTTTGCTCACCGGTGGCACAATTAATTCACAACCTTATTCGCCAGGTATAGATTCTTTGTAGTTCACCCGACATATCTCTATCCCAGCTGATGCACAAATACCTGTGGACACAAAAGAGACAAAGCAAAGAACAACTACAAAGCTTGTGCGATTAATGTTAGCTAAAAAATAATAAAATGATCGTAATGATAAAACAAATTTCACAGTTGATCGGCCGAGTAAAGAAACTTGATATTCTAAACAATGAAATTCAAAAAGGTTTAAAGGTCACCAACACTTGTAATGTAGGATTACAAGTACATATCAACACATCATCCTGAGTTCGCACCATCCTCGCGAACGGAGCCATTTGACTGCGCTACAGGGTGATCCAAATCAACAATATTTGTATCCTAAATTTCTCCTATCGCCAGAAATAAGCTAATGCAGTGATAGCGGTTCTAGTGGTCGAACTCAGTGGATGGGTTTTCATCTTGGCATGACTCGGGATCATGATTCAAAATGGTGAGGCTTATCGATTTTCGGATTTCGCAATAAGTGTGGTTGCAAGTGTCACTAAGCTGCGAAGTAGTTTAAAATAAGATGTAAAGAACACCTTGAGTTTTGGGGTCACTAGTTCGATATGACGTAAGTTGTGCAGTGTCCTCGTTATTTCTCGCATTGGTGGTATAGTCATTTCCCAAACTCCGATCTTTGTTTAACTTTTTAAAACCAACCCTTAATAACATTCCTATTTGAACCATAGCATTTATCGAGCATTTAATGTTCCAAAGAAGCTGAAAATACAAAGATTTAACCTACTTTCAAGTGGCTCAGAATGACATCTAATGGATGTCAAGCAGTATCTATCATTAAGAAGGCACTAACCCTAAAGCATGCCAAGTATGGACCAAAGAAAATACATTGGGGCCAGCATTTAAACCTAGTTTTGGAAAGTTTAAAATACAAATACGCAAGACTCGGCCTATGAACACAAAGGAACACCTGCAAACCAACATCAACCAACCTAGCAACCCTACTCTTCAAGGTTTTGAGGCTTAGCCAAACATCCTTTGAGTTGTCATCCTCAAAGGGGTGTGTTTGGAAGCCTAGAAAATGAGAGAAAGAGGAGAGAGAAGAGAGAAAATGGGGAACCAAACAGGGTCAGGTGAAGTCATGAAATGAATAATTAGGGTTACAAAATGTTCATAACACGGGGTTTATATGTACCTCCATCAACAAGCTTCGAAAAATACTCAAACTAACCTAAATAATATGATTACATTGAGGGTAAAAGAGGAATTAAACAAATGGAGTCGTTTGGATCACAAAAACAAGGAGCAGGAATTTCGCTATGCACAGTGAATTTCGCTATGATAGCGAAAATTCTCTATGATAGCGAAATTTCGCTATCATTGCGAAAATTTGGCTATTGCAAAATTTTCGCTATCATTGCGAAATTTTCGCTATGCCATAGCGAAAATGCCAATCTACAATGCTACTTCCTGCATCCTCCAAATTCGCATTCCTCTTCCATTCTTGATATTTCTTCACATCCTAGGTTTGATGAAATCGAGAATTCATACGAACTCAAAGATAAATCAACACAATTACGATGCTGCTTTCTGGATGATGATGTGGTGGAGGTTTACGAGACCTTGCAAAACTACCAAAAACAACCTCGAAAACAAAAATCGCAATACTAATGGACTCGCACATGTCAACGGCGATTCAATATGGGATTAGTACGCAAAAGCACTCAAAAACTCATCTTAAATAGGGACCAAAATAGCACCCTTTGGGTACTAATCAACCTTTATTTGAGCTAAATCTAAATTATATCAATGTTACATGAAAACCCATCCTCCTTCAATATGATCCTTCGCAGCAGAACCCTTACTTTGCTCCAAATTCTGGTACTATACAGGAGTGCATACAGTGGCACAATGTAATGCCTGGGGGGTGTAAAAATTGAAATATGAAGAAGGATGAGAGTAGGGAGTGTAAAAGGAAGATCAATTGAGATGAGGAAATTAAGATAAAGATGCACCAAATGATGTGCACAAAGAAAAGTAAGAAGCTGTTAAAGTACAAAAGTGTCAAGGGGGAATGTGTTTTGTCTTGTAGCTTTCCTCCCTTGAGCCATTAAGTTCTTAGGGGTGTTTCAACACCTAGTACCCTAATGCCAACTGGTATGAGAGTTACTAACCTAAAGCTTGCTAAGGGTGGTAGAAAGCTTAAGGAGGGAAAACGTTGCACCATTCCCATAACCTTGCATAAGAAAAATGAAAAGAAAAGAGCTTCTAGTATGAGGAACTGAACTCAAAGTCTGAAAGTGGTCAAAAGAAACTCCACAATGGAGAGTATGCAAAATGATGCACCAAACCAAGTTTGGGGGTGCTTGAAGGTTGATTTTAGTAAAAAAAAAATAGAGGATGAGAAGTGAGAGAGTAAAATGTTGAGTAGTATGTGCACTTTGGGTAAACTTTAGCCTTTAATGTCCAATTAACTACCCACTACCCAAGCCATACATTACAAGCCAAAAAGACCTATTTGATCCTAAAGGTGTTGTTCTACCTACATTATGAGAAATAAATAATCAACAAGCTTATAGACTCCAAGTCAATCTGGTTTTAGACTTCTATCTTCTCAGCATTTAATATCGTAAAGATTAACTAACCCAAGTAAATCTATTAAAGAGGGAAGACCAAATACACTCATAAATCAAAAGACCTGAGTCATGATAAAATTAAGAATTATTTGTGTTGAGTGAACTTCATTGAAAATCTTTATGATTCTAGAATTTAAGTTTTTTTTTTTAATCATCAAGCAAATTGGAAATTCATTAATTCAGTTCAAGATATTTGGAAAGATGGGATGAAAATTTTATTTTAAAGCTTCTATGAGGAATTGCCAATGACAAGCAAGAAGCCTTTTGCTAGTGATTCGTGCCTTTAAGTTTCAAGCAGCGATGAGCAAGAAACTCATATACCCCCTAGTTCATTTTATATTGTATAGAGTTTGAGCTCAATGCTTAATTTAATGAAAAATTATGGAATCTTCACCGCAGTTACTGCTTTGCAAAGAAGCTATAAACAAATGGTACAAAAAGAGCAAGAAAGTAGCAACAAAGTTAGTTCAGACTAAGGCAGAAATAAATAATGCAGCCTACACCTCAACGATCTCCGCGATTACAGCGTATACGAGATATAGAAGTTTGTGTCTCAACATTTTGCAACTAGTGTCAACATACCAAAGTCAAAAGTCCTGCATACGAATCATCGTCGCGACACTTAAAATATAATCACAACAGCTTCATCCAAAGGATTGTCAAGAAGGAATGTCACTAAACACATGACCTAAGACCAATCGAAGAACTCACAATGTAGCGACAAATTACTTCAAATGTCACTTTACATTCATTCCTGCAGGTTTACAATTGTACATCACAAGAGTAATGTCACAACAGACTTTGAAGACACAAGATTTGAAGGGAATTTTGTGACAATCAAAATAGTGTTTGGATTATCCCTCAAATTAACCAAGAGCTATATAAGCATGTTATCATGAATAACACCGCAATTGCATCTTTGGCGACACAAGACTGAAGAAGGCGCATACCAAATTAATGTCGCAACATTCTCAATTCAATTTCAAAAACAAAGTCATCAGTACAGTGTTGCAACAACACCATGATAGTACCTTAAGACACATCTGAAAGACAACAATGTCGCAACACAATTAGAATATCACGACACATCATCTATTGGGCTTGCATAAAAATCCACAAAATCTACCTCGAATTCTAGCCCAACAATGATTAGACTATAAATAGTAAGTGATAGGGTGTTGAAAGCAAAGAGCGGAACAGAATATAGCAGCAGTAAAGTTTAGCTAGAGTAGAATAGAGTTTTCTTTGGTAAGATTTTTTTTTTTTAGATTATTTTTAGTAGATCTGGAGTAGAGTTTTCATAATTTTTCTTTAGAATAGTTTATCTAAGCTAAGTTTGTGAGGAAAGTACATTGAAAATCAGGCTCCATTACTGTCTAAACTTGAAGAGAGGCAGAAATCATTGTTTGAATTTCTTTTCCTCATTTTCTTGATTATAATCATAATGAACTTGTTTAAACGACTTGTTCTTGTTATGTGTAATCCAATGATGGAAGGCTAAACACCTTCTAGGAAGGAATTGGTATTGTGATGATTACGTTTGCAAGGATCTAATGTAGGTTATGGGGTTTAACTCTTAATTGACATAATTAGTTTAGAGGTTTATTTTTTTATGCTTGATCTATTGATTATATAAACCAAAGGAGTTGTTCTAAGCCCCTGTTTAAGGATCCCCTCAAGTGATAGCTGAGGAGTGTTCTAGGAGTTAAGGATAGTGATCTTTTGGTCTATGAAATTAATATAATGAGAACTTGTCTCATTTTAATCAAAAAATTTCGTTTTGTTTTTGGAAGTGGATATATTGGTTAATTTGCCGAGTGATGGACTAATTATGTTGGAGGAAGCTTGTATTGCTCCCTCGTCTATGTGGGAAAAGCCAATCTCTAGCCCTAAGAATTGGGCTCAAGAGTCTCGGGTTTAGAAAGTCATCCAAGGCTTAAAAGGAATAAGATCCTAAAAGTAGCTTTTTAGACACATGATGTCCTGGTTTAGGAACATGGTGGTTTAAATTGTGAAATGTATGGCAGTTGAAGGTTTTCCAAGACTGCATAAATATACCCTTGGACAAGTTCAAGATTCAACTTCCAACTATTTCATTTTTTAACAAGTTGCAAACTAATAGTCACATTACTCATTCCATTCCCAACGTCTTACTCAATCTCAAAGAAATTTCTAGTTGTTTGAGATCTGAAAATTTATTAAGAAAAGAAAAAGATCCTAAAAATATTTTCAGTCTGTTAAATGGTTAGTTACAATCTTCAAGATCGAAGTTCAAATAGTGATGTTCTTGAGTAGTTTGAGTACTTAATCTTTGATATTTCATCAAATCCCTATGGGTATGATATCTGGACTTAAAAATCAGATTTACTACTTGTTGATCTATGCACTTGCAATAAAAAGGCCAAGTAGAAGTTTAAATAGTTTAAAAGTGAAAAGAGTATCAACTTGGTTAAGCAACAAGTTTTTGGTGTTGTTGTCGGGGACTCAGCAATAGTCCTTGGTAGCTACGCTTATCAACTTTGGCCTTGCAACAGTAGTGTGACTACTGCATCATTTTTTCCTTTCACAATCTTGAAGTAATTCGATTACTAGTGTCAGTTTGATTTTATCAAGTCGATGCGATTATGTTATGAACAAATCAATGTGAATGGTGGCGTTATTGATCCTATTTTGAACATATCAACCCTACCCCAATTCACTTAATACCTTTTATTAAAGGAGACAAAAAAAATTGTTGTCTACCTTTTTATTTTTCGAGGGTGTTGCCCCTTGACCCCACAAAGGGCTCTACCCCATGACCTCGTAAAGGGTGCTTCCCCTTGACCCCGCCAGGGGAACTACCCTTGGACCTCGAGGAAGCTTCATTGCACAAGCCTTGATTATTATTTTTAATAATAAAGGTTTTAGGGTTTATACAATTGAATATTAGGATATTTAACTATTTGCGTATTATGATACACTTACCCTAATTATTATTTTTATTATTATTAATAATGGAGTTATGGTTTAATGAACTACACTTGAATTTTTGAAATATTATGATTATTGTGTATTTTTATGAAAAATGCATGGTGCATAAACATGGCCCTTAGACCAATGTGGATGTTTTAATTTATGTTTCTATTTATTTGTTTATTTATTTTGGGATATGTAATCTAAATACAACATACATGTCGTTTTTATTTTTTAAGAAATTTTTAGGATCTGTAATTTAAATGCAACCTATGCATCGTTTTTTATTTCTTGTAATTTATTTTTAAGTTATATAGTATATAAACAAGTTGTAAAGAAGCAAGCTGCTTAAGGATGGAGACTAAGATAAATCACAAGAGACGGTAGAGGATGTGATCTTCTCAAACTCGGATTCGATGGTGGAGACCATTCGGCACATTCCAGGAAAATCCATGGAGATGGAGATTTTACCTAGGATTGACCTTTAATCTTCATATTGGCTTATGGAATCAATCTAGTTTTAGGCCATGCTATGACACATTTACTTTATGCCATTATTATATGCATGCATGTGATGATATGTATGGTATGATAGATGAATTATATTTATTCAAATGACGATGTTATATGTTTAAATGGAAGAGTTAAAATATAAATTAAAACACCTCACTTGAAATTAAGTTATAAAATGCCTACCATAATTCTACACTCATCAAGACTTTGATTATCTATATAAGTTATGCCAAAGCAGGGTATGTAGACCATCTTAGTAATACATGACAGATAATGGTGATATCCATATGTATGAATTTGGTGGACTTAACAAGATTATCAAAACGGTTTTGGACCTCGAGCATTAATGGGATTTTAGTTATGACGTGTGATGTCAAGTCCCATGGGAATCCAAAAATTGCATGAGATGAAATTGGTAAAGGGTTACCTACCTAAATAACCAAGCTTTGGGTGATAAGTCAAAGCTTACATAGAATTTGGTGAAATATGGGTCATGGCCCACTAAAGTCCCAAGTGTTGAGATTATTCAATTAATAGAAGACGGTTATTTATTTGATAATATTTAGTGGGAGTAATTTATGCCTCATTTATTTAATTATTGAAATTCTAAAATACTACGCATATGATTTATAGATAATGGCAACAAACAAAACACCTACTTTGAAACTGCGATCAATCCTTGAGAAGGACAACCTCAATGGGACCAACTTCCTAGACCGCCACAGAAACTTAAGAATTGTTCTTATGCAAGAGAGGAAGTTGTATGTCCTAGATGAACCCATTCTTGATGAACCTACAGCAAATGCCCCTAGGGCTCAAAAGGAAACTTATAGTAAGCATCAAACGACTCAGTCGATGTTACATGCCTCATGCTTGCCAACCATGGAATCTGAGCTTCAAAAGAAAATGGTTGGTATGGAGGCATTTACCATGGTGAGCCATCTCAGGGAAATGTTCCAAGAGTAGGCCCGCATTGAGAGGTTTGCTACCCATCAAGGCATTACTTTCCTGCAAAATGGTTTCATGTAGCTCAGTCAGCCCTCATGTCCTAAAAATGAAGGGCTATCTAGATCATCTTGAGAAGCTTAGTCTATTGATTAGCCAAGAGTTTCCCATTGATATCATTCTCCAATCTCTACCTGATGCACATGATGGTTTTGTCATGAACTATAATATGCATAATATGGAGAAAACGATTTCTGAGCTGCATCGGATGCTTAAGACTACTAGCAATGTTCTAATGGTTCAAAAGGGTAAGGGTAAGGACATGAAGAGAAAATGGTTAACTAAGATCAAGGTTAAGGATAACAAGAAGCCCAATCCCAATCCTAATCCTAATCCTAAGGTAAGAAGCCTAAGGCTAGGGAATCAAAGGAGGGCCAATGCTTTTTCTACATGAGCCATGACATTGGAAAAGGAATCGCAAGCTCTATAGGGAAGATCTGAAGAAAAAGGGTAGTAAGAGTACATCTTTAGGTATTTATGTCATAGAAGTCAACTTATCTACTTCTGTTTCTTTGGTATTGGATACCGATTTTGGATCTCAAATTTATGTGAATGTGTAGGGTCTCATAAATAGTATATCGTTGGCTAAAAGCAAGGTGGATCTACGAGTAGGCAATGGAGCAAGAGTTGCTACTTTAGCTATAGGAACTTATTATTTACCTTTGCCTTCGGGACTAGTTTTGGAATTAGATAATTGTTATTATGTTCCTGCTATGAGTGTGAATATTATTTCCATTTTGTTCGACATGTCGATTCTCTTTATTATTAAGAATAATACTTGCTCCATTTATCATGGTGATATCTTTTATTGGGATGCTCACTTATCTTATGGTCTCTATATCCTAAACTATGACAATCCAAATGCAAAGTTAATCTATAACATAACACCAAAAGGTTTAAATCTAATGGTTTAAACACAACCTGCATTCGCATCTTAAGCCCATCAAGATGGACTTTTGCTATATCTATTTGATTTTAATCTTTGAAGTATGTGAATCTTGTTTGCTAGACAAAATCAACAAAGCCCCTTTTACAGGACATAGTGAAAGGACTAATGACTTATTAGGCCTTATACATAGTAATGTATGTGGGCCGATAAGTTCTACTACTAGAAGAGGCTACCAGTTCTTCATTACCTTTACAGATGATTATAGTAGATATGGTTATCTCTATCTAATAAAACATAAAGATGAGTCTTTTGAAAAGTTCAAAACATTCAAGAGGTACAAAACCAACTTGGTAAAAGTATTAAAGCACTTTGAATGTATTGAGATAGTGAATACTTAAGCCAAGAATTTAATGACTATCTTAAAGATTGTAGAATAGTTTCACAATTGACTCCACCATGAACACCCTAATGGAATGGTGTTTCTAAACGGAGAAATATAAAGTTATTAGATATGGTTCAATCCAAATGAGTCAATCAGATTTTCCAATATCCTTATGAGGGTATGCCCTAGAAATTGATGCATTCATACTTAACCCCATTCCACCTAAGTCAGTTCAAAAGACACCATATGAGATGTGGAACTAGGAAGCCTCTCAGTTTGTCTTTTCTTAAGATTTGGGGTTGTGAAGCGTCAGATCTTTAACAAATTAGCATCCAAATCATATAAATTCCTTTTTGTGGGGTATCCTAAAGAAAAAAAAAAAGGATACTAATTCTACAATAGTTCATAGAAAAAAGTGTTTGTTGCTCGAAATGCTATCTTTTTGGAAAAAGAGTTTATATCCAAAGGAACCAGTGGGAGTAAAGTTCATCTTGAAGAAATTCAAGCACCACAAAGAAGCATTGAACCAACTATGGAAACTCAACAAGTTTCATAATATGTTGGTGAACCTGCACAAGTAACACAAGGCCTAAGAAGGTCTGGTAGGATTCGTCAAAATCCCAAGAGATATGCATTTCTTATAACTGATAATCATGATGTGATTCTCATGGATCATGATAAGCCCACATCCTACCAAGAGGCCATATCTAGTCTAGACTCTAATAGATGGCTAGAATCCATGAAATATAAGATGCAATCCATGTTTGATAATCAAGTTTGGACCTTGATTGATTCACCTGATGGTCTAAAGACTATAGGGTGCAAGTGGGTCTTCAAAAAGAAGACTGATATGGGTGGCAATGTGCATACCTTTAAGGCATGATTGGTTGCAAAAGGTTTCAAGCAAACACATGGTATTGACTATGATGAAACCTTTTCACCGGTTGTTATGCTCAAGTCTATCAGAATCCTTTTAGCCATAGTTGTATACTATGATTATGAAATATGGCAAATGGATATCAAAACAACATTTCTTAATGGAAACTTGCCCAAGGATACGTACATGACACAACAAGAGGGTTTTGTCAATCCTAAGAATGTTGGAAAGGTAAACAATGCTTCAAACATCCATTTATGGATTGAAGCAAGCATCTTAGAGATGGAATCTTCGTCTTAATTAAGCAATTAAAGTATTTGGTTTCATCAAAAATGAAGATGAACCTTGTGTTTACAAGAAGGTTAGTGGGAGAGTAATAGTTTTTCTAGTGCTTTATGTTGATGACATCTTACTCATTGGAAATAACATCCCAGCTTTGCATAATGTCAAGTCTTGGCTAGGGAGTTGTTTCTCAATGAAAGACTTGGCGAGGCTGCCTATATTCTAGGCATTAAGATCTATAGAGATAGATCTAAGAGGATAAGTGGCCTAAGTCAGAGTACATATATAGACAAAGTACTGAATAGGTTCAGAATGCAAAAATCCAAGATAAGATTTTTGCCAATGTGTCATGGCATTAGTCCAAGCAAGACTCAATGTCGAACAACACAGGATGAGCGAGATCGCATGAGTAAGATTCCATATGCTTCTGCTATTGGATCTATCATGTATGTTATGTTGTCTGCTAGACCAAATGTGTCACATGCCTTAAGTATGACTAGTAGATACTAGTCAAATCCCGGTGAAAGTCATTGGACAATAGTTAAGAATATCCTTAAATACTTCTGATTCGTGCCACAGTAGGCTGAGCTAAAATCAACAAAATTTATATACACCTAAAAGCTCCTACCATCGCCGTAGTCAAGTTACCGCAAAGATGCTGGTCTACAGTATCTAACACTAGGGATGGGTTTTCATCCTAGAATGATTTACAGTATAAGCGCAAGAAGGTAAGGCTTTCTATTTGGACTTTTTGGATTTTTGTTTCAAAACAGTGGAAGTAGTTTAACTGCCGAGAAATTATAAAAACTGAAAATGAAGTGTGGAAGGGTAACTTTGAAGGTTTAGGTCACTAACTTGGTGTTAGGGCAAAACAAGTGTCCTCTGTTTATCCTCTACTGCATGACAAGCAACCTATACCCCCGGCATAACCTGATCTATGTTAACTAGCAAACCCTCACCCCAACAAAAAACAACTCCTATTTGAGTCAACACAAGTAGCATGCAGCTATGGCCCTTTTCGCTTGAAACCCTAGTATTAAATATCATTTCGTAGGCTCAGAAGACCATTCACGTGAACCACAAGGCATCTAAGAATAAGTATGCACTCGTATCCTAAAGCATGTGAGAGCCACAAATCAACATTCAAAGCTATTCAACCCTAATTTGGAGATGAGGACCATAAATACAAGACTGTGACTTTCAGTACAAGAGGACAACATGCATATGCCCCACAACCAAGCTAGCTTCCTTCCTCCTCAGCAAGAGAGGTTTACCTACATCCTCGAGTTGTCATCCCTGCTAGGGTGCTTTGGAAGCCTAGAAAGTATGCGAGAGGAGAGAGAAGAGAGGAAAATAAAACCCCAATAAAATACTTAGACTTTATTTACAAAAATGAAAACTTACAAATTCTTTCCTCTCTCCCAAATTGTTGCTTTCCCAAAAATTCTCTTTGATTACAAAAAAGTTATAGGTTTATATAGCCACCTCAATACATGAAAATACCAAAAGCTTCCACAAATTTGGCCAAGTTAAAGGACAAGAGAGTAATACACCAAATTTCGTGAGCCTGCTAGCATTAAATACAAAAACATGATTTGAGTGTTGAATCGCTAGACAAGCACTCTCACAGCGAAATCACAAGGCATAATAAATAGGGAAATTTCGCAAGGTTTGGTACTGCTTAGGCTAGCTTAAATTTCATAGCTTAGCTAAATTCTGCGAGTAGCAACATGAAATTTCGCATAGAACAAAGGCTTCCAAATTTAAAACCTCGCGTCTACGAAAATCCACACCTACCGAACTGCTGAATTTCACAACCCCGCGAAATTTTCGCAATCCCAATGGCCCTCGCAGCTTAGCGAAAATTGTCGGGTTTTGTCGATTTTCAACGGCTTTGCCTCCCGTCTCACGCATCAATTTTTCTTCACTTTGCCTTCTTCGCCATTGATTCGGCTGGTCAATGGCCGACACTTGAGTTCAAACTTCATGATTCATCATACATCCCGATATTGAATCCTAAAGTGCGCGAAAAACCCGCAAAAACAAATCTAAAAATATTTCCTAAATGGCATGGGGTGCTACTAAGAAGACTTGAACACTTCATCAGAGAATGATGATGACACGCGTTAAAAGCACTCAAAAACCTATCTAATATGTGGTTCAAAATCGCACTCGGGCATTAATCACACCCCCAACCTAAACGCTGTTAGTCCCTTAGCAATGCAAAAACAAAAAGGAGATGCATGTAGTGATTTTCAAAGTTTATGGGTTTATGTACATATAAACAAAGACCTTAACCGAAAAATGGACACCAAGTTTGAAACCCATACGAAGAGCTAAAACCATACAAGAACAATTTTAGGTCAATATTGGTTCCATGATTTCAACTTGAATTTCCACTAAGTCTAATGGTTCTTTATATAACCAGACATTTAATAAATTGCAAAATTTTGTCCTCCCCAACCTAGCACCGACATGGCCTTAAGTTGTCAACAACCTGGGATAGTGGCTAGTTACACTTTTCTTTCTTTTCAACTATATTGTAGGGATGCAATGCCAAAATTCGGGAGTTCACCAAGTCCGTGTAACTGGGGTCCACCGATGACCTCCCAACCAATTAAGGCTTCTAGGCATCAGTCAAAAAGGATCACTTGACCACTAACCGCAAAGGCTTCACCCCGACCAATGACTTCGAAAATCACACCTATCCACCCATGTAACGAACACTAAATCGATGACTCCCAACCAATTAAGGCTTTAGGGCATCGGGCTTCTCAGTTAAGTTTTCGCCATACACCCTGACCGTGCTCTGTTTCAAGGCAAAACTACCACCTTATTTTTCTTTTTCTCGCTTTTCTTTTTCTTTTTCTTTTTCTATTTGCTTTTCTTTTCTTTTTTCTTTTGAAGACAACATTGGTCTTAAAGTATGGGTAACACAAACTCATTCAGTCGCCAACATGCCTAAGGCCTACTTGCAAATGAAGGAAGTAAACAAATTCACCTCTATTGAAACAACTGAGCGCAGTGTGTGAATTCAGCATAAGGGAGAAATTTTCTCGTTGATCATCGAACCGTAATTGACCAAAAAATTAATTCAAGCATGGAATTTGCTCTAACATAAAGGTGACAAACAGTGCTTCAATTTTCCAACAAAAGCAATTCAATTGTTCAATTGTAGCAATTCAATTGTTCAATTGAAAAGAAAAACAAATATACATGGTAAAAGCACAAAACATGGTATGCAAAAGTTTGTATATATATATACTGAATAGCTTTTGATATAGCCGTGCGGCTAGTACATGCATATCAAAGCTAAACATACAAAAATATCACCGCCTACTATGGCTAATAATACATGAATCCTAATCAAAATTAGCAAAGCGCTTGATAAACTCCGGTAACTATACAAAAATCATAAAGAAACCTAAATCCACCTCACCGTCGCGGGTGGTGGTGGTGGGTCCTAAGTCGGCCGGCCGCTACGCTAACATCCAAATAGGGTCAAAGGCTCGTGGTGGGCCTCTCCTCGACGTAGAACGACAAGGAAGGCTCCGCGCGCCATGATCTCGCTGAAGCATAGAGGACACTGGCCGCCTCCGATCCCCGGGTCAGCTCGTAGTCGCTAGTGAGCAGATGGCATCCATCACACCACTATCTCTAGAGCTGGCATGAATGTACTCGATGAATGGTGTCAATAGATTAGGCCTGAGTATCTCGGGCCGCAGCCGACGATGTGGGGCCTGGATGAGGATTGGGCGTGATATCCGTGGAACCGACCAGATTCGCCAGGGCAGGTATATCATCTCGTATGGTGGTCCTCGCCTCTCCGAATCTCTGGGCATTCCCTTCCCCGGGGTCCTCGTGGTCGTAGCGGAAAGATACGCATAGTCATCACCATTCCACCGGCATGACCTGGGGCACGAACCCCTCATCTCGATCCCGGGCTCCTCCGGGCTGTCAGCTTCCTAATCGAGCAATCGCTCGTAGTCGTGTCGATGGCAAGACTAAACTTCTTCATCTTGTTGACTGATCTCTCCTCGCAATTCCCGACACTTGTTTTCCGCACACCGACCATATTTGAAACAACTTCATAGTTCTTTGATTTTCATTTTCTAGCAACTCATGTTTGTTCAAATGAAAGATGTTTAACTCCAAAGTCATGTTACCAAAGGTTAGTTGCATGACTCCATTCCGGCAATTTATGATTGCATTTGCCGGGCCGTAAATGGTCTTCCTGATGATTGGTACATGATTGTTCACTTCTGTACTGGCTCAAAGGTCAAGCACCATTAAAATTCACGGATAAGAGAATTTGTCTATCTTCACTAAGACATCCTCAACTATCCCCTTAGGGATTTTCACTGATCTATCGGCCAATGAGAGTGTGATATTGGTAGGTTTAAGTCCACCTAGACCTAACTGCTTGTATACTGAATACGGCATGAGGTTCACACTGGCTCCTAAATCAAGCAATGATTTCTCTATGCAATTCCCACCAATATTGACTGAAATTGTGGAGATCCCGGATCCTCAGACGGATGCAGTATTTGCTTTGATTATGGCAATCGACTTGTTCAAGGAGAAATGCCTCTCTTCTCTCAATGCCTAATCCCTTCTTGATTGTGCAAAAGATCTTTCAAAAAATTTTGCATAAGCAGACTTGTTTTAATTATGTCCAATGTAGGTATGTTAACCTTCACTTGCCTTAGGACCTCTAAAATGCCTGCTTGCTGAGATGCCTTCTTCTTACCTCTAAGTGCTTGTGGAAATGGAGGTGGTATGCTGTATTTCATTGAATCCTCCTTTAGGAGAATATGCTCAGATTGCAATTCTTCTCCCTACCTAAGTTCTTCAACAGGTTTTGGCATAGGTTGATCAACCTCTTTTCCACTCCTCAGGGTGATTATAGCCTTAACTTCATCCATTCCTGAATTGTTGGATGACCCCACCTCATGAATTCCTCGATTTGGAAGTGTTTGTGATGGAAACCTCCCTTTCTTGTATCTCTAGCAACTTGTTGATCTCGTGATTGAATACCGTAGGTTGTCAATTTTCTGGCTCGAGATTGCTCAAGCCCATCTATTCTCTTATTCAAAGGTACTTTCTATTGCAGATCAATCTCAGGCTAGCCAAGATATTAATCTCCTTTTTGTTCCTCAACAAAGTTGCCTACCACTTCTACTAAAATTCAATATGGCTTGCTCCACGAGATTTAGGATGGTGGTGGCTGTGGTCGGTATGGGTACCAAACTGAGGCTCACTCGCATGCTGTGGTCAGGGTCTCCATGCAAGGTTGTGGTGATTCCTCTAATTGAATTGCAGGTATTACCATATGGAGCATTGGATTGTTGTGGCTTGTATTGTCCTTACGTTGTTTGCACATTCTCGACATCAAATCCTTCAACAATGGCAGCCATAGGACACTGCTCTATCATGCCAGAGGGGATTGAAATTAGGTGCAAGGATCGTGTGTGCGGTGGATTTTCGCTACTACATGCACATCATGGAGCCTTTTCCTTCAAGCCCCTCCACCTTCCTCAGCTGTCGAAATCCTAGCTTTCATTTCTATATCCCTTCGGCTGTATAAATCCCTCCTGGGGTCATTAAGGGCCTCATTGTTTCCCAATTCTCTAGTGGTTAGGCTCATCCCAACCCTAGAAGCCACCATGCAATTTAAAAATCCATGGCTTCGTCAGATGCTTACTCGTAAAGTCTCCTCCACACATGGTTTCCAAAAGCTGCCTCATGGCAGGAGACATACCACCATAGAAGTGGTTCACCAACATCCAAGTGTCAAACCCATGATGTGGGCATGCACTTATAGTCTCCATAAATCTCTCCCAACACTGATAAAACCTCTCACCATCATGAGCTGCAAAGGTGTAAATTTGTCTCTTCAAATTATTAGTCTTATGAGCACTGAAGAACTTCTTCAAGAATTCACCGCAGCCTCACCTTCACCACGGTTCTATGGCCTCAATGAGTCGGTGCCACATCTGGCCTTGTCCTTTAGAGTCAATGGAAATGCTTTCAGCTTTAGCAAATCCATGTCCATCATACCTCCTTAAAGGTGTAAACCTCCCTCAAAAATCCCTAATATGAGTGTATGATTTTCATTTCCATACCATGATATGTGGGGAGAGGGGGTACAACATGGCCTCATCGCTACATTTCTCGCCAGGAGGAATGATACAGGACGGGTACAATTTGGGAGGGTGGATGTGATCCTCATGGTTCTATAGGTCATTGATCTCATCAGTTCCGTGCTGACTCAAGGTTCTTCTGTGCAATGGATCCATGGTATCGTGTGTATATCAATTTCACCGGACCGAAGTCAGGTTGTGTACCTCCTATGCGCCTCCCGAAGTTCTCCGTCCCAAAGATCGTATAATACCAATCGTGTTACAAAATTTAGAGACAACAAAGGCAACTACAGAGTCAAAAGATTAAAGTTAAATAACAAAAATTAAAACTAATCAATGAAAATCAAACAAAGGTGCCATTACAAAGTGTCGAAAACCGGTAGTTCCCCGCAACCGGTTACAAAAAAGAGGTAGTGGTTACCTTAACTCGTGATGTCGATCACAAGTACACCTTCAACTTTATCATTCGTAGTTTGGCACCATCCCCTAGAATCGCGCCATTTGATTCGCGCCACAAAGAGGTCGAGCTAAATCAACAAAATTTATATACACCTAGCTTCCTACCATCGCCGTAGTCAAGCTACTGCAAAGATAAATGTTCCAGGTCGAACACTGGGATGGGTTTTCATCCTGGGGAATGATTTGCATAAGTGCAAGAAGGTAAGGCTCTATTCGACTTGATTTTTGTGTTTCAAAACAAGCAAAGTAGTTTAATCGGGCTGAGAAATTATAAAACTGAAAATGAAGCGTGAAAAGTTAATCTTTGAAGATTTAGGTCACTAACTTGTTGCTAGGAAAACAAGTGTCCTCTGTTTTATCCTCGCTGCTATGACAAGCAACCCATAGTCCCGGGCATAACCTGATTCATGTTTAACTAGCAAACCTCACCCTAACAAAAAACAACTCCTATTCGAGTCAACACAAGCAAGATGCGCTACGGCCCTTTTTCGCTTTGAAACCCTAGCATTAAATATCATTTCGAGGCTCAGAAGACCATCTAATGAACCACAAGCAGACTAGTTAACAAGTATGCACTCAGATTCCAAAGCATGGAGAGTATTGGCCAAATCAATAACATTCAAAGCTATTCAACCCTCAATTTGAGAAGACGAGGACCATAAATACAAGACTGGTGGACTTTCGCAAGACAAGAGGACAAACATGCATATGCCCCACCACCAAGCTAGCTTCCTTCCTCTTCAAAAAGAAGAGGCTTAGCCAAGCATCTCTTGAGTTGTCATCCTCAAGAGGGGTGTTTGGAAGCCTAGAAAGTAAGGGAAAGAGGAGAGAGAAGAGAGGAAAATAAAACCCTAAATAAAATACGAGACTTTATTTACAAAAATGAAAACTTACAAATTCTTCTCTCCCCCAAATTGTTGCTTCCCAAAATTCTCTATTGATTACAAAAAGAGAGGGGTTTATATAGGCCACCCATGAAAATACTCCCAAAAAGCCTACAAATTTACAAGTTAAAAGGACAAGAGAGTAATACACCAAATTCCTCGAGTCGATTAGCATTAAAATACAAAAACATGACGAGTAAGGTGCTGAATTTTTCGCTTAGGGAGTGAAGAATTTCGCTAGGTAGCTTAAATCACAAAGGCATACGAAAAATAGGAAACTCGCTAAGGCTTCAGTACTGCTTAGTTACGTAAATTCCAGCTTAGCGAAATTTCGTGAGTAGCGAAATCATGAAATTTCGCTAGGAACAAGGCTCAGCTTTAAAAACTCCGGTGTCTAGCTTAAATCCACACCTCTACCGAACTTGCGGGGGCCTCGCTAAAACTCCGGCGAAATTTCGCAATCCCAACGAAATTTTCACGTGCTTGGCGAAAAATTGCTCTGCCACGATTTTCACCGGCGGCTCTGCCTTCACTGCATCAATTTTTCTTCACTTTGCCTTCATATTTTCATTGATTGGTCGGTTGATGGCCGACACTTGAGTTAAACTTCATGATTCATCATACATCCCAATATTGAACTTCTAAAGTGGCGCAAACCCGCAAAATGCCCAAAAATACTTAAATGGTATAAGTGCTACTAAGAAGACTAATCACTTCAATCAGAGAATGACATGATTAATGCGCAAAAAGCACTCAAAACCTATCTAATATAGGGTTCAAAATTGCACTTTTTGGGCATTAATCAACTTCTAAAGATCTAAGGATGCATTCTTACTTTATGGAGGACGTGAATATGAGCTAATTGGAAATGGTTACACTAATACTAGCTTCTAATCTGAGAAAGATGATTTCATATCGCAGTCGAGTTTAGTTTTTTTTTTTTTAATGGATGTGCTATTAGTTGGAAAAGTTCAAAGCAAGGCATCGTAGTCGATTCTACTAAAGAGACTGAGTATATAGCTGCATCATTAGTAGCTAAGGAGGTTGTTTGGATCAAGAAGTTCATCATTGGACTTGGAGTGGTTCCTAGGATCTTGAATCCAATGGACCTATTTTGTGATAATAATAGGGTCATGGCACAGGTTAAGGAACCTAGATCACATCAGAGATCCAAACACATACTCAGACATTTTCATCTCATCCGAGAGATTATTGAGAGAGAGGCGATGTCAAGATATGCAGAGTATCTACCAATGACAACATTACAAATACATTGACTAAGCCACTCCCACAAGCAAAGCATGAGGGTCATATTAGGTCAATGGGTATTATATACATGTCAGATTGGCCCTAGTGCAAGTGGGAGATTATTAGTGATGTGTCATAGGGAAATATTGTGTTATTACTTTCATATGTCAATAATAAAGAGGCATTTTCACTATCATCTTATGTTTCTAATTTGGTAATTTACTCCATGAATAGTTGATTCCACTCATGGTCTTCAAGTGTGTGACTTGATAGTAGAATCCTAGACTTGACATGGAATACTATTCTAAATTGTCCTTGGTCATTCATTATTGATGGAGCAATTATGAATTAAGACTAGTATGGAATATGACTGATGATCATGTTCTACTGATCATGGATGTGTGATATTAAGTCAACACATAAGTACATGTTGGTGAACATTGTATTGGACAGGCCTACTATGAGAATACTACATGGATTACAAGTCATAAGTAATTCTCATCATAGTGATGTCTTCTTTTTTATCCTTCGACCTGACATCACCATATGTCCTCATGAGTGAGCTCTTGTGTTTCACTACGCTCTCAACATCACCACAAAAGTGGTAATACAAACTATTGTTGGACATAAAATAAATCATGAAGAGGGACATGAGAGGGTGAAAGGGATTTGTCCCTCTTTTTATAGAGATATCCATGGTCTTATCGACATGTGAGACTAGAAAATGCATGATCGTACTCAAATGAATTAATAAGGGTTATTAATGTCATTTGTATTATCAGTTTGCATGGAGGTCGAGAAATTGCATGATTAAACTTTACAAGAGTGACTTAGTCCATGCCTTGTGTTCGATCAGGATATCGAGTGACAAAGGGACAACAACATTCACTATGGATTAGGTTACGTCGGACTATGGAAATCCACATAATTGGGGTGGTCATAATGCCTTGCTAGAGGGTGCTTATGATTTGTGAGCTCGGAATAGGTTCTAAGCCCACTACCAACGTTATGTGGACCTATAAGTTCGCACACTTAGAATGGGCTGGAAACCAGGCCCTGGCTTAAATTAGTATTTAAGCCAAGGGGTCTCCTCATGATTCGTTCGTTCGTTCTTTCATAGAGAGAGGTAGCTAGGGTTTCGTGAGACACAACTCTGTGCTAGCACACTCGTCTCTCTCAAGGTTTCCAGGAGGCGCATTCGTGTGGATAGCTGTAGAGGGTGCGAGCAATCTTACTACACCTTTTTCTTTGATGAAGAAGATCTTCGCACGCATTTGAGACAACAAAGGAAGGACTTTTCAACTCAAAATGTATTCTTCCATCCTTAAACATCTAATCGAATCACATGGTTCCCTGGTTGGGTTAGGACACAAGAATTTTTTGTTTTTCCGCTGCATATGTATGTTCTATAGCCCCAAGAAACCCAACACTTGCATCATTGCCATGTCGAAACTATCATCTACATTTGAATAGTTATCCATATGATTGTCTCAAAGAAGGTCTTGGATGTGACTACTCTTACCAAGCATCCACATGTTAAATCTAATCATCACCATGATTACAATTTATGATATCTACTACTTAATCCAATCAAGAAGTATAACATGTGTTAGTCTATCTAGATCAAAATGTCTGGTTCTTGTTGATCCTATGACTATGGATAATTTAGATACTAATATAATTACACAATATTAGGAATCTCATTATCATGATCTCATCATGATTTCCTTTATGTTATGTTATGTATCATGGACTTCATTAATTGATTCAAGATCAATATCAATTCATAAAGTAAATGAATATCAAATTAATGAAGATGTGTTTTATTAATTAATATAAGTTGTACAAAAAGTGCTAAAGCTATTAATTACCTTTAGAGCATTTCTCCAACATTAACTTAATGTTATTTCATCTTTTATGGCTTTTTGGGAGTTGGTATTTGTGTTTATATCGATGTATTGTTAATTTGAATTAAAATTATATTTTTTCTTTACAGAAAAAAAAAAAAAAAAAAAAAAAAAAAAACTTAGCTTGAAATTAAAAACAAATGTTCAAAGAAAAAAGTTGATTGACATTTTTAAGATTTAAGTTTCCTTTTTCTTAAAGAAAAATTGGGTTTGGTATGTTACATTTAGAACTAATTTTATTATATTTCAAATAAGAATTCCTAAATTTTTATACATGTGGAAGGACATCTGTTATTAGTACTACTACTACTATTATTATTATTATTATTATTTAATAAATTCACGGCCCAGTATGGTTAATGCCTAGCTAGCTCATAATAAAGTCCGGATGGCGCTACATGACCTGTCCGGCCCAGTATGGTTAATGCCCAGCTAGCTCATAATAAAGTCCGAATGGCGCTACATGACCTCGGTCTCTACTAAGATGGTTAATGCCTAACTCGCTCGTAACAGTCCGACGGCGCTTTACATGATCTCGTCCTCGCCTGCAAAGCATGGCACGCCCAAATTGGCTCGTAATAAAGTCCTGACATGCCATGACCTATCCGACCGGGCATGGTTAATGCCTAGCCGGCTCGTATCAAAGCCCAAGGTGCTACATGACCTGGCCCAAATTTAGCATGGTTAATGCCCATTGCCTTCGGGACAGTCCAGATGGCACTACATGACTTGTCTGACCCAGTATGATTAATGCCCAGCTAGCTCAAAATAAAGTCCGGATGGCGCTACATGACCTGTCCGGCCTAGTATGGAGCACACCAAATCGACTCAGATCAAAGTCCGGATGGCTACATAATGACCCGGGTCCCGCCCAAGATGGTTAAAGCCCAAATTGCCTAGAATAAAAGTCCTGATGGCGCAACATGACTTGGTCTCCACTTGAAGATGGAAGCACGCCTACCGGCCGTAATAAAGTCCTGGATAGCGCCACATGACTGGGCCCGGCCAACATGGTTAATGCCCACCGCTCGACAAAGTCCGGGATGACGCCATATGACTGCTCGCTCAAAGATGGTTAATGCCCAATCGGGCTCAAAAATAAAGTCCGATGGCGCCATAATGACCGTCCGGGCTTAGTATGGTGCCAATGCTCATTGCTCAGACTAAAAGTCCAAATGGCGCTTAATGACTGGTCCCACCAGCGATGGTTAATGCCCGGGCCGCCTTTAATAAAGTCTCAGATGGCTTACATGACCTGGGTCCCGGCCTAGTATGGTTATCGCCCAACTGCTCATAATAAAGTCCCGACGGCGCATGACTGGTTCGACCCAAAGATGGTTAATGCCCAAATTGTCGCATCAGAGTCCGATGGCGCTACATGACATGTCCAACCCAGTATGGCTAATGCCCAATCGCTCGGGACAAAGTCCCGATGGCAACTACATGACCGGGGTCCGGCCAAAGATGGTTAATGCCCGGGCCAGACAAAGTCCTGATGGCGCTACCGGGCTCGTCCCGCCCCAAAGATGGTATGCCCGCCTGGTTCACATCAGTCCGGAAAGGTTGATGTCCTATATGGCCTAGTATGGTTGATACCCAACTGGTTCATTTACTGCCGACTTAGCTCTATGTCGTCCCGGCACTTCCTACCGTCGACTTCTCGCCCAAAGCCTTCCGGGCACTTTCTTTAATGTCATACTTCCATTTGCCGTCCAAAGACTTCCTTAATATCATACTTCTGGCTCTAAGTCATCTGGCACTTACTTAATGCTAGACTTGTGGCTTTAAGTCGTATGACAATTTCTAAAAGCCGTCTGGCACTTTCTTAATGTCAGACTTGTGGCTTTAAGCCGTCTAAAATTTTCTAAAAGCCATCTGGCACTTTCTTAATGTCATACTGCTCCAAACTATCCGGCACTTTCAATGCCCAAATTAGTCAGAGATTATGATTATCGCTCAAAAGTGCTATTTTGAACCCTATTCTTAATAGGTTTTGAGCGCCAGGTACTCAATTGTTATAATTAACCCAATTGACATGTCTGTGTCCCTATCACTTCCGACAGACCTCGAGGTCGTTGTGAGTTTCCTTGGCAGAATCAAGCCAAATTATCGTGTCAATCCAATCATAACCAAAGTCAGTTGATTTTCATCAATTTCATATGGTTTTCTATCAATTTAAACAAGCCGAATGAAGAATATCAAAGCTTGGAAGTTAAATGGAACAAGCAGTAAATGGGGAATGTAGCAATGGAACAAGAGTGGTGAATGTAGAAATTCGCTACGCCGATAATTTCGCTATGATAGTGCTCATCATAGCTAGTAGTCAGGCATAGCTTAAAAATTTCAATTTTCGCTATGTCCGTATTTTCGCTATGATACTAATTTTCGCTTATCATAGCTACCTCGCTATGATAGCGAAATTCACTCGTGCATAGCTTAAATTTTTCGCTCCTCGCTTTTGTGTTTAAACGACTGCTTTGGTTTTTCTCCTTTTCTACCTCACTGTAATTTTGTTGCTTCATATTGTTTTGTAATTTCCTCTCTTCCTCGAGCATATATAAGCCTCAACTGTAACAAATGACAATCAATCACTTCATAATAAATTTCCTTGAGAAGCTAGCCTCCCCTGCTTCCCGTCGCTTCATTTTCGCTCTCTTTTTCTATTTTTCGTTGCCAAACACCCTCCAAGGATGACAACTTAGAGGATGAGCAGCTAAAACCCTTCCTCCTTGAAGGGGAAGGTCAGCCGTGCGTGGATCTCGACTACCGGAGGTCCTCTCGTTTCTTCACGCCAGTACCTAATGGGCCGCTGCTTGTGTTCTCCCTTAACATTAGGTTTAGATCCCTTCGATTCACGCTTGAATGGTCAAGATTGCAATCTTTAGTGCTCATTTGATGCTTATTACTGGATCTTGTGATGTTCATTAGTTACCATTTATTTCCCATTGTAATGTGAATCAAGGCGACTCGTTTGAACTGACTGAGAACATAAATGGCCAGTGAATGCCATTTTCAAAAGGAAAATTTTTGTGGTTGGTTTATAGTTATCGAAGACTTGCTCTGGGAGATGACTATATGTCATCCTCCCCAACGCGAGGAAATGACCCTGAGGACCCCTCAGTTGCCCTAGAATCCTAAGCCCAATAGCCTAACACTTCAAGGGGTTCTATTTTACATTTTTTTTTTTTTTTTTTATTTTCAGCCTGTGAACCATCCTTGGGTCCCCCGTTTACTCCAAAACCTTAAAATCCAAATTTAATTCACCATTACTTCACTCAACCATTTCATCAAGAAAACTCATCCCCGTGTTCTAATTTAAGACCACTATAATCGTACGTTTGACTACCAAGTAAATAGGAGGGAACTCTAGATATAAATTTTCATGATTCCCTATCACCCCACTGCAGGCACGAATCAAAATGGCGCCGCTGCTTCGATGGTGCCTTCAAGTGTGAATAGATGATCATGTTTTAACACTTTGCATCCTCATCACAAGTTTTGGTGAATTTCTTTTATATTTCATTATCTTTTTTTTTTTTTTTCATTTCATAAAAAGAAAAAAATGTTGTCAGATCGTTGGTTGCCCCGCTACGCAGAATCCATTTTTCGTGATCAAAAATTCCTCTCAAGGCAAGCAATACAGTTATGGAAAATCGACAGATCAAATGGAAGAGGGAGAACAATATAGTGAATATTTAGTGGAAAGAAACCCTAGATCATACATGTCAATGAGGGATTACAGGAACCTTCCATGGCAGTGGCAACAACCTGTAGAGAGAAATCCAAACCCACCTAGATCCATGAGTGACTATAGAGACCAATGGATGAGTGCACCTCCTGGCATTGGTGCCCCACAAGATACCTCAACTCCTCACCCACCACAAATCCACCACACTAATTCTCCGCTTGAGCGTGTGCCATTCTCGACCTTTACCAAACTAGTGGGTGATGCCGTGGGTAGGTTCCAAAAGGGAATTCAATGCCCAATTGAGCCAAAATCCATGCCGTGGAGAACCCTCTCGGAACAAAAATTATGGTTTCAAAGTGAAATGGGCCGCAATTTAACAAATTAGCAATGTCCAATTTCAAAGCTCGCTTCACAGCTGATCAAAAAGTGGGAAGAGAGTCAAGATAAGAGTGCCTAAGTGGCACCACGGGCGGAGGAGCCGTGTTCACGCAGCCCACAAGAAGGCCTCGGTAGAAAATTTTGAATCCCCTCGGGCCAGCCATTGTCTCGTCAGGAGAAGAAGGAAGCAACCTCCCCATTGTTGACTGAGGATAGCAGTGGACAGGAAACAGTGGGAGGGACCCAAGAGCCTATCATTCAATCAATTCCCATGAAACTGAATCCAAGTGCCACTGCCCAAACCACCAAATGCCCACCCGCGCAGCCCTCCACTCCACCAAGTTTATATTCCCGCCTCTACACCGCACCACCCGCTCCCAAAGCCAAGTCCTAACCCATCACCCGTCGCCATGCAAAACTTCAAGAGATTAGTGGCCTCGGTACGCACTTGCCACTACATCAAAGACACAAGCAAATACTCCATCATATTGCATACACGGTTAGTTCTAAAAGCCGGTCGATTCGGGAGCAACACCCGAACCCAGATTTAAGCTCCACCAGCCCAAACAGCCTCCGTACCTAAGGAAGTGGCCTCAAAGTAGCCACGCCTCCCTCACTTTTTGTTTTAATTTTTCTTGCTTTGTTTTATTTTATCGTATTTATTTTGATTTCATTAATTTTTCTTCTTAGATTTTCTCTACTTTTAAGTTAATTTTGTTTTTATTAATTTTCACTTTTCTAATTTTTCTTAATTTTTATGGTATTAATTAAGTAGCTGAAATTTCAAGTCCTGGATTGAAGACTTAGCAGAATGAAGAAATGGGAGCAGAAAATTTCACATAAAGATAGCGAAATTCAGAATGACAGCGAAATTCAAGTAGCCCATAGCTTAAAATTCTCGCAAAGGGCAAATAAATTAAATTCAAGCAAGTGATAGCGAAATTTCGCTAAGCCAGCTTAAAAACTCCAAAATTTCAAACTACAAGACAAAAATAGCCAACAATGTGTAAGTGAAAAAATAATAAAAAAATAAAAAAATAAAAAAAAAACGTTTGTTTTTTATTTTATTTTTATTTTTATAAAAAAAATTAAAAATTAAAAAAAAAAATTTTTTTATTTAATTTTATAAAAAAAAATTTATTTTAATAAAAATCGTTTTATATATATATATATATATATATATATATATATATATATATATATATATATATATATATATATATATATAATGTTTTTTTTATTTTATTTTTTTATTTTTATTTTTATTTATTAATTTTTTTCAAAAAATAAAAAAAATAAAAAATTTTCTGATAATGCAATTTTTCAAGCTAGCTTAAAATCGCTAGCATAGCTTAAAATTTTCGCTATGGGCCCCACTTTGACCTCCACCTTGTTTCGCTCATAACTTTTTCATCCTAACCTCGTTTTCAGCGCTCTTTATAATCGTTGGAAAGCTTAGAGAGTGTAGAATCCAAATATGGCCAGAAAGAACACTTTAAAATTTTTATGAATGTGCAATTTTCTAAAATGTCTAACCGGGTCACTTTTTTCTCTCTTTCTTCTCCCAACTTGTTTATTTGAAGCCCAAACTGAAATAATATGCTGGGTTTGGCTGAAACATGTCTCCTCATCCATCAACTATCACATCCATCAGAGTAACACTCCTTCCCTATCTTTCCAATCCGAGCCCCATTTAGACACCGAGATGTTTTGGGTCTGTGGGAGAAGCAATATGAGCGGTTTTTGCACTTATATTTTGTTACTATTTTGAGCAAGCCCATTTTGTGATGTGTTCTGGCTTGCTGGTTCCATTTCTATAAAGTTGTTATAATATACAGCCTTTACTTCTTTTCTCAAAATTTGGACCCATTTGCAAACTAAAAATTTTACAGAGCCATTTGTACTTCATGCTTTAAAAAATTTAAACTTCTCATTCAATTCTATTGGATGTTGTATTGGTTCCATGCCTAATTGAGCGATGATTAGTTGAATTCTCACGCTTAACCTTTTTCTTCCAACTTTAGCTAACCACAATCGAAAGCACATTAGGGTTTCAATGATAGGTCGTAAAAAACTCAAGAACCTCCTTTACTTGGCGATAACCTACCCTAGTTTCATTGATCGCTTTTATAGTTAAGGACCCATGTGGAAAGAAGGCCAATGCGTCTTCGAAAAAAAAAGAAAAGAAAAGAAAAAGAAAAGAAAAAGAATAAATATTGCAATGCTTTGCCTTGAAACCCGAGCACGATCCGAGGGGTATATGGCGAAAGCCTTTTAGTCTCTGCCCTAAACCTTCACTGGTCGGGAGTCACCGACTCTAGTGTTCGCATGGGTGGATGGGTGGAGCTAGTGAGTTGCAGGTGCTGGAGCCCCCTCGAAATCATTCAAGTCCCGGTGAAATCCGAAGAGAGTTTGTGGTCGAAAGATCCTTATGACTTTACGCCCTAAGCCTTAATCGGCTGGGGAGTCATCAGATCCCCGTTACGGACTTCTCGTGTCGATCGCACGCACTCTACAACGCAAAAAGAATTGTGGAATAAGAGGTGGGTCCCGATCTATTTAGGTTGGTTAGCATGCTGGTCATGGTAGTAGCTAGTTGGGGAGAGTGCTTAGCAGCTTATCACAGAGCTAATCAAATAAACACTTAGATTTTCGTGGAAGCCGCTGATTTGATCGAGATGGACTCTTTTAATACTCAATTTTGTATAACATTCATTCTTCATGATAGTTATCGATTGACTGCATTGATTATTCTTTACTTAGTGGTTAGCATTACTCATCCACAACCTTTTGAAATATAATTTTTGTGAACGTTATTTTGCTATAGTTTTATATGTATTTATTATTTTCTTCCTTGCATTGCTACGAACTAGCAATGGTAAGGGGGTGGGTGATTAGTGCCCAAAAAGTGCTATTTTTCAACCCTATTTTTAATGGGTTTTGAGTGCTTTTGTGTACTCAATTGTTATAATTAACCCACCTGATAATTCAGGTCCCTATCGTACTTCGATTGCATTCCGAGGTCAAGCTAGAGCCTGGCAGGAACTGAAGCCAAATTATCGTGTCAATCCAATCATAACCAAAGGTTGATTTTCATCAATTTCATATGGTTTTCTAATAATTCTAAACAAGTCGAATGAAGAATATCAAAGTTTGAAGAAATGAACAAAGCCATAATGTGGAACAGCTTTACCGGAACAAAGAGTGTGAACAATGCAGAAATTACATGCTTGATAATTTCGCTATGATAGCGAAATTCACTGTGCATAGCGAAATTTTCTACTCCTGTTTTTGTGTTTAAACGACTCCGTTTTGGTTTTTCTCCTTTCTACCCTCACTGTAATTTTGTTGTTTCATATTGTTTTGTAATTTCCCTTCTTCTAAGCATATATGTTTCCCGGGCCTCAGAATAAATGACAATCAATCACTTGAGACAATTTTGGGAGCAGTTTCTCACCTCCCGCGTTTCCCCGCCGGCTTCATTTTCGCCCTTTCTTTTTCTATTTTCTGTTGCCAAACACCCTCCAAGGATGACAACTTGGAGGATGAGCGGAACCTTCCCTCCTGAAGGGAAGGCCGCCGGGCGTGGATCCGGCCACCGGAGGTCCTCCGGTTTCACTCAGTACTCACCGCCGCCGTCTCAGGTACCCTCCCTTTAACATTAGGTTTAGATCCCCTTCTCGGACCACGCTGAATGGTCAACGACTTGGTAATCTTTTAGTGTCCATTTGATGCTTATTACTAGATCTTGTGATGTTCATTAGTTACCATTTATTACCCATTGTAATGTGAATCAAGGCGACTCGTTTGAACTGACTGAGAACATAAATGGCTAGTGAATGCCATTTTCAAAAGGAAAATTTTAAGGTTAGGTTTTATAGCTAAATGAAGATCCAGTTCAGGAGATGACTATATGTCATCCTCCCCAACGCGAGGAAATGACCCTGAGGACCCCTCAATTGCCCTAGAATCCTAAGCCCAGTAGCCTAACACTTCAAGGGGTTCTATTTTACTTTTTTTTATTTTATTTTCAGCCTGTGAACCATCCAACTCCCCTGTTTTTACCCAAACCTTAAAATCCAAATTTAATTCACCATTTTTGACTTCACTCAAATCATTTGTACGAAGAAAACCCATCGCCGCAGCTCCGACTTAGACCAGGCTTATATCAAAGAGTTTAATTACCGCAAAGTAGGAGGAACTTAGGATATAAATTTTGTTGATTCTGGATCACCCTACTGTGGCACGAATCAGAATAAAGTCCGGATGGCGCTACATGACATGTCCGGCCCAGCATGGTTAATGCCCAACTAGCTCATAATAAAGTCCGGATGGCGCTACATGACCTGTCCAGCCTAGTATGGTAAATGCCTAGTCAAGTTCAGACAAAGTCCTAGATTCATTTACATGACCCCAGCCCGACCCAAAGATGGTTAATGCCCAACTGGCTCATAATAAAGTCCGGATGGCGCTACATGACCTATCCAGCCCAACATGGTTAATGCCTAGCTGGTTCAAAATAAAGCCCGTATAGCGGTACATGACCTGTCCGGCCCAGCAAGGTTAATGCCCAACTGGCTCAAAATAAAGTCCGGATGGCGCTACATGACCTGGTCCGCCAATACGTAGCACGCTCACCGGCCGAATAAAGTCTAGATGGCGCTACATAACCCGCTCCGGCACCCCGTGACGGTTAATGTCTAGTCAAGCAAGAATAAAGTCCTGATGGAGCTAATGCCCCGTTTCCTACTTCTGTTAATATGGTTAAGGCTCCAACTGCTCGTACCAAAGTCCCGATGGCGCTAATGTCTGTCTGTGCCCCAAGATATCGATGCTCACATAAGACTAAAGTCCCGGATGGCTTAAATGCCTTATCCGCCCCAAAGATGATCAACGCCTAGTTGGCTAGACAGTCCCGACTGCGCCCCTCCCTCCGCCCTGCATGGCTAATGCCCAACCTACTTCGACTAAAGTTCACTGGGCGCTTAACGCCCTATTCGCTCAAGATGGCTAACGTTCAACTCCGGCCAGATTAAAGTCTGATGGGCGCTTAAATGCCCGTCCGACCCAAAGATGGCTAATGCCCGCTAATCCCGCACTAAAGTCTGATCACACTAGAATGTTTTATTCGACCGCAGATGGCTAATGCCCAAATGGCCAGATTAAAGTTCTGATAACAAGAATGTTTCGATCCCACAAGATGGCTAATGCCCAGCTGGCTCAAAGTAAAGTCCGGATGGCGCTAAATGCTCTATTTGGCCCAACATGGCTAATGCCCGGCTGGCTCAAACTAAAGTCCGGATAAGGCTAAATGCCCTATCTGGCCCAAGATAATGCTCAAACGGCCTAAATTAAAGTCCCGATATAAGCAAATCTCATATCTAAATGCAGATGGACGGCTTCCAGCAGCCCCAATACAAAGTCCGTATGGCTCCCATTACACTGTCCGGCCCAACATGTGGATGCCCAAATTTGTCTCATTACTAAGTCCGGAAAGGTTGATGTCCTATCCACTGGCATGACGATGCCCACTGCCTGGAAGATAAAGTCCTGTGATGGTGCTATTCGTCCCGTCCTACCCAAAGATGGATGCCCAGCTTTGTTCATTACTAAGTCTGTGAAAGGTTGATGTCCTATCCCACAAAGATGGTTGATGCCCAATTTAATTCATTTAATGCCGTACTTAAATTTCAAGGTCGTCTAGCACTTCCTTAATGCCAAACTTCTTGCTTCAAGCTATCTGGCACTTTCTTCATGCCAGACTTCCGGCTCTAAGCCGTCTGGAACTTCCTTAATGCCAGAATTCCGGCTCTGAGCCGTCTGGCACTTTCTTAATGCCAAACTTGTGGCTCTAAGCCGTCTGGCAATTTCTAAAAGTGGTCTGGCACTTTCTTAATGCCAGACTTGTGGCTCAAAGCCGTTTGGCACTTTCTTAATGCCAGACTTGTGGCTCGAAGCCGTCTGGCACTTTCTTAATGCCAGACTTCCGGTTCCAAGCCGTCTAGCACTTTCTTAATGTCAGACTTCCTGCTCTAAGCCGTCTGGCACTTTCTTAATGGCGACGTCCCGCCTAAGCCGCCCGCACTTCCTTAATGCCGACTTGTGGTTCAAGTCGTCGACACTCTCTTAATGCCGACTTTGGCTCTAAGTCATCCGCACTTTCATCGTCAAACTTATGGCTCTAAGCCGGGCTCGAAATTTCTAAAAGTCGTTCCGCACTTTTCAAAACACTGCACTCTAGCCTAAGTCATTCGGGCATTTTCTTAATGTCAAACTTATGGCTCTAAGCCGTTTGGCACACCCTTAATACCAGACTTCTAGTTCTAAGCCGTCTGGGGCCTTTTTAATGCGAAACTTATGGATCTAAGCCGTTTGGCACATCCTTAATGCCAGACTTCTGGCTCTAAGCCATTTGGCACTTTCTTAATGCCAAACTTATGGCTTTAAGTCGTTCGGCACATCCTTAAATGCCAGACTTCTGGCTCTAAGCTGTCTGGCACTTTCTTAATGCCAGACTTATGGCTCTACGTCTGGAAATTTCTAAAAGTCGTCTAGCACTTTCTTAATGTCATACCTTTGGCTCCAAGCCATTTGGCACTTTATTAATGCCGCGCACTTCCACTTCGTCGCTTGACACTTCCTTAATGCTAGACTTTGGCCTAAGTCTCCGCACTTTCTAATGCCAAACTGAGGAGCCTAAGACGTCCGGGCACTTCTAAAAGTCGTCTGGCACTTTCTTAATGCCAGACTTTTGGTTCTAAGCCGTCTAGCACTTTCTTAATGCTAGACTTCCGGCTCTAAGCCGTCTAGCACTTTCTTAATGGCGCACGTCCTGGGCCCCAAGCCGTTCCGCACCCCTTAATGCCGACTTGTGGTTCAGCCGTCTCTGACACTTCCTTAATGCCGCACTTCGCCTCAAGTCAGTTCTGGCACCTTTCTTAATGTCAACCAGGCTCTAAGCCGTCCCGGGCACTCTATAAGTCGTCTGGCACTTTCAAAAGACCAGACTCTAGCTCTAAGCTGTCTGGCATTTTCTTAATGTCAAACTTATGGCTCTAAGTCGTTTGGCACATCCTTAATACCAGACTTCTAGCTCTAAGTCGTCTGGCGCCTTTTTAATGCCAAACTTATGGCTTTAAGCCGTTTGGTACATCCTTAATGCCAGACTTCTGACTCTAAGCCATTTGGCACTTTCTTAATGCCAAACTTATGGCTTTAAGCACAAGACATCCTTAAATGCCGTGATTTCATTTCTAAGTCAGTTCGCACTTTCTTAATGCCACTTATTGCTCTACGCCCGAAATTTCTAAAAGTCGCTCAAGATTTTCTTAATGCCATACTGCTCCAACATCTCGGCACTTTCTTAATGCCGCATCTCCATTTGCCGCTTGGCACTTCCTCAATGCCAGACTTTTGCCTAAGTCGCTCTTTTCTTAATGCCAAACTTCAGGGCTCTAAGACGTCCCGCAATTTCTAAAAAGTCGTCTCGCACCCTTCTAATGCCGCACTCGCTCTAAGTCACCTAGCAATTTTTAAAAGTCGCCTAGCACTTCTTAACGCCGCACTCCGACCAAAGCCGTCTAGCACTCTCTTTACCGTCGACCTCCGCTCCATTTCATTCGTCTCTTCCACGCCGCACCCGACCTAAGCCGTCCGCACTCCCAATGCCGTGACTTCCGGCTCTAAGCCGTGACGCACTCTTAATGCTAGATTTGTGGCTTTAAGCCGTCTAGCAATTTCTAAAAGATGTCTACCACTTTCTTAATGCCGTAATTCTCGTGGCTCCAAGCCATCTCGCTAATCTTGCAGTCGCTCGTCACTTCTTAATGCCGTACTTCGCTATAAGCCGTCCGCACTTCTTAATGGCATCGACTTTAAGTCGCCCGCACTTTCTTAACGCCCTCCTAGCCAGCTGGAGCATGTTTAAACACAGTATTGGCTCTCAGCCTGTGCTTTCTTTCTCTTCACCACTTGGGGGGCAAGCTGCGAGTCTTGTTCCCTCAAAGGTGACTAATGAGACCGGACGAAGCTAACTAAGGTCCCTTCAGTGATCTCGGCTTGAGGCTCTCGAGCTGACCTTGTTTGGGAAGAGCTACTCGAGATTGACTTCAAAAGATCAACAAGAACAAAATGTTCACCCCTAACCCACCTCCTAGCAAATGCGACTAGGGTATGACGGGACTATGTAAGGAAAGGGTCGGAGCCTAGCTCCTCGTAGTTCTTCATCGACAAGAGAAACTCGTCACGCCCTCTCAAAGGCTGATCTCGAACAATCGACCGATGTCGAGAACATGGTTCACACGCGCGATATCCAAACATATCACAACACATCTCTCTTAGTCCCTTCAACTCTCTCCACACAAGGTTTAAAATGTGAAACCCAGGAAAAGCGTATTTTACCGAGCATGAGGCAATCGGTAATTAATTTCTGGGATCTGGTGACAGCAAAACTCCCTATATTTTTCTCTAGACCCTGATGATCGAAAAGATCACGCTCGTTAGAACTGTCTCGTTACCGAAATCTAGTCGGGAACTCAAACAAATCGAAGGCCGACCGAAACATTTGCCACGCATTTCGAGACAAAATGGGTTAATCACGGGTGCCATGGCACCCGACTTCAGGACCATCGAGGCCAAGTGTCACCTTTGTAGTCGCGCGAGGCGTAGTGGTGTGTGTCTAGGGTGATGAGACACATGGCTCACCAAATGCCATGTGTCTAGCACCATGAGAATGGCTTAAGTGGAATGGGAGGAGAATGAAGCAAATCAAGAGAGGAAGGCTAGAAGAATTCGTGAACCGAGGAGAGGGTAGGCTTCATTGCTAGAAAGGTCGGCCATTGACCGAGGAAGAGAAGGAACTTAAAAAATCGAGAAAGAAATAAAGAAAGGAAGGAAGGAAAAGGAGGAGGAGCCAAACCTCCTCCATTGTTGAAAGTCGGCTGATCATGACTTGATCCCACACACTACAAGAGGTATGACTCGCTTTTATTCGTTATTTTCCTTTCTTTGGGGCCATGGAAATGGCATTGATTTGTAGTTTTCGAATTCTACAGGAGAGATTTCGTGGTATGTGGTAAATTGTAGGGAGATGTCGTCGCTTTTTCTTTACTTCCAACCCTTGACAAGAGCTACATAACTTAGCTATCACACATCATAATTGAGTGATTCAAGTTGCTACATAAACTAGAATTAAAGGAGAACATATCTTCTTGAAATAGGTCTGTCCAAATTCCAACTCCTTTGGACTCAAAAAATTCATTCAAATGGGAGCTATGTTCATGCAGTTTCTAGTCTTGTTTGAAAACCGAGTTAAAAACAGTGTTTCCAAAATTGTTTTTCCTTGCTTTTAGATCAGTTTTAATTCATGGATTTGGTGACCATGGGTCAATCTCTATACCCGCTATGATGTAATGAGGCTTAAATTCTAAAGCCATCAGGATTGTTGATTGAAGTGTCACCTTCGTTAAGAGATACACACCGTGTTTTTGAAATGTGTGTGTTCCAATGTATTTCGATTGTATTGGTTTGAGTTGGAACATGGCCATGTCTCGCATGTTGTGTGTTGTGTGGATCAAGTGTTATGTCTCACTGAGACATTTAGCCTTACATTTACTGTTTCAAGTGATTTTAGGAATTATGGGAATGCATGCTCACATGATGTATTGAATTGAATGTGTGGAATATTAATATGACTGCATGTATATTGATATTGAACTGAATATATGAACTGTTGTGTGCATTAGACATGAGGGTTCATGGCATACACATAATGTACAATGTAAAATGTCCATGTAGGGGTCTTCATACATCGGGTACGAAGCCGAAAGGCAAGTGGGCACAATTGTATCAGACAGGTAATAAAAACACTTCATTACGGGTGTGTACATGATACCCGATTTGGCACCGCGTTCGATGCTGAAATTATGTGGGCTCTGAATATGACGGTCCAAATGGAGTCACACCTGTTAAATGAAAATGGGAAAATGAATGTGGTTTCAAGACAGAAATTAGGGATAGATACCCCCTCAAGTGAAAAGCCCGAAAATCCTGGTTAGACAAAATAAGATCCAATTCCCGTGAAAGCCCGAAAAATGTCGAAGGGGTGTAAGAGACCCATGTAAGACCTAAAAGTTCGTTGCCCAAAAAGACACAAGAAAAGGAAGAGTAAATAAATATCACATAGACTCACGTTGTGGATGGGAATCTGACTCGACTCGCTTGATTCTCCCACGCACTTTACTGGGTGTGGCCTGGTCGACTCGATACATGGGGCATGTGTATGTCATCTCATACATGGCATAGTTTTTCCATGATAGGAAAGCATGTCTACATGGATTGTGTTGCTCAGGTAAATCGTAAGTACTCCATCATTTGCATGTGCACCTAAGTGGGCAGTAGCCCTGGTAGGTTTTGTCTCTACTAAGCGTAGCTCACCCCGTCATAAGAACCCCCTTTTCAGGTATTGGTCACGTGCGAATAGACGACGCTCCTTAGAGGCCAATAGTTGAGAAGAGGGTCGGGTTGTGGCCTTGATGTGTTTTTGTATATGCATGAGAATTGTTACTCGTAATGCATATCCTGTTTTGTATATTGGAACAACATTTGGTTCTAATGCACATATTTGTACCATATGTGTGAGTTAGGTGCTATAACTCTCACGTTTTTTATTAGTGCCCAAAAAGTGCTATTTTCAATCCTATTTAAGATAGGTTTTGAGTGCTTTTTGCGCACTAATCATATGAATTGAGCCAATTGACATGTGCAGGTTCACTTAGTACCACCATTCGTCTCGAAGCTTGTTTTTGGTAATTTTGCAAAGCTCTTTGCGAGCCTCAACCAATAATTTCCAAGTTTGACATCGTGGTTGGTGCTGAATGTTGAGACCACTGGATTTCTCATCAACCAAAAATAAAGAAATGTCAAGTGGAAATGATGAAAAGGAGATGCGTAGGCAAAGCAGAGGTAGCAGAGGCAAACCATTCTTAGCTATGCATTGCTAATTTCAAGTAAAGGATTGCGGTGGCTCTTATGATTGCGAAAATTTCAAGGATTGCGAAATTTTCGTTGAACCATAGCTTAAAATTTCGCAATCCCAAATAAATTTTCGCTATGCACATTTTTCGTTGAGCCACGGGGGCCCCGCTATCATAGCTTGTGCCACCGTGCATACGAAAAATTCAATTCGCTATGCCTCAGACATTTTCGCTATATCATAGCGACTCGCTTATCATGGCTAAATTTTCACTATGATAAGCAAAAATTCAACGCATAGCTTAAAATCATTCCCAGAGCTTTTGGATTCCAAACGACTGCTTTGTTTAATTACCATTGGTCCCTATCAGAATCATATATTTTAGGCATTTTTGGTATTTCACACAATTGGATTGGCTATATAAGCCACCTTATAACTTTTGTAACCCTAACTTTATTTTTATTTTAAGCTTTCCCGCAGCTTTGGTTTTTAGGTTACATTTTGCTATCTTCTCTTTCTTTCTCTTCATTTTCGTTGCCAAACACACTCGAGGATGACAACTCAAGGGATGCTTGGCTGCTTCTCAAAGCCTTGAAGAGGAGGGTTACTATTAGCTTGCTCGTGGTGGTTTAAGCAGTTGTCCTCATGCTTTAAAATGAAACAGCACGCATTTATGGTTCCAAACTTTCCAAACTTAGGGTTTAATGCTATTAATGTCTTTTCCTCGGTCAATATCATTATGCTTTTTAGTGGTTCGGGGCAGCATTTAACGGCAGATGCAATCGACATTCTTTAGATGTCATTACGCAGCCATTGAAATGAGGTTAAATGCTGTGTTTTCAAACCGACCGGAACATTGAATGCTCGTATAGGTTTGAATCAAATAGGAGTGTTTTTAGGTTAGCTTTTATACCTAAACAAAGATCCGGTTTCGCTTACTATATGTCATTTTCCTAATGCGAAGAAATAACCCGAGGACACTTTAATAACCCCATTTTATCAAGCTAGTGACCCAAGCCTTCAAGGTCACCATTTCACACTTCATTTTAAGCCATTTCAGTTAACTAGTGAACAACCAATCTCCCCTGTTTTTACCCAAATCCAAAAATCCAAATAAAAGTCTCACCATTTTCAAACATGATGCGAATCATTCGTGGAATGAAACCCATCCCCTCGTGTTCGACCTCAGATCGCTATATCAAGTAAGAATTGATCACAAATAGGAGGAATATAGGAAACAAATATTATTGATTCCCCGATCACCCTACCGGCACGACCTCAAAAATGGCGTCGTTGCTCTGACGGTGCCAAACTACGAATGATGAGTTGATATGTACTTGTAATCCATTACAAGTGTTGGTGACCTTTATCCTTTTGGAATTTCGCTGTTTGAACCGCAGTCTTCTTTACTTAAAGCGCCATCGCGACCGTTTTTATTTCTACAATCATTTTTTAAGTAGCTAACACTGATCCTTTTTGGCAAGTTTCTTTGTTGATCTTTCTTTTATCTAATTTTGTGTTACGTGTGTTTACGCAAAGACTCCGACGCAGGGATATCGTAGATCATGCAGTGAGTGCACCGCCGAGCAAGGTCGTGAAATCATGTGCACAAACGTGAACAAATGGATCCTCTACCCGAGGAACAAAGAAAGTCAACAAGCAACCCCTTATGAATCATCAAAGATAATGAGATCAATGAGGATAACATACACCCTCCTGTGAGTTAGTACTCCTTCCGCATCATACCTCCCCGGCCGAGGATGTAGCAACAGATCTCTACCTGCCCCCGTCCCACATTTCATATGGAGAATGAAAATCCATACACCCATATAAGGGATTTTGATGAAGCTTGGCCAACCTTAAGGAAGGTACAATTGACATGGATTTGTTGAAGTTGAAGGCATTTCCATTGACCCTCAAAGACAAAGCCAAGATATGGCTTAATTCACTGAGACCAAGAACCATCAGAAGCTGGGCAGAGCTGCAAGCAGAATTTTTAAAAAAATTCTTCAGTGCTCACAAGACCAATAATTTGAAGAGACAAATCTACACTTTTGCTGCCCTCGACAACGAGAGGTTCTACCAATGCTGGGAGAGGTTCATGGAGACCATCAGTGCTTGTCCACATCATGCACTTTCGACACTGGATGCTTGTAAACCACTTCTATGGTGGTATGTCTCCTACTAAGAAGGCCAAACTTGGAAACAATGCTGAGGAGACTTCGAGCAAGCATCCGTGCATGAAGCCATGGATTTTTGAATTATGGTCGAAAACTTCCAAGGGTCAGACGAGCCAAACCCAAGGAGTAGCGAGAAAATGTGAGGCCCTCACCAATTAAAGGGGAGGAATTTTCAGACTTTCAAGATATGAGATGAAAGCAAAAATATCAACCTGGCTAGAAAGGTGGAAGAGCTTGAAGGAAAAAGACTAATAAGTGCAAGGATCGAAAATCCCGCATGTGCCAACCCATGCATCAATCGCAACCCACTCCATTCACCTAGGAGTAACACCGTCCACCCGTTCCCTCTACGGAAGGATTCGATGTCGAGCATGCCAATGCCGTGGGCCACAAGCCACAACCCAATGCCCATATGGTAACACATACACTCCAATTGGAAGAATCACCTCAACCTCTCCGGAAACCCAATCCCCTCGCTTATGTGCTCCCTGCCAAACAACTTGTTCTCATCTCAACCACAGCCATCATCATCCTCCTCTCCTGTTGAACAAGCCATCTTAAACTTGAGCAAGGTGGTAGGCAATTTTATGGAAGAACAAAAAGGGATCAACGTACAATTGGAACAAAGAATTGATACTGTAGAAAGTACACTGAACAAGAGACGATGGGCTTCGAGCGTACTTAATCGAAGATCGAGCACCCACAGATTCAATCACCAAGATTAACAATCTGCTGGAGGTACAGGAGAGAGGGAGATTCCCTTCCCAAACACTGCCAAATCCAAAAGGAGTCCATGAGATTGGTTCTTCAAAGAACTCGTCAGACGGCGTAAAGGCCATCATCACTTTCGAGGAGCCGAAGAAATTGAGCAAACCAAAGGCTCACGGTCAAGAAACCGGAGAAAGGAAAAGGAGACGAGCCGTAAAGGGTAATAATCGAAGATCCAATGAAGAAAACTTGCCTCCATTCCCCCAAGCACTAAGAGGCAAGAAAAAATTCCAAAACCAAGCCGAAATTGGGAGGCGCATGCGTGAAGGCAACATTCCACCGCTTGACATGATTAGCGTGTCCCAACTTATGCAGTTCTTAAAGGACCTCGTAATGGGTCAAGAAAGGATTAGGCATTGAAAAGAAAGCATTCCCTAACCGAGCAAGTCACAAGCATCATACGTGAGCAAGCACCCCCGAAATACAAGGATCCGGTGATCCCCACAATATCAACACAAGGGACTTGCATAGACAAAGCACCAAGTAGATTGGGGTTGTAAACCTACCGCCTATTCAAGGTATAAGCGCTAGGTTTAGGGGAGTTTAAGCCTACCAACATCACTCTATCATTGGTCGATCGATCGGTGAAGATTCCTAAGGGAATAATTGAGGACGTGCTGGTAAAGGTGGACAAATTCTACTTTCGCCACCCAAAGGACTTTCAGAGTGCTTCGATACCGAGGCAATAGCAAGTGGGCCTAATCATGTGCCAATTATTCTAGGAAGACCATTTTTGGCCACTTCCAATGCGATAATTAATTGTCGGAATGGAGTCATGCAGCTCACATTTGGCAACATGACATTAGAGCTCAATATTTTTCACTTGAGTAACAAGCACAAGCTAGTGGAAGATGACAAGCAAGGAACTGATGAAGTCCGCACTGGTCAAATGCGGAAACCAAAAGCCCTAAATTGTGCGCACTGGTAAACCAAGATGAAGCAGCCACGGGGAGTCAATCGCATCGGGCCACCCCGTAGAGCCAATGGTCAGCCCAAAATCACCCAAAGGAGTAAAGGTTCAACAAGAAGGAACTTCAAGCATGAGGGTCAGAAAGTACGTGCCACCGCGGTCAAGGAGCTCCTCCACCTCGAATTCCTCCATGAGTGAATTCATGAACGAGCTGGCTCGTTCCATCAAAACCAAATCAAGTGTACCAAAAAAAATTTTTGATTTTTTGCTTAGAATTCGTCAATTTTCATATTATTCTATTTTTAGTAACTTCCCGTTTTAGTAACTTTCCTTTTTATTAATCTTATCTTAATTTTATTTTATTTTTATTCTTAGGTTTGTTTTTAAATATTTATTTTTGATTTTTGTTTTAATTAGTTCAACTTTACTTCCAAATAAAAATTCTTCTTGTTGATCACACAGATGGTAGAAGGTGCAAAAGGTAAATTTCACAACAATGGCGAAATTCGACTTTTAGGCTGCCCCTGACCCTTCGACTACCTCACGACTCTATAAAAGAAAGCAGCGGGGCAGGGTGGGGGGGGTGGAGCATCCGTGCATCCGTGCCCTGGCTCCCTGCATCCGTGCCTGAGCCACTCCACTGCCTCCGGTTCCTGCTGCCGCGCGCGTGTTCGTGCCCTGGCCCAGCCGTGCCCGTGCCCTGCTCTCATCTGCACCCCGAGCCTAGTGACCTGAGCCCTGAGACGTGTCCGAGTGCCCCGAGCCCCCGTCCCAACAAGGTCACCCGCCCCCACTACGCCCCCACCGCTACTGCCGTCGCCGGCCGTCGCAGCCTCTAGGAGCCACCGTCGCCGAGCCCTTAGTCCAAACAGGCCAAGCAAGACACCCGCCACTCCTACCGTGCCCCTCACCGTTCTTCCGTTGCGCCTGCACCGCGCACATGGTCCGCACTCGAGGTGGTTATCGCCCATGCCCGTGGTTAGATTCGGGGCAAGATCTGCAGATGGAGGAGCCAGCATTTAAATAGCCGCCTGCCCATTCTCCCGACCTCGCCCAGCCAGTACCTCTACTTTGGCCCTAACAGCCATACCTAAGGAGCCTCAGGGATTCCCGAGATATCGCACGAAGACGGACTCCTGGCCCTTCTCTTCTAAGTGGGCTCCTCAAAGACGACGTAGGAGGGCCCAGCCCTCTGCCGGCCCTGACATCGTCCCTGAGTCCCCGATCTCTGGCTCTAGCCGTCACCTCCCCCAGCTGATGAGGGCTCATCACCCCAGCTTTCACTAGCCTCGAGGATCAAAGCCCCATGTTCACTCCAAGTGACCCGATTCCTCGAACGTAGATTTACGCGGCCGTGGACTTCCACGGGAGTCATTCTACTATATACCGCCTTCACCACCGAATCTCGCTCGCAGAGACTCAATGGAGGCCGATCATGCCGATTCTCTTCTACCATTCATGACACCGCGCAGTAGTCGATTATCCCCCCAGCGGTGCTTCCGCTTACCTCACTCTATGACTTCTGGGAGGCCGAAACCGTCGAGTTCTGCTCAAAGACGACGGCCGCCGTGGAGTAATTCCGAGTCATGACATTTCAATACATGGCTTGCTCGCAGAAATGGGCAAATTTCCGAGGATATAGAGATCGCCAATGTACCTATCACAGCGGGAGATGGTCCGTCAGTTCGCTAGAGATACTACTTGACCTCGGCACTTTCCTCAAGAGTAGCCTTCCACCTCGGGGATGCTTCTCTTTGCGGGACCACCCGCTCCTGTGACCAAATCTTGTCTCGTGCTGCAAAGACATGTTCCGCAGCAGGGGAGCCATACCGAGGCCCACTGCATCTCGAGGGATTCCCCGGGTTCGGCCCTTCCGAGCCTCGTTATGACTTCACCGGTCACTTCAGGAGGCGTCCACCGCAGCGGCCCCGCCGAGCCGAGTGTGGTTACCACCGTTGATGCCGCGATTGCCGAGCCGTGTCCCTGGAGCATCCTCGTTCCCCGAGGAGCTACAGATCGAGCGTGAGACGCCGGTGACTCTCGTGTCCTCTGGGTCCACTGAGCGAGTCTCTTTACATGCCGATTCCATTGCTCTCCAACAGACCAGGAGGAGATAGCATGTGAGGTAAGCGCAGGACCCACCGAGGGGAGGATCCTGCTCTCGAGGTGGGGCAGAGGTGAGAGGAGCCCAGCCCCGATTTATCCTCCGTCCCACCTCCACCCTCCCCGCTCTCAGCCCCCACCGACACTCGCCTACTCCTTCCTACACACGCCAGCCTAGCATATTCATACGTCTCTAGAGCCACCGCCGTTATGGATGCTGGTTCCGCGCGCCTGCTACCACACGGTGCGCCCGTGCCAGACCAGCCGACGGTCCGAGCCGAAAGCCACCATGCAGCACGACACGCCTGATGCTTCTTCCTGATCACGAGGCCACCCTGCCTCCGCCTCGAGCCCACATAGACTAATTAGGACCGGGCCTCCACGCAGCCAGCCTCCGGGACATGTGCTGAAGAAACACGCACAGCCTCCGCATCCACCAAGACATCCACCACACCACCACGGCAGCTAGGCGGTCACACTCTCTCTAACTTTCCTATCCTTACAATAACGAGGCATGTTTATACTTTGGTCGAGGAAAGCTGTAGTTGGGGAGTGCTCTTCTATCATGATTTATACTGTTTTTAGCTTTATCAAATGCCTACTCATTTTGTATAGGATTCATGTATTAGCTAATAAGAAAGTGCTGATACTTTGTTATGTTAGCATTTTAAGCATGTATTAGCCACTTTGCTATAATGCTTTATAGCATTATTTTGTATTTTTGTACACTTTGCAAATCATTTTGTGGCCTATTCGTGTTTCTACTTTTACTTTTAGTTGAAAAACAGCCATGTATCCTACCTTAATGTTAGAGCAATTCCATGCATGATGTAGTTTTTGGTCGACAGTTCCAAACAGATTCAACCTTTTTACATCCACCTTTAGCTAATCACACACAAGCACCCGCATTGTACCAACGAGAAGCTATATACCCTTCTTCCCCACTTCAGAAGCCTACTGGGGATCCGCTGGACGACTCATAATAGGTTTGTGTTACCCGGTGAATGAAGACCAATGTAGCTCTCCAAATGAAAAAGAAAAGCAGTTAAAAAGAAGAATAAAGCCGTGACGCTTGCCTTGAAACCCAAACACTGAGGTATATGGCGTAAAGCTTCCTAAAGCCGATGCCCTAAACCTTAACTGTCGGGAGTCATCGACTTAGTGTTCGCTACACGCGGCGATCGGGTGGAGTTTAGCGTATTGTAGGTGCTTAATTCTCGAAGTCATTCAAGTCCTGGTGAAGCCCGAGAGTTTGTGGTCGCTGATCCTTTTGGCTTGATGCCCTAAACCTTAATCGGACTGAGTCATCTATGGATCCCATTACACTCCGACTTTGATGAAGTCGAAGCTTTTAGCATCGCACCCTACAATGTAATCCAAGAAAGAAATAAAAGTGTAGCTGGTCCTATTTAGCCACACGCTTTAAGGCCATGGCAATAGCTGTGTTAGGTGGAATAGCTGCTAGGAACTTATCGCTCAAACCGGTTACCCAGAATACTAGATTTCGTGGAAAGCCACTCACTTCCTCGGAACCCATGTCGCTTCCCTAAAACTTGTTCTTATATGGCATTTGTTCTCTCATGACGATTTTCGTACAGGTCTAAATTGTTCATACTAAAGGTAAAGCTTATCTATACACACACTTTTTGAACAATATACACTTTTAGAAAGCACAAAGATGCGCATTCTTTATTGTTTTTTAAGATTGTTAAGCGGGCTAGCAACACGCCGGGTCGGGGGTGATTAGTGCCCAAAAGGGCTATTTTGAATCCTATTTAAGATAGGTTTTGAGTGCTTTTTTACACTAATCATATGAATTAGAGCCACCTGATACGTGCGGTGTCCACTTAGTACCACTCGATTCCGCTTTCTCGAGTTCGCTTTTTGGTAATTTTCAGCAGGTTTTTGCGAGCCTCAACCAATACTTCAAGTTTCTGACATCGTGTTGGTGCTGAATGTTGAGAATTCACTTCATGATTTCATCAACCAAAAATGAAGAAATGTCAAGTGGAAATGATGAAAAGGAGATGGAAGGCAAAGCGTGAGGCAAGAGTGAGGCAAACCGTATTGGCTATGCATTGAGAAAATTTTCAAGGATTGCGTAGTATCAAGAACCATAGAGAAATTCTCGCAATCCCAAATTTAAATTTTCGCTTATGTGCACATTTTTCGCTGTTATTAAATTTCGCTATCATAATAAATTCTATCATAGCGAAGTTACCGCATAACGAAAATTTGAATTTCGCTATGTTTGCATTTTCGCTATGATATTGAAATTTCGCTATCATAGCGAAATTTTCGCTATGATAAATTCACTGCATAGCGAAAATCATTCCCCTGTGTTTTTGATTCCAAACGACCGTTTGTTTAATTACCATTTTCATTCCTATCGTAATCATATATTTTAGGCATTTTGAAGTTTCACACAATCGGCTATTATATAAGCCACCTTATAAATCCTCTTTTGTAACCCTAACTTTATTTTTTATTTCAAGCTGCAGCCTTGGTTTTTAGGGTTACATTTTCATTTCTTTCTCTCTCTTTCTTTTCTTCATTTTCTTTGCTATCAAACACACCCCTCAAGATGACACTCGTGATGCTTGCTAAGCCTCAAAGCCTTGGAAGAGAGGGTTACTAGCTTGGTTGTTGGTGGTTTGGCAGTGTCCTCATGCTTTAAATGAAACAGGTACTGCATTTATGTTCCAAACTTTCCAAACTTAGTGGTTTTAATGCTATTTAATGTCTTCTTTCCTTTCGGGTCAATATTTGTCATAAAGCTTAGGTTCAAAGGCATTCTAATGGTGTATGCACCGACATTCTTGTGAGTCATTTACGAGCCATTGAAATGAGGTTGAATGCTATGTTTTCAAACCGACCGAACATTGAATGCTCAAGATAGGTTTGAACTCAAATAGAGTGTTTTTAGGTTAGCTTTTATAGCTAAACAAAGATCCCTGCTTTGGCTTTGACTATATGTCATTTGCCCTACGTGTGAAATAACCCGAGGACACTTTAATAACCCTTATTTTTATCAAGCCAGTTGACCCAAGCCTTCAAGGTCACCATATATTTCACACTTCATTTTAAGCCATTTCAGTTGAACAGTGAACAACCAATCTCCCCTGTTTTTACCCAAATCCAAAAATCCAAAAAAAAGTCTCACCATTTTCAAACATGATGCGAATCATTTGTGGGATGAAAACCCATCCCCGTGTTCGACCCTAGACCGCTCATAACGTAGTAGCTTCTGACTACTTCAGCAGGGAGTGAATATAGAAACAAATATTGTTGATTCCGGATCACCCTACCGCGGCACGAATCAGTTTTGTATATGGACTATATAAAGTTATTTTGTGTATTTATGAATTAAATATGCAGGGATGAGTCTCGGTATACGAGACATGTGAGAGCGATATCGGGATACCCGATTTCCATAGACTTCCACATGTTGACAGGTTGTCGACGAGACCCCCGGGTTTTGAGGCGCCCACAAACAGCATCGCAGCCCTCCAGGCATACGGGATACCTGGGGTGGCTTCAGCGGGTACGGGTCTGGGGCATGTCGTTAATGTGTAAGAGCATCACATCTTGGTGTCTGAGTTTACAGAATTACCTAGTGCTTGATATCCGCATCATAGTTTGTTATCAAGGTCTAGGCAGAGGTTACCCAAAGAGCCCACTGACAAGATTAGATCACAACATGAATTGTGTGTTTTCTTATGTATGCTTTGATTGTATGTGCATGATTGTGTGTTACAATATGTGAATTATACACATGGTAGGATGTATATAGGAAATGCGAACACTAGGGTTGAGAAACATAACCTTAGGAGTTCGTGAGAACTGATGGTCTCGATATTGTGCCTATTATCATCGGCATGTGCACTAACAAGAGGGACACAAAATGATTCTAAACTTGATGTTTGACTCAGGTAGATGGCAAGTAGAGGACGAGGGCTGCAGAGAGGTTCTGCCCACTGGCGAAGTGGTCGACCGCCACCTGTTTTTTATCAACAAGCCTTCATAGAGGCCATGGGTACTGCGATAGCCACTGGCCAGACAAAGCACGCAGCCTGAGGTCGTGATAAGGCGCACCCCAGAGGTTCAAGGCACATCATCCTCCGACGCTCACGAGGAGGGACCGATGGTGGTCGACCATTGTTCCGGCCAAATCGAGAGGATTCTCCTGCCATGGAGATCACCTCGATACTACCTGACACGCCGACTTCATTCCGGCCGCGATGAGTCCCGCATACGCGCCGAGTGGGTCACGACTTCCGTGGACTTGAGACCATGACATGGGATGATTTTCGTGAGACTATTCATGGGGAAGTACTTTCCCATTCGCTAGACAAGGCGAAGGCCCGAGAGTTCCTCGAGCCGAGACAGGACGATGACTATACTTGAGCACGAGCCATCTGGGCTGCAGTCGCACGCCGGATGATTATGTGGCCACCGATGAGGCCAAGGTTAGGTGCCCGAGGATGGCTAAAGTTGTCCATCCGGGCAGATCAGAGGGACATAACCTACAAGATATGGCCTCATGGTCGCAGTGCTCGATCACGAGCGAGAGGTAGATGACGCCGTAGTATCCGTCCGAGATGCGCGCTATGGATATGAAGAGGGGGAGCGAAAGCTCTCTTCGTGCTCGAGAAAGAAGCAAAGGACTGCTCCACGAGGGTTTCGTATGACCGCGTCAATGCGGCCAAGGCCGTCCGGTTACCGTCAGCCGCGCATGACATGTTTCCACCGCCATCACCGATACATAAGGCTAACTGCCCTCGCATACAAGTGGAACTGCCTTGGTATGGATCGGTTATCCAAGCATAGAGCCACCTTTAGATTGCTATAAGAAAGAAGTAAGATTGGTTCGCCAGAGGAACCGTGTGTGATACTGGGAATCAAAAAAGAGATCGCCCCTAGTCTCATTTAATGCCATGACCACCTCAAAATGCTTCCGTAAAGGTTGCTGTGGTTATTTGGCATTTATGGTGGATAGGAGACAAGAGGGGACACGACTGGAAGACATCCCCATAGTCAAAGAGTTCCCAGATGTCTTTTCGGATGATATTTCAGGTTTACCTCCGGATAGAGCAATTGATTTTGTTATTGAACTTATTCCAGGGACCGAGCCAATATCCATTCCTCCATACAAAATGGCGCCAGCATAGTTGAAAGAATTGAAGGCACAATTGGAGGAATTATTAAGCAAGGGCTTCATCCGACCTAGTACCCTCACCGCTGGGAGCTCCAGCTCTCTTCAGAAGAAGAAAGATGGCTCACGTTGTGTATAGACTATAGATAGCCGAATCGCGACAATACACAACCAAGATCCGCCCTCGCATAGATGAGCTATTTGACCAATTGCATGGATCTCGGGTATTCTAAGATTGACCTAAGGTCAGGCTACCATCAGTTGAGGGTCCGGGAGAACGATGTTTCTAAGACTGCCTTCAGGACGAGATACGGTCACTACGAGTTCCTAGTGATGCCATTCGGATTAACTAATGCCCTAGCTGCATTCATGGATTTGATGAACAGGGTATTCAGTTCGTATTTAGATAAGTTTGTGATCGTATTCATTGATGACATTAAAGTGTACTAAAGTAGCCCGCAGGAATATGTGAGCATTCTGACAAGACATTCTTCTAGAGCGACAAATATATTAAGTTTAGTAAGCGCTAATTTGACAAAGTAGCTTTTGGGTCATGTCATTTCTCAAAGAGAAGGTATTAGTGTGGATCCTCAAAAGATCGGGCTATAGTGAACTGAAGCCACCGAATGTTTCAAGTCCATTGCCTCTTGGATTGGCAAGTTATTACAGGAAATTTGTTGAGGGATTTTTGAAGATAGCAACCCCGTTGACCAATCTATTGAAAAAGGATCATAAATTCGAGTGGTCAAATACCTGCCTGCATAGTTTTGAGGAGCTGAGGTAGAAATTGACGACCACTCCAATGTTAGCACTACCGTCAGGAGAGGACGGTTATGTGGTGTACAGTGATGCCTCCAGACAAGGGTTAGGGTGTGTTTTGATGCAGGATGGCAGAGTGATAGCTTATGCTTCCCGTCAGTTAAAGAAGCATGAGCAAACTACCCGACCCATGATTTAGAACTAGCAAGAAGGGGTTTTCGCCTAAAGATCTAGAGACATTATCTATACTGTTCCCATCGATATTCAATGATGATAAGAGCTCGCACATATCTTCACCTCGTAAAGAGCTTAACTTAAGGCACATTTCTGGTTGGAGTTGATTAAGGATTATGATTGTACGATAGAGTACCAACCGGGGAAGGCCAATGTAGTGGCTGATGCCTTAAGCTGGAAACCGAAGGGTTCCTATGCTTTATCTCGCAAATCCAGATATCTTCCATTGTTGATGAGTCGGTGATCTTTGGGAGTTCGGGCCAGGTGTAGTCGACATACAGTGGACACTGTTAGCATCATTTTATGTTCGTCCTCTTCTAGTGGATCAGATCAAGGAAGGTCAGAAGCAGGTTTCAGAGATGATTAAGTTAAGGGTGGAGATTGAGGGTGGTAGGAAACTAGAGTTCCAGATCAAAGATGATGGTGTAATAGTTAGAGGGAGTCGAATGTGTGTATCTGATATAGGTGAACTAAAAGGAAACTGCGGAAGAGGCTCACTGTGAAGCATTACCGCCATATGCACCCTGGTAGCACCAAGATGTATCATACTGAGGGAGCATTATTATGGAAGGGGCATGAAAAAGGAAATTGCAGATTTATCCGTATGCTCTAACCTGTCACGGTGAAGGCAGAGCACCGGCTCCGCAGAAAGATACGACCCTTCCGACCTCGCTTTGGAAGTGGGATAAGATTACTATGGATTTTGTTATCGAGCTTCCGAGAACTTGGAGACAACACGATGCCATATGGATTATAGTGAGCACCAACGAAATCTGCGCATTTTCTCCCGGTTAGCAAAGATGACCCGTTGGACAAGTTAGCCCAATTATATGTGGAGGAGATAGTTAGATTACATGGTGTTCCTATATCGATAGTCTTAGACCGAGACCTCAGATTCACATCTAGATTTTGGTCTAGTTTACAGGATGCCATGGGGGCTCGATTGCACTTTAGCACAGCTTTCCATCCTCAGACTAATGGTCAGTTAGAGAGAACTATTCAGACGCTAGAGGATATGCGCTCGTGAGTACGCGTGATAAAGTTTAAGTGGAAGCCGGGACACGCATTTATCTCTCTCGATGGAGTTCACCACAACAACAGCTTATCAATCCGGCATGGCTCCATTTGAAGCTTACTGTTTGGCCGGAAGGTCGCACCCGCATGTCGGGCAGTAGGAGATGAGACCGACAGCCCGCAGTTCGACATATTACTTAGATAAGATCCGCATTGTCCGAGATAAACTCAAGATAACCAAAAAGACGTGACAAAAGTTATATGGATGAAACACCGTAGGGATCTACAATTTAAGGTAGCAACAGTGGTCTTCCCCTAAAGTTTCCCTTGGAAAGGTATCCTCGCATTTGGAAGACGAGAGCCGAGGCCCGTATACATAGGGCCATATGAGATTATTGCCATAGTGGGACCAAGAGTATATGATTAGACCTCTCCTCCAGAGTTGTCTAAGGTCGGTAATGTTTCATGTATCCATGCTCGTAAGTACATTCCGCATCCCTCCCATGTACTCAGAGATTAGCCAAGAACTAAAGGATACTCGACCTATAAGGAGCACCAATGCAAATAGTAGGACTGCAGAGAGCAGATTTGCGGAATAAGGTCATTCCTTAGTCAAAGTTTTATTGGGAATCATGGGATTAAGGAGGCCACGTGGGAGCCGTGAGGCCTCGATGCGCATTAATATCCCCGCTTGTTTCGTAGATTACAGATCCTCATGTTATTTTTGTTCATTTCGAGGACAAAATGTTCTAAAGGATGAAGGATTTGTAACGCCCCGTCCCGATAGAGTATGTGTAACCGTAGGGTCGCATATGTGCACCAAGGGCTTCCTTAATTATTTTAGTGCCATAATAGAATTTTTAAAAGTTGTTTTTAAGGGTGAAATTATAAAGTTTTCAAAGAATTGTATAATTTCTTGCAAATTAAGGAAAGGAGGGTGAGCACAATTTATGGAATTTTAAAAGGATAATAATAATAATAAATTACCATAATGGTTCAGGAAAGCCTAGAAAATTCTCTAGATCTCAGATGACGAAACGGACTGCGCCATTAAATTCGTCTCGTGAAATCTAGTGACCTAGAAAAATTTCGTTGAATTCTGAGACAGTCGGAATATTTTACGAATTTCTGGGTGATAAGTCGCCAGTGACTCCAGGGACAAGATTTTTACAAAATCTCAGCCGTGAATTGGCTGACCTAAGTTCATTTACAATAAAGTGAACTGAAAATAAATAAATTGTTTCGGAGAAGAAACAGACACGAATGAGGCAATAGAAATCATTTATCCAAATAATAATAATAATAATTAAAGAAAAAGATTAAAAAAAAAAAAAAATAAAAAAATAAAAAGTACAACAAGGTGAGATTGCACTGACGTGAGCGTGAGGAGAAAGGCGAGAGCGATTTTATTTTTATTTTTTTCGCTTTCTTTCGATTTACTGAAATCGGACCGTAGATTTTTTGTCGGGAGCAGAAGGCACGCTGACGAGAGCTACGCTGTGAGGTACCAAAAGCTTAGAATTTCAAGAAACTCCAAAATGTAGGAATTTTCCTACTTGAGCTATTTTAGCCTAAAATGCTATGTAATGGCTTGAAATTTTCTGTATGGTCATGGAAAGGTCGTAGAAATCAGTTCCAAAATTTTTGACCGAGTTTAGGAATTTTTAGAATTTTTGACACTATGTTAGGATTCGCTCTAAGTTGAATTTCGACTGCTTTCAGACAGCCTGTGGTCGGAATTTTAGGATTTTATTCTGACAAATCAACATAAATTTAAGAAACATTTTGGGGTGTTTTTAGACTCTGGAAAGTCCCTCAGTTTAGAATAACCATATGCATGTCAATAGTATTTGGTGCCCACTTCGAAAAAAATTTAATTAGTACCACATGTGCGAATTCTCGTGGGTTATGCCGACGGTGTGGTCTAATACATCGACAAAGAGGTGGTCGCTTGAAAAAAGTTAAGCAAACGATAGTTTTTATGAGGCAATTCATGTGTAGGAATATTTTGGTCAATTTCACCTCATATTATCGATATCCTTATCGAATGGGACTAGCACGTAAAGTTTTGTTAGAATCGAAGTTCGTTCGATGTAGTCACTTTGAAAGCCCTTTGTATGTTTTATGGTTAAAACGCTGAATCCGAGGGCATTTTCGCATTTTGTATGGATTGTAGGTGATTAGGAGATCCGAATGATAATCTAGAGTGCTTGACAAGAATTGAAAGAAATTAGTCGAGAAAAAGGTGAGTACTCAAAATCGTTTTCGAAAACGAAAGTGTTTAAATTACAAGTTTGCAAAGTGCTTTGAAAATACAATGTTAAAGCATTTTTTTTTACCTCCCATTTGTTATACTCAACAGAAAATTTCGATTTTAGTACTTAAGAAACAGTTTGGCCTAGTTTAGCAAAAACACCTAGATGGCACAGCTCAGTTTCCGGTCAGAGGTATCTCGAATTGTGCATGGCAGGGTTATGGGACATTATGACTAACTATATTGCCTGTCAGCAATTGAGGGTTAGATATAGTATATATTTATATAGTGAGTCACCCTTTGCACATTCGGGGTATATAGATAGTTAGCGCTGACATAGTACATGGTGATGAGGTGTTGGTTCCGAGGTTCCATCATTCGGCATTTTGGTTCCGAGGTTCCATTATGTTTATAGAGATCCCACCGTGTTCACCGGACCATATTAGACGAGTAGTGTTCCGAGGTTCACTACCGATGCCAGGTTCCGAGGTTCCGTGGCATCACGTCTAGGGTATTTCAGAAATGGGTCACAGTGGTTGGTACTTGATTTACAGTATAGCACTTTCAGATATTAACCACCACTGAAACAGTTTTCAGCAGCATAAATAGTTTTCAGAAATGGGCCACAATGGTTGGTACTTGATTTACAGTATAGCACTTTCAAATATTAACCACCATTGAAATAGTTTTCAAGAAGATAAATAGTTTTTACAGCTTTAAATAGCTTTCATAGCAAAAACTCGTTTTCATAAAACATTTATAACCATTTCTGTATAGATTTTCATATTGGGAGGTACATACAACAGACAGCAACATTTAGAACTTATAGTACTCACTGAGCCCGTTTGGCTCATAGTTTTCTATTTTTAAATAATTTTTCAGGTGCAAGTGTTGAAGCTTAAAGACCTTTCCGTGATCCTCGCCCTAGACGCCAGGTTGTATATATAAGATAAGGTGTAAAGTAAACGTAGTAAAAGTAAAAAATGTGACATTTTGTATATGTAAATATCTTTGTAAAATATGCATGCATGGTTTTGAGAAAAACAAGTTGCGATGAAATTATGTTGGATTGATTTATATCTTATAGTTTGATGAGGACCAGAGGTCCTTTATGGTTGTAGTTGGATTTTTGGAAATATTGGGAGTGTATGTTTTTATACAAGTGATTTTGTATTTCGGGCTTGACCACCGTGCAGCCGTTATGCTGTCGAATTTTCGTTAAATCTAAAGGTGTGATTTTTTAAGTACAAAATTTTATAACCCACGCTTCCAAAGACAAGCTTCAAACAATTTTAATCCATTAGCTTCATGGAGGTAATTTGCCATCAAGGAGCTTATTCGGGAGGTTATTGTGTGGAGCTGCCATTGCATTCCCATCAATAGGAAGGGGGTCTGTTAACCTCCACCGAGGGACGTAGACTTCCACATTGAGTTGCATCCTAGTACTCGACCATTTCCATGACTCCGCATAGGATGGCGCTGATTGAGTTACAAGAGCTCAAGGTCTAGATACAGGAGTTACTGGGCAAGGGTTTCATTAGACCGAGCACTTCACCATGGGGCGCTCCGGTTCTATTTGCAAAGAAGAAGGATAAGACCCTTCGACTATGCACGATTACGCATGCGCTGAACAAGGCAATCAAGAACCTGTATCCATTACCGAGGATTAATGACTCGCTTGATCAACCGAGGGCGAGTCTACTCTAAGATTGACCTTCGCAATGGTTACCACGCTGAGAGTTAGGAGGCGTATTATCCCTAAGCACAACGCCAAGACTATGTATGGGCACTTTGAGTTTACGGTGATGCTCTTTGATTGACGAATGCAATCGCAAAGATTCATGACTCATGAATGTGGTGTTCCAACCCTATTTAGATCAATTTGTGGTGGTCTTGTTGATGACATCCTAATCTACTCCCCAAATGAGGTGGAGCATGAGGGATCACTGAACTGATTTACGGCTTTTGAGGGATCATCAATTGTATGCCAGTTCAAGAGTGATTAGTACCCAAATAGTGCCATTGAGTCCCTGCTTATTGCGTTTTAAGCACTTTTTGTGTACGAATCAACTTAAATAACCTAATTGATACATTGAGGTCCCGGCTTTGCTACTGATCACATTTTTTGTAGCTATTTTTGTAGTTTTTCAGGTCAAATACCTCATTATCTTCAATCCGAATCAAACACGATGAACCCGAGCCAAATTCGAAGATGCATGATCGAACTAGAGGAGATTTGGAGCAAAAATGCAGAAGAGAAGGAAGACACAGTGAAAATTTTTGTAGGTTACAAAATTTTGCAACACTACTCCCCTGTACTCCTGCATTGACTACTTTTTGACCCGCCTTTTTGTGGTTTTGTACAAATCTACCCTTGATGTAATTTTGGTCTCGTTAGACATTTTTGTAATTTCCTTGGTACTGAGCCTATATAAGCTCAGTCATGCTTGTAACATCAATCAATCTTTTCAGTCCATCAATCACTCAATAAAATTGGGTGCCAAGTTTCCTCACCTCCCACTGGTTTGTGATTTTCTCTCGTTTTTCCTTCACTTTCTTGCACTTTCTCACCATCCAAACACCCCTTGATGATGACAAATCAAGGGATGCTTGAAGAGGAAGGCCACTGGGTGTTAGTTTTGAGGTAAACTAATTGTTCTCTTGCTTTTCATGTAAGCATTTATGGGTGTTTGCGTTCCTACTTCTCACCTTAGGTTAAAATCTCCTAGGCATGCCCTCACTAACGTGTATTCGAGGAGCTGGGGTTCAAGAGATACTCATCACTAGATCCACTCGATACCCAGTTAGTCTCTATTAGTTACTGAAGAGTAGGTTTAGGAGGTATGTTTTCACCTATCCGGGGAGCATTTATGCTCATTAAATGCTATTGTTCAAGAGGAAAAATTATAGGGTTTAGGTTTTAAAGCTAAATGAAGATCCGGTTCGGGAAATGACTATAGGTCATCCTTCCCAACGCAAGGAAAAAGACCCAAGGACATGTCGGTTGACTTAGAACCCTAAGCCCAGTGGCCCAAGACTTCAAGGAGTTCTTTTATACTTTATTTTGATTTATTTTCAGTTTTCAACCATTCACCCACACTATTTTTACAGAAACCTTAAATCCAAAGAGAAAACATCATTCAATCCACCCGCAACTCTTCGCGAAGAAAACCCACCGTGTTCGAATCTCTGGGACCACTATATCAAGCAGCAGCTCACGGCAAAGTAGGATTTAGGATATAAATTTTGTTGATTCCGAAACACCTACTTTGCAAGCGAATTAGTAAGTGCGAGTTTTGACTTACTAAGGTGGGTTTCTTGGGACACGTGGTGTCAACTTCAGGAGTGTCAATAGACCCTGGGAAGGTTGAGGCTGTGATGAGTTGGGAGAGACCGAAGTCAGTCTTCGAGATACGTAGTTTCTTGGGATTGGCGGGGTATTACAGGAGGTTTATAGACGATTTCTCCCCGCTAGAAGCGCCTATGATGAGATTGACCCGAAAGGAGGTCGGGGTTTGTGCGGATGACCCATATGAGCGAGCGCCCAGAATCAAGAGGAGACTTACTTCAGCTCCTATCTCTAATAGTCCCGCAAAGGGACAAGAGGTACACCGTGTACCGGTGGATGTCAAGGACCTAACTCGATGTGTCTCCCCGATGCAACAGAAAGTTATGGCTTATGGTTCTCGGCAGTTGAAGAATCATGAGCAGAATTACCCCACGCATGACATGGAGTTGGCAGCCGTAGTCTTCACCTTGAAGATTTGGCGCCACTACTTATATGGTGAGCAGTTCGAGGTGTTTTCAGACCACAAAAGTCTAAAATACATCTTCAAGCAACGAGACCTCAACATGAGGCAGCGTAGGTGGATGGAGTTTTTGGAAGATTACGACTTCACTTTGCATTACCATCCCAGAAGGCAACAAACAGGGGCTGATGCGCTGTACGAAAGTCACGGGGAGTACTGGCTAGTGTAGCTTCCCGTGAGTGGCAGATGCTCAAGACAATGGGGCAAGCTCGCATCAGAGGAGGAGCGGTGCTCAGGTACTGGGAAGTTTGATGTTTACGCCTGCCTCTACTAAGCAGAGCGATAGAGTCCTAGGCAGCCGATAACTAGTATCCATCGTGACCGAGTATAGTCAAAGTACAAGGGAACGGTCGGGAATCTACATAGATGGTAGTCTTCTGTGATAGGACTGCCAGGTCCCCAGCCAACGGATTTGGCGTGAGGAGATCCTCAGGGAGTTTCATTACTCCCGATTCGCTATGCATCCGTGCAAGACGAAGATGTATCGCGGATCTTCGCCGCCAAGATATCGAGCTTAGATGAAGAGGCATGTCGGGGATTTTGTTCGATGATGTCTCACGCGGCCAATGTGTAAAGCAAGCCACTGCAGCCTCACAGTAATACTCCACCACCTGAGATAGCAGAGTGTTTCGAGCACATCACAATAGATTCTCATACTCACTCGCTACGCACGCGGAAGCATGATGCGGTGTGGGTTATTGTGGACCGACTCACCAAGTCGACACATTTTCTAGTCGTGCGGATGACCTTCACACTGGTGGAATTCTGCAGATTGTATATATTTGAGATAGTACGGTTGCATGGAGTGTCAATCTCCATAAGACGTGATCGGGATCCTCTCGCTTACGCCATTTCCTCAAGAGTTTCCATACGGGGACACAAACTGGTCGATGAGCACCGCTTCATCTTCTCGGACGGATGGTCAATCAGAAATGACTATTCAGATTTTAGAGGATGCCGCGAGCACGCGTCCCGGATCCTCAAGGGTAGCTGGAGAGCACTTGCCCTCGTAGCCCGCCACAATAACAGCTTATCTGCAAGTATTCAGATGGCACCCTATGAGGCTCTCTATGGGAGGCCATGTTGATCACTGATATGTTGGATAGAGGTGGGAGAGAGCTCCATCACTGGTCCAGATTTGATTAAAGACACCTCGGAGAATGCTGTATGATCCGAGTCGTTTCCATCGCCAGCCTACAGAAGAGTTACGCTCGATATACGACGACGACCCCAAAGTTCGGGCGTGGATGATCATGTCTTCTGAAGGTGATGCCCCAAGAGAGGGACCGATCGATCGCAAAAGAGGGAAGTTGTCGCCGAGGTACATTGGACCCTTCGTACTGAGTGGGCGGCTGGGTATCTACATTGCCGTAGTTTTCTTGCTGTCACGAGGTATTTCACGCCTATGCTTCAGCATACCCAGATCCGAATTATATAGTGGATTGGGCCAGCTTGTTGTTAATGCGCATGGACCTTCGAGGAGGGACCAAAGGCGTATCATGGATGCCCGTATAGTTTTGTACGGCAAGATCAAGGATGGTCAGGGAAGGTGTTGTAGCAACACCGAGAGTCGAGGAGGCGACATGGAGCTTAGACACCATGCGCGCCAACTATCCCTTCTTGTTTGACGGGGAAGGTGCGTTATCTAGTCATTAATGTTTTAAATGATTGTTTCATATGCATGTGTTTGATTGTGTGTATGTATGAGGGAATTTCAGGAAGAAATTCTTTTAAGGGGGGGAGAATGTGAAACCCGGGAAAAGCGTATTTTGCCGAAAAGGAGCGAATCGGTAATTCTTGTCAAGACGGTATAGGAAAAACTCTAGATTTTTCTCTAGACCCCGGATGACTAAACGGATCGTGCCATTAAAATTGTCTCTCGAAATCTAGTTGAACGAGACAAACTGCGTTGAATTCTGAGACAGTCAGTTATTCACGCATTTCGAGACCGAATGGGCCAATCATGGGGTGCCATGTGGCACCTGACTTGTGGACCATTAGAGGCCAAGTTTCACCTTTGTAGGCTGCATGGAGGTGAGAGGTGTGTGTCTAGGCATGAGAGACACATGGCTCACCAAATGCCATGTGTCTAGCACCATGAGAATGGCTTGAGTGGAATGGGAGGAGAATGAAGCAAATCAAGAGAGGAGGGCTAGAAGAATTCGTGAACTGAGGAGAGGATAGGGGGTTTGCTGCTGGGAAAGGTCAGTTCATAGGCTGAGGAAGGAGAAGGAACCGGAAAAAAAAACTGAGAAAGAAAGAAAGAAAGGAAGGAAGGAAAATGAGGAGGAGCCAAAACCTCCATTGTTGCAAAGTTCAAGGATCAAGGACTTGATCCCACACACTACAAGAGGTATGGACCTTGCCTATTTGGTTATTTTCCTTTCTTGGGGCCATGGAAATGGCATTGGTTGAGTTTTGTTGTCACCCTAATGGAGGAGATTTCGTGTATAGGGTAAATGTTGTAGGGGAGATGCTACCCAGTTTTTCTTTCCTTCAACCCCTTGACAGAGTTTTGGCCATAACTTAGCCATCACACATCAGAATTGAGTGATTCAAGTTACTAGATAAACTAGACTTAAAGGAGAACATATCTTCTTGAAATAGGTCTGTCCAAATTCCGACTCCTTTGGACTCAAAAAATTCATTCAAATGGGAGCTATGTTCATGCAGTTTCTGGTCTTGTTTGAAAATCGAGTTAAAACAAGGTTTCCAAAATTGTTTTTCCTTGCTTAGATCAGTTTTAATTCATGGATTTATGAATTATGGGTCAATCTCTATACCCGCTTATGATAGAATGAGGCTTAAATTTGGCTTCTACAGTGGATTGTTGATTGGAAGTGTCACCTCTTGGTTAAGGAGAGATGACACCGTGTTTTGAAATGTGTGTTCCAAATGTATTCGATTGTATTGTTTGAGATCAACATGGCCATGTCTCGTGCATGTTGCAAGTTATGTGGACTGGAAAGTGCTATGTCTCACTGAGACATGAGCCTGACATTGACTTGTCTAAGTGATGTTAGGAATTATGGGAATGCATGCTCACATGATGTATTAAATTGAATGTGTGGAATATTAATATGACTGCATGTATATTGATATTGAACTGAATATATGAACTATTGTGTGCATTAGACATGAGGGTTCATGGCATACGCATAATGTACAATGTAAAATGTCCATTAGTCTTCTACACATTGGGCATGAGTTGAGTGCAAAGGGCACACCGTATTGTATCGGGTGTACAAAGAAAATACCGCATTACACGGGTGTGTACATGATACCGATTTGCACTACTGCCAGGCCGAATTATGTGGGCTCGTGAATATGACTTTAAGTCCAAATGGAGTCACACTGTTAAATGAAATGGAAAATGAAATGTGTCGGGCATAGCAAATAGGGGATAGATACTCTCGTGATGAAAAGCCCGAAAACCCGTTAGACAAGCTTGTTCGCTTTTCTATATAGACTAAAAACCCCTCAAATGTACATAGTTACAAGAGCCTTACACTTCTCTTGCACCCATGTCACTTTGGATAAATTTTCTTAATTAAATAAATCTGTCTTGATGTATAGGATTTTAAAATTGGGTTTAGTCTATGACACTACAAGTGCACAGGTCATACAAGTAGTAAAATCTGAATGTAAGTCCAAGTATCATTCCCATTGAGATTGACAAGAATTAGAGATCAATTACCCCAACTACTGAAGTTCTATGCTATTTGGACTAAAAGAATTTGATATTGAAAATTTGTCTAAAATCATAGATCCTAGACTATTAACTAAAAATAGAAATTGAATAACTTAAAAAATAAAGAACAAAATATCTTTCTAATATGTTCCCTGTGAGAAACGAAAACTATCAGTGAATTACAATGAAACAGTCAATTCCTGCAATGAAAGTACATTGCTTTATTATATTGATGGATCTGGATTTGTCCAAGATTGCCTAAATGTTGCAGTTGGATTTCTCCACATTCACTAGTTAGAAGTTCTTGTTTCTCTCGAAATCAGATCGAATCCAAGCATTAGAGGTTCGCTTCCGCTTGCAAGATCTGGGAATTTTTCTTTCAATACTTCATACCCATCTCTTGATGATCGCAGATATTTTGCTTTCCTTTCTCAGATTTGCAAAGTTCTACCACTTAATTGGTGGCTCATCCTCCAGGATCTATTGATTCATCATTTCCCTGATTAGATCCTGCCAACACAGGTCGAACTTCTCTTTAGATCGAGGTGAACTCTAATTGTTTATATATTGTTAAATGTCTCCCTCCAACTTCAATTGTGAGCAAATCGGGTATTTATCAAAATGAACTTTCTCGTAGCTCAAAGAGTCTGGGCCAATGGTAGCCCAACATACCCATAAGAAAATGCCTGTACTCAAAGAAACTTCCATCTCTCGTGTCACCCAGAGGGTATCCTAGAAATCATAACAAGATACACCTTAAACCGCATTCGGTACTACTATTGGAGAACTTCTATTCCCATTCAAAAACGACACTAAGTAAGTAAATCCTAACCCAAATAAATAATTTTCTTTCCGCATTTTCATAAAGATCAACTAACTTAATTCTAAACTAAATGAGTCGTGTTCCAATTACTGCATTACGATTAAAGAAATGGAGTACCGATCACATACATCCACTATAATCGCAATGAAACTGAGAAGAAATGAATTCTAGAAATTTGTCTAGATTTCATAAATTTTCAAACAATTTTAAGAAGAAAATAACATAAATAGAAATCCAGCTCCACTCGTTTCTGCACAGTTCGCAGATTCAGATCCAGAAAAGAATTCAAGAAGAAAGAAAATAAAAAAAAATAAAAACTAAAATTCTTACCTAGACTATACACTCCAGTCTTCCGTCCCTTTTCCGGCAGCGAAGACTAAGCTAGTTTTACTATTCTAACATTGTCTATTTATAACCTGGTCAAAAGAAAATGGGCCCCACGCCAAAAGCTCCAGTGGAATTCCCAAAAGAAAGCCTGGCTTATTGTCCCAAAGTCACACTGCCGGTGTCGCGACCGGATTTCCTTTGTTTTCTTTTGTTCAGCCATGACCTTGTTATGACCAAGGTAACCAAGTTCCTTGCAACCGCTCGGGATTAATGGTCGCGACACGCTTCGTGGTCGTGACCTCGTCGCTTAAGCATTTCAAGAGTTGATGTCGCGACCACGATGTCACGTCACGACCTCGTTGTCTTTCCTTTCTTCTGCAATTCTGAGTCACGACCTCATTTCTAAGTCAGGACTTCTCTTCCTTGTTGCGCTGCACGTCGCGGCTTCAGTTTTAAGTTGTGACCACATTTCTGTTTTTATCGCTTTACTGTGTCGTGACTTTTTTCTAGTCGCGACCTTTGCTCAGGGTCTTCGCCTTCATGTGTTTCGAATTTAAGTTATACCTCAAGTCGATGTCACACTTTTGATTTTCATTTCCTTCTTCCTCCGTCGCAACCTCAATTCTTTGTTGCAACTAGCTCCTCCTTCCAACCTTCTATCCTCCAAGTCGCGACTCCTGCTGCGATGTCGCGACCTTTCGTGTTCATTTCGATTGCATGTAGTCCCAATTGCTCAAAAAGTAGTTGTGACCTGGATTTCTTCTACTCCGCTTCAGTTGCAACCTCGAATGAGTGGTTGCTTACATCGTTTGTCGTCCTGATTAATAAAGTGGTCGTAGTCTCCAGTTTCTCGCAAGGACTTCATTCAGCTTCGCTCAGTCGCGAATCTCCTTGCTCTTCTTCAACTCTTAGCGTTTGGTTGCAACTTCAATCTTTCACTGAGACCTAGCTCTGCTTATGCCTTGACCTCAACGGCACGCCGCGAATTCTCAAATGGAGCCCTTCATTTAAAAACTAGTTGCAAACTTCATTTTCAGCAGAGACCTTCCTTAGGCTCTTACTGACTCGATCCATGTCACACCTTAGATTGACGTCGTGACCTCAGTTATATTCAATTGGCGTCACGACATCAGAGTGGTGTCGCGACCGAAGATTCTACTTTGAATAATTCCTTTAGTCTCAACCACACTTCCCTTTGCCGCAACCTCTTTCACTTGTTGCTTTGGTAATTCGGGTCGCAAGCTCAACTTCAAGTCACGACTTCGCTTGCTAAGGTCTTCTATTTCTTCCTCAAGACTGATCTTGGTGATGTCGTGACTTGGAAATGACTGAACAAATGAGCTTCCTGTTTAATTCGAATTTCGCTTATGATCATTTCGCTGTAGGCCGATCTCTTCTCCGTTTTTGCTTGGATTTTCGCTTCTGCTGTACTTTTTCTGCAAAATTAAATTTGAGCAAATTACCCAGGTTTCTATATGAATCAATAATTAACTTGTAATAAACTCAGAAATGATTTAAAAATCAATGAGTTTTTAGACTAACGTATTCCCTAAACTTAAAATTTTGCTTGTCCTCAGAGCAAAGAAAAGAAAGAATTGTTTGTCCTTAAACAATTGCTTAAATTTTTCGACATTTTTCGATTCACATCATGCCTTTCTCTTATTCCACCTTTCTAACTTGAAATAGGAGATATAAAGTCATTTAAATCTCGCGATTCAAGAAAAGAAATGGTTCTACTTCTATCAAATTCTTGATGAAATAATGTATTTAAACAAATTTTTATTCAATAAGTCTTGTTCTATGTGTGTGCGTGTCTTCAATCCATCTTCATGTTGAATTTAGTTATTCTTCTGGGAGTTTCCTTGGACTGTTGGTCAAAGTCCCATAGGCTTGTTTTTCATATTGATCTCCACTAATGTAGGTAAATTCAACCTTCAAGATCAATGAGGTCTTTTAAAGCTCAGAATGTCAGCTTTGTGTAATCAGATACGGGAAAATTTTAAGTTGCAAATCACCTAAATTTTTCCACTCTTTTCTTTGTACTTATTGCCTTTAGCTTTCAATCTTTATTCTTTTGTACTTGTTGACTTCTCAATCTTAAATTTCGATTCATCTTTTGAATTTCTTTTTTACAAAGATTTTGATTTCCACTTACTTTATTCAAAGCGCCCCTTGTTCTTAGAACTCTTTGCTTCTCGTTTTTTCTAAAGGATGGGAATAGTGCAATGTTTTGTCTTCTTAGGCTTTCTATCACCCTTAAAGAACTTTGGGCTAGCAACTCCCATACCAGTTGGCATTAGGGTACTAGGTGTTAAAACACCCTACGAACTTAATTCCTGCTCAAAGGAAATAGCTACAAGATTAAAACTTATTCCCCTTTTCATCAATTTCGCTTCTTTTTCCTAATCTTAGTTATTTCTTCCTACCTGGTAATATTTGATTTTTTTTTTGTCCAAACTATTTCTTTCCTTTACGAGACCTTCAGGCCGGATGGATAATTTGGGCTCTTTGCTCTGGGATGTACAGGAAGGGGATTCGAGGTTTTGATTCTTTGTCATTTTAGAAAAAGTCGGCTTGTTGGCTCAAATCATGGAGGCCCCCAGAAGTATGCTTTAGCATATATTGAGGTAGGCTTGGAAAAGCTCAAGCGCAGGATGGCCTACATCAGCTATTGGTTGTTTTACACAAGATTTAGCCTCCAATCAATAAATCTAACAAGTTCTAGGACCATGGACTCTTAATCATGAAATCCTAGAAAATGTTCCTAATTCTTCTCAAAGTTTCATGAGTTTTGTTGACTAAGTGTATTGTTTCTTTAAGACTTGTACTTATTCCTTTGTTTTATTTACACACTTTCAACCAAGTTATTTGTTCATAATATCCATTTTCCAATTTTGCAATCTAAAGCCCCAGTTTAAACGATCGATTTATGATACAATTCAGTTATTGATACATGCTCTTATTTTCTAAATTTTGTTCTTGGGAGCAAAACAGAATTGGTCATTTGATGGGCAAGGTTTTCATAATTTTCATTCTTAACAGGAAATGACACAAACACAAAATTTCTCCAGTCATGTTCATCCATTAACCTGCATAATTATTCACAATCAAATTTTCATTCAATAATGCAAACAAATCAGCGAAGTAAAAGAAAGTAAGCTATCAAATGAAAATGCAATAAAACACGGGACAATTTGGATGAACAAAAATGGATTTCTATTAAAATTTTGAATGTATGAATTGAGAACATGATAGGAAAAAATTTTAGGTTCCCTTTCTCCTTTTCTTGTAGGCTTTTAGAGTATAATGTTAGGAGGATACATGTCTCAGAAACTAGCCATGCTAGGATCGAAACTATAAGGAAATTTCATCTCAGTTTGTTTGCCGAATACGAGAGGAATTTCTTTGAATGGTTCTTGTACCTCAGGATATGAATGGCTTGAAGGGCTCATCCTGAAATGTGCTTCCTCTGCTACTGCTGGATGGATGTCTTTTGGTATTGCCTCCATCTCTCTTGTCTCATTTTCCTCAGCTAGTACTGTTTCTGCTTCAACGTCTACCTCCATTATTTCTTTCTACCTTTTTCCTTTGGGTCCCATTGTCACTCTAGTTAAGGTCAGAGGGGAGACCTGAGGGCATTTCTCTTCTTCCTCCCACATTCCCTTCACCCACGCCCCGAGGAGACAAAGTGCGGTGATGAGTGGTGGGGTGGGGATCGACCCTCTCTTTCTTTGTGGTGTGATCCTCACGATGGACTCTTCGATCGGGATGCCTATGTTCATTTATATCCTTTCAAAAGACATATAAAATGATGGCCTCTGTTCAGTGAGCAAATATGTTTGTAGGAACTATTGCGAGCAGATGAAGTAAAACGAACCTTGATGAGTGCTCCCCTTTTAATGAATTGTGGTGGGGGTTCTTCTTACGTAACCTCCCGTTTTCCTTCTCCTCCCGTCAATGAAGTTCGAGTATCTTTTTCATAGTTTGGATTTTCCACCAACTTGCACCTTGACCTGTGCTTTAAATCTCTCAATTTAAACACATTTCATTTATCAGTCTATCTTCAAGGGAGTACCCCGAACACCCCTAACATAAGCTGAATCTTCCTTCATGCCCACCATATTGCATAAAATTCCTGTAGTGAAAAATCTGGCCTTGTGCTGTGAAGAATCACAGCCTCTTTTCTCTTACCTCCGAAGCGGGGAAATCGGTTCCCAAAAACCCCTTCGCCAGAGCAAATTCCTTGTCGAAGCGATTTGCAACGTTCACAATTCTTGAAGCTTCTTTTGAAGCAGAGTCTTTGTCATCTTTATTGCTTCTTTCTACGTATTGCTCATGCTTCCCTCACAGTTGAGCTACTTGTTCGATATTGATTTCTTCCTAGGTTGAGTTCAAGCTGAACCTCTTCCACCCTACGCCACGACATTTTCAAGCATGATTTCGTCGATAAGTTTATTAAGATTTGCGATGTCATCTTGATTTGTTGCCATGAGTGAAGATTTGTGATTTCGGCTTGGTTCGCTCTCTGGTTTTAGGGTTTTAAGATTCAAAACGATGGATGCAAAAGTGGAAAGGTTAGGATGAATTAAAGTTGAATGGAAATTTGAATGGAAGTTAGGCTGATGTCGCGGTTGCGATATGGGAAGTCGCGACGTGCCAAATTCGAACCTCTGGTGATTTGCAATCGCCCATTTTTAATGTTGAATTGCGAATGAAAGGTTTAAAAACCTATTTTTATTGAGAATTGGACAATTCTGGTCGCGACCTAAAGATTTATGTTGCGACCTAAAATGTGAGGTGACGGAAATTGATGTATCATGACTTTGCTCTTTTCTTTCCTTAGTTATTTTAGTCGTGACCTCAATTTCACTGTTACAACTTTCTTTTCTACCTTATTTTTTCAACGTCCAGCATTCTTAGTCGCGACTTATGAATTGTCGTTGCGACCAAAAAAAATTTTCAGGTCTCCCTGAACAATCAAATTCACAGCAATTTCAATTCACCATATCCAATCAAAACATATACAATTCAATTCATCTTCATCATTCAATTACTTAACAAATCCATTCACTATGCATCAGATTTAAAATTTAAGCACAAAAATGAAATAAAATTCCCCCAAAATTTCAATCATGCTATATCAGAGGCAAAAATTAAATAATTGAAGAAGTATCTTGCCCCTTTTGTCTCTTTTACGATTGGAAGTTGTTGTAGATGTTCCTCCTTTTCCTTCTTATTGTCACACTTAGGAAACCTTAAAAAAAATTGATTACTTACTTTTCAATCAGTGATGAATAAAATTACACAAAGCTATTAAAAACTTTAACACAAAAAGTATAATAGGAAAAACTTAAAACAAACTGATGTGGATTACCTTCCACAGGCACTCAATTTTAGTCTTTAGGCATTGGACTTAACACCATATTTCTGTTTCTTCAAATTTTCTCATTCAGAATTAAGAGTCACTTTCCATTTGCATTCTCCTAAGGTAGTGTTTTAATCTGACCATTAACTGGTCTCGCGGTGTGTTACAGTGTCCCAGCGCTGAAAATTTATATGATACTACTTAATACGGTCCCTCCATTTGATTGGCTTCACAGAAAGTCTTAGTCTAGAGTTGAACCAACGAGGACTGATGTCAGAACTTTGAGACCTCTCCTAAAATCCTTTGATCATGCCATTTTTTTTGTTTTTTTATCTTTGTAGATTCTAAGCCCATATCATAAGCTTCATTCCTCGGCTCTTAATTCATTAGCAGATGAGCCTCTCTCTTCTTTGCGACCTTGAAATCAAAATTTAGCTTCTTGATGGCCCACGTAACCTCTTCTTTGAGAGGAAGGTGGCAAGAGTTTTCCAGAACAAGCACATGGGGACATATTGATAAGTTTTAAAAGCGATCGTGTATGCAGGAAGTCGTTATCAAACCGAGAGACAATCTGCCATTTGGGCTTACGATCTTGTCAATTTTCTTTATCTATTGGAATTTCAGCTTGCCATTTGTTTGAGGATGATGCTTGAAGCTCATGTGTGTTTGATACCATATCTACTTTATGAGTTTGTCAAGCACATCATTATTCTGCCAAGTGGCTTCCTCCATCAACGATTCTGGATTACGGGTGTCCCAAATCTGTTTGAGAATGTGCTGTAAAAATCCTACAATTGTGTTAGCATCATTCTTAGGACAAACATTTGCCTCCCGGCTTGCATTTTGATACATAATCCCTGACTATAAGTATGTATGTATTTCCAATGTTGGAAAAAGCCACATAAAATCATTCCCCATACATCGAATAGTTACCACCGAGGATACCTTCTTGAGGGCATTTCATGCCTTTTGCTGATATTCCCATTCTTTGGCATTGATCACACATAGCTTCACCCATTCAAAGCGATCCTTGTCGTAGGCGATAAAATCGGTGAAGAATTTGTCGTTGTACGGTCTCCTACAAAATGTCCTCCATATGCTAATGCATGACATTCCAGTAAAATCTTGCTTTGCTCACCTTTTGGTACACATCTTCTGATGATCAGATCAGCTCCTCTTCTAAATAGCAGTGGGTCATCCCAAATGTAGTACCTTTTGTCAGTCCTTAGCTTTTTTCTCTGCTGGTAACTGAATTCTGGTGGCATAATTCCACAAGCTAAGAAGCTCACAATATCAACATACCAAGGTGATTGGATTGACAGCTGGAATAACTGATCATCTGGAAAATTTTCTGCTATTTCCCTTTCTTCATCTTGTACATCAGGTTTTTCCACTCTTAACAAGTGATCAGCTATCACATTGTCACAACCTTTCTTGTCTTTTATTTCTAAATCAAATTCCTGTAATAACAATACCAACTTTGATCAATCTTAGCTGTTTCTTTCTTTGCCATTGATATTTATTCTCTTGCATGGATCGGTGTGTATAATTACAAGGTGCAAATACTATTGCCAGCATCTCCTTTTCAGTAGTAGAGAAATTTTCCTGAGCTTCATTGAAGGTTTTAAGGGGTATAGTATATGGCCTTAATACCTTTTCAAATTTTCGTCTCAATATTATAGTTCCCATTGCAAAATCACTCCGCATCACACATGATTTCAAATTCTGTCTAACTGGGTTTTGCCATGATAGGAACTTCAACTAGTCTCGGTTTGGATCTCTTCAAAGAATTCGGCAGATTCATCAAAATTCGAACTTAGTATCTTTTTTCCAAAGAATCCCATAGTGGTCTAGCAATTTTGAGAAATCTCCGATAAATCTTCCAGAAAATCCAAAGATGTCCAAAAAAAACTTTAATTCCTCATCAGAAGTGGGTGGCATCAGATTTCTTATAATTGAAACTTTTGCTTGGTCTACTTCTAGCCCTACTGAAGCAATCATGTGCCCTAAGACAATTCCTTCTATAACCATAAAGTGGCATTTTTCCCAATTCAAAGCTAAATTGTCCCGTACCTTAAGTACGTCCCCAAGTTATGCACTGCTCAAAACTGATCCATAGACTCCAGAAATCATCCATGAAGATCTCCATAACTTTCTTCCCCGCCAAATCGAAAATATAGACATTAGTGCATCTTTGAATGTACTGTGAGCATTACACAAACCAAATGGCATTCTTCTAAAAGCAAAAGCACAAATAGGCATGTAAGTTGTGGTTTTCCCGATCCTCAGGAGCAATGGCAATTTGGTTATATCCAGAGTATCCATCAAGAAAACAAAAGTGAGGGTGTCCTACCAACCTATCCAACATATGATCAATGAAAGGTAAGGGAAAATGATCCTTTCTTATTGCAGTATTTAGTTTTCTATAGTCAATACACACCTCCATCCCGCCACATTTTATGTGAACTGCTCATTCTTTCATCGGGATCACAAAGTGAATCCACCTTCAGGATCCATGTACCCGGGCTCACCCAAGAACCGGCTCCGATATAGCATATATTAAACTTGCATTCAACCATTTCGTAATCCTTTTCCGACAACTTCTTTCTTCATCACGTGGTTCACCTCCTTTCGATGCTCAATAAGTTTTTGCATTATCATTCAAAGAATATTTGTGCATACAAATGGAGTGGACCGATACCTTCATCCTCAATTGACCAAGCAATACTTCCTTGTACTTTCAAAATTTCTAGTGCCTTCTTTTCTTCAAATTCGCTCACGTACCGATATGATAACCGGTTTTCTTTTCTAGTTCTAAGAACTCATATTTCAAATGACTCGGGCAATTCCTCTTCAATATTAACCTTTCCGCACTAGTTTTCCCGCTTCGCAGTTTTCCTCATCCCCGTCGCATACATCATCTTAATCGCGGTTCATTCATGCTTGAGACTGCTTTTGTTATACAAATTTGAAGGCAACATTTCACAATCAATACTCTCAAGATACTCAAAATTCATCTCAATTTACTGGAGAATGTCAAGAGTACAAATGAATTCAACTTAACACCGAGAAGACTATCGCTTTTTAAAGCCATACGCCTTTCTCGCATCTACATCGTGGTGTCTCCAAACTCCTATTAAGATTAAAGTGCACTGAAGCCTTACCCCCACCCTTAGTGTCGCTTCACCTTTTTACATCTATCAAGGCACTCCTATTGCTAAGAAGGGTCTTCCTAGCAAAGAAGGAACTGGGTGTCTTCTCCATCTTCATAATAAATAAACTACGTGGAAGATGAATTTTCCCACCTCGACAAGCACATCTTCAAGAACACCTTCTCAAGGTGTGCCATTAACTGCCACCATTTGCAATGATCGTTGTCAGTAATTTCCCTCAAACTGGCCTTCGCAATACGACAGGCATCAATCTATACTCAGCACCCGTAATCACATAAGGCCTTCTTTGAATTCATATTTCAGAATATTCAAAAAATACCCTAGGAATTTTAATAATAATTTATTATATATTCGGTATCTACTGAAATAAACTGGGTTTTTCGGAAATTTGGATAAATTGATAACTCAGAAATGTAAATTGAAAGAGTAAGCATATGATTGAATATTATATGCTAAATTGAGAAATTGATTGAACCCGGAAATAAACCCAAGTGAAAAAGGGCAAATGTGGAAATTGTAAAATGAGGACCTAAGGGTCAAATGATAGTTTAAATACTAATGTGAAATAAATGATAAATGATAAGGAAAGTGAAATAAAGAGTTAGAATGTCAAAAATGGGAAATGGATTTATTGAGTGGCCAAACAAGGCCTTATATATAGAATATGACTTTAAGACAAAAAGGAGAAATGAAAATGAGAAATGTGTGGTAGCCAAACATGGCCTTTACACTTACAGGATTTAAAAGACCAAACTTATCTTAGGATGCTCATTTTGAGCAAATCACGTTTTTAAAGAAGGGGAGAGGAGAAAAGGGAGAAGAAAGCTAGGGTTTGCAAGAGATCAAGCTTTGGTGTGATCTTTTCCCACTTTTTGCTTCTAAGAGGCCAAGCAACATGGAAGGGAAGATTTGAAGGGGCTAAGGGACGGGTGATGACCGCCTAACCTAGGACCAAGATCGATGAGAAGGAACCTAGATCCGACAGCTTCGGTTTGTTCTCTGACTCTATTCTTATTTCAAGTATTTTGGTAGTTTACCAAGTAACTATGAAATGAGTACATGAATGAGTATATGAAATGTCACACCCCAATTCCCTGTCCGAGCCGAATGGCGGATCCGAACCAAGTTCGGGGTACGAGACCATATACTGGGACTCTTTACCTACTTTATCTGACGTTGGTATGTCCAAGTCTTATAACTGTATCAAAATATCATATACAAAATTACAAAATAAAACTACCACCGTAAAGGGTGCTTCATAAAGGTCATATACATACGCTCGAGTCCCATTTACATATACAAAACTATACATTACATTTACATGATCAGAACACGGAACCTACAATGATGAACCCCTACTCGTGTGCTGGCCCGGCAGAATGCGGAAGATCACTGTCTCCTTCTTCTGTACCTACACGGATTGAAAAACCGTGCTAAGCTTTACGCTTAGTGGGAAACATAGGTAATATGCATATACACAGTTATAGTACGCTTATAACAATAACAGATATCAGAATTTGTATGCATTCATATACGGAACTTATACAATTACTTATGCTTCTAACAGACTTATGCTTATTCGAATCTCTCATATGAACTATACTTGTACTTATAGCAACTTTATGCTTGTTCAGATCTCCCGTAGGAGTTACAGAGCTTATTGCTTGTTCAGATCTCCCGTAGGAGTTACAGAGCTTATCCTTATTCAGAAGTACCCATAGGTACTATAGATCAGAACAATACACAATCGTTTACTCTTATTCCTTCTTCTGGTTATTATCATATAACTATGGGAATACCTAGACCAGTACTAATAAATGAGTAAGACATAGCACAATAAGTATCTGAAGATACTATACAGTACTGAAGTGCTATAGCACAAAGCAGGAGTGCCAAGATCGAATGTGAGGCCAAGACTAAATAGAGTGCCGTAGTAATTAATCAGAGTAATCGCACTCGAATAGAGGTCGTAAAGACCGATCGTAGACGTGTTCGCCCACGCCGTGACGTATGTCGTGTCATTTAATACCTAGTCTTAGGCATTCCACGATTATATGTATTCGTAAACTTTATCTTATCATCAGGCATGAACTTTATCCCTTCATCCCGATTCGCTTCTACAAGAAAATAGACATTTTTCACTTACTTCTTCTTATCTTAACCCCACCATTTATTAGAGTTCCAATACTCCCGGGACAAATTATAGCTTAATTATGCAAAAATACCAAAACATGGGTCAGTAGGAACTAGTGGTATCAGAGCCACTGTCGCACCGGCATCAACAGTTCTCGAGGGCGGTGTAACTGCAATCGCTTGGGTGGCACTGCACCGATTTGTTAATTGCACGCTGATACCGTACCACCCCAAAGGCACCGGTACCGGTCTCCGATTCTCGCCTAAACGGCGTAATCTACCATTTTTCATGCACTTTTCTTCCATAATTCTCTATATTCCATCCTTCATCAAAAAATTAGCATGGAATCCTCTCCAAACAACTCCACAAACACTTTTAATTAGCCAAAGAATCCAAGGATTCATACCAAGTTCACCCAACTCTACAAAACCTTAATCGTAGAAGGATTCCATTCAATTATTATCAACTGTGTGATTTTCAACCCAACTTCCCTTAAATCTAGAGTTATGAGGTATTCCTAACAAAACCCTAGAAAAGGGAACCAAATTAATGTCCGAAGAAAACCCTAGCAATCTATACCCAAGTAGTTTTTGGACAAAATCTTACTATTTCATACTTAAATTCCATACCAAACTCCAAAGATCCATACCTTTGCTTGATTTCTCTCTTTCTTCCTCTTCTTCTTCCTCCTCTTCCTCTTCTTCCCATAAGCTCTCTTGTTTGGAGACCAAAAATGAGTTATTTTTGGTCTCCCTCCTCTATTTATAGTTAAAGTTTCTCTTATTTGCCTTATAGTCCTCCATCTTCTACTAATTTCTATTACAAGTTATGTTATTTCCACTTTGACCTCTAATTTTATTGATTCATGTCTTTTGATGTCTTTTGACAAATTACAATTTTGTCCTTAAGTCTTGTAATAATTTTCGGTTTCTAAATTTCCATTTTTCACATTTAATTTACTAAAATTCAATTTATGTTTCACAAAATAATTCTAAACATGTCAAAACAACTAGGGTATATTTCGGGGTGTTACATGAAATGAGTACATGAATGAGTATATGAAATGAGTACATGAATAAGTATATGAAATGAGTACGTGAATGAGTATATGAAATAAGTACATAGATTGAGTATATCTTTGAAAAGATAATACAAAAGTGAATATGGAATTGAAATGTGATATTTGAAAACCGAACGAATGTGAATGGAGATAAGTGATCTGATTCATCAAACTAACTATCATAAATGTGAATTGAATGATATATCAATGAACCCCGACGGATGCAAATTCAATTCAATCACACGGCGCACCCCCGAATTGTCCATCGTCCACTTGCGGGATGCACCAATCGCATCCGTCATGATGGCGTATTGAATCGGGCAAGAAATGTCCCACGGCTGATGCACCAACGCATCCGCCTGATGGCGCATGGTATTTAAGGCGATACCACATGCTCGGTGCACCAAACGGCATCCGCTGGCTTATCGAGACCGGGAACAGAACGCCAGAAGATTACTAATAATGATGCGCGCGTGGATTCATCAAACGGAATCCGTCATAAATGTGAATTGAATAGTCAAAGTGAAATAACCAAATATCAGATTTGTTTAAATGGGATTTTTATGTATATGCTTAAATCTCACAAATTGAATTATTGCATTGAAAATGCATGTTGTGATATAGTAAATGAATTGTAAAATGAAAGCATGCGAAAGTGAATAGTATGAGTATATGTTGATATAATAGGCATGGTTTAAAATGATTAATGCATGCCAAGTTAAATCAATATCGAATACAATCAGAGTAGAACCACTAAGCAAGAAAATGTTTAGCGTATAGTTTTACTTCCTCCATGCGTTGTGTTCGAGTAGACAAGAATGAAGACATGATCACACAGTCATAAAGTTGCCATACAGATGCTGCATACCCCACCATATGCATATCATTTTGAACATGGGATATTTTAGAACAAATAGTTGAACTCTAGCAAAACGCTTTTGTTTGTATATCATTTTGAAAGGCATAGAATGACTTCACTGTAATTGTATTTTATGAAATGTAAATGTTTGTGGACTACCATTTGAATGGTTCACGCAAATCGAAACCCAAAGAGAAATAACATAAAGAAAATGTTTGACAAGATAATCGAAACGACCCGAGTAAACCGGCCCGTCTCTGATCCGCCATTCGGTCAGCCAGTGGATTCGGTCGCGACATTTTTGAAAAAGAAAATTTAATAACACGAAAAAAATAAAAGAAATAAATCGAAGGTCCCTGCTCGGGTTCGTATCGCCATTCGGGGTCAAACCGGCTCTGGGGTCGCTTACAATTTCCTATGGAGCAGGGGATGGTGAAACTACCTGGTTCCTTCATTTTTGCTGCGAGCTTTTGTCGATAACTGCATTAGTTTCTGCAGTAGTCAAGTTCACTATTCCTTCCTCAGCTATTTTCCTTTTCTTGTTCAGTATCTTCTTCAAAAATTTTGCATAGTTAGGCATTTGGTTGATTACCTCTGCAAATGGAATATTGATTTCTATCTTCTTGAAGATGTTCAAGAATCTAGAAAATCGCTTCTTCCTTTTGCCTCTCAAGCCTTCCGGGAAATGGCACTATAGGTGTATGTTTCGTACTCTCTCCTTCCTCGTTTCGCCACTATTCCCCTTCACAGTTGTCTGGGCCTCAGGTATTCTTCTCTCATCAGAGTCTTTCCAGTTTGCTCTTCTCTCATTCCTTTCCGCCTTTGTTTCACTCACTTCTTCTTTCCTTTCTTCTGATGTAGTTGCCCACTCTTTCCCACTTTGAACTGCTGAACTCCGCCATGCGCCTCGACTTTTATGTCACTAGGAACAAATTTGCCTGGATTGAATACATGGCCAACCGCCTCTACTTTTGTCTCCAAGTTTTCAACAGGCACTCAGATTCTTCGAAATACTTGAGTATCAAAATTGAAAGCTCTAAGTCGACAATTGCTCATGAAGTGTATAAGCCTCTTGTTGTCCCCCATGAACTACAAAGATTTGTTCTCAAATAGTTGAGTCCTCCCATGACCCCGATAGTCATTCCCGCTCACCCTCGATGTCGTCACTGAACCTAGTACGCTAATATCCCTGTTGAGGATTCTGTCCATGCCTTGGGCCTTGTAATGCCCCCCCACCATATGAGAAATTCTCATGGTTCCTGTTTGCCTTTTTCTATATAGACTAAAAACTCCTCAAATGTACATAGTTACAAGAACCTTACACTTCTATTGACTAAAAATAGAAATTGGAATAACATGAAATCAACTAAAAATATAAAGAACTAAATACTGGATCTAATATGTTCCCTGTGAAAGACGAAAACTATCAGTGAATTAAAATGAAACAGTCAATTCCTGCATGAAAGTACATTGCTTTATTGTATGATGGATCTGGATTTGTCCAAGATTGCCTAAATGTTGCAGTTGGGTTTCTCCACATTCAATGGTTAGAAACTCTTGCTTCTCTCGAAGTCAAGATCGAACCAGTTGCTTGTATGTCTACTCTACTTGTAAGATCTTGGTATTTTTCTTCCTCAATACTTCATACCCACCTCTTGATGACTGTAAATCTTTTACTTTCCTTCTCAGGATTTTTGCAAAAGTTCTACCACTTAATTGGTGGCTCATTGTTATGACCAAAACGTGTTGCACATTTATGCATTAGTTATGCATGCAAGATTATGACGTTATCACCAAAGGACTATTGTCTAATCCTCAAGAATCCACGCCATAAAAACTTGTTGAGACCAAACATATATATTAAATTTATGACACCATTACCAAAGGACTACACCATCCCTGAATCCGCCTAAAAACTCGTTGATCGAATTCAAAAGACATATACAAATTTACGACAAAGTATCAATAAAGATTCGATGTCATCTCTGATCGCACTACATAAAACTTGTTAATATTATACTATATAAACCACCAATCTCTTAGAGTAAATCATTTTTCAAAGTTGGTTTTGGTCTAATATTCGCAAGTGCAATGTGCCGACAAGTAATAAAACGGATTTAAGTCCGCATATCGATCCTAATAGATCTCAAGAATTTTAAATCAACTACCTCGACTACTCAATTTCCATACTATTTGGACCACAAAATGATAGTAGGATCCAAAAGATTATAAAAGTTGGAAAATTAAACGAACAAGAGAAAATTAACTGAACTATCCAACATACTGAAAATAAAGAATAAAGAATAAAGAATTTCTATAAAAGAACCGAATATCAATAGTTATCCTCGTGAGACCCATCAATAGAAAATGCTGATAGTGAACTATCGATTCCCGTAGTTACTCCCGATAAAATTTCGACACTCCAGCTTGAAAATCAGCCCAAGGCGTTGTAGTGCAAATGATCTCTCCACACTCCACATTTCATTATCTATTCTATGACCCCGATTCTCGAATACGTGGAATTAGATAACTACTTTAAAAAGGACTTCTTAATCAAGTATTTTTCTTTTCAATACTTCATACCCATTCTATGGACTCGGAACCTTAGTCTAAGTTATCTACAAGCAAGGATATATAACTCAGACGGGCTTCCTCCGAAATTAGAATAGATCAACCTTTCCTTGATTAGATCACATCTAACACGGGATTGGCCTCACTATCCGAATTGAGGTGAACTCTTTGCTTGTTTAATTAGATAACTCGTTCAACTCGATCTTGACTTCAAGTGAGAAGAGGATTTATCTAATTGAACTTACAAAGCTCAAAAGATCCCTAATAGCAGGTCAGTATACCTTCAAAGAAATGTACATTACTCTCAGGAATGTCTTCCCTGCGTCACTCGAGGACTTCGAAATCGCAGCAATGACGCAAATCTTAACTGTGTATAAGAAACTGATATTCGTATCCCAAACAACAAACCTGTCTAAGTAAATTCATTAACCGAAATTAACAAGCCGGCCAGAAACAATCTACGTGAAAGATAAATTCATCATCATGTTCACTTAATGGAAGTCGGATTCTCACCACGAATCACACGATACAAAGATTCCTCCGATCATAAGAATGATCAAGAAATTGAAATCGAAACAATCGAATTCCGTGAATTGTTCGAACTTCAAACATTTCGTAGTAATGAAAATAAAATGAATTCTCTCGATTCGGCCTTCAAAGCCAAACGATAAATATCCAGATTCAGAAATTACCACGAAAAATAAAATAAGGAGAGAGTTAATCAGCTTCTAAACGACGGAATTGAAAAATTAAGAAAAAATAAAAGAGTTAAAAAATAAAGAAAATAAAGAGCAAATGAGCTTTCGGGGCCATCCGCACCTCTCGCCTGCGGGTCACGAGTCGCTTTGAAATGAGGCCGGATAGCCGCAGATTTATGTGGTTTCCCTAATTGGGCCCTAATCCCAATGTAGCCCGTGGATTTTAAAGTATCCAGCCCGTCACTGCTCACGCCACGACTTCGCTTCCTTGTCGCGGACATCATCGATGTCGCGACATCAATCTCACGTCGCGACATCATCCTACTCTATGTAGCCTTGATTTGTCATTCTTGATGTCGCGATATCACCATCTTGTCGCGACATCATCTCACGCCTTGGCCGGTTCACTCGTTCTTCCCGATGTCACGACGCGTCAAGCACTTGTCGCCACCTCAGCTCAAGTCATCTCTGGTAGCCTTCAACTATGCGGATGTCGCGACATCAATCTCTTGTCACGACGTCATCTTAAAGAACCGTAGGCTTCAACTGGTTGTTCATATTGTCGCGACCTCAATATCTCACGCGACATCTCTACGGTCCGCATCATCGACCGTCGCTCGATGTCGCGACTCGATCCCACGCGACATCAACTTAAGGAGCTTCAACCTTCAACTGAAAGGTGTCTTTGTGTCGCGACTTCGATCTCACGCCGTGATTACTAGCTTGAGTTCGGCACTCTTCTTACGGCCCAAAACTCATAGCCTTAAAGTGTGTTTCTCGTTTGTCGCGACCTTATCCCTCGTCACGACATCAATTGTTGTCGCGACCTCAGAATGCTGTCGCGACGTCGTTCTCTTAGCTCCTGATTACCTTCACCACGACCGACTTTACCCGTCGCACCGCATCAAATTCCTTTAATTCTTTTGTGTCACGTAATTCGACCTGACCCAGGTCAACCCCAAAACCGCATCAATGAATCACCCACTCTTTTCATTTCCGTCATTCGACCGCACTTTTCTTCCACTTATTGGGTCGTATTTTTTCTACTTTCTTTCTCTCTTCCGCTAATAAATAAATTTGGTGAGTTTCTTCATTTATATTAATTATTCATTTCTAGATGAAAATAGAACAAATGGATCAAAAATAAGATGACTTTAAGCTCATCAAATTTCAAACTTAAAGTTTTGCTTGTCCCTGCCAAAGAAAAAGAAAGAATCGTTTGTCCTCAAACAAATATTACCTTTAAGGACATTTTTCCGTGATCGGTTCTCCAGCTTCATTCAATTTAATTGCAATGCAAGGTATGCAAAATTTTCTGCATATTTAGCTTCAAGTCCAGCTTCAAGGTTGGTCTCTTACTCTTTATGTTATGTAAACTATCATGTTGAAATTGTTTTACAAACAATATACTCATTGATCCCGTTGAATAATGAATTAAATTCTTTCACTTATGGCCGAAGCCATTTAACTCCTAAAGTTCTTCAATTTTGATTGTTTTCTTCCAAATTCCATAGGCTTGTCTTTCATTGATCTCCACTAATGTAGTGAATTCACCTTCCATCAATCAGTCTTGGGCTTTATTGTGAGGCTTGGGTAATGGGTGGTAGATGGAAGGAATTTTTAGGTTAAGATCACTCTCGAACATTTTCTTCTCTTCTACCACTTCTTTCTTATAGTTTCTCTATAAACTCCCTAAACTTCATGTTTGGGGATATCTCTTTGATTTCTTCGTTTTAGAACTCGTATTCTATTTTACTTTTTATAATTTCACCGAGGAATCTCCTTAGCTCGCTACTCACTATGTGGATAGCAAACAGTTTTAACTTTCTTTTTAGGCTTTCTAACACCTTAGCTAACTTTGCTATAACCCCATACCAGATGGCATTAGTACCAGGTGCTGAAACACCCCTAAGAACTTAATTGTTCAAGAGAGTTAGGCCACAAGATAAACTTATCCCTAGAAGCCTTCTTTTCTGGGCCGTATTTCCGCCCTCGCTCTTTTCTTTCATTCCCTGGTTCCTCAAAATATAAACTCCCCAAACTCATTTCTTTCTTCCCTCTTGAATTCCCTGTAATCGTAGGTTCTTACTCAAGGATTGATGTCTTCAAGATGAGTCAGGGTTTCCATCAGTCTATTTTGAAAATAGGCTTGTCGGCTCAATTTCGAACTACTCAGATATGCCTCAGTGATATAACAGGATGGCTAAGATGGTTTAAACTCATCTGGCACGGCTCAGATTATCTCTTGTCGCCTGAATCAATTAGGATTTCACTTCAATCAATAATCTAATGTTCCAGAACTTTGATTTATCACCCACTGAATTTACAAGAGCATCCCACCATTTATTCATATATGGTTAATTGATGATCATCACCTGATTTACTGTCTATACTCACAACCCCAAAAAAAATATGTTTGTCCCAATTCTGTAATAATTTCCCCAATTCCTGACTTACCCACAACAGGCAATTTTTTCACTTAAATTCAACAACCAGATTATTTCAATATTCTTATTCTAATTTTCTCTCATTCACTTATCACTCGTAATCACATTCAATTTAACATAATGTCCCTCCCAGCTTTGAGCTCTGAACTATTTCCTACTGACTCTAATCCACCAATCCAATAGCAAACACAACACATTAATTTAACCAACAAAACAGTACACAACATTCATAATTGAATCCTTTCCATCTATTTCAATGATTGCTCAACCACTGATTATATGCACAGATGGAGAGGCAGATTATACCCAGCAAACAAAGAGAAGGTCTATTTCTCCTTCTGATGAGGCAAAAATATCGGGACTGAGTGTCCAAAACAATGAATGCAACCAAGGAACCCATGCCTCCCTCTCTCTGCTCTCCATCCTCAGCTCTTCACGACAATCCTGGCTACAGAGACTCATGTCCCCAACTGAGTAGCTGATCTTTGAAGATCCCTTCCAACATCATTAGAGCCTTCCGCTTCTTGTCATATCACTTGTGAGGATTGTTAGTTAATCAACAAATTTTTCCAGCTGGCTCCTTCTTCCACTGAGGATCACTCCGTTATTTTGTCCCCTCTCACTCAATGTTTCACCCTTCCAGAGATTCATGCTGGGTATCCTGAAAAACTGATCTGCTCCAAATTAAATGCTCATCCTTTTCAATAGAGCTGAAAGATCCCACTCAAACCACAATAGAAGTTTCCACGATTCACTGAGAGTCTATAAAGATCTGATCCTTCCATTCTTTCTTATCCTTTCCTCCTCACTGCTTCAATATTTTCCATCCACTCTTCTGCTCGCCTTCCAACTGCTGTTTCTTGGACCTCAATCTCCGTCTTCTTCATTAATTCTTCTTCCAACGTTATCTCTTCTTTCAATCTTTCATAGATCCTCTTCCACTCGCTTGAAGTCCCACTCCTTCTCCTCTTCCGTTCTTCATCAATTAGAGAGGCTTCTGCAATTAATTGAATCCCTCTGTGTTCTCTCAGCTCCGCAGTTAATTTGTTTGGTAATAGATGGAACTGCCATGATGATATCACGGCTACTTCTGTCCCCACTGATCCAAGAAACATGCAATCACTATGGGGTCAAAGATACCACTGAGTCTCCTCCTGATCAAGGCCCTCCCATCTCCTTCTGCTCTTCACTGGTTTCACCTTCCATGCTTCACTCACACTTCTTCCTCCCATTTCTGTCCTATTTAACTCCTGCAATGAGGCAGGTTTCTGATCCTTCTCACCTAATCCCTTCAATTCACCTTCCTGCCAAAGATCCAGATTTGTTGGTCGGTGAGAAGTACTCCCTTTGTTTCAAGAGACTCAGATAGAGTTCTCTGCTGATAATCTATATTGATCTCAGATCCTTATATATACACTGCTAAGATACAAATTTTGTTCTTCCACTCACAGAAAATGTCTTGAGCTGAAACTACAGATGCCAAGTGAAACTACACTACTCTTCCAAGGAAACTCTCTCTGTCGTTCTGCTTCCTTCTTCTTCCTGCTAACGCTCCTTCCATCAAGAGTTTCAATTCTTCAAGATTCGCTTTCCACTCCCTCAACAGAGCCATGCTTGTGCATTGTCATGCCATAGGCTTCAGCTGATGGCCTTCGGCTTCGTATGAGACCCAGACTTCTCTAACAAAAACAGCTCCATCCTCCTCTACCATGTTGGAATAAAACCTCTCACCGGTCGATATCCCGCTGGTGCGGCAGACTCTCCCATCCTCTCTCGCTCTATCATCTCCTGAAGGAGCCACTGCATTTGACCCCTCCTCTTCCAGAATAAAACCTAGTAGCGTAATACTTCTTTCCACTCCAGAATAAGCTTCACGAGACGAAATCTCTTAATTCTCTTCTTCTCCTTTTTCCTTTCCCCTTTCTCGCCCTTCGAGAATAGTCCCCTGAGCTTCGGTGCTTCCGATGGCGTCTTCTCCCGCTTGAGCCCCGACGAATCTCATCTTTAACCGTTCCTTGATGAGTTTCTTCTTCGATTGTTCGTGTTCCCTCATTATCTCGTCTAGGTTAGGGGACCAGGTGGGAATTTCCAGCTTTATTGGAAGCAAGAGAAAGCTTTTCAAGGTCAGACCGCTGTGGTTTTCTGAGGTTGAGATCTGGGGAGGGAAGACGAAGGCTTAATGGTTATGTGGGTTGGAGTGAATGTGAGATAGTTTCCAACAGCTTGCACCAATCAATGTTCGTACATTAATGCTTCATTTATGACTTGTCGCGACTTCAATTCGCCTCCTTTCATTTGAGATCATTAAATTTAGGCTTTTGAATGAGTAGGTTGGTATGTAATGATTTATGTCACATACCAGACATGTCGCGATATGTCTGGCTTTCAAGAATTATTGGATGTGGCAAATTTTCCTCAATGTGAAACTTATTCACTGCCGCGACACCACGCTGGTGTCACGGCATGAATCTCCTTTCCTTACTACCCACTAACTCGTTTAAACCGGTCACGACATCAATGCCATGTATGGACATTAGCTAATGCTGCACATAACCCTTCGTTGTGACCTAAGCCTTAACTCAATGATTTCAAAAACTTTGAATTTTATTCTTGTTTCTAACACATTTAGACATCTATCCAGGTATATTTCAGGCAACGATTTAACAATTAGTTCAATCATAACTACAGGATTTGGTTAAAGAGAGAAGGTTACCCTTTTTCTCATGCTGCGACTCCGCAAGTTGCCGGAATCATTCCCAGTTGCACCGCTATTCATGTCTTGAACCCTGCGTAAGATCACCAGAATAACTAAGATTCTAGTTAAAATACAATCAATTTCTAATAATAATAAAAAAAAATTAAATCTATCCTTCTAGAAAACAAATTCGACTTAATTCATCAGCAACTAAAAGAAAAGAAATAATTCAAAATTTAAAATCAGCATTGAAATCCTCCTGGGTTGCCTCCCATCCCATTAGCCGCTTCGCTTGAGTCCTTACCGACTCATTGCCAGGTACTTCTTCTTTTTCCTTAAGAACCGCTTGGAGTTCTTCAACTTCCTCCCTCCCTGTTGAGATAATGCTTAACCTTTGTCCATTGACCTTGAATTCTTCACCATGAGCGCCTCGTTGTCACTCGTCCAAATGCAAGACTTGATACTACCGTGTATGGCCCGCCTTAATTGATTTTAATTTCCCGAAATAATTTCTCGCCAGAGGTTAAACAAATGTAACCTCGTTCCGTTTCCGAACTCTTCTCAAGATCTGATCATGCCATTTCTTTGTCTTATCTTTGTATATTCGAAAGCATTGTCATAAGCTTCATTTCTCGCTCTTCCAATTCGCATACTGAGCGCTTTTCCTCGCACTTTAAAATCGGTTTAACTTCGATGGCCCACATTGCCTTGTATTCTAATTCAAGAGGTAGATGACATGGTTTGCCAAAAACAACTCTCAGAGTGGGGACATTCCAACGGGAGTTTTGTATGCAAATTCCGTAGCCCAAAGTGTATCATCAAGCTCGAAGACCAACTTTCCTCGCTGAGCTCACGCCTTTTCTGGGTATTCTTTCGATCTCTCATTGAAATTTCGCTGTCTATCGGGTCTCGGGATGATAAGCCAAACTCATTATATGCTTGATCCTTATATCTCGCTTCATGAGTTTTGCAAATATTTTGTTCGCAAATGGGTTCCCCATCACTAATAATGGTTCCTGGGGTTCCAAACCCGTTCAAAATATTCTTTCGCAAGAAACTCACAATCGTGTTAGCATCATTCCTCTGACAAGAAATCAAGTTTCCACCCATTTGAGACATAATCTACCACAGCAAGATATAAACAAGCCTAAATGATGGTGGGAAGGTCCCCATAAAAATCTATTCCCCAAACATCAAAATTTGTATCACCATAATACCTTTAGGTATTTCATTCCCGCGCGATATTTCCAATCCTTTGGCATCACTCCACAATTTCACCCATTCTCGCACACCTCCGAAGATAGTGGGCCAATAAAACCCCGACAGTATCTTGTGAGTCAGTTTCTTTTCTCCAAAGTGTCCCCCATATGGGCGATGCATGGCATTCATTTTTAAAATGTTGCCTTGTCTTCACCTTTCCGCACACATCTTCTTATTATCATGTCAAGAATTTCTCTCGAATAATAGTGGGTCATCCCAAAATATAATATCCGCTTATCGCTCGAGTTTCTTCACAGGAATGAGTTCAAGGCACATCTGGCCAAGCCGAGCACCACACATCGCATACCATGGAAGTCAAAGGAAACCTTAAACAATTCGCTTCATCCGGAAGTTCTCTGTTAACCCGCATTGTCTTCTTCATCACTCGTTTCTTTCTACTCGATGTGGTCGGCTATCATATCACACATTCCTTTATCCTTTTATTTCCAAATCAAACTCTTGCAACAAAGAAGACTCCATCTTATCAATCTTGGCTTACTTCCTTTTCGACATCAAGTATTTGATCGTCGCATTGATCCGGTGTGAATTACCTACGGGATCCCAAAATGTATCGCCAAATTTTTCACAAGCAAATACTATAGCTAGCATCTCCTTTTCAGTTGTTGAATAGTTCTCTTGTGCTTCATTGAAGGTTTTACTAGCATAGTATATGACCCTGAATACTTTCTCCTTTCTTTGCCCCAACACAGCTCCCATAGCAAAATCACTAGCATCACACATTATTTCAAATCCGATTCCATTCCTACAGCTTATTATAGTGCCTCGTACTCAATCTGATTCTGATTCATCAAAGTATCCTTGCAGAATCATCAAATTGGAACCTGTATCCTTTTCCAGCACCGCATGTTGGTCCGCCATTTTTGAAAAGTTTTTGATGAATCTCAGAAATCCAAGATGCCCCAAGAAACTTCTTACCCTTTTACTGCGATGTGGTGCAAGAGTCTTGATAATGGATACTTGACCGGTCAACTTCTAGTCCAAAGAGCGAAATTTTATGCCCAAGAACACACTCTTCTGCTACCATAAAATGGCATTTTCCCAATTCGCTAAGGGGGGTCGCTTGTCTCGCATCTCACGCTTCCGCATTGTTTAGACATTGATCAAAGCCGGATCCATACACGCAAACTATCCATGAAAATCTCCCATCACTTCTTCAACCAAATCTCAGAAAATAGACATCATGCACCCCTCGAATGTAGTTGAGCATTACATAACCCAAATGGCATCCTTCTAAAGGCAAATAAGTACTCATAAGGGCATGAACGTGGTCTTCTTCTGATCCTCCTGGAAAATAGCAACTGGACAGCACCCGAGTACCCATCCAAAAACAAAAGTGAGGTCCCCGCTAACCTATCCAACATTTGATCAATGAAAGGCAAAGAAAAACATCTTTTCTCGTCGTATTCAACTTCCCTTAATCAATACATACCCTCCATCATGTCACCGTTTCTTGTTGGAACTCAATTCATTTTTCATTTCATCACAAGAAACCCTCCTTTTCTTTGGAACCACATGGATCGGGCTCTCACCAAGGGACTATCCGAAATAGCGTAGATAAAACCAAAGATTCAAACAATCTGAGTACCTTTCCTAATTTTCACTTTCATCAACGGATCTCACTTTCTCCCGATGCCCCGCGCTCTTGGCGGCTCTTGAAGTCTCTTCGCGTAATCTTATGCATGCAAACCGCTTGATCGATACCTTCTCGCCAATGGACCAAGCTAAAGATTCCTCTTATGCTTCCTTAATATTTTCAGCAATCTTGTTCCCCATCACCGAGTCCTGGCCGAGCGATCACCGGTTTTTTTCTGGTACTCTAAGTGTGCATACTTTAAATGACATAAACTTTCAAACTAGCCTCTTCGCATCGGGTTCTTTGATGATTTTCCTCTTTTCACTATTTTCCATTATCTTTTCTCGTTGTGCTTCAAGTTCAACACGCTTCTATAGAATTAAAACTCAGATGGAAATCTGCACAGACATCTTCGATACCTGGGAATTCATCTTTTCATTGATAAAACCGGAGCGTTACAATCATTTATAACATCGAGTTGGAAATAGAGACAAAATCGCCTACATTGCAACCTTCCTTTGTCCCTATCTATATTTGTCAGTACTTTTGATCAAGTTGAATGTAGCAGCCTTCTCTCCAACCTCAAGATAAGAACTCCTTTCTCATGTCAAATCAGTGGCAGCTCCAGTATAGCTAGGAATGGTCTTCCTAATAGTAGGGTACTTGTGAATCTCTTCCACGCCCGTAATGATGAAGTCTACTGAATACAAACTTCCCATCAAAGGACCAACATATCTTCAATGACCCTTCGGTTTCACCATCGATCTGCCTGGCCATTCGTAGTACGCCAGGAGTAAGCTCCTCAAACTTAATTTCTGGCAACAGAGAGGCATCGATTGATACGGCTCCGAGTCACGTAGGAGCCTCCTCGAATCCCAAATTCTCCAACAATACAAGGAATCGTGGAAACTTCCCGGGTCCTTCATCTTTACCGGTAGTTCTTCACACGTGACCGCAAGTGGCAAGTGAGATTCACTATCTCTTCTACTATTTTCTTTCTCGTCGTGATGTCCTTAAATTTTGCATAAAGTGGCATCTCGAGCCACCACTTCAAAGAAAAGGCACATCGATCTCTAGCTTCCCCGAAAGTTCTCAAGAACCTTGCAACCAAGCCTCCTCCATCTTTGATTTCGCAGTTTTTGTTGAAATGGGACTGTGCTTGGACCCGATGTTCTTCTTTCTACTCCTTCTTATCATTCCATTGTCTCTTCCCTTTCCGGTATTGCTACTTTTGTTGGGTCGTCTTCTTTTCCCTTTCCTCTTCTAACTCCTTCCCACTCCTAAGCCGCACACCCACGCAGCCTTTCTAGTTCTTCCTCGATCACTGGGAAGGCATCTTTCTTCCTCCAAGCTACAGGTTGGGGCCACCGCCTCACTCAGGCCTGTGTTCTTCAGTGATAATGAAGACCAAATTCTGGAGAATCATAGCAATTTCGTCTACTCTCCAAATTTTGTTCTGGAGGTTCAACACTCTTTTATTGTCCCCCATAAACCAAGATCTCTGTTCCTCGTAAAGTTCTGTGGCCCCCTCCTCCGTCCCGTATTCATTCCCGTGCTCATTTCCCCCGTCACTCGGAACCCAGTGGTCAGCCACACCCTCGGGCGAGGGTTCCGTCCCCGCCTCGCCTTGAGAAGCCCCCACTATACGAGAAGTTCTCATGGTCTCGAAAGGCCGGGTGATAATAAAAATGGGAAGGCTAGATTTAATGAAATGATAGTTTCTCGTCTACCCATATAATTAACCTCTGCAGCCTCATAGGAATTCTTCTGCCATCTCTCTGCAAAGACTTCCCGCCATTAACTCCCTTCGATTGCTCCTACTTCATGAGCAAATAAGGTCTTTTCTTTTTCAGTTGTCTAACCCGTGCATAATGGCATCCACCGCCTCCCGCTGGTCAGCCATCTCGTCGCCTCCATGATTCCTTCTCTCGCTTGTTTCTCAAAGCTCGAAGGAGTTTTCATGCTTACTTCCGCGTATCTTCAATCGCCCCTTGTCAGCACTTTTTCTTTTGAATGTCTACAAAGAGGAAGCATCAATGACTTTGATATATCATTCATGGTATGATATACAATGTCCATTTGAGTCTTCGGGATCTATCCCATGCATTGACATTTTCATGAACTGCTTCAATCTTTCCTAAGCTACATACAAGCCATCTTCCTACCGCTCGGAACACAATGATTTCTCTCCTTCTTCGTGGTTAGGCCGGGGGAAAGAATCTACCAAGTAGGCCTAACTAACTCCTCCCAAGTATCAACATAACCATACGGGTAAATGATTCATACTATGTAGTCAATGGGATTTCAAGGAGAATGGGAACAGTGCGCTTTATGACTTCGGTCTCACCCCATTCAAATCTTTAACAAAGATTAGCCATCCCGAGGAATCTTCCCGTGTGCTCGCTTGGATCTTCAAGGATGACCAAAGAACTCCATGTCGCCGGACCATTGCAATCGCGCCGGTTTCAATTCAAAATTATTAGCATCAACTGCAGTCAGTCTCTGATCACGAGTATTCTTCCCCAGATAATCGTCTCCGTAAATCCTCCATCAGACGTTGACCTGAGGCCTTCTAAATTTTCCCTGCATGTATTTCAACCCGATCCTCGCCTTTCCTTCTTCCATATTATTTTCCTCGTCTTTCTCAAGCTTCCGAGCCCTTTCTATTTCTCTTGTCACTGAACTGATCGTGCCCCGCTTTCCTATGCATCAAAGTTTTTCTCAAAGCAAAACACACTTCCATTAATAGATTACCAAATCTCATCATAAATATTCAATGTGTTGTTAAAGGTTGGCACAACCGAATCCACCGCTTGAAAATCTATTTCTGCCTTTTTTTTCTTTTAAATGTCCAAATTTAGTATATCTTCTTTCTTAATCCTCAATATTGATTTATAAAATTCTTTTCTGATCACTAAGAACGGCGCCATAAAACTCTTCATATGACCAAAACGTGTTGCACATTTATGCATTAGCGCATGCAAGATTATGACGTTATCACCAAAGGACTATTGTTCAATCAGAACGGCGCCATAAAACTCATGAGACCAAATATATATACAAATTTATGACACTAATACCAGTTGATACTACACTGACTCACAAGAACGCGCCAAAAAACTTTGGTTGACACCAAAAGACATATACAAATTTACGACTTTATTACCAAAGGACTATTGTCTAATCAAGAACGGCGCCCATAAAACTTAAGTTAATATTATACTATATAAAACCACCAATCTTTGAGTAAATCATTTTTTCAAAATTGGTTTTGGTCCGAGTATTCGTAAGTGCAATGTGTCGTGATACAAGTAATAAATGATTTGAGTCTCAGTATATCGATCCCACAGAGATCTCAAGAATTTTAAATCAACTACCTTGACTACTCAATTTCCATACTATTTGGACCACAAAATGATATGATCCAAAGATTAAGGTGCCGGGAAAATTAAAACGAACAAGAGGAAATTAACCGAACTATCTAAGATAATGAAAATAAAGAATAAAGAATAAAGAATTTCTATAAAAGAACCGACACCGGTCAGTTATCTCGTAGGACCCATCAATAGAAACAGTTGATAGTGAACTATCGATTCCTCAGTTACTCCCGAGCAAATTTCTCGATTAATTCCATTTCAAACTGTCTAAGGCCAGAGTACCTCGGATCTCTCCACACTCCACATTTCATTATCTTAATTTATGACCTGATTCTTCAATACGTGGAATAGATAACTACTTAAAAAGTGGACTCTTAACTGGGTATTTTTCAATACTTCATACCCATTCTATGGATCAGAAACCTACCTCCCAAGTTACTCCACAAGCAAGGATATACAACTTCCGATCGCTCCTCCTCGAAATTAGAATAGATCAACCTTTCCTTGATTAGATCATTGTTCAACACGGATTAGTATCACTATCCGACCTGAGGTGAACTTTGCTTGTTTAAATAGATAACCTATTCAACTCTGCTCTGATTTCAAGTGAGAAGAGATTTATATCTTAAGTGAACTTACAAAGCTCAAAAAGATCCCTAATATGTTAGTATACCTTGAAAAATGTACATTACTCTCGGGGAATGTCTTCCCTGTGTCACTCGGGAGACCTCTTGAAATCAGGCTTGATAGCCTTGAATCTTACTTGGGTATAAGCGATATTCGAGATCGAAACAACAAACCCCGAAACCAGTAAATTCATTAGCTTGAAATTAACAAGGCTCTTTGTAAACAATCCTACAGGAAAGATAAATTCGATATCATGTTCATTCACTTAATGGAAAGTGGATTCCTCATTCTTGTCACCGCAGTCTGACCCATTCCTACGATCATAAGAATGATGCAGTTGAAGCGTGGCGTGGGGAATTAGGAGGTTGTATGAACTCTTTGAGCAATTTGGGACGTGTTTGAAAATAAAATGAATGACCGGCTTGGCCTGAACGATATCCAGTTGAGGAAATTACCACGAAGAAAAACTAAAAATCGAGCATAATACGCTCTAAGCAGTGAATTGAAAAATTAAGAAAAATAAAGAAAAAGAAAAAAATAAGAAAAATAAAGAAGAAAATATGAGCTTTCATTATCGGGGACCTCTCAAATGCGTAGTGTAGAAACATGAATGAAATTTGGATAATTTGCGTATTTATAGGGTTTCTCAATTTGTTTAATCGATGTAACTGCTGTGGATTTTAAAGTATCAGATTTGATCCTTTATTCGCGTCGCGACTTGAGTTTCCTTGTCGTGACATCATCGATGTCGCGACATCAATCTCAACGTCGCGACATCAGCACTCTATGTAGCCTTGATTTGGTCATTCTTGATGTATGACATCACCATCTTGTCAGCGACATCATCTCACGTCTTAGCTGGTCACCGATTGATTTATATCTGATGTCCGCAGCGTCGATATCTTGTCGCGACCTCGGCTCCAAGTCATCTACTTGAGTCTTCAAGCGATGTCTTGGATATCGCGACATCAATCTCTCTTGTCGCGGCGTCATCTTAAAGAGCCGTAGGCTTCAAGGCGGATTTATTTCATATTGTTGCGACCTCAATATCTTGTCGTGACATCTCTTCTGTAAAGTACGCATCATTGATGCAATTCGTTCTGATGCTTCGCGACCTCGATCCGCGTCGACATCAACTTAAAGACTTCAACCTTCAATGGCGGAGTCTTGTGTCGCGACTTGATCTCACGATGACATCGGCTTGAGTTCCGGCTTCATGGTCGAAACTCTCATAGCTTAAAGGTGTTTTACATTGTCGCGACCTCTTATCCTCGTCCGACATCAATTGTTATGGCGACCTCGAGTCTTTGTCCTTGACGTCGTTCTCTTAGCTCCACGATTACCCTTCGAGTATGACTGTATATCGCTACGCATCAAATTCCATTAATTCTTTTGGTGTCACGACCTCGAATTTGGTAATGTCAACCTTTAGCTACATCGATAGATCAACCGGTTCCACTTTCATTTACGCTCTGTCATTATTTGCACCTTCTTCACTTATTCTTTGTATTTTTCTTCTCTCTCTTCTGCTAATAACAATTTGGTGAAAAGAGTTTCTTCATATTTACGTATATTAATTATTCATTTCTAGATGAAAATAGAAACGGAAAAATGGACTAAAAATAGATGACTTTAAACAAGCCAACTCAATCCTCAGTTCTTGATTTTAAATGCTCCACTGGTTAAATCTCCAGCCTTGGGGATGGGGGCTTCCTCTTGGATTGAGTGGAACTCTGACTATTGTATTATTGATCATTCCCACTCAGAAGCTTCCGTTTATGGCGAGATGAGATGTTTGTCAGTGCTTTTGGGGAGCTCCAGTGGATGATAGTGAGCAGTCTATTGCACCGCAAGAGGCTCATCTGAGCTCTCCAGGGAGTCTCCATCAATAATGCAGGGGGATCTGAAATGGAACAGTCACACTCTTAGTGAGATGGGCCATCTCATGGGACTTATGGATTCAAAGCAATTTTGATAAGTGATCTGACTTGATGTTTTGCCTGGTTTTGGGAAAATCTTGTGTATCAATTAAGATCAGGTGGAACTGATTTTGATCTTTGCATGGTCAAAGAAGTAGATTTTAGTCTTACATCATATGTTACAATGGATTGGAAAAAATAGAATTCAAAAATTTTGTAGTTTCTATGAGAATTTTAGGCGATGTTTTAGAAAGAAAAAATAACTCAAGCAGGCTCAACTCTATATAGTTTTTCAGTTGCAGGTGAGATATCTGAGAAAGGAATTCAAGAAGAAAAAAATAAATAAAAATAAAAATAAAGAAAATAAAATTCTACTCTAAGCTATACATTGAGTTCCTCTTCGTTCCCCTTTTTCTAGGTAGTGAAGATGGAAGCTACTTTACTATTCTAACACTGTCTATTTATAACTGTCTAAAGAAATTAGGCCTAAATGCAAAAACCTCCAGGTGGAATTCCTAAAAGAAAAAGCCCAGTTTACTGTCTTAGGTCGCGACCTCGGGTTGATGTCGCGACATGGATTTCCCTTGTTTGCTCTTGTGGTCGCGACCTTGTTGTACATTGCGACCGGGGTTCATACGAGCTGTTTTGATTAGTTTCGTGACATCATTGGCTCAGTTCTTCTCAAGAGTTGATGTCGCGACCATGGTTTCACGTCGCGACCTCGTTGTCTTTCCCTTCACGCATTCGAGTCGACCTCGGTTCTTTGTCGGGACTCTCTTCCACTTTGTTCTTGTTGCCGTCGCGACCTCAGTTTTAGGTTGCGACCACATTTCTGTTTCTACTGCCTACGTTCTAGGTTGCGACTTCCCTTTTAAGTGCGACCTTGTTTGTCAGTCTTACGCCTTGGGTTCAGTGGTCGCGACCGGCCAGTTGATGTCGCGACCTCTTTTGATGTTCATTCCCCTTCTTCTGGTCGTAACCTCGATTCTTTGTTGCAACCAATTTCTTCTTTCCAACCTCTATGCTAGGTTGCGACCTCAAGGTGATGTCATGACCTCATGTTACTCTTTTTCTGGTTGCATGTAGTCCCAATTGCTCAAAAGTAGTTGCGACCTCGATTTCTTCTGCTTAGTTCTTCTTCAGGTCGTGACCTGAATGAGTGGTCGCGACATCTTTTGTGGTCCTTGATTAATAAATGGTCGCAACTTCAGTTTCTTAGCAAGTATTTCGTTTGGCTTCGCTTCAGGTTGCGACCTCCCTTTTGTTCTTCAAATCTTAATTTGGTTGCAACTTCAATCTTTCTGTTGAGACTCCAGTTCCCGTTTTCATGTCGCAACCTCAACAGTACGTCGCGACCTCAAATGGAGCCCTTCATTTAAAAACTAGATGCAACTTCATTTTCTTGCAGAGACCTCCCTTGTGGCTTTATTGACGGATCCACGTCGCGACCTCAGATTGACATCGCGACCTCAGTTATATTCAATTGGCGTTGCGACATTAGAGTGGTGTCGCTGCCGAAGATTCTACTTTGAATATTTCCTTTAGTCTCAACCACACTACGCTGTGCAACCTCTTTCTTGTTGCTTTGGTAATTCTGGTCTAAGCAACTTGAGTCACGACTTCGTTTGAATAAAGCCTTACATTTCTCAAGGCTGGTCCTACGATGTCGTGGCACAGGAATTAAGCGAATAAACGACTTCTTGTCGCGACTCGAATTTCAGTTGCGACTTCATTTTAAGCATAGCGATCTCTTACGCTTTTGCTGGGATTTTAAACCTGTTTGTATTTTTTCTACACAATTAAATTTGAGTAAATTATCCACATTTCTACATATGAATCAACATTTATCTTGTAATATGCTCAGAAAAATGGATTAAAAATCAAATGAGTTTTTGGACTCATCAGTTCCTCTATGCTGGAGCGCCTGTGGCTGGCGGGGTTAAGTTTGGCTTGAAATGGTAGTTTCTTGGTTCATTCACAGCCACTTAGCCTCCTCGGCCTCTGGCGTCCTCTTCTTTTGTGGTATTTGACTTCTTCTCATTGCCTCTCTTTCCCTTTGCTCCTATCTCATGACGGTGTGCATTTCTCTCACCGTTTGTCCATCCTGTGCATGATGGCATCTAGCACCTCCATAGCTGTCATTTTACTCAGGCTCCACGACCCCTTTTCCTCTGCTATTACCTTGAAAACTTCGGATGGAGCTTTCATGTACATGGCTAGGTCTTCTATCGGATCCACAAGCTGGCACAACACTTTTCTTTGAATGCTCCACGGCGCTGAGCTTGTGATAATGCCTTTAGATGTATCATTTAAGGCATGATACACCTATATCCATGCAGGTTTTTTTTAAATCAATTCCATGCATAGGGCACCTCTTCAACAACCTCTTGAATCTCTCCCAGGCTATATATAGGCTCTCATCTTCCCTTTGTTGGAACACTATTATCTCTATTCTTCTCTTTGAGGTGAGAGATGGGGGAAAGAACCTGCCCAAGTATGCTTCTACCAGCTCTTCCCAAGTATCAACTGAACCATATGGTAATGATTCATACCATGCGGCTGCTATATCTCTTAAGGAAAATGGGAAGAGATGCAGCTTTATCACCTATGGCCTCACACCATTTAGCTTCTTTGTGTTGACATCTGAGAAATCTACCGGGTGCTCGTTGGGGTCTTGATTAGGTGTGATGAAGCTGATGATGCTGCACCATTATTATCAAGGCGGCTTAGTTCGAGTTATTTGCATCCAGGTAGGGTGCAATGCGATTCGCGAATATTCTTCTGAATGATAGGCCTCGGAAATCCTCCATTGTGTCGATGGCCAGGAGGCTTCAGCTGTGTCCTTGCTCCTAAATGCGGTCATGTCTCTCATACGCCATAGCTACGTTCTGCGCTCTTTTAGTCTTTCTTAAGCTTACGAGTGTTCTTTCCAGTCGGTGTCTGGCAGCGACGGAGTCTGAATCATGTTTCTGTGCATTAAAGGATTTCACGAAATTGAAACACACTCAGTTAATAGGATTAGTAGAGCCCCAAAAAAATTATTTTCAAACATGAGCTTGTTAAAGATCAGTGGTTGATATCAGCACTACTTGTCTGACTGTTTTTGGTTCTTTTCTTTTTTATAAAATGTCAGTGTGATTCACTTCTTTTGTTAGAATATTGATCTATTCAGTCGCTGCATTAAGAACTGCAGTGCCATAAAACTTGTTTGCCTTTTTCTATATAGCTAAAGGCCCTCAAATGTGCATAGTTACAAGAGCCTTACACTTCTCTTGCACCCATGCCACTTTGGATAAATTTGCTTAATTAAATAAATCTGTCTTGATGTTTAGGATTTTAAAATTGGGTTTAGTTTATGACCTTTGCAGAGTGTAGAGAGTCCTCTAGTAGTAAAATAGCAGATGTAAGTCCAGTATCATTCCCATAGATTGACAAATTAGAGATCAATTACTGACTCACGAGAGTTCTATGCTATTTGGACTAAAAGAATTTGATATTGAAAATTTGTCTAAAATGATAGATCCTAGACTATTAACTAAAAATAGAAATTGGAATAACGAAAAATATAAAGAACAAAATATCTTTCTAATCCGTTCCCTGTGAGAAACGAAAACTATCAGTGAATTACAATGAAACAGTCAATTCCTGCAATGAAAGTACATTGCTTTATTATATTGATGGATGCGTTTGTCGAGATTACTTTAAATATTTAAGTTGGATTTCTCACATTCACTAGTTAAAAGTTCTTGTTTCTCTCGAAATCAAGATCCAGACAGGTGCTAACAATAATACGCTACCTTGCAAGATGCAGCTATTTTCTTTCTCAATACTTCATACCTATCTCTTGATAATTTGAATCTTTTGCTTTCCTTCTGAGTTTTTGCAAAGTTACACCACTTAATTGGTGGCTCATCCTCCAGATCTATTGATTCATCATTTCCCTTGATTAGATTTCAGCTAACACAGGGTCGGGAACTTCTCTTTAGATTGAGGTGAATGTTGAGTCCAAAAACTCATTTGATTTTTAATCCTTTTTACGGCATATTACAAAGTAAATATTCATATGCGAGAAATACGATTATTACCTCAATTCAATTTTGCAGGAAAATCTGACGAAGCAAAAATCGTAAAACCCGAGAAGAGATCGGCTATAAGCATAAATGAAGTCGCAGCGAAAGTCGAATTCGCAACGAAGTTGTTTGTTGAGTTAATTCGGATTACGGCATTAGCGAGGACCGACCTTGAGGAAGGAAATAGAGGCTTATTCAAGCTGAAGTCGTGACTTGAAGTTAGGCTGCGATGGGAGTACGAACAGCAGTGAAAAAGATTGCGACAAAGGAAGTGTGGTTGAGGCCCAAAGAAATATTCAAAGTAGAATCTCGGTCGACACCACTCTGGTCGCGACGCCAATTGAACTCTCTTGGGTTGCGGCACGTCAATCTTATGTCAAGAGATAAGATCCGTCAATGAAGCCCACAAAGGGGAAATCTGTAAGAAAGCGAGGTTCTGACTAGTTTTCTAATGAAGAGGCTTTCATTTGAAATTCTGACATGCTGTTAAGATGTGATATAAAAATTGGGCGGAGTCTGGCGGAAAGATTCAAGTGCAATAAATTAAAGAGTTGAAGAATCAAAAGAATTCGCAACTGAAGGCTGAAAACTAAAGCGAGTCCTTGCCAAAAGAAAGCTGAAGTTACGACCATTTATTAATCAAGGACTAAGCGATGTCGCGACATATTCGGTCGCGACTGGCGGCGCTAGGCGAGAAGAAATCGAGTCGCAACTACTTTTGAAGCGATTGGGACTAGTACAGCGAAAAAGAACAACGCGAAATTCGCGACACGGAATAGAGGTTGGAAGGAGGAAATTGGTTAACAAAGAATTGAGGTTCGCGACGAGAAGAAAGAAAATGGAGCATAAAGAATTGGCGACATCACCTTGAAGTGTGAGCTTAGAACGAAACTGTGAAGGCGTAAGACCACCACTTGAGTCGTGACCAGAAAAAGAAAGTCACGACCAGGAGTCAGCCTACAAACAGAAATGTGGTCGCAACCTAAAACTGAAGTTGTGACGTCTGGCCTGCTCAAAGGAAGAGAGTCTGATTGGAGGCGAGATAGTGACTCGGAAGCGAGATAAGAGAAGAGACAAGCGATGTCGCGACATGGAGGCCGTGGTCGCGACATCAACTCTTGAGAAACATTGAGCAAACAAGGTCGCGACTACAAATGATATGGCGACCGTTAAATCAACAACGTGAGGAATGCAGTCGCAGGAAGCGGCAGGGTTGGCCCAGGCAAAGTAATAAATAGAAATCCATGTTGCTGACACTGGCCCGAAATTCGCGACCTAGGGCGATAAAGCCAGGCTTTCTTTGAAATTAGGCACCCGGAGCTTTTTTTTGGGATTCGGCCCCATTTCTTTTGGCAGTATAAATGGGCGATGTTGAATAGTAAAGTAGTTTCCTCTTATACCCGGAGAGAAAGGGAGCGAAGAGGAACTCAGTGTATATGGTTGAAGTAGAATTTTCTTTATTTTTAATTTTATTTTTCAGATTCATTTTAAGATCTATTTACGCTAGCTGTGCGAAGCGTTTAGAAGCTGAAATTTTTATTTTAATTATTTTCTTCTTAAAATTCTTGAAAATTTATGAAATGCAAACCAATTTAAAGGTTCATTTTTCTCGATTTCATTGCGATTATAGTGGTTGTATGTGATGGGTACTCCATTTCTTTAATCGTAATGCAGTAATTGGAACGCAGCTCTGCTAGATTTGAATTATAGTTAGTTACATTCTTTTACGCGAAAATGCGGAGGCGTTATTTGAACAGTGATTTACTTGCTTAGTGTTGTTTTTGAATCGATAAGTTCCTGATAGTGATTAGATACCACATTTGAGATGTCTTGCTCGATTCGGGATGCCCTCTGCGTGACACGAGATATGGAATTCTGAGGAATTGAAGCATTCTTTTAGGTATGTTAGACTAACATTGATGAAGCTGGCGAATACGAAAGTTAATTTGATAAATCCCCGTTAAACCGTAATTGAAGTTGGGGAGTATTTGGCACAATCTAAATAATCGAGTTCACCTTAACCTAAAGGGAAGTTCCCAACCCCTTGTTAGCTTAGATCTAATCAAGGGAAAGGACGAACCAATAGATCTGAAGGATGAGCCACCAATTAAGTTGTAGAAACTTTGCAATCAATCCTGAGAAGGAAATGCAAAGAATCTGCAGTCATCAAGAAATGGGTGTGAAGTATTGAGAAAGAAAACTACCCAGATTTTGCAAGAAAAGCATAAATACAAGTAACTGGTTAAATCTTGATTTCGAGAGAAGCAAGAGTTTCTAACCAGTGAATGTGAAGAAATCCAACTGCAACATTTAGGAATTCTTGGACAAATACAGATCCATCAATACAATAGAGCATGTACTTTCAAGCAGGAATTGTCTGTGTCATTGTAATTCACTGATAGTTTTCGTCTTTCACAGGGAACATATTAGATCCAGTATTTAGTTCTTTATATTTTTAGTTGATTTCAATAATTTAACCAATTTCTAATTTTGAGTCGATAGTCTAGGATATATCATTTTGAATAAATTATAATGTCAAATTCTTTTAGTCCAAATAGCATAGAACTTCGTTAGTTAGGGTATGATCTCTAATTCATGTCATCTACGTGGGAATGATACCTGGACTTACATCCAGTTTTACTACTTGTATGACTGTGCACTTGCAGTGTCATAGACTAAACCCAATTTTAAAATCCTAAACATCAAGACAGATTTATTTAATTAAGCAAATTTATCCAAAGTGGCATGTGTGCAAGAGAAGTGTAAGGTTTTTGTAACTATGTATATTTGAGGGGTTTTTTAAATTCTATACCATAGAAAAGGCAAACAAGTTTTTGTAGGCGCCGTTCTTAGAAGTGATTGAAATGATTAAATAAAGTCAATATTTAACAAAGGGAAATCTAATTTGGATATTTTATAAAGAAAGAACAAACGGCTTTACAGCGGTGCTACACCTGACCAGCGATCTTTAACAAGCCATGTTGAAAATATTTTATAGTTTGACTAATCCCCATTAATAAGAGTATGTTAATTTGAAATTCTTTAATGCACAGGAAGAGGATTCGAGACACATTACTTGTGAGACGGAATTGGAAAGAACACTGAAACAAGAAAGACTAAAGAAGCGGAAGAGCAACGGCTATAGCGGATGAGACACATGACAGAGATGAGAGGAGCGGAGGACGAGGCGGCCCGAAGGCCTCTGTCTTGACACAATGGAGGATTTACGGGGCTATCATTCGGGAAGAATATTACGCAATCAGACAACCTATTGTGGATGCAAATAACCCCGAACTAAAGCCGACTTTGATAACAATGGTGCAACGACATCGAGTTCACTTTGGCCACAACTAGGAGCCAGAGCACACAGGTAGATTTCTCGGGATGCTTAAATACAATGAAGCGAGAATAGTGTAAGGCGAGGTGATAAAGATTTTGCATCTCTTCCCCATTTTCCTTAAGAGATATAGCATCCACATGGTATGAATCATTACCATATGGATTCGATTGATACTTGGAAGAATTTGGTAGAAGCATACTTGAGGCGGAGTTCTTTCCCCGTCTCACCTCGGAGAGAAGAATAGAGATAGTGTTCCTGACAAAGGGGAAGATGAGAGCCTATATGCTTTGGGAGAGATTCGAGAGGTTGTTGAAGGGTGCCTATGTGGAATTGATTTAAAAACCCGGATGGATATAGTGTATCATGCCTTAAATGATACATCTAAAGGCACATTGTCGATGCTTCGTGTTGTGGGCATTCGAAAAAAGTGTTGAAGAAGCTAGGGATCGACGGAAGACCTGGCCAGTGCAATATGAAGCTACATCCCCGAGTTTTCAGGGGTAATAGCGGAGGAAATGGGTCATGGGTTGGTGAAATGACACAGCCATGGAGGCAAAGTTAGATGCCATCCTTCTGGGATAGACGAATAGGAGAAAAATGCACCTTTGCTCATGAAATAGGACGAGTGAAGGAAAGAGCAATGAGAAGAATCTTGAAATACCAAGAAAAAACATAGGTTGAGGAGGCTAAGTATGTGAATGAACCAAAAAAATACCATTCAAGCCAAATCCTAACTTTGCCACATTCTGATCAGGAATCGTAGGAATTTCTCATATGGTGGAGGGGGCATTCTGAGGCCCGGGCATGGATAGAATCCTCAACGGGGATATCACTTGACCACCAAGGTTCCGGCCCAGCGACATCAAGGGGTGAAGGCAGAAAGTATCAGGGTCATATGAGGACTCAACCATTTGAAGAACAAATCTTTCTGAGACCATGGGGAATAAAAGACTTATACACTTCCATGAGCAGAAACTGTCGACTTGGAAGCTTTCAAGTCCGATACTCAAGTATTTCAGAAGAATAAAAGTGCCTCATTGAAAAACTTGGAGACACAAGTAGGGCAACTGGCCCTTAATATGCCAAATCAGAGTAAAGGTGCATTCCACACAGTGGCGCTTTCAAAGAATCGAAGGGCTAGCATTAGCGATTCGGTTAAGAAGTGGGAAAGAAGTGGGCAACAGGCAAGAAAGAAAAGAAAGAAAGAGACTGATGCAAAACAAAGAAGAAAATGGAGAAAGGAAGGAGAGAAGAGCATACGACCGAATACCAAGAAAGTAGTGAGTAAAAATGTATGAGGTACCGGCTTTTATACACCTACGTTGCCATTTCCAAAGAGAGACTTTAAGGCAAAAAGGGAAGAGCAACTTTCTAGATTCTCGACATTTTCAAGAAAATAGATATCAATATCCCATTTGCAGAGGTAATCAACCAAATGCCTACTTATGCAAAATTTCTGAAGGAGATATTGAGCAAGAAAAGGAAAATAGCTGAGGAAGGAATAATGAACTCGATCGCACCGCAGCAATTATCCAAAGAAAAATGTGAAGGACCCAGCAGCTTCTACCCATCCCTTGCTCCATAGGAAATATGAATTCAAAAAGGCCCTATGTGTGATTCGTGCTAGTATAAATTTGATGCTCTATCAGCAGTAAAGATCGAGTTTGGGGAAACTTACCCCAACAGCAATTACATTGCAAATGGCTGACAGATCAATGGCATAACCAGAAGGTGTTCTTGAAGATGTGCTTGGCAAGGTGGGAAAATTCATCTTCCCTATGGATTTTGTTATTATGAAAATGGAGGAAGACACACAAGTTCCTTTGTCAAGTAGGTTGATCTTTCTAGCAACTCGGAGCAAATTTGATAGATGTGCGTACTGCGAACCGACACTAAGGTCAGGGAATGGCGAGTGCACTTTAATCTTAATAGAGTTTGGAACATCCCGATGTAGAGATGCAGAAGTTGTATGGCTGTAGAAACAATAGTCTTCAGTTGTTGAGTTGAATTCGACTATACTCTTCAACATTCATCAATGAAATTGAGATGAATTTTCGCATCTTGAGAGTATCGATTGTGAAATGTTGCCTTCAAATTTGAATAACAAAGAAATAAATTTCGAGAATAAAATGAAAACAAACATTAAGATGATATATGCACTCAGGACAAAAACTGACTACAGAAACTAGTGTATGGGTTATTGGAAAGAATTGCCTACCATTTGAAATAAGATTCTGTGAACCAGAAAAGAGAAAATCCGCCCATCATATCACCGTGATATCAATCGAATCAAGAAAAGAAGTTGCTAGAAATTCTGAGAAAATACAAGGAAGCTGTTGTTTGGTTAATTGAGGATCTGAAAGGTATCAATCCCTCCATTTGCATGCACAAAATATTGCTGAATGATAATGCAAAAACTTCTATTGTGCATCAAAGGAGGCTGAACCCTATGATGAAGGAAGTTGTCAGAAAAGAAGTTCTGAAATGGTTGAATACAGGTTTTATATATGCTATACTGTAAATATTTCAAGTATCTAATGATGTGGTTCCTAAGGAAAGGGGGATTCACTGTGGATCGAAATGAAAAGAATGAACTCGATTCCTACAAGAACTGTAACAGGATGGAGGGTGTGTATTGACGTTTAAAACTAAACACCGCAATAAGAAATGATCATTTTCCCCGCTTTCATTGATCGTGATGTTGAATAGGTCAAGAAGACACCTCACTTTTGTTTTCTGGCTTTTGGATACTTCCGATATAACTAAATCTGCCATTACACTGAGGATTAGGAGAAAAACCACTTTACATGCTCCATTTGGTACTTTTGCTTTAGAAGAATGCCATTTGGTTTGTGTAATGCCCCGGTACTCTTCCAAAGATGCATGATGTCTATATTTTCTGATTTAGCAAAAGAAGCAGGAGATTCATGGATGATTTCACAGCTGTATGGATCCAGCCAATATAAATTTCGATAACTTGGGGACAGTACTTCAAAGGTGCAAGGACAAGAATCTAGCTCTGAATTGGGGAAAATGTCATTTTATGGTTACAGAAGGAATTGTCCTAGGGCACATGATTTCTGCCGCAAGGCTAGAAGTAGACCAAGCAAAAGTTTTAATTATAAGAAATCTGATACCACCCACTATAGTCAAGGGAATTAGGAGTTTTTAGACATAGCCGGATTTTACGTAAGATTTATCAGAGATTTCAAAAATTGCTGCACTCACTGTAGTGCATTGGTCGAAAAGATGCTAAGTTCAATTTTGATGAATCCCATAATTTTAAGAAATCAAATCCAGATTGGTTGAAGCTCCCATCATGGCAAAATCAGATTGGAATAGAGAATTTGAAATCATGTGATGCTAGTGATTTTGCAATGGGAGCCGATTGGGATAGAAAGTCGAAAGGTATTCAGCGCCATATACTATGCCAAATAGAAACTCTAATGAAGTCGTGAAATTTCATTCTCATTACTGAAAAGGAGATAAAATAGTATTTGCATGTGAAAAATTTAGCTATAAATTTTGGGGTCCTATGTTATTATACACACCGATCATGCAAAGAATTAAATATCTAATGGAAAGAAAGAAGCAAAGCCAAGATTGATGAGGTGGGTATTGTTATTATGAATTTGATTTAGGAAATAAAGGACAAGAGGTGCTGCTGTGACAATGATAGCTGGATCACTTGTCAAGAGTGAAACCCACAGATACAAAGGCGAAGGAAATAGCAAAACTTTCCGTATGAGAAGTTATTCCAAATTGCCACCTAATCACCTTGGTATATTTGATATTGTGAACTTCTTAGCCAGAATTATGCCACCGTAATTCAGCTACCAAACAGAGAAAAAGCTGAAGATTCACTAAACAGTGTACTACATCTAGGATGACCCACTACTGTTTAAAAGAGGAGTTGATCTGATCATAAGAAGATGTGTACCAGAAGATGAGCAAAGCAAGATTTTACAAGAATGTCATGCATCACCATATGGAGGACATTTTGTAGGAGACAAAATAGCCCACAAAATTCTCCAGTCAGGATTTTATTGGCCTACTATTTTTAAAGACTGTTTTGAATGGGTGAAGCTATGTGATCAATGCCAAAGAATGGGAAATATAAGGAAGCATGAAATGCCAAGGTATCCTGGGCTGGTGCAATTATTTGATGTGTGGAATGGATTTTATGGGGACTCTTCCAAATTCTTCATTTGGAAATATATACATACTCCTTAGCCGTGGATTGTTATGTATCAAAATGGGTCGAGGAGGGGCAAATTTTTGTCCCAAAATGATGCAAGGCGCTGTGGGATTTTTATAAAGAAATATTCTTAGCAGATTTGGGACACCCAAAACTATAATCAGTGATGGAGGAAGCCACGTTAAATAAGGTGTTTGAAAACTCATGGAAGATATGGTATCAAACACATTATGAGCTTGGCTTATCATCTCAAAAATGGACAAGTCAAATTTCCAACAGAAGATAAAGAAAATTCTTGAAAAGATCAAGTTCCAAAGATAAGCAGATCGGGTCTCTGCTTGATGATGCACTGGGAATACAGACCGCTTTTAAACTCCCATTGGAATGTCCCCATACGTACTTGTCTTTGGAAAACCTTGCCACCTACCTTCTTGAGCTAGAATATAAAGCCATGTGGGCCATCAAGAAGCTAAATTCTTTGATTTCAAGGTCATAAAGCAGAGTTACCCAGTACCTAAATGAATTGGAAGAGTTGAGGAATGAAGCCTATGATAATGCCAGAATTTACAAAGATAAAACAAAAAAATGGCATGATCAAAGAATTTAGAGGAGGGAATTCAAGGCAGGAGATCAAGTCCTATTATTCAACTCCAGACTAAGACTCTTTCCAGGGAAGCTTAAATCAAAATGGAGTGGACCATATATCGTAGTATCAAGTTACCGCATTTTGGGGCGTTGACACTTAGGAACCAAAGAATCGTGGGAGAATTCAAGGTTAATGGTCGAGATTAAAGCACTACCTTGGGGAGAATGCAAGTGTAAGAGTGACTTTAGTTCTCGAATGAGAAACCCTTGAAGAAACAGAAATATATAGCAGTTGTAAAGTCCAAATTTAAAGACTAAAAAATTGAGTAGCTGCCAGGAAGGCAATCCACACGCTTGTTTTAAGTTTTTCCTGTTATATTTTTTTTGTGTTTAAATTTCTAATAGCTTTGTGTGATTTCATTCATTATTGATTGAAGAGTAGATAAATATTTTTTCTTTTAGTTTTGCAAGGCACAAGAATGTGAAAAGTGGGAGATTTGATAATTTAAACTTCCAATCAGCAAATGAGACAAAAAAAAAATGGCAGTATAATTTTCTTGAATTTATTTAAATTTTGTCTCTGATATGGCATGATTGAAAGTTTGGGGGAATTTTTAGTTTATTTTTGTGCTAAATTTTGAATCTGATGCATAGTGAATGGATTTGTTGAATATTTGAATAATGAAGATGAATTGAATTGTATTTGTTTTGATTGATTCAATAAATTGAAATTTCAGAATTTGGATTGTTCTAGTGAGACTTTAAAATTTTTGGTCGCAACAACAATCCATAAGTTGCAACCAAGAATGCTGGAAGTGGAAAAGTAGAAAAGAAAGTCGAAACAGTGAAATCGAGGTCACAACTAAAATAACTAAGGAAAGAAAAGAGCAAGTCGTGACATCAAGTTTCCTTGGTTTATGACAAAGATTTCAGTCGCAACAAAAATCTTTAGGTTGCGACTATAATTGTCCAAAACTCAATAAAAATAGGTTTTTAAAACCTTTCATTTTGGAATGCTCAAAGATTAAAAATAAAATTCATTGCAACTTCACACTATGAGGCTCAAAATTTAATGTCGCTGACCAGATTCACCACATTATCGAGCCCAACGCGCTCATTCCAATTTCAAGTCATCTTCAATTCATCCCAACCTTTTAATTCTGCATCCATCATTTAGAACCCCTGAAATAAATTGTTATTAATGCAGAACCAGAAACCGAGCCTTAATTGAAAGAATCAATTTAGTTTGCTTAGTTTCAAAGAACACCTGTGTGGAATCTAATAAATTACAGAGAAACTACCAAAATTCCTTAAAAATTTCCCAAACTTCCCTGCTCAAATAGTCAGACGCTGAATCCGAGAAAAATGCATTCACCCATTCATTGAAATATACAAAAGAGAATTAAAACTTTGTCGTTTCCAAGAGAAACAAGATCACTATAAAAGGATGTGTGCGCAAAGAAGGAGTAAAACAAAGAAGACGTAAGGAAAATGAGAGAAATAAGAGTTCCATAGCAAACATAAGAGCGTATGGAATGAATGGAGTCGGGAAAATAAAAACTAATCCACCATAATTCCATAAAATGCTCAGAATCAAGAGAAATGGATGATGGAAGGGAATTAAAGAAGCGTTAACGTAACCCATCATCTAGAGGAACTCCAACAGAGTTTAAAGGAAGGGCCCCAATTTGTTGAACAACCTTGTTAACACCCTTCCTTCCGGCGCAAGTTCGAGACTTGGAGAACCGATAAAGCAGAAGCTACAGCCTTTAGGAGGAAGATATAGGGTTTTAGATCAAGAAATATATAGTTTTCCTCTGGATTAGATACAGTCTTATTTTTAATTTTTGTATTAGATAAAGAAATCATATTGTATAAGATGTAGATGTTTTGATATTTGAATAAAATGCCTGTTGATTAACAAATTTATTGTTTTTGGGTTCACAAATTGATATACTAAATTGTGTGTTTGTGTCATTTCTTGTTAATATACCGATTGTGAATGCCTTTTCTATACAAGAATCTCATGAACCAAAAAAACTCAAGTATCTCCTACAACAAAACGCAGGAAAATAAGAGCACAGGATAATAAACTGGAACTAGGAGTTGCAGCCTGAATGTTTAAATCCAATTTAGATTGCAAAAATTGGAAAATGGATATTGGCCGGTTGAACAAATAATTTCGTTGAAATGCGTAAATAAACAAAGGAATAAGTATAAGTCTTGAAGAAATAATACACTTCGTCAACAAAACTCATGAAACTTTGAGAGGAATTAGGAACATCTTCTGGGAAATTCAGGATTAATAGTCCATGGTCCTAGAACTTGTTTGATTATTGATTGAGGCGAAATCTTAGGTAAAAACAGCCAACAAGAAGTGATAGAGGCCATCCTTAGCAGTTTGAGCTTTTTCAAGCCTACCCTCAATATATGCTAAAGCATACCCTTTAGTTCCATGACTTGAGCCAAACAAGCCTTATTTCTTCAACAAACAGCAACTGAAAACCTAAATTCCTTTCCTTGCAATAATCCTACAGCAGAGAGCCCACATTATCCAGTTTCCAATACATAAAGGTCTACTGTAAAGGAAGAAACAAGTTTGGGGGAAAAATATTTCCAAATATTACAAGGTAGGAGGAGAAGAAGTAAAGAAGCAGAAATTAATGAAAAATGGAATAAGTTTTGTCTTGTGGCCTATCTCCCTTGAACAATTAAGCTCGTAGGGGTGTTTTAACACCTAGTACCCTATCACTAACCGGTATGGAAGGTTAGCCCAAAGTTCTAAGGGTGATAGAAAGCCTAAGAAGACAAAACATTGAACTATTCCCAACCTTAGAAAAACATAAAAGAGTTCTAGGAACAAGGAACTCGGTCTAATAAAGTGCAAGTGGAAATCAAAATTCCATAAAAGATTTCAAAAAGATGAATCAAAGCAAGATTGAGGAGGATCAACAAGGCTGGTGTTAAGAAAAATGGTGAAAGCTGAAGCAATAAGTACAAAGAAAAGTGGAAACTGGTGATTTGCAACTTAAATTTTCCCATTATCTACCCAATTACCTAAGCCCAACATTACAAGCCTAAAAGACCTCGTTGATCTTGAAGGTTGAATTTACCTACATTAGTGGAGATTAATATGAAAAACAAGCCTATGGGACTTTGACCAACAATCCAAGGAGACTCCTAGAAGATTAACTAATTTCAACATGAAGATGAAAAGGATTGAAGACCTACACACACACAGAAAACAAGACTTGTTGAATAAACTGTTTACATACATTCTTTCATCAAGAAATTTATAATAGAAGTAGAGACCATTCCTTTTTCTGGAATCGAAACTGAAATCTAAAATGATGTTGCTATCTCCTATTTCAAGTTAGAAGGTGAATAGGTGACTAGTGTGAACTTAAAAATGTCCTTGTAATTTAGTTTCTTAATTGTTTGAGGACAAACAATTCTTTCTTTTCTTTGCTTAGGGACAAGCAAAATTTTAAGTTTTGGGGAATTTGATGAGGTTCAAAACTCATTTGATTTTTAATCCCTTTTTTTCCTCTCGAGCATATTACAAGATAAATGTTGATTCAGAAATGTGGATATTTTACTCAAATTTAATTTAAAAATACAGCAGGCAAAACTCAAAGAAACCAAGAGATCACCCTATATAGAAATGAAGTCGCAACTGAAAGCTCCAGTTTCAACAAGAAGCCGCTTGCCTCAGCTTATTCCTGTGTTACGACATCACAGGACTAAATTTCAGGAAGAAATAGAAGGCTTATTCAAACGAAGTCGTGACTTGAATATAGGCTTGCGACCAGAATTACCAAAGCAACAAGTGAAAGAAGTTGCAACAAAGGAAGTGTGGTTGAGACTAAAGGAAATATTCAAAGTAGAATCTCCGGTCGCGACACCACTCTGAGGTCGCGACGCCAATTGAATATAACTGAGGTCGCGACGTCAATCTAAGGTCGCGACATGGATCCGTCAATGAAGCCACAAGGAAGGTCTCTGCAAGAAAATGAAGTTGCAACTAGTTTTTAAATGAAGGCTTCATTTGAGGTCGCGACGTGTCGTTGAGGTCGCGACATGAAAACGGAAACTTGAGTCTCAACAGAAAGATTGAAGTTGCAACCAAACTAAGAGTTGAAGAACAAAAGGGAGGTCGCAACCTGAAGCGAAGCCAAACGAAGTCCCTACTTCAAGAAACCGGGTTGCACTCATTTATTAATCAAGGACCACAAACGATGTCATCGATCTCACTCATTCAGTCGTGACCAAGAAGAACGAGCGTAAGAAACTGTGTCGCAACTACTTTCGAGCAATTAGGACTACATTCAAACTGTAAAAGAGCAACATGAGTCGCGACATCACCATGAGGTCGTGGACCTCGAATAGAGGCTGAAGAGGAAATTGGCTGCAACAAAGAATCAGGCTGCGATCAAGAAGAGAAATACGATTAAAGAGGTCGCGACATCACCTTGAGGTCGCGACTTAAATTTGAAACCTGTGAAGGCAAAAGACCACTAACAAGGTCGCGACCAAAAAAAGAAAGTCATGACCTGAAGTCAGCCTACAAACAAAAATGCAGTCACAACCTAAAACTCGAAGCTCTTAAATCTGCACAAGAACAAGGAAGAGAAGTCCCGGACCAAAATCGAGGTCATGACTCGTGGCAGCCACAAGAAGAGAAAGACAACGATGTCGCGGCATGAAAACCGTGGTCTCGGCATCAACTTTGAAAACATTGAGCAAACAAGGTCGCTGACTACAAACGATGTCGTACCATTAATCCAAGCAAGGAAGAAGGGAATCGGGTCGCAACAAAGCAACAAGGTCGCGATCAACAAGAGTAATAGCAGAACCATACCGCGACATCAACCCGAGGTCGCGACTCTAGACAAGAACCCGGGCTTTTGGGAATTCGACCTAGAGCTTTTTGGGATTCAAATTCCCAATTTCTTTCGACAAAGATAAATACACAAGATAGAATAGTAAAGTAGTTTCCTGGGCTCTCACTACCTTAGTGCGGGGAACGAAGAGGAACTCAGTGTATAGTTTAGAGTAGAATTTTCTTTATTTTTCATTTTTATTTTTTCAATTCATTTCTGGATCTATTTCTGCTAACTGTGCAGAAACGTTTAGAGCTGAAATTTTATTTCTGTTATTTTCTTCTTAAAATTGCTGCCTGAAAATTTATTAAATCTAAACAAATTTCTGGAGTTCATTTTTTCTCAGGTCCATTGCGATTATAGTGGTTGTATGAGATCGGTACTCCATTTCTTTAATCGTAATGCAGTAATTGGAACGCAGCTCTGCTGGATTTGAATTATAGTTAGTTACGCCTTTCGCAAAAACTGAGAACTGTGCTATTCGTAGTGATTTACTGCTTTGTGTTGTTTTTGACCGATAAGTTCCCAATGGTAGTACCGACACCATTTTCAGGGAATGTATCTTGCTTCCGATTTTGATGCCCTCTACGTGATTACGTAGATGGAGATTCTCGAGAGGTGAGAGCATTCTTTTCCGGGTATGTTAGACTACCATTGATGAACCACGAGCTCCGTAAAGTTAATTTGATAAATCTCCGTCGCTCATAATTAAAGTTGGAGAGGAGTATTTAACAATCTAAATAATCAGAGAGTTCACCTTAATCTAAAGGGAAGTTCCCAACCCCGTGTTAGCTTAGATCTAATCAAGGGAAAGGACGAACCAATAGATCTGAAGGATGAGCCACCAATTAAGTTGTAGAAACTTTGCAATCAATCCTGAGAAGGAAATGCAAAGAATTTGCATTCATCAAGAAATGGGTGTGAAGTATTGAGAAAGAAAAATACCCAGATCTTACAAGAAAACCATATATACAAGTAACTGGTTAAATCTTGATTTCGAGAGAAGCAAGAGTTTCTAACCAGTGAATATGGAGAAATCCAACTGCAACATTTAGGCATTCTTGGACAAATCCAGATCCATCAATACAATAAAGCATGTACTTTCATGCAGGAATTGACTGTTTCATTGTAATTCACTGATAGTTTTCGTCTTTCACAGGGAACAGATTAGATCCAGTATTTAGTTCTTTATATTTTTAGTTGATTTCATGTTATTCCAATTTCTAGCTTTATCACAGTCTAGATATATCATTTTAGACAAATTTTCAATATCAAATTTCTTTTAGTCCAAATAGCATAGAACTCGTGCGAGTCAAAAATTTGATCTCTAATTCATATCAATCTCTTGAATGATACCTGGACTTACATCCAGATTTTACTACTTGTATGACCTGTGCACTTGCAGTGTCATAGACTAAACCCAATTTTAAAATCCTAAACATCAAGACAGATTTATTTAATTAAGCAAATTTATCCAAAGTGACATGGGTGCAAGAGAAGTGTAAGGTTTTTGTAACTATGTACATTTGAGGGGTTTTTAGTCTATATAGAAAAAGGCAAACAGTGAACTCTCTAATTGTTTATATTGTTAAATGTTCCCCTCCAACTTCAATTATGAGCGACTGGGGTATTTATCAAAATGAACTTTCAGAGCTCAGCAGTTTGTCAATGGTAGTCTAACATACCCATAAGAAAATGCTCTCAGGAATCTTCATCTCTATGTCACGTAGAGGGCATCCTGGAAATCAGAGCAAGATACACTCCTTAAACTGGTATTCGGTACTACTATTGGGAACTTATCGATTCAAAAATGACACCAAGTAAGTAAATCCCAACCCAAATAATTTTCCGCATTTTACAGAAAATATCAGAATCAACTTAATTCAAATCCAGCAGAGCTGTGTTCCAATTACTGCATTACGATTAAAGAAATGGAGTACCGATCACATACATCCACTATAATCGCAATGAAACTGAGAAGAAATGAATTCCAGAAATTTGTCTAGATTTCATAAATTTTCAGGCAATAATTTTAAGAAGAAAAATAACATAAATAGAAATCCAACCCACTGCTTCTCGCAGACAACAAGTAGATTCGATCTTAAAAGAATTCAAGAACAAAGAAAATAAAAAAAAAATTAAAAACTAAAATTCAACTCTAGATTATACACTGAGTTCCTCTCCGTTCCCCTTTTTCTGGGTAGTGAAGACGAAAGCTACTTTACTATTCTAACATTGTCTATTTATAACTGTCTAAAGAAAATGGGCCTAATGCCAAAAGCTCCAGGTGGAATTCCCAAAAGATAGCCCGGTTTACTGTCCTAGGTCGCGACCTCAAGCTGGTGTCGCGACCTGGATTTCCTTTTGTTTGCCTGCTCAGCTTGCGACCTTGTTACTGCTGCACTGTGTTCCTTGCAACCGCTGGATTAATGGTCGCAATATCTTTGCGGGTCGAATCTTGTCAGGCTTAAGTGTTTCTCAAGGTTGACGTCACGACTCACCTGTCAACAGACCTCGTTGTCTTTCCTTTCTTCTGCAATTCTGAGTCACGACCTCGCCCTAAGTCAGATTCTCTTCCCTTGTCGTGACCGCACGTCGCGACTCATTTTGCCACGCACCATCGCTTCTACTACCTTACTCAGTCATGACTTTCTTTTTCTACGCGAATTCGCTTGTGGTCTTCGCCTACTGTGTTTCGATTCTAAGTTGCGACCTCGTTGATGTCGCACCTCTTTGCTGTTCATTTCCTCTTCCGTCGCAACCTCACTTTTGCAAACTAGCCTCTTCCAACTTTATTCCAGGTCGCAACCTCAAGGTGATGTCGCGACCTCTTTTGGTGTTCATTTCTAATTGCATGTATTCCCAATTGTTCAAAAGTAGTCAAGTGACCTGATTTCTTTTCGCCAGCTTCGTGTCGCGAATTTAATGAGTGGTCGCGACATCGCTTGTCGCCCTTGATTAATAAAGTGGTCGCAACTTCCAAACTTGAAAGGACTTCGCTTATTTCGCTTCAGGTTGCAACCTCCCTTTGGTTCTTCAACTCTTAGTTTGGTTGCAACTTCAATCTTTCTGTTGAGACTCCAGTTCCTGTTTTCATGTCGCGACCTCAACGGCACGTCACGACCTCAAATGGAGCCCTTCATTTAAAAACTAGTTGCAACTTCATTTTCTGCGTAGACCTCTCGTGTTTCCTGTATTGATCGCCGCGACCCCGCTTATATTCATCAGCGCCGCGACATCGTAGAGCGGTGTCGCAACTCGAAGATTCTACTTTGAATAATTCCTAGTCTCAACCATTTTCCCTTTGTCGCAACCTCTTTCACTTGTTGCTTTGGTAATTCTAGTCGCAAGCTCAACTTCAAGTCACGACTTCGCTTGCTGAGGTCTTCTATTTCTTCCTCAAGACTGATCTTGGTGATGTCGTGACTTGGAAATGATCGAACAAATGAGCTTCCCCGTCGCGACCGATTTTCGCTTTGCGATTTCATTTCTCGCTGTAGGCTGATCTCTTCTCGGTTTTTGTTGATTTTCGTCGCTTATACTCCTTTTCGCAGAAATTAAATTTGAGCAAATTACCTGTGTTTCAGATATGAACTCAATAATTAACTTGTAATACAAACTCAAAAAAATGGATTAAAATCAAAATGAGTTTTTAGACTCATCAACAACGATCCACCTGAAAGCCCGAAAAATGGCTCTGAGGGTGTATGAGACCACAGAGACCCTGAAAAGTTCTGCTGTTCAAAAAACACAAGAAGGAAGAGCAAAACAAATATCACATACTTGCCAGATGGAGCCGTAGACCGACTGTTTGATTCTCCCACGGTCTGCATCGTAGGCCCCTTGTGGTTGACCCGACATGGGGTATGTAGAGGTCGTCTCATACATGGTATATAGTTTTTCCATGATAAGACAAAGATAGTCTACATGGATTGAGTTGTTCAGGTGACTGCGGGCACGATCATTTGCATAGCACTCCTGGGCAAGAGTCTCCAGGTTTTTTTTCTCATCAGCGTAGCTCACCCCGTCATGGGACCCCATTTTCAGGTACTGGTCACTTGCGGATAGACGGCGCTCCTTAGAGGCCAACAGCTTGAGTAGCGAGGGTCGGCTAGGCCTTGATGTGTTTTTTGTATATGCATTGAGAACTATTACTGTAATACATCCCAGTTTTGTATATTGGAACAACATTTGGTTCTAATGCACGATTTAAAATACCATATGTGTGGAGTTAGATGCTATAACTCACGTTTGTATACTGGATCGTATAAAGTTATTTTGTGTATTTATGAATGAAGATAAGGATGAGTCTCAAGATACGAGACATGTGAGAGCCGATATCTGGATACCCGATCACAGACCCAGAGGTTGACAGTCGTCGACAAGATCCCGCTTGGGGGCCTACATAGCACTCATATTTTTCCCACTGCACAGGCACCAACCTTCGCCGGGAAAAAGGGGGCATCAGGCTGATGGCCATTTCTGCCCTGCACCACCGCCACAGGCCCTAGCGCCCGCCCAGCCCATTGCCCGCTCCACCTCATGAATAAAACCCATGCAAATTTCACTATATTAAAAACCACACTTAACTCACCAAAACGCAGTCCCCAGAAACCATCTAGATCCCAGTCCCTCCTTTGCCGCCATCTCACCATGATATTGGTAAATTGTTGTGAAAATACAAAGTAGATATTTATCCTCACTTCGAATTTTTAGTTATCCTTTATTTAGAATAGATAATCTTTAATAAGGAAAACACATGCTTTGACTTATTTCTCAAAAGGATAATCCCTTAATAAGGAAAACAATTTATTCCTATTTCTCAAAAGGATAATCCTCGATGTTTAAAAACATATCTTATTCTAAAAAGAAAGAATCTTGAGATTGGGGAACCTAACTCATAAATTGGGAAGATCCTCATGTAGTGCATGCACTCCAACCATCTCAATCTCCTCTTTCCTCTCCCATTGCTAACTTAATCATCTGAGAGTGCACATCACATCGTCAGCCATTCGCTCCTTTCGCAGTGCTCACATCATGCAGCCATTTCTGAGATCGATTAATGAATCAAAACAAATAAAACGATACATATTTGCTCTATTTCTTTTCTTTTCTTTTCTTTGGATTTTCTCAAAAACCAAACACGAGTTGAGAGAAAAACAAAACTACATCTTTTTTTTGTGTCCTATTTCTTTTCTTTTATTACTTTTGGTTTTCTCATAAACCAAATCAAGGGTGGAGAGAGAAACAAAACAATATTCCATATGGATTTTGATAAAAATTAGGATAAAATTTCAATCTTAGATTGAAGCTCTTTTCATTTCGATCTTAATTTGGGGAGGATTTAGGTCAATTATGATATCAATTTTGGGTTAAATGAGTTGTTCTAATAGGGGCTATCCTAATTAGGTTGGAAAAGTTTTTATCTCAGATCAAGTTCCACATCAACGGTGTTTAGACGTCTGTTTACCCATTTATACCACATAAATGAGTTATGACATTAAAGGTCGAAAGCACCTATGGAGCAATGAAAAACACAGGCAAAAAAAATACTAAGGGACTAAATTGGACATATACTATAAATCAAAAACATTTATGCACCTTATCCCTTAAAAACACCATATTTTTTATGTTTAAAAACAAAACGCAGTTTTCCAATTAACAAATGTCTCTTCCATTTTTCGATTCTTTTCCAAAACAATTGCAGAATAGGATTTAATTTCCTCACGTTGTAAAGATGATAATAGAACCTCCGGCTGAACTCAATTGAATGCATTGATTTTTCGGTGCAGGGTTGGAATCTCTAGTCCCTCAGATGGGTTTGTAGAGGACAGAGCGCAGGGATTCATAGCTGCAGTTTCTTTCTTGTTCATGTTTTTTGTTAGACTGGATAAAAGAACTAAAAGAAGCAAGAACAGGTCGAATGAAGATGATTTTCATTGAGAACAGGCGAAGATAAGTTTTTGTCAATCCAATGATGGACTCGGTGAAGAGACTCAGAACACCCAACTAGTAGGCAGAAGGAACCGTTGGCCACTCGGCACCACAATATCTTATCCACGGGAAGGTCGGTCAGTAAAGTTAACTCATGTCTAGTATGATTCAAAAAGCTGCCTCATTACCTGGAGGGCACGTATGCTGGAGCAATAAATTTAATTTTTCTTTCAAAAAAATTTATAATTAATTTTAATGATTAATATATAATTTACATCAATATTATAATTAAATATAAAATTTATCGCACAAACCTAGCTTCCCTCATTCAATAAATCACCCAAACATGAAGTTAACTCCACACTCTCCCTTTGTCCTCGAGTCGCCCTCCCCTTCTTTTCCGCTATTCTCAAGCACTCCCCTTTTTTGCTATCCTCAACCACCAATCTCATTAGTCTGCACTCGTCTTCATCGCTCGTGCCATTCCTACTTTCTCCGTCATTGCACAACGGATCCTTCCACCGCCAACTTCCCATCGCAATAAGAGCCATGGTTCGAAATAATGGCCGATCCTAGTACGAATCGGCTGAGTCGCATCCTCCTCGAAGGTGGTAGTACCAGTCTGATATATACAATCAAAAGCTCGGTCAAACTCTGATGATCCGATCGAGATTCCGAGTTAACTCGGTCTTTCTAGAGAAGAAAAAAGTCAATCTCGGATATTCTTAATCCGTTTTTACAAGTCGCAACAAAAAAAATCAATTTTTTTTTTTTGAGAAATCTAAGATTCCTCTTCAAGACAATTAAAAATCAATAATTTTTCAATGCCTTACCGAGATCAACCAGTTTTCTAACCCTAACCGGTGCATTAGTGGGAACGACAACTCTCGTTGAGATGTTCTGAGAGGCTAGCGGTGGAAGGATCCATTGTGCAATGACGGTGACACTGAAGTGGCGCGAGCGATGAAGACGAGTATAGACTGGTGAGATTGGTGCTTAAGAACAACGAAGAAGAAAGGGAATGCTTGAGGATAGCGAAGAAGAAGAAGGGGAGGGCGACATGAGAACGAAGGAAGAGATTGGAGTTAATTTCCTGTTTGGATAATTTATTAAATGAGGGAAGAGGGTCACTTTATTAATAGCATTTTTATATTTAATTATAATATTGATGTAAATTGTATTATGATATTAAAATTTTATTTATTGATAGCATTTTTAATGACATTGGCGAAATTTATCTTTAATAATAAGAAAATATTATTTAAATTAATTTAAAGATGAATTTTAAGATAAAGACTAAATTATTTTTAAATTAATGTCTGACTTAACAGAAACTATTATTTTTTAATGTCAAATGTTAAAATAATTTATAAATTACAAATATTATTATCTCTCTATTTATTTTAATTTACACGCGTCGCTCGATACATCGGCATCACATGCTTCAACCATAAATTTAGCTTGTCGCTTTCCATCTGCTCGATACATCGAGATCGGGACACGCTTCAACCATACGAGAGTTGTCGTTTCCACTCACACACCGACTAGGGTTAGAAAACTGGTTGATCTCGGTAAGGCGATGAAAAAATGTTGAGTTTTGGTTGTCTTGAAGAGGAATCTCAGTTCTCTCAAAAAAAAATTTGATTTTTATGTTGTGGTGGGTAAAAACGAATTAAGAATATACGGAATCAACTTTTTTTTTTCTCTAGGAAGATTGAGTTAACTCAAAATTTCAGTCGAATCATCTGAGTTTGACCAATTTACTTCCCATTTTTTTATTGTAGCGTATCTGATATCGGACTCGACACGTCCTATAAACGGAAACAGTGACACGAAGAGTTAACGATCGAACATGCTGCAACCTAGGGATCACCAAGCAGCTCTTTTGCTCTATAGGAATCGGCCAATATTTCTAACCATGATGTCTAGATTTGGAGCTGTTACTTTGGATATATATCATGTGCGAGGGCTTCCAGTGATGTCTAGCTTTAGATGTGACTGCAAGCCTTACCAAAGAGGAAATATTATTGATAGAGCGGTTTGGACATGGAACAAGAGGTTAGACATGGCGGAAAGGGAGTGCTTGACGATGGGGATCCAACCCACCCCCATCTTGGTAAGAAAGGCCTTTGATAAAGCAGTAATTCAGGGCTGAACAGTTTTTGAAAACACAATACTATTTAGTGTTCTATGAAGATTGTTCTTATTTTTGAATTTAATGTTTGTTCATGTTTTCCAAATTTAGCATTTTCTATGTTTTGCGTGTATTTCAAAACAAAAAAAAAAATAGAACCAAACATTCTCTCCATATTTTCCTAGTTTTTCAAAACAAAAAACAGTTTTCAAAAACTGTAACTAAACAGGCTCTCAGTCTTAGGCTTAGGGAGTAACATCACCGGAGCTCCCTCAAAGGATGCCTGATCCTGTTTTTCATCCACCTCAACCACGTGTTAAAAATAAATAAATAAATAAATAACAAGCCATAGCCCTCCAGGTTCACAACGAAATGCTTTAAAAGCATATTGTAATGATACTTAGAATCCACTTATGGCGCTTTGATGAAGCACTTGTAACCCTTCAAGCACTTTAATTTTTTTTTCTTCACGAAAAAATTGCTCTCTATGGTTAGAAAGGCCACAAACGCTTTCTATAACCACAATCATGCGAGCTCTTACTTTGCTACGACTAGCTTTTCTGCTCGTGGCTTAAAAGCAGAATTTCTGAAATCAAAACCAAAACAGCTGTATAATTGAGTTTTTTTTTTTTTTGAAAGAAAATTATCGAACAAAAAACTTATAAAGACGATTGAAAAAAAAAACCATAATAATCATGAAAGCCGATATTTATAACATCTTTAGGAAAATTTAACCACCTCAAAATATTAGAATATAGACTACTGAGCCCCTTTTTGCAAAATAGTCAGTAATTATGTTAATTTCTCTGTAGACATGACAACAAACATAAATATTTAAGCCCGATGACAAATTCCAAATATCCTTTATTAATAACAAAATAAAACTTGAAATATTAATCTTCTTATTATAACAATCTATCACTATTTTTTAGTCACCTTCAATCTCTAAACTCAAAAAACCCTTTCTCTTAACAGCTAATATAACATATCTTAAAGTCATATATTCAGCAATAATAATTGAGGAATTACAAATGTGTCTACAAACAATCATTTTAATAATACCATTAGAATCTCTAGTAACCCATCTTGAAACACTAATATTTAACTTTAGAACCATCAACATTTAATTTTAACCTATTATTAATTGGGGGATCCAACTAACCCATTTTTCCATCAATGGAGAGACATTACGTCCTTCATTATGAAGATCAAGGTCAAAAATATACTCTTAAAGGTTTTGGAATATTAAAATGGCTTTCTCAATGACGCAAAAAGGGGTTTGATTTCATCTCCTTTTTTATGATTTTTATGATTCCAAACATTTCACATAATTTTATGCCAATTTTTTCCATAAGATGATTGAACAGCTTGCAATTTGTTTTATAGTTTTTATAAACCATTTCCAACAAGAAAAGGAAATCCCCCTCATAAAAGAATGGAGTGGGACAATTATATTTGATCTGATCTCAAATACTTACAACAAAAGGACATTTTCCAAAGACTTGATCGATATTTTCAATACTATGATCCCACATAACATGATCAAAACAGAATGCATCCAAGAATCAAGTTCCATCTGCCATTAGAATGAGATCGAAGGGGGGAGATTCCCTCCTCCAATCAAGCATAAGGGGGCAAATTTGGGAGGTGGAAGCATCAAAGAATAATTCTTTGAAAGGACACATGCTCATATGCTAGTTTTTATCTTTACACATGAGGAAGGTTCACAAGAGGCTGCAAATCCAAGCACAGTACAATTCAGCGGAAGGATTTCTGAAAATAGCAGCCAGAGCCCAACAGATATGACTGAATGATATTGTGCAAAAAATCCCAAGGGACTAATCTCAGATCTTACTCATGGAGTGTGATAATGCTATCATTGGATGACAAAGGCAATTCATATAAGGTAACTATAGTAAATAGAGAAATCATAATATAAGTTGCAAAATATCATTGTTAGTAGCTTGTCCAGCAACAACGGTATTTGACATCCAATCTTCCACATACCCCATCCATTAAGCCCTGAGATCCCCAAAACATTCTTGTCGACTACATATTAATATTTGTGCAATTGTAAACCGTTACAACACTATTCACCTGATTTACTTGATATCCTAAAAGTAATGGCTATAAATATTAATGGGAATCTTCTAAAATTTCAGGCTGATATATTATTTAATAAAAAAAAAAAATTGTAGGATTACTGAGTCTAAGGATGTCAGTCGCGAGAAAAGGGGAATGCCATAATTTTAGTATCGCACATTTTGACTATGCAGTAACTCTACCACAGCAACAACCACTCCCTTTCCCTCTGCCGAAATGTCCAGCCCTGGTTCCTCGATCTTCCTCTTTAGAAGCTTGTCAAGCTCCCCACGCAATTTCTGCAAAGCACCATCACCCAAAATCAAACCCATCTCATCTTCAATACATTCATATATCTATCTATCTAATAAATGCCAAAAACTTACCAAACCAAGAGAGAGAGAGAGAGAGAGAACAAGCAGAAATTATTCGACAGTGAGAAATCTATGCGAAGTGAAGCTCTGAAGGAGGATTACCTGTATCAACTCTAATACACTCTTTGAAGCAGAGAAATGAAGGTAACCTCCAAGCATTTCAATTCCCTCACCAGTTTTGGTCGGAATGAGATTGCCACCAAAAAGAAGAAGAGAATAATCAGATATGTTTGTTGAATCCAATATAAAGATGCTGGTAGTTTTGACCTTCTCACTGTAAACCATGTAAGGTAAAGGGAAAAGATGAAAACCAGCATTAACAGAAGCTGGATGGATGTCAACTTTCCCAACTTCTTTAGTGTAAAATGCTGTTCGCTTTCCTCTTCGTTTGCACTGCAAAACATTTGGGTAGAGGCCAGCACAAAGGATTGCACATACCATCTCCAGATCATTGCTAAATTGATTATAGGCCTGCAAGCACATATATTAGCCTACTAACCCCGGAGAGAACTACCTTTTTTTTTAATATAAAAATCAGTTTAGAGGCAATAACTCAGGGAGTATTAGTGCAGAAGCTTCATCTAGCAAGCAAGCTAGGGAATATACTGCATTGACCTCTTGTGATGTAATCAACAGCGTCAAAGATAAATAACTTCAGAGGAAACAGGAAGCAATCAGAGGTTAGAGCTTACAGTAGCACCCTTGGATTTGTCCACAAAGCCAATGTCCGACAGTAGATCTAGAAATTGATTTCTCATATCATCCATCATCCGTAAGGTTATTGGTGATAAGAAATTCTCCCAACAGAAGTCTCTTTCCTTCCCACTACGCTTTGCATCTTTCCATCCCTCAAATGCATTGAGAAGTGCTATGTGATCACTGCAATAAGAGGTGAGGAAAATTTCACCTTATCAACAAAATCAATGTAAATTTTCAAAAGATACTACAATTCTGGAAGCAGACAATAGCATGACTTCATTAATAACTGAACCTGCAAGAATCGCCAGCAAAGGATCTTTTTGCAGCATCAGCTTCTTCTTTCCTATTTATTGGAAGGACAAATGGGTCCCGATGTGCAAGAGCAGCTGCAATTGTTAATGCAGGGCTAAGGCACTGAAAGATGGACCCCATGAGGAGCATCTTTCCAATATTTGGATCCAAAGGTAGCGTGCAGAGATGGCGGCCTGTATCACCCCAAAAAAGGAGGGTAAAATTACAAAGGCATAAAGCTAGAAATCACAAAAAATAAAAATCCAATCTTACATACCAAGTGGAGTAAGCTCCTCCATATCATCTAGAGCGCCAATTGTTTTAAGAAGTTCAATTGCATTTTGAACAGATAGAGGATCTGGGGGTTGAAGTGCCTTTGACAGAAAAGATCCAATTTCTCCAAGCTGCAAACTTTTGATATTCAGGCATAGCTCTTGCAAAGGTGTCCTGAGAATCTCAGGTAACTGAAACTCAAGCATTGCCTCATGTATAATCTTTGGATAAAGTCTATAACAAACGCCAGGCTGCACACGGCCTGCTCGTCCTCGTCTCTGTAGATTTTACACCATAAAAACATAGAGAACTTCCAATTAGAAACTTAACAGTTTTCCATCCAAAAGTCTCCAGCTAAGCTGCCAAAAGTCACAGCCATATTTTTGTAACAGAGAGAAGGGAACTTTATAGTCAGTTAGTCACTGAATTCACACAATACGAAAGTGAATACCTGATGAGCTGAAGCCTTGGAAATCCATGATGGTAACAGGCAAGCCAACTTATTTAGAGCATCGTAGCTTGTTTCCTTTGCCTTTCCGCAGTCTATGACGTATACAACATCATCTATGGTGATACTACTCTCCGCAATGTTTGTGGCTAGCACAATTTTTCTACAATGGATGCAAAGAAATTTAGAATAAAAGGATAATCTGTTTCAGGTGCATCACCAATAATAGATAGAAGGCTTAGATGAAAGAAGCTTGCCTTGTGTTGGAGGGCGGTCGGTCAAATATTTCCTGTTGATTGATAGTAGGCATTGAACCATGTAGTGGGAGGACTAAATTCTTTTTGGGATCACCAAGAAAATTGTTTCCTTTAACTTTGTCAAGTAGCTTTGAAATGTCATCCCAGCCAGTGAGGAATACAAGAATTGCTCCTTCTCCTTCATGGCGACAAATATATTCAATCGTTGCTTCAACCTATGAATAAAAATTAAGTAGGACCTGAATTACTGTAATTAGATAAAGAAGAAAAAGCATTTATGAAGCAACAAGCACTTAGGGATGTCATCATTTGAGACCTTTAGGACTTGACTAATATGAGTGCATTAACAAATATTAAAATAGTTGACATTGCAAATCAAGATGCAGAGAGACTAGTGCCTACTTTGAAATTCTAAACTCCAAGACTATTTATCCAGACCCATTAATATATTAGACAACACCCAGGAAACTTTGAATTAACAATTTAACAAGAAATATATATATATATAAGTTCCCTTTGTAGCACAAGATTATAATCAGTTCTTTCAATTCACCCGTCTTGTGTGGGAAATGGGGAGAGAATTCGTTTTTGGGAAGATTTATAGTGGGGTAATCAACCGCTTTGTGCACAGTATCCAGACCTTTATAGAATCATTTCTATTAGGAATTTCCCATTTCATTGGTTCTTGGCCCTTTCTCCTCCTTCAACTTTAAACCTACAATTCTAACGTAATCTCACTGATATAGAAATTAATCACCTTCAAGGACTTCTATTTTCTATTGCTTCTATGCATCTCTCCCTTTCTACTGCAAATTCAAGATCTTGGTATGTGTCATCCACAGGCTTGTTTACTGTTAAATCATTTTCCTTGGCTTTATCTTCATCCTCTAACCTTACCTTGTTTCAACCAGCAACATTTCTATGGGAAGCAAAAGCCCCTCTAAAGGTTAAGGCCTTTGCTTGGTTGGTAGCTCGTAGAAAGGTAAACACCAATGACTTACTACAGGTGAGACGACCTTTCAAATCTCTTAATCCCCAGTGATGTATTCTTTGCAAAGGAGGAGAGGCGATTGATCATCTGTTTCTTCATTGCCCATACACTATTGGGATGTGGAATAAGCTTTTCAATTCAATTGGATTGGTATGGGTTTCTCCAAGGAGAATTGAAGATATGTTTACAATTGCCTTTAAAGGTTTTGGAAGTTGTACTAGAAGCAAGACTTTGTGGCAAATTGCATGCATGTCGTTGGTATGGTTTGTTTGACAAGAGAGAAATACAAGGATTTTTAATAAAGAGAGAACAGAAGGGGAAGTGTGGGACTTATTTCACTGTTTTTCCTCTTTGTGGGCTTCATGTACCCTGTATTTAGAGTGCCACTTTCATTTTTACAACTTAACCAGTTGTTGGTGGTTTGTGTTTAAACCACACAAATAGGGGTAGAATGGGTCTTGAGAACACTTGTTGTTGGTTGGGGTTTTAAACTCCAGGTTCAAGTTGTATGTTTTTTGGAAGGAAACATCATCCTTCCTCTGTAATGTGCTTTATTTTTATTTTTATTAATACTATTCTAGTTGTTTTAACTCAAAAAAAAGTGTCCTTTGAAATAATTAAATGGAAAAGGAGGAAACTAACACGAGTATCAAGATAGCTATACTGACTATGGATGAACCAAGAACATGTACGAGGACCACACTCATGCTTTAAATAGTATTGGTAATCTTCTTTAAGCTTTCCTTCTTTTGCAAAAAACCTCCCCTCCAAAATTAGCTTAAATTATTTATTTACCTTTTAAGCCAACTTAGAAAATAAAAGAGCCATTTAGCCTACACCAGGTAAAGAAGGCATCCAATCCAACCCCACATGTGAGGAATATGGAGAAAAATACTGTAGCTAAACTATATGCAAATAATTTATATTTCTGGAATTTCATTTCTCAAATAATATTCTTTAGCACAAAGTCATTTATGAAAAAATTTTCTTTAATTACAAACAAAATCAATTTCTTTCTGATAAATAAAAAATTTAAGAAAATAAGATATCCCTCCATGTTATACAAAATTTGACCAAAAAGAAGGGAAACAAATAAGTCCGCTAATACAGGCAATACAAGCCCCACAATTAAGAAAGGAAAAAAAGAAGATCCAAGAACAAATCAAAGATTTCTTAACTACAAATCTCTCAGGCTAAATTGCTGATCAAAGACACCAAAATTTTTGCTCCTCTTATGAAAAAATGTCCACCACTTGATTCACTATGCAAGGAACACAGCAAGGAAAAAAAGGAACACCCAGTGTCAAACTAGCAAAGCCACCCCTTAAACCTCCATGAAACACTTTCCTTTCTTAGTCATTCAAGAAATGATAATATCAGCAAACTCTCAGTACACTAGAAGCTTCGAAAGACCTAAAGTTTGATCTGCATAAATTCCTTCAAAAGATCTAGATCTCGACCTCAATGGTAAAAACCTTTCTGTTAGATCCTCAAGGCTTTCTATGTCGGCTCATTTGACAAAACTTTTTTACTTACCCTTCTCGTTTCTTCACCTTTTTCACTCTTGCCAACATAAATCTAGAACTCCAACTAAGGTTAAAGCTTCTGCTTGCGTTGTAGGTAATAAGGTTAATACTGATAACATGCTTCAATTGAAGAGACCAAAGTTCTCAAGTCACATCCTTGTGTTACATGTTTGAACAAATCAACCAACCATTTATTTCTTCATTGTCCCACCGCACTAGCAATTTGGCAAAGATTGCGCTGCCTGGCCAATCCAGTAAAAAAGTAGAGTTGAGAGCTTTCTATAAGCACACAAGTGTGGTGTTGGTTAACAAAGCAAAGATTTTGCATTGCTGGAGGGTTTTTTGTAGGAAAAAGCTTTAGGCCCCTCTAATCTAAATGTAGAAGGAAATTTTGCTACTGTTACATCTTAGGTGTGCAAAACCTTAAATGTTACTAAGGAGCTAGGTTCTTCCCTCTTGAGTGTCATGTTCAACCAATCAAGTCAAAGAGCCAAGAAAGGAGTGCTGAATTTTGCCTCCTTTGTCAAAGACTTTCTTCCCCTTTGAGTTTCCTTTATTTCTTTTTGTATTTTTCCCTAGTGGGGCTTAAGACTTAGTTTAACATTTTATATGCATCTGATAGAGTATTGAGCATTTATCTCTATATTTTTTTTTTTCCTTTTTTTATCCTTGTCTATCATATGTGCGTGTGTGTGTGTATATATGCATGTACATGTCTATTAATCATTCAATAAAATACGAGAATCCTTTTTCTCTCTTCATATGGTATCAAAGCCAAAGAAAAATTAGGGTTAGGGTTTGGCTAAGCCAGGGAGTGGTTGTGCCTTTAGCCTAGGCACGCCTTAAGCATGCCTTTTAAAACTATGACTATTACCTCTCCTTTACTCACTATTACCTTAGCTAATGGTTCTCAAACCATAGCTGAAGGTATCGGCCAACATGTCCTTTCTCTTCCTTACCCCTTACTTCTGTCATTTACACTCCTAAGTGTCCTTTTAATCAACTTGATAGAAAATTTGCCTCCACTCTTTCCCTCCACCCCAAACTATCATCCTCATTTCTTCTAAATGAGCATGCTTGGAATTTTTGGAAAATGGCATGACTCCAAGCTCCCAATCATGAAACAGTCTTGCAAATCAAGGGCTCCAACAACCTCTTTCCTTAGACCGCCACCCACAAATCTCTAGTGAAGGCTAATAAAAAACAATGATGGAAAAACATTCTTTCAAAGATGAATCGCTACACCATCTATCTTTAGGAATCATTTGTTCTCACCCACTATTATGGTGAAAAAAAAATAAACAATAATCTACCTTACATGAAGTCCACCAAATCTTGGATGAATGCCATCGAAGGGAGCTTTGTATTAGTTCTTAAATTTATCAAATTGATCACTATTAATAACTAGAATTAAATTATGATCAGCAATTGGAATCAAATTAGAATGGGTCATAATAAATTATTAAATCTACAGTCACCAGCACCAAGTTTCGCCCAGAAAAACTATAATAAGGATTATAGCAGATGCCAAATCAAAAGATGAATTTTGGTTGAAGTGTTGGAAATGTATTCATTTCTTTTATTCGGATATTTTGTCTGTTGAGTGGCACTCTCCTTTTTGTTTCTGAGTTGAGACTCTTCAGAGGGTCTTGTAAGACTCAGTTTCTGTTTTGTACTCTTGCTTCATATCTTTTCCTCCTGTTTTCCCGATTCTTTCCTTGTTTCCTCTCTGTAAACCACAAGAGACGAAACCTTGGTCAAATACAGGTGTGGGCGGCACCAATGCCCATATATGGATTTTGTTATCGACAAAAAACCGAAAATAGGCATATGCAAGATTGGAGGCATAACGACAATGCATTTAAACGCGTGGTTGAGAGAAAACTATGACCATCTTGTACAGCCTTGATGAACTACTGACCAGGGTTCCGTGAAGGAGGAGTTAACAAGTATTAGCATGCTCTCAGATTTATGTTTGCTAAGGGAGACTACCTTATCACTTTGATTATTTGATAAAAATTGTTATTTCAATCGAGCTTCCGAGAGCATGTTGAGGAAGGTGAAGATTTTAAGGCCACGAAAGCATGCGTCAACCGCCGATTAGCGCTTCGGGTGATGACATCAAATTTGGTGGGGAGTTCTGGGTGTCACAATAACCTTTGTTTCAGCGTATTTTGAGTTATCTGGCGTAGTTGTGTCTGAAGTTGTTTTATGATGGGCTTGGAAGGGACCCACTGACTTTTTATTTTGATAAATATTGATGAAAATGTGGTATACTCAGAAATTATGGCCATCCGAAGACAGCAGGAACGCAGAGGCAAAAGAAATAAATGCTTTCAGGCTGGGCTGGCTTACTCTGAAACCTACGGTGAGAAGTCTCTTCCCTATTACAAAGTTGTTCGACTCATGAGTCTTTTTAAAGGGTTTCGTCTTTTGGCATCTCAGGACCTCACCAAAGCTATGTGATTCATCTCCTTCCAGGGACTGTCGAATCTGAAGTGGGAATTGACTGCCATCGTTCCTTCCTCTCTTTCCTGAAGGAACCCCATACCGGCTGAAGAGCCTTGACGTATGGAAGACCCAAACCCGACCACTGGCCCCGGGCGTGCCCACTTGACTAGGAAAGATGGTTACCTGAGAGTTAAACCATTGGACAATGAAGCAAATAGCAATTGAAGACCAAACTCTTACGCCCAACCACAAGATAGAACGTGGGAAACCAGTGACCCTCTTCTTTGTAACTTGTCGAGTCAGAACATCCCCTTCCCCACCCACTGCTTCTTCACTTCCGAAAAAAAAACTTGACTTAGAAGGGATAAATCCGAATACCTGACAAAGGAGAGACGAATATGTTCTACTTGTTGAGGCGCCACTATGATACGGAATTGAGAATCTATAATCCGCTCCCTCGATAGATTATCAAACTCCCGAGGTTACCCTTTCTTTACTTGAGGAGTACAAGGTAGTAACTAAACTCAGCTCCCCGTCATTTGACTCTCATAAAATTAAGTTTCTAACACACCATTGCCAACCATTTAGTCCACATAAGATTCTTTATTGCATTTTGTTGCTGGTGATTTCAAGAGGGCTAGAAAGGAGAGGTTGAGAGTTGAAACCCGCGCCCGATGATCGACGAGAATTTGCTTTCTGGCGCCATTACGATCTGAACTGATACCTGACCAAAGCTAGTTCATTAAATATCCTTCTCGCTCACCCCCGAAGGTCATCGGGCTCCCTTAGACCTCCGACCAAGAGTCCTCTTCCCATATTTTAAAGTTGACAGCGTGACCACCTTTGGAGACTAAAAAGATCCTTCAACATTGAAGGAAATTCTACCAATTTAGCAATCAAAGGAAAAATTAATGCTCTTGAAACCAAAAGAGCCATCAATACTCTTATTAACAACCAAGTCGAAGTTACTAGTAAGAAGGAAGAATTCATCAATGACGAATTTAGAATGCAAGAGGTGATGAAAGCAATCCTAAATCAACTAGCATAAGAACTTAGAGAAGTTATAAAGGCTTCAAAAGAACCGATGCTTGATTTTCTAAAGCAAACATTATCATGATTGGTGGCAAACATTAAAATGCTGCTAAAATTTCTTTTTATAAAGAATTCAAGAATCTTATTCTTCTATAGAACAATTTATAAGAAGAGTATGGCCCTGCAAGTTTGTTGATAAGACATCATTATTTTAGGAACTACCAATTTGTTTAATTGTTTTAAGTTTGATAATTGTCTTGCATGAAATTGAACAAGTTCAAGGAATATTGATGTCTTGTCTTCGCATTAAAGTAATGAAGAAATGATGAGCTTTTATTGGCGGGTTTTAATTGATCTGTGGAAAATTTACTAACAAGGTAGAGTTTTCTAAGTCAGGAAATTGATTAGGATGAAAATCCTAAAGATACTCCCAACCAAGAAGAATTTGTATTAAGTTATAAATTAGATTAGGTGGGATTAATGATTAGATTAAATTAGTATTAATAGTTGGAATGAAATTAAAATTAGAGTTATAATAGGTTATTAGAATCCTAGCACACTTTAGATTCTTGGATAAACTTATAAATAACACTAATGGATGTAGATTTTGATTGATATTTAATAATATTTTATTTTCTTTTTAAATACTACAATTCTCAATGTGACAGGTTAGCTTCAACTTGAGCTTTCATTTCTAACAAGAGCTTTGCTCTCAAACCATGTAGATATCATTACATTGGTCACGAGGACTTCCTGACTTTAATATGCACTACGTATTGGTTAAGAAAATACACAATATATAACACAAAAACCTTTTCCCTTATCTAGCGGGATATGTAATCGTGCGTGCTTTGATACGAACACCATCTTTGTTGTGTCTCATAAGATTGTGAGTTCAAATATGTAAACACCCTTTCAAGGTTAAACAAATTCTCATACAATGGCTAAGAATTTATTTTAATACCATTCATAAGCACTCACTCCCTCTCATAGATATGTTTTTCCACACTACAGGCCAGGCACTCCACAGTCGAGCTTTGAGAGCACATTTATGACTGGAGGAACTCATACACATACAGAGAGGAATTTTTCTCGTGTTGTACTAAAGATTGTCAGCATAGTAATTAAAAAAGGATCATCCAACAAATCCCTATAAACCAATAGTGGAGAAAAACATTTTACAAATATTACAACATAAAAATTTAGGATTCTCAATAAATTAGAATTTACTAGAACATGCTCCAATATGGGAAATGTAGCATTCTTTCTAAGAGTTAAAGCAGCCTTCAACCATTTTTCCATTACCTCAAAATTTCTGATGTTTATAACTAACAGGTCGGTTCCAAGCAAAAGGCTTAGATGACAATGTTGAACCAAGAAAATTTTTTGATGATACCATTACATTTGCCTTGGAACATTCATTAAAGAGAAGCTTAAGACAACCCCAGGGTTTTCACTCTACACTCAACTTCCAAACCATTCTATCATAACAACAAAGTGCACCCAGAACCATTTATTTTGAGAATTGAAACACTTTATTCCATCCATCTAGTCTTCTAGAAATCCTTTCTCAAAACAAAATCTAAGAATGAGAAGCTCTAGATTTCCACTTAAAATAAGCCCAATATGAATGGTTCAAAATCAGATATTGGTCATTGACTCGAAAGATTCTAACTCATATCAATCTCAATGACCTGGATCAATACTGAATGATGTGTAGGATTTGTGACGTTAAGATCTTCAACATTTTATAAAGAATTTTTAAAACTATAACAAAAATAAATATAATCAAATCAATTATAAAGAATGTTATTTATAGAATATTATTTACAAAAGAATATAATTTATATATTAATAGAAGCATATTGAAATAAATTTAAAACTTTTTATTTATCACCTCATACTAAATATTAGATTAAAAAAAGTAAATAAAATTTGTTTTTATAATATATTAAATTAAATTAATATTTTTAAATTTTTAAAAAGAAATCATAAATCATATTTTAAAATCTAAATATAACTTTTTATCAAAAATATATTAAATAAAATAATTAAATGCTAATTTTATTTTCATTTAAACAAATAAGTTATAAAAAAAAATAGTATTTTCAGAAGAAAAAAAAACACCCACCCTCCTCTCTCTCCTAACCCAAAACACCCCACTCTCTCTCTACAACGATGTTCAACATACCCAAATGCCTTCTCCATCCCCCCTTCCCTCTCTTTGTAGATTCAATAGAACCATGCCCCTTGCACACCCCTCCCCATTGACATTCGATTGACCCAAACCCCTCAAACTAACCCCACCCCACACTCCTTCCCTCTTTCTGCTCTCTGCAGACATTGGGTAGACCCAAAACCCCTCTCCTCTCTCTCTCTCTCTCTGCAATAAAAAAAGCCATCTCTCTAACCTTCTCAGTCACCTTTCTCTTTCTATTTGCAATAAAATAACATTTTCATCAGACCAATTTTAACTCCTGTATCAGTCCGGCACTGGTCATAATTGAGGCAAATACGACTCAGTTGAGTCATACCAATCTCAGCCGAGATTTTGAATCCTGTCAATACGGTAAGGGACCAATCAGGCCTTGCCAACCTAAAAGAGAAGAACGTGATTAACATGAACAGTACAAAGGATGTTGTGGAAAAATGTAATTAGGAAAAATTATAGCAGTATATTGCTGCAATTAAGGAGAGGAATATGACAATCCCGTAATCAAGGGGATTTCATAGAATTAAGGAAAGTTTCTACTTTTGTGCTGGGAATACTAGCATTAATACCTTGACATATCTAGATTGAAATCAAAAAAGAAATTTATTTTAATCTTCAATTCTTCAGATTCTAGGGGTGCTCTTCTCCAGGTTTATATTCAGATATGACACCCAAGCAAAGGACAAAAGAAAGAAGTTATAAGCCACTCGACTACCATAGTTTACTACAAATCTGAACACCAAGGCCACTCAGATCTCTTTAGGTTTGAATGATTACTCTGGATTTGGAGACTTCTTAATCCAAGTGACCACAAGAAAGAAACCGACAAGACATAGGCAGGTAACTTTACTGTTGTCCAATCTGAATCTATTGTAAGACACATATGGCACATGATACAAATAAAAATCATCCATCAAAAGAAAGAAAAGAAGAAAAAAAGAATGAGAGAAATGGACAAGTCAAAAGTAATCATGACCACATGTCCATGTTTCGGTTAACAAGTTGACATTCAATTTTCCTCTAGTCTCTCATTCAAATAATGTCACTTCTTGTGGTTGACTGGTTATAATTGCTAAAAAAAAAACTTATGGCCCTTATGCTGATGGTGACCCTTCATACACCTTTGTCATTTGATGTATCTTCATAGTAATGCAAGTTCATAGACACAATATACTTCAGTAGAGCATGATGAAAACTTTAAATTGGCAATTAAACAGGTGCTTCTGATGGTAACAGAAGGTACATACAAGACCTAAATCAAGCTGGGAACCAGACCAAGCCTCAAGGGAACGTCTTGTACTAGTGCTGTACTTTTTGTAGTGCAAATCAATATCAATGTCCTACAAAACAAAGCAAGATTGCAATTAGAATTCAATGGAATATAGGATGTAAACTCTCAAGCCAAAACAGGAAAGAAAAATATATTCCTTAAAGTATATTTTAAATTTCACAAAGGCATGTACTTGAAAAGTGTAACACGTGTCAATGGAAGATGAGACCAAATGAGAGGTGGAGAGAAAACCCAAAAGGTTTAAGAAAATGATTCCACTAAAGATGGACAAGGATTAATTAAAGAAAGCAATAATGCAATTTAGCATAATAGGATATAGGACATTAGGATCCCATTATCATGTTCACACATGATGTAAGAACAGGCAGAACTAGAACAAATACCATTTAAATCCAAGCATTATCAAAAATCAATATGACACAGGAACTGTTGCACGAATAGATGAAATGTCTATGCAATTTCTAGATACAAAGCCATTGATTCAAACTACAATATGAAGTGATGAAGCAGTCAAACTATAGACAACTGAATTTAAAATGTTTGTTAGAGTAACCAATTTGCAAACAAGAACATGTGTCAGCATTTGCCATGGATTATGTGGTAAGAGTCTTAGAAAGACAAACGGATTTGAGCTTAAAAAAATAGCTGACCAGATAACTAGTTTCCTCCCAATTCTATTGTACTCAGTTCATGTCCAATCCTTAGAAAGGCTTCCTCAACCATTCATTTGTAAAAGGCTCTAATCACTAATTGCCAAAACTTCCAACATCAACTGTAGTATCAAGATCTCCATATGCCAAAATGAAAAACATTAAAACAAGAAGAGCATTCTAAGATTCCATTTATAACTTGTTATAGTATTCTAGAATTAGAAACTAGTCAGGAAAAAGGAAATTTATATATTGGTAGTATTAGGAAACTTCATATTCTTTCCTATTTGGTTTGGGATTGTCTTGTATATAAATAGGTTATTTGCGATCAATGTAATACACAATTTTTCCTCAATATATCTCTGATAACATGGTATCAGAGCAGGATTTTGAATTTGTCCTAGAAAAGACAAATTTTTGAGGGATTTTTGGAAGAATATAGAAGAGGGTCGTGCAGGTGTTCTTTTGAAACACCCATCTAAAGAGAGTGCGGGGTGAGAGCTTTAGATGTATTTAGGTTTTTTAGAAAAAAAATTACTAAAATAGTTTGGAAATGAAAATAATGTTCAAACTAGTGCTTGAACAGTAATGCCACAATTAATTGTTTTGAAAATTTTTTAAAAGTAAATGTCGTAGTTACTGACTGCAACATGACTATTCACGCACTAATTTGGGCATTATTTTCATTTTCACACTATTTTAGTATTTTTTTTCAAAAAAACTAAATATGTCCAAAACTCATGGGGTGACACCACCCATTAAGGAGTGACCACCGGCCGCCGACGAGCAATGCCACCAATCTGATGGCTAGAAAAGTGAGCACATGAGGCTCATGCACGGATCTGAAATTTTTGCCCCATTCCCACACGTCAGCGCTTGAGGGCGCATAGGGCCTCCTCCACCAAGGTTGCATGTCGCCAACAAACATCCCCAGACACCTACCCTCCCTATCTGGCCGTCTTTCAAGGTTTTTTGGGTTCGACAGCCACTCTTCTTTGGGTTTTTGCCTTTGTTTCTTGATTCCTTTGACTTTCAGTAACATCCAAAGATGTTTTGTGGTTTCTAGGTCAAAATCCTTTTAGGGGTGGTACTTTTTCGCCTAGGGTTTTTCAAGAGTTTTTTGTGCCCTTGATTTCTAGAGGTGTTCTTTGTCCCTAAATTCCTTCCTTTGGTTTCCTAATAAGTAATGCAGCCGATAAGAAGCTTGTTGTGGTGTCGGAAGTGGTTTCGATGATATCCAAAATCACGAAATAAAGGTTGAATGGTCTCAATTATTTGGATTGTGAGTAAAACAATTCGAATCTACATAAGGAGTATACGCATGACTGCTCATCTCAAGAAGGACCCACCAACTAATGATTTGAAAGAACAATGGATGAATGAAGATGCCCGCCTTTAACTATAGATTCATAATTTCATTGACAGTGAGGTAATCAATTTAATTAATCACTATAATTTGTCAAAGAATTAATGGATTACTTGGAGTTTCTATATTTTGGGAAAGGGAATGTCTCACGAATATTTGAGGTGTGCAAGGGGCTTTTCATCGACGAAAACAGACAGTCTCTTCGCCCACTTCATAGGTGAAAACTTATGAAGAGTTAGCAGATATGTTGTTGGCCTTTCGTACCCGATATCAAGGTCGAAGTGACTCGAGAGGAGAGGGAACATATGGCGATTGTAAGGTTTTCTGGCTAGTCTTCCTTCGAAGATTTGACACTGTCAAATCTCATATTCTTTGATCTAGATTATATTCTGAGGGGACAACACCAGCACACATAGCCCACCCAAATCTGATAATTCGAATAATTAATGCATTTAGTCGATAAAAATAATGGCCTTAGTGATCAACTACAAAACGATGGCTTGGGTATTAAGCCTTAGGGTCAGCCCTTAGGGGCAATGGTGTGCTATTATTGTCGTAAGCCATGACATACACGTCGGGAGTGTAGGAAGCTACTAAATCGAAACCGTAGATTTCAGCCTACTCACGTTGCGTCTGCAAGTAATATCTCAAACCAGTCAATTGTACTTTCGTATGACATATGAGTATACGAGTGTTGACATAACCTACTTTCAATCGTGCCATCGGTCGAGTAAACGAACGCATGCCTTATGTCCTTTTCCTCCAAATGGGTCATTGATTCTGGATCCACCGATCACATGATAAGTAATTCTAGTTTATTTACCACATTTCAGTCACACCTACACTTCCCTCACATCACTAGCATATGGGTCTAAATCATGTATTCTTGGAGTGAGAAACCTGAGTCAATCTACTCCTCTAAATCCACACACCTTTGTTCCTAGGATTTACACATTTTCCTTGATTTAATTTATGTGAGTAAACTTACTCAAACACTTAATTACAGTATTTCATTCTTTCCTAGTTATTGACTGTTTCAGGATCTTTTGAAGAACCAAATTATTGGTAGAGGACAAGAGTCGAGGGGGCGTCAGCAGTCAAAGTTATAAAAGCCTATTACCGCGATACGGGATTGCTAACATTTCGAGGATTCATTGTCGTTTAGTCGTCGATCTCTTTTTAACATTGAAATTTATTTCCTCGATTTCTAAAGTAAATTTCCTTGATGATAAATTGTGGTCGTGTCGTATGTTAGCCGTCACATGCATTTAGTGTGGAAACGATATGAGCTTAAGCTCCTTTTGAATTAGTTCATTCCGATGTTTGGGTCCTTGTCTAGTTATGTCTCCCACTAGGTTTATATATTTCGTTACTTTCATTGATGATTTCTTCCGTTTAACTTGGCTTCATTTAATGAAAAGTTGTTCTGAGTTATTTTCTCATTTTATTGCTTTTGGTGCTGAAATTAGAATCCAATTTTATGTACCCGTTCAAATATTGAGTGATAACGTCAAAAAAATATTTATCTGAACCTTTTCAATCTTTCATGTTACAACACAGGATTCTCCATCAAACCTCTTGCACGGATACACCCTCTCGCAATGGGGTAGCTAAGAGAAAGAATAAACATCTTCTCGAAGCCACGAGAGCCTGGCCATTCTGGATCGTATTTCCCCGAACATTTTTTGGGCTGATGTAGTCTCTACTTGCTTTGTTTCTTGTTGATTAATGGGATGTCATCATCGAGTTCTAAATTAAGGCGACTCCTTATCATCAATTGTATCCCCTGACAATCCGTGTTTCTATTGAGCCCGAGGTTTTTGAATGCACGTATTTTATTAAGATATGTTTGTCCAGCGAGAAAGTCTATAAACTTGATTCGAGTCCTTAAAAATTGCCTTTTCTAGGTTACTCTCGTGTTGGGTATCGATAACATTGTCATACTATTAGAGCGATCACTGTGTACATTGATGTTACATTTTTTTAGACTACCATGTTTTCCCTTTCTTCTATTGTTACTAGTTAAGGGGAGGAAGATGATTTATTAGTGTACATCATTGCCTCACCGTCTCCTACTCCAATTCTCGTTCCTGTTAAACCTCCCATTACTCAAATATACTCGTGCCAAAACCCTCAATCCTACAGTCGGCGAGCTACTTCATCATTAGATCGATCGGTAGTGATCTTAGATTGCTCTCAGTAAAGGGTAAGCGTCGATATCTTTCACGAATCTTTTCATTTGTTTCCTATAACCATTTGTAATTCTTCCCTCTTTGTTTACTTTATTTGTATCTCTCTATACAACAACACCACAGTGGACTTTATCTCACTTGCGGTTTGTGTAGTCTTCATGATGTGGATGAAATGTATAGGCTTTAGATGACAATGGTATGTGTGGGACTTTTAGTGCCCCACCTATTGGAAAGAAGGCTATTGATTGTCGTTGGGTGTTTGCAGTAAAGTTTGATTGTGATGGGTATGTTGCTAAGATTGAAGGCACCAATCTCGTATTCTTTGGTATGCTCAGACTTATGAACTTGATTATTCTAATACTTTTTCTCCTGTAACTAAGTCGACATCTGTTCATCTATTTATTCTCTTGTTGCTTCTTATAGTTTGCTAAGGGAAATTTTCGTGGCAATATGGCTCCGGACTCATTATGATGCTTTTCTCGATACTTGAGATTATCTTTTGTTAAGCTTGCTTCTTTTCTATGATTGCTATGCTCATGGCCCTTTTTCGATTAGTTATTAAGAATATGTATCTACGATGATCTCTATCGAGTTTCATATGGGAAGCGACCATGCGGTTTTGTTGCTCGGAGAAGTCTGATTTTGATCTGACTACGTCATTCCTTTCCAGATGAAATCTGAAAACGATCTCCTCGAAGCTTGGTTTAGTCAGTTTATCTCAATGGTTTAGGAGTTTAGCATGATTGAAGCTGTGGAAAACCATTACAGTTTTCCTCTGTCTATACCTCTGCCAAATGATGTATTTACTTGGAATTGTCTATGTAGTTAACATTAATCATTACATTAGTGTGAGATGGTATTTGAAACTCACAAGAGCAACTTTCTCTTTTGCTTAGCTCTCAAACAAAGAAACACGGGAAAATCGGTATTTCTAGGCATTAAGGTAAGCTCGATCCTAATTAAAGTGGTTATTTTCGGAGGAAGTATACCACCTGGATATATTGGCGGATATGCTTGGTATGTTTGGGTATAAGGTATGAGACTGCTCATGGATCAGAGATGTCGAAACTTCTGCCCGAATTGAAGGGCGCCAATGAGATCGGTATTCTGTTGGAATATCGACGGCTTGTAGGTAAGGCGAGCTATCTTATTATCATTTTGATGCGGCGTTCCGTTTCGCATGGCGTAGTTGGTGGTCCTCTGTCCATTTAGCCCGTGATAGCCATTAGATCAGTGGGTTCTCGTATTCACCAGTTATATCAAAGAGACACCCGGTCGAAAGGGTTTTGTATGAGGCCGGAGAATTGACGGTTGTTGGCTACGGAGGTGATGTGTGAATTTGACCGAGCACACCAACGGATGAGCGTTCTACATCGGTATTAAAGTATTCAGAACTGGAGTGTTAGCTTAATATCTGGATAAGTAAGAAACAAGATGTAATGTGGATACAGTCTTCTGAAGTGAGTGGTATGTGTGACACTAGTGAACTCATATAGTTGAAGCATCTCCTCGAGTTAAAACATGTAGGGAAGGATCAGAGCGGATACGAGGCGTATATGTGATAATCGAGAGCCGCCTTTTCCTTTTATGCAACCGAATTTTTCCCTTGAGACTGAGCATCGAAGTGGATTGCCTTTATAAGAGAGAAGATTGGGTGGGATGTATTCTTAGTTTTGTCATTCACAATGACCCATTGGCGATACTTCAATTCTCTTAAGGTCTGGGATAAAGTATGTATGTGGCTTGACCAGTGCTTTTGACCTGTGTGCTCTCGGCTTGAGCGGGACCCGAGTTAAGGTTTAGTCTCCACAATCCATTTAAATGGGATTAACTTCTATCCTATAACTTTAGTTCTAATTAGAGGCTGGCTGTTTGTTTGCCCTATGACTTTAGAGTATAAATATGTATTTTTCCTCCTTGTTAAATTAATGAGAATCAGAGTATTCATTTTCTCTCAACACACTCGACCCCGGGAGAATCTACTGCTTTATTATTAAATCAGGACATTTTCCATTGAAAACACCATTAGTTACTGACATTGAGTCAAATATGTTGGATATTTGAAGACATTGTCGGCATCCCTTCGGCTACAAACACGGCATAGCATTTTGGATGGCGGAACATGATTACTAAAGGCCCGGATGCAAATTCACTTCTCCACAAAAGCGACTGACAAAAATACATTTTGGGTGTTGAAGCTTCTGCACCAGCTCTCTGAGCTCAGAGCATGTGGGGTTGGGTTTAATATGAATGTCGTGTCTTCCAACCCTCCCTCACGATGGAGCCGTACCTACACGTGAAGAGTCAAATAAACCAAATAGAGTCATTCATGGACTTTGAAATAAATAAATGAGGAACAAATTACTAAGGTGAAGCAAACCCACACAAGACTCTACCTATCTGAAGCTTTGTCTTCATGTTCGGCAATGGCTCTCTTAAAAACTCAAGATTTTAGAATTTGGGCTTAATATGAATATCATACTTCTTTAACAATGGAAGCTAGTTAGCGGTTTTGGTTCAACTCCGACGGCCCTTGTCTTTGTCCAAACAATGGAATTAGAAATCCTCCTTTTCCATGCCAATTCCCGTATTTTCAAATATGACGAGGTTTTAACACATAAGGTATGTGCGACATCCAAATTAGCTGTTCGTTTCCGCACTTCGAAGAAGGAAAGATCGGTAACGATGCAATAACGTATTAACATTAGCGGTAACTTATTAAGTATATAGACAGCAATAGTCTTATTAGTGTCCTTGGCATAAATCAGATATTCAATTATTTATCCAAAAAGAAGGAAAACAATTAGGAGGATATGGATTATATATTGGGGAAGATGAGCATGCCTCAAATAATTCCATTAAAGGATCCTTTTTAGAATCCTGTTGTCTCTTCCTCCTCCTTGGGTTTCCCTGAAAGTTGTCAAGCTCTGACTTGATATTATAATGAGTTTTCTCCAATACATCTTCTAGAAAAAACTCTGCCACTGGGAAAGTAAATCCCTGCCAGCATATTGAAGGATATTATTGCATAAATACACAAATATGTGTTGAAACAAGTTCAAAAAATTTTTTAAAAAAAAAAATAAAAAGTTCAAAACACATGTCCCAGCAGGTAAAGACTAAAGAGATCCACAATACCGGTATATGGATAGTGGGGGCATTTCCAAAGTATTTGGAGAACAAGTCAGCATTAATTGTCGCACTCATTAGAATAAGACGCAGATCTGGTCGCCGAGGAAGAAGGTCATGCAAAATTATTAAAAGGAAGTCCTCATTCATGCCTCTTTCATGAATTTCATCCACTAGCAAATGGCTTACACCAGTTAGATCTGGGTCTTGAACCTGTATTTAACATCAAATCAGAAGAGAAAGAAAAGAAAATATCAGAATGTGTGTGCTGACCCAGTAGGCTGTACAACAACTAATCCTGCAAATAACATTAAGCATAGACAAGTATGGATCCGCTATGAGCAACCTGGAATCTTACACCCATAAACAGCATCATTAACTGCATTTGTGTCATATGAACCAAATATCCAGGTGCTGCTTCAAAAACAGATATCCAAAAAATCATGCAATTTGTTATTTCAAGGCTTCAGAACCTAAGATGAAACTAATGCATGAATCAAACTCCATGCAAGGATAGGAGAAATTCCAAGTTCTAAAAATGCTAAGCAAGATACAGACATAAAGACTGAAGAACAAAATTTGTTTTTTTTTTTTTTGGTAAGTATTGAAGAAGAGTAAAACATTTACTAAAGGAAAATAGCATGCATGAAAATATATTACCAGCTGCCGAAGTAGTACTCCAGTGGTGCAAAATAGCAAACGTGTTTGAGCAGAGCGCTTCGCCTCCAGGCGAATCTGGTAACCAACAGTTTCACCAAGAGACTCACCCCTTTCAGAGGAAATTCGAGCCGCAACAGATATGGCAGATATACGACGGGGTTGAGTGCAAATTATGTTACAATCAGCACCTCGAAGAGATGAAATCTCCTCCTCTAGGATAAATTGAGGAAGCTGTGTCGTTTTACCACAACCTGTCTCTCCAGAAACTACCAGTACCTAATTCCCAAATAAAAATAACAAGAATCAGTGAGAAAACTATGTGCTATTAATGACAATTATAAAATTTAACTGAAAACTTCATTGGAAACTAAACCTGATGGAACCAGAATCTAGTTGGCACAACTTCCTTAAGAAAAAAATGATATGCTTCCCAGATGTTCTACATGTGCATGTACATTTTTCATTTGAATGCATTTCCCTCTCCAAATCAGTCATTGAAACTTGAAGTGTCGGTTAAATGAAGTGATTAACACAATTCATCATCACCAAAGAAGTTTTACTAACACTCGTGATGAATCCATGAGGGACAACAAAGAGCACACGTAAAGTACATGCCAAAAAATCTGAAACTGAAAAAAAGGGACATGAAAAGGGAAAAGTGATCACCAGAAGGACGAGATCACTGTTTAGGCTAGGGTTCAATTGTCCAAGGCTTCCAAGATAAAACTTGTTAACCATTTAGGAATCTTTTCCATCTTTCCTTTTCTCTTTAGTCTCCTAATTAGACTCTAACTCTATTTCCTTTATTTGCTCTAACACTTGTGTATAAATATATGTATGTTTTTCTTTTTGTTTAATTATTAGAAAATCCAAATATGTTATTTTTCTACGTCGCGTAGTATCGGTATAGAAGATTAGGGAATATTAGGTTAAAGTTATCGTGTAGTCTAAGTCGTGATGTCGCGGCGTGTCTCGCTCCAGATCACGTACCGGTGTGGCAAAGCCTCTGCAGCCATAGCCAGTCGAGGAACACCTTCGCCACGAGCTGGCTTCTTTCGACAAGATTTCCAACGACTTCAATCAAGTAGATGAGGCACACGAAAGGAGCGTCTCACTGCGATCACTACCTCTTTGGTGGCAACCCTGCAAAATGCCCATACTGCCCGGCTCACGCACATGATGCTACGACCACCAGCGTTACGTGTGTGGGTGGCACGTGACAACGCGTGGCCAATATTCTTGCCACCCCCTTCTCCGAACTAGGTCGCCCTCCCCCGACAATCACTTCTATACCCCTGGTTTCTCCATTTGAGGCCACTATAAGCGGCTTTGATGCAAGCCCGATGAGCTTTGAATCTAGTTTTCTATCACCACATCTCCCTTCTCTTGTTTTTACGAGGATCCTACGAGTATCTTGGACTCTGGGAGGTGTCAAATTCTCTCTATAAGGGTGTGTCCATTATCTCTAAGCTGTGATTTCTGATTTTGGGACTTCATGGGCACAGGACTGAGTTTTCTTCATTTTTATGCGGAATACCAGGTGGGCATGAATAAACTCAGGGATATCACCTCCAGGAGTCCAATGACTATAAAGAGTACTCTCCACTCTACTCAAAAAATACAATTTGTATCTATTCTCTGGCTCAAGGTCTGTAATTAATAATGTTCTTCTTGGGTTTTTTATATCATCTAGATCTTGACTTTTGATTCTAGAGCCTTTAATCATCTTTCCATAAAGATATTTTTCTTCTTCTTACTGTATTTCCTTTTTTTTGGTCAATAAAAAGCAAGTTATAAAGATAGAAAAGATCCTGTGTGAGGGCAGGATGTGGACAAAGTGAGCCAAAAAGCCTGCATAAGAAACAAAACCAAATCCCACACCCCCAGAACCAAGTCAGTCCACTATAGAGTTCGATTTTCATCACACATGTCGTCTAAGTCCACAATCACCAGTCACTGTTTGAGCGTAATCCCCGTAAAATGCAAAGTCCCGGTCATTCCGAACACAGCCTCTACGCCAAGTACAAAGGAACCAAAATAAAAAAGGCAAAATACATTCATGATTTATTTCAATGATATTCTGCTAAGCACAAAGGAACCTGACAAGGCAGTGCCCATTCACCTCAACATCATGGTAAAGCGGCAGCATTTTACTGCATGATCAACAATGTGAGACTCAGCCTCTCACATTAAAAAATTGAGCCAAAGCTGGTCCCATAGCTGCTGAAAGTCGCCCATGGAATACTACCCCCGCAGCCTATAGAATCCTGCTTCGAGTACCATTGGACCTCATACCAGCAAGGGAAACCTGCAATAGCGGCAGGAGCCCACTTATACATGATTCACCCTGGTAAATCATTTTTTCTCAATAATCTTTCAAGAAGGACATGTCCTCACCTCAAAGGCTCAAATTTGACAAAGCTGAGCAGAATCTTCTACTCATCTCTCACCATGGAGATCTGGGCAGGAAGTGCTCCAGAAATGCTTCTTTCATCTTTCCTCTGCCATATCCACACAAAACTCCAACGTGCCTTTGTCCAAAGCCAACAAAGGACAATGAATGTACTCGTCAAGTTGGCGCCAAAATGATCTTCCAAAAGCTGATCCTCCTGGTCCCTGATCTTAGGGAAGTCACGCTTTGAAAAAAACGGGAAAGCCACTCTCTCCCATTTCCCAAAGATTAAAAACCAAGGAAGCAAACATCTCTAAGGTCGCCCATGCCGATCCTCCATTATTCCACCCAACTTGGCCTGGTATATCTTCCAAGGCCAGCCCAAATGCTGCTGTGAAACTCGCCCATTTGGCAATGAAAGCCTGCTCGTCGGTGCTTAACCTCCCACGCCTCCTTTCTATCTGTGGGCGTGCCTCAACCCCACCCAGGTGATGCCCTGCCATGCCCGCCCCAAAACCACTCGAACCCAACCAACTGCATGTCCTCGGGAGTACCTTAGCAGGAAGAGCAGAGGAAGATCGGGGAGATCTGACGCACTTTGCAAGCACATAACTTCCCGCTCCTTGAAACGGGCCTAACCTGAGTTACCTCTGGCCCTCAACCTGAGTCCCAAAACACTTAGAAGCCTCGCAGCCAAGCACTGTAGCCCAAAAGAAGGGAAGATCCCAACCTGGAAAACTCAAACAAGATGTGCCTCCATGCATCATTCACGACCAACTCGATGGCCTGCCGCCCCCAGCTGCTGGCCTAAACCAACACCCTGCAAACCACACTCAAAGGTCCACTTAGGAACTCAACTGCCTTACTCGCCTCAAAAGCAGAGGTACAGTCGCCCAGATGTGCGAGAGGATGGGAGACCGCCTCCCTACCTCTCTCATCATCCCGGTCAGAGGAGTTTCTTCCACTACAAAGCTTATCAAAAAATAAGCGCCCATTCCATAACAAAGGAGAGAGAGGAAAGGACCAAATTCCAGCTCAACCCCTCGGAGAGGCTGAAAAAGCCACTCGAGTAATCCATGCAGGAACCCTGGAAAAGGGAGAGCATCACTTTTACCCAACAACACCATCATCTGTTTAAACTTATCCCAGCTTCATGACCTGAAGAAAGCCTCACCCATGGAATGCTCAGGCTTTTTTTCTGGCACCAGCGCCTGCATACGCCTCACTTCTTGCCTCTGCAAGCCGAGTCCACTGACCCCACGGCAGGCCGGGCCGATCTGACCCAAAGATCTCACTCCCTCTACCAAAAAAGCTTCTTTAGCCCGACAGCTCACCAGCTCATGATCCTCAATCCAGCACACACACTAGTTCACCATACCCTCCCGCAGCCCACTCTGTCTGCACCTTGAAATCCTCCGCTGGCCCCAGCCGAGCTCAAAACAAAAAAAAAAAAAAAAAAAAGGGCATTTAAGCAATGTAATTGTCACTCATGGAACCCAAAAAACTGGGTGATCTCATTTACAAAAGTCCCGAACTCGGGAAAGCACCTAAAAAAAGTCAAGAAATCATCCAGGTTAAAAGCCCTGAGCTGTCGGAGCCCAACGCTGCTGATTTCTTCCTCTGCGTTTCCTCCAGCCTAGCAGCCCTCCTGCACCCACTCACAGCGTACCCGGTGAAGATCGGATGCACCCATTTTATCCCAAAGGCCTCTGGAGCCCACCAACCTCCCGATGCTAGCCCTATTTCTAGTCTCTACCGATGCCGATACGTATTTCAGTTTAGCTTTCCCTCCTATAGTGCAGCCATCCCATGAAAGAAACAACTGTCCCTTACTGCCAAAAGTCTCGATTTCCTCTGCTCCTGTGAGGTCTCCGCTGAGAGCCCAACCCCGAACCCATCTCTGGCCAAAGGTCGCCCCTCAACACCCTCGAGCCCAAACTCCCTTTCCTCCTGGACTATCCAAAAAAAGTCATTCCCCATGGCAAGACCCCTCTGCCAGCCTGACTCGCCAAAAAAAAACCCTGAGCCTGCCTCAGACACTTCGCCTTAGCTGAAAGGAGATAAAAGCTGAAAAAGACCCAGAAACTGAGATTTTTTGCCAACAAGCTGCACCCTTTTGAAATCATCAAACCCTCAGCCTGGATGCCATTCTGCAGGCTTAAGACTTGTCCCTGCACCACTCATTATCCACAAACAGGACGGGGAAAGGGACGAGATCGGCCTGTGGTTGGTTGCTCCTTAACGATCTTGCCCCAAAGGCTCCACCGTGACGCAAATCTTACTCCTGAGACCATGACAGCCAAATACTACTTCACCCTCCCCACACAAGTGTGGAAGCTCCCAGAAGTGAAGCGTCTCCCAAACCCAAAATCACCAAAGACACGGCACCCCAGATGTGCGGGTACCCCGCCCCCCAAGTTTTCAATGGTGAGCGAGAATCTCTGCCGAGCCCGCCACACACTACCATGTTCTCTCCGACAGCTGACTTAATCGAACCAAGCTCCTCCCAAAAGGATTCTCTGAGACTCCTCTCAACTGGACCTTACACCCCGGAAAAAACTCATTGGTACCCGTCCTCCGCCATTCTAAACAAGCACGAAACCGAAAAAACTTCCAACCACATAATCAACCATACTAATTTTTCTTTTGTCCCAGAGCGGCATGATTGCCCCGCGCCACCCTCAAGATTCAAAGCTCCAATCCGTAAAAGCCCAATTACCCTCAATACCGCGCCCACCGCATTGTTCATCTCCCTGGACTCAGCTCTTGTGTGCGTACTCAAGTCCACCCCGTGAGTGCCCCGAGGAAATTCTTGATAACTTTCCTTTTGTTAGGATCATTCGCACCTCTAACATTCCAAGACAAAATTTTGACCTTCATTTTAACTCCATGAAGATTCCCCTTGTCCCTGCCTCCTCCTTTGTTTGTATTCTTCCCATTATAATTGATTGTGTTCTTCAGTCTTCTTACTTCATGCTTGCTTTTTGACAATGTTGTGATTCCCTCTTTTTATCAGCTTTGTCGAGATGCAATTAGATTTCTCAACAACCCAAAAATCTCCTTATCAAACCCTTAGTCGGAGTTCCATAACCTCCGGCTTAATTTTGCTTACGTGATGATTTCCATCGTGAAGTCCAAGCCACCGACTACACACCTACTCTCTCCATTCTTAAGTCCATCTTCACCATTTCCTCCCTACTTCAATTATCGTATCCTACCTTCCAAACCCCATTTGGCTTCATCAATCGTCACCACCCTTAGTGGTTCCATCCTCATTCTCAATAGCACCCCCCACCCCCCACCCCACAAGCCCCAAAAACCCCGGGAGAAGCAAGGGATGTAAAAACAAAGAAAATATGAGAGGGAGACTGTTCATATAGATTATCATCATACCTATGTGTGTCAACACATTCAACTTCCTTCCTACAACCTTTCTCTCAAATCATTCTCTCCTGTGTGTGTGGACTTTCCCTCCTTGCTACAAGATCTACAAAAACTAGTAATAAGACTTTGAGCAAGAAGGCAAAATGTCTTGAGGATCAAAGGGCCCTAACTCCACCCTCGGCAAGCCTCAGTTCCGTCAACAGATGACATGGATCGCCGAGTCCAACCCAAGAAGAGTGCCAGGGGCTCGGGTCTGAGCCACTGATTGTCAAGGCCAATCCCTGCACGGCCCCGGACCCGACCCAACACTGTGATCCGATCCACTAGAAGAACCCGACTCCACGGTCCACCCCATGTGTCGGTCAAACCTCAAGGTCCACCTTCGACTGGGATAGTCCGCCACCCCGCCCCGAGGAGATGTGCCTTATCCCTTTCGTCTTCCTTAAGCTTTTTTCCTCTGAATCCACGCTCCTTTCCGCACGTAAATCACCTTTGCCTTCAACCTCAAGCCCTAACCTCGTTGAAATCTCCTCGGTCTCGCTGATCGAACAAGGGTTCGCTCCCTCCCACATCGGCTCTCAGATCCTGGGAAACAGACTTCCACCTAAATACCATCGCAAGATTACCAGGCACCGTGATCTTCTTCCTAGTTGAGAAGCCTCCTTCTTCACCTCCGCCTCCCAAATCTACAGAGAGACGATTTTCTCTCAAAGTCCCGTGCAAGCTCTTAAGCCCCCATGTTTCTTTCCTTCCAAAAACCTTCTCTCCTTTCCGCTTAAGGCCCGTACAGGTTGCCGTCTTCGCTGACCAAAGGCTTTTATGGAATAACTGACACCCTTTCCCCTTCTGGCACGTGATTATCAAGGCCAAGAGAGACGGCAAGGGTTTGTATCGCCTCCCTCATCAACTAAAGAGGCCTCTATGTCGACCCTCTTTCACGCCCATCTCCTGTTAAACGAGCTCCTGCCTCAAACACCACGTGCCAACTTGATCTCACTGATCCTCCACACATCCCTGTCAGTCGGCCACGACCTAAGTACTTTTAATCCTCTCTTCTAACTTAGACCCACCTCTTTTTGAAATTAAAACTACATAGTCCCACTGGGGAACCCAATACGTGGTGGGGCCAGCCCAAGCTTCGCCCAAAGGCCCTTGGGTTTTTCCTGGAGAGGCTCTGCATAACCACTTTCTACATCTCTCAAAAATTGTGGAACCTCTCTTCTCTCTCGGTGCTCACGCGTCCAACAACGCTTGTTGTCCTTACGTCTTCCTCCCTGGAATCTGCACGAACACCAACTACACTATTTCTTCGTGATACACTACCGCCTTGGTTCAATCTCCACCATATTCCGGGAGTCGAGCTTCCGCCCAACAAGAAGATTGAGAGATGAAGGCTTTCCCTTACCATTCGTTTTAACTAAAATTCTAAACCATAGAAGATCCGTCCTTCGGGTTGTTCCTTTATCCATAGCTACGAAGCCCCCACAGTTATCTCCCACTCTTTTTAGGATTTCTTCTGTCCACAGTGCAGTGATCAAACACTCGAACTAAGCTTCATGAGCCCGGTCTTTTCTTCCGCATACTCGGGCTGAGGGTTCACTAATCTAGATTCACCGCTTTGCCCTTGAAAATCCTGCTTCCGTTCTCCATCACCTAGTTTCCCTCTTCTGACGAGTCAAACTCTATAAAGAAAAGGTTTTGGTTTAAAGGATAAAAAGAACACACTACCCTTCAACCTCTAGGCCCTTTTGGCCCACTCTTCCACCTACGTCAATAACGGATCAGTTGTTGGCTGTGACTTCCATCTTCCCACCACTCCATGTTTTAATAGCCCCAAATCCCCTTTTGGTATGCAATCGCTGATATCCAACCAGACCATATCCTGGTTTATTCCGTAAATCGCTATCTCGGCAGCTGGACATCATTAATTTGGACTATCCTTGTAAATCTCCACCTGCTACGTGAGGATTGGTCTCATCCGGTTTTCTTTTTCTCCTTTCAAGGCACTGGGTTCCCATATCTTGCAAAGCCTCTACAACCAAAGTCCACCCATTTATCGTGCCATTTCTTCCTAAAGAATGGGATTATGCCTTTTCCATCTGGCATCTACAACCAGCAGATAAGAAAGTCATGATCGCTTCTTCGGGAGCTCCAAACTATACCTCCTTCCATTCTCCCTCCATTCCAATCCTCTACTATCTTTTGCTCTCATTTCCTCTTAATGTCTCAACTCCCTCGGAAGACTTCGTCTCTACTTCACTAAAACGGATCCAAGATAACTCCACCCTCTGCCTTCGTAATAATCACCCCGTGCCTTCCTCGCTTCTACCCTCCACCATGAACTCAAAAGATTTGTAATCGGCGGAGAACCATCTCCGTCTAAGATCACATATCATATTAAGCTGCCTTTTTTCAAAGTTAAAAGCATAATACACTTCCTCCTTCCATAAGAAAGGAACCATAAACTTTCAACTTGCATGAATAAAGTGATTTTTTGTAGGATGATACGAAAGAGGAAAAAGCGGCACGGGTGTGACTGATGATCGCGAGAGAGAAAAGCATGGAGGGTCAGTTCTCTACTCGTACTTCTCTCCTTTACCCATGGTTACTTTAGCCAATGGATCTCAAACCATAGCTAAAGGAAGCATGCCCTTTTCCTTCCTTACCCCTTACTTTTGTCTTTTATGTTCCTGATTCTCCTTTTAATCTAATTTCCATCAGTAAGTTGACTTGTGACCTTAATTGTTTGATTACCTTTTTTTATAACTGTATCAAATTGCAGGACCGAAGTACGGGGAGGACGATTAGCATAGAACATGAGTCTTAGGGCCTCTTTCATCTCAACTCGCCTTCATCTTCCACTACTTACACTTCCATGGATACTCCTCTCTTTATTCACAATCGTCTTGGTCATTCGAACTTTTCCAAGTTTCGGAAAATGGTTCCTTGTTTTTCTAGTTTTTCCTCAATTGAGTGTGAGTTATGTCATCATGGGAAACATACCTTGTCCTCAATGGACAAAGTCTCCTTTTCAGCCATTTCACATTGATGTCAGGTCCTTCCTGACCGAGTAAGGCTCTAGGGTTCTCGTACTTGCTATTTTTACGTATGATTATTCTCGATGTACTTGGTTATTTTTAATGAAAACTCGTGCTGAGTTATTCTCTATTTTCCATAAGTTTCATGCTAAACTTCGAACTCAATTTATTACTTCCATTTGTATCCTACGAAGAGATAATGCCAAGGAATATATTTCTGCATCATTCTCCTCCTTTATGTCCTCTCATGGGAATCTGCATCGGTCCTCTTTGCTTACACTCCTTAACAGAATGGAGTGGTTGAGCGCAAAAACCGTCATTTAATTGAAACCGTTCGCACTCTCCTACTCCATCATAAGGTTCCTCAACCTTTGTGGGGGGGTAATATCTTAGCTACATGTTATTTGATAAATAGTATGCCCTCCTCTATTTTACATGATCAGATCCCTCATTCTATCATTTTTTCTAGTCAACCTCTCTTCTGCCTTTCTCCTCCTGTCTTTGGTTGTATTTGTTTTGTTCATATTCTTACTCCTAGGCAAGACAAGCTCTTCGCCAAAGCCACAAAGCATCTTCTTAGGTTATTCTTGACTTCAGAGAGGTTATAGATGTTATTCAACTGACACAAATCGGTACTTCATCTCTACTAATGTTACTTTCTTTAAGGATTCCTTTTTCTTCTCCTCTGCGGCTCTGCCAAGCATCCTCATGTTTTGGATATCTTACATGTCCCTCTTGTATTACCATCTTCAGATTTCCCTTCTCCAACTACGGATGTCATGCCTCGACCACTTCAGGTTTATACTCGCCGTCCTCTTCCTCCAACAGGGCCTCTTGCTGATTCATCTTTTATTCCATTGTCATCTCCTACTCCAGTTCCGCAACCACCCTATGATCTACCTACTTCCACTTGGAAATGTAGTCGCTTTACTTGTAACCCACATCCTATTTATAATTTTCTAAGCTATCATCATTTATCTTTACTCTACTTTGCATTTGTTTCCACCTTGTCTTCTGTCTCTATTCCTCAAAGCACTAGTGAGGCCCCCTCTCATCCAGGTAGGAAACATGCAAATGGATGCTCTTTACTCCAATGGCACATGGGAGCTTATCACTCTTCCTCTTAGCAAGTCTCCTATTGGTTGTCATTGGGTTTATACGGTAGTCGAATTGAAGTGGCTAGGTGGATTCAATTAAGCTCGCTTGGTTTCCAAGGGTATACCATGTCGTCATGGTACCTTTTAATTAAGGTTTATGTGTGATAACAAACTAAGGTGATTAGTTATTAATTCTTTACTTGAGATGATTGACAGGTGGCAAGTGATTATGAACTTCAAGATTATATCATTCATCCAAGATTTGAATCAAAATCAAGTTCAAGAGGTAAAGAAAACTGGGATTCCAAGTTCAAGCATCATATGAAGACTTTATAATCTTAAGAATCCTTGTAAGGTGATCGCATTGGTGCACTTAGGGTATTATCATTTATCATGCATCACTTATAACTCGGTTTTTAATTCAAAAATAGCATATCTTTTTTCAAACTCAAGTTTGAGCATAAAACCTTAGGTTTTACAATCCTAAAATGTGCTTCAATGAAATGTCCAAGGTTTAGAAATGATTTGAATCAAAAACACAAAAGTTTGAGCTGTATCTAGGGTCTGCCTTAGCCAGTCGACCCATTGTGGTCTACCGGTTTAACCAGTCAACCAGTACCCAATCGGCTAAGATGTATCTCAACCGTTTGGATCCAGTAGCTGATTTTGGAACTAATCAATGATACGGTCGATCGATTGAGAACCAGCTAAGTTGTCTATCTTAGCCAGTTGGAAGCAGTAGCCTCTAGTGATAATCCGAAAGAGCAAGCGGTTGACCGGTTACTCAACCGGTTGAGTCCAACGGTCATAAAACGATAACCTGCAACGCATTAAATGCACAACTAGGTGTAATTGGATATGGATAAAGGAAAAATTGATGAGATTTTCATTGATCACATGCTACAAATTTATATACAAGAGAACCCTAAATCAAATAGGAAAGAATACAAAGTTTCCTAACTCTACCTATTTACATATTTCCTTTTCCTTTTCCCAACAATGGGACATGTAGGAGTACAAGATTTTTGTCTTCCCTTTTAAGTGTTGACTTCCAGAGTGTTTGAGAGTATTCTCCTGAATGGAAATTAGTCCAAACAGATTGAGGTGTATTTATGTCATGGTGCCATGCAGGAGACCTCCAAGTGAATCAACTAATAATAATTAAATAAACCTAGATAAAAGTGATTTAGGAAGTCAATATCAGCCTAAGAGGATTGATAGAGATTCCGGAGGCTCTATATCTTCAACTTCTTCCAGACACTCTGGGGATTAATATTGCAATTGAAACCAAGCTACATCAATCTGAAAGCTAATTGGAAGAGGTCTAACGAGTCTTTCATACTGTATTATAGAGGAGCCTTTCCTGTCATCATTTCGTGGATGGAAATTAGAAAGTTCTGGATGCTGGACATGGAGATATAGGCATCTCAAGGGACACAATCATAGTCTTAGCGAACTTAGCTTCCTTTTCATTAAGATATTTCCTTGCTTTCTGATGGATTTCTCTTCCAAAAAACATTTCTATAATTTTTTTCTTATATTAGTAATACTTACGTTTCCAATTAAAAATATATGTTATGGACATTTAAAAGACAAACTTCAGAATTTTGGTCCCCAACAATGTAATATCATCAATGCATCATATCAATTCATGAGAAAAAATAATGACATTTTCAACTTGAATCAGATACGCAATTGAACCTGGTTATTTGCAACAGCTTTCAGAAACTCAGATTTCATTTTGAATGCAGGAAGCTTTTCTCTAAATACTTGCATCATCTTCACACTGTTACTTCCCTGCAAATAACGAATAAGCACATGAAGGGTAATTAATGAGTGAATATTTATAAGTTTCAAGTAAGAAAATGTTCGTAGCAATTATTCCATAAGAATGTAAATAGCCAATAGTGTTGTGACCTGCACAACTTAGCAAGAAGTACCTTCATCTTTTCCTGCTTTTGCTTCAGTTCAACGCTAAGACCCTCCTTCGCAGTATCAATCTCCAAATTTGAGACTGATGATGTAACACTTACACCAGATGATGATGGTTCAACACCCTGTGAGGACACAGCAGACGGACCATCAACAGAAACTGCCTCCTGCAAGCTATCCAACAGATTACCAACTCTTCTTTCTGTTTCTGTAGACATTTTTATCTGTAAAGGGCAGAAAATGAACAGAAAAGACACAGGGGAAAAGAAATTAAACTATTTTCCATGTACATAAAGTACCTTCTAATAAAAGAAAAAGAAATAAACGTAAAACATCATAACACCTCTTTTTGTGTAGATCCATGGCATTCATCAAGATCTGCCCGGTAATTTGGCAATGGAACTTTGCTGACAACAAGTGTCTTCCCTTTGTTATATGCATGGCTTTCTTTCCACAAGCACAAATAAAGAAAATAATTTGTAAGACTTGGGCTAACCATAGATGACTACATGAGTACCAGCACAACAACTGACATGAATATCCAGTTCCAACACTAAAAGCTCCCTCAAGTGCAATAAAATCCTATAGATTCAATGATTAATGCCACAGTACAATCAAACTCACAAGAAAATTTAGGTAGTCAACAAGAGGGCAGCAAGTGCAGACAGAAAGGAAAAGAAATAGCAAAAGGTATGCCAGCAAGAGCGCTTAGGCGGTCTTCTCCAAGGCACTTTCTATACCTCAAGGGGCCATTTGGTATGTGGGAATAGAGAGTAGAAAAGGGAATTTCATTCCATTTTTCCCTCGTTCCTATGTTTGGATAAGTTTTATAAAAATAGGAACGGAATTAAAAATAATTCCAATTGAAACAAACTCATACTTTTACGTAGGATTTTAATTCATCATATCTAGGTGGTACTTTGATTTCGTCTTCTAAAGTGGTAATATAAAATAACTTAAATTTACTATTTTACCCATATAATTTACTTTTCATGTCCAATGTTTTTATCTTTTCTCAAGTTTGAAGCCGTGATTCTTGCAAAATAATTCACAAACAAATCCCTAAGAAGGTTATTTCATCAAAATTAAAAGTATTTTTTTTTTTTTTGATCAGTAAAAGTGATAAATGTGGGATATGAAAAGATACAAGGTACCTCGTGAGAATACAAAAAGAAGGGAGCAAGGAAATACAGACTCCCACTCACCTATACCGATCCAAGACAAAAACCCACTAAACGACCCAAGTTATCAACACTATACAATCTAGCCTCACAACTATGAAGCAGAAACAAAAAAATGACTTCATCTCAGGAGTGTAGTTTCATTCTCAAAACTAATTCCTATTCCTTCCAACCACTGGCCCGAGATATGCAAGAGTCGCTTAATTCAAATCCTTCCGTTTTTTCCGACACTAACACTTTGCCGCAAGGAGAAGTCGGGATTTAACCGAACTTTTAACACCTGGGGTTAAAATCGGTGAATAGCCAAAAGAAGATCCTATAATATCTGCTCTCGAGCAAGGATAAGCAATTGTCTATTGTTTCTCATTCTCTTCACATAAACAACATCTGCTTACTAGGGAGACTCTCCTCTTTAATGTCCAAAGTAAGCACTTTACCTCGTAGTTTCAAGCAAAAAAAGCTCACCTGGGGGACGTATCGGGTTCCATATCACAAGGGGGTCCCAGAGAAGAATGTCCCAACCACGATACATGACAACTCTAAAACCATTAGTCATAGTCTCCTTTAATAACAACCGATCCTCTTGAAAGAGCCTAATTTTTTTGTTGTGCAGGAAGAGAAGGAACCTTTCCACCTCTCGCACTCTGGCCATTAAGAGGTCTAAGAAAGACTGACCAACCCCATCCTCCCTTATAAATCCCAAACATCCGTCACCCTAGCATCCTTAAGAGAACGCCTAAATTCAAACATGGTGGGAAGGCATTGCACAATACGCCATTGCACCGCGTCCTTCCAAAAGCCCAACCTCCTCCTACCATTGCCCAAGGAGGAAACCCACTTTAGAGGAAGAGCCATTCTTTCTCGATGTCTTTCCATAGTCCACTCAAAGCCTCCCTCGACATTCCCTCGGGAGTTCCAACCCCCCAACTTCCTCACCTAACTTGGCGCCGATCACTGGCCCCAGAAAGTCCTCTCATTAGCAAACCGCAACACCACTCTGCAAAGCAATGCTTGATTCATCTGCGAAAGGCCTCTCACCCTAACCCCACTCTCATCTTTTTTTCTCACAAACAAGATTCCATTTGGACTGTGTGAGGCTTACACTCTGTATCGCACCACCCCAGCGAAGCCCTCTCAATCTTCTCCGCCAGTCTAAACAATCTTGGTACTTTAAACAGAGTGAGAGTGGAAGAGGAAGGCTAGACAGCGTACTTCGGATGAGGGTAAGTCTCCCACCCTTTGAGATATATTGTCTTTTCCAGGAGGACAATCTATTTCTAAATCTTTCTTCAATAGAGTCCCAAACTCCCAAAGCCCCTGAGGAAACCCATGAAGACCAAGATGTTTTTAGATCCAACCCCACAACCAAGCTCACCGCCAACTCCAGCACGTTGTCCACACCCTCCTCAAAGGGATAATCTGGGCCTGCTCAGTAATTTTCGCTCTGGTATGTCAAACCATATTGCGTCCATCTCAAATACATCAACCTGCTCTCGATTGGCTTCACGTAAAATGATAGTATCATCGTTGTATAAAAGATGAGAAACGACAATCTCCCACCATCTCTACCCCAAACCCATCTTAAATAAAATTGCCTTCCAATCGCTTCCTTTTAGCAAGTATTAACCGAGGGCTTCCATACCGATAATAAAACAACAGTGGTGATAAAGGATCCTTGTCTCAGCTCTCTGAACTCCGGAAGAACCCCGAAGGAGAACCATTAACCATGACTGAAAACGAGGCTGTGGAGATGCACCAGTTAATCCATCTAATCCATTTAGAACCAAACTCCATTCTCTCTAGCATCTGCATCAGAAAGTCCCACCTGATGTGATCGTAAGCCCTTTCAATGTCTAACTTACAAAGGACTTCTCTTTCCTCTAGAATGGAGTCCACAGCCTTCATTAGCTATTAGCATCAAGGCCAAGAATCGGCCTCCTTCTACGAACGCATTCTGAGACTGGGAAATAACTATACTCAAAACCCTTTTAATTCTGTTGGCCAACACTTTCGATAAAATTTTATAAAGACTACCCACTAACCGATGGGTCTGAGTCCTTCTGTGTCCTCGGCGCATCTTCCTCGAATCGTAACCAAACAAAGATTCACTCTTTCACAAACCGATCATTCTCGTAAAATTCCCTAAAGAAACCCATAACCTCCTTTCACAAAATCCCAACTGAAAAGAATTAAAGCTAAATTGAAGTCATCGTGCCGTGGGCTTATCATTAAGCCCCAAAGATCAAGCCGCTAGGATTTCCTCCTCTGGTGAACATTTTTCCAACTTAGCAACATCTTCACTCAATCATATTGAAATAGAGGTCCGAAAGGCAAATTCCACTGATTGTGGTCGAGAGAGACTTTGAAAAGCACAAACCAGCCTTCTTTAACTCTTATCCTCCTCGACCAATTTTCGCCATCATCGATCTCCGACGCTAGCTGACAGAATTCCTCCTCCTATGAGAATCGGGCCATTCTATGAAAGAACCCTGCTTCGTCCTCTTTGCTTCAAGTTTCTCTTGATTTTGTCTCCACGAGACCTCTTCCGCATCAACCCATTCCTTATAATCATCCCTGCCTCTCCCTCTCCTCGCTTTCTACCAAGGACAATCCCTTAACTTTTTCCACTGTCCCAAAAGAAATCCTTCTCAAGGCCTCCTCTTTATTGAATCTACTTTGCCGAAAACCTCTCTCAGTATTCCAAATCTTCAAAATACCTCAGTGGCCTTTAATTTCAAGCCGTAACAAAACTCATATGCTTTAAAATGAAGGCTTACGGCCCAACCTCAAGAAGATCCTTAAAGCCTTCAAACTTCAACCACATATTCTCAAACCTAATGACGAGGTCTCGGATTTTAACCCATCATCGCCTAACATCACTGGCAAAGGGTTTACTACTGTGTCTCTAAGAGCCTTTGAATCACACATAAACCGGCTTTCCCAATCACCGACACTAAAAACTGGCCCAGCGCCGACATCCTCCGATTATTGTACACCCCTCCACGTAAAAAGGGCCTTGGCAGAGGGAGATCTCTAAGCCCCCGCCTCATTATCAACTGCTTCATTAAAGCTACTCATATGACGCGAGATCCTACCAACCGAAGCCACATCGAGAAAGAAACCATGTCAAGTCACCACCAATGCACCAAAGGTCCCTCCCACAGCCTCCTCAAAGCCCCAAGTTTTTCCAAAACAATTTTTGCTTCATCCTGACCATGCACTCCCGTAAATTCACAGAATACACATCCCACATTTCTAAACATACATGTTACGTAAAAATCACCTATTTCGCCTCCACCAACTCCGCCATAGATCCCAAACACCGTAGATACCCCCGCCAGCTCCTCCGCTCCATAGCCCTCCACTCAGCCAAACTACTCACCCCAAGACTGCGGGCAACAACCGGGGACAGCTCTTGGATTTTGGTTTCTTGCAAGCACACCAAATCTACCCTCTGGGATCTAATAAAGTTTCTAATAACATTCCTCTTGTTTGGATTGTTCGCTCCTCTAACATTCCACAAAAACAGTTTTAGCTTCATTTTAACTTTAACAAGAAATTCCCCCTGTCTCTTCCACCTCTATTCTGACTCTTTCCACTCACTTTAGTGCATTCCAACTCTCTCTGAGCTCCCTCTCACATCTGTCTCAAAGAGGGCTCTCTCTTATCTCCTTCCCGCGAGCTTCCACCCCGCATCGCCACCTCCTCTTCAAAACCCACCGTCATGGACCCTAGAACACTAAATTTAAACAAACACCTTTCTTCCCGCTATTATCCCATGCTTCCTGACGATTTGAGCCAGTCTTCCACCGATTCCTGAACACTTATTAGCGACTGTTTAATCCCTTCCCCCACTACCAACAACGACACCACCCTCAATGGTTCCATATCCCCAATGTCATTCTCCTCAAGGAATTCTGCCGAAGAACTTTAAGAAGGGGCCGACCAAAAACAAAGAATAGGGGAGAAGAACAATCAGTCGAGGACAAAGTTTCAAACCTGGGTCCTATTGCATGGAATCGGGGAGTCTTGTCGCCGTCCACCTCGTGGCTCTAGGGGGTACCTTCTCCACTATGAAGCAAGAGAACTACCATCCAACACTGCTACATTCCCGTCTAACATCCCACCTCTCACTGCACTGGTTCAACCACAACCCATCCTCCCAACGGCTCTCAAACCTGGGAGATCTCCCCATACCAGGCGAACCTTCAGAGGCATGCAAAAGAGGTCCCCTCGCACAAATCCACGCCGGGTCGACCAGGAGGTCCGAGGATCCCTCCACGCCAGGGCAAGCTCCCCCCTCCTCCCTCCTCCGCATTTCAACCTGAATATCCCCCAGGCCAGATTCAGCCCTTTAGAAACTTGCTTCAGTCCCCAATAACCCCTTTTACCAGCCTTTATTTCCCTTGACTCGTTTGATGGGCCTGGCCGTATCCTGCATACAACTCGTCCAAACACCCCACCCGCACCGGCAGGGCCCCATCGCCTGAATGTTAGGGCTCCAACCCGTCGTCGAAGCCCTTTCACCCCACTTCCTGGGCCCCAAAACATCTGGCCTCTCATCAGAGTCTCGCCCATGGAACACGTAGACTCCTTCAAATTTCAGAAGGAAACGAGCCCGTGCTATTGACCCAACACCTATCCCGCCCTCGCTGATAGGCCCCACTCCCAAAAACACAGAGAGCTCCATCTTGTTTGTTCCAAAGAATTTTCCCAGCAGCCCCACCTTCCGCTAATCATCAATGCGCCCGACAACAGAGGACCCGGCCACCAGACCCTTCTTTTCTCCGCCCGCACGCCGCTCCCACTGTCCTTCATGATTGCTATTTGGCCCAGGGAACCTCACCCGCTTGACCGCGCGTGTCTCCACTTCGCTCTTTGCCACTTCATCTCGAAATGCACCCCAGCTACCCGTGGAGAGATCTCCCACCAGATCTGCAATTCAAAAGACCTGACCTTCTAATGTTAACGACGCCAGCCCGATTACCGTACCACCCATCAAGATTCTCGCCCACTTCACCGCTCTCAGGTTCCCGTCTGTGCCATCAAACCCACACACGCATCTCCTAATTTCTTAGAATTTCTGCTTCCATAGATGAAGTGGAAGCCCTACCACCCTAATCCACACTCGTGACCTAATCTTCATGCCGTGACCCAAATCTACTCCAATTCATTCCAAATTGCAAACACCTCCTTTGAAACTTCTTCTACCCACTCAAGGACCCACTTACTTCTCCGCTAGTCAACCCAAAGATTAGAAGGTCTTCGCTTAAGACCGCTTAACGTCACTTCCTTAGCCTCCTGTGCATCTTGAAACCAGACTCCACCACCTTTGCCAGCAGATATGGACCCGCTCTTATTCTTCCATTTTCCGGGACAAAGTGTAACTCGCAGACCCCGAAACCCTCTCCCATAGACGCAGCCTCCAACATCCAACCACAACCATTCTTTCCATACTAACGCTTGTCGCATCCCTTCCTACACGGCCAGACTCGCCCCCCCCATGTACCTTACATTTTTGCTTCTCTCGAACCGTCCACTTCTTTCACATCCCCTTTCGTCGTTTTTCTTCATAACCCTGCGGGCTCAAGCCTCCCGAAGAGCTTTCCAAAACTCCAACCCCGATTTTTTCCACAAAGATAGCCCATCCATTTACTTAACTCTTCTCCCCGGAAGACCAACCTATGCTTTTTTCCTTCCTCATCAATAACTGAACAGAGCAGGAACCTCCCAGCGATGTTTTCCTTACTCTCCAGTCTGAAAAATCTTCCGTTCTCCCTCCATTTGAAGGGTCTTCTATCAGGAACAAAGGCTCTACAACACTCTTCAACTCCTAACAAAAGCTTGTTCATCCCCTCTACTCCAAACCGGATCCACGATACTATACTCTCTCCGTTCGGTATATATTTTGCTTTTTCCTATTCCTTCCGTCTTAAACTCAAAAGATTTTGACTCAACTGCAAACCAATTTCCATTTCTTACGTCTTCTCTCATCTCAATCCTGTGCTAATGCTTCAACTTCTCGTAAGCAAATATAAGATTATTGGATCATCTCATTGTATGCTTCAACATCTTCATGCACACTAGAGTGTAAAACATGTAGTAAATTAAATAAAAATTGTGACATTACACAAAATATCCTACAAGTGATGAAAAGAGGGGATTGCAATAAATAAATTCTAAAAAATATTTACAAGTGGAATTTTATTATGAAAAAATTGGGTCTAGGTATGATCCAAAAGTCCGAATTAATTAAAAGAGTTTCCATTTGGTTCCCGTTTGCATAAAGTCATAGCAAACCTAGAATAGGGTATATTTTGAAAACTTATATTCGTTGATTTATTTAATCAACCTATACATGTGTTAAAATTCTAAGGAAATTCATATAACCTTCTTAACATGTCTAATTTATAGGAGTTTTAGGGCTTGATCGAACACATAACATATTTAAAATTGAACCAATGTCTCATAGCTCTAGAATAGAGCCTATACAGTGGGTGTTGGAAAATTGCTTTTCTATGTTTATATATCTTAAATCAAATTTAAGAGCTCTAGATTAAGAAAAAAATTAAAGAAATTAAAAGTTCTATTCAGTACTTTAATTTTGTGAAACAAATTGGAGTGTTAAAAATAGACTTAGATTCTTAGACATGACAAAAGGTTTTTTTTTAACTAAAAAAGTAATATTTCATTTATTTATTAATGTTATATAATTTTTTATGGTTAATATTTATCTATTAACTATATATTATTATTATTTTAATCTTATCATTCAATTAAAAAAAATCTTAAAAGTTATTATTTTAACATGTATGGGTATCATTGTCAATTTTTTTCTTTTTCATTTCCAATTCTAGTGTTGCCAAACATTGAAATGAAAACAAATAATCATTCCACTCTTTTTTTTTTTTTTTTTTTGATAGGATGATAATCATTCCACTCTTTTTGAACCTATCTACTCAAGCAATAGTGAACCTTATAAGAATTCCTACCAATGGGTTTGTATATTAATCCAAGCATGCATTAAAAGTGAACATGTTAGTCGCTTAGAATTTTAGTCAAATTTCAAGCATGCATATAGGTAGATGACAACCCCATTGGTGTGTAGCTTACTCTAATCTGATTATATACATATACACATACATACATAGGTACGCACATACATACATACATATATGTATGTAACAAGAAGGTGAACCCCAAGTACAAATGGCACCAATAGATGGAGAGGGGACAAAAAACAACTGCACTTGACTGACAATCTAACTAATCGATAAAATCTAAAACAATAGAATGACTAGCTAAAGCAGGATGAAACCATGGCAACAGGTGCCAATGAGCAAGGATTAAAATGATGTCAAATATTGGCAACACGGGAGGATATATCAAAAGCATGGGTCCCAGCAACATGACATAACTTGCAGAATATTTGTTTTCCTATGTTTCAAGAAGTTTTTTTAATCAGAATTTTGAGTTTTTCAGAGTTTCAATGATTTTTTTACCATCTATAGACTCTTTGACCAGTCAAAGCTTCCAGAATATCTGTTTCCCTATTTTTCAAGATTTTTTTATCAGAATTTTGAGTTAATTTAGAGTTTCGGTGATTTTTTTCACCATCTAAAGACACTTTGACCAGTCAAAACAAGGTCAATACCAGTCAACACAAGCCTAAGACAAATCGAGAAGAGTTGGGAATCAAACCCAAGTCTATAGCACAATGGCAGCGCTGACCAATTAGGCAACTTGGCCCTGAAATATCCAAATGGATACAATTGTAAATATGCTTCACTTGTCCGTCCTAAACTTTAACTTCAATTACATGAATCTTAATTATTTTATACTTGAAATTCCATTTAACAATTATTAAAAATATACAAAATCATAGTAATCTTATTAATGAGTCTTTTCTTGTATATTTTATATAAAATTATATACAAGGAAAACATAACTTGTACATAAAATTTTTAACATTTTTTAAACATTCTTGTAGATAAAAATCTTTGTTCCCTGGAGCATCACTATATATGGATCTTGAGAACTTAAAAAACCTTTGATCGATCTCATCTTCTTCTTTGAACCCAAGCATCTAGTATTCCAGCTGATGATTTTCATATAATCACAGTAAAACTCGACAAAATCACAATAAAAAATCCCTAGTGAATGTCACAACAAAGAATGAGAAAAGCAAAACAAGAATATTTCAATGTGGTAAAAGAGAAGAGCAATGGTAAGCTTTGAAGTGGTGGAGAAGAAGTTTGAGGTCAAGTTTGAAGGTTCACATGGCAGAACTTGGATTTCGCTGGTAGAAAGAAGTAGAGGTCAAGTTTATGTTGTGGGATTTGAAAGAGAGGAGAAAGAATGGATGCAGGAAAAGTTGAAGAAGGTTGTGGAAATGAAAGCTTACATGGGTTTTATCATGAAATTTAGGGGCAAAACAAGGACGCATATCCTGGAAATCTGCTTTAACAGTCAAGGGAGGTACATTCAGATTATGGAATTTGTGATGACATTCCCATTTTGGAAGGCGAGGAGTCCCCAAAGGAAGTCATTAACCAAATGCGAAAAGATGTCTTCAGTCAGGGGGGGCAAATTAGCAACCCAGAAGTGCACAATGTCTCAAACAAAATTTCTACCCAAGATCATGAACTTGTAGATTCAGAAGGTTTTCAAGTTGAGGGTCTCTCCCCTCTGGAAATGGCCAAAGTACAGTCTATTTTGAACTGTTTGGAAATCAGAATTGTTAAGGAAGATCAGGAAGTGTCTACTCCAGATAGTCGGGTTTCTGAAACCCAAGACAAGTTGTATGCCAGGAGAAAAAAAAAGAACGAGAGTGGTTTTCTAGGATTGGAATAGTCTTGTTTGAGAGTTAGTTGGGTCATTATTGATTTTTAATGAAAGTCATCAGTTGGAATACTAGAGGACCGGGCTCTAAGAAGAAGAGGAGTTTGGTCAAAGAATTTTTAAAAGCCCAAGTTCCAGACATTGTGATGCTTCAGGAAACAAAGAGAGAAGGATGGAGCAAAAGGTTTTTGAGCAGCATCTAAAGAGGGAGAGATAGAGATTGGGCAGATCTTCTAACGTGTGGGACCTGGGGGGGGTGTTGTTATCATTTGGGATTCAAATAAGTTTGTCTGCAGAAGGTGTTAGGATCTTTCTCTGTTTCTATGAAGCTGGAGTCTATGGAAGAAGGATCCTTCTGGTTAACTTCAGTGTATGGGCCAAATAAACCACATTTGAGGAAGGATTTTTGGATGGAAATTCAAGATTTATTTGGACTTACTTACCCAAAGTGGTGTGTGGGAAGGGATTTCAATGTTATAAGGAGATTTTTCGCGAAATTGGGTGGTACTAGGATTACTCCAAATATGAGACGGTTTGATGAGCTAGTAAGGGATTTAGAGTTTATTGATCCTCCTCTTAGGAATGCTTCTTTCACTTGGTCAAATATGCAAGAGGTTCCTCTTTGCAAGAGGTTGGACAGAATTTTGTGCAGTGGAGTGGGACAATTTCTTCCCGCAATGCATCCAAAAGGCTTTGCCAAGATGGACATCTGACCACATTCCAGTTTGTTTGGTTACAAATCCTTTCAAGTGGGGACCAACACCTTTTAGAATTGTGAATGTGGTTAATGCACCTAGAGTTTAAGGACAATTTTTCCGTATGGTGGCAAGAGTGTCAAGAGAATGGATGGGAAGGGTATAGATTTATGAGGAAACTGAATTTCGTCAAATCAAAGCTAAAAGAGTGGAACAAGGATACTTTTGGAATTTTGAGGGAGAGGAAATCAGCCATTATCTCGGATATTGAAACGTTTGATTGGTGTTAGAACAAGAAGGGAATCTAAACCAAGATACTGTTGTTTTGAGGAGTTTGAAAAGAAAAGAAAAGAGTTAAAGGAGGTGCTAGTGAAGGAAGAAGTGTTTTGGAGACAAAGATCTAGGATTAAATGGTTCAAAGAAGGGATAGCAACTCTATATTCGTCCATAGGGTGGCCAATGGGAAAAGAAAAAAGAAAATCATCAAATCTTTGATGTCTGAAGAGGGAGTGTCTATAAGCAATATTGATGACATCTCTTTAGAGGTTCTGAATTTTTTTGGGAAGCTCTATATTAATCCAAAAAGGAACTCTTCGAGGATAGAAGGTTTAGATTGGTCCCCTATTTCTACACAAAGTGCTGAATGGTTGGATAGACCCTTTCTTGAAGAGGAGGTGCGATGTGCAGTGTTCCAATTGAATAGGGAAAGGCCTCTGGTCTGATGGTTTTACAATGGCTTTGTATCAAAGAGTACTAGGATGTGGTCAAAGACGATTTAATGAAGGTTTTTCAAGAGTTCCATAGCAGAGGGATAGCAAATCAAAGTACTAATGCCACTTTCATTACTTTGGTCACAAAGAAGAGTCAAACTTCCAAGATTTCAGATTTTAGACCTATCAGCCTAGTCACAAGTCTTTATAAGATCATAACTGATGTGAGGACGGGATCATGATGGACGATCTAACGATTTAGGTAAGTTTGGGTTATGGAGTAGAACTTTAAAAGGGTAAGGGATAGGTCTAGTCTCAAAGGTTATAGGGCTAGTTTAAGGTTTATATATGATGGAATTAAGGTTTAGATGAAGGAATTTAGGTTTGGAAAGGTTCGGGCTTGATTTGATGCAAAACAACCTTGTTTTGAGCCAGTTTGCGGTTTTTGGGTTTTTCTAAGATAAAGTTAGCACATACATTTCGGTACGGCTGCTATTGGATGATGGTTTTGCTGGCTTTAGGATGAAACAAGGTTTTTGAAAGGTTTTTAGAAGTATGGGAACAAGATTTGGAAAGTTTCATTATGCGAAATTTTGGTTATGGAAAGGTGAAAGAGAAGATGATGAGATGAGTAGATGTTATCGAAGGATACGTACTTCACAATTCAAGGAATCCACCAAGAGATAAGAAGCCACGAATTCGCCACTCAAGGGAATCCACCCAAGAGATTAGAGAACAAAATATATACTTTGCTACCCAAGAAATCCACCTAGCGATAAGAAGCAACAAACTCGCCACTCATGAAAATCCACCCAAGAGATAAGATAACAAGAAAAAACTCTTAAAAAGAGAAATCTGAAAATACTATTAAACTTGAACTGATTGTCAAAGCTACATTAAGGGGGATATATATAGGTCTCATACTTTCTAAATCAAATAAAGTAACTCTTTTAAACTTGGAAAACAAGACCTAATTTGAATAAAGCAACTCCTAATTTGACTAGGAAAACAAAACTTTCTACTTTAAATAAAGCAACTACTAAAAACAAATCTTACAAAAATAAAACGACTCCAAAATGGCAATAAGACTCCAAATCATGCCTCTAGGGTTTCACAACCTCCCAAATCCGAATTTTCCATAATCAAGATCAAATTTCCAAAGGTTGTTGTAGAAGCTCCTGCATCAATAGCTAAGGTCTTATTAGGAAGATTGTGCAAAGTCATCCATGAGACTATTTCTAGTTCTCAAGGGGGTTTTATTGACGGGAGACAAATTTTGGATGCTACATTAATAGCCAATGAAGTGGTAGATGAGAAGAAGAGATCGGGGGATGAAGGGGGTAGTATCTAAAATTACTTTGAAAGGCCATGATCATGTGATTGAGCTTTTGGAGCATGTCTTAGAAAGGAAGGGATTTAGCTCAAATTGCGGAGATCTGATAGAGGTGCTCTCTGCAAGTTTAGCGCTTCTGTTAATAGAAGTGCCAAAGGTTGGGTCAAAGCATCAAGAGGTTTGAGACAAGGAGACCCTCTTTCTCCTTTCTTTTCACATTAGTGGTAGATGTTTTGAGTAGATTGATGTTCATGGCAAAGGAGGAAGGATTAACTGAGGGCTTTTTGGTTAAAGAATAGATCAGAGCGCACTCCATGGGGCTGGATGATGATACCATTTTCTTTCCCAAAGCCTCTTTGGAACATTTGCAGAACCTTAAGATTATTCATTTGGTTTTTGGACAGGTTTCAAGCTTGAAAGTAAATTTAGAGAAAAGCTTCCTGTTAGGTATCAATACAAATCAGGATTTGGTATCCACTTTGGCTTCGGCGCTTCACTGTTGAGAGTCAGAATGGCCTTTATCCTACTTAGGTTTACCTTTAGGTGGGAACCCATAGTCGAAAGTTTTCTAGGATCCAATTGAAAAATCGGCAAGGAGATTAGGCAAATGGAAAAAGGCTTGTTTGTCGTTGGGGGAGATTTACCTTAACACAAACCTGTTTGTCTCGTATTCCTAGCTACTTTTTATCACTATTTAAAGCTCTAGCTTCAGTAGTTTCAAAGTCGAGGAATTGCAAAGGATTTCCTTGGCCTGTGGATGAGAAGGCAACAACAAAGACCATCTTTTAAGTTGGGAGGTCGTGTATAGAGCAAAGGAGCAAGGTGGGCTAGGTTTTGGGAAGGTTTCATTGAGAAATTGTGCACTTCTAGGAAAATGACTTTGGAGGTTTCCTCGGGAAGGTGGTCTTTGGCATAAGGTTATAGCTAGTATTTATGGGACACATCCAAATGGATGGGATGCCAACACGGTGGTTAGATGGTCTCACAAATGTCCATGGAAAGCTATAGCACAAGGTTATAATTAGTTCTTTCAATTCACCCATCTTGTGGTGGGAAATGGGGAGAGAATTCATTTTTTGGGAAGATTTATGGTGGGGTAATCAACCGCTTTGTGCATAGTATCCAGACCTTTATAGAGCCACTTCTATTAAGAATTTGCCCATTTCATTGGTTCTAGGCCCTTTTCCTCCTTCAACTTTGAACCTACAATTCCGACGTAATCTCACTGATATAGAAATTAATCACCTCATAGTTATTTAAGGCGTAAGGCGCATCGAGGCGCAAAAGCCTTTTTGTGGCCTCGAGGCTAAGACTCGAGGCGTTTTCTATTTGAGGCGCACTTTTACTCAATACAAATAAAAATTATATCTAACTAAATATTGTCTATAATTTCATCAAATAATAAAATATAATAAAGTAAAAAATATCAAACATTAATAGTGCTCCCATCATCCAAACATTCAAAGTTCCAAAACAAAATAACAAACATCATTAGTATTTCCTATCATCACAAAAATTCAAAGTTCTAAGACAAAATAAACACTCATGTATCTCAAGACTCCAATTCCAAATCAAGAAAATCGTCATCAATATCAGTCCCTATCATCAATCTTCCACTTCTTCATCTTCCTCGATGAATAGATCGATCATCTCTTCGCCTTCATCAATCCAAGCAAGAGTAGGAGTATGTTTAAGTTTAGATGGTCTTGAGTTGTTTGTGTTTGCGTTTTAGCTGGTTTTAGCTCTGCATAAACCTCTAAGCTCCTCAGCCTCCACTAGCTCTCGTTAACATCACCCCATGTTAAATCATCACCTCAAACACCAAATCATCTTCTCTGCAGCGACCTTTCATCTTTCATTCTTCCCATCAACCATTCATATATCATCTATATCTTTAAGATAAATGGATCACTTAGAGTAACGCTCAAGATATCTTTCATCAAGGTTCAAGCAGCTTTACGTACACCAAATCATTCAAGCGCCCGATGGTCCAACCTATTTCTCCTCTTACTATGAATCCAAAAACAAATAGTTTTCATGATTATATCTCAAATGCTTAGCTTTCTAATCTAAGTTACATTAAAGAATGCTAAAGAGTCTAAAGACACAAATTCAATCGCATGCACTGTTTCAGTAACTTACATTCTCAAAAGATACTCCAATTCCTTTCACAAATCGGATACCACATATTAGGTTGAGAACCCCACGCAAACTTTGCAAACTTCAGTACTTGATCCAAACATACCCCACCATTCAAATCTACAATTAATATAAATAAATTATTAGTTGAACATTTCACCTATTTTAATCCAAACATATATAATAATTCTCAATGCACTAATTAACAAAACTAAAGGACTAACCTAAGGTTTAGTCTTCCTTGTTCTAATAAAGAAACTCATACCAAAGCGTTTCTCAAAGATTTACTGTATGCTCTGGGGCCAGGATATAATTGTGTCTGTTCATTTCTTATTTTTCACCAATCTCGATACACGCACCTACATACATCTTCAAAGACAATCAGCTCACTCCTAATCCTTTTCAGATTACAATAGAACCGTGGGTTCAAAACCCAACAATGCAAAGGCCAATGAAGCTGAACCTCCCACCCTCCTATCAATATTTCCATGATTTCCTATACTTCTTCATTCCCATTAAAGCTTTTTGACAATGATTTCCTTCGCTTTTCATGGTCGCATAAATGTAGCCCATGTGCCTTTTTTCACCATCCACCAAACAAAGCACACGTACGTTATGTCTCGACACTCAAACAAAACACTACGTTGTTCCAAAAAAGAATATATTAAAATTATATTGCCACATTTTCTTGTCGCTTTGCCCATTTACTTTCTATCCAATCCGAACTAGCAAACATCTTCCTCAAGTTGTTCTTTGTTCATTGATACTGATATGTGACAGGAAGGCCGTTGCAAACCGAAATCTTAACAAGCCTTAACAACTCCCCTTGCTCGCAAATCGCCTCATCATGTCGAGCAAGCCCGCTCTATTATAGATAGCCGCTTATGGATATGGCCCTCTATTGTCTTCTTGATGTGTGGTAGTTTCCAATATCTTCTAGTATCAAGTCAAGACAATGTGCAGCACATGGTGTCCAATACAAATGTGGTCTTTTTCTTTCCAACATCCTCCCTACATAATTTAAACAAATAATAAATAGATAATAGATGTAATCACTTACATACAAAAGTAAATGAAAATTTCAAATTAAATTATAAGCACTCGTGTACCTACATAATTCAAGCATTATCTATCACTAACAACAAATGGCTTCACTAACTTCCTCCACCCAACTCACAAGTAATTCAAACAATTTCTCCGTCTCAATTCATAGAAGAAGCTAGATCAATAGATTTCATAAACATGGTCCTCTCAAGAATTCATCAAGAAATTCACCAAAGACCTTTCCTTCCTATCGCCCATCCATCCGACATAATCGAACATCCATTTTTGTTCCATTCTCGTGGAAATGATCCTTCATTGAATCCTTTGTGTTGTCTAATTCTTTCGGTACCTGTGAACCCTTACATCATGAAAACCTCGGTCCCTTGTACTCACACCATATCGCCACTGCCTCAAGCATTAGTTGGAAACTAGCATAGTTCACTCCGTATTAAATGGAATCGCGCATCATACATCCATCTACAAAATAGTATATCGCCTCTCCTGCTCTTTCAGGCAATGTTGATAGTAGTTTTATATTTTTTCTATTTTGAACAACCATTTCCTGGATTAGGAGTGAAGAAATGATCCATGTGGACCTTTCGCTTATTCTTCTTTAAGCAAACTACCACTACCACTACCACCACTCCATTGCTACCACCACTAGAAACATCCTTTCTTCCCATTTTCCTCATCATCTTCATCTTGGAACCCAAACATATCCTCATTCACATTATGACTCCCAAAACTCATTTGATTTTTTTGAGTTTTTTTGGCTAGCATATAATCTTCAATTTCTTTCCTAACATGTTCTGTTCAGACACTTTTTTGAATTTCTAAATCCTCCAACAAGGTGTTGCTTTTGTCTAATGCCTCTCTTTAGTTACTTATCACAAAAAATACAAATGAGTGTATTTGTATCTTTCTCATTTAATAAACACATATTTCCATCCCTGATCTTTCTTCCACTCCTCATGGGCCTCACTTCAACTTCAATCTCTTGTCCATTTTGTATCTTTACAACAAATCAACAATAAAATAACAATTATATTGAGAAAATGAAAAAATATACATAATATATTATATATTATAAATCTATAAATTATAAACATACTCCATGTTTGCTAAACAAATAAAACGTTTTAAATTTTGTTCCAATTTTACTTCATAATTTTCATAATTATTTTTCATTTTTTTATTAATTTGTGATTTTTTTCCTATTTTAATATTAATTTTCTAAATTCGATTTTTTCTTAAAAGTTTTTTTGAAAAATTTTCTCTATTTTTAAGAATGTTCTAAGAATAAGTTTACTTTATAAGAATTTTTTCAACAAAAATAGGAAAATGAAAAAATATATCTCTTTGAGTCTTTTCTTATTCCCTCTTCAAACAAGCATTCGCATTTTTAAGACTTTTTAGTGGTTTTAGGATGTAATCCGAGAAAGAGGGGGGGTTTTATAAGGCTTAAGGTTGAGACACCCCAAAACAGCGTCGTTTTGGTTGTTGGAAGCCTAAAACGACGCCGTTTTGGAGGTGTCGTTTTTTTTATAAAAAAAAAAAAAGCACCCCAAAACGACGTCGTTTTGGGGTGTTCTGATTTTTAAAAAAAAATAGTAACCCCAAAACGATGTCGTTTTGGGGTGTTTTGATTTTAAATTAAACCAACCCAAACACGCTGCTGGTTATATCTCAGAGCCCCCAGCTCCATCTTCTTCTTCCTCGACGACGCAGCTCCGCCGTCTCGCCTCTCCGCCCGCTCCCGACGCCGCACCATCAAGATTTTCCATTTTCTGGCGGCTAAAAAGTAAAAGAGAGGAGAAGGAACGGAAGAAGGAGAAGAAGTACGCATTCGTGAGGCAAAGAACTGAAGCCTGAGGCCCCGGACTACTCCTCGCGCCACACCCCTCGCGCCACTGAAGCTGCAGAAAGCCACGTGAGTGGTGGCGCCTGAGCTTTAGGCGCGCCTTTCATAACTATGAATCACCTTCAAGGACTTTTGTTTTCTATTGCTTCTATGCATCTCACCCTTTCTACTGCAGATTCAAGATCTTGGTCTGTGTCATTCACAAGCTTGTTTACTATTAAATCATTTTCCTTGGCTTTATCTTCGTCCTCTAACCTTACCTTGTTTCAACCAACAACGTTTCTATGGGAAGTAAAAGTCCCTCTAAAGGTTAAGGCCTTTGCTTAGTTGGTAGCTCATAGGAAGGTAAACACCAATGACTTACTACAAGTGAGACGACCTTTCAAATCTCTTAATCCTCAAAGGTGTATTCTTTGCAAAGGAAAAGAAGAGGCGATTGATCATCTTTTTCTTCATTGCCCATACACTATTGGGCTATAGAATAAGCTTTTCAATTCAGTAGGATTGGTATGGGTTTCCCCAAGGATAATTCAAGATATGTTTACAATTGCCTTTAAAGGTTTTGGAAGTTGTACTAAAGGCAAGACTTTGTGGCAAATTGCATGCCTTTCTTTAGTATGGTTTGTTTTGTAAGAGAGAAATGCGAGGATTTTTTAGGATAAAAAGAGAACGGAAAGGGATGTGTGAGACTTATTTCACTTCTTTTCCTCTTTATGGGCATCATGTAGTATTTAGAGGAGTGCCACTTTCATTTTTACAACTAAATTGGTTGGCGGTTTGTGTTTAAACCACCCAAATAGGGGTAGAATGGGTCTTGGGAACACTTATTGTTTTTTATCAGCTTCGGAACACTTGTTGTTGGTTATAGTTTTAAACTCCAGGTTCAGGTTGTATGTTTTTTGGAAGGAAATCTTGTCCTTCCTCTGTAATGTGCTTTATTTTTATTTTTATTAATACTATTCTGGTTGTTTTCGCTCAAAAAAAAAAACCCCTAGTCCTCCATGGATGACCACACTCGGTCTTTCTTTTCCTCCTAACATACACCTTGTCTTCAGTTTCAACTGCTCTACCCTTCAAAGTTGAACTTGCCTCATCTTCCTTGACAATTCTAACTCTCATACATTCCAAGATTGACTGTATGTTGGCCATTTTCTGAGGAGTTAACCCCTCAACTTGGAACCTTTCTAGAGAAAAGAATTCAGGGTCTTGGTTAGTCTATGTTTGAGACACCGTGCTTTTCTTGGTTGCTAAATAGTCTTCTGTGAAGGGAATCATCTTTTTGACAATGGTTAAAGACCTCCTTAGGGGACTCCACACCTTTTGACATGGGCATGCCAACCACGGCGTTGAATTCTATAACCCCACACTTGAATCCTCTCTACTTAATGACTAGAAGGATCGACCCTCTACTCTTGGTCTCCAATCTCTAAATTTTTATTAAATGTTATAGTCTAGTAGAATTATAAACTAGTTGGAAAAAAAAAACATATAATTTATAGAGTTAAGAAACTTCATATTCTTTCCTATTTGATTTGGGATTGTCTTGAATATAAATAGGTTTTGTGATCAATAATATATACAATTATCTATCGTTAAATGGTATCGAGCTTAGGGTTTGAATTTGCTCTAAAAAAGGCAAGTTTTTTGAGAAATTTCAGAACACGAAAACATCACCGCGGGCAAGCATCTCCGACAATTTTTTCTAACGACAATCAACTCTAGCAGGGGACCACCCCACGAGGTTCGCTAGCACCTGCTTTGTCCACCGGAGCAAGAATCTCTAGTAGCAAGTCAACGATGTGCCGCCACGCACAGCTTTTCTTCAAGGAGCTGCCCACCACGAGCCAACGCGTGGGGGAGCATGAAGCCACCGTCGGTCACCAAATTCTACCACCGGAGTCGTCAACCACCGAACAAGCCATCCAAACCACCCACCGCTTTTGTCCGAGGCTTTGCCATGATTTTCAAAGAGATTATGGTCCCAAGCCCTAGTTATCTAGGCCGTATCTCGACATGAAGAGGTGATTTGTGGTTTTCAGGGACTAAAACTACCCAGTCCGGTGTTTTCGGGAAAGGCAGCTCCTTTCAAAGATCCATTTCTCTGCATTTTTTCTAGATTTTCAAAGGCTTGTTTGAGTTAGATTTGCTTTTATGATTAACAAGAAACGCTTAGGAGGAATTGTGTGACATTATTACCATAATCCAGTACATGTACATGTGAATTGTAGGAAGTTGCAAAATAAAAATCAAAGATTTCAATCTCTTCATTATCATAAATCACTTAAGTCTGCATCTAAATCTATCACTACACTCGTCAAGCTAGGTAAAACCAACACGTCTTATTTCCTCTTCCTCCATATGGGCCATTGACTCTAGAGCCACCGACCACCTGACACGTAATTCTAGCCTATTTACTACATTTCAGTCACACCCTTCTACCTCTACTATTACCCTTGCAAAGGGGTCAACATCTTGTATCCTTGGGTCAGGAACAATTCATGCTATTCCTCAAATCACTTTGACCTCTGTTTTGAGTTTACCACAATTATATTTTCATTTAATTTCTGTGAGTAAACTCACTCGTACACTTAATTGCAATATCTCTTTTTTTTTTTCCTAATTATAGTCTGATTCAAGCTCTTTCAACGAAGCGGATTATTAGTAAAGGACGCAACTCTAGGGATCTCTACTTCCTTTACCCAGAAGTGCCAAAGCATGTTGCTTGTTCTAGAGTTGTTACCCCATTTGAATTACATTATCGTTTGGGTCATCTTTCTCTCTCTTTATTGAAGAAGCTATGTCCTCAATTTTATAGTCTATCTTCATTGAACTGTGAGTCGTGCCACTATGCTGCTTTCCATCATGCATTTAACCCAGAGTCAACACAAACCCAGCCTCCGCTCCTTTTAAGTTAGTTCATCTAATGTTCGTGTCCTCATTCCGCATGTCCCCACCGGGTTTACTGCTACACTTACTTTTCAGATTATTTGCTTTATCTAATGAAAAAGTCATTCAAAGTTTTTTCATTTTAACGCCTGTTTTAAATTCAAACACAATTCAAGTTCTGTCAACATTGATAAAGTGGAGTCGCCACAATAGATTTATTAAACCTTTTTTCTACCCTTCTGTCACAATATGATCTTCATCATACCACAGTGATACACCTTCTGTGAATGGAAGAGAGAAACAATAGACATCCTTGAACTACCTGTACCTTTTTTATTAACGTGATGCCATCATCGATTCTTAATCGATACTCCTGTCATCACCGTTGGTTTCCCAAACAACTATCACCCCAATGATCCTGGGCATTTTATTTGGCTATGCCTGCTTTGAGATGTTCGCCTCAAGTCTCTAAACTGTCAAGTCCCAAATGTATTTTTGTGGAATATTCCTCGTGTTCAAAAGGCGTATAGGGTAAGTATAGTCCCACTCTTCAACGCAATATTTCTGAAGCTCATTGATGTTGCATTCTTGAGACTACCAGAATGCTCTTTCTTCTCTACTCGTTACTAATCAAGGGGGATGATGATTTATTAATGGAAGGTTTCACTGGTTCTTGTACAGCCCTGCTCATTCATATAAAAGTTTAAACCTCATTATTCAAGTATACACTCGATGCCAAAACCCTCCAGTCTCTATGTAATACACCGACTCCTTCATCATCAGATCCAGTCCAGAGTGATGATCTTCTAATTGCTCTCCGTAAAGGTGAATGTCAGTGTGCTCACCCAATCTCTTTGTTTGTTTCCTATAACCATTTGTCGTCGTTCTCTTGTTCATTTATTGCATCTCTAGATTCTATCTCTTTTCCTCACATTGTCCATGAGGCTTTAACTCACCCTGGTTGGTGTCATGCTATGGTAGATGAAATGTAGGCTTTAGATGACAATGATACATGGGACTTGGTGCCTTACCCATCGAAAGAAGGCGGCACTGCCGTGCCTGTAATGTGCTTTTAATCTTGATGGCTCTTTTGTTGGGCCAGCCATCGCCGTCATGCACAAGGGCGCCCAAATCCATTGTTAATTATTCTCGATACTTTTTCTTATAGTAAAGCTTCGATATATGTCTCGTTTGTTTATCTCCTTTGCTACTTCTCATGACGTGACAGATCAACCTGGTATAAAAAACGCTCTTCTTCATGGAGACTAATGTGAAGAGTGGTATATGAAGCAACCAACAGGTTTTGTCGTCAGGGAGATAGACTATGCATCATCTTCTTCTGTAAATCTTTGTATGGTTTGAAACAGCCCATGTACTTGGCTTTAGTAAATTCACTAAGCAATGAGAAATTTGGTATGTAAACGAGCAAGTCAGCTAATTTCTATCTTTTACGAATTCCAAAGCTTTGGAATCTATTTTATCGATAGTGTAATGAGATGATATTGTCATCACTTCGGGAGTGACTCAAAGGTATCTCATCTCTTAAACTTTTTCACATCTCGCTTCACACAAAGATTTGTGAACACTAAAATATTTCTCAGTAAGTTAAAGTCATGAGAAGTATAATCTCTATTATCTCAAAGAAATACATTTATTTATCCGAGACAGAAATTCTTACATTCAAATAAAAGAATAGAATTTGCATGCAAAAGATAGTCAAACCACTTTGTCTCTTACGACTGTACTTAATTATTCTATTTGCAGGCATAGTCGATATTGTCATCACTAGGAGTGACTTAGCAGATCTCATCTTAACCTCTCTTCACGCCGGCTTCACAACAAAGGATTTAGAAACGCTAAAATATTTCTTAGGTGTTGAAATCATGAGAAGTAGGGAATTTTGTTATCTCAAAGGAAATATGCGCTCGATTTGTTATCTAGGGTAAGGAAATAGCGCGTCAAACCATGTAGTACTCATATGGCTCCTAATATACAAATCATTAAGAAGAATTATTCGAAGATCTTGAGAGATACAGAAGACTGGTTAGGAAATTGAATTATCTTACAGTAACTCGTCCGGATATTACTTATTTAGTAAATGTTTTGAATTAGTATATGTCATCTCGCGTAGTCACTATTGGAGCAACATCCGGCAAGCATTTCGGAAGAAGCTCCTGGACACGGAATATTGTATAAGAAGCATGAGCATATCAAAATTGAGTGATTTTCTGAGAGGGACTAGGCAAGATCTAAGGAAGATAGGAGATCCACCTTAGGATATTGTGTTTTTTTTTTGAGGAAATATGATCTCATGGAAAAGTAAGATGCAAGTGTTACACCTCACGCCTAGCACTGTTAGAGTAGAGTCATGACATAAAGTCAGGCTACAAGATCATGTGGATACGTTAGTTATTGACTTGAAATGCATCAAACTTCAAGACGCAAAATCCTGTGTGATAACTAAGCAATCTCATGCTCTATAATGTTTAACCTTGTGGATTCATGAATCCAATCCAAACATAATGATAGATTGTAATTTGTTCTAGAAGATCCCAGCCTGATTGATCTTCTGGCCAGGTGATATGTAGCAGACTGGTAACGCTTAGGAAAATATTTTCACAAAAACCTTGAGTGGAATCGAAAGCTAGCTTATCGTTATAACAAAAAGCAAAGACGCATCAACAACTACGCCTCCAACTCAATGAGCGTTACAAGATAAGAGACTAGAAACTAGTCAAAAGGAAACATGTATTTATATATTAGAAACCTTATATTCTTTCCCGCTCTGATTCAAATTGCTTCAGATATAAATAAGTAGTTTGTGACATAGTTATGCGCTTAGAAGCCCAAGCGCCACCACTCCCGCCGGTGAGAAAAGGAAAAATGTATTTATGTAGAATTAGAAAACTTCATATTCTTTCCTATTTGATTTAGGATTGTCTCAGATATAACAGTAGTTTATGACATAGTTAGTGCCTTGTGTCTAAGCGCTCACCAATCCCAAGAATGTGGCCTCGCTTCAGGATATAGTTATTAGAAATCTCATATTCTTTCCTATTTGATTTGGGATTGTCTTGTATATGAATAGGTAGTTAGCGACATAGCTATGTGCTTAAAGCCCAAGCACCACCACTCCCAACAGTGGGAAAAGGAAACATGTATTTATGTACAGTTAAGAAACTTCATATTTTTTTCCTATTTGATTTAGGATTGTCTTGTATATAAATAGATAGTTTGTGACATAGTTATGCGCTTAAAGCCTAAGTGCCACCACTCCCGACAACAGCGCCCCACCTTTCTTGTGACATAGTTATGAGCTTAAAGCCCAAGCGCCACCCTTTTCTCCATCGTCGGGCTATGCAAAGAAGCCCTAAGGCTTTTTTTCTGTAACAGAGACTTGAACGACGTTGTTTTGGTCTTCTTTTTTTTTTTTTCTTTACAAACAAACCAAAACGGCGTTTGAGTCAGAATCTTGAATTTAAAAAAGTTGTTCCAAACGCATCGTTGGGACCCAAGGCAAACGGCATCGTTTTGGACCCAAAGGGCCAAAACGACGTCGTTTGGGCTCCATATGCCTAATTTTCAAGATTTCAGCCCCTCTACCCCCATTTCTGCCATGTTTCAACTCCAAAAATAAAGCCCTAACCCTCCCAACTACCGTTTAATCCCTACATAAGAAGAGAAGAAGCAAAAAATCAACTAAAATAACAAAGAAATTCAATGTGAGAAAGTCGTGAAAGAATAGGAAACAACCATCATAAAAATCATAAAATATTTATTTGACATATGGTGCGCCACTTAAAATGCTCAGACTTCATGCACCTTCGCACCTCAAGGCCTCAAGAGGTTTTTACGTCTCGATGTGCTTCATACCAAATTATGGTTTGTGATCGTATATATACAATTTTTCATTCAATTATCAATGATTACATTAAAGAAGAGAAAATTAATTCACAACCCTTTCTAAATTCCTCCTCCACCTCATTTTTTGTCAACGTATTTCCCCTCCTTTCGCTTTTCAACAATAGCAAAGAGATCAAACATTCATCTCAAGTTCATGAAAACATATGTTAGAGAATATATTTCAAAGAGGCGATAGAGTTTGAGAATCTGTTTCGCTGATCTGTTCTAAATCCTTCAAGATAACAAAGGGAAGAGAAGGAAGACCTCAAGGTTTGTTAAGGTAAAGGTGCAAGGGAGCGGTGTCGGGTCCACCTATAAAGAAGGTTATAACCTCAAGTGGCTGGAAACCTACGGCAAGAAAGGAGGCAGTACGCACTAAAGGATTTTTGGAATGGAAGGAAAATGGAAGACTTACAAATGGAGCGCCAGCAAAATGAAGTAGAGAGTTCCAAGATGATGAGTTAAGTAGACGAGGAAGTAAAAGACAATAAGATGATCACATCTGGCAGAGGTTTGATAAATGGATGAGATCTTAATGCTGCCAGAGTCAAAACAAGGAAAACAAGATATAAAGAGGAACTGGAAAGTATTAAATGAGCTGGGCAGAGAGGACAATTATTACCAGAAGACGGACACAGAAACCTTCTCAGAAAAACACTGTATCTGAAGCTCCACAGATGATCTCATTTCCATAAGATGAATGGGTGTTTCGGTTATGATAAAATGGGAACACTAAAGTTTTGTTCGGCCGGAGGTAGATCCTCCACTTTATCCGTCGCCTACGGAGATGGAAGCCTAGGAAAAAAAGCCTGGAGGCTGGAAAGGGAGCCCACTGGTGCTTTTAAGGAATCAAGATTTACTGTTTGGTGGAGTTTACAAATTCGGACGAAGCTAAATGGGTCCTAGAGTCAGGAAGAAGATGGCTTTGAGGAGGATCCCTGGCTTTAGATTGGTTGAAGCCAAAATATGGTTGGTTGAAAAGTACAGAGAAGGCGGAGGAAGCGTGGATCAGGGTGGTGGGTTTGCCTCTACATCTTTGTAGACATGAGGTTTTGAAGAAGATAGGTGACAGCTATGGGGGGTTCCTAGCCATTGACAAGGCAATAGCCATAAGAACATAAGTTCTTTGGGCCATAATACTAGTGAAGGCGGAGGGGAAGGTGAAACCTAGTGTTGTTAACATCCTAGAGGGGTTGAGGAGCTTTGAACTTCAGATTTAGTGGGAGTTGTAGCCAAAGAGCACAAGGGTTTTTCCGTTGAAGGGCTAGAAGAAGAACACGTATGCAGTGAGGGAGGAAGAAGATGAGGTTCCTTCACGTGCTGGAAAACAATGTGGTCTCAGCCAGAAAAAAATAACATGAAGGGCAATCAAAGACGGGAAAGTATGAAAGGGACCAGGGTAAGGCCTACAAAAAGGGAAAATCAAGGAACAAATAGAGTGCAGTCCCCTAGAATTAGGACTAATGTGCTCATTGTAGGTGCTAGGGCTCATAAAGCCTCATCACAAAGGCCGCTATGTGCCGGATCAAATGCTTGGACTACGGGGCTGAGAGTCAAAGGAGGGGGCCTCAAAGGATGGTGGGTCAGGATCGTGCTTTATGTCTCTCCTGAGGTCTCATTGATCTCGTGAAAGACCCGTTATGAAGTTTGGCCATTATTTATTTCTTCTTCGTAAATAACCGCTTTTTTAACCGCATCAAGCTTGATGTTGATGAGCCAAAGAAGTAAGAGTCCAGCCCAAAGAGGCCCAATTCCCATCTCGCCCAAAGTTTTAAAGAACCCTCCTAAAGCCAGTGTGGCTCTAGCCCGGTCGTGGCCTGAGGGAGTGAAGTTTTGAGCCGGAGCAGGAGATCTCTATCGCGAAAGGTTTTGAGCTTGGTTTTAACATCAGAGAAAATAACGGATCCAGGTTACATTCTAATCCCGTTTTTTCTTGTCTTGGGGGTAGGGCTTCTTCAGCCACTTTCCGCGGGATGCCCGGGCCATGGTAGTGTCTCGACCGCAGCCAAATGAGGAAGGGAGGATGTCGCTCCCTGCGCATGGTCTGCGCATGACCGCTCGTGGATCGAGGTTAAGCTCAGTTTCACCTCAGTAATTAACAACACTCACATGTCAGCTATCGTGAAGTGTTTAGATTATCTGCGTAACAGAATTTTTAATATTTGTCACATCGGTGTTTATATGATCACGATGAAGAAATGAAGAAAATGGACAAGGGTAAGGTTATGAGTGGCATCGGGTCCCTGAGATGGAGAATTGAGAGCTGAATGACAGAAGGAGAAGGGCCAAAGGCCAAAAGGGGTAGAGAGGACTCTTTCTTCTCCACAAAGTCAGATTTTATCTTGGAATGTGCAAGGGGCAAATGACAAGAACAAAAGAAAGGTGATAAAGGCCTTTCTGAAGTCAAACAAGGTTGATTTAGTCTGCTTGCAAGAGACTAACATTCACAAGATGACGAGGGGTGTGGCATATTGGGTCGCGTATTCTCAAAAGTGGGGAATCTAAATCTAAAGGGGTGTCGTATTGTTTTTCGGGGACAATGAAAGTCAAAGCATAAGATTTGGAAGTTAGTAAATTTTTCACTAGCTGCTGTGAATGTGGAGGATAATATTGTTTTGCATTTAACTTAGGGTTTATGACCACGAGGATGCAAGATAGAAGATTTATGGTGAATCGGGGGCAATCGTATGCCTTTCAATCGTGGTGGGCCGGGGGATTTCAATGCAATTAGGTTCTTAAGAACGCAGAAAGGAGGCGCTTTTAAATTCAGCTATGAGAAGGTTTCTTTAAGGTTTCGAGGATCAGAACGAGGATCACCCTATGCTGGATTTTCACATGATAACAAACAATCAAATGAAGTCTAGATTGGATCGTTTTTTAATTTCTAAAGAGTGGGAGGACCTTTTAAGTGGCTCGGTTCAAAGTTTGCTCCCAAGGCCTACATCGAATCATCACCCTATTCTTCTTGATAGTGGAGGTATGAGGAGAGGGCCAACTCCTTTTAGGTTCCAAAATATGTGGCTGAAGGAAGAGGGGTTCTTGTCCATTTTACAAGATTGATGGGAAGGGTGGTTTTCCTGCTGTTCTACGAAGTGACCCTAATGGAGAAGTCAAGGCCCAAAACCGATGCCGACATTTTGGAACGGTGTTTTTAAAATGTTTGAATAAGGAAAAGTGGTTGAACCAGATGTCGCTGGGATTTAGTGGAGAATGAACTCAATTTCAGCCGTTGTCTCGGAAGCTAAGAAATGAGGTGAGCGTAGGGGACAAAGCAAAGTGCATGTTTAAAGAGATCTCTGAGACAAAGTTCTTGTGTGGAGGTCTCAGCACTGAAGAGGGGATAGGGATATAAGTTTTTCCATAAGATGGCAAAAGCCCATAGACGAAGAAATCATGTCTGTGTCAAGATCACTGTGACGGTTCATTGAGTGCTAGGCCGAGGATCACGGTTAAGGCCTTCAGTATTGTTTCGCCTAAAGGAGTGGCAAAATTAGTTTTATAGGTTTATCTTTTGAGAGGTTGGACCATTATGAGGCCTCTTTGTTAAAGAGACCCTTGTCTCATGAGGAAGTTATCGCGACTTTGGGTGAGTTTAGTGGTGATAAAGCCCCTGGTCCCGATGGTTTCTCTATGGCTTTTGGAAAAACTGATTCTTGTTAAAAACTGAGGTTAAGGAGTTTTTAAGGATTTTTTTTAACATGGCTAGTTCGTAAGAAGCATTAATGTTACCTTTGTTGTTTTGATCCCGAAGATAGGGGGTGTGAAAGATCTAAAGGACTTTAAACCCATAAGTCTTGTGGGGGGTTTGTATAAATGGTGGACAAAAGTCTTCGCAAATAAGTTAAAAGTGTTTGACGGCTGTAATTTCAAACCTTAAAATGCCTTTATGGAGGTATGATGGTTCTTATGTTGTGGCTTCAGGGCCACTTAGAAGCTATTGATTCCATTCTAAGAAGCAATGGAGGTTTCATTCCTGTAGTTAGATATAGAGAAAGCTATGACCATGTAGACTGGTCTTTACTTTATCAGTCACAAAGAAATGGGTTTAAAGTAGAAGTGGATAAGTTGGATCAGATGGTGCATCTCTATTGCTTGCTTCTCCGTGTTGATCAATGGTATTCCCTCATGTTTTTTAGGAGCTCTACAGGTTTGAGGTAGGGGGATCCACTTTCCCCTTATCTCTTTGTGATTGTTATGGAAGCCTTTAGTCAAATGATTGAGAAAGTAGTTAGTGGAGGTTTTTATCAGCCTCACAAGTAAAGTGGCAATGTGGGAGAGACATCTCTCATCTACTTTGCTACGACACCTTGATTTTTCAGGAGGCGTCTCAAGATCAACAACCATCTTTGCTGGTTGTTAATGTTGTTTAAGGTTTGTTCGCTTAAAGATTAACTTGAGAAGAGTGTTGTTTCCAATGGAAGGTCTCTACCGCAGAGGTAAGGCCAATGAGCCGGATTGCAAGACGGGTAATTCCCACCACCTATTCAGGTTACCTTTGGATGCTCATTAAACTTGACCATTCGATGGCAAGCGCTTCAAGAAGAAGCTGGCTTTATGGAAAAGACAATATATTTCGAAGGGCGGAAGAATCATGTTAATTAAGAGCAGTCTATCTAGCTTCTCTCTTTATCTTATGTCCATTTTGCCACTGCCAAGAATGGTTAAGTTGAGACTAGATCAAATCCAAAAAAATTCTGTGGGGTAGAGGGGCTTTAGTTTAGAAACCCCACTTAGTCAAGTGGGACACTATTTGTTTGGAGAGGAGGAATGGGGGTCTTGGAGTGAAAACTTGTCTATCATGAACAAAGCTCTTCTTTGTAAATGGAGTTGGCGATTTGCGAACGAAGAAGGAGCTAGGTGGATTGAGGTTATTAGAGAAAAATATGGCGAGGAGGAAGGGGAGTGGGTTTCTTGTAATCCAAGGGATGGTTTTGGGGTGGGGTTGTGGAAAACTTTGAGGAAATGGGGTTACTTGGTGAGCAACCAAGCTTTCATGGTGGGGACAAGAGGACAAATTCGGAAGGATAGATGGTGGTGATTTGCCTGATGTTGCTTTCCTTGTTTTCTCGCTATTGCAAAGGAGGCTTGGGTGGGGGATTTGTGGAGTTATGAGTATGGTGGAAGTTGTTGGAATTCCGTTTTCTCTCGTTCTGTTAATGATTGGGAGATGGAGGATGTTGAGAGTATTTTAGGCCAAATAGGGGAGAAAAGAGTGACTGAGGGAGTGGAAGATACAGTTCGTTGGACGAGGGCTAAGAATGGTATGTTTTCTGTTAAGTCTATGTATAGTGTGCTACAACAAAGATCGTCATCTCATTTCCTTGGAAGTGCATATGGAAGAATTGTGGTCAACCAAAGTGCTCTTCTTCTTTGCTCGTGGAGGTTTTCTCGTGGTGCATCCTAACTTTTGACCAACCAAGAGAAGGGGCTTCTCAACCGTTGTCCCCTTTGTCAAAAGAGTGAAGAAACTGTGGACCACCTCCTCCTTCACTGTACAATGACAAGGGTCCCGTGGGATTTGCTTTTCTTTTTATTTAGTGTCTCCTGGGTTTTGCCCACTTCTGTTAGGGATTCTCTCTTGGGTTGGAAGGGTTCTTTCCTTGCAAAAGATAGGCGAAAAGTTTGGAATGAGGGTCCCTTGTGCATCTTTTGGTCAATTTGGAAGGCTCGGAATGGTAGTGTATTTAGGGATGAGGTTTTGTCTATACAAAGATTAAAGTCTTCTTTTGTACATCTTTTTTGGTCGGAGACCAAGGTATATTTTGTTGATGGCCCCGCGAGCCTTGTTCATTTTTTTGATTGGGTGGGCTCTTAAGGTGGTTTTTGAGGGGTGTTGTCTCCTTTTTGGTTAGCTTTTCAGGTGGCAAGCTCTTGTTTTCCTCGGGGCCACTTTTCAAAGACTCTTTCTAATATATGCTCTTTTTACTTATCAAAAATAAATATAAATAAAAAAAACTCCTCCGCTGCCCACTCTTTGTTCATCCCTAGCTCCTAGTGAAATTCTTCAACAATTAGACATTCTATGCAAAAAAAAAAAAAAATTCACATTGAAGTAATAACTAAAGTAGAGAATTCCAAGTTGAATCTCCTTTCTTACAATTAACATAATATGAGCATGCACTATTTATTCTAAGATACATCTCACAATTATGTCACCATTCACTCCGTTCCAATTCTTCCGTGTAATATATATTTTGTCATTCTCAATGTCAAAACAAAGGTACACATCTTATTTTATAAGTGAAGCAATTGTATTATAAGCACATAAAGTTTACACAATGTATACAAGGCCAAAAAGGAGTAGACACAAAACAACATCCTCACTTCACTTAAAACTCAACCAATTTATTAATTCAAATAAAGAAAAAGAACTACACTCTAAATGTACCCTAAACCACTCCAAAAGCATTTACATAACAGAGGATAAAATAGCATGGTCTACTAACTTCAAGTCTTCAAAGGCTTTTCGGTTTCCATCTTTCCGTAAGGTCTAAAACAAGAACAAAGGAGCTACATTCCAAGTTTTTTTTTTTTTTTTTTTCATTCCAGCAAAGCCCCCAGTCAACTAATGAGGGTATCCTTTGATCGGAAGAGGCACTACTTACTGGATATCATTTTTTAGGTAAAAAAGCAAGACACATTAAAGGCACTTGCCAAAAGGCATAATAATCACACTAACTAGTCCATTTGACTTGACCTAGTCAAAAAGAATATAAAAAATGACGTTATTGGCAATTATAACCATGTCTATTATAGACATGAGCACCCAAACAGCCCGATCACTGACCTCAATAGTTCCTTTCAAAATTCATGTATTGTTGGCTCTCACATGCAGACAAAGAACTCTATTCACAAAGTAATGCTACTAGTTTAATTAATCATTAAACACTACATAAATATATGAACTTACAAATAGAGTCCCAACTGGTAAGCCATATCAGAGAGGATCTGGTGGTCTCCTCGACTGTAAGTGCGCTTGATTACCATCTCCTGCCCCCCACCTCTTTTCATTTGCTCCATCTTACCCCACCATTCATCCTCATCGAGCACTTCTACCTGGATTAGTAACAATACCGTTTTTAACACACCAAGGCAAAACACTGAATATCCAAAATTATGAATTTGAACCCAACAAAAAAAAAAAAAAAAATAGAAAAGGCATACACTTATAATTTCTGATAGTGCCTCTGATGAAAAAAAATAATTTTTGATAGTGCCTAGTCAGATGAATTGGTTTCATTCCCCATGCTTTTCTAATACAGGCTATGTTTCTATATTTATTTTCTCTTCAATCGCAAAACAGATGTTTTCCCAAAATAAATTGCAAAAAAAGATAACCTAAACTATGTAAATGATCGTACACAATCGAGTAAAGTCCTCTTTTTTGCTAAAACAAACAAACAAACAAACCATAATGGCCTTTGTTTTAACAACTATTCAAATTTTGATTCACTGTTTCACGTTCTATTGAAATTTCCAATCTCAATTTTTCCAAATCAAACGGCGCATCGATGAACATCACATAAAGCCCCTTTTTCTAACTGTTAGAACCCTCCATCGGAATAACACGACCACAAAACATACTGTTCAATGACAATACCTCAGCCGCTTGCTGCCTCAACCGCTCCGCTCGCCACACAGGATCCCACCATCGCTGGTCGCCGCGCCCCCCGCCGCGGCCACCACGACCGCCGCCACCACGACCGCCGCCACCACGACCACCGCCTCCGCGGCCGCCTGCGCCACGGCGACCGCCCTGGTAGTTAGGCCTATACGACGACATAGTGGAAATCGAGATGCGAAAGCGTACAGCGAACTCTTTCGGCGATGAAGACAGGTGCTTCGAAAAGAAACTGCAGTGGACACCGAGACAACGCAAAGACATTAACACGTGCAGGGCAGAGTTGGTGGCAATGCTTGAAATGCTAGGCTGCTGCGCGGCCTATCATATATTTGGTCCATCCAATTGAGTTTTAGACCCAAAAAAAAAAAAACTTTATTTCAAATATATATATATATAAAATTAGTTTGAAAACCAAATTAAATACGCATATAAGCATGTGACACCATTGCCATAGATAATAAAGAATCGCTAATCAAATGTTCAAGTAAAACACAGTTAATTGAAAATTCCACCGGGTTATCAGTCTACTTATTAAATTATTCGAACATTTTGAAGTTTCACTGACAAATGGTGATTTTCGACAATTCTAATTGCCATCGTCCATGAGCTTCTTATTAATGACATGCACTACTTCTTTGCAGAATTATTTTTGCTAAACTAATTTAATAATTTTTTTCAAACAAATTATTTCGATCTAAAACTCCATCAAATTTGCCTATCGAAAAAACATCAAGCATTCTCACGTTTAGAGCTAGCAATTCGAGTGTGTGAATCCAGTCGGGTCGGTCTCATATCGGTTTAACGATAAAATCAGGCCAAGCGGGGCCAAGCCTAATTTGCATCGGGCTACTGTTTTGCTAGCCTAGCTCTATACCGCGCGCACAACTCACCCTTTACGCATAGACATCTTGTGGTCTTCGAATCCATTTAGCTTGTTTTAAAACAAAATTTACTAAAATACTTAAAATCAAAACTGTATCAATAATGTCAGAATACCGAATGTAACATTGAAAAAAATTTTAAGTTAATATCGTAGCCATTGACTATGATATTAACCTTTTTTTTTTAAATTTAAAAATCGATTTCGCAATTACTAATTATGGCATTACAAATATTTTGAAATTTTTTTAAATTAATGTCGCAATCACTAATTAAGGTATTACTATTCACATATTAATTTGAATATTATTTTTATTTTCAAACTATTTTATTGTTTTTTTTTTTAAACTAAATATTACCAAAATTCGACATCTTACTTAGAATCAAACCATAGTTCAAGGAAATTGATTTGGGTCTAGTGTAAGAAGTTATGGACTATTTGATCATTGAGATTTCCGGCTTCTACAACAGAGTCTGGGGACGCCATTGTAGATTCTGGAAACCGCGTCCAGAACATCAAGACCCATTGACTTGTCATGGTCATTTCCCATTGAAGTAACAACCGCATTAAGAAGGTTATGGAAATTGTGGAGGATGGAGGGCACTCTAATAGGTGTGAATTGTGTTTTTAGAATAATTTCATGTGTTTTATGCAACTAAATGCTAGATTCATACCATTATATCTTAGGAAAACTTCAATCTCTAATTTGCTTATGTTTTGCAGCTTTAGAAGAAAAACCAAGCAAAGTGATGAAAAAAATCAAGTCAAGATAAAGATGTTGATAGTAGTCCCAGGTTCGCTACAGCGAAGGCTACTGCTTGTCTCAGCGAAGGTCAAGGCTCGCCGCGATGAAGAGAGATATGATTGAAAGACAAGCATTGGGTTCGCCGTGGCGAAGATGTCATTCGCCGTTGCGAAGAGGTTCGCCACGGCAAAGCTAATGTTTGCCACGACAAAGGGAAGAGACAATGAAAGGGTGACACATATGTTCGCCACGGCGAAGGACTGCAAGCTAGAGCAACAACATTTCCATTTTTAGCCCATTTTCCAAGACCTATAAATACTATAATTGTTCTAATGATTAGGGTTCGAACTTTAAGAGAAGGAGGCTACTTCCTAGGGTTTCTCCTCTCCTTTAAGCTTTTTTCCATTTTCTAGGGTTAGATTTCTTAGATTTGTTAGATTTAGGTTTGTTTTGTGAATTCCTTGGTTTCTAATTGAATATCGTTGGAAAAACAAACTTATGGAGTATGGATTTCGGCTTGGAGCTTGGGATTGAAGATATTTACAACTTTAACTCTATTTTGTATTTATATCTCTTCTCTTTCTTCAATTTCCGCAGTTTTATGTTTGTCGACAACATGAATTTGTGGGTTTTGATGGCTAAAATGATAGGCTAAGCATTTCATAGGGTTGGTTATCAGATTTAGTGTTTGATTCATCTAATCTATTAGTTTGGTTGGTTGATTTATGTTTGCTTTGTTGTATTTGATGTTAATACTTTGAATACTAAGGTTTTGGTTAATTGATACATCCTGAGAATTTGATCTTTGATCATTTTACTAGGGTATCCTTGGTGACGCTTGGATTAAGTCTTAAAATCTAGTTATGATTCTCTTAAGGTGTGAGTCAATTAATCGGGATTTGAATTAACCTAGTCAATGAGGCTTAGGGAATTAGAAAGGTCTAGTACTAAGCGGATTTCACTAGGAGGGGACACCAAATGTATTAAGTAAGGATTGCAAGAACGTAATTGTGACCAATCAGAGCTTAGTCCAAGTAGCTCTATTGCAAGGACGTAACTGTAACCAATAGTGTAGCACCCTTTTTCGGTCCGACCCGATTGACGGGTTCGAACCGGATCCGGGATGCTCTGATACTACTAAATCACTTTATCAAAATCACTTATCAAAAACACGCTAAGTCATATATTTCGCCTGGCATAAAGCCCTTCAAATATGCGTAAGCCATGAAGTTGGGTAGCTCCTTTAACATTACATTTATACAAAAATACAATTACTATAAAGACATATCAAGCATTTTCAAAATGATTTTACAAATAGATGTTTAGAGTTCAAATTGCTTTTGCATAAAATATCACTGTTCAAAAAATACGGCAGAATGCATGTGTCGAAAGCATACTCCCAAATCTTTCTTTATGACTGACGCCCTCGATCTTGCCTTCGCTCCTCGCTCAATCGCACCTACGCATAGATAACACTACACGCTAAGCATTTTCATGCTTAATGGTTCTATACAATTTCATTCTTCTGTTTCAGTTTAAGTCAAATCATGCAAATTTTACTAAACAAAACTTTTAAATCTTTTTGGATGATCAATATGACAATACAATACATATACTTATTTCATATACAATCATTTATGGTTCATTGATCATTCCAAATATACACTTTCATATGCAATAAATCATTTATAACCAAATCATGCATTTCACAATGCTCTTTTCATTTCAATTTGCAATCATGCTTTTCAACTCCAATATGTCAACAATCTCAAAATCAATTCGGGCTTCGTCTCTAACGAATTTAACCTATGTTTTCTGTGATACGTGATATCGAATCACAGCACGCCTCGCTAGGCTACAGCCTGCAGATAAAACATTCGCTTTATAACATACTGCTTCGCTTAGGCCGCCGACCGGTTATTAAAATCAATTCATGAACACTACCGATACTGTCCCGCTGGGCTGTTGATCAGAGTGACACATCAATACGTTTGTTCGTAGTACTACTAATTTGACCTTTATTGGTATATCAATTTATCTTTAATGTGAAATAAACAGTTAACATTCTATTAAGGGCGTTCAAATGCTTTATAGAAAAATACAGTACAATACGTACATTTGTATAAACAGTTTATTTTCAATACTCATGCAATTTTCATATGCAAAATATTTCGCACAATCAATCGGTCTCAAATCAATTAAACAAATGAATATGCTTTTCTTATACATAGAGAACAAACATTTCAAATCTTGAACGAATGTGGAGAAGATAGAACAAACCAATCTATTTCTTTCTTTTCATTTCTGCCTTCAATCTCATTCTGTGCTAGATGATCCTCACTGACCCCTAGCAAATCACACATATCACATTTAGTAAACTAGCATTATTCACTCTTAACGAATATCACCGAGACGGTGATGTACGGTACGTTTTTCATTTAGTTTTGTCCTTATTTGAACCCCCATTAATCATTTATTAGGGTCCTTAAACTATCGGTGTATGAATACGAGGTGTTTGGAAACAAACATCCGAAAATTTCTCGCTGTGAACAGTAGCTACGCGGTGGCGTAGGCCTTCACCGCAGCGTAGCTTTGCTACGCCTTGGCGTACCCGAGGGGTGCCATTTTGGCACCTCGGCCTCGCCGCGGCGAAGGTACCCCACGCCTTGGTGATAGGTTCCTACGTCATGCGTAGAGCTCAATTGTGCCTAAATTTTCCGCTTTGCACTTTGCGATTTTTCTCCAAAATCACCCTAAAAATCCCAAACAAAACATGAGAATCACTCCCAATAACATCCTAATATCATCCTAAACCAACCACATAGAGCAAACCCATGGATGGATTAGTGGTTTTTCTAACCCAAACATCAAATATAACTTTCTGTAGGTTTAGGTTCATACTCTCAATCTCTTGAAACCTTTCGCCTCTAACTTCCCTTCTCTTCTTCCTTGATCACTTGGAAACCAGAAATGGGGATGATCTCCCACAAAAACCTTGATTTTTGCTCAACCCTAACTCTTCTCTCTCTCTCTTGTCTCCAAAAACGATTTTGCTGAAATGAGCATTCTAAGACCAAATGTGGTCTAATATCACTTATCCATTATAAGGCCATGTTTGGCTTCCTCATTAAATCCCATTTTCCATTTTTCTCACTTAAAGCTTACTAAGGTCCCTTATTTGCACATTCACTTATCATTTATTTCACATTAGCATTTAAGTTTATCATTTAACCCTTAGGTCCTTATTTTACAAATTTCCAATTTTGCCTTGTTTCACTTGGGTTTATTTCCGGGTTCAATTAATTTCTCATTTTAGCTTATAATATTTAATCATATGCTCACATATTCATTTCACTTTTCACAATTTATCAGTTTTCCAGGAAAAACCTAAGTTTGGCTCAATTTATACCCAGAATATATAATAGAATTATTATACAAATTCTAGGGTATTTTTGGGTGTTACAACTCTCCCCCACTTAAGAAAATTTCGTCCTCGAAATTACCTTCATCAACAATTGCGTATATTGTTGTCAAAGATCGTTTCTTCACTTTCCCAAGTAGTTTCCCGGTCTTGTGGTTTTCTCCACAACACTTTGAGAAGGCGGAATCTTTTGCTCCACACTCTGCACTTCTCATGAGCCAAAACTTCCACTGGGCTCTTCTTCATAGGTCAATTCTGGTCTCAGCTCAATTGTCTCCGAAGAGACTACGTGCGACGGGTCGGATCTATACCTCCTCAGCATCGAGACATGAAATACATTATGGATCTTTTCCAATTCCGAAGGTAATGCCAAACGGTATGCCACTAAACCCACTTTTTCGATCACCTCATATGGACCAATGAATCTTGGGCTCAACTTGCCCTTTTTCCCAAATCTCATCACCTTCTTCCAAGGCAATACTTTCAAAAACACTTTCTCGCCGATCTCATATCGAATATCTTTTCTTTTCATGTCGGCATATGATTTATGTCTATCGGTGGCCACTTTCAATCTCTCTCTAATCATTTTCACTTTTTCTTTCGCCTCAGATTGCCTGGCTAATTACTTTCGCTTCAATTCCGTCCAACACAACGATGTTCTACATTTTCTTCCATATAAAGCCTCGTAAGGCGCCATTCCAATACTTGATTGGAAAATGTTGTTGTTCACAAATTCAACTAAAGGAATGTGTCGATCCCAACTACCCTCATAGTCGATCGCACAACTCCTTAAAATATCTTCCAGAATCTGGATCACTTTCTCTGACTGTCAATCCGTCTGCGAGTGAAACGTTGTATTGAAATTTAGTCGAATGCCTAAGGCCTCTTGCAATTTTCCCCAAAATCTCGAAGTAAACCTCGGATCTCGGTTTGAAATAATGGATACAGGAATCCCATGTAACCAAACTATTTCCTTGATATACAACTCTGCTAACTTGTCAAGTGAATAGTCGGTTCTCCTTGGTAGGAAGTGAGCTAACTTGGTCAATCGATCCTCTACGACCCAAACTGAGTCAAGCTTTCTCCCTGTCAATAGTAACCCAACCACAAAATCCATGGTAATTAGGTCCCATTTTCACTCCGGTATTCTGATAGGCTATAATAATCCCGAAGGGACTTGATGTTCAATAGATGATCTCTGGAAATATTGTTGCAACCTAAGAAAATTTGTCGCGACACACTGAGTTTCTGGTTGGTCTTCAAAGATGTCTTGACTTTGTCATGACATTTCTGCTTGACATTCCTTTTAGATAGATGTCACGACAAAAATTTGAATGTTGCGATAATTTTTTGTTATTTCTCCAAGACTCTCACCATTTGTTGTTGCGACATAAATTGAGATGTCGCGACATTGTTTCCTTTTTGTCTGGTTCCTTCTGCTGTCGCAACATTGAAGAAAATGTCGTGACATTTTTTGCTCTCTGCCTTGCCTTAGTCAATTTAGGCTTCTTTTGATGCTGTTTTTGCTTCTTTTGATGTTAATTCACATAAGACAATAATTTGGTGAAGACTCCATGATTTTGCATTAAAATAAGCATTTAAGCCTCAATTATGTATGCAAAAATGAACTTAAAGTTATATGAGTTTTAGACTCATCAACAACTCAAGTCATAATTCATTCAGCTCGTGCCTCATCTAGATGAATCCTTAAACATCAATGAAGATAACCGACCTTAGTTCCTCCTTAAGTAGTTTTCTTCCGATTTTAGTCAATTGCTCCAGTTTTCATAAAGCACTCTGTTTTTGTTTAGTTTTTATTATTTTATAATTTTTTCTCAAACAATTGAGTCACTCAAATAGTGAACGACTTCAGTAGCCGAGGTATTCAGTCCTCGCTAAAACCACACCTTCCTCGTGGGAACTGATAAGTCTAAAACTCATCTATATTCAAGCCCATTTTTCAAGTATATTTCAAGCTTAAAAGTCCAATTTAATGAAAGGTTATGGAATTTTCATCCAGATTTATGTTTTGCATAAATTTGAAGAAAATAAGCAGAAAAGCAGCAAAAACAGACAAAAAGGGAAGCAAAAGGCAGAAATGTCGCGACACCAAAAGAGCAATGTCGAGACATCGTATGGAGAATGTCATGATAGTTACTAAAACGTCGTGACATCGCCGCGACATCAGTGGAAATAGATAGATCAAATTCTTCAATGTCGCGACATCACTGTGACATTGCCGCAACACTAACATCAAGACAAAAAAAAAACATCAAAGCAATGTCGCGACACCAAAAGAGCAAGGTCGCGACATCGTGTGGAGAGTTTCAGATCAGTTACTTTAATGTCATGACATTGCCGCGACATCGGTTCAAATAGGTAGAGCATAAGAATAATGTCGCGACATCGACATGACATAGCTACGACACCTCTCAAGACATTAGAACTTAATGTCGCGACACCAGAAGAGCAATGTTGCAACATAAAAAACGGCTTCGACAAAGAAAAGAAGAAGAATGTAATGTCGCGACATCACCGCGACATCAGGATAAATCCTCAATGCCAAGATATCATAAAGTAAGAATGCGGACATCACCAAATGACTTAAGGCAATGCGTTCACATCGCGGCAAGGTCGTAAGAGCAAAAACATCAATCAGTAATGTCGCGACATCAGAACAGAGAATTATTGCAATGTCGCTACATCAGACTCAAGCACTCAAGTTGAAACATTGAAGAGCCAATGTCGCGACATCAACTGAAGTGAGTAGAGCTGAAGAGTAATGTCGCGACATCAACTCAATGTCACAACACTAGAAAAGCAATGTCGCGACATCAAAGTTGATCTACAATACTGCATCTCAAATGTCACGACATCATCACGACATAGCCACGACATTGACTGATCACTGAAAATTGAGAATTGCCCAACATACTTTCAATGTTGTGACATCATATTCGAGCCATGACATTGACAATTCCGATGTCGCGACATTGTCACAACAATCATCATGACATCAACAGTTAGGGCAAAATTTATGGGCTTTTTGAAGTGCATGATTTTCACCTCGTTTTTAGGGCCTAATATCTGAAGCCTATAAAAAGAAGCTCCTAGGAACCAGTGTGTAGCTTTTGGCTGATCTTAGAAGCTTTAGCACTTTTGGGAGGAGCTGAAATCTCCTTTGTATATATTTTTCCTTTATTTTTATCTTTTTATTTTTTGATTTTATTTTATTTATTTTTTTAGATTAGAGTAGTGATCTGAATTAGGATTTCGAGCTGGAATTAATGTAAATCAAGCTTCATTTATGTCACACCCAGAATCCCGGTCCGAATCTGACATGATCCAAACTGCCGGACGCGAGACCAACATCGGGACTCTTACTCGATTTTTTTTTTTTTTTTAAACCGAACTGATACTTGTGGGTATGGCCCACATCTTATAAAAGAGTCAAAATCTCATATACATTTACAGAGTCCCATTTACATATACAAAACTGAACTTTTACATTTACAAATCAGAGCGCGAAACCTACATGTAGTGAACCCTTACTAAGCAGGTCGCCCAAATAGATGCCGGGATGTTTGCCGATGTCTTCCTCGTACTCTACACGGATTAAAAACCCGTGCTAAGCTTTACGCTTAGTGGGAAGCATATTCTTATAACTTATACTGATGCACATGCATTTAGACTGAATCATGATAAACTTATAACAGAAACAGATATCAAAATCATCATGAATTTATATAATCCAATATATAACAGGTCAGATCATATTCAGAGCAAACTTAGACATATACAATGGCAAGGCATCCAATTCATCTCTTTTACATAAATCATGATTTTCTCGGGATTTCAGGTCGGGTTCCTATTCGTGTCATCAACATACCCCGTCTACTTCAGACCTTGTGACTTTTAACACGCTTATGTCTCCCATAGGATCCATATTTATACTTATTCAGATTCCTTATAAATCCAGATCAACTTACACTTATAACAATCTTATACTTACTTAGGAATTACACTTATGGCGTGACTTATCCTTATTGGATCTTATTCTATTCAGATTAGATAATCGTGATCGAGCTTATACATGTACGTATACTTATCTCAAGCTTATACTTATTTCGATCTCCCGTAGGAGTTACAGAACCTATGCTTATACAGAGGTACTTAAACACGTATTGATATTTATATCTATCTCCGATCTCCCGTAGGAGTTTACAGAACTTATACTTATCCTACGGAGTTTACACTTGTTCGGAGGTACCCGTAGGTATCACAGAGATTACGGAATGTATACTGTATCATGAACTTATTCTTATTCTCAGAGTACCCGTAGCAATTACTTGTTCAAATACCTGCTTCCGATCTCCAACTTGTGTTGGTATCATATCCCAACAAGTCCTAGGTTAACGTATACCTATACTCATACGGGAGTACCCGTAGGTACTACGGAGTTTATCCTTATCCGGAACTTATACGGAGATACCCGTAGGTATCACAGAAATTAATTAGATACAGGAGTACCCGTAGGTACTTCAGAACTTATATTTATACAGAGATACTTTGTATCTTGTAAATTTGTACTACGTATAGGCCATCCTTGTCTTAATGGATCTTCTACTTGTACTACAGAGTTTATTCTCGTATTTCTCGATCTTATCCCTCGTATTATTTTGAGCATATACATGTATTTCGGATTTTATACATGTATTACAGAACTTATACATGTATTTCAGATCTTATACATGTCTTACAGAGCGTATACTTATCTTACGGATCTTATACTGGTATTACAGAACTTAGACATGTATTTTAGATCTTATACATGTCTTACAGAGCGTATATACTTGTGTCACAGGACTTATTCTAGTCTTACAGATCTTATACTTGTGTTACTTTGTTTATTCTGTCTTTCAGATCTTATACTGAGCTTATTCTCAGAGAAGGTAGAATTCGAGGTACGATAAGTTGGAACAGATCAGGATCATAGCACATACAAGGTCGGATCAGACTTATACAGATACGGACATTAGTCTTTCGTAGGTACAGATCACAGATTCATTATACGGAAGTACCCGTAGGTACGACTGGTCTTATACTTATTTTATAGAATTTATTTTTATTTTCCGATACGAGAGTACTGCGATGTACTACCGAATTAATCGGGATACGTGAGTACCCGCGGTACCATGTGACGACACTGCAGGTACTTTCAGACTTTACTCTTATTCTTTATTCAAAGGTCTTATCATATGTCCGTCTCGACTAACTAGACCAATCATAAGAAATGAGTAGACTAAAGATAATGGGCACCCGGCTGGGTACGATACAAGACTAGGGTGCCGTAAAGCACCATTACGTGACGGCCCGCCACGCACGTAGAGTGCCGTAGCACTGTGCCAGGAGGCAAGCACCGATCAGAGTGCCAAGCACCAAAAGGCGCCCACTCATTCATTTTTCACCCTGGGGTAGTCATAATCGTCATATGTCTTTCGTAACTTATAACCTTTCTTAATCACACTCGCGGATCATGACATATTGTTTTCTTATGTCTATACCATGTTCATGTTTTGTGATCGCTTTTAGGTTTCATATCATATTCGTGTTTCATGCTCATTCCTTATGGCATTTCAGATACTTGTACGATATGATGTCTTAATAACACATCATTCATATATTCGTACTCTATGAATCTATTTTTTAGGAATCGAATCAATCCAATCGGATCATCCAAACTCAAGTTATGGCATTTTCATGCCAACTAGTCTGGCGACCGATTTTACCGAGAGCAGGAAATATTTATTTTCCAGTGCCTTGTCTCGATATTTGGACACTGGATCTTTATATACCCTTTAAAGATAAGCAGTTAAGGGTTCACTCCAACTGAATCACCCAACGGAAGCACCTAACTCAAGATACGTCCGAAACAACTCGGACTACTCTATGATTAAAACTGATGCAGGAATTGGCTTGCACATGGCCCCACTTTGAGTGAATTTTTGGGCTATCTAGAGTCATAATTTGGAGGTACCTATTAGATTATGTTTAGTTCTCCTTGAAGTCTATTTTAATTGTCCACTTGAATCACTCAAATCGAATAAGAAATGAGAAAGTTATGGCCGTAAATACGAATCTGGTCGTATCAGAAAACGTAACACTAAGTGTACACCCAGACACTCACCCGCACTGCACACTTCGACTTTGCCTTAATGTGTGTTTTTTCACCTATTTTTCCATATTTTCCATCCCAATTCAACTCTAGTTCAAACACACATCAAAAACTATTTCCAAATTCACCTTGTAATCTCCTTTTCTACTCAATTTATCTTTCAATTACATATCTTTCTTCAAAATTCTTCATGAATTCCTCCAAATCATTCCAACATGGGTTATGACCCATCCTCAAACCAACTATGATGATTAGTTAGGGCTTCTATTCTAAACCCTAACTCAATTCTTCAATTAACCATGAATCCAACCTAAAAAGGGAGGATTCATTTATCTTGTTACATACGTTTACCAACCCTAAATTCAAGAAATCCAAGGTTAGGGAATGAATTCTAACAAAACCCTAGATTTGAGATAAACCTAACTACACAGCCCAGTCCCACAGATCTGGCCCACTTCCATGATCAAGGTTAGTTTCCATACAAAAATCCAAAGTTCCATACTCATGGCCTTGATCTTGGCTCCTCCATCTTCTTCCTCTTCTTCTCTCCTCCTTTCCCCTTCTCTTTACGGTTTCTCTCCCTTCCCAAACATGAGACCAATTTGGTCTTAAAATCCTATGTTTTCTAAGGCCTTGTTCGCCCCCTCCAAACCCATTTTTGGGGTTAAGTTTCATTATTTGCAAAAAGGTCCCTCCATGTTTCTAGGAATTACACAACAATTCCTATTATTTATTCTTTGGCCCCAAATCTTCTTAATCCATGTCTTTTAGGCCTTTTTGACAAATTACAATTTGTCCTTAAGTTTTGTAACTTTCCGTCTCTCGTTTGCGTTTCAGATTTAACTCACGACCGCCAAATTATGCTTACAAAATACCCTAAACATGTCAAAAACGACTAGGGTATATTTCGGGGTGTTACAATTTATATCTGAACTTCAATGGAATCTGAAATTTTTTCTGGAAATCATTTTTCTTCAATTTTGATTACAATTTCAATGAATTTGTTTGATTAACTAGTCATTGTCATTTGTAATCCAGTAATGGAAGGTTAAGCTCCCTCTGGGAAGAATATGTTGTTAGGATTATTGTTTGTAATATTTTAATGTTGTTTTGGGTATGAAAATTGGAGTGATTTAACTAGTATTACTCCTACATTGAACGGTTCGGAATATCAATGCTTGGTACCCAGAAAGGACTATATCATTGCTTTGATTTCCAAGAATCCCTCTGAGTGACATAGAGATGGATTACCTAAGAGCAAGGAGCAGTAGCTTGGGGGTAAATTGCACTAATATTATTTGAACTAATGCCCTCTTTGAATCAATATGGTATATATCAGCGGTTCTAACTCTCACTTCAAGGTTCCCTCCCTCTGGGTGACAACAAGTGAAATGCTCTCGAGAATAAAGATTCGCTTACTAATCTAGCAGTTTCATTATGAGAGGTTTCACCTAAATTTAGAAGAATAATCTCAATCCTGTGTTAGTTGAGATTCTAATCAAGGAGAGAGGGAATTCTTGTCTAATTTATGGTTGAAGCACCAATTAATTTGGAAAGGGCTTGCTTTATCCTGTCTACGGAGGTAAGCAATTCCAGTCCTAAGAGATGACTGTGAAGTATTGAGAAGGAAAAATAGTTAGATCTTAAAGAGAATCAAGTTCTATGAGTAGCTTTTCACTCCATTAATCTAGATAGAAACGTGGTAAGTCGGGAGAGGAATGTGTGGTGTGAGGAGAAATCCAATGCTACACTACTTTGCTCTTGGACAATTCCAAAGTTCATGACCCATACTTTATATTTTATTTGGAAACTTGCAAATTGATGGTCACAACATTGATTTCATTCCCTGTGTTATTTCAGTCTAGTAAACTCTCTAATTCTTGTACTTCTAGAATTTCTTTATCTTTCAATAGATTTTATTTTAGAAAGATAATTTTCTACAAGAAATTAGAGGTTCAAATAGTGATGATCTTGAGTAATGAGGGTAGTTAATCTTTAGATTTTCAAAATCAATCCTTGTGGGAATGATAACCAGACTTATTGTGTCTATTTTATTACTTGTATGACCTGTGCACTTGCAGTGATTCAGACCGAAACTAATTTTAATTGCAAATTATTACTTACACAAATAAAAAACAGATTATATATATTGAGACAACAGTTTTTCGCATAACTGGGTTTGAATAATCTCCGTAGTGTCAGAATCGCCGATTTTGGTCTATGTAAAAACTACCAAACAAGTTTTAGTGCCGCTAAGCCAGGATTGAATGAAGTAATGTTTAAAGATCAATATCCTTACCAAAAAGAAAATTGCTAGTTTGGACATTTTTCTTTTATATTTTATCAACAATTTTCAAAAATAGTTTTAACAGTAGTTGTTGACTTAGCTACTAATCTTTTATGAGATCATATCATAATATAATTATGTTATATATTGATCTCACTTGATCTAAGTGTATTTCCATTTCAAGAAGTTATCATATGCACAGATGAGTAGAAGTAGAACTGCTGCCAGTGGACATTGAGTTGGAAAGGACATTGAGAAATCTGACGAAAGTGAGAGTTGCTAAAGCAGTAGCTATGGCAGATCAAGAAGGAACTTATCAACATGTACCAGTAGAGCCAACATCAGAAAGGCCTCAAAGACAAAGGACCATGGAAGATTTTTGGAGGCCAGTCATTAGAAATGAGTACTCAACTGTAAGGCAATCACCCATTTAGGCAAAAAAATTTGAGTTGAAGCCTGCTTAATCACTGTTGGATTCCTACTAGCGATTAAGTATACATACATAGTGGAAAAATTAAAAATTTCGCCTTTTTCTAACCTGACCAGGGATCCATGTGATCCGATCAGATGATTCAAGGATAGAAAAATACTTTATTCTCGCTAGAAGATCCTTGTTCCGCGGCGTCGTGTGTGTGTCAAACCCTCCTTGTCGAAATGAAAGGCGCAACAAATTGCTCCACCCTCTACAACTATCCACACGAACAAGCCTTCTTCAAAAACCGAGAGAAACGAGTGTGCTAGCACCAGGTTGAGTCTCACGAAAACCCCTAGCCACCTCTCTCAATTGTGAAAAAAAAAAGATTCAATCCATATAGGGATCCCTTGGGTTTAAATACCAATTTTAAGCCCAAGGGCCCATTCTATGTGTGTGATCATGTAGGTCCACATAATGTTGACAGTGGGCTCAAAAGCCCATTTCGAGCCCACTGATCATAAGCGGCCTCTAGCAAGGCATTATGACCACCCAAATTATGTGGATGTTAATAGCCCGACATAACCTAATCCATAATAAATGTCGTAGTCCCTTTGTCTCACGATATCCTAATTGAATAGAAGTCATGGACTATGTCTCCCTTGTAAAGTTCAATCATGTAATTTTCTCGACCTCCATGTAAACTGATAATACAAATGACATTAATAACCCTTATTAATTCATTTGAGCATGGCCATGCAATTTCTAGTCTCACATGTCGAGGGGCCCACATATATCTCTCTAAAATGAGGGACAAATCCCTTTCATCCACTCACGTCCCTCTACATGATTTATTCTATGTCCAACTACACTTGTGGCTACCAATTCTATTACATGTATGATGTTGAACTGTGTTAAAACATAAAGTTCCTCATGTAGGGACCTACGGTTAGGTCGAAGGACAAAAAGAAGACATTATTAAGATGAGAAGTACTTGTGACTTATAATCCATGTAGTTTTCTCATGATGGGTCGATCCAGTACAATGTTCACCAACACGTACTTATGAGAGCCATCTTATCATATAGTTCGATTAGTAGAACATGATCATCAATAAACTCCATACTAGTCTTAATTCACTATTGCTCCACCAATAATGAATTACCAAGGACAATTTAGAATAGTATTCCATTTGAAGTCTAGGGTTCTACTATCAAGTCACACACTTGATGACCATAAGTGGAATCAACTATTCATGGAGTAAATCACCAAATTAAAAATGTAAGATGATAATGAAAATGCCTCTTTATTATTTAAATATGAAAGTAATAACAATTACACTATTGCCCTAGGGCACATCACTAACAATCACCATGGTGCAACAACATCAATTTACAGGGCATCCCATTGAGGATCCTAATGAGCACCTAGAAAGATTTTTGAGGATGGAAAACAATGTCAAACTGAATGGGGTTAATCCATATATTATCAAGATACAATTATTCCCCTTTCATTGAGAGATGTAGCAGCCAGTTGGTTTGAGTAAATGCCATATGGATCGGTTGATAGTTGGGAGGGGTTGGTTGAAGCTTTTATGAAGAGATTTTTCCCACCAGCCCTCACCTTAGAGAGAAGAAGAGAGATTATAGCCTTAAAGCAAGGAGAAGAAGAAAGCCTCTACAATGCTTGGGAAAGGTACAAGAAACTACTGAAGAGATGTCCAATGCATGGGATTGATCAAATCACCCAAATGGACATTTTCTATCATGCAATGAATTACTCTTTAAAGGGAATCATAGATGCAGCATGTTGTGGAGCATTCAAGAGAAAGAGTGCTAAAGAGGCCAACCAACTTATTAAAGATTTAGCCAAAAGCAACTATAGAGCTCCAGTTGAGACTTCAGGGAGCAGTAGCAGATTGAAAGGAGGAGGTATGCTAGAGATAAATAGGATGATTGCAATTGAGGCAAAGTTGGATGTGTTAATGAGTAAGATGAGCAATTAAGAAAGGAGAAGCCATTCAGGAAATACAGTGGGAATAGAAGAAGGAGGAGAGCATAAATGTATGACTGATGAGGGACTTGCTCATGAGGGTCACTATCAGGTAGAGGAGGCTCAGTTTGTGAGTGGCAACAGAGACTACAATTTCAAGCCCAACAATAACCTTCCAACCCACTACACTCCTACATTGAGTAACCATGAAATTTTTTCCCATGGAAGTAGAATGCAGCATCGTCCAAGACCAGTGCTGAATTTTCATCAACAATATGCTCCATAAGGTTTCCAAGGGCAGCAACAGCAAAGTAGCCAAGGAGCTGATAATAAGGGCCAAAGAAGGTCCTAGTCTTTTGAGGAGCAGATGTTGAGCTTTATGGGAGAGAACAAAAGATTGCTAAACATTCATGAACAAAAGTTTGCTGAGCTAGCACAATTCTAGGTAAACACAAATGTGTTTCAGGCCAACACCATTAAATCTCTAAAGAGTTTAGAGACTCGGGTGGGGCAGTTGGCCCTGAGCCCTATCAATATAAAATCAATCTAGAGATTCCTTCTCAAGTGACACAAAGAAGAATCCAAAAGACTGTATGACAGTTACTCTCAGAAGTGGCAAAGAACTCTTGAAAATAAGAGGAGAAGTGAATGAAATGACTGAAAAGGAAGATAAGATCAATGTTGGAAAAGAAAGTGAGCAGAACATTTCAGAATTGACTGAAGAAAAAAGAAAATATGTGATGCAGCAAGAGTAGCTAGTTGAGGAAAGAAAACTGCAAAAGAAAGAGGAGGTGAGAGTCTATGTGCCTCCAGTACCATTCCCTCAGAGGCTGTAGAAATCAAAGATGGATGATCAATTCTCTAGATTCTTTGTTCAAGAAGATAGAGGTGAATATTTCTTTTTCTGAGGCATTAGCTCAAATGCCTCATTATGCCAAGTTCATGAAAGATATTCTAAGCAAGAACAGGAAGCTTGATGAAGAAGGAGTGATGAGCCTATTAGCCACTTGCAGTGCTGTGATCAAGAAGAATTTGCCAATGAAGATGCAGGATCCAAGCAGCTTCACCATGTAACACCCCAAAAATACTCAAGAATTTTTGTAATATTTTTACTATATATTCCGAGTATAAATAGAACCAAACTTTGGTTTTTCCGAAAATTTGTTAAATGTTATATGATTGAATGACTAAATGTCAAATAATATGTGATTGAGTGATAAATGCTAAATGTCAAATGATAGAACCCGGGAATTTACCTAAGTGAAAAAGGGTAAAAATGGAAATTTGTGAAAAAGAGGACCTAAAGGTCATAAGTTATAAAGAATAAATGTCCAAGTGTGATTAATGAGAGTTGTAGTGCAAATAGAGGAAGTATATGGGCTATAAAGAATTTTGGGAGAAATTTAAGTCAAAAGAATGTGCATTTATACAAACAAGGTCTTATGATGAATAAGTGGATTTAAGACCACACTTGGTTCAAGAATGCACACTTGTGCAAAAACGTGTGGGAGCTTGAGAGAGGAAAAGCTAGGTTTTGTGTGTGAAGATCGTGACCGTGTGGGCTTGGTTTTTCGTGCAAGATCTTGCAAGAAGGAAGAAGGAAAAGGCTAGGTCATGCAAGGATTCAAGGTATGAACCTAACCCTAGAAAGTTGTATTTGATGTTTGTTAGAAACCCTAATCATCCATGGGTTTTGCTCATGGCTGGTTTAGGATGATGTTAGGATGTGTTATTGGGAGGATTCTGCCAATTTGTTTTCAGGATTTTGAGGATTTTTGGAGAAAAATCGCAAAAGAGCAAAAATTGGAAATCTGGGCATAACGGGCTCCTACGCCGCAGCGTAGGGAACCCACGCCACAACGTAGACCTACGAAAGGCGTGGGATGCCTCGCCACGGCGTCGCAGTGTTATGTTACGGCATAGATATTGTTCATAGAGGGAAAAATTTTGGATTTTGTTCCGAAAGTCTAGTTTTTGTACACCGATAATATATGAACCCTAATAAATGACTAATGGGGGTTCAAATAAGAATGAAACTAAATGAAAAACGTACCGTATCTCACTGCCTCGACGAGTTCGTCTTTGGGCAAACTTAGTGTCTTAACCCAAAACCGTTAACGAAGATAAATTTGTCATTCACTAAAAATGTATAATAATTGTTTATCCGCTAAGAGTGACATAATTGTTATTGACTAGGGACCAGTGAGGATCACCTAACCTAGGACCGAGATCGAAGGGAAGGAAACGAGAGCCGACAGCTTTGGTTTGTTCACTGACCCTCTATCCTTATTTCAAGTGTTTTGGTAGCTTACCAAATAAATCTTAAATGATTATATGGAATGAGTATATCTTTGAAATGATATTACGAAAGTGCATATGAATTTGAAAATGTAATATTTGAAATGTCTGCCAATTAATTGCATGTGAGTGATGAATTGAATTACAAATGAATTGATCAATTCTTGACATCTTGTATTGAATCGATATACTAAACGACCAACATGGTGGGATGCACCAATCGACATCCGTCATGAAGGCAAACCGATATTGTGCAATGTCCCACGTGGTGGGATGCACCAATCGGCATCCGTCATGATGGTGTATGACATTGTTAAAATGTCCCACTTGGTGGGATGCACCAATCGACATCTGTCATGATGGCGTATGACATTTTTAAAAGACCACATGCTGGGGTGCACCAATCGGCATCCATCATGATGGGAGACCGAATTTGTTAAATGTGTAAGCACATTATCGAATGATAAAAAGGACGGGATTCACCAAACGGAATCTGTCATGAATGTGAATTGTATAGACAAAGTGAAATAACAAACTTTGATGAGTGTAAATGAGATTTGTAAACTAAATACATCCTTGGGAGTATACATTTGAATTTATGACGGTTAAGTAAATTGAAAGCATGTGAAAATGCATATTTTGATATGATCAATGATTTGTAAAGAGAAAGCATGTGAAAATGAATAAACATGAGTATAATTTGATATAAAAGGCATGGTTTTATGATAAATGTATGTCATGTTAAACTGAAAATTGGAATAAAACTGTATGGAATCACTAAGCATGAAAATGCTTGGCGTGTAGTTTTTTATCTATGCGCAGGTTTCGAGTAAATCAGAAAGAAGGCAAGATCAAGAAGTGCAGAGTCATAGAAAAAGTTGCGGTGTATAAGTATATACCTCGTCATATGCATATAATTTATTTTTGAACATTTGACATTTTGTGAACAAAAGAGTTAAACTCTGAACTATTGTTTTGTATATCAAAGGCATGATACGCCATTTTGTAAACGAATTGTTTAAGAGTAAATGTTTATGGGCCTACCATTTGAAAATGCTTCCTCGTAATTGAAAACCCTAAAACGAAATGACACAAATAACATGTTTCGATAAGATAAATGAAAACGGCTCAAGGTAAACCAAGGTCGGTTCTGATCCATCCTTCCTGTCAATAGATCGAGTCTCGACACTTTTACAAAAAAAGAAAAAGAAAAAAAAGAAAAACAAAACAAAACAAACAAATGAAAAGTAAGTAAAAAGAATTAAACGAGCATCCCGGGAACTGGGCTCTGATCCCCATCCTGGCCTGGATCGGAATGGGTGTTAGATACCATTCCCTGCACCATAGGGAATTATGAAATTGGAAGAGCATCGTGTGACTCTAGAGCAAGTATTAACTTGATGCCACTATTTGTTGTGAAGAGGCTAAGTTTGGGGGAGCTTACTCCTATAACTATGACACTTCAGATGGTGATTCGTGCCACAGTAGGGTGATCCGGAATCAACAAAATTTATGATCCTGTCCCATCGTCGTAGTCAAGCCATCGCAAAGATAGCTGGGTCTGTGTAATTACGTGATGGGTTTTCTTCATACAAATGATTTAAGTGAAGTTAAAATGGTGAATTTGGCCTGATTTCAGTGGTGATAAAAAACAGGTCAGGGGTGGTTTGCAACCGAAAAATAAATGAAGAAAAATGTAAAATAGAACTCCTTGGAAGTCTCGGCCACCGGGTTTAGGCTCTAAGGCATTCAACATCTCGGGTCTTTTTCTGTTGGGGAGGATGACATATAGTCATTTCCCTAACTGCCTTTTCAGCCGGCATTAAAACCTAAACCTCAAAATTATTTTTCTAATGTATAGCATTTATTACCCTTAATGTTTCAAAATCGTTAAAACTATCATCGGATCTAACTCAGGAGCTCATAAATGACAACCAATTGGGCATCGCGGATCTAACAAGAAGCATCCATCGAACCTTGGCTTGCCACCATCGCCACCAAGGTACATCACGTTGATTCAAACCCAAAACGTGAGATACGCAAATTAAAAAGGAATAAATGCTTGCGTGAAAACATGAGACAAAGTGTTTTACCTTCAAACATTCACCAGTGGCCCTCCTCTTCAAGGAGGAAGAGGTCTAGCCAAGCATCCTCTGAGTTGTCATCCTCGGAGAAGTGTTTGGTAGCTGAGAAAATGAGAGAAAGAGGAGAGAGAAGAGAGAAAACTGTAAACCTAAAGAGAAAAGCTGCGTGGACTAAAAGATTGAAAAGTTAGGGTTACAACTTGTCCATAAAGTGGCTTATATAGCCTTACAAGATGTGTGAAATACCAAAATAACCAAAATAATATGATTACATTGAGGGCAAAATGGGAATTACACAAAACGGGGTCGTTTGGATCAAAATTAGAGGGCAACCAATTTCGCTATGCATAGTGAATTTCGCTACCATAGCGAAATTCACTGTTCCCCATCTTGCGGCTACTGTTCCATCGTTCCTCACGCTACTATTCTATCAGACTATTCCATCTCTTCATGCTTGAAATTCCTTCATTCCCCCGGTTTGGGTTCAACCGAGAAGACCATATGAAATTGATGGAAATCAACCCGACTTTGTTATGATTGATTGACATGATAATTTGGCTTTCCAATTCGCAAAACTACAAAAATCTTTGAATAATCATTAGTGCAATAGTGGACCCGAACATGTCAATTGGTTAATTATAACACTAGTACACAAAAACAAAACCTATTAAAAATAGGGATCAAAATAAAGACTTTTGGCACTAATCACACTCTAACCGAGACACATTGCTAGTCCCTAGCACAAGAAGAAAATAAAGAGAGTATACAAATGATAACAAAATAATGTTCACAAAAATTATATTTCAAAAGGCGTAAAGAGTAATGCCTAACCCTAAGTAAGAATAATCAATGCCGTGTCCAATAACTATCATTAGAGAATGAATGCCATAAAATTGGAGTATCAAAAGAGTCTCCATCTCAAGCAATCAACCGAAATCCACTCAAAATCTAAGCTGGCTGCTTGATCGCTCAACACAAACCGGCAAACCGCACTCTCCCCAACCTAGCTACTGCCACAACCTAGTATGCTAACCAACCTAAATAGATCATGACCCTTCTCTTATTCCACAATTCTTTTTGTGGTTAGAAGTAATGTCGAGGATCGACCACCAAAGTCCATAACGGATCTACCGATGACTCCCAACCAATTAAGGCTTAGGGCACCAAGTCAGAGGATCTTTCGACCACTAACTCTTCGTGTTTCACCCCCGGATTTCGAATGATTTCCCCGAGCCTCCAAAGACCTACAACTTGCGAACTCCACCCATCCACCCAGCGTAGCGAACACTAAGTCAGGCGACTCCAACCGCTAAGGCTTCAGTGGCACCAACAGCTTTAAAGGCTTTCGCCATATACCCCTCGGACCGTGCTTGGGTTTCAAGGCAAAGCGTTGCAATTTTTATTCTTTTTCTTTCTCTTTTTTTTTTCAAGACGACGCCTTCTTTACAGGGTCCTTAACCTATTAAAGGCTGGGTCAATGAAACTAGGTGTTATGCAAAGTAAAGGAGGTTATGCAGCTTTTCAACCTATCATTGAAACCTAATGTGCTCGTGTATGGTTATTAGCTAGTTAGAAGAAAAAGGTCGAAATCAATAAGAATTCAACTAATCATTCACTCAACCAAGCATGGAACCAATCTAACATCAATAGAATTGGATAAAGTTTCAATTTTCCAACTCGTTGTGTTAGTAAAACCACAAAAATTTGATTGCAAATGGGTCCAAATTTTGAAAGTGTCGTATGGTATAACAGCCTTTATAAAGGGAACCCAAATAGCCACCGAACATAACAAAATGGGCTTGCTCAAAATAGCAACAAAAGCCTAAATACAAAAGCCACTTCCTTCGCTAACTCTCCCCCCAACCCAAACATCTCGGTGTCCGAAATGGGGCTCGAATTGGAAAGTTAGAGAAGGAAGTGTTACCTCCTTGATGATGTGATCAAGCTGATAGAGACTTCTGCTTTCCATCGACACCTTATTCACTCCTTTTGGGCTCAGCCATCGTTGGATGTTTTGTCATTATGGAGGTCAGACAGAGCCTCTGCTTACCATAGCTTAAATTCGCTTAAGATAGCGAAATTTCAATTTCGCACATTGCAAATTTTCGCTATAGCTGCGTAAAATTTCCCCGCTCCTTCCTCGCAAGGTCGCTTGCCGACCAATCCAGTTTCAAAATTTGCACACAACCGCAAAATGAATACAAGAAAATTAAGAAAATTAAAAGTAAAATTAATCTAAAAAACAATAATTAACTAAAAATTAGAGAAAATCTAAGAAGAAAAAATGAAATCAAAATAAAATACGATAAAATAAAACAAAACAAGAAAATTAAACAAAAAGTGGGGAGTTTAGAAATGCCGAGGTTCGTGCCCAACCGAACCTAAGACCCGAACCATCCACTGTGCCATGCAATGTAGGCAGCTGCTTGTGTCTTTGATGTAGTGGAAAAATTCTGTACAGTGGCCACTAACTTCATGAATTTTTGTAGGACAGGCAGTGCAATTGATGTGGCCTTTGTGGTAGGTGTTTTGGGTGTGGATCGTCACAGTGTGGGCAAATGTACACTTGGTCAATGGATGTGGGCCATCGCGTAAGGGGCACGGTGGCTCGGGGCATTCAGGCTCTTCCACCGCTTGTTTCACCGCCTCCTCGCTATAAAGGGAAGGATTTCTTCTTTCTTCTCCCTTGAAAACAATGTTATCACATATCCGAGGATTTCAGACAACCCTTAGGGACATTTCAATAAAATCCCCATGAGCCCCCGCGTGGCCGTTTGTTGACACTCGCTTCCTCCACCATGGTGTCACTTTGCACTCCTCCTCCGATGGACATTGCCGCGATCAATTAGGGCTTTTCAATGGAATCTGTGTTGTCCCATTTATGCTCAAAATCATTTTTCAGCCATCTAATTCTTTGTTCAAATTGCCTTCCATTTGACAATTCTCCGATTCAACGGGCATTAATCTCCTTATTCTCTGCCACAAAGTCATCCACTATCCCGGTAAGGTCCAAAATGGCTTGTTCAAATGGAGGGATTGACTGTGGTGGCTGAGGAGTTGAAGCATAAAATGGAGGTTCAGGAGGAGCATATTGTGGAGGTCTCGTTCCCATGAGAATCGGGTGTGATTCCCCCAACTATGGTTGTAAAAGACTACCATATGGTGAACTCATCCATTGGTTTCTAGTCCTCATGGACATGTAAGCCTAGGGTTTCTCTCCAGGGTACTCACTATACTGTTCTCCCCTTATGTGTTCCATTTGATTCTAGTTCAAGCCCACTGAATACGGATTCCGCAAAGAAACCAGCAACACAAGACAACACAAACAATCCTCAGAAGAATCCTTTTTTTTTTTTTTTTTTTTTTTAGTGAAATGAAAATAAAAAAAAATGACAGTGAAATGATAAAAGGAAATTCACCAAAACTTGTGATGAGGATCACAAGTGTTCCACAGCTCGTCACTTGCACTTAGGCACCATCCCCGGCAACGACGCCATTTGATTCGTGCCACGGTAGGGTGATCCGGAATCAACAAAATTTATATCCTAAGTTCCTCCTGCATCGTCGTAGTCGTTTCATCAAGCAAAGATAAAGGGTTCAGTGGTCGAACACAGGATGGGTTTTCTTAGTACAAATCATTTAAGTGAAGTCAAAAATGGTGAATTTGGTTTGGATTTTTAGGTGGTGATAAAAACAGGGGGTTGGTGGTTTGCAAACTAAAAATAAAATGAAGAAAAATGTAAAATAGAACTCCTTGAAGTCTCACATCGGGTTTAGGGTTCTAAGGCATTCAACATGTCCTGTCTTTTTCCCTCATAGCTGGGGAGGATGACATATAGTCATTTTCCGAACCGTCTCTTCATTTGGTATTAAAACCTAAACCCTAAAATTATTTCTTCTAATGTATAGCATTTATTACCCCTTAATGTTTCAAAACAGTTAAAACTATCACTGGATCTAACCTGCAAGAGCTCATAAATGACAACTAATTGGGCATCAATGGATCTAACAGTAAGCATCCACTGAACCTTGAAAGCTTGCCAATTACTGGCCACCTGTGCAATAATCGCTGATTCAAACCTAAAACGTGAGATACAGAAACAGAAAAAGGGAATAAATGCTTGCGTGAAAAACATGAGGACAGTGTTTTTACCTTCAAACATTCACCAGTGGCCCTCCTCTTCAAGGAGGAAGAGGTCTAGCCAAGCATCCTCTGAGTTGTCATCCTCAGAGGAGTGTTTGGTAGCCGAGAAAATGAAAGAAAGGGGAGAGAGAAGAGGGAAAACTGTAAACCTAAAGAGAAAAGCCGCGTGACCGAAGATTGAAAAGCTGCTACAATCATTCATAAAGTGGCTTATATAGCCTGGCAAGATGTGTGAAATACCAAAATAACCAAATAATATGATTACATTGAGGGCAAATGGGACTATACAAAACGGGTCGTTTGGATCAAAATTAGAGGGCAACCAATTTCACTATGCATAGTGAATTTCGCTATCATAGCGAAAATTACAGGCATAGCGAAAATTTGAATTTTCGCTATGCACAGTAACTTTCTCTATGATAGCGAATTTTCGCTAATATATGGTAACATGGCATAGCCGAAATTTCACTGATTGCGAAATTTCGCTATGCCAGCGAAATTCAATGCTCCCCATCCCGCGCTACCGCTCCATCGCCTCAGCCGCTACTATTCCCACTGCACTATTCCATTTCTTCATGCTTTGAAATTCTTCATTCCCAGCTTGCTGAAATTGATAGAAGACCATATGAAATTGATGGAAATCAACCCGACTTTGTTATGATTGGATTGACATGATAATTTGGCTTCCAATTCCTGCAAAAACTACAAAAACAAATTTCTAATGCAATCATTAAGTAACAGTGGACCCGAACATGTCCAATTAAGTTAATTATCAATTAGTACACAAAAGTGCTCAAAACCTATTAAAAATATGATCAAAATAAAGACTTCAGCACTAATCGATGGCGCATAAGTATGGCTTAACCAGAGGGAATCCTTGAATATGTACTAATCAAGGTAGGGAAGTTTATTTTCCTTATGGATTTTATGGTGATTGATATGGAGGAAGATAAACAGATTCCACTGTTATTGGGAAGGCAATTCCTAGCCATAGGAGCAGCCTTGATAGATGTGAAGAAAGGAGAACTCAATCTCAGAAAAAGTACACTTCAATATGAATTAGAGCTTGAAACGTTCTAATTTTGACAATGATTAATGTAAGAATGTAGAACAAGTAGTTCCCATCAGTCTTCAACTGATCTATGATTGTAAAATTCAGAATTCAATGAATGAGAATGAGATGAATTTCCAGTATATTGAGGCTCTTGATGTTAAATATTTGAATTCCAGTCTTGAATTTAAAGAAACAATACTTAGTCTAAAAGAAACCAGTGCAAAAAAGTTAATTAGTAGTGAAGAAAAGGGACAAGAAGTGGAAAAAAGTTATGAAGGGTTAATGCTTAAAGAATTACCTAAACATCTGAAATATGCCTTCTTAGGAGCTGAAAGAGCACAGCCTGTAATCAAAGCAGCTAGCTTGACAATAGAAAAAGAGCAAAAACTGATTAGAATTCTTAGGAAATATAAGGAAGACATTGCTTGGTCAGTAGAAGACTTAAAAGGGATAAGTCCTTCAATCTGCATGCATAAAATCTTCCTCGAGGAGAATGTAAAAACATAAATTGGACGTTAGAGAAGACTAAACCTAGTGATGAAAGAAGTTGTCAGAAAAGAGGTATTGAAATGTCGAATGCGTGATCTGCCTATGCAATCTCGCATGTACTCTGGGTGAACCTAGTTCAAGGGTTCTAAAAAGCGGTTGGTTCACAAAGGATCGAAATGAGAAGAATGAACTGATTCCAACAAGAACTGTGACAGGATGGAGGGTGTGCATTGATTATAGAAAATTGAACACAACAACCAGAAAAGTATCATTATCCTTTGCCCTTTATTGATCAAATGTCGATGTGCTGGCTAGATTCTATCGCTTTCTGATGGATATTCGTTATAATCAAATTGTCATTGCCCTTGAGGACCAGGAGAAGACTACTTTTACATGTCCTTATGGCACCTTTGCTTTTAGAAGGATGCTATTTGGATTATGTAATGCTCCTGCCACCTTCCAAAGTTGTATGATGTTCATGTTCTCAGATTTAGTGGAAGAGGCTATGAAAATTTTTATGGATGACTTCTCAGTATATGGATCCAGTTTTGAGCATTGCTTGAAAAGTTTAGAGACTGTACTTTAGAGGTTCCAAGACAATAATTTAACTTTGAATTGGGAAAAATGCCATTTCATGGTAACATAAGGAATTGTCTTGGAGCATAAAGTTTCTGCAGCTAGGCTAGAAGTTGACCAAGCTAAGGTTTATGTGATTGAAACCCTGATTCCACCTAATACAGTCAAGGGGATTATAAGTTTTTTAGGACATGCTGGATTTTATAGAAGATTTATCAAAGACTTCTCAAAAATTTCCAGACCATTATGCAAACTGCTGGAGAAGGATGCTAAGTTTTAATTTGATGACTCTTATTTTTCTACATTTAAAGAAATAAAATCCAGGTTGGTTATAGCTCCCATTATGGCAACACCAAACTAGAACAAAGAGTTTGAAATCATGTGTGATGCCAGTGACTATGCAATGGGAGCAGTTTTGGGACAAAAAATAGAGAAATTTTCAGAGCAATATACTATGGCAGCAAAACCTTTAATGAGGCACTAGAGAACTACTCAACTACAGAAAATGAGATGCTAGCAATGATGTTTGCTTGTGAAAAATTTAGACCATATATGTTGGGGTCCCATGTCATCATACACACACTGATCATGCAGCAATTAAGTATCTAATGGCAAAGAAGATGTCAAACTAAGACTGATCAGGTGGGTACAAATGCTGCAAGAATTTGATTTAGAAATCAAGGACAAGAAGGGGAGTGACAATGTGATAGTTGATCACTTGTTAAGAATAGAAAAGCTTACTACAAAGGAAAGAGTGACAGAAATTGAAGAAAATTTCCCTTATGAATAACTTTTTCAGGTGTCAGTCCAATTACCCTGGTATGCTGATATTGTTAATTGCTTAGCCTGTGGGATAGTGCCATTAGATTTCAGCTACCAATAGAAAAGAAAGCTGAGAACTGATACCAGAGTATATATATGGGATAACCCATTATTGTTTAGAAGAGGGGTAGATCAGATCATCAGAAGATGTGTTCTAGAAGATGAGCTAGGTGGAATTATTGATAGGTGTCATTCATCACCATATGGAGGGAACTTAGCAGGGGATAGAACAACCCATAAAATTCTCCAATAAGGTTTTTATTGGCCTACTCTATTCAGAGACTGTTATGAATGGGTTAAATATTGTGATAGATGTCAAAGAATGGGCAATATAAATAGAAGAAATGAAATGCCTCTGCAAGGGACCCTGGTGGTGCAGATTTTTTATGTATGGGGGATAGATTTTATGGGACATTTCTCACCCTCATTTGGAAATCAATACATACTCCTAGTTGTGGATTATGTATCCAAATGGGTGGAAGCTATAGCTTGTCCAAGAAATGATGCCAACACAGTTGTGGGGTTTATTCAAAGAAATATCTTGAGTAGATGTGGACCCCTAGGACAATCATTAATGATAAGGGAAGCCATTTTGCAAACAAGCTGTTTGCAAAACTCATGAGCAAATATGGAATTAGACATGTTATGGGATTGACTTATCACCCTCGGTCAAATGGACAATCCAAAATATCCAATAGAGAGATAGAAAACATATTGAAAAAGACTGTAAGCACTAGCAGGCAAGACTAGTCAGTCAAGCTAGATGATGTACTGTGGGGTTACAGAACTGCTTATAAATCTCCTATTGGAATGTCCCCAAACAGTTAGTATTTGGAAAACCTTTCCATCTCCCTCTTGAGCTTGAATATAAAGCTATGTGGGCAATTAAGAAACTGAACTGTGATTTAAAAGCTGCTAAAGAGAAGAGACTACTCCAAATGAATGAACTGGAAGACTAAGAAATGAAGCATATGATAATGCCAGAATCTACAAAGATAAGACTAAAAAGTGGCATGATCAGAAGATTATGAGGAAAAATTTCAGAGTAGGAGAACTAGTCCTATTGTACAATTCTAGGCTCAAACTGTTTCTAGGAAAACTCAAGTCAAGGTGGAGTGGTCCATACACAGTTGCAGTTACCCCTTATGGAGCAGTAACATTGAAAACCGATTCTGGAGATGAGTTTAAAGTGAATGGTCAGAGGCTAGAACATTACTCAGGAGAAAGACTAAATGAAGAACAATCCAAGATTTGAGGAGATAAATAGAATTGCTGAAATGAGAACACACTGCAGCAATGTTCAGCTAAAGACATAAAAATGAGTAGCTACTTGGGAGGCAACCCAAGCAATTTTCATATTTTTTTAGTGTGATTTTGTTCAATTAAGTGTGTTTTGAATAGTTAAGAAGTAGAGTAGTTTTGTTAGAATTTATTTGCAACTTATTTAATTACAATATGCTGAATTTCAGGATAATGAAGTTGCAAGGATATATGAAGGTCATTTTTAAACATCTCCAACCAAATTGAGTTATGCAGAGTTGACCACAAAGGAGAGTCTACTTCGATTACTTATTCTTTGAAAATGATGCATATACTAAGTTTGGTGGAGTGTAATTTATCTGAGTTATAAATTACATAGTAGCTTCATTGTTCCTTTGTTGTATAGTTATGTGATAATTTATGCACTACAATGAATATATGCTGAGTTGACTTAATTGAAAATCTGAGTGTTACTGTTCGTGCTTGAATTGAGATTCCTCAATATTGATAGACTTATTTTCACAAGCATGAACTGAATTTGCAAAAATAAAATAGGGTAAACAAGTAAAAAATTTCTACTCGTAAGAAGAAAACTCCTTCTTAATGTCACGACATCGACAACAATGTTGCGGCACCGGTTCCAAAAATTTCCCTAATGTCGCGACATTATCGCGACATTTTCCCAATGTCGCGACATCGACAATTTGATGTCACAACATCGTAGTTATAAAAGAGCAACAACAAGATTAACGTTTTGGCAATGTCACAACATCAAAACTTAATGTCACGACATCGAAATTCCAATGTCACGACATCAATTTAAGTTAATCAGAAAGCAAACGCAATGTCGCGACATTAAATCTCTAATGTCTTGACATCAAGTCAATGTCGTGACATCACAGCTCCAATGTCGTGACATTGTATCGAGTCACTTAGAACATCAAGCTAATGTCGCGACATCATAACTCCAATGTCTCGACATTAGAGTTAGGGCAGCCTACCTATATAAGGATACACTTCATGGAGATTTTCATAGTCAAATCAAATCTCTCAAGCTTTCTAACCCTAGCCTTCTCTAAATCTCCCTGAAACCAAGCCATGTCGAACCCTATCTCTCCCACCCTTGATGAAGTGATAGAAAATGTGGTAGAAGAAGTTATGAGAGAAAAGGTAGAGAGAAAAGGTAGAGGAAAGGAACCAAGAAATTGCCCTTGAGGTAGTTCTTGAAGAAATAGAGGTCATGATGGAAGAAGGAAAGGTCAGGGCCTTCTACTCCAACAAGGGAGAAGAGGTATTCCAGAAGCATCTGGTTAAAAAAGGATTTGTGGAAGAGAGAGGCTTCAAAAAGCTGATATCACCGTTCAAGGAGGAGATAGAGAAGAGGGGTTGGGAGAAAATAAGCCAGCACATGGAACTTGGAAGGAGGGCGCTAGTCAAGGAGTTTTACGCCAACCTAGGCGAGAGGAAAGACCTGAAGTGCTAAATTAGGGGGAGATGGATCCCTTTTGGGGAAAGGGCCATCTTCCAACTCTTAAGGCTCAGACAAGTAGGGGAGTGCAAAGAGTATGAGTAGCTCCAAGCCCATGCTTCGAAGAGATCGCCTAAGAGCTAACAAATGGTCTCAAATGGTAGTAGAGGACCAAGACCATCATAAATGCCTACCTTAACTGGGGTGACCTAATAGAGGCGAACAAGGTATGGTTGTATTTCATCAACTCTATTTTCAACCCCTCAAAACATGTCGCAACTGTGTGATAAGACCGTGCATTACTCTTATATGCACTGGTAAAGGGGTATACTTTGAATGTGGAACAATAATAGAACAGTCCGTTTTGATCTATGCTGAGAATAATTTCTCAAGGAATATCCCCTACCTTGCCTTGATCACTCTCCTGTGTATCAAGGGGGTGTTACATTCAGTGAAACAAAGGAGAAGAGCCTGAAAGCCTCTCATCTCACTTTCACTGGAGTCCTCAAAACTCTAGCAGAGGCTGAAGAGGTAGAGAGAACCAGAAAGAGAAGAAGAACAGAGGAGCAACCTAGGGAAACAACCCCTATAATAGAGGATGAGAGAGAATTTGAAAATGAAGAGAGGGGAGCTTTCGAAGATTACGCAGAGAAACCAGTGCTATTCTCCACCACTGTAGAAGAGGCAGCAGGTCCTCTTGTCATAACTAAAAACAGGGGTAAGTAGAGAGCTGAAGCAGAAGAGGGCAGCAGTTCTAAACTTCTAGTTTTGATGAAAGAGATGAAAGAAGAAATGGGAATAAGGGATGAGCATCTTAGGGAAGAGCTGAGGTGGAGAGACTAAAATTAGGCTGCAGAAAATAAGAGAAGAGAAGAGAACTTAGCAACACTCATCCAACAAAGAGATGAGGAGTGGAAAGAAGAATTAGCATAGAGGGATAGAGCACTGAGGGTAGAGTTGAGAGAAAGGGAAAGGGTTTTTGTAACTGATCAGCTGAAGAGAGATTAGGAGTTGATCAAGCTTATGGAGATTAGGGAAAAAGAGATAAAACAAAATCGGCTCTAGAAGGCAGAAGCCTTTGGGTACCTCTATAAAGAACACCAAAAGGAAATCAAGGCTACCATCCAGAAGAGGGATGAAGAGCTACAGTCCAACTTGAACCACAGGAGAAAAGGGTGTGAATGACATTGATGCAGTATGATGAAACATGATAAAAATGTATCGACATAAGTGAATTTGAAGGATCTGAACTGTTGGGAAGAGAGTAGAATAGGCTAATCGACAACATCTTCTAGCAGTGGTATCTCTTCAACAAGGGAGAAATTAGTTCAGTTGGAAAACCAGAATCTTCAATCCTTGAGTTCACTCCCTCTCAAGCCAGCTATAAATTTGAGCCACTAGATCTCAAGCCCTCAAAATCCCAATGAAAGAAGAAATGAACTCTATCTCTCTTTCCTTCTCTCTCTATCTTTCTCTGTCTTGCTCTATCTTGGAATCCTATCATTGTAATTTTGTTCTCTGTGAAGTGTGCAAATTTTCTTATTCTTCTTATTCTCCTTTAATTTTACATATATGAGATCTATAATAAATATGATGTTTGTGATTTAGAATAGTGAGATTCGAGTCTGCTTGAAGGCGTAATTAGAGATAAGAAAGATAAGTAGAGCAAAACTCTGAAATGAATATAGGTTGAATAATAGAAACATGATTTTAAGTTATGATGTCAAGGATAGATAAGCTAAAAATTTTTAGAATTTGAAAAACTGAGATTGAGAGCAATGTTAATAAGGCTTTTAATTCTAGTTTGATTGAACAGTACAATTCAGAAAATGACTAAACTAACACATTGGTCATAAGTGATTAGTACCCAAAAAGTGCTATTTTGAGTCCTATTCAAGATAGGTTTTGAGTGCTTTTTGCGTACTAATCCTTGTAAAATCGCGAATTGGCGTATGCGGGAGTCTATTTAGTGCTCTTGATTTGGTTTTAAGGGTTGTTTTGGTAGTTTTGCGGGTTTTTGAACTTTAATTCGACAAGCTTGGCCGTATTGGTCTTCTGAATCGGGAATTCTCGGTGATTTCATCGCCCCAAAATGAAGAAATGTCAAGTGGAAGTGATGAATTAGAAGCTAAAATGGATGCAGAGGCAATGCAGGAGGCAACAGGAGGCAAACATGATTTTCGCTATGCATTGCGAAAATTTATAACTCCTCAGCGAAAATTTATGATCAGTAGTACGTATACACATTTTACAGCTAAGCTAGCCAAAAATTTATTATCTGTAGTGAGATTCTTGTTATGTGAAAATTTGAATTCGCTATGCTTTGTATTTCGCTATGATAGCGAAATTCAGCACACTCAGCGAAATCATTTCCTGTGTTTTGATTCCAAACGACTACCTCGTTTTGTATAATTCCCATTTTGTCCTAATTGTAATCCCATGTATTTTAGAGTATTTTTGGTATTTCACACAATTGGGTTAGCTATATAAGCCACCTTATAACTTTGTAACCTAACTTTTATTTTTATCAAGCTTTCATGACTTTTGGTTTTAGTTACATTTGCTCTCGCCTCTCTCTTCTTTCTCTCTATTTTCTTGGCTTCGAGCACCCCTTGAGGATGACAACTCAAGGGTGCTTGGCTAAACCTCAAAGCCTGAAGAGGGTTACTGGCTTGGTTATTGGTGGTTTGGCGAGTGTCCTCATGCTTTAGTAAACAGTCTTGCATTTATGGCTCAAGCTTCAAACTAGGGTTTAATGCTATTTAATGTCTTTCCTTTAATTAAATCTTGTCATGCTTTAGGGTTGATTACGTATGTAATGGTAGATGCAACGTGAAACATTCTAGATATCATTCTGAGCCATTGAAATGAGGAGGTTAAATGCACTGATTTCAAAGCTTGATTGGAACATTGAATGCTTAGTATATGATTGGACTCAAATAGGGTATTTTTAGGGTTAGGTTTTATAGCTAAACAAGATCCGGTTTAGCCTTGACTATATGTCATTTGCCCAATGCGAGGAAATAACTTGGGGACATCTTAATAACCCCATTTTATCAAGCTATAGTGACCGAGCCTTCAAGGTTACCATTTCACACTTTAATTTAAACTATTTGAGTTACCAGGTGAACAACCAATCTCCCTGTTTACTAATCAAAAATCAAATGAAAGCCTCACCATTTTGAATCATGATCTAGTCTGTTTGTGGAATGAAAACCCGTCCGTGTTCGATACTGAACCACCATCACTGCGTGCTTGACTCTGCGATACAGAATATAGACAAATATTGTGATTAGGATCACCCCTCTTGTAGCCGCCGAATCAAATGGCGCGGTCTTGGGGATGGTGCCAAACTACGAATATTAGGTTGATATAATACTTGTAATCAGCATTACAAGTGTTGGTAACACAACCCTTTTTGAAGTTCGTTTGCCAGAATTACAAATTTTCTTTATTTTATGATAGCTATATTTGTTTTATTTCAGTCGATCTTTGTTTGTGTTTGCTGATCCTTTTTGGCAAAACCTCTTTGTTGTTCTTTTAACATCTCATTTTGTGTACAGGTGTTTGTCGACCTTTGGGACGGAGGATATCAGGTAGACAAAAGTAAGTGCTGATTGAGCAAGGCGCCAATCGGTGTGCCCCGGTGACAAAATGGATCCTCTACAAGGAACAACCAAAGTCAACAAGCTACCCCTATGGATCAACAACATACGGGTCAATGAGGGACCACATACACCTCCACAAGTTAGTGCTCCTTCTGCATCATACCCCCTACGGAAGATGTAGCGGTGAGACCACACTGGTGCCTCTTGCCGTTTCATGGTATGGAGAATGAAAATCCATACACCACATACAAAGGATTTTGAGGAAGTGTGCATAACCTTTAAGGAGGGTATAATTGACATGGATTTGTTGAAGTTGAAAGAACATTTCCATTGACCCTCAAGACAAAGCCAAGATATGACTTAATTGGCTGAGACCGAGAACCATGAAAATTTGAAGCGGAAATTGATAGAATTACAAAAAATTCTTTAGGTACTCTAAGACCAACAATTTGAAGAGACAAATCTACTTTCGCCGCGACGAGAGGTTCTATCGGTCTTGGGAAAGTTCATGGAGACCATCGAGTGCTTGTCTATCTTGGTTGACATGGATGTATAAACCACTTATGGTGGCATGTCCCCCGACCGTGACGACTTTTGGAAACAATGTGTGGAGGGACTTCATAAGCAAGCACATCCGGATAAACATGGGTTTTTAGTGGCTACAAAAAAAAGAACTGCAAGGGTTGGGACAGGCCAAACCAAGGGGTGGAGAAAATGAGGCCTTCAGCCCACAGAAGGGGAGGAATTTTTGCTCTTTACAAGAAGGCAGTGGCTTGGAGATGGCGAAATATCAACCTTAGCTAGGAAAGTGGAAGAGCTGGAAGGAAAAAGGCTCCATGAAGTGCGAGGCGGTATTTGAAAATCCTGCTGAGCCATCCCATGCATCTAGTGACAACCTTGTCCATCGGGGAGAACCTTGTCAATTACTCCTCGGTGAAGGATTTGATGTCGGGCGTGCTAATCACGTTAGGCGATACAAACCCATGACCCTAATGCCCCATACGGTAATACGTACAATTCTAATTGGAAGAATCACCACAATCTCTCCTGGAAACCTAATCCCCTTGCCTATGTGTCCCCTGGTGCGAAACAACAGTTTGGTTCCTCATCTCAACCACAGCCATCACCATCCTCCTCCTTGTGGAGCAGTATGTCTGGTGGCTTGAGGTGGTTGTGATTTGTTTGAAAGAGCAAAAGGGGATCAATGTACAATTGGCACAGAGGTAATCTTGTAAGTGCTTGAACAAGAGAATAGATGGGCTTGAGTAGCCTTAATCGGAAGATTGATAATCTACGATATTCAATCACCTTTGATTAACAATCTAACTGGAAATGCAGGGGAGAGAGAGTTCTTTGAGCTCATGCCAAATCGAAAGAGTCCGTGAAAGTTAGTTCTTCGACAAGTCAAGGTTGGATGAAGTAAAGGCCATCATCACTTTGAGGAGTGGAAAAGAAATTGAGCAACCAGTGCCCATGGCTGCTGAAGAAACTGAGAAAGAAAAGGAGGCTGAGCCAGAAAGGGTAATAATCAGTGAAGATCCAGTGAAGAAAAGCATGCCCCCTCCATTTCCCCAAGCATTAAGAGGCAAGAAAAAAATCCCAAACAATTTGAAATATGAAGTGCTAAGGTAAGTGAAGGTAAATATTCCACTGCTTGACATGATTAAAGCAGTCCCAACTTATCACAAGGATTCTTAAAAGGACTTGTACTGATTCGAAAGGGTTAGAGCATTGAAAAGAAAGCATTCCCTAATAAAGCCCAGTCGGTGCCATCATACGAGAAGCCAGACCACAGTGAAATAAGGATCAAGGATCCCCAAAATGCTCGATCGACATTGGTGGGACTTGCGCGAATAAACTGATGAACTTGGAGACGATGTAAAACCCTCTTTGCCATATTAGAGTGTATAAGCGATTTAAGTTGGAGAGCTCAGCACACCGAAGCATCACTTTCCCATCATTGGCCAATCGATCGGTGAAGATTCCTAAGGGAATAGTTGAGGATTTGTTGGTAAAGGTGGACAAATTCTACTACCCAGTGGACTTTGTAGTGCTTGATACCGAGCCAATAGCAAGTGGGCCTAATCATGTGCCAATTATTCTAGGAAGACCGTTTTGGCCACTTCGATACGATAATTAATTTAGGAATGGAGTCATGCGGCTCACATTTAGCGAAGCATGACATTGGAGCTCACTATTTTCCACTTGAGTAACAAGCCTGCAATGACTAGTGGAAGATGACAAGCAGGAGGCGATGAAGTGCAATTGGTCAAAATGCAGTGAAACCAAATGTCCATAAATTGCAAGAATTGGTTAAGGAAAATGAAACAATTGGTGGAGGATTGAATGCTTTAGTCACTCCTGCAGAGTCAATGATCAGCCTAGCATCACCCAGTGAGAAGAAGTTCAACAAGAATGGATGACATGAAGAGGCTGCGGCACGGCCGCTGCGAAGTCAGGAGCTCCTCCCTCCTTGACCCCAGCGTGAACCTGAATTAGTGAATTGGGGTGATTTGAACTACGAGAGGCCAAGCTGCTCAAATATTTTGGGTTCCTAGTTATTTCGTTTAATTTTCCAGTTTGTTTTATTTTTAGTAATTTTCTTTACCTTAATTTTGGCTAAACATAAAAATCGTAATTTTTAGTAACCATTATGTTAATTTTATTTCATTTTCTTTAGGTTTATTTAGAAATAATTATTTTTTTTATATATTTAAATTATTTTTGTTTTTATTTTATTTTAATTTACAGATCAAATTTTTTGTAGATTGTGTAGATGGAAAACGGGCCGTTGATAATTTGTGACAATGGCGAGGTGACCTTCCATTTATACTGGACCCTTGACTTCCTCACGATATCAAAGAAGGGGGCTCATTTTAGATTCAGTTCATTTTTCCTCGGGCCCTCCACCTTTGAAACTTTCACGTGCCCTGCACCACGGTAGTGAGCCATTCTCTTTGCCGGTGCCACGGAGTCCGACATCCGCGCTGGCCATCTCTTAGTGAGCCATTCCGCGGCCGTCTCGGAGTATACGCCATCCACGGCGCCCAGGCCTATGACTGAGCCACGGGGCGTGTCAAGTGTGCCCGAGCCACGACCAGCCGGTGCAGCAGTGATTAGTGCCCAAAAGTGCTATTTTGAACCTATTTTAATAGGTTTCAGCGCTTTTGTATACTAATGTTTATAATTAACCCGATTTTACATTCACGGTCCCTACTATTTTGTGAAAGTACATTTGTAAATTTTGCAGTTTTTGTGAGCTAATTATGCCGAAATTGTTGAGTCGATCCAAGCACGAAGAATTCTAGTCAAACTCAGCATTTCAAATCAAAGATCGAAGGAAAGAAGGAGCGAAATGTGAAGAAAAACACAGCTGAGGAAAGCTTCTCATGCGAACGCGTACCACGACTCGACCACTTATGTGCGTACTGACCCCATGTTCTCTGCATTTCACGCACTTTTTGTTTTGCTACAATTTTTGGTTTTTCTCCTTTCTACCCTTGTTTATTCACTTATGTTTGGATTGGATGGTATTTCACTTAGTTTGTAAAATTCTGCCAAGCCATTTGTATACAACATTGGAAGGCAGTTTTTGCGTAAATAAAGTTAGGGTTCAGTTCTCCGTTTTCCCTTTTCTCTCCATTTTCCTCTTCCTTTCATTTGTAAACACCCCTACGGGGATGACAACTCGGGAGGATGTTTGGCCTAAGGCCTTCCTCCTTGAAACGAAAGATGTGGCGAAATTCTGAAGGTAGCTGATTGGTCCCTCTGTGACTTTATGCGCACACACTTATGGGCATTTATGTCTAACCTTCACTTTAGGTTCAAAATCTCTTAGGTGCATCTTGATCGGCCCGGTGTTGGCAATCTTTTAGGGTTCATTGGATGCTTAATACTAGATCCAGTGATATTCATTAGTTGCCTCCTATTTATTTTAATGTAAGATGAGTTAGGAGTAGGTTTCAACATGCAGGACCATGAATGTTAGTTAAATGCCATCTTTCAAGGGAAAATCATAGGGTTTAGTTTTTAAAAGCTAAATGAGATCAGGTTCGGGAAATGACTATAGGTCATTTCCCAACGAGAAATAAACCGGGGACCTCGATGAACTTTAGAACCCCGAATCCATTGGCGAGCACTTGAGGAGTTCTCTTTGCATTTTTATTCATTTTCATTACTAAATCACGCAACCCACCATACACCCTTTGTTTTTACCAAAAACCTTAAAATCCAAACAAAATTCACCATTTTTGACTTCACTCAAATCATTTGTGAAGAAACCCATCCACGTGTTGGAATACTGAACCATCTCTTTGCGGTAAGCTTGACTACGGCGGTAGGAGAACTCTCGGATACAAATATTGTGATTCCGGATCACTTACCATTAGCGCAGATCAAAGGCTGCCCCACATTGACCTTGCAGTACGCAGCGCGTCTGACCCGTGCCCGACTCTTGAGCCTGAGTCACCGTGCGCGCCACCCATTGCTATCGCTCTAGCCGTACCACCGCCTTTGACTGTTACGCCTGTAGTGCGCTGGAAGCCCCGCGAGACATAGTCGTACCGGTGGTTCGCCTGGGCCCGGGGTTAGATTCGGCCTCGAGAGATGGAGGATCGAGACACTTAGAGTACCGTGCCGTTCTTGGGACCTGTGATTATACGGCCTACATTGGCCCCGGCCATGCAGGAGCCTCGGGGATTCGACGTATCGGACTAGGATGGACCGCGGGCCGCTCTCCGGTGCCTTAGAGGCAGCCGGGGCAGGCCCTCGGGCCGGGACATCGGCCGGGGGTTGTCTCGAGATCTCGACCGGCCGTCACCTCACCGGTGACCGGGCTCATCACGCGGCTTTCCACTAGCCTCACGGATCGAGGGCGCCCCATGTTCACGACAGTTAAGATTGCAGCGTGGTTCGTGCGGGGACTTCACGGGAGCCATTCTCTTCGATCTACGACACGACCAGGCGCGGTTCGGAGACCTTCCGATGAGGGCGATCCGTAGTATTCCACGCTACCATGGCGCCCGCGGCCGGTTCTATTATCCACCGGTGGTGCCAGTTTACCACTCTATGACTTCGGGGAGTCTGAGAATCGCTAGAGCTCACGATTCGGCGTGTGGCCAAACCGAGAGTACTCATTTCTGATTATTTCATTTGCCTTAGGCCTACTGTGGTAGCAAATTACGGAAAGTCTGATTAGCTGACCCGTCGCTGAGAGAGATGGTCGCGTTGTCACCAAGCTCGAGATCTTCTGGCGGGACCGTGCTCTTACGCGGCGGCCAGCCTCGGATGCCCTTATGGACCACCTATAGGACCCGACGTTCCCGTTGCAGCGTATGTTCGCGCGGGGAGCCATACTCGGCTACAGCCGGATCTGGGGATTACGGGTTGATCCTACGAGCTTGTGCTCTTCAGCTGCTGCGCCTGAGGAGAAGGTCCAGCATGGTGCTGGTGAGGTTACCATTGTTGATCGCTGCGATTGGCGAGCCAGATCTGGAGCATGCGGGGTTCCACACGAGACAGCGTATCGGCGGAGGATCGATTGCACTCAGGTCTTATCCGGAGCGATCTCTTTGTCAGATCGTGCTCTTTGGCGTGGGATGGGAGGAGATAGCGGGAGGAGTAGCCAGAGGACTGGGAAGGATCTTGTTCACGAGGTGGAGTAGAGTGGAGGGAGCCCAGTTCCTGATTTATCTCCTCCATCTCCACCTCCACCTCATGCCTTGCAGCCCCTGCTTGACAACTGCGCCTTCCCGATTACTTGCGGCTTGATCCTGGGAGCATGTCATGCTCCAGGTTCACAGGGAGCTTCTTTGTGTGGTTATGGATCTTTGTGTCTGCAGCTTGCTACTACACCGGCGTAATTGGACATTGGATGGCCCGACCAAAGGCTACTACCGACGCAGTCACGCCATGCTTCTTGGCGGATCGCCAGGCACCTCGGTCTCACTTTGAGCCTGATTTCCGAGGCCGGATCCTTGGCGAAAGCCTCCTTGGACATTCTAAGACCATTCATGGCGGCGAGATCCAAGCATCCACCACCGCGAGATTGAGGTGGTCACACTACTTTCTCTAACTTTCTTATCCCTACCCGGTGACATGCATGCTGGTTGGGAAGAAAAGTTAGAGATTAAGTGTCTTCCCCATCATGTTTTATCTTGTTTTTAACTATGTTGCACACTCATTTTGTATGGATTCATGTATTAGCCGTGTGGGTAGTGATAACTTTCCTTCATCATGCTATTTTAAGCATGTATTAGCCACTTTGGTTATATCAAAAGCTTTATAGCATTATTTGCATTTTTTTTTTGTACACTTTTGTGAATCATTTTTTTTGTGCCTATATTCTGTGTTTCTACTCTTGCCTTTAGTTGAAAAATTGAAGCCACAGTAATCACCTTAATATTTAAGAACAATTCCATACATGATTTAGATTTTGAGTGATTAGGACTGCATATTCAACACTTTTACATCCGCCTTTAGCTAATCACACACGGTGCACACGGTTATGCCCAGATAGGTTGAGAAGCTATATACCTCTTTCCACTTTGCAATAGGCCTTAGATACATTGTGACCCATAATGAGTTTGTGTGTTACGTGAATGAAGACCAATGTAGTCTTCAAATGAAAAGAAAGAAAAGCAAAGAAAGAAAGAAGAAAGAAAAGAAAAGCCGTGAAGCTTTACCTTGAAGCCGAACAGGTCAAGGGAATATGGCGAAGCCTTTAAGACGTGCCACTAAGCCTTGGTGGTTAGAAGGTCATCGACTTAGTGTTAGCTACACGGGTGGATGGGTGGAGTTTAGCGAGTTGTAGGTGCTTAATTCTCGAAGTCATTCCGGGTCACCGGGGTGGGCTGTAGAGTTTGTGGTCGGTTGATCCAGCACGGCGAGTACCACTAAACCTTAATTGGTTGGGTCATCGGTGGACCAGTTACGGTTTGGTGAAGTCGAGTTTTTAACGCTGCATCTGCAATCTGATGAAAAATAAGGTGGCTGGTCCTACTTAGGTTGGTCGATGGTTTAAGGTACGGCCGATGTGGTTGGTTGGGAAGGGAATAGCACAACTTGTGACTCATTGGTTACCTTAGGAACAATTGGGTTTTGGTGGAAGTTCGAGTTGACTTCCTTGGAACTGATGTTACCACAAAACTTGTTTTTATAGCAATTATTCTCTCATGATGGTTTTGTATAGAGTCTAAATTGTTCATCTTTTGAAGGCAAAACCTACGTATACACCTTTTTGAACAATATACACTTTTTGTAAAGCACATCATGCATACCTTAGTTATTTTAGCATTAACTAGGGACTAGCGTGTAGGTTGGGAGTGTGATTGAGTACCCAAAAGTACTATTTTGGATCCTATTCAAGATGAGTTTTTTGATTACTTTTGCGTACTAATCATGTAAATAAGCTAATTGGCGTAATGCGGAGTCTATTTAGTGCTCTTGATTTGGTTTCGAGGTTGTTTTGGTAGTTTTGGGGTTTGAGAACCGAATTAGCAAAGCTTGGCTGTATTGATCTTGAATGCGAGAATTCTCGGTGATTCATCACCCCAAAATGAAGAGGAAATGTCAAGTGGGTGATGGATTAAATGATTTGGATGAGAGGCAGTCGGGAGGTAGCGGGAGGCCCGAACATGATTTTCTCTATGCATTCTGAAAATTTGTGGGATTCTTGAATTGTGACCATGTGTATTCGCAATCCAGTGTGAAATTTTAAGCTGTACATTCCTGACTAAGCTAAAATTCGCTATCATAGCCCGAGGATTTTGTGCATAGCGAAAATTTGAACCGCTATGCCTTGTATTTTTCGCTATGTAGCGAAATTCCTTTATCATGAAAATCATTCACTGTGTTTGATTCCAAACGACCTCGTTTTGTATAATTCCCATTTATTTGTCTATTACTTGATGTGTATTTTAGGTATTTTTGGTATTTCACACAATTGGGTTGGCTATATAAGCCACCTTATAGCTTTTGTAACCCTAACTATTTTATCCAAAACAGAAACATGTTTTAGGTTACATTTGCTCTCTTCTCTCTCTTCTTTCTCTCTTTTCTCTTGGCACCAAACACACCTTGAGGATGACAACTCAAGGGATGCTTGACTAAGCCTCAAAGCCTTGAAGGAGGTTACTAGCTTAGTTATTGGTGGTTTTGGCGGTATCTCCGTGCTTTAAATGAAACGATCTTTGCATTTATGGCTCCAAACTTTTCAAACTAGGGTTTAATGCTATTTAATATCTTTCCTTTGGTCAATACTTGTCATGCTTTAGGGTTCGATTGCATTCTGTCAAATTAGATGCCTTGACATTCTTTAGATGTCATTTACGAGCCATTGAAATGAGGTTAAATACTGAGTTTTCAAAGCCAGTGGAATGAATTGAATGCCAGTGATTCTGGACTCAAATAAGGTGTTTTACAGGTTAGGATTTTATAGCTAAACAAAGATCGGTTTGGCCTTGACTATATGTCATTTTCTTTCCACATTCAATGCGAAATAACCGAGGACATCTTAATAACCCATTTATGGTAGTATTGACCTGAGGTTACCATTTCACACTTTAATTTAAACTATTTCGATTGCATTGAACAACCAATCTCCCCTGTTTTACCCAAATCAAAAATCCGATAAGCCTCATTTTGAATCATGATACAAATCATTTGTGAAATGAAAACCCCATCCCGTGTTGACCTAGACCTACATCTTTGCGGTAGCTTGACTACGGCAGTAGGAGGAATATAGGAAACAAATATTGTTGATTCCGAATCACCCTACTGTGGCACGAATCAATAAGTACCTTGAAAATTGATTGTTCTTGGGTTAGGAACACTTTATTGGACTTACTGTTAGTAAATCTCAAATGGTCCTAGATTTTGTTGTATTATTAATCAAGGCGAAATCTTAGGCATTACAACCAACAGGAAATTATTTAGGCTATCTTTGGACAGTTTGGTCCTTTCAAAAGCCTACCCTTTGATATTCTATATGCATATACCTTAGTACTTTTTTGAGCCTAATGTCATTTTCATCATCAAAGCAACAAAGAGAAACCTTAAACCTTCCTTAAGTCTTACCTTATAGTAAAGAACCCTAAATTTACCAAAAACTGCAGATCAGTGCAACAAAGATGATCAAGAGGATAAGTTTGGGGGAGTACAAGATTTAATTGAAATGAAGGAGAAGAATTAAGGATGTGAAAGGAAAACAATTGAGAAAAGTTGTACTAAAGGAGGTGCATAATAGCAAATTGCGAAAATGAAAAAGAATGACAACCTAAAGGAGTGAGTTTTACCTTGTAGCCTGCTTACCTTGAGCAATTAAGTCCTTAGGGGTGTTCTACACCTAGCACCCTAATGCCAACTGGTATGAGAGTTGCTAACCCAAAGCTTGTTAAAGGGTAGTAGAAAGCATAAGAAGGTAAAACATAACACCATTCCAAACCTGAAACAAAACAATAGAAAATAGCTTATGAACTGAGAAACTGAAATAGATACAAAAAGTGGAGAAAGAAAAAGCCATAGGGGGAAACATGAAGAAAGATGCACCAAATCAAGTTTGGGAGTGCTCTTGAAATTTTTTTGAGTAAACATGAAAGGAGGAGCAGTTAGAAGACAAAATGCTAAGAAAATGTTTGTAGTTTGGGTAAATTTGAACCTAAAATGTCCAGTTATCTACCCAAGTACCCTAGCTATACATTACAAGCTCAAACGACCTTTTTGATTATGACGGTTGTGTTATGCCTACATTAGTGGAGAATAGTATGACCAACAAGCCTATGAGACCTAAATTACTCTAAAAGAATACCATTCTGCATAGTAACCCTCATAAGGCTACCTAATCTGCAAGTTAGTCATAAAGGGAAGACTAACACACACTTAAAGAGTCAAGAACTGTATCTGTTTATTAACTATGAATTACATGCTGTATTGAATGATCTAAATTGAAAATTTTTAGGATTCTGAAAATGAAGCTTAATTAGAATTGATGTCCTGATTGAAATCTTTGAGAGCCATATTTGGTGGCTGCTTGAAAAGATGATTTAATTGAAAAATGTCCATAAAAATCGATTTTTATTGTTTGAGGACAAACAAATAACATTTTCGTTGCTTGAGGACAAACAAAAATTTAAGTTTGGGGGAGTTTGATGAGTCTAAAACTCATCTATGTTAAGCCCATTTAATGAAAGATTATGGAATTTTCACCCAGATTTATGTTTTGTAGAAATTTGAAGAAAGGAAGTAGAAAAGCAACAAAAACAGACAAAAAAGGAAGCAAAAGGCAGAAATGTCGCGACACTAGAAGAGCAATGTCACGACATCGTATGGAGAATGTCATGCTAGTTACTCCAATGTCACGACATCGCCGCGACATCGGTGGAAATAGATAGATTAGAATTCTTCAATGTCGCGACATCACTGCGACATTGCTGCGACACTAACATTAAGACAAAAAAAAAAAAAAAAATCAAAGCAATGTCGCGACACCAAAAGAGCAAGGTCGCGACATCGTGTGGAGAGTTTCAGACCAGTTACTTTAATGTCGCGACATTGTCGCGACATCGATTGAAATAGGTAGAGCAGAAGAATAATGTCGCGACATCGACACGACATAGGCTGTGACACCTCTCAAGACAATAGAACTCAATGTCGCGACATCAGAAGAGCAATGTTGCGACATAAAAAATGGCTTAGACAAAGAAGATCAGAAGAATACAATGTCGCTACATTGCCGCGACATCAAGATAAAGCCTTAATGTTGAAGGCATCATGTAAAGAATGTCGCGACATCAAAAAATGACTTATAAGCAATGTTGTGACATAAGGGCAGAAATTTGACAGAAGAAAAACATCGAGTTAGCAATGTCGCGACATGGCGATGTCTGACATGTAAAAATTATTACAATGTTCGCGACGTGGGCCGGCACGAAGTTGAAACATTAAAGTGTGGCGACGCCGGTGAGTATTTATTTGAAGAGCAATATCGACATCGGCTTCCGGTCTTCGCGACATCAATGTCGCGACACCAGAAAAGCAATGTCGCGACATCAGAGTTGATCTACAATACTGCATCTCAAATGTTGTGACATCATCACGACATTGATTGATCATTGAAAATTGAGAATTGCCCAACAGGCTTTCAATGCCGCAACATCATATTCGAGCCATGACATTGGCAATTCCGATGTCGCGACATTGTTACGACAATCATCATGACATCAATAGCTAGGGCAGAATTTCTAGGCTTTTCGAAGTGCATGATTTTCACCTCGTTTTTAGGGCCCAATAACTGAAGCCTATAAATAAAAGCTCCTAGGAACCAATGCACAGCTTTTGGTTGATCTTAGATGCTTTTGCGCTTTTGGGAGGAGCTAAAATCTCCTTTATATGTATTTTTCCTTTATTTTTATCTCTTTATTTTTTCGATTTTATTTCTTTTTTTTTAGATTAGAGTTTTTTTTTGTTTTAGATTATAGTAGTGATTTGAATTGGGATTCCGAGTTGGAATGAATGTAAATCAAGCTTCATTTATGTTTGAACTTCAATGAAATCTGTAAATTTTTTTGGAAATCATTTTTCTCTAGTTTTGATTATAATTTCAATGAATTTTTTTGATCAAATAGTCATTGTCATTTGTAATCTAGTAATGGAAGGTTAAGCTCCCTTTGGGAAGAATCTGTTGTTGGGATTATTGTTTGTAATATTTTAATGTTGTTTTAGGTATGAAAATTGGAGTGATTTAACTGGTATTACCCCTACATTGAACAATTTAGAATATCAGTGTTTGGTACTCAGAAATGACTATATCATTGCTATGATTTCCAAGAATCCCTCTGAGTGACATAGAAATGGACTACCTAAGAGCAAGGAGCAATAGCTTGGGGGTAAATTACACTGATATCATTTGAACTAATGCACTCTTTGAATCAATCTGGTATATCACTAGTGAAGTTCTAACCTCTGACTTCAAGGTTCTCTCCTGGGTGACAGCAGGAGTGTGTTCCCGAGGAATAAGATCTGCCTACTGATCTAGAAGTTTCATTCTGAGAGGTTTCACCTCAATTGAGAAGAATAATCTCAATCCAGTCTTAGCTAGGATTCTAATCAAGGAAAGAGGGAATTCTTGTCTAATTGATGGCTTAGGTACCAATTAATTTGGAAAGGGCTTGCTTTATCCTGTTTATGGGGTAAGCAATTTCGAGACCTAAGAGATGGTTGTGAAGTATTGAGAAGGAAAAATAGTTAGATCATAAAGAGGATCAAGTTCTACGAGTAGAAATGTGGTAAGCTAGAGAGTGAAATGTGTGGTGTGAGGAGAAATCCAATGCTACTACTTTATCTGACAATTAAAGTTCATGACCCGGCTACTTTGCTGCTTTATTTGGAAACTTGCAAATTGGCCAGTCCACATGACATTCATTTCATTACCATTATTATTTCGATCAGATAAACTCTCTAATTCATGTACTTTTAGAATTTCTTTATCTTTCGACATATTTTATTTTAGAAAGATAATTTCTACAGGAAATTAGAGGTTCCAATAGTTATGATCTTGAGTAATGAGGGTAGTTAATCTTTAGATTTTCAAAATCAATCCTCGTGTGAATGATATCAGGACTTATTGTGTCCGCTTTATTACTTGTATGACCTATGCACTTGTAGTGATTTAGACCAAAACTAATTTTAATTGCAAATTATTACTTACACAGCAGAAAACATATTATATATATATTGAGACAAATAAGTTTTTTGGCATAACTGCTGCTGATTGAATAATCTCTGGTGGCAGTGTCAGGAATCAATCATTTTTGGTCTATGTAAAAATTAGTCAAACAGGAACGATCTTGGTTTGTAATTAAAAATCATTTTATTACTTGTGGGACCCGTTCACTTGCTGTTAGCAACAAGTTTTTTGTGTTGTTGCCGAGGACTTACAAGTCTTTGGTGATGTTTCCAACGACTTAACAAAAATTTGGCCCTGTTTCCGAGGACTGACAAGTCTTTGATGATTTTTCCAACGACTTAAGAAGTTTTTGGCTCCGTTGTCAAGGAAGGTACGGTTTGGTGTTTGGACTGATATTTTGGAAAAAGAGAAGCCAAAATTTTCTTTTTTTTTTATTTTCATTTGTTTCTTATTTGTATTTTGTATATTTCATTTTTTTCTTTTATTTTTTATTTTTCTTTTAGGTGCTTATCATAAATGAGCAATGAATCGATAGATGAGTGCCTATCCGCAATTGAGAAAAAGATTGATGCTCTCTCGAGCCCTCGTTGGCCAAAAAGAAACTCCAAAAGAGCACCTCATTATCTCAACTCTGATGGAGTCATTCTTTCCAACCCAGCTAACATTATCTTAGAGCTACTATCGTTTGAGTTAAGAGGACATATTGGTTCTCTATGGAAGACCCGAATTTTCAAGTCGAGGAGGCTGAGTTACAGTGCTCAAAGAACAAATCCAACAACCTTATGATGAAGAGCGATTTTATGCCTTATTGAATGAGATAAAGAAGGGCAATGCTGTAAGGGAAGCCAAAATGAAAGATAATTCAGCAATGAAGAAGCTCTGATGACAAACTTAGAAAATCGGTGGAAATGACTAACCAAATACCTTGAGAAGCGGTAATATTGAGGCCAACTCCCTGGCGGCATGAAGTATGAAGACAAAAGAGAATGTAACTGTGCCTTTGAGTTTAAGGAGAAATCTAAGACCCAGAGCATTGGTGGGGAAAAAGAGATAGATTTGCTAATGAGGAAGAGCTATTAGTGAAAGCGAGTTAAGAGAGCAAGCATCCTTGGAAAGCTTGATTGAAAATGTTTTTGGTGGGATTAATGGTTAATTTCCCACTTGACTTTGTGATTTGGGCGCTGGAAGAGGACCAACAAGTCTCATCTATAGGAAGACCTTTCAGTACCCTGAGTCAAGCATGGATTGATATAGAACATGGGAGATGACCTTGCTTGTTGGTAGGGAAAACTAAAGCTCTGACCTCAACGAAGCATGTGACTTATGGATGAAGAAAAGAATTGTTGCATGTGGATAGAGAGCTCACTTATACCTTTTGATGAGCTTGCACCTACAATCCTTCAAGAGGAAACTCTTGAAGGATATAAATTAAAGACCAACTCTTCTTCCACCAAAGAGTTGACATTTAAGCTTGTATCTTGCCTTTTCTGGAAGTGGAAGAGCTCATCCTCACGAGCGATGAGGATGAAAAAAGAGTTTTGGCCACAATGGATGAAAGGCTAAAGAGAAGATCACATACTTCAACAAAGAGTCTAGTTGGACTCTAAAGCGAGCTTGACTCTTGAGCACTGTTGGCCCAAAATATATATACAAATTAATGTATTTATGACCCAAAATTTGATATTAGCTAATCCTGACAGAAAACTTCTTGACGAGAAATATAACTTGAGCTCATAAGAAGAATAATTTGTCACCTAACTCAATTAAAGATTTAATTTGGTCTTAAAAAAGTTGCAGTGCACAGGTCATTCAAGTAATAAAAAAAAATTGGACCTGTAGTCAGAATATCGTTCCCACATGAGTGGAAAGAATTTTAAACATCAAGCTTTGCCTAACTACTCGAGTTCTGCACTATTTGAGCGTCGATTTAGAGAAAATTTAACAACTTCTTTAAAATTCTATTCATGGGATCCTACATTTAAAATAAGGGAAAAATTTAAATCCTAAATATAAACTGGACTGAACCAAATTATTCTTAGAAAGTGGACAGCGGGATTCCTTTCTTTGTGAAATTATCAATTCTGCATCGTAATCTAATTATATTTTCTCTTGAGTTGGAATCTGAATTTGTCATGAGGCAAGGTAGTATAGTTTGGATTCCCTCTTCTAACCATACTTGCTTTGAGTAGAGGTTCATGTTCATTTTGAATCTGATTCTAAACAATTACTTGTAATTAAATTTCTGTAAGATTTGGAGTACTTTTTCTTTTCCAATACTTCATACCCATTTCTTATAATGTGATTTCTTGCTTCGACGGAACCATTGCTAGATTTCTACAAAATGAATGATGTCTATCCTTAGATACGTTTCTCTTTCCTTGATTAGATCTCGGCTAACATGGGATCGAATCGTTCCTCGAACGAGAGATATCTAATTGATTAAATTGATATATCCTTTCGACCTTTCTCAAACCATGAGCAAATTGAGGATTTATCTAAGTAACCTTTGAGCTCATTAGTTCTTCAATATTGATACAGCATACCCCTAAGTAACTAGATGCGTAACCACTTCGGGAATCTCCATCTACGTAATCACCTTGGAGAACTCCACAAATCGAGAACTGGACAATGAGTCATTCCATGGGTATAAACTACTAAAATTAGGAACAATTAAATTCAAGAACAACGCCATTCAAGTAAATTCAAACCCTATATCTCAGGAAATTTTCATCTCATTATGCAGAAAAGACCATAACTAACATCAGATCTTTCCCAGCAGAAGTCGCGTTCTCGAAAACTGGATTATAGTATATACTGAAATACTGATAAGGAAAATTCCATTGTTACTACAATCAACTGAAGAAATGAATTCCAGCTTTTGTTCGGAGTTCATTGAATTCAAACAGTAATCGTAAATGAATTTAAGCATTTTGTTCCAACGAAAACTTACGAACAATTTCTTGTTTGAGATCCGATGCATAATTAAAGCGAGTTCTACTATAAATCACAATCTACAAAGAAAAAAAAAGAAAAGAAAAGAAAAATATAATGCAAAGAATCTCAAACCCCGAAGTACTGCAGTTTAGTCGATGCTAATTTGGTGCCTCGCTTCACTTGATCGTTTCTATTTATAGGGACCCTAAAAGTTGGGCCTGAAATTGAAATTTATGTGAATCAAAATTTTGGCCTAGGTTTGCCTTCTCTTTCGTGACCTAGAAGTTATGTCGCGATAGAGTTTTGTGTCTTTGTTGTAGGTATGCAGTCGTCTGTTGCGACTTGAAGATCTTGTGCTCCTTCTTGCTTTAGTTGCGACAACATATTTTTGTTGTGACAATCTTCTTTCTTTCAGTTTGATAACTGCAATGCGTGACAAGCTCTTTTTTGCATTCCTCGAGCAGTTGTGCGCGTGATGAAAATCATGTATGACATAGTTTCGGTGTAATACGCAAGTTGATGTCGATGACCCGAGTTTCCATGTTGACATCACATTCGGGTTATGTTGCAACTTGTCTTTATTATACGCATTTACGCCATTGCTGACCGGAAAGTGCATCCCGCAGCGGAGGCTTTGTTGCCACTGTGCTAGACTTCTTGTCGCAACTTCGTTCTGATGTTGCAACATGGCTTCTTGGTGTTGTCAATATTTGTTGTCGCAACCTAGTTTTTATGTCTCAATAAGGCTTTTCTGTATTCAGCTTAGCGACATAGTTGGTTATGTCGCAAAAAAACTTCTTTGCATTGTGTTGAATTCTTTGTCGCGACCTAGAAAAGTCTGTCGCGACCTCGTTTCTCTATGTTTAGCTTATTTCTATGTTACGACATTAAGATCCATGTCGCCACACAGACTTATCTTCTCAGCTAGAAGTATGTTGCAACTTGGGTTCCTTTGTTGCGACCAGGCTAGTTCAACAAGTGAGCGTCATTTGTCGCGACATAAATTTTCTTGTCACGATTAAACTTCTTCTTTCAGTGCTCTCTTCTGTCTCAACCAGCTCCTCCATGTTGTAAGGGTTAGTGTCGCGACAGAGTAGATTTGTCGGTGTAAGCTCATCTGCGATTTTTTAGATCTTGTTGTTACTGAAAATGTGTTGTGACATAGTTCTGCAGCCATTTGCTTAGACCGTTTGTGTGACACAGAACTCTGTCGCGATAAGAGGCTACTGTAATTATTTGTTTTCTCTTCTTTCTTCTTTGAAATCTCTCTCATTTGATTAACTCTGCGAAAACACAAAGTTTATGCAATATTCCATAATTTGGCATTAAATCATCTCTGAAAATACTAAAAGCAAGCTAGAAAAATGGATTAAAAATAGATGAGTTTAAGACTCATCAAATTCCCCCATACATAAGGTTTTGCTTGTCCCTAAGCAAAGAAAAGAAGATTTTGTTTGTCCTCAAATAATTTAGCTTTATTTTTAAGGACATTTTTACATTTTGCCTTGCAAATTTTTATTTCAACTTGGTGGAACTAGTAAGTTGCGGCTTAATTCAAATTTAGTTTGTAGTTCAGACTATAGAAATTTTGGTGTGTCACAAACAAACTAATGAATTAAAATGTAAACAATTCGATCAATTAATCACGATCTCTGTGTGTGTGATGGTTTTACATTCCTTATCGACGGGGATTACCTAATCTTTGAGACTCTACCACAGTATTTACAATTTCTTTTAACTCTTCAAAGTCCCATATGCTTGTTTTTCATATTAGTCTCCACTAATGTAGGCAAGTACCACCTTCAAGATCTATTAGGTCTTTTAGGCTTGCAGAGTTTAGCTTGGGTAATTGGGTAGATAAGTGGAGAATTTAGGCTAAAAATTTACCAAGATTCCACTCTTCAAGTGTGTATCTTTGCCTCTATCCTTCATCTTTTTCTTTTCTACTAATGTCTGAAAAATATATTCCCCCAAACTTGTCCTTGATGTATCATACTGCATATTCTCGGCCTTGCATTTTTTTTAGAGAGAAGTCCCCTTTTTGCTTTTCTTTTACTTGTCAAGGATTTTTAGGATTAGTGCCATGTCTTATCTTCTTAGGCTTTCTACCACTCTTAGAGAACTTTTGGTTAGCAGCTCCCATACTAGTTGGCATTAGGGTACTAGTATTGAAACACCCCTAAGAACTTAATTGTTTAAGAGAGGAAGGCCACAAGACAAAACTCAATCCCATTTGACAATTTACAATTTTGACTTCTTCTCTGCATTTGTTCTTCTCTTTTTCCATCCTTCATCCTTGTTTCCTTTCAAATCAACATAACATTCCCCCAAACTTGTCCTTTTCTGTATTTTGAAGTTCCTGTCCTGAAACCTAGGCACATAAGGGTTCTTTACTATAGGATTAAAATAAAGGAAGAGTTTGAGGCTTCTAATTGCTGTTTAAATGAAGAAATTAGAAAATTTGGCTCAAACCTGGAACTAGAGTATATGCTTATGCATATTAGCAAGGAGTGAGCTTGAAGGCTTAAACTTCAAGGATGGCCCTATATCACTACATTGAGTGGTATTGCCTAGGATTTCACCTTGGCTAATAATCTAAACAAGTTCTAGGACCTTGAACTGTTTGACTGTGACTGAACCCAGAAGATATCCTTAATCCTTCACAATTTGTTAAGGAACATTTTGACCATGTGCATTGTTTTTCAGGACTTTCACTAACCTTATTGTTTATACAATAGTTTCAAAAGTCTTATTTGTACTGTCTATTTAATACATTTCCCTAAATCTGAACTTTAAACTTCATTCTAGCTTTACACATGCAACTTCCTTTTCCAATTCATTGAGGCCTACCACAATTTCAATTACACTTATTTTGTTTGGTTATGAGGTTTGTTGTTGTGTTGTTCTAATCAAGTAAAAGAGTTCATTTGATCATGCATTCAACTCAAAATCACACAACACACCAACAATTGTAATCAATTCATTTCAACCAAACATGCTGCAGCAAATTATTTGATCCAAGGAGTTGATTTCTTCTTTATTCAACCAAGCATATGACAAAATTGAAGCAAAAGAAACTAATCAAAAGCAAGCAAAAACACATAAGAGCACAAAATTTTTGCACAAAATTTTATTTTATTCAGAGGAATGGTTTTTAGTATAGAGATGAGGAATTGGAGGAGGTAGTGTATTGTTCATTTTTTATTCCTTCCAGCCCTCTCATTCACTGCTTCCATCCTTAGATATTCTTCTACCTCTTCTATTAGGGTAAGTTCCTTTTTCCCTGATGTCTTAAGAGTTGTATCTTTTTATTAGCCACGTACAAGGTGGCAAGTGCACCTTTAATTAGTCCCCAGGTTTGGTATAGGGTATAGGAGGGTCTGTGACACCCTAGGGGACTATAGTGTAGGGTCTACAGTCAGAGATTCGGATTTATGGCAAATGTATCTTCTTCTTGCTGGAAACTGTCTTAATAGCCTAGTCTAGGGCATTGCTCTCTGCAAGTTCTCGCTGCCTCATAGCTAGAGATTCCAGGAGTGTCCTGTTATTTTTAACCTCATAGCTCGTCATGCGAAAACTCTGTTGGCAGTGTCCTAGACTATTCATGCAGTTGTTATCTCTTGAATCCATGCTTTCCTTCAAGGCATTCTCTCTCTCTCTCTCAAGGCCCCATTCTCCGCTCGATGTCACTTTTTCTATTTACGCTCTCCGAAGCTCTTCATCTTTTTCTTCGGTCATCTTCTAAATTTTGATTACTTATTACGAGCTCTTCAGCAAAATACTCATCGCCAGCAGGCTGGGTTGTGTGTAACTGGTCATCTCGCCCCATCTCACATACATAGTCATTGCCAATTTTATCAGTGATTGATTGCAATTTGCCAATTACCGAAACATTCTTGATGAGTTTGTCATATACAGGGATGTACTTAAGAATGGGTTTTGACTTCTCAGGATTTCTGGTTGCATTGGAATTTGGTCTTCCCATTGTTCTAACTCAGTGCAACCTTCCATCTTTTGTTTACTTTTCGATTTGCCGCTATACATTCTTTGGTCCTTTTTATTTATACATTAAAGTCGGAGAGGCTCAGTCAGTTTCCTCGGTCCCCCATTCTTCCTTAACTCCCCGCTTGGATCGCACGAAATTTGGTTATTTTTCTTTGGAGTGCTTGGAATCGTCCCTGCATTTGCTTTCAATGTAGCTCAAGATAGAATTTTCAATAATCTTTCCCACATTTATCTTGTAACCCTTTAGCAATGCATAAAGGAGAATTGCCTCCTCTCTTCCAATTGTACTTAGATGCTTAGATGGCCTTAGGACAGAACTTATAAAGTAGAACCATACCTTGGCTTCTTCAGTTAAGTCTCCTCTAGCAATGGATATAAAAGGATTTATCTTTGTCCCTCTCCATTCGCCTTTTCATGCCATGAGTAGGTCTACTATTTTCTGGTGTTCTGGTTCCTTTAACTGTTTCTTGAACTTCGAACCATCCTTTTGCACACTTAGATTGAATAATCGATTTATCTTTTCTTTGCTGAACTCTACCCATTGCCCTTTGACATATACTCCTTTTTTTTTTTTCCTTTTCCACCATGTTTGCATAGAATTCTTTTACGAGGCGCCTGACCAGATTCCTTGTGTTCGACCGTAGCGCCATTCTCTCTTTTCCAACACTTCAACAAAAGGAGAGATAATGTTTTTGAACCCTTATTTAGCAATGAAGCCTTTGTTCTTCAAACTTCCTTCCATCAAAGCCGCTGCCTTTTATGAAACTAAGTTCCTTGTTCTGGCTTCATCCGCTCCCCTTTTTCTTTTTCTTGGTTCATCTATTGTCTGATGATTCTCTTCGTTGTCATCCTCTCTTTCCTCAACTTGCCTAGTTGTTGCTTCAAAACATTGCTCTGTTTGATTCTCCAGCTCAGTGTACTCTTCCATGACTTCGTGGAGGTTTGGAATCAGGGTGGTAGGATAAGATATGGTAATTCTAGGGTTTTTGAACTCTAGGGTTTTAGGGAGTGAGATGATATAGACTTGAGTGAAAAAGCTGAGACGGGTGAGAGTTTATGAGCAAGATGGCTATTTAGTTTTCAAAAAATTTCCATTTATAAGCCAACTGATTCATTGTGTGCTACATTAAATATGGCAATGGTCTGCCCTCAGTGCATGCGTCTTTAATTCTCTATCGCGACATATAGAAAGTCTGTCGCGACAAAGTTTCAAAATTATTTGTAGACAGAGCCTGACAAATGTCGCGACACAGCAGAGTATGTTGCAACATTCTTTCAGGGCTATTTGAATTTATGTCGTGACATAACAGACTTATGTTGCGACATAATTTTCCTTTTCAATTTGCTTCCTAATTCAATTGTGCCGCGACATAGAAAAATCATGTTGCGACAATTAACTGAAATTTTCTGAAATTTCATCTTTCTCATGTTTTCTAGCTTAAAACATTTAAAACAACCTATATCAACTGATACTCAGTTGAACCTACAAGTGAAAACTTGTTTAAATCATCAAAAACATTTACTTCAAGTATTAACACTGATCTCAATTCTTAATTCAATCTGTCTTACCTAGATATTCAGAATATGTTTTTATTCAAGCAACATAACATTCCCAAAACATTTAGATATGCATTATCCTTAAAGATAGATTTAGGGAATTGGAATTACTCCCCTCTGTAGTCATTTTCTGCACAATTTTCTTTTGGAAACAATTTGCTTCTTAAAATGGTTCTTCCTTGAATTTTTTTCTTTATTTTCCTGAAAAGCAACAACAACTAAAATAAAACTACTAACAGATTAAACTGAAACATCAGATACTCAAAATTCTACTGAATAAATCAGATTAAACAAAAACAAAAAAAATTGAAAATTTATGCTTGAGTTGCCTCATTTTATCGGTTTAATTGTCCACTAATTTGGACATTTTTTAATTTGTCTTCTCTTTAGCATCCTTTTGCTTGCTCCTCTAGTCTGAGCTTTTCTTCATTGGTTCAGTCTCTATGCATGCTTTGTCCTACATTTTCTTGCTTCCTTGCAATCCATCATTGCCTGTCATTGCAGTTGGTGTGAGATCTTTAGGATTGATCTCAGTACTACTGGGAAATGTATTTATGGATTGGCTTTGCAAAGATAGGGCCCGGTACATACATTTGAGTTTCAAGTTTCTGATGTGAGTATTGATATTTGTTTGAAACACAATTGTGTTGGTTTGGAAATTCTCGAAGTTGTGAAATTTTACGAGATCGCGTTCGGGGGATCCTTTTTATTTTCTATCATGAATTCTTTTTGATCTTCAAGGTTTGAGTTCTTTTCTACCCTTGATACTCTCCTCTGTTATCCCTATTACGCTCTTTGTTCTTTGCTTCTTGTTGGAACCAGACTTAGTATAAACGATGGTAGTTACATCCCATGTCTAGGGACTGTTGTACTCCCCCTTATCACGAAAAGCTCTCGTGGTTCCTCAGTGCTGGAGTGTAGTGTGTTGGCAAGTTAGGGTTAGGCTTGAAGTGGTAACTTCTCTGCTCATTCATCTACTTTGTTTCCTCAACTTGGTAGGGCTCTTCTTCCTCATACCCCTCAGCACTATTTCTCTTTCCTTCTTTCACTGCTCCAACTTCATGTGCAGTGTGCATCCTCCTGTCATTGCTACTCAGCTTGTTCATAACTGCATCAAGCTTGGCTTCTATGGCTGTAGTTCTATCCAATCCAATCGGACCATTTCTCCTCATCCTGCTGCTGCTCCTTGAAGATTCAGATGGAGTCTTGTAGTTGCATTTGGCAAGGTCTTCAATAACTTGCCTTGCCTCCTTTGCACTTCTTCTTTTAAAACCTCCATAGCAGGATGCATCAATTATACCCTTGGAGGTATAATTCATGGCATGGTAGAAAATGTCCATCGGGTTCTGTCAGTCTATCCATGCATAGGGCACCTCTTCGATAATATTTGAACCTCTCCCATGCGGTGTAGAGACTCTCATCCTCCTTACTCGAACAGTTTCTGTCTTCTCTCGGCGATTGAGAGTACAGAGGAAAATTTTTTCTCATGAATGCCTCACGGTTCTTCCAAGTATTCAGTCCTTTGGCGGTGGTAAAACCATGTGGCTACCATGTCTTTCAATGAGAATGGGAAGAGTTGAAGCTTGATTACATCTGGTCTTACTCCATTCAGTTTCACAGTGTTTGCCATCCTCATAAATCTCCCCAGGTGCTCGTTTGGATCTTTAGAAGGGTGGCCTGTGAACTGGTGTTGCTGAACCATTGTAATCAAAGCTGGCTTCAACTCAAAATTGTTTACTTCAATAGGGGGTTGTCTCATTGCAGAGTACTCTTCCTGAATGATAAGCCTCCAAAATTCCTCCATTGTGTTAGGCACATGTTGTCTCTACCTTCTTGTACGGAATAGTCTGCTTGATCTTTCTATTTGACTAGCCATGCTATCTTTGACGTGGTAGCTTTTCTCAGATTTTTTAGGGTTCTTTCAATTTTTTTATCTAGAGGCAGCAGTTCTGCTTCTGATTTTCTATGCATTTAATATTTTCCTGAAAGTGGGAAACACACTGAGATCAAATAGAGTTAGTGATAACAAAAATTGTATATTCATTAGGCTTACAAAAGATGGTAAGCTTATTCGGCTACATTTGATAAAAGCTGTTTTTATTTGATTTTACGAAATTTTGTAAAAAATAAAGAAAAATCCAAGTCAATTTCTCTCTTTTGTCAGAATATTGATTTTTAAATTCTTTCTATCCCCGACAACGGTGCCAAAACCTTGTTGACCAAAATATGTATATACAAATTAATGTCGCTATGACAAAAAGACTATTAGCTAATCCCCGACAACAGCGCCAAAAACTTGTTAACCAAAATATGTATATACAAATTAATGTCGCTATGACCAAAAGACTATTAGCTAATCCCCGGCAACGACGCTAAAAACTTGTTGACCAAAATATAACTTGTAAGCTCATAAGAAGAATAATTTTGTCACCTAACTCAATTAAAGATTTAATTTGTTCTTAAAAAAAACTGCAAGTGCACAAGTCATACAAGTAATAAAGTGGACCTATAAGTTCGGATATTGTTCCCACAGAGATGGAAAAGAATTTTAAACATCAACTACCCCAACTACTCAAGTTCTACACTATTTGGACGTCCAGCTGAGAGAAAATTTAGTAACCTAACAAGAATTCTAATTCATGGGATCCTACATTTAAAATAAGGGAAAATTTTAAATCCTAAATATAAATGGTGAACAAATTATTGGGAAGTAGACAACGGGATTTCAGCTAACATGAAATTATCAATTCTGCATCGGAATCTAGTGCATTTTCTCTTGAGTTGGAATGCGAATTTGTCAGAGGAGCAAGAGTAGTATAGTTTGGATTCCTCCTCTAACCATACTTTTCACTGAGTCGAGGTTCATGTTCATTTTTGAATCATGATTCTAAACAATTACTTGTAATTAGAATTTCTCTATAAGATTTGGGTATTTTTCTTTTCCAATAATTCATACCCATTTCTTATGACAAAAGATTTCTTGCTTCCCAAGACAGGGCAATTGCTAGATTTCTACAAAATGAATGATGTCTTATCCTTAAGATCTGAAAGAGTTTTCTCTTTCCTTGATTAGATCTCAACTAACACGAGATTAAGATCATTCCTCCAGACCAAGGAGATATCTCTAATTGATTAAATTGCTATATCACTCAACCCTTTCTCAAACCATGAGCAAATTGAGGATTTATCTAAGTAACCTTTGAATATTAGTTCTTCAATATTAGTCTAGCATACCCCAGTAGCTGGTCTATGCTCTCGGGAATCTTCATCACATGTCCACTTGTAGTGAGGGCCTCTTGGAAATCAGAGCCAGACAATAGTCCTTTCATGGGTATAAGCTACTAAAATTGGGTACAATTAAATTCAAGAACAACACCATTCAAGTAAATTCAAACCTCATATCTTAGGAAATTTTCATCTCATTGTGCAGAAAAGACCATCACTAACATCAGATCTTTCCTAGCGGAAGTTGTTTTCTCGAAAAATGGATTACGAGTATACCTTTAAAATCTTGTCGGGAAAAATTCCATTATTCTTTGCAATCAGCGAAGAGACGGGTGCCAGCTTTGTATGGAGTTCATTGAATTCAAACAATAATCGTAAATGAATTTAAGCATTTAATTTCAACTTCAAAACTTTTGAACAATTTTACTATTTCAGATCCAGTAAACAAATTAAGCAGTTCTACTCTAAATCATCTAATCTACGAAGAAAAAAAGAAAAGAAAAGAAAAGAAAAATATAATATAAAAGAGCCCTTAGCTCCCCAGTACTCGGTCTGCTCGATGTCGACCGACAACTCAAGTCATACTATTTCCTCTTATTTATAGTGAGCTCTAGTGTTTGGGCCCTAAAATTGAGGCTACGCGGTGAATCCCTAAATTTCAGCCCGTGTCACTTCTCTCGTCATACCTAGAAGTCGCGGTCGTGATATAGTTTTGTGTCTTTGTTGCAGGTATGCAAATAAGTTCCCCAAGGCGAATTTTGAAGATCTTGTGCTCCTTCTTGCTTTAGTTGCGACAACGTATTTTTGTTGCGACAATCTTCTTTCTTTAAGTTTTATAACTCTATCGTGACAGAGTTTCCTTTGTCGCTACGATATTTTGTGCATTTCAAATGAAGTACATGGGCGCAACATCGATAATCAGCGTAAACATAGTTTCGTAAATTCACTTCAGAACTTGATGTCGCACCTGTCGGCAAGTCACGACAACATCTCTCGCTCGTGTTATGTTGCAACAATGTCTTGTTATCATCATTTTTGTCGCGCCTAGAAAGTCACGCGATGAGGTTTGCTGCCACCGGTGGTTAGACTTCTGTCGCAACTTCGCTCGATGTTGGCTGCGCTTCTTGGTGTTGTCAATATTTGCCGCCGCGATCACTTTAGTTTTGCGTCGTGATAAGGCTTTTTCGCATAGTTCAGCCTATTTTCATTCTTGCCGCGGATACGCTTTGTTATGTCACGATGAACTTTTCAGATTGTGTCAATTCTTCGTCGCGACCTAGAAAACTCCGGGCCGCGAATTTCGATTCTATGTTCAAATCTTTATTTCTGTTGCACATTAAGATCCATGTCACGACACAAACTTATCTTCTCAGCTTATAGTATGTTGCAACTTGGGTTCCTTTGTTGTGACCTGGCCAGTTGAACAAGTGAGCGTCATTTGTCGCTACATAAATTTTCTTGTTGCAATTGAACTTTTCTTTCGTTCTTTGTCTCAACCAAATTTTCTCCATGTTGCAAGAGTCGTTGTCGACATAGCTCATCTGCCAATTTTTGTAGATCTTGTGTTGCATACGTAAAATATTTCAGACACAAATTCTAGCCATTTGCTTAGACGCTTATCGTAACACACCGAACTCGGTCAAAGGATAAAGACCGGCCAGAATTGCTGTTTTTCTCTTCTTTCTCGCTGGAAATCTCATTTTTGAATTAACTCGTGAAACACAAAGTTTGTAAATATTCCATAATCGGCATTAAACAACTGAGAAAATACTAAAACAAGCTTAAAAATGGATTAAAAATAGATGAGTTTAAGACTCATTAGCCAAGCAAAAATAATGATTTTTATCCATTCATTACTTTAGTTAGTTTTTAGTTATGTTAGTGTTACATTTTTATTTTGTTTTTAGTGTTTATGTTAGTTTTTGTAAAACCCAGGTAAATTTGAGCTTTTCCAAAAAAATGGGGCAATCACGGTGAACTTCCCACTACGATACAAGTTGAAAACCTGGAAGTTTTCTAGATCTTAGATGACGAAACAAACCTCATCATTGGGTTCGTCACGCGAAATTTAGTTTCCTAGGCGAATTTCGTTGAATTTCGATATAGTCAAAATTTCACGTTTTTCAAGGCAACGGGTGTCAGGTGACACATGGCGAACCATGTGGGTGACACATGGCAAGCCATGTGTCACAATGCATTGCAAAGGCCTTTGCATGTAGGACACATGGCAAGCCATGTGTTACACATGGCATGCCATGTGTCAACATGCATGGCACATGGAGAAGGCTATAAATATGGTGTGGGAGCTTTTCATAGAAGCAGGGAGCAACAAGAAGGAAAAGGAAGGAAAAAAAAAAAGGAGAGGGAAAGAAAGGAAAGAAAGGAAAGAAAGAGAGGAAAAGAAAAGAGAGAGAGAAAGAAGGAGAAAATAAAAGCGGTGTTCCAACGGTCGGAACTCGTCAGACCAAGAATTAAAGTCCGTGTATTCGACGAGGGTTGTGCTCCAAGAGGTAGGGATTCTTCCTACCTCGGTTTCTTTCTATCATTTGAACTAATGTTTTGGTCTGCTTTTTGGACCATGTTGTGCCATGTTTTTGGCATGTTTTGTGGTATTAATTGGAATATGGCCCATTTTGCGATCTCAATTGAGACAGGGTTGTAGCCGGTCTAAAGGGTTGTTACCAAAACAAATTTGGGTTGAAAAATTGCATGTACGGGAGTTGCCAAAATGTTCCGGCAACCCTCGGGCACATTATTGCGTGGATTGGCGCAATAATGTGGTCCCTGTTGCACTCCAACTTCGGACGACCATGGTCTTTCTCACTAATCCGACGGCGCGCTCTAGACTCTATGAACAACTCGAGTCTAGAATCTAATGTATATGAAAGTTATTACATTTGTGCTCACATTATGGGTCGCCCCAAAATACCCTAGAATATTATGATAAAATTATTATATATTCATAAATATTTATCTTGGGTATTTCCGGGAATTGTTAAATGAATATTGAATAAATGATTATATGGCTAAAAGCCAAAGGCAAATATTATATGCTAAATGAAAATTGATTGAACCCGGAAATTTACCTAAATGAAAAATGGAAAATTGGATTTATTGAGTGGCCAAACAAGTCTTATTAAGATGCTAAGTGACTTAAGACAAAAATGAAAATGAGAATGGGTGCAGGCCAAACATGGCCTTACACTTAAAAGGGATTTAAAAGACCAAACTTGGTCTTAGGTGCTCATTTTGAGCCATCCCGTTTTTGGAGAAGAAGAGAGGAGAAAAAGGGAGAAAGAGCTAGGGTTTGCAAGAGATCAAGTTTTGGTTGGGGCTTTGCCCTACCCTGCTCCTAAGAGATCTAACAACTTGGAAGAGAAGATTTGAAGAGGCTAAGGTAAGAAAATCAAACCCTAACCTCATTTTTTTTGTGATTTTCGATTTGGGGAAAAAACCCTAACTTGGGAAAAAAAGGGTTTTCATTGATTCTAAACCATCTTTGGAGTTGTTTTGGGTGGATTCCATGGTGAATTTTTGATATGGGATGGATTGGAGAAGGTTTGTGGAAGAAAAATGGATGAAAGTGCAAAAATCCAACGTTTTTTGGGCAAAAACCCGTAAAAGGTATCGGTCCCAAAGAGTGGTATGGGTACCCATGATGCAGAGGGCAAGTGGTACCGATACCACTCAAACTCGGTACAGACCCACCGGCGCCGTGGACTCCGGTACCGTACCGGGCCAAAATGGTACCGGTACCATCAAGCTCCAAAGAGTATGTTCGTGGAATATTTTTGCACTGTTAAGTCCCGTATTCGTATACCGATTGTTGGGGACCCTAAGAAATGATTAATGGGGATTCAAATAAGGATAGAACTAAAGGAAAAGCGTACTGTACCTCGCCATTGGGCAGTACTTAGTGTCTTAACCTAAAACCACTAACAAAGATAAATTGTCATTCACTAAAAATATGATAATTGTTTATCCACTAAGAGTGGAGTGATTGTTATTGACTAGGGGTGGGTGATGATCGCCTAACCTAGGACCGAGATCGAAGAGAAGGAAACTAGATCTGACAATCTCGGTTTGTTCTCTTCCTCGACTTATTCTTATTTCAAGTATTTTGGTAAGCTTACTAAGTAATTCATGAAATGAGTACATGAATGAGTATATGAAATGAGTACGTGAATGAGTACATGAAATAAGCACATAGATTGAGCATATCATTGAAAAGATAATATGAAAGTGAATATGGAATTGAAATGTGATATTTGAAAACCGAATGAATGTGAATGTTAATCGAATTAAACTAACTGTCAATTCAAGACATCTTGAATTGAATGATATAACAATGAACCGCTCGACGACGCACTAATCGACATCCGTCATGGCGCACCTGAAATTGTCCAATGTCCCACTTAGCAGATGCACCACCGACATCCGCTATGATGGTGTATGGCATTGAAGAAATGGGGTCCTGACTGGCGGGATGCAACACCAGATCCGCCAGCATGGCATAAGACATTTGGCGATACCACATGTCGTGGTGCACCAAACGGCATCCGCTGCCATGACAGACCGGTCTGTTAAAAATGTGTAGGCACATTACCATCGATAATAAGGACGTGGATTCATCAAATGGAATCACGAAATGTGATTTTGAAGGAAGTCAAAGTAAAATAACCAACATTGACGAGTATAAATGGGATTTTTATGTATATGCTTAAATCTCATAAATTGAATTGTGAATTGAATTAATATTGCATTGAAAATGCATACAGATATGATAAATGATTTGTAAAATGAAAGCATGCGAAATGAATAGTATGAGCATATGTTGATATAATAGGCATGGCTTGATGTTAAAATGCATGTCAAGTTAAATTGAATATTGGAATAGAACTGTATAGAACCACTAAGCATGAAAATGCTTAGCGTATAGTTTTATCTATGCGCAGGTATCGAGTAAGTAAAAAGGTAGGCCAAGATCAAGAAGCGCAGAGTTATAGAGAGAGTACGACGTATAAGTATATACAATACCCCTGTCATTTGTGGCTATCATTTCTTGAACACGTGGTATTTTGTAAAACGTATGGGTTAAACTTCTCGAACCTCGATTTTTGTGAGCACATTCCGAAAAAGGCATGAATGCCTTCTTTGTAAATGATTTTGTTAACAAGTTTGGTGGGCCTACCGAATTGCATTGAATTTGTAAATGATTATTGGCTTGCCTAAAACTGAAACCGCTTTCGCAACGAAATGACATAATAAAATGTTTTGATAAGATAAATGAAAACGTCGGAGTAAATCGGGCTCCGATTCAGATCCGCCATTCAGGTCGGGCCGGGGATTTGGGTCGCAACATTTTTTTTGGAAAAGAAAATTTAATAAAAATAAAAAGAAATAAACCAGCATCTCGGTTTCGCTCGACCGCCAACCGGTCGATCCGCTCGGTCACACACATCATTGCTAAATTTTTGATCATAACATGTAGTGTATTAATTGAATGGCATGATATGCTTGTTTGATGAAATGTTAATATGTGTATTACTATATTGACATGTGATGAATTGTAGACATAGTCACTACATGGCATGTTGTAGGATATTTTGTGGACATGTTATGCCGTAATTTAGTCTGTGGGAGGATAAAGTGCTTCATTACTGACTAAGTAATGATTGCTCTTTTTGACTGATATATGCTTGTGTGATATATTGACATGAATGAGCTGAATGTGGGAAATTATATGCATATTTATAATTTCCAGATGGTTGAGGGATGTATGTTTGATAAAATTATCCATACGGGCATTCATCATATAATGCGACATGGTACAAATAGCAATTGCTATATTATCGTATATGCACGGGGACATCGCAATAAATGGGTGTGAGTGCATGGTTGGTAAATCGACACGACGTTTGGTGTTTGATTGAGTGGGCTTGGTTAAATGGGATAACATCTAACAGAGTCCCATGATTGATTGAAATGGTAAAGAAAATATGTGCCGAGTATCAACAAGTTTAAATAGATACCCCCCTCGGGTGAAAGACCTGCCAATTATGGTCAGACATAGTCCCCGCCGTGAAAAGTCGTAAAGTGTTTTCGTTCATGGAGCTCGGGGCGGCGGGAGAGACACCAAAAACTGGCTACCCACAAAAGGCGATGTTTTTTTAATATAAAATGACTGGTCATGGATGTATCATCTAAAAGCTGTTTATAAACAAATGAAAGTTGTTTTGAATGATCATTGGATGTCATCAAGAATGACTCGCTTCACACATGGGCTTAGCAAGAAAGTAGGAGTCTGCGGAGGATTAGTGCATGGTACATGATGAGTCACATCTCATTTCATGGCATGGCATGTAGGATTCCATTTAGAATTGACATATTCTTGTTGGAATGTGATTATGGAATGGTAGGTCGACATTACAGATGTGCAATTTCTAGGTGGGAGTAGCCTTAGAGGTATTCTCTCTAACGGGTACGACTCACCCTTTTATGGGAAAAATATTTCTGTGTGTAGAATGTGACACCCAAGTGGGACTAATTTTTATCCTAGGGCCGTAATTGTGAAGAAGGCCGATATCTTGATATTCATTTTGTAAATACACAGAACAAAAATAAGGTTAATATATGATTTAGTGCAAGAGTGTTGTAATAAACTCTAAGGACTATTGTGACATAGTCTTGGGTAATATTTTGTAAGTGGTTGAAAGGACCTAAGGGGCAACTTTAATTATAAATGAGTCTCAATGAATGAGGCACCATAGTTGTGGTATCAATGATATGTGATACCATAAATATTTCGCAGGTCGACGGTCAAGTCACTGGACCCCTGTGCTCTTGGGGCATCACGCTTGAAATTGCATTTTTTAGGACATCGGGGCCGATTCTTAGCAGGAGGAATTTCATCAAGACCCATCTCAACTCGAGCCTAATGCTCATAACTGATCATCTAAGGGAGTCCTCTGTTCTTAACATTTATATTTCATACATTGAGGACAATGCATGTTTTAATTTTGGGGGTATTGGGGGGATTTCCTTTTGTTTTTAAACTTTCTAACTTCAATTATCCGTATTTAGTGTTTTCACAGCCAGGTGTTTTGGTTACTTTTATATGTTTTCAGTTTTTAGGTTAATTTTTTTCATTTTAAGGTTGTTTTTTGTTTTTAGTTGAGCTTGTTTTGGGATTAATTATGATGCCTATGATGAATAATGATCATACCTTATTTCACATGAAGAAAATGAGAGATATTTGAATGTAAAGAATAATGGTTTGACCACATAGTCAGAGGATCGATTAGTGCCTAAATAAGGCTGCTGGTTCTATTCATTGCGGTGTGTTTTGAGCACTTTTTGTGTACTAATCAACTTAAATAACCCAATTGATACACTAAGGTCCCGGCTATACTATTGATCATATTTTGTGGATATTTTTTGTAGTTTTGCAAGCCAATTACACCATTATCTTCGAGTCAATTCAAATACGAAGAACCCGAGCTGAACTTGGAAGCCGGCATGTACAAACTAGAAGGCAATCGAGCTAAATACAAAGAGAGCCGAAAACAGCATAGATTTTACAAGAGCAAAAATTTTCGCACCCTGGGCAGCACTCTCGCAGGCCGCGGTAAACACCGCAGCCTGCTCCTCGCTTCGCTGTGTCGACCACTCGACCGCTGCGGTTTTCGCACCAAAATCGCCTCAATGTAATTTGGTTGTTTCATACTTTTTTGTAATTTCCTTGACTCTACGTAGTATATAAGCCTCAATCAAGCTCTATAAAAGCAGTCAATCCATCAATCAATAAAATTGGCACCAAAGCTTTCAGCTTTCTCGCCGGTGTGACTTTCTCTCATTTTTCTCTCCCTTTCTCGCATTTTCTCACCTACCAAACACCCCTTGAGGATGACAACCTGCTGATGTCACAACCCTCATCTTTGAAGAGGAGGGCCACTAGGTTGAAGTTTTAAGGTAAAACACTGTCCTCCTATTGCCAACGCAGGCATTTATTATCATTTATATTTCTTCATCTCACGTTAGGTTTGAACTGCGGATGTACCCCCGAGTGGCCAAAGACTGCAAGCCTGATACTTATTACAGATCCACCGATGCTCACTTAGCTGCCATTTATCATTCCCCGTAGTTAGATCCAAGGGGCCGCTTTAACTCGCTCGAAACATTAATGGTTAATAAATGTTGTATACTAGGTGAAAACTTTAGGGTCTCGCCTTGTTAAACATAGATCTGACAGGAAATGATTAGTCATCCTCCCCAACGCGAGGAAAAAGGACTCGAGACATTAAAGTCGCTCAACCCTAAGCCCAGCGGGTCTCAAAACTTCAAGGAAAGTTCTTTACACTTCATTTACGCTACGAAGCCAAGCTATCAACCTCACTGCTTACAAGAAACCTTAACCAAAGTGGAAACACCATTTTCGGGCCAATCGTGACTCATTTCACATGAAGAAACCCATCCCCGAGTTCGACTCCCTGGGGACACTATAATCAAGCAAAGAGCTTTGCTACGGCAAAGAGGGAATCCTAGATATAAATATTGTTGATTTCAAGACACCCATCGCGGCACTGAATCCAATGGCGCTGGCCGCTGTGATGGCGCCATGCGAGTGAGAATACTTGAACTTGTGATCCACATCACAAGTATTGGTGAATTCTCATTCCTTTTTGATTTTACCATTATTCCCCATTTATAGTTCACTGCAGGGGAATTGAATTTTTATACTGTGCATACCCAATTTTTCTTTGTTTTAAGTTTAACCAACTATAACCCTTTTTGGTAGCCTTGTTTTTGGTTTCCTTTGCTGTTTTCAGGTTGTGTTCCTGTGACTTTATGCAAACACTGGATGGGAACACCGGCAGTGCTAGAGAGAACCAATGCTCCACAAGAACAGGGGTGTAAAGTCGGGCTATTACGCACCGATGTGGAGCTCCAATTCGAGGAGCAACAAAGTTAGCAGGATACCAAGAAACCCCACGCCTACAAAGGTCAATAGAGGGACCATATACACCACCAAGGTGAGTGCACCCTCATGCATTGTACCTCCCGTTAAGATAGTTCCCAGCCTTATTTCCGTGCCCCTGCTCTAACCTTCCATGGTATGGAAAATGAGAATCCATACTCACACATCCGGAGTTTGAGTGAAGTTTGCACAACTTTTTTACTGAGTGTGGTGCAACCGACATGTAATTTGCTTGCCGAAGGCATTTCCCTTAACCTCAAAGACAAAGCTAAAATTCGCTTAATTTCTAAGTCCAAAGAACCATCCGGAATCGCGTGAACCCGCAGCAGTTTTGAAAAGTTCTTTAGTGCACACAGATCACCAGCTTGAAGAGGCAAATTTATACATTTGTAGCCCATGATAATGAGAAGTTCTACCAATGCTGGGAGAGATATATGGAAACCATCAGTGCATGCCCACACCATGGCTTTGATACATGGATGTTGGTCAACCACTTCTATGATGGAATGTCCTATACCATGAAGTAATTATTGGAGACCATGTGTGGAGGAGACTTCCTGAGTAAGAATCCAGATGAAGCCATGGACTTCTGATTCGTGCCACAGTAGGGTTCCGGATCAACAAAATTTATAACCTAAATTACTCCTACCGCCAGAACAGAACTACTACAAGATAATACTTGTGGATCAAACACAGGGGTGGGTTTTCTTCGTACCAAATGATTTATAGTAGGCTCAAAATGGTGAATTTCAATTTGGAATTTCAGGTTTGGTTAAAAACAGGGGAGTTGATGGTTTGCAAACTGAAAATAAGGTGAAATAAAATATAAAAAGAACTCCTTGAAGCATTGGGCCACTGAGTTTAAGGTTCTAGGCTAACCGAGAGGTCCTCTGGGTCTTTTCCTCTTGCGCTAGAGGATGACATACAGTCACTTCGAACCCGATCTCTCATTTTGGCGAATCTAAACCCTAATAATTTTCCTTTTGATAGAAAGCATTTATTTAGCATTTATGGTTCCTGCATGAAGGAAAATCTACTCACTCACTCCATCCTATAATGATTCAGAAGGGCAACTAATGAATCTCGATCTAATAATAAGCATCCACTCGAACCCTAAAAGATTACCAAGCATTGATCAATGAGTGATGCATCTACAAAGTGAAAATATAACCCTCTTTAATCCAATTTCCGCGTCGTAAATGGCAACTAATGGATATCAGTGATCTAAAGCAGAATACACTGGAACCCCTAAAAGCTTGCCAAGTATCGAATTTCAAAGAAATTATACCAAAAAAGCTTTAAACCTAGAGTTGCAAATTTGGGGAACCAAAATGTCAAACTCGTCGCTGCGAAACAGGGGAACCGCATACCTTAAAACCGTTGCTCAAGAGGCCTCCTCTTCAAGGAAAGAGGTCTAGCCAACCATCCTGAGTTGTCATCCCCGTGAGGAGTGTTTACAACCGGAAAGTGGGGAAAGAAAATGAAAGAAAATGGAGAAAAGGAAGCAGCGGGGAAACTGCCGCCCACGTCTATTGCCAAAAGTCAAGTGATTGCAAGTTTGTACAGACTGAGGCTTATATAGGTGCTCATGTATATGAACATCAAAAAACTGAAACTAAAAGTCATTACAAGGACAAAATGGGAAGAAACGAAAAATTGTAACAAAAACAACAAAAGCGTGAAATGCAGGAGAACAAGGGGCTGCAGGATGAACAAAGGCCGAGCCGGTGAACGTTGTCATAGAACCAATTTCACAATGCTCCATTTTCTTGCATTTTATGCTCTTCTTTCCTTCCGTCTCCTCGATCCGCAATGCTGAGCTTGACTAATTCTTCGTGTTGGATCGATCTAAACAATTGGCACTATTAGCGGTAAAACTGAAAATTTGCACAAAATGCGATCGCAGGATAATAGGGACCTTAATGTAAATGTTATTATAATGATTATACACAAAAGTTACCAAACCTATAATAAATAGTGGTTCAAATAGCACTTTTCGGGCACCAATCACACCCCCAATCTACATTTCTAGTCCCTAGCAAATGAAAGAAAGAAAGAAAGAAAGAGCATACAAACGATAACAAAATAATGTCTCACAAAATGGTAATTCAAAAAGGTTGGTGAATGAGTAATGCCTAACCCTAAGTAAGAATCATCAAAGCCTTGTCCAATAACCATCTTTGAGAATGAATGCCATACAAACAAAAATCAAAAGAAGCCTCCATCTTAGTGAATCAACCAGAAACTTCCACTAAAATTCAAGTGTTTGCTCTTGATCGCCCTCAACAATAAACTGCCAAACTGCACTCTCCCCCCAACCTAGCTACTGCCACAACCTAGCATGCTAACCAACCTAAATGGATGAAGTTAAGGCAATCATCACATTGAGAAGTGGCAAAGAGCTCAAACAGCCAGCACCCAAAGCAGTAGAACAAGGCTAGGAAGCTAAAGAGACTGAACCAGAGGAGGTGGTTGATGAGTCTAAAAACTCATTTGATTTTTAATCCATTTTTCTGAGTTTATTACAAGATAATTGTTGATTCATATACAGAAACCTGGGTAATTTGCTCAAATTTAATTTTGCATAAAAATAAAGATATGAAAATTCCAAAGAAAAACCGGAAGAATTCAACAGAACAAAGTGAGGTCGCAGAATTGAAAAATAAAGTCGCAACAAGGAGCTCTTTTGTTTAGTGATTTCTAGGTCACAACATCACCAAGACCAGTTAATGAGGTTGCGACCAAGAAAGCGTGGTTGAGATGAAAGAAACTATTCAAGGCAGAAGCTGAGGTCGCAATGCCAATCTGAGGTCGCGACGTTGATCAGTTAATGAAGCCACAGATGAGGTCTCTGCAAGAAAATTTGAAGTTGCAACCAGTTCTTAAATGAAGGACTCAAATTGAGGCCGCAACATCATCTCGAGGTCACAACATGGAACTGAATTGGGAGTCATAACAAAGAGAAATGAAGTCGCAACTTAATATTGAGGTCACGACAGGAAACCTGAAGCTGAGCCAAGCGAAGTCCCAGTTAGGGAAATCGAAGTTGAAACCATTTTGTTATTCAAGGACCCCAAGGGAAGTCACGACTAATCACTGAGGTCGCGACCTCAATACACACTGAGCATCAACATCGAGGTCGCAATCATGTTCAAAGCAACTGAGACAACCTGTAACCAGAAAGGAGCAATGTGAGGTTGCGGCATCATATTGAGGTCACGACTTGTTTAAAGGCAAGGGGCTATCCAAAGCAGTTGCGACCAATTATTGAGGTCGCGACATATATTCTGGACTTATCAAAGCAAAAGACCAAAAAGGAGGTCGCAACCTGAAAAAGAAAGTCACGACTTGAGGTAAGGCAGTAGAAACAGAAATGTGGTCACAACCTAAAACTGAAGTCGTGACTCAAAATTGCAACAGAAGGGAAGGACAACGAGGTTGCGACGTGAGACTAAGGCTGCGACATCAATTCTTGAGAACAACTGAGCCAAAGAGGTCGCGACCACAATTGAGGTCGCGACCACTAATCAACGAAGCTGCAAGAAACTTTGTCGCAACTGAAGAAACTTAGTCACAACTGAACTAGAACAAATAAAGGGAATCCAGGTCGCGACATCAACCCGAGGTCGCGACCTGAGACAGATATTTGGGCTTTTCTTTTGAGAATTCCACTTGGAGTTTTTTTGGGATTCAATCTAATTTCTTTGGATGCTTTAAATAGACAAGCAGTTAGAATAGTAGTGAAGCTCCGTCTCACTACCCAAAAAAAGGGGAATCGAAGAGGAACTTAAAGGTATAGTTTAGAGTAGAATTTTTCTTTTTCTTTATTTTTATTTTTATTTTTATTCTTTCAGAATTTTGGATCTCGAACTGCGAACTGCATAAACGATTGAGCTGAATTTTATTTACGTTATTTTCTTCTTAAAATTACTCATCGAAAATTTATGAAATCTAGACAAATTCTTGGAATTCATTTTCTCCGTTTACTGCGACATAAAGTGGATGCACGTGATTGGTGCTCCATTTCTTTAATTGTAATGCAGCATTGAACCAAATTACTGGATTTGATATACGCTAGTTACAACTTTTCGCAAAACTGGAGAAAGTTATTTCGCTGGGATTTACTTACTGGTGTCGCTTTTGAATCGATAAGTTCCCAATGGTAGTAATCAATACTAGTTTAAGGAGTGTATCTTGCTCGACAGATACCCCTCGCGCGGACACGAGATGGAGATTCTCGAGAGCCGAGAGCATTCCTCATTCCAGATGTTAAATTAACATTGATGAACCGTCGAGCTCAAAGTTCATTTTGATAAATCCCCCATTCGTCTCATAATTGAAGTCGAGGTATTTAACAATATAAATAATCGGGAGAGTTCACTCACTCAAAGGAAGCTCCCGACCCCAGGAAAGAATAGATCTAATCAAGGGAAGGGAAGAACCAATAGATATGGAGTGACGAGCTACCAATTAAGTGGGTAGAAATTTTTCAAAATTCCGAGAAGGAAAGCAAAAGATCTGCAACTATCAAGAAATGGGTGTGAAGTATTGAGAAAGAAAATGCTTAGATCTTGTAAGAGAATCGTAGGTAAATACAAGTAGCCAGGTTTGATCTTTATCTTCGAGAGAAGCAAGGGCTTCAACCAAAGGGGAATACGGAGAAATCCACTGCAACATTTAGGCAATCTTGGACAAATCCAGATCCATACATAAAATAGAGCATTGAATTTTCGTGTAGGAATTGACTGTTTCATTGTAATTCTTTGATAGTTTTCGTTTCTAACAGGGAATAGATTCGGTCCAGTATTTTGATCTTTATACTTTTGGTTGATTTCATGTTATTTCAGTTTATATTTTTAGTTCATAGTCTAGGATTTTTTTTATTTTTCTAGATAAAACTTTCTACCACGTCTTTAGTCCAAATAGCATAGAACTTCAGTAGTCGGGGGTAATTGATTCAAATTCTTGTCAATCTCTCAGGAATGATAATTCCGATTTCACATTCGTATTTTACTACTTGTATTACCGCAGCACTTGTAAAGTCACAGACTGCACCTAATTTTAAATTCTCGAACATCAAGAAAGATTCATTTAATCAAGTAAATTTATCCATAAAAGTGACATGGTCGCAAGAGAAGTGTAAGGCTCGTAATTGTGTGAATTTGAGGTTTATCTTATATGGAAAAGGCAAACAAGCAGATCAAGTAGATTGAAAGGAAAAATAGCACACCCCCACCTTTTCCTCAAGCACTAAAAGCAAAAGAAGGCCATTAATCAGCCGGGAATGTTAAAGTGGGCCGAGGCAAGGTCAACATCCCCGCTGACGCGGATCAAACAAGTCCCCACCTACGTAAAATTTTTGAAGGACTTGTGTACAGTGAAAATAGGGCTAAATGTTGACAAGAAGGCCTTCCTGACTGAACAAGTCAATGCCATCATCCAATGCAAGACTCCAGTGAAGTATAAAGATCTCGGGTCAGTCTAACCATTCCCGGGTTAATATCGAGGCACTTCAGGTGGGAAAAGGCAATCGCTTAGACTGGTACAAGTGAATCTCCTCCTATTCGATGTACAAGGCCAGTCAGGAGAACTAAAGCCCACCTCCATCAATAATCGTCTCGCAGATGGGATCAATCAAGATACCAAAGGGGACAGTGGAAGATGTCCTAATACAAGGGACCACCCCATTATCCAAGATTTTTGTTGTACTGAAGCACAGAATCACAGGCACATGGGCCAATTATGTACCTATCGTCTTGGGGAGACCATTCTTGGCCACTTCCAATATGATTATCAACTACCGAAATGGTGTTATGCAACTCACCTTCGGAAACATGACCCTAGAATTCAACATCTTCCACTTGAGTAAAAAGCACATGCTGACAGTGGAAGATGGCCTAGAAGAAGTTTGCATCATTGACACAATCCTGGAGGAACAGGCTGACCAGCAGGGGATGCAGGATGTGCTAACTCGGGCAATTACCGAGTATTCGTAAGGCGCCAGGAGCCTGCAACATGAAACTTGTGCAGAGGCACTGGAGAAAAAAAGAAGAAATTTTGCCTCTGATGATTGAGGAAGGAACAAGTGAGCCCCAGAAATTGGAGCTTAAACCTTTGCCTGTGGATTTCAAATATGCCTATTTTGAAGAGCAGGAGCAGTGTCTAGTTGTCATTTCATCCTCGCCAAGACTTCACAGAAGGTAACCCGCCGTGACATCCTCGGGTGGAGAACAAGCAAGCTCCCATGGAAGATTACTCGATCTTAAGGGTATTAAATTTTAGCTTGCACCCATCACATCCACCTGTAGGAGGAGGCAAAGTCAAGAGAAGGCAAATACAGAAGACTGAACTCATTGCTGGCGCAAGAAGTGAGCCAGTAAGCGTAAGTCCTAAAGCTACCGCTAGGCCGGTATCATCTACCCATATCGATAGCACCGGGTTGAGTCCAACCTAGGTGGTGCCTAAGAAATCTAGGTAACCGCAGGCATAAATCTAAAAGGAGGTGGGAGATGCCCACCCGTCTTACCACATGGGTCGGGAGTGGTATGTATTGATTATAGAAGCTAAATGAAGTGACAAGGGAAGGATCACTCCTCACTCCTGCGGATTAGCTTCTTGAGAGTATTTCTGGTCACCCCTTCTACTGTTTCCTGGATGGCTATTCAGGATACTTTCAAAATGAAATTACTGCAAAAGACCAGGAAAAGACCACCTTCACATGCCCATTTGTTACATATGCATACGTAGGAATGCCCTTTGGTCAGGTAATGCCCCCGCCACATTTCCAACGATGTATGCTCGCATTTTCAAGTGATTTGGTAGAGCGTGACATGGAGGTTTACATAGATGACACAGCGCCTATGGAGGAGCTTTGAAGAATGCCTAATCAACATGGAAACTGTCCTGCATAGGCGTATAGAGAAAAACTTGGTACTGAACTGGGAAAAATGCCATTTTGTCAACAAAAGAATTGTACTGGGCATATTGTTTCTAAAAGGGATCATGATAAGGCAAAATTACTCAATTTCCAAACCCTCCCTCACAAATGTCAAGATCAGAAGGGCAATTTCGGGGCATGCATGGTTCTACAGATGTTCATCATGGCTTCAAAATTGCCGTTTCTCTATAAACCGGAAAGATGCCAAATTTATTTGGGATGCAGACTGCCAAAAGAGCTTTGAAGGGCTTAAAGCCTATTTGACCACTGCACCAATAGTGAGAGCCCCCAACTGGCAGTTACCCTTCGAGGTGATGTGTGATGCAAGAGATCTAGGCATTGGAGCAATTCTCGGACAAAGGGAAGGAGGAAAGCCTTATGTGGTCTAGTATGCGAGTAAGACACTGAATGAGGCACAGAGGAATTACACAACCACAAAAGGAGTCATATAAAGTGGTCATGCCTAGGACAAATTTCGAGCTTATTCGGGTTGGTCGACATAATAATATTCAATACGGATCATTCAAATTAAAATACCCTCGTCACAAAACAAAATGCTAAGGCTAGGGCTTATCGATGGGTTCTCCGCTGCAGTTCAACCTCAGAATCGTGGACAAAAAGGGTGTGGAGAATGTTGTTGTCGATCACCTATCGAGATTAACAATCACACACAATACTCACAACCCTTCGATCAATGATGAGTTCCTTGAGGAGTCATTGCTCCTAGTTGAGAAGGCACCCTGGTATGCTCACATTCTGCAGTGCCCAATACGGGGAGCTGTGGTGGAAAGCCTGAGATAAGTCCTCTTCACCAAAATTCACTGTGTGTGGGAAGAACCCTTCTGTCACAAATACTATGCTAATCGGATGTCGAGGAGGTGTGTGCACAAGCGAGCAACGGGAATACTCAGCCTGCCATGAGAATGCATGTGGAGGCCATTTTTCTTCCCAGAAAACTGCAAGGAAGGTGTTGTAGTCTGGATTCCATTGGCCCTCTCTTTTCAAGGATGCCCATACCATGTGCAGGGAATGTGACAAATGCCAAAGGTTGGGGAAGATTTCTCACCGTCACATGATGCCTTTAAACCCGATTTTGGTAGTTGACCTATTTGACGTATGGGGGATCGATTTCATGGGACCATTCCCTTCCTCCCTTGGATACCTCTACATTTTGGTGGGAGTTGACTATGTGTCCAAGTGGGTTCGCGGTTCCTTGGGACGACGGAACCCTGAGTGTTCTTGAAATTCTTGAAAGAATATATTCTCAGATTTGGGGTCCCAGAGAAGCCATAATTAGTGATAGAGGTTAGCAAACCTTTTTGAGAGCCTGCTCACTAAAATATGGTGTCAAGCATAAAGTAGCCACCCGTACCACCCTGGACAGGTGGCGGGGTTAGATATGTAGAGAGATCAAGGCAATGCGATGAAAGTGGTGAACTCTATGAAAGGATTGGTCCCTAATTTTGTTGGACTCTTTGTGGGCACTCTGAGACGGCTACAAGACCGATACGGGCATGTCTCCTTATCGCCTAGTTTATGGCAAAGCATGTCACTGCACATTGGAGATTGAGTATAAGGCATGGTAGGCGGTGAAAGAAATTGGACTACGGATATGGGTGGTGGTCTCGGCAAGGCTCCTCGATATCAACGAGCTAAACGAGAAGGAATGATGCCTACTTCAGCTCAAAAATTGCAAAGATAGTGAAGGGTGGCATGATCCAGCTAATAGCTGTAAACATTTCCAAACAAAGGAAATAAAGTGTTGCTGCGACTCCGAGCTCCAGCTCTTTCTGGCTGACTTAAATCAAGATGGGCAGCCCGTTCACCATCAGGAGGTCTATCTCGATAGTTAGTGGACTGTTCAATCCCAAGACTATAGAGGGTATTCAAAGTTGTGGGCAAGAGCTAAAAGCCATGCGGTGGCACTTTCAGTGAAATGGAGAGTCCCTCATGACCACTCCATGGTGCTAGCTACTGTCTTACGGAGGTAAGCCCCACGCGATTATCTCGAGAAGCCACCCAAAATTCCCCCATTCTTTGTCTTGTTTTTAGAGATTTTCTTGGTTCCCTTGCTTTTTGCTTGTTTTTCTTTTGAAAATTGTCTCATTTACAAGTTTGTCTTCTCACAAATTTTGGTTTTCTGTTTTGCAGGTGTTGTAGTGGGCTGGGGGTGTTTTTTTTCTGCCTAGAAATTTTCCAGGTTGCGAAAATTGGAATTTCGAAGGCTGCGAAATTTTGCAGGTTGCACTGTTCATCTCTTTGCCCCTTTCATCTTACATGCTGGCACCGCCCTTCATTCACCACCCCCATTATTTTCCTTTTTTTTTTTTTTTTTTTTTTCGAACCAGCCAATGTGGGCGCAAGACCAGTGAGTGGCCAAGACCTTTCATTTGCCCCCCTCCCTATATAAAACCCCCCTTTTTTCTCTCATTTTCATTTCACATCCCCGTTTCCATTTTCTGAAGCCCCCCTCTCCATTTCTTCTCCTTCTCTGGCTCTAGCATGGTGAAGACCCATGGAGGGCAGCTTCCGACGGAGTGCGCCGTTCCTCCCGCTTCCCACAGCCGGCGGCTCCAACCTGGGCGCTCCCCGTCGCCACGCCTCAGCCTCTCGGCTCTGCCGCGCCACCGCTGCTCCAACAACTATGGCTGCCGCCGCCTCCGTGATTGCCCCTGCTGCCATTTCGGTTGTCTGTATGGGTTCCTCCTTCTTTGCTCCCGCCTCCTGCCACCCCCACGATCTCTTCTTTGACGAGGAGGTACCACACTAGTGTTGGCCCCACTCCGCCCTCTCCATTGCATGATTCGTGCCAGATAGGTGTTATGAATCAACAAAATTTATACCTAAATTCCTCTGGCGCTGTAGTAAAACTCTTTGCGGTACTTATAGTGGCTAGGGATCGAACAACTGGGATGGGTTTTTCGTCTTCTGAATGGTTGTATAATGATTCAAATGGTGAGGCTTTTGTTTGGATTTCGATTTGTACAAAAGCAGGTGGATGTTGTCACTATGCTAGCGAAGGTAACTTCCCGAATTAAAATGCAAAGACCTTGAAGTTTGGGCCGCTCAGTTTGGTATGATATGGTTGCGAAAGGTGTCCTCGAGGTTATTTCTCGCATTAGGGTAAATGACCTATGAGTCAATTTCCAAAACCGGATCTTTGTTTAACTTTAAAGAAACCAACCCATAGTACCATTTCCTCTTTGAAACATAGCATTCTTGAGCATTTAATGTTGTAGTTGAAATCTCGCATTTAACCTACCCCCAGATGGCTCATAAGGACAACTAATGGATATCAGTGTATCCTAACTTGATAAGAATACATTGAACCTAAAAGCTTGCCAAGTATTGACCGAGGAAGAGAGTACATCAAATGGCTTTTCAAAACCTAGTTTTGAAAGTTTGAAACATAATGCCAGTACTGCTTTGTGAAAAATAGGGGATCACACGAAACCTCATCTGACCAACCTAGCAACCCTCCTCTTCCAAGGTTTTAGAGGCTTTAGCCAAACATCCTTTGAGTTGTCATCCTCAAAGGGTGTGTTTGAAAGTTACGCCTAGAAAGTGAAGAGGAGAGAAGAGAGCAAATGAGGGCAAAAAACAGGGGCCCGTAATGGAAATGCCTTCAATGAAAAGTTAGGTTACAAATTGTTCATAAAATGACTTATATAGCCTTACAAAAAGGTGAAAATACCAATCTATCCTAAATAGTATAATTATAGTGAGGGTAGAGATGGAAAAAAAACCAAAACGAAGGTCGTTTGTACCCAAAAGCGAGAGCGAACGCATTTCTCTACAGAGTGAAAATTTGGCTATGTGGCCAGAACCCAAGCTAACATACTTGAGTACCGCTATGTAACGAAATTTCGCTATCATAGCTAAAATTTGCTATGTAGCGAAATTTCAATACATAGCGAAAATTTCGTTATTCTTGCGAAATTTCGCTATTATTGCGAAAATTTCGCTATTCTAAACGAGAGGCCCAAGCTATAATGGCCAATTGTCCCGAGATTCCTGCACTCTGCATTTTTGCATGTGTAGTTTCTTCGTACGGCTTGATGTAATCAAAGATAGAACATTCAAACTCGATGTAATTGACTCAACCCCATTTATGCCTAATAATTCATGATAGAATAGGTTATAGAGCACAGCCAAAACTACCACAACTTGACCCAGAAATACAATCATTAGTGCGAGGGACCTACAGCGTGTCAATCGGCAACTAATATGATTAGTACCACAAAAGTACTTGAACCTATCTTAAATAGGGTTCAAAGAAATAGCACTTTTTAGATGCTAATCCTAACCGACACATTGCTAGTCGTACAATGCAGGAGTAATCAACAAGGAGAGAACAAAAACATGTGAGGTCAAAAAGATTTATACAAGTAATGCATAACCTGCGATGAGAATAACGAAAACCTGAACTAATAACCATCTCGAAAGAATGAAAACTATACATGGCGATAACGGCTCCTCTCGAGGCATGAACCAGGCCCTTCTACAAAAGCTACGGGTTTGTTTGATCAGGTCTCAATCATAAACTACGAAACTGTACGCTCTCCCCCCCCAGCCAAGCTAATGCCATAACCTTGTATGTTAACAACCTAAATAGATGTTAGGGACACGCGCCCCTTATTCTGAGAATTCTTTTTGTATTGTAGGGTGCGTGCGAGGTTCGAGCTTCACCAAAGTCGGAGTGTAGCGAGATTAGCAGATGAGCTCGACCATTGAAGGTTTAGGGCATGACCATGAGGATCTTTCGACCACAAACTCCATAGGTTTCACCCCGGACTCCGAATGATTTCGAGCCTCCAGCACCTACAACTCGCTAAACTCCACCCATCCGCGTGTAGTGAACACTAAGTCGCGACTCGATGGTGAAGGTTTAGGGCACCGGGCTTTAAAGGCTTTCGCCATATACCCCTCGGACCGTGCTCGGTTTTCAAGGCAAAGCAATGCGATTCTATTCCTTTCTTTTGTTTTTGCTTTTTCTTTTTCTCTTATTTTATTTTTGGAAGACACATTGGCCTTCTATGCATGGGGGTCCACAACCTATTCAAGGGAGTAAACGACACAAGGTAAGGGTTGCATCGTAAGAGGGGATTTTGTGTTGATTCTTAGTCTATCATTTAGACCTAACGTGCTCAGTGTGTGGTTAGATAAAGGTGGAAGAGACAGGTTAAATACAGCAAGAAGTTGACTAGTCATCCACTTAACTCGGCATAGGACCCTTCTAACGTCGACACCATTAGGAAAGGCTTAAGTTCAACACATTGCAAGGCTAGACATTATGCATATACAAAAGTTAATTAAAAAAAAAAAAATTGTGGGTGCAAAAATAGTAAATGCAAATACTGCTATAAAGCTTTTAATATAACCAAAAGGGCTAGTATAAGCTTATCATAGCTGAACACTATATATAGCTAAAAAAATAAACCACTGCCTACTAATGGCTAATCCATACTAACAAATAGTCCCAAAAAAAACTAGTAGGCAGTTGATAAAACTAAAATAATACAAGTATAAACAAAACAAAACATAAGTACTATAAATGCCACTTCCGACGCTAACTCTCCCCCCCAACCAAAGCATCACTGTGTCCTCACGGGTTAGGGATAGGAAAGCTAGAGAAGGAAGTGCGACCACCTCACTCTGGTGGTGGTGTAGATGTAGTGGATCACGAGGAAATGCTGGCGGCTCTGTGAGCACATCAAACGAGGCTGTACGGTGAGTTGAATTTGGTCGTGAAGGTAGTGGGAACATATGGGCTGTCGTGCTTGTAGCGGTGGGAGACCCAGGTGGCTCTGTATCTGTAGAAGAATAGCCCGATTCTGCACGAGAGTGACCTCGGCGCGAGCCATCCGCTCAGCCAATGCTGTATGAGAAGCCACTAAAGATCACGGTAGTGGCACGAGGCAGCGAACAGCATCTATAACGACCCGAGAAATCCACAGACGACGAGGGGATATGCTATGGTGGGCTGGGCTGTGACGAGGAGAGGGACGGGCTGTAGTCTCGGGGAGGAGGCGGCTGGGGCGTGGGAGGTGGGCCCGGAGGGATGAATCAGGAGCGGGTCCTCTACCTCCACCAGCCCCGGGACGAGTTGCTCACCTGGGCGGGGTCCTCCGCATAATCATCGACCTCATCTCTTGCAGTGTAACCAGTGAGAGTGGCATAGATATAGAGTCATTTCTCGAGGATAAAATGGGGGCAGCTACGCCTACGCTCAATATGGCTCCTCAGGGCAAGATGCTCTAAGACGTGGCATAAGCGACCTCGGCATCAATAGTGGAATATCCTGCACAGGAGCCGGTCGCTACGGTGGGGACCTTCTCGAGAAGTGAAGAAATGCGGTCATAACTAGCTCTGCCGGATTGAACCAGAACCCCTCGGATATCCGGTATAAAGACTCTAAAATAGCTCCTCTACGCTATAAATAATGCTGAAGTGGGAACAGATTGGACGAAGTGTGGTGGTGAGGGCATGCAGCGGAGGAAGCGGGTGAAAAAGTATAGATCGATGCGGTATCTCTCGAGAGAGAGAGGGCGAACCATCTCTCGGCGGACATTTGAGGCCACCGCCGATGTCGATGGGTTGCGGAGACTGCGGTAGGCCTCGCGGAGTGGTGATATCTGCGGCTCCGCGAGATCTCGGAATGACCATCTATCTTGAGCAGAAGGCTGCGTACGATCGGACACTCCCCGGGATGTCATGGTATGATAAAACTCAGAACCGCACGGGGATGAAAAGCGCACCGAGGAGACATAAACGGCAGCAGTGAATACCTCTGGACCAACCACATCGAATCTCTGGCAGCGAATTACCTTTGCGATCTTCGGTATATCATAGTGGGACTCTCCGTGAAAGTCCTTGGCACGACAATTCACGTTCCCGGGTATCAGATCACAGCTAAACATCGGACGCCTAATCCTTGAAGCTGGGGATAACTGAGGCGATGAACTTTGAGCAGCTAGAGGAGGCGAAGGCTCGGGCCTAAAACGCGAAGACTCCCCCGGGCCAGATGTCCAGGCCCGTTTGGAAGGCGGGGCCCTCCGGGGTGATCGTGGATGCACAGGAGAGGGGGGGCGAGGTCCCATCCGGGTGTGGTATCGCTGGATGGAAACCCGACGCCACGAGACTCCTGGAATAGCGGCCCGAGGCTGGACTACGCATCATCATTGCATCGGGGAGTTAATACGGGGAGGTGCCTCGGCACCTTGAAATTTGGGGAGAGGTCTCACGATAGCCGGAAGTGCTGCGCCATGTCGGCCCGGAAGGAGATGCGGGGTGTGAACCCTGGGCTTGGATCGATGCCCTCCACGGGTGCGAACCATGGCGGGAAGCTAAAGCATGCGATGACAGCGGCTCAGGTGCGCGGCTCGGGACTGCAGGTGACGGCAGGGGAGACTCCGGCGTCGGCGTGGGAGGAGGAGAGCTGCAGCGTACGGCTGGGGAGAGGCGGAGGCTCGGGGATGGCTGTCGGGTGTGCGGCTCAGGCAAAGTGCAGGGGCAGCTCAGGGCTGAAATGCGAGAGGTACCTTGGGGCTGGCGGGAGGCTCGAGGGCGTGGTGGGGAAGGTCCCGAGGTGTGTGAATGAGAATGAGGGGGGCTTTTAGTGGTGGCAGGCCAGTGAAGATCCCCAGGTAGTCGAAGAGTACCGGGGCAAAATTTACTATTATACTTCGAAATTTTATGCCCTACACCCATTTATCTACAAATAAAAAAATAAAAAATTAAAGCGAACATTTCAAAGAAGGTTTTAATTAAAAACTAAAATAAATAAAAATACTAAAATAAAATAAATTAAAAATTGACCAAGAAATCAAAGCAAAATTTTAGCTGCGATTTGGTCTCGGTGGAGACAAACCAACTCGATGGCTGGAATGTCGGTCGAGGGAGGATCAGGAGGAAATCTCTCGTCTTAGAATGGTGAACAACATATGGCTTGACTTGTTGCCCGTTAACCTTGAATATTTTCTTGTCTTTCGGGTTGAGAAGGTCAACCGAACCATTCAAGTATGCTTGGTGGATGATAAATGGGCGAATCCGTAGCGATTTGAGCTTGCACGGAAATAGATGGGTTGGAATCCTCTGAGGACTTGATCCCCTTGATTGAAGGTTTTCCGGGTTATGAGTTGATCTTGCCACTTCTTCTGCCTATCCTTTGAAATTTTGGAATTGAAGTAGGCGTCGTTTCTCAGCTCTTCTAACACATCAATCTCAAGCATTCTTTTCAGACCAGCTCGGTTCATGTACATGTTCAAATTTCGTATTGCCTACCACACCTTGTATTCGATTTCTACTGGTAAATGGCAAGCCTTGCCATAAACTAAGCGATACGGGGACATGCCGAGGATGGTCTTGTATGCCGTTGTATGCCATGATGAGTCTTGAACAGCGAACCCGATCCTTCTATTAGAATTAACAACTTTTCATTAGGATGATTCTTTATTTCTGCGTTGTGACTCCACTTGACCATGTTTTGAGGATGATGGGTTGGCTACCTTGTGTAGCACCATATATTTGGATAAGAGGTTCTTAAATGGTTTTGTTACAAGTGAGAACCTCCATCGATTATTGCTTTAGGAACCCACGAGATCTAGAAAATGTTCTCCTTCGAATTTAAGCCTTTGCTTTGTGATCAGCTGCCGCATGTACTACTTGACCCACTTGGACACGTAGTCCACCACGAGGAAATTTGTAAGCATAGCCCAGAGGAAGTAGGAAATGGTCCCATGAAGTCGTGCCCGCATCAAACAATTGACTACTAATTAGGGTTTAAGGGCATCATGTGACTGACGGGAAATCTCGATCTTTGGCACTTATCACCTTGCTTGCACATAGTGTAGGCATCTTTAAACAATGATAGCGATAAAAACCCGAATCACGACACTTTCATGAAACACTTGCATGAAGAGAAATGCCACCCACACACTGCTTGTCATGGCAATGGTGAGAATTCCTTCCTGTTCTTCTTTCAGCACACATTTCCTTATTATCTAGATCAGCGCAATACTTGAACAAATGCGACTCTTCCCAATAGTGAATGAACCCTTGCATGGAAGAACCTCTTGTCTTATCTTTGTCCACTCCTTTAGTAACTCCTGTACTAAAAAGATTGGCAATGTGGGCATACCATGGTGCTATACTCCTTTGTCGAGTAGAGATTCCTCGGGAAATTCATCAAATGGGAGGGTTGTGGGTATTGTGTGCTATAGTTAATGCGGAAGATGATCAACAACAACGATTCTCCACACCCTTCTTATCTTTAAATACGGATGTTGAACTCTGCAGCAATAGAACCCATTTGGTAAAATTTGAGCCTTGGAATTACATTTAATGATGAATATTTTAGTGCTGAATGATCTGTGAAGATTATAATATCTGACCCAATCAAATAAGATCGAAACTTATCTAAAGCATAGACCACCGCTAGCAATTCTTTCTCCGTTGTAGTGTAGTTTCTCTGAGCTTCATTTAACGTTTTGCTCGCATAATACACCACATACGTCTTTCCCTCTATTCTCTGTCAAAGACGCTCACGAGTAGGTGGCTGGCATGCACATTACCTCGAAAAGGCAAGTTCGATCCCGAGGGCTCTCACAATGGAGTGCCGTAGTCAAATATGCCTTAAGCTCCTCAAGCTTCTCTCCACGGCGTGCATCCCATTCAAACTTTGCGTCTTTTTCAAGGGCTTGTAGAGCGCTTAGCAATTTTAGAAGTCTCGAATCAACTGCGATAAACTGCATGTCCCAGGAATTGCCTTATTTGTCTTCACATTAGTAGGAGATGGCAATTTCAAGATCAATTCTACCTTGGCCTTATCCACTTCAATTCCCCTCTCATAAATTATGTGCCCCAACACTATGCCCTGATTTACTATAAAATGACATTTGTCCCAGTTTAGTACTAGGTTCTTTTCAATACATACATGGAGGAATGAGTTTCCAAATGGGCCAAGAGGCATTCATCAAACTTTCCTTATAAGCATTATGTCATCCATATAAACCTCTCATAATCGCTCCACCATATCACTAAAAATGCTGAGCATACAACGAAAAGTGGCGGGGCATTGCATAGATCGAAGGAGCATCCTCCTATAGGCATATGTACCAAAAGGACAAGTGAAGTGAATTAACATCTGATCATCTGCGCGATCTCGATCTAGAAATAGCGGAATACCATCTAAGCGGTAGAAGGGATGACCCGATACTCTATCTAGGGCGGGTCCATGAAGGGTAAGGGAGAGAGTGAATATTTAGGTCACCTAATTCAATATACGTAGTCAATACATACCCTCGACCTATATCAGTAAGTGAAATTGGGCATTTCCTCCTTTTCATTTAGACACCGTAGTGACCCCTAATTTCTTAGGTACTACTTGGGTTGGACTTACCCATGAGCTATCGGATATAGGGTATATGATGCCGGCTTGTAGCAATTTCAACACTTCCACTCGTACCACCTCTTGCATGTCACGGATTAGATCTCTCTACGTAATTTGTCGAACCACTTCGATTCATCTTCTAAGTAGATATGATGGGTGCATAAGGTCGGTGATGCCTTTCAAATCGGAAGTCTTCCATCCGATTGCTTTCTTGTTCTGTGGAGGATTTGGAAACAAAGCGACCTCCACGTGGATTGCTCGATAGTGAAGAAATCACTATTGGACAATGCTTTCCTCCCAATGCATATTTCAATTGTGAGTAGGGGCTTAGATCTAACCCGAGGACCACATTTCCTCAGCGCCCGATCGTAAATTAACACTTCCAGCCTTTCTTCTCCATGGTCCATCACGGTAGGCTCTTTAAAGCTCCTATTAGTGCCATTCACGTCGACCAACTCCGCAGCAATACATCTTGCACAAGCAGCTCATTTACTTGTTTTTCAAGGATGGCCTTTATCGCGCAAACCTCTTCACTGTCATCCTCCTGTTGGTGCATGTGCTTTTTGCTCAGATGGAAGATATTGAGCTCTAATGTCATATTTCAAATATCGGTGCATCCTTCCCGTTCCGAAGGATTATGATCGCATTGGAAGTGGCCCGAAAATGGCGCTGGGATGAATTGGCACATGGTTAGCCTACGTGACCGGTTCGGTATCAAGCACTACAAAATCCAGGTAGTAGAATTTGTCCACGAATCAAGCCATCCCTCAAGCGTCCCTTTGGTATTTTGATGGACCTATCGACTAGAGACAAAGTGATAGTGGTTGGCTTAAGTTCACTGGCCCATTTGCTTGAACATGGAAAAAGGCAGTAGATTAACACTTGCCCCCAAATCTAGCAATGCCTTTTCCACACAAGTGCTGCCTATGTTAACTGAGATTGTAGGACACCCTGGATCTTTATACTTCACTAGTGTCTTGCACTCAATGATGGCACTCACTTGCTCAGTCAAAAAGGCCTTTTTATTCACATTAAAGCCTCTTTGTCGTAGGTCCTTAAAACTTTGCATACGTAGGGACTTGCTTGATCATATCGAAAGAGGATGTTAACCTTCACTTGTCTATTAGTACCTCTAAAATTTTAGTTTGGTTAACTAGATTTTCTTTTTTTCGAAATCTTTGTGGGAAAGGAGGGTACAGCATGTGTTACCTGCTCCCACGCTAGTTGTTCTTCCTGCGGTGGTTGACGGCGCAGGAGCTTTCTTCCTTTGAGGTTGGGACTCCTGGTTTTAGTTCTGTACCACTTCTCAAAGTTACTACTGCCTTGACTTCATCGATTCTTGTATTGGAATCACTGGCAGAGCCTATCTCATGCATTCCCCTCGGGTTTTGCTGTGTCTAGGAAGGGAATTTCCCTTTTTCAGGACCCTGCTGTTGGTTAGACAACCTGGAAATGGAACTTTGCAAGTTGTCATATTTGTTGGAGATCTCAGAATGCATATTGTCTATTTTCTTGTTGAGTGAGCTCTCCACTGTCTCAATTTTCTAATTAGTTTGAACATTCAACACCTTTTGTTCCTCCACCAGAAGATTACCTACTACTTTGCTTAAATTCGAATTACTGCTCAGCGGGAGAAAGAAGGTGGAAGTCTCTTTCTTTGTTGTCTTGAGGGTGGAGCCTAAAGCTAACTGTTGTGCTCCTTGGGGAGCATATGCAGGAGGTTTTGGCTTCAATGATACGTTCGGATGATGCCTCCAATTGGGGTTATAAGTGTTGCCATAAGGAGCATTTGTAGGTGGCTTATTTTGACCTAAGACATGGGCATGCTCTTGCATTAAGTCCCTCACTGAAGGAACTATTAAACAGTGCTCCCGGGATGGCTTCTTGGTAGCAATTAAAGCAGGCTAGGTGAGATCACCGAATGATTGATCCTTTGCTTGCACTTCATGCTGATTTCTTATTTCAAAACCTCTGACCTTGAATTGAAGTGAGTCGATTTTGCTTTCATGTAGTGTCTTGAGTGCATAAATGCCTCCCATTTGGTGGAGTTGAAGGGCCTCATTTTGACCTCTCTTGGATTAGGTTCATCCCTTGCCTTGGAGGTTTCGTACATAGTTTAAAGTCCATGGCTTCATCACGGAGTCCCAGCATAGAAGTCCCTCCACACATGGTTTCCAGTAGTTGCTTCATGGACGAAGACATACCATCATAGAAGTGATTCACAAGCATCCATGTATCGAAACCATGGTGTGGACATGCATTGATGGTCTCCATGAACCTGTCCCAACAATGATAAAACTTCTCATTATCGTGAAGTAGAGGTAAGGTGTAGATTTGCCTCTTCCAAATTGTTGGTCTTAGGTATCTTTGAAAAATTTCTTCAAAATTCAGCTTGAAGTTCGGCCTAATTTCTAATTGTTCCGGCCTACGGTGAATTGGAGCAAATCTTGGCCTTGTCTTCGATTAATCGGTGGAAATGCTTTCGGCTTAAGCAAGTCCATATCGAGCACACACTTCTTTAAAGTTGTGCATACTTCCTCGACTCCCGGATGAGTATATGGATTTTCATTCTCCATTCCATGAAAGTGGGGAAACGGGGCACTAAATAGGAGTCTCACTACCACATCATGTTGAGGTGGTATGATGCGGGAAGGTCTCACCTCCTCTAGGAGTGTGTGTAGTCCCTCATGGACACATATCTTTGTAGGATTTATTGGAGCTCCATGCTGACTTTGTTGTTCTTCAGGTAGAGGATCCATTTGGTCACTGTATACACTGACTTCACAACCTTATTCAATTGGTGTGCTAACTCTTTGTAATCTACCTGATACATCTCTATCCCAGTGGTACATAAACACCTATGAAACAAAAAGAGACAAAGCAAATAGCAACAACGAGCATAAAAGATCGTGTTAGGTAAAAAAAATAAAATAGCCCATTATTAAAAAAAAACAGCCACATTATTTGCTGAGTAAAAAAAACTGAAGTTATAAACAATGGAATTCAAAATTGTTTGAAAAGGTCACGCGATGCCTTAATGAGGATTAAGTACTGTGAAACTCATCATGTAGTAAGGCACCATCCGAAACAGCAGCGCCATTTGATTCGTGAAATAGTAGGTGTTATGAATCAACAAAATTTATACCTAAATTCCTCCTCTTTTGTAGTAAAACTCTTTGTGATATAGTGAACTCTAGGATCGGCGGGATGGGTTTTAGTCTTACAAATGATTTGTATAATGATTCAAAATGTGAGGCTTTTGTTTGGATTTCGGTTGTACAAAAGCAGGTGGATGTTGTCACTATGCTAAGCGAAGGTAACTGAATTAAAATGTAAAAGAAGACCTTGAAGTTTTTGGGCCACTAGTTTGTGTAATGTGGTTGCGAAGGTGTCCTCGGGTTATTTCCTCGCATTAGGGTAAATGACCTATAGTCATTTCCAAAACCGGATCTTTGTTTAACTTTAAAAACAAACCCATAGTACCATTCCTCTTTGAAACATAGCATTTACTGAGTATTTAATGTTCCTTAAGTTGAAATCTCGCATTTAACCTACCCCCGATGGCTCATAAATGACAACTAATGGATGTAAGTGTATCTAACATTAAGAATACATTGAACCCTAAAAGCTTGCCAAGTATTGACTGAAGAAAGTACATCAAATAGCTTTTAAAACCTAGTTTTGAAAGTTTGAAACATAAGCTGATACACTTTGTGAAAAAGCAGAGGATCACTGTGAGCCTCGTGATAACCTAACTGACCACTCCTCGTCAAGGTTTAGGAGCTTTAATAAACATCAACTAGTTGTCATTACTCCAAAGGGTGAGTAATTCAGTTGCCTAGAAAGTGAGAGAAGAGGAGAGAGAAGAGAGAGCAAATGAAGACCCACAGAGGCTCAAATGTGGAAATGCCTTCAATAAGAAAAGTTAGGTTACAAATTGTTCTTAAAATGAAGCATATGGCCTTACAAAGGTGAAAATACCAATCTATCCTAAATAGTATAATTACAGTGAGGGTAGAGATGGAAAAAACCAAAAACGGGGTCGTTTGTACCCAAAAACAGGAAGCATAACATTTCTCTACAAGTGAAAATTTCGCTATGTAGAGAAAATTCGCTAGCATAGCGAAAATTCGCTATGTAGCGAAATTTCAATACATAGCGAAAATTTCGCTATTCTTGCGAATTACGCTATATTGTAGTGTCCAAATTCCCCACCCTTGCTCCTGCTATACGCATGCTAGTTTTCTTCACTTGGTTCGATGTAATAGAAAGATAGAACATTCGAACTCAGTTTAATTCCAGCTCGACCGATATACCTAGCTTGATGATGGAATAGGTTGAAACACCTTAGAAACTACCCACCAAACATCCAGAAATACAATCATTAGTACCAAGAGGACCTATAAATTGTCAATCGACAACTAATATTAGATTAGTACACAAAAGTACTTAGAACCTATCTTAAATAGGGTTAATAGCAATTTTGGGTGCTAATCATCGCATCAGTATCCGAGGAGAGTCAAGATCTAATAGAACCTGGACCTCGGGCCCAGGGGAGTCCTCCAGGTCGAGACCTCAGCAGCCATAGTCACCACCCCATCAGGGCGTTACTGGAGCCCCCCATCTAGACCTGTCCTCTGCCTCTCTCATCAGGCGGCCATACTTCCACTGCAACCATATTCCAGGGAATGTTGATTGTAGTGAGAGGGATTTGCATGCAGAGGTTCATTATGATCTCCCGGCCTTTTCTAAAGACCTGGAGCTCCGAGACTCGATTCTCCTAGTGCGGAGAGTACTCCTGAGTACATTCATGACACCTCGTCGGTTTTCTACCCTCGGGTGGTCATGAGTTCTACCACACGATGACATCCAGGCGCGAGTCCAACCCGACTTCTCTTCATTTCTCCATCGACGGTCGGCCAGGGATACTCAGGGCCTTAGACATCGCAGCTACATTCAATCTGCCGGTGGTCCTCACCAACTCGGCCTTATGAGTGAGTAGGCCCCGTCCCTCGACTAGGAAGTGGTCGAGTCTTCTCTTCGGGGGACACTCTGAGTCGGGACGATTCTGTAGGAGGCAGCTCCCGCCGCGCATGCGTCTTATAGATCACATTCTGCGATCTAATCTTTTTCCGCTCCAGCATATAGTTCAGAGGAGAGGAGCCATCTTGGAGGCCCTATACCGCATCTTAGAGGGCTTCTGGTTCAGCCTAGCGGAGCTTATTATGACTTCCTTGTTCCATTTCGAGGATAAGGTCCATCGCAAGAGTCTACCTCGAGCCAGCGTCCACGCCTCTCTTATTCCCGAGACTTCTATGCCAGGTGCTAGAGCATATCGGCTTCCCTGATGAGCTAGATTAGACAGTCGTGTGTGAGGCCATCCGCTGCGGAGTCGATTGGTGGCGACATACCAGCTCTTATCTGCCAGCCTCGGACGGTAGAGACGTGATTTGCCCGATATTCTGATGAGGAAGGCGGCCCTCGGTGGGCATTTTGGGGAGCCTCGGGCTCCGGCACCATAAGTCTGGCATCTCCCCAGCGGCTCGATCTTGTCGGCTCGGTGCCCTCTATCTTTCGGTCACACGCGTTACCATCCTTACAGGGCGTTGCTGCGTCGAGCGCCAGCACCACCTCCGACGTATCACTATTTCCGCGGGACTTTCTGATCATCATGGATGCAGTTCGCACGTTCTCCTGTAACATCATTTCTGTGCCATCGACCTCGCAGACAGGATGACTCATGCGAAGTGCCATGGCTCAGGACCAATATCATACTCACGAGATTTAGGCCATCCTCATGCAGATTCAGATTCACTTGAGCCTCCCTGTGATCTCCCCATATGTACCTGCTCAGGCCGCTTCCGCTCCTACTCCATCAGACTGGTATTTGATTAGTACCCAAATAGTGTTATTTTAAGCCCTGGTTTTTGCAGGTTTTAAGCACTTTTTGTGTACTAATCAACTTAAATAACCCAATTGATACATTGAAGTCGGCTTTGCCTGCGATCACATTTGTAGCTATTTTAGTAGTTTTGTAAGGCCAAATACCTCATTATCTTCAAGCCCAGATTCAAACACGATGAACCAGTAGAATTCGAAGATGTATGGTCGAATCGAGGAATTTGGAGCAAAATGCATAAGAAGAAGGTGGTGGAAATTTAGCGGGGTTGCGGTCGCAGCACACAAATTCCGCAACTTTGCTCCCTGCACTCCTGCATTATTGCTTTTGACCCTCTTTGTGGTTTTGTACAAATTTGCCTTGATGTAATTTTGGTTCCTTTATACATTTGTAATTTCCTTGATGCGACACCTATATATTTCAGTCTTGCTTGTAACATCAATTAATCTTTCAGTCCATCAATCACTCAATAAAATTGGGCACGAAGCTTCCTCTCCCTCGCTGCTACTATGATTTTCTCTCCCTTTCCCTCATTTTCTTGTATTTTCTTGGTAGCCAAACACCCCTTGATGAGGACAAATCAAGGGATGTTTGGCTAAAACCCCCTCATCCTTGAAGGGGGAAGACCCTTCAGGTCTCCAATTTTGAAAATTAAATTTGGTGTTCTCTTGCTTTTCATGTAAGCATTTATGGAGTATTGCAGCTCTTGCTTCTCACCTTAGGTTAAAATCTCACCCAGGCATGCCCTCACTAATGTGTATTTAGCGAGCTTTTGGGTTCAATGGATACTTATCAGATCACGATGCACCCCGATTAGTTTATCCTATTAGTTATTGAAGGGTAGGGTTAGGAAATTCTACCCTGCGGGAGCCAGTATACCACTGTAATGCGGAGTCTTTCAAAAAAGGAAAATTTTAGGGTTTAGGTTTTAAAGCTAAATGAGGTCAGGTTCGGGAAATGATTATAGGTCATCCTCCCCAGCCTTGAGAAAAAGACCGAGGACATGTTGGATGCTAGACCTAACTTGATGTACGAGACTTCAAGGAGTTCTCTTCAAAATTTATTTAAGTTATTTCTAGTTCTACGACCATTCTACTTTACTGTTTTACACAAATCCTAAATCAGTAAAACACCATTTTTAATCCATTGTAACTCTTCTCTCACGAAGAAAACCCATCCCCGTGTTCGACCCTAGACTACTATACTGCAGTAGCTTGGCTACGGTAGTAGGAATCCTAGGATACAAATTTTGTTGATTCCGGTACACCTACTTTGCACGCGAATCAGTACCCCTTCCACCGCCAGCCCCTGTAGACTCCCTTGATGTCCTAGCAGTTGCAGCCACTCCACCAGCAACACATGAGCCCTTCCAGGCCGAGGACACCTCTTCACTGGCTACTGACTAAGGAGGTAACACTTCCTCCACTAACTTTCCAATCCATTTATTGCGGTGATGACACTGCAGCGGTTGGAGAGTTAAGTGAAGGAATGATATTATCTTTGATATCATTTTTACACTTTTTGAGTCTACTACATGTTTAAGCAAAACCCATTTTGTATGTTTAGTGGCTTGCTTTTTGCTCCTTTTTGGGAAAGTTGTTTTTGAAAAAGCTGAAAATTTAGTGACACACACTGTTATACATATCAGAACCCATTTCGGTTCTTAACTCATTTACAGCAATTTTTGCCCCATTTTTGTGTGTGGTTTACTTCCTTTGTTGATTAGGTGCACACGGTAGGGTGAGCGGAATCAACAAAATTTGTTTCCTATGTTCCTCCCTCTTCCGTAGTCAAGCTCTCTTCTGACATAGCGATCTAGGGTCGAACACAGGGGATGGGTTTCATCCTATGAATGACTCGCATCGGAGTGTATGAAATAGTGAGCCCTTTTGTTTTGGATTTGTGGTTGTTTCAAAATAGTAGGGGGTTGTTTGTTTGCGGCTAAGCCCCCGTAATGGCTTAAAATAAAGTGTGAAATGGTAACCTTGAAGGTTTAGGTCACTAGCTTGATAACATGGGGTTTATGCAGTGTCCTCGGGTTATGTCCTCGCATTATGGCAAGCAACCTATAGTCCAAGCCATAACCGGATCTTAGTTTAACTATAAAACCTAACCCTAGAACCACTCCTATTTGAGTCAACACAGGCAACATGCATTCCACAGGAAGCCCCTTCGGTTTAAAATCTACTTTTCGACCTCGTTCGGTGGCTCGTAAAGACCATCTAAGAATAACGATTGCATCCTACCAATAGTATACCTTTGTACCTAAAACTTATAGTAAGTATTGACCAAAGTAATGTGAGCATTAAATGGCTTAAGCCTAGGTTGCTTGGAAAATGGGAGCCATAAATCGATGCACAGCATTTAAAACATGAGACCCAGCTGCGGCCCCAGCCAGTGCATGACCTTACTCTTGGTATGAGGCCCCTTGAGCATCCTTGATTGTCATCCTCAAGGGGGTGTTTGGCGACCCTAGAAAATGAAAGAAAGAGGAGAGAAGAGAAAAGCAAACCACAAAATGAAGGCTGGGACTTGTATGTTGAAATGCAAAAATTGCTTAAAAAGTTGCTTAGGGTTACAAAATCATGGGGGGCTTATATAGGCCACCCAAGTGTGAAAATACAAGAAGAGCCTAAAATATTGGCTCATACAAGGGACAGAGTGGTAATACACCAAAAGCCGTAGTCATTTAGGAACAAATACACAAAATTATGAGGCGAATTTAGCTATCTCACGGGGAGAATTTCGTACCTAGGATAGCGAATTTAGCTAACTGGCAATTTATTCTTTGTGAAAATGTGAAGATAGCGAAATTGGTTAATTTCGTAGGCGATGAATTTCGCTAGCCCCAGCGAAATTTAAGCTATTCTTGATTTTCCAATTCGCTAGGATAATGAGGAAATTTTAGCTGGTTCTGAAATTTTGCAACTAGCGAAATTCGCAATCATAGCGAAAATTCGTGTTTGCCTGCTTTGCTCACGCACCATTTCTTTCCTTCTACCGTATCCCTTCACTCACTTCAGCCTTCATTTCTTCCTTGGAATCTTTTTTTTTTTTTTTTTTTTTTTTTTTTTTTTGATATTTTTGATGGCCGAAAATAGTTTCCACCTTCATGGTTCACATATCTCGACATCGAACTCGAACTTAGTGGCCAAGGCATGCAAAAACCTGCAAAATAACCAAAAATAACCTCGCAATGGCATAAGTGATACTAAGTAGACCTGAACACCTCAATTGGTTTAATTGATATGATTAGTGAGCAAAGTACTCAAAACTCATTCGAATGTGGCTGTCAAAATAGCACTCGGGGTACTAATCACCCTTCATAAGTTGAAAATTAAATGCTCCGCCAATGCCATTGATGCTAGATTAGTTCCATGCATGATTAAGTGGATGGTCAATTGAAGTCTCCTAGTATTCAATCTTTTTCTTCCACCTTTAGCTAGCCACACACTGTACCATCGCTCTCTCGTAATAGCCCGAGAAATCGCATAACTCCCTTTATCGTGCGAATCCTACCCTAGTTTCACTCGACCAATTGTAAAGGTTATGGTTCCTTTAAAAGAAGGCCAATGAAGTCTTCCAAAAGAAAAAGAAAAAGACAGAAAAAGAAAAAGAAAAAGAAAAAGAAAAAGAAAAAGAAAAAGAAAAAGAAAAAGAAAAGAGAAGAGAAAAGCCGCGACGCTTTACCTTGAAACCCGAGCATGGTTCGAGGGGTTTACAGTGAAAGTCTTTAAAGCTTGGTGCCTTAAACCAACTGGTTGGGAGCCACCGACTTAGTGCTCGCTACATGGGTGGATGGGTGAGGTTTAATGAGTTGTGGGTGCTGAATTTCCTCGAATTCATTCTGAGTCCTGGGTGAAACTCGAGGAGTTGGGTCGATAGATCCTCATGACTCGATGCCCTGCCTTAGTCAGTCGGGAGTCATCTGCGGACCCGCTACACCTGGCGACTCGGTGAGGTTGATTTCTCAGCATTTCATCCTATAATACAAAAAGAAATTTGAAATAAGAGCGGAACCGTGATTTATTTAGTCGTCAATGTGTTAGACTTAGCAAGAGCTCGTTGTGAGAGCAAAGTAATGTGTTATCATGGAAAACCGATCACATAAACACTTCCTGATTCAGCTGAAGTTTTGTGGTCGCATTCCCTGGGATGGATACTCTATGAAACTTGGTCCTTGTATGGCATTTATTCTCTCCTGTCGGTTGTTGTGCAAGGTCTCAATCATTCACACTGAGGGGAGAGCATTACTTATCCATACACTTTTTGAAAATACCATTCCTTTCGCATTTGAGCATAACCCGTCCCGTCTTCCTTCTTTTTGTCATTGCTAAGGGACTAGCAATGTGTCGGTTGGGGGGAGTGATTAGTGCCCAAATAGTGCTGTTTTGAGCCCTGTTCATTGCAGGTTTTGAGCACTTTTTGTGTACTAATCAACTTAAATAACCCAATTGATACACTAAGGTCCCGAATTGTTCATCGATCATATTTTCAGGATATTTTTTCAGAGTTTTGCTAGCTAATTACACCATTATCTTCGAAGTTAATTCAAATACAAAGAACCCGAGCCGAACTCAAAGCTGCATGTACAAATCGTAAGGCAATTGGAGCAAATACGTATGAGAGCGGGTTACTGCGTAGATTTTGCAAGACAGGAATTTTTCGCAACCCGCACTCTTCGGCGTCGCACTTCGCAGCCGCCTGCTACGTGTCGCATCACTGATCGTTGCGGGTTTTGCAACAAAATTTCCTCAATGTATTTTGTTGTTTCATACTTTTGTAATTTCCTTTGACTTTGAGCAAAGATATAAGCTCCCGCTCAAGCTCCTCAAAGTAGTTAATCCATCAATCAATACTACGCCAAGCTACCTTCCCCACTCGGTGACTTTTCTCTCATTTTTCTCCCTTTCGCATTTTCACTTTCTCCAAACACCCTCGAGGAGGACAACTCAAGTGGATTTGGCAAACCCCTCATCTTTGGAAGAGAGGCCAATGGGTTAAAGTTTCAGGTAAAACATCAGTTTTCCCCGTTAAGTTAACGCAGAATTTATTATCATTTATGTTTCGCATCTCACGTTAGGTTTGAATCCCCGTGATGTACCCCGCAGTGGCAAGATTTCAAGTGCTTTCAAGGCTCAGTGGATACTTATTGCTAGATCCATTGATGCTCACTTAGTTGCCATTTATTTGCTCCTGTAGGTTAGATCCAAGGGTCAGTTTTAACTACTTCGAAACATTAATGGTTAATAAATGTTGTATACTAGGAGAAAAACTTTTAGGGTTCAGTTTTTATGGCTAAACATAGATCCGGTTTGGGAAATGACTATAGGTCATCCTCCCCAATGCGAGGAAAAGGACCCGAGGATATTACAGTTGCCTTAGAACCCTAAGCCCAGTGGCCCGAAACTTCAAGGAGTTCTTTTACACTTCATTTCTCTACAATTATGGTTTTTCAAGCCTTTAACCTCACTGTTTTTACAAGAAACCCCAAATCTAAAGTGGAAACACCATTTTCAGTCAACTGTGACTCATTTCGCATGAAGAAAACCCATCCCCCGACCGACCCTATACCACTATACACCGAGCAGCTTTGCTACTGGGCAGTGAGAGGGAATCCTGTGGATATAAATATTGTTGATTCCAGTACACCTACTGTGGCACGAATCATAGACCTAACCACTTATTCTTAGCATTTTTGAGCACAATTCATTTACCATTTTTGTCAATTTTGCTTGGTTTAGAGAAGAATTAGGTGATCATTTCATATTTGATCTCTTTAGACTCTAGAACTTGTTCAATTATCACTAAAGGCGAAATCCTAGGCAACATGACAATTAGGAAATGATTTAGGCCATCCTTAGACAGGTTCAGCCTTTCTAGCTAACATTTTTGTGCATATATCCATAGTCACCAAATTTGAGCCATATTAGTTGATTAGTGCTCAAAAAGTGCTATTTTGAGCCATGTTTATTGCAGGTTTTGAACACTTTTTGTGCGCTAATCAACGTACTTAACCCAATTGGCACATTAAGGTCTCGGCTATGCTACTAATCGTGTTTCGTGGCTATTTTTGTAGTTTTTGCTAGATAATCAGGCTAAAATTATCGAGTCAATCCAAGCACGAAGAATCCAAGCCGAACTTGAAGCTCACGATAGAAGTTGGAAGGAATTTGGAACCTCAAACTGAAGAAAAGTGGACCACTGCAGAAATTTTGCAGGGTTGAGAATTTTCGCAACCTTAAGAATTTCGCAGGTTGTGAAATTTCGCAACCTGCTTTGCCTCCACTTCACTTCCATTCAGCACTCCAGGTTTTTCCTAAACCATTCCTATATGTATTGTTGGCGCTTAAGATATTTTTGTAATTTCCTCGACTCGAGCGCATATAAGCCTCGCCAAGCCTCGTACGCTTATCGATCACTAGAGCATTAAAATTTTGGGTGCCAAAGCTTTCAAATTTTTCCCAATCTAGGTGATTTTCTCATTTTCTCTTCATTTCTCTCACTTTTCATCTACTAAACACTGAGGATGATAACTCAAGTGGGATGCTCGCCAACCCCTTTATCCTCAAGAGGAAGGCCATTGGGCTAAGATTTTGAGGTAAACTGTTGTCCTCTCTGTTTCCAACGCATGCAATTATTATCATTTATGTCTCTGTATCTCACCTCAGGTTTAAATCCTTTTGATGTACTGATCGCCAAGATTTCTTAGCAAGATTTAAGGGCCTGCTGATTTACCACATCCACGAGGCTCACTTAGTCGGGTAATTTATTTGCCTCCTCGTTGGTGTTAGGTCAAAGATTTAGTTTTTATTACTTTGAGACATGAATGATCAATAAATGCTGTATCTCACAAGAAAAACTTTTAAGGTTCAGGTTTCATAGCTAAACGAAGATCCGGTTTGGGAAATGACTATAGGTCATCCTCCCCAACGCGAGTGAAAGGACCCGAGGATCTCCCAACGCCCTAACCTCAATCCTGCACCCGAGACTCATGAGTTCTTTTACATTCTATTTCATTTTGTTTGTAGTTTTCTTAAACCACTCAATCACACTGCTTTTACAAAAACCCTAAATCCAAAGTGAATTCACCATTTTACACTAACTCAGAAATCTTGGTGCAAAGAAAAAACCTATCCCCGAGTTCACCTGAGTCGCTATATCACAAAGAAGAAGGCCAACAAAGAAGGTATAGGTTTACAAATTTTTGCCCTGAGTCGCTTAGCTACACGTTTACGTGTGAATCAAATGGCGCCAATGTTTGGGACGAAAGCCCCAAAGCAAGTGAGAACCTGTTGAACTTGTGATCCTCATCACAAGTGTTGGTGAATTCTAATTCCTTTTGTCTTTATTTTCTTATTTCCTAGCACCAACGCTAGGTGGAACTAATTTTATATCACCCATACATAGAATTTTTTTTTTTTTTTTTAATATTTTAGCTAACCTTAACCTTTTTGGAAGCCCTGCTTTCTTGTTGTTTATTTGTCTGTGTTGCTTGCCTAGTAACTTATGCACCATTTGGACAGGAACACTACAGGTAGATTGAAAAGGGTCAATGCTCCACTCTGAACAAAAAGGTTGTGAAAACGAAATCAACACTTCAACCGCATGGGCCCTCCACATGAGGAATAATAGAGCTGGTCAGGGGTCTAAAGGAACCCGAATGCATACGTAACAATGAATTATATACACCCAATTAAGGTGAAAGTGCACCCTCATGTATCGCACTCCTACCGAGGATGAATGTTAAAATTATCTCAGGCTCCTTGCTCCCAACTTTCCGTGGTATGGAAAATGAAAATCCATACACACACATTCGAGAGTTTGAGGAAGTTTGCATGACTTTCAAGGAGGGCGTAACTGATATGGAATTGCTGAAATTGAAAGCCTTCCCCTTAACCCTAAAAGACAAGGCCAAGATTTGGCTCAACTCTCTGAGGCCGAGAACTATAAGGAATTGGGGAGATATGCAAGCAGAATTTTTGAAGAAATTCTTCAGCACCCATAAAACCAATAGTCTAAAGAGGGAAATTTACACCTTCACAGCCCTAGAAAATGAGAAATTCTACTAGTGCTAGGAAAGGTACCTTTAGATCATCACGCGCGCTCCCTTACCATGGCTTTCATACTTGGATGCCAGTTAATCACTTCTATAATGGAATGTCTCCTCGCTTATGAAGCAAACTTGTTAAGAAACTATGTATGAGGGGACTTCATGAGCAAACATCCAGAGGAAGCCATGGACTTTTTGAACTATGTGGCTAAGACATCTAAAGCATGAGATGAACCCAACCCCAGAAAGGTAGAGAGGATGAGACTTGCAGCCAACTTAAGGGGAGGCATGTACTCAATCATAGAGGACATGGAGATGAAGGCAAAGCTATCCACCTTGACTAGAAGGTTAGAGGAGCTTGAAATGCGAAATCACCATGAGGTGCGAGCAGTGACTGAGGCATCTATGCCTAACAATCCTTGTTTCACTTGCCAATCCAATGAGCACCAAGGAGAGCATTGCCCAACCGCTCCTTTAGTAAGGGATATGATGGCTGAGCATGCCAATGTTGTGGGTCAGTACAAGCCACCAACCAATGCCCCATATGGAAACACTTATAACCCTAATTGGAGGAACCATCCTAACCTCTCTTTGAAGCCAAAGCCTCCACCATATGTGCTCCTCGCCACAGCAGTCGCCCAAGGGCTCCTCATCTCAACCACAGCCACCACCACCCTCATCCCCAGTTGAACAAGCTATCATGAATTTGAGCAAAGTGGTAGGCAATTTTGTGGAGGAATAGAAGGTAGTGAATGCCCAAGCTAATCAGAGAATCGACACAGTGGAAAGCACACTCAACAAAAAGATGGATAACCTACTGCATCGAGATCCTCCTAAATATGATAACCCGCAGATTCAACTTTCAAGGTTGACCAACCAGCAGGAGGTGTGAAAAGGAAATTTCCATCTCGCATTACTACCCAATCTAAGGAGTGCATGAACCGCCCAGCTGCTCTGAGCCAAACTCAGATGGATGAAGTTAAAGCAATTATCACATTGAGAAGTGGTAAAGAGCTTAAACAACCAGTACCCAAACCAACAAAAGAAGGCTAGGAGGTTAAAGAGGCTGAACCAGATGAGGTGGTGACTACAGAGCTTGCAGCGAAAAATAGCACACCCCTACCGTTTCCGCAAGCATTGAAAGCTAAGAAAAAGGTCACAACCAGGTGAAATATCAGAAGTAAGGCAAGGAAAGTCAACATCCCCGCTTGATATGATTAAACAAGTCCCCACATATGCCAAATTTCAAGAACTGTGCACAAGAAGAGGGCTAAATGTTGAGACAAGAAGGCCTTTCCTAACTCGAATAAGTCGCTATCATCCAATGCAAAACCCTGAAGTAAAAGATCCCGGTCATTCTACCATCTCGGTTAATACGGGAGGTACTCAGGTGTAAAAGCACCGCTGACCTAGTGCCAAGCAGTAAACCTCGCTTCCCTTATTCGATGTACAACAACGGTCGGGAGAGAATTAAAGCCCACTTCCATCACATTGTCTCTTGCAGATATATCCATAAAGATACCAAAGGGGACAGTGGAAGATGTTCTAATACAAGTGGACAAATTCTACTATCCAGTAGATTTTGTTGTACTTGATACAAAACCAACTGCAGCAGGGGCTAACTATGTACCCATCATCCTGGGGAGACCATTCTTTGCCACTTCTAATGCTATTATCAACTCCGTCGAAATGGGGTTATGCAAATTTCACATTTGGAAATACGACCTTAGAACTCAACATCTTCCACTTAAGTAAAAACACATGCAACCCGCTGTGGGAAGACATGGCCAAGAAGAAGTCTCGTACACTGGATTGATACAATCCCGAAGAATAAAGGTCTGAAGAAGAATGTGTGGATGTGTTAATCGAGGAACTAACATTGTCCCAAGAGCGTAGAAGCCCAAGACATGAATATTGTGCAGGGAATCGAGAAAAACAAGAAATTTTGCTTTACTAACTGGAGGCGAACCAAAGAACCACAAAATACGGACCTTAAACCCTCGTCATGAATCAAATATGTCTACTTAAGAACAGGAGCAAAGGCTCGGTGATATCCTCTCAAGCCGCTTCACAGGAAGATAGCTTGCTAGGCATCCTCAAGAAGAACAAGCAGGCTATTGGGTGGAAAATCACTAATCCGGGCGGGTACAGCCTGCCAGCTGCACCCATCACATCTACTGGGAGGAGAGGAAACCGCAGAAGGCACCACAAATGAGACTAAATCCTCATATGCAGGAAGTGGTTTGAGCAGAAGTTCTAAAGTTGCTACAATCTGGTATCATTTACCCCATATCTGAGAGCACTTCGGGTGAGTCCAACCTGTGCCAGGCTCTAAGAAATCGTGGGTAACCACCATGCATAATGAAAAGTGAGTAGAGATGCCCACCCGTCTCACCAATGTGCCAGGGTGTATTGGACTACGTAAGATTAAATGAGGTGACAAGAAAGGATCACTTACCCTTCATGAACCGCCTTCTCGAAGAATTTCGCCACCCTTCTATTGCTCGGATGGTTATTCAAGCTATTTTCAAATTGAAATTGGATGCGTAAGACCGAGAAGACCACCTTCACCGCCCATTTGGCACATAGCGCTTATTAAGGATGCCCTTTACCAGGTTGTAACGACTCGCATGTAATAATACCGCTTTAAAACGCTTGACCAAGTTTGACCATGTTCGACCAACAATTAGTATGGGCCCAAGTTGACTTTTTCAAGGATGGATAATTTAATGATTAAGACACCATTTTGTAGCCTCACGATATGAGTTCATAGACTTGAACGTTAAAACCGACTTACTACAAAAAGTTATGACCCCTGGGAGTTCAAACAAAGAAGTTTTAGTTAGTCATTCAAATAAGTCTGGGGTGGTTTTTACCCGAAAGAAACCCTAGGCTCTATATATAAACCTAGTTTTGTGAAGCAAATAGAACTCCTAGCCCTAACACACCATTTTGGAACTCCAAACCCTAGAAAAATTCTTCAAACCCGTGGACCTTAACCTGGTCGCTTTGAGTCAAGCTTTTAAAGCCAAACGTTTTGACCGTGAGCGATTCCTGGCCACCCCCTTGCACACGCTACCGGCCGTGGAGGAGGAGGAGGCATGACGACCACCGGTAAAATCTCCAGCCAATCGCCGACGCACCGGGATCGGGTCGGGCGAACGCGACATACCGCCACGGTGGGCTTCCACCGGATTTTTCTATTTTTCCCACTATTCCGTGCCTAATCTATTACCTCCTCCCCCATTTCGACCCTCCGAACTCATTCCCGTGGTCCTTTTTCGCAGATTCCTCATCGTTTGAAAGATAATGACGAAACAAGTTTGACGAATCCATTGATCGAGTTTTCCTGCCACCACAAAGAACTCGCTGACCAAGGTAAGGGTACTGTTCTCGGTCTCGGGATTTTCTGATATAAATTTGTAAATTTTGGACGCCGCTTGGGTTAGTTTTTCCATTTTTATGTCACTTTCTTAGTAATTACCGAAAAGGTTCGGGACCAAATCGACACCAATCGTCAAATTAGGGAAAAATTGAAGCTTGGATTAGTGGAAATCGATTTTGGTGAGTTATTATCGAAGGTTCACTCAAAAATTAGCCTCAGGTGAAAAGCCCCCACTCGATACCTGGCCTATAAGGCACACTGTATAATCGGGACCCGCCTGAGTCCACCCTAGATAGTTTCATAGCTTCTAAAATTATCCTAAGACATCAGCGTCCCAAATGTCTTTGGTTTAGTTAATGGAGCTTAAATGGAATTGTTATTATATTACAGGTACTCACGCTGAACTTGAAGACGATCCCATGTGGTTAGGATCGAGCATCCCAGAACGCGAGTGGCTTACATGTTTTAAATGCTTTGTATTATTATGATATATAATTGTAGTTAATTATTATATATATAACTATTTGATCAAAACGATTGATTACGCGTGGAATATAATTATCATCTCGTTTTTATATAAACAAGTTATCATTTCATGTGGATTTTGTCACCATTTAAATATTTGGAAATTTTAATGAGTTCACGGATAAATCGTGGTATTCAAACATTTTGGTACATGGATCGGGGCTTAAAACCATTTTGAAAAGTTGGCTGATTTAAGAAATGGATTTGAGACTTTGGTGGAAATGATTATAATGGCGGTATCGTTGAAAGGTTTATTAGTTGCCACGTGATGTCCGTGGATGCCTGGTTTACCCTAAAGGTTTACACCCACGCGGATGCCGTGCACCGGCCTATTAGTCGCCACGCGGATGCCTGCCAATTCCGGTTTATTAGCTGCTACCGTTGTCGAGGTCAAGACATACCCGACGGCTTACTATGAGTATGGTACTAGCATACTGTCGTTTCGAGTAAGGTATAACCATTTCAATATTTATGGTTATTTTATTTTCATGATTATTTTCAATGGCATGATGGTTATATATATATCTTATGCTCAATTTTTTATGTTGTGAAGAATTCAAAGTTATAAGGTTCTTGATAAAGATGTTTAAATGTTTTTGAGCATGAATTTCATATTGTTGATTCGGGGTATGTTCGGCTTTCAGGAAATGATTCTAAACCCGTGGAACCTTGCAAAATAAAGGAAGTGGAGGTCTTCGAGAGAAGGAATGTCTTCAAAAATAAAAACATTATTTTCCTTATAAATTATGCCACTCACCGAGATTTATTATCTCACGTTTATCGCTTTAAACTGCTCCCAGTCCAGCAGCTCGTAGTGGACCTACCCCGCGCCAAATTCTCCTACATCACTCTTCTCGCAAAGAAACAAGCAGATTCAACCTTTATCTATCCTGTCTTTATTTTATTAGACTTTATGTATTTTCCTTTGTACCTCTCTAAATTCACAAACACTCTTAGAATGCTCTCGATCTTAGTATCAATTCATATGAGTCTTTATTATGTGTTTCAGGGTTATGACCGACAAGAAGATAGGCTCCATGTGAATTCGAGTCGTCAGGGATCTTTTTATATATTCAGGTATTATATTAATGCATGTGTTTATTTTCTTTTCTTAAAGTGGTTCCATCGGATGTTCCCCGTGGATCGCATAAAGGGACTTCATCAAAGTGACCACCCGGGAACTCGGGAGGGATCCGGCCTGGGTCTTGTCACTGCATCGAGCCCCAGTTCCTAAATTCCTCGTCATATTATCAGGCAACTCATCCAAAGGTTTTGTATACCTTCCTCACCTTATCCTTGAAATTAACTATGTTTCATTTATTCTGAAAACAGTTTTCTTCTCTCGATGGCGCCTGTAGGTGTGTATCACGTAGGCCCGGAAGCAGCTTCATGTGGAAAGTCTGGGATGCACCTACTTATAAGGAGAATCTCGCAGCACCTCGGCTCGATCACCGAGAGGAGTGGCTTTTACTGGGTGTTACTGCTGATCGTGCTCGTAGACTCGAGCGCTGGGTTTTGATGGCTCCACCGATCCTCGTGGCTTTATCTGCTAGATGACACGTGAGAAGATTTCGACGAGGGTATGCAAAGGTCCTGGATGAGGATGTGTAGTCGATAGCCGGTTTTCTGGGGGTAGTGCAAGGAAGTGGTGGGCGCATGAGAGGACTAGGAACGCTTCACACTCAAGTACGCTAAGATCGGCCATTAATCGTAGTTTTGCCCCTCGCACCCATTGTTGAGACTAAGAGGCTAGGAGCTCGAGACGCCCATCGTGGTAAAGAGCGACAAAGCCGAGTACGAGCGTAGTTCAGAGCTTACCGGATTTCTCGTCCCAACGGCTGCGTATGAAGTCAATAAGAAGAGGAGGTTTCGATGGATCGAGCGAGCTGATAGCTTCAGCCCCTGTGTTCCGATCATCCCACGTGATCACCGATGACGCATGTCGCCTAGAGGTGGAGAGATAGACCGATACGCCTGCACTGCTACGAACATACGATGGATCGTTTCTCGGAGCCCCATCAGTGGATCATCTAAGAGGGTAGTTTCACTGGATCTTCGCAGCGAGGATCCAAGTGGGGGACAAGTACGGGTGCCGCAGTAAGCAGGGGCCCGTGAGGAGGTGGACATACATGTGGTTCTCGATTTCACCGCGGAGTAGTGGCAATAGCCACTTTCAGAGGTCCGCAGAATCGAAGGTTTTTTTCGACTTCATGGGCGCTTCGGGTAGCCAGGATTCATGATGGACCATGCCGCGATAATGTACGCTCGCATGTGCGTGACAGACATTTCAAAAGGATCGCTTCTATCGAATCCAAACATCTGTAGTCTCGGATCGTACTCGGGCTTCCGAAGCAGCTACTGGTACGGAGGATCGATATTGTGCAGGCGTACTCCTCGTGGTTCCTTTGAAGACGGACAATACTACACCGCACGCACAAAGTGGGATGAGAGATCTAATCACCGCTGCAGGCGCAGCTTATGCTATGACCAAAGTGTATACGCACCACCCCGACGCTGTGACAGTACATTATCTATTTTGCGACGATGCACATATACCATCACCTGCTGGCTACACACTATTTTATTTCACGTGATTATGTCGCACGAGCCTGATGAATTTCAGTTCCCTTCTGGGGATGGTTCGAGACCGCTACCGCCTGCCAGGAGAGCTCCCGCGGCCTAGTCAGATGCTTAAGGGTAGCTTGTTTTCTATTGAGGGCCAAGTTATGCAGCTGCATTTGATATTAATAGATCTTAAGGGGTTGGATGTGATTCTTTGGATGGATTGCTTGCTTCAAACTACGCTCAATGGATCAAGCTCAGGAGGTGATATTTAGACGACCGGGACTACCAGTAATAGTCTTCTATGGAGAGCTGAGGCGAGCACCTTCAGGTTTGATTTCTGCCATTTATGCTAGATGTTTACTTCAAAAAGGTTGTAAGGGGTATCTAGTCTATGTAGTTGACAATTTAGTAGCGGCTGATTAGAGGATGTACCAGTAGTGAGGGACTTTTTGGATGTGTTTCCTGACGATCTTCCAGGTTTGCCTCCTTAACGAGAAATAGATTTTCCCATTAATTTAGTCCATGGTACAGCTTCTATTTCTTTACCACCTTATAGAATGGCACCATTTAGCTTGAAAGAGTCAAGACTCAAATAAGAGCCGGTGGATGGGGATTTATTAGCTCCAAGATTTCACCTCGAGCAACTCTGCAGTTATTTGTGAAGAAGAAGGATGATACTGAGGTCATAGACTACGTAAAGTCAATAAGGTCACCATTCGTAACAAAATATCCTTTGCCTCGCATTGATGATTTATTTGATCACCCATGGTGCAAGAGTGTTCTCTCAAGATTGACTTGAGGTCGTGGTACCATCAAGCAAGGATTAGTGAATCATATCTCTAAGACATATCTGTGACGAGATACGGGCATTACGAGTTTAGTGATGTCTTTCTGACTCACCAATGCTCCCAAGAAATTTTCATGGATTTGATGAACCCGGTCTTCCATCCATACTTAGATCGGTTTGTCATCGTCTTCATCGACGATATCTCGTGTACCGAGAAGTTCTAGCCGGAGTATGAGACATTCGCCTGTGTCATGTAATTTTAAGGCGCATCGCTTGTATGCCAGTTCATCAAATGTGACTTTAAGGAGCCAGGGATTTCTCTCGACATGTGGTTTTGTTGATGGAATTTATGTGGATCCTCATAAAGTGTAAGCAAAGGCAAATCGGGGGAGCAACCAACTACGTGACTGGCGCGGAGTTTCCTCGATTAGCATATTACCAAGCAGTTCATAGAAGTGGTTCTCAAAGATAGCAGGACTCACTTCATCGTTCGACCAGAAAGGAGTTAAATTGAGTGGACCTCCGACAGTGTGAGGGAAGCTTCCTAACACCGAAGGAAAAGTCGACGTCGCCGCTCGACATCACAGAGGGCAACGAGAGGGGTTCGAGGTTTACAATGATGCTCACGCCCAAGGTTCGTCAAGGTGGTTGATGCAACATAAGAGAGTTGTGGCGTATGCTTCCAAACAGTTGAAGAAACACGAGCTGAATTATCCTACTCATGACTTGGAACTTAGCCGTAATTTTCATATCAAGACTCTCGAGGCATTACTTGTACGGCGACTTTGTCGATATTTACCGACCATAAAGAGCCTTAAGTATTTGTTTACCCAGAAGGAGTTAAACTTAAGGTAGAGGAGGTGGATGGAATTACTTAAGGATTATGATTGCACCATCGACTACCATCTAGGTAAGGCAAATGTAGTGGCGATGCCATGAGCGTGAAGTCTATAGGCCTGGGCTTGCATGCCAGACAGCATAAATCCCATTGATGGTCGAAAGGCGAGTCAAGGTCGAGTCGAGGATGCATGCTGCTTCAGAGCACTTTTTACTAGCTCTTCCACCACGACCGATACTCAGACTGGGATTCTCGAGGCACAACTAGAAAGATCCTATTTGATGAGCATGAGAAAGAAAGTCGAGAAAGGAGAAATAATCTGATTTTACATAGAGACGACTGAGCCTCGTGTGATTGGTTCTGGGGCTGATGTTCTAAAGAACTAAAGAGTTAAAAGGCAAATATCGGAGCAAGCCCATAGCTTCCGCTTATGTTATGCACCCTGTGAGTAACAAGATGTATCGTATTAATCGAAGGAATATTATTGGTGGTCGTGGATGAAAGAGAAGGTTTGTGAGTATGTATCCAAGTGCTTCATCTGTCAACAAGTGAAGGTAGAGAGACAAAAAAGCTCTTCGACTTCAGAATTTTACCCATCCTGCATCGGAAGGGAGCAAGATTACAATGGATTTTGTATTCAAACTCCTCCACAAATCTCTGAAACATGACTTCCATATTTAGGTAGTCATCACCTACCAAGTCCGCTGCGATTTCATACCTATTCGTGAGAGTTTTCTCCCCTCGAAACCAGCGAACTCTTTATGAATCATATAGTGGGTTTCAGATTGGTGCTTGTCGATCATCTCCGATAGAGATCCACGATTCACTTCAAGGTTTTGGAAGGGATATATGAAGGAACTAGGTGTTAAGTTGAATTTGAGTACCACTTTCCACCCTCAGACCGATGGACAATCTGAGAGGTCTATTCAGACCTTAGAGGACATGTTGAGGTCATGTGTACTGCAATTCAAAGGACATCGAACGAGCATCTACCTTCTCGCAGAGTTCACTTTATAATGAACACTATCACTCAAGTATCGAGATGTCACCTTACGAGGTATCAGACTGAAGAAATGTCGCACTCACTTATGTTAAATGAGACTAGCGAAAGGAAATTACTAGGTCTTGAGATTGTACACAAACGATAAAGGGACAAGGTTAATGTTATAATGCGGTCGTGCTGAGCAAACAGATGCAAAAGAGCTAAGGCGACAAGCTGAAAGGTTCTTGAAGCCTGAGGTCAAGATCGAAAGTATTCTCAAGCTCTCTCCTTGAAGGGCGTGGTACGCTCTCGAAGCGAGGGAAGCCAAGTCCGCTACATCGACCTTTCGATCGCTGAGGATGTGTCCAAATGGCTTAGATTGGGACTCGCCAAGTGGGAGCTTTCTAGTCCATAATGTGTCTGTTCCACATCTCCATGCTACACAAGTATATCTCGCATCCTCACATGTGTCGAGACAATTCGTAGATTGAGCCGAGAGATGATTTATCCTATGAGGAGAAGCCGCCAAGTGCATTCTGGCAGAGAAGAGAATGAGCTTAAGAACAAGACAATATCCCCAATAAGGTCCTTCGAGAAACCACCTGGGGCCGAGGAGGCGACTGGGGAGCTGGAGGACTAAACATGAGCGACTTCTCATCTCTTCCATGACAGCTGCAGTACGAATTTCGTGGACGAATTTTTGCAAGGTAGCTAAACGACCGCACTAAATAATACACGCTTTTAAAGTTCGACTAAGATCGACCAACAATTAGTATGTGGGCCTAAGTCGACTTTTTTTCAAGGATGGATAATTTTGGCTGATCAAGACACCATTCAGAGGGGGCCTGGCCAATAAGGAGTTCATAGACTCCAAGTTGAAATGCTAAAACCGACCGCCCGATAAAAAGCTATGACCCCTGGGGAGTTCAAACAACAGTTGTTTTAGCAAAGGTCCAAATCGGCCTGGTGGTTTTTACCCCGAAAGCGACCCTAGGCTCTATATAAACCTAGTTTTGTGTGCCAAATAGAACCCTAGCCCTAACACACTCATTTTGAACTCCAAAACCCTAGAAAATTCCCCAAAACCCGCGACCTAACCTGGTCGTGCTTTTGAGCTGCTAGCCAAACGGGTTTTGACCGTGGGAGGCGATTCCGGCCACCCCCCTTACACACGCGCTGTCCAGGGAGGAGGAGGAGGCTGGTAACCCCACCGTAAACGGTGCCAACCGGCCACGGACGCGACGATCGGTCGGGCGACCGGGCCGCATGGCTACGCCAATACCAAGCCACCGGATTTTTCTATTTTCCGGCCATTCCAGGTCGACCCATACCTCCCTCCCCATTTTTCGACCCTCCTCAAACTCATTCCCCGCGGTCCTTTCGCAGATTCCTCACCGCTTGAAAGATACCACGAACACAAGTTTGGTCGACGGCCGACCGAAGCCGCCACCACAAGAATCATTGACCAAGGTAAGGGTACCGCCGTGTTCCCGGTCTCTCGCTTCGATATAAAAGCTCAGGAATTTTGGACGCCGCTTTTGGTTAGTTTTCCATTTTTAGGTCACTTGAGTAATTAATGGGAAAAGGTTTGGACCGAAATTGACACCAATTGGTCAAATTAGAAAAATCTTTGAAGCTCGGATTAGTGAAATTGATATTTCTGGTGAGTTATCGGAAGGTTCACTCCCCTCAAAATTACCGTGAAAAGCCCCAATTTCGATGTGGTCTATAGGGCACACCGTATGTAATCGTGGACCTGGGTCAAGTCCAATTTAGATAGTTTCATAGTTCTAAAAAATCATCCTAAGACATTTGGGGCGTCCCAATACCCGTTTAGTTAATGGAGCTTAAATGGAATTGTTATTATATTGGTTGCACTCACGGGCCGAACCTCAAGACTCCATCCCATGTGGTTGAGATCGAGCATCTCGTAATCGCGAGTGGTTTGCATGTTTTAAATGCTTGGGTACATATGATATATAATCAGAAGTAATTATTATATATATAACTTATTTGATCGAATTTATTGATTATGCGTGAAATATAATTATCTCTGCTTATATAAACAAGTTATCATTTCATGTGGATTTTGTCACCATTTTAAATATTTGAAAATTTGCATCGAAGTTCATGATAAATCGGGTGGTATTCAAACATTTTGGTACATGGATTGGGGGTTTAAAACCATTTTGAAAAGTTATTGATTTAAGAAATGGATTTCGAGACTTTCAGAAATGATTATAATGCGGTATCGCTGGAAAGGCTTTATTACTGCCATTGATGTCTGCTTACTCAAGGCTTATTAGTTGCCACATGATGCTCCAAGCCATCTAAGGTTTATTAGTTGCCACGTGAAGTTGGGTTTACCCGAAGGTTTATTAGTTGCCACGTGATGTCGGGTGTACCCGAAGGTTTATTAGTTGTCACGTGATGTCGGGTTTACCCGAAGGTTTATTAGTTGCCACTTCAAGTGTTGAGAGGTCGGGTTTACCCGACGCCACTGTTATGAGATATGATACGCATATCAGTTTGCCGAGTAAGGTATAACGCTTCTAATATTTATGGTTATTGTATTTTCATGATTATTTTCTACGACATAGATGGTTATATATATCTTATGCTCAATTTTTATGTCAGGAATAAATTCAGCAGGTTCTCGATAAAGATGCTCAAGCAAATTTTGAGCATGAATTTCCATATCATGATTCGTATGTGCCTGGGTTTTGTGAATGATTCTAAACCCAGGAACCTTGCAAAAGAGTTGAAGTGAGGTCTTCGAGGAGAAGGAATGTTCGAAAATAAAAAACATTATTTTCCTTATAAATTATGCCACCACCGAGATTTATTATCTCACGTTTATTGTTTCCAAAATATGTTCCTAGTCTAGGCACTGTAGGGACTCACCTCGCGCCAAATTTCCCTACATCACTCTTCGCAATAGTCAGCAGCATTCAACCTTATCTATTTGTCTTATTTTATTAGACTTATGTATTTTCCTCAGACCCTAAATCTGCAAACACTCTTTAGAATGCTCCACATCTTAGTATTGAACCTCATATGAGTCTTTATTATGTGCAGGTTTGTGGTTGCGTGATTCGCGCTACGCAGGTGATCCCGAATCAACAAAATTTGTATCCTATATTCTTTACCGCCGTAGTCAAGCTACTCGCAAGATAATGTCTAGTGGTCTAAACACAGGATGAGTTTTCTTCACAAATGATTTGAGTGAAGTCAAAATTGGTGAATTAAATTTGATTTTTAAGGTGGTGATAAAATAGGTAAAGTTGGTTAAGTAACCTAAATTTAAATAAAATAAATGTAAAATAGAACTCCTCAAGCATCGGGTCACCTGGTTGATTCCTATGGCACTCGAGGGTTCCAAGGTCTATTTCCTCGCTGGGGAGGATGACATATGGTCATTTCCGAATCGATCTCATTTAACTTTAAAAACCAAACCCTAATAATTTCTTTTGATAGAAAGCATTTATTTATCATTATGGTTCCTGGTTAGCAAAAATCTATCTCTGACCATCCTACAATGATTCGTAGGAAGGTAATTAATGAGTCTCAATGGATCTAAAAATAAGAATCCACCGAACCCTAAAAGATTACCAAGTATTGATCAAAGTGAATGCACCCACAAAGGAAAAATTCAACCCTTAACCTACCTCTGGCTTGTAAATGGCAACTAATGATATTAGCAGTATCTAAAGCTAAGAATACACTAAACTCCTAAAAAGCTTGCCAAGTATTAATAAAGAAAGTACATCAAAAAGCTTTAAACCTAGAGTTGGAAATTAGGAACCAGAATGTCAAAACCTGCTGTGTGAAAAACAGGGAACCACCAGCAGCCTTCAGATCCTACCCCCAAGCAACCTTCCACTTCAAGGAGGAAAGGGTTTTAGCCGCCATCCTCCAAGTCGCTTTATCCTCGAGGTGGTGTCGCACCCAAGAAAGTGAGAGAAAGAGGAGAGAGAAGAGAGAAAACTGAACAAAAGCTGCCGTGTACTGAAAGATTGAAAGTTAGGGTTACAAAAGCTATTTATATACCATATAAGAGGTGTGAAATACCAAAAATGCCTAAAATATGTAATTGCTATCAGTGGGACAAAATGGTAATTAATCAAAATGAGGTCGTTGAATCAAAAACATCAAAACATAGGCAACAATTTCACATGTGGAATTTCGCTTAGCATAGCAAAATAAGAAGGCATAGCGAAATTCAAAATTTCGCTTATGCACGTAATCCTCGCTATGCTAGCGAAAAAAACCCGTGCATAGCGAATCCACGCCCTCGGGATCCCGTGCCATCGCTCCAATGATCCCGTAACCTCGTCTAGCGATCCTCTTCTTTTCTTATTTCTTCTATTTTCGCTCTTCTTTTCTCCTGGTCTCGATCTATGATGTCAGTTTGACTCAAGTTCTTTCGTGGTTTGGATCGACTCAACAATGTTGGCATGATTAGCTCGCAAAAACTGCAAAATTTGCCACAAAATGCGATCAGTAGTACCATAGGGACCCGAACATGTCAATTGGGTTAATTACAACAATTAGTACACAAAATGTGCTCAAAACCTATTAAAAATAGAGTTCAAAATAGCACTTTTTGGGCACTAACTTCATTACACTCGATAATAAGATAGGTCCGTTGTAACTCGAAATGTCAGGATCTTTTATATATCTGAGGGGTAATATATTAATGCATGTTTACTTTCTTTCTTAAAGCGAGGTTCCATCGATGTGTTCCCTGTGATTCTCAGGCTAAAGGGGACTTCACTAGGCTGACCACCCGGGGAATCTCCGAGTAGGCCCTGCCTGGTCTTGGTTATAATGCCCCCGCTACATTCCAACGCCTGCAGTTTTCAAGATCTTCGTGATTTGGTGGAGAGCATTATGGAGGTGTACATGGATGATGTTATAGTTTATGGAGAGAGCTTTGAAAATGCCTGATTCACTTAGAAACTGTTTTGCATATGTGCATAGAGAAGAACTTGGTACTGAACTAGGAAAAGTGCCATTTTATGGTCAACTAGGGGATGGTACTAGGACATATTATTTCCAATAAGGGAATTGAAGTTGACAAGGAAAAAATTGAGTTGATTTCCAAATTGCCCTCCCCCACAAATGTGAAGATTGTGAAGCAATTCTTAGGGCATGCAGGCTTTTACAGGAGGTTCATCATGGACTTCAAAAATCGCAAGCCTCTATGTTGGCCAGAGAAAGATGCAAAATTTTTGTGGGACGAAGACTGCTAAAGGAGTTTTGAGAAGCTCAAGGCTCACCTGACCACTGCACCAATAGTGAGAGCCCCCAACTAGCAATTACCTTTCGAGGTATTGTGCGACGCAAGTGACCTCGCCATTGGACCAGTTCTCGGGCAGAGGGAAGGAGGAAAACCCTATGTGGTTTATTACACAAGCAAGACATTGAACGAGGCCCAGATAAATTACACTACCACAGAGAAGGAGCTGCTGATAGTGGTCTATACTTTGGACAAGTTCCGAGCTTATTTGTTTGGGTCGGACATAATCATATTCATAGATCATTCAGCTCTGAAGTACCTGCTCACCAACCATAATGCTAAGGCTAGGCTTATTAGATGGGTTCTCCTGCTGCAAGAGTTCAACCTGCAAATCAAAGACAAAAAGGGTGTCAAGAATGTTGTTGCAGATCATTTCTCGAGACTAACCATAGCACACAACACTCACAACCCCCCAATCAATGATGAGTTTCCTGAGGAATCCTTGCTCCTAGTTGAAAACACACCCTAGTATGCCCGCATTGGCAATTACTTAGCAACAAGTGAAGTACCAACAGATTGGAAGACACAAGACAAGAAGTTTTTCTTTGCAAAAATTCACTCATATTATTGGGAAGAACCCTTCTTGTACAAATATCAGGCTGATTAGTTAACTTAAAAATGTGTGTCAAGTGTAATGTACGGGATACTCAGCCACTGCCATGAGAATGCATGTGGAGGCCATTTTACTTCCCAAAAAACTGCCAGGAAGGTACTACAGTCTGGATTTTATTAGCCTTCCCTTTTCAAGGATGCTCATACCATGTGCAGAGAATGCAACAAATGCCAAAGACTGGGGAAAATCTCTCGTCGTCACATGATGCCTTTGAACCCAATTTCGTGAGTCGATCTATCTCGATGTTCAAAGTAATCAATTTTTATGTGACACCTCTTCCTCCTTGGATGCATCTACATTATGACGGTAGCTGACTACGTGGTCAAAATGTGGGTTGAAGTAAAGGCTCTCGTAGAGCAAACAGCACCACGTGGTGGTATTGAAATTCCTAAAGGAGAACATCTTTCTCCGCATTTAGGGTCCCCAAAGCCATAATCGCTGATGGAGGCTCGTGATTTCGCAAATAAGCCTGGTAAACCTTCTAACTAAGTATGGTGTCACATAAAGTGGCCACCCCATACCATCCTCGCACTGCTGGTCGCTATTAGCCAACAGGAAATCAAGACCATACTCCGATGAAAGCAGAACTCTAACCCGAAAGGATCGGGTCTCTGCCGGACTTTACGGGCATAGCTGCACAAAGATACAAAAACCATCCTTGGCATGTCCCCTTATCGCCTAGTTTATGGCAAGGCATGTCATCTCACTCGTGGGAAATTAAGTATGTGGTACGGGTGGGCAAAGTAGTTAAGCTAAACCTAGATATGGGCAGCTGGCCTTAAAAGGCTCCTTGATATCAATGAGCTGGAAGAGTTAAGGAATGATGCCTACTTCAACTCTAGAATTGCGAAAGATAAGTTAAAGAAGTGGCATGACTGCTTCATATTCGTAAGAATTTCAAACAAGGAGACCAAGGGTCGCTACGACCCAAAGCCTTCACATTTTTCCAGCAAGCTTAAGTCAAGATAGATTAAATATTCACCATCCAGAGGTCTATCCCAATGGATCATAGACCGCCAACTCCAAAGACAATGGTGTTTAAGGTCAATAAGCAAAGGCTGGAAACTTATGCAAAGACAACACCTCAAATGCGACAAGGAGGAGAGATTCCCCGTCCTCACCCCCCAATGAATTCGCTGAAGACTACTCGAGCGGGAGGAGACCGCAAAGATCTCGTGTCACTAAATTTTGTTGAACTTTTTGTGTGCTTTATTTTAAGTTTTAGTTGTGATTTTCTTAATTTCTTTTTGCTTTTTAGTTTTGTTTTCTGCAATTTTTCATTTACAAACAGTTTTCTCATAATTTCGGGTTTTCTATTACAGTGTCAGAAGATGTGTGAGTTTCAGAAGAAGGTGAAATTTCCGTGTCATGACCTTTCGCACGATTCTCAATTCGCATTTGTACGTTTCATCTTCTTCCCGCCTTTCACTTCCCCTCGCAACCTTTCTCGCTTCCCCGCCTCCATTAATTTTTTCCAGATTTTTTGAGCCACAACCACTAACCACCAATATTTATGGATATTAATTGGGCTTAACTCTTCAGCTGCCCTTAACCATCTATTTAAACCCCCCCTCCCTTCTCTCATTTTCATTCTAAATCACCTTTGAAACCTCTCTTCCTCCCATCCTCTCCATAACTTCTCCTTCTCCACTAAATTACGGTGAAGACGCTACGGAGGACATACCTTCCACCCTGGGGACCGAGGCAATCTTCTCCTCCCCCCGGAATGCAGGCCCCAACCCCGTCCCGGTCCTATAGCCACCACCGTCGCCGCCGTGCCCCGGCTCTCGCAGCCGCTCCGCCGCAACGCTGCATCCCCGCCACGGGTCTTACTCATTGTCGTCGCCCGCCCGAGGAGGTACTATACCCGGCCGCCTCATTCCTCTCTCCTCGCCTACATCTTAGGCCATCTCCGAGGGCCCCGCTGGTCTAAGAGGGTTCTCAACCTCCCGCCTAGGAGAGTCCTCCGCCCCAGCCCCTGTGAGCCCCGGGCCACCACCCACTGGGGCCCCGCTGGATCTCCCTCTGGATTCGTCCCGGCATCAATCATCAGGGAGCAAGCATTTCCACCGCAACCCTATTCCAGAATTAATTGCAAAGTGGAGAGGGATTTCGCATTTAACGAGATTTATTATGATCTCCCAGCCTTCGCCGAAGATCCAGAGTTCAGAGACTCGATGCGACTAGTGCAACGCTACTCCTTAGAGCCATTTATGACACCTCGTCGATTTTCTACCCTCGGGTGGTCATCGAGTTCTACCACATGATGACCTCCAGGAGAGATCCCAATCTGAAGGCCATTCATTTCCCTATCGATGGCCGACTGTGATACTCGAGCCACGTGATATAGCAAATGACAAGACCGCTACGGTTCTCGCTAACTCTAGACATGCATTAACGGCCCCATCCCTCGACCGTGGAGATGTTCGCTTGTTATCCCGGATACTACACCGAGCCTATTTCCTTTGCTCAGAGACAAGCCTTCCTCCGAGCATGCCCTCATAGACCATATCCTCGCGGGTTCAATCTTTTCCCGCTCCAAAGACGTAGTACAAAGGAGAGAACATTCCGAGGCTCACATCAGATTTCGTAGGGGTTCGGGTTCACCTACCGCGAGCGGTCATGACATCCCCGCTCCACTTCGAGGACAAGGTCCACGTGAAGAGTCCGACCGAGCCGAGTTCACTCCTCCCGTTTCGAGACTTCGTGCCGTGCATTAGAGCACATCACTTCACGAGCCTGCAGCTAGCGCCGTCGTGATAATGAGGCTATCCTTACGCTTAACCGGCATGACCAGCCCACGCTGCGACCCTCCTACCTTCTCGAGCTAATCGAGACCGGGCCAAGAACCGACCGGTCTCCAGAGAGATAAGTTTACCTCCAAAGAGCATACCGAGGAGCATCAAACCCAACATCCCTGCTCCGGCCTCCACTACCACTACTCCATTACCCACACCCCCTCGCTTCCTCTCAAGACCTTCAAAGCCCCCTCGAATTCTAAGACATAGATCCTCGCAGATGTCAAGTGGTCGAGCACTTCTGGCCACCTCCGCAAAGATATCACCATTTCTACTCTGGACTTCCCGTCATCACGGATGCAAATCGCACCTCTTTGTCACTTCAAGATCCTCGCGACCGCCCATACAAAACTGGGCCGAGAGGATGACGCGCACCGAGGCCGCACCGCACGTAATCGGGGCTATCCCCATGCGCATCCCACAGAGTCACCTAGGCCTACCCCGATTTCTACACGCGTTTTCGCCCAGCCTCTTCTGGCCCATCTCCTACAATTCCAAAGGCCTTCGCCCAACCACAAATTTCGCACTCTCTAGACATGCCAGCCAGCAGCCGCCTTAGCCACTCCACCAAATAAAGACCCTCGCCAAATTTCGCTCTAGATTTAGGATGACCTTCCACCTCATTGAGGAGGTAGCACTTCCTTTCCTCTAATTCCTTCCAATTCGAGCCCCATTATGAACAATGTGATATTTGGTTAGGGGGGAGAGTTAGCGAAGGAAGTGACTTTTATACTTTTTATTTCGTCAGCTCTTTAAGCAAGCCCATTTCAGATGTTTAGTGGTCATTGCTTGTTTCCATTTTGAGAAGTCGTTGCTGTTTTTGTAAAGCTTCAAAAACATAGTGATGCTATTGGGCTCTTATACATACCATACAACTTATTTAATCAACTCAAAAATCGTGCCCATTTTTGCACTAATTTTTTTTTGTGGTTTTTCCTTTCTTACAAGTTGAAAAATTGAAACACTACTCAATGCTATTGATGTTAGATTAGTTCCATGAATGATTAAGTTGATGACCAGTTGAAGTCTCATGGTTTTCAGCCTTCTTCTTCCACTCTTAGCTAACCACACACAATGCACATCATTTTTCTTCAATAAGCTAAGAAACCGGCCTAGCCCCTTACTGCAAAACTCACCCTAGCTCTTATCACTGCACTGTGAATAGGTTGAGGACCCCCAAGAGAAGAAGGCCAATGAAGTCTTCCAAAAGAAAAAGAAAAAGAAAAAGAAAAGCCGCGACGCTTTACCTTGAAAACCGAGCACAGTCCGAGGGGTTTATGACGAATTTTTTAAAGCTCAGGCCCGTCAACTAGTCGTCGCCGACTTTAGTGCTCGCTACATGGGTATACGGGTGAGGTTTAGCTTATTGTAGGTGCCGGAGTTTTGAAATCATTCGAGTCCCGGTAAACCCGAAGAGTTAGCGGGTTGAAAGATCCTTATGACTCGATGCCCTAAGCTTTAATCGTCGAGTCACGGCACCCTGCTACATGGACTTTGGTGAGGCTCGATTCCTCAAAGACGCACCCTACAACACAAAAGAAGTGTGGGAATAAGAGCGAGTCATTTATTTTAAGATGGTCAATGTTCTAGGTATTGGCTGTAGTTTGTTGTGGGAGTGTAGTTCAGGCGCTTATCATAAAAACTTATCATATAAACACTTAGATTTTGGCGGAAGCTTAAGGTCAATTCCCTTGAGTTGGATACTCTTCTGAAACTTGATTATGTATGGCATTCATTCTCCCAAGATAGTTATTGGGCAAGGGTTTTAGTGATTCTCATCGAGGGTTAGGCATTACTCATTCACAACCTTTTTGAAATATCATTTTTGTGAACATAATTTTGATTTTTTTTTATTATTATTGCTCTCTCTCTCTCTTTCATTGCTAAGGGACTAGCAATGTGTAGCTGGGGTGGGGATTAGTGCCTCAAAAGTGCTATTTCAGCCATGTTTATTGCGTGTTTTGAGCGCTGTGTGCTAATGAGCGTAATTAACCCAATTGGCACATTAAGGTCCTGGCTATGCTACTAATCGTGTTTCGTGGCTATTTTTGTAGTTTTTGCAAGATAATCAGACCAAAATTATCGAGTCAATCCAAGCATGAAGAATCCAAGCCGACCTCGAAGCTCACGACAAAAGTCGGAAGGAATTTGGAGCCTCAAACTGAAGAAAGGTGGACCACTCCATGGGTTTAGTGGTTGCAAATTCTCCCGCAACCCGTAATTTCACAGTCATAAATTTCGCACCGCGAAATTTCGCAGTCAGGAATTTTCGCAACCTCGCCCTCGCCTTACTCAATTTCCATTCATCACCTTGTGGCTTTTTCTCGAAACCGCCTCTGGTATATGTATTGTTGGTAGTTTAGATATTTTTGTAATTTCCCTTGACTCTGAGCAGCATATAAGCTCCCGCCAAGCTCGCATGCTATCAATCACCGGGATGTACGTACTCCAGCACCAAAAGCCACCTTTCTTGCTCAGGTGATTTTCTCTCATTTTCTTCCTTTCTCTCACTTTTCTCACCGCCGACTCCTCGAGGACGACAACTCAAGGGATGCTCACAAATCCCCTATCCTGAAGAGGAAGGCCACTAAAGCCAAGGTTTCAGGTAAACCGCTGTCCCCGTTTCCAACGCATGCGCTTATTATCATTTATGTCTCTATATCTCACCTGTGTTTAAACTTTCATGTACTGACACAAGATTATAGCTTTATGTGGGCCAGTGGATGCTTACTGCTAGATCCACTAAGGCTCACTTAGTTGCCATTTATTTGCCATTGATAGGTCAAAGATTTAGTTTTTATTGCTTTGAGACTTGAATGATCAATAAATGTTGTATCTCACGAGAAAAACTTTTAGGGTTCAGTTTTCATATCTAAACGAAGATCCGGTTCGGGAAATGACTATAGGTCATCCTCCCCAACGCAAGGAAAAGGACCCGAGGACTTCCCAGTCGCCCTAGAACCTCAAGCCCAGTGGCCCGAGACTTCAAGGAGTTCTTTTTACATTCTATTTCATTTTGTTTGTAGTTTTCAAACCACCAATCACACTGTTTTTACAAAAACCCCAAATCCAAAGTGAATTCACCATTTTACACTAACTGTAAATCATTTTGCGCAAAGAAAACTCATCCTCGAAGCCTTGACCCTAGAGTCAAGAGTACGCAAATAGCTAGGCTACAACAGTAGAAGGTATAGGTTTACAAATTTTGTTGGTTCAAAGCTGCCTAGCTACACGTTTACGTGCGAATCATTAGTCATGTTCTTTCTAGAAAAGCCAAGAATGAGCCCCTTATTCCCTGTTGTTGAATACCCTTCAGTCAAAAAACCCGTGTTTACCCTAACATGTTGCCTTCAATGTAATATCTCGTGAATACATATAGTGTGAATTGGGAGTTGGTTGAAGTGGGTGTGCCTTGAATGGTATAAAAGGAGGTTTAGGTTAGAAAAAGGAAGAAAAAAATAGAAAAAGAAAGCATAAAGCAAGGAGGAGTAAGTTTGGCCTCGTAGCCTTCCTACCTTGAGCAATTAAGTTCTTAGGGGTGTTATACACCTAATACCCTAAGGCCAATTGGTCTGGGAGTTACTAACCTAAAGCTCATTACATGGGGTAGGTAGAAAGCTTAAAGGGGTTGAACATTGTATTAATCCATGCCTTGTAATCCATGAAAAATAAAGCTCTTGGTGTTCTTGTGAATATGGTGAAAATCATTCAAGTTTGGGGAAGCTTTGCGATGAAAAAGATGCAATAAGCTAAGTTTAGGGGAAGCTTAAGAGATTAAATTGAAAAAAAATAATGCAATATGCTAAAGGATGGACAAATAAGTGGAGAAAAAAGAGAATATGTATGTTTTGGGTAAACTGAAGCATAAATGACCTATTTAACTACCTTTACATAAGCCATACATTACAAGCTATATAAAGACCTAGCTGATCCTAAGTGTTGTGAATTGCCTACATTAGTGGAGAGTGATATGCCTAACAAGCCTATGGAGTCTTACACACTCACCATGTGAGTGAGAGATCCCATTCTACTCATACTCATCTAATTCCATTTCAATTGCAATTGACAAGAAAGAAAAATACTACACACTCACACTTGACAACTTTGGTTTAGGTTGTTCAACTTTTGGTCAATCTATTATTTTATAGAAAGACTATCTCAAAGTTTTCTTTGTTTTGTGTGAAGGCAAGACCCTTAAAGGAATTTATCATTTATTATCTCAATTTCATGCTCAACATGTTTATTAGTTTTGAATAAGGAAAATAAGTTGTTTCGTTGCTTGAGGACAAGCAAAATGTTAAGTTTGGGGGTGTTTGATAGGTGTGAACCGTGTTAGCATTTTTAGTATAATTTTCATGTATTTTATGCAACTAAATGCTAGATTCGCACCATTATCTCTTAGGAAAGCTCTAACTCCCATTTTCTTATGCTTTGCAGGTTTAGAAGGAAAACCAAGCATAGTGATGGAAGAAATCAAGTAAAGAGGAAGTTGCAAATAGCGGCCTCAAGTTCACCACGACAAAGGTTACTACTCGCCGTGGTGAAGAGGTTCGCCACGACAAAGGTCAAGGCTCGTCGTGGTGAAGAGAGATATGATTGAAAGACAAACCTCGGGTTTGTCGCAATGACGATGTCGTTTGCCGCTACGAAGAGGTTCGCCACGGTGAAACTAACGTTCACCAAGACGAAGGGCAGAGACAATGAAAGGATGACATGTATGTTTGCCACGACGAAGGATCGCAGGCTAGAGCAACAACATTTCCATTTTTAGCCCATCTTTGGCCCATTTTCCAAGACCTATAAATACTATTCTAATGATTGGAGTTCGAACTTTGAGAAAGGGAGGCTCTCTCCTAGGGTTTCTCCTTTCCTTGAAGCTTTGTTCCATTTTCTAGGGTTATAATTCTTAGATTTCTTAGATTTAGATTTGTTTTGTGAATTCCTTGGTTTGTAATCAAATATTGCTAGAAATACAACCATATAGAGTGTGGATTTCAGCTTTGAGCTTGGGATTGAAGATATTTACACTTGAACTCTGTTTTTTATTTATATCTCTTTTCTTTCTTCAATTTTTGCAGTTTTATCTTTGTCGACAACATGAATTTGTGGGTTTTTATGGCTAAAATGATAGGCTAAGCATTTCATAGGGTTGGTTATCAGATTTAGTGTTTGATTCATCTAATCTATTGCTCGCTGGGTCGATTTATGCTTACTTTGTCGATTTGGTGTGCAAATACTGGAATACTAAGTTTTGCTAATCGATACATAAGCCGAATCGATCTTTCGATCCTTTTACTAGGGTATCCTTGGTGACGTTGGATTAAGCACTAAAATCTAGTTTTGATTCTCTTAAGGTGTGAGTCAATTAATCGGGATTCCAATTAACCTAGTCAAAGAGGCTAAGGGAATTAGAAAGGTCTAGTACTAAGTGGATTTCAATAGGAGGGGACACCAAATGTATTAAGTGAGGATTGCAAGAACATAACTGTGACCAATCTGATTTTAGGCAGGGTAACTCTATTACAAGGACGTAATTGTGACTAATAGAGTTCCCGATAAAAAATGTTGTAGAAAAGTATCGCCTTAATGACCTAGAAGGATGTAACTGTGAATAGGTGATTAGTGTGAGAAAACACAAGGGGGAACATGAAAGTGGGATCCTTGTATGGTATCCCCGGACCAACTCAAGTCGTAATTCATTCAGCCAATGCCTCATCTAGACTAATCCTTAAACATCAATGAAGATAATCGACCTTAGTTCCTCCTTAAGTAGTTTTCTTTCGGTTTTAGTCAATTGCTCCAGTTTTCATAAAGCGCTATGTTTTTGTTGAGTTTAGTTTTTATTATTTTATGATTTCTTCTCAAACAATTGAGTCGCTCAAATAGTGAACAACTTCCGTAGCCGGGGCACTCAATCCTCATGGGAATGATCTTAGTTCGTAATTGAAAACCATTTTATTACTTGTGTGACCCGTGCACTTGCGGTTAACAACACATTCTTTCTTGAGATTGGTGCTTAGGAAACAACCAACTCCCATCACATTTGGAAAAAAAAAAAACAAAACTAGGGATTACTATTTAATTTTTTGTTCGTTCATAATAAAATTGATCATATAAAGTTTTTTTTTTACATTCCAGAATAATTGGCAACAACTGTTTGATACAATGACCAGAGATTTAGAGGTACGATTTAACTTCTTCCTCTTTCGGCTCCTTCTGCTGATTCTACATGTAGATCTGGATATTTTCTTTTCTTTTTCTCTTTCTCTTCAATCGTGTTCTGCTCCATCACCTTTGTTTCATCAATTCAAGGAAATTGATTTGCATATACGTGAAGGGTTTCGTGGGAGGCAACACTTGCCATTAGTAGCGGAAATACAAAAAATCCCAATAAAAACCCATCCAAGGACCCCAAGTATCATCAAAACCGGTTCTATAACAAAGACAAGGGTGTGATTACCTGTGTCGGGCCTAAAATCGAGCTAGCTCAAGCCGCGCTTTGCACGAAGCAACCAAGTCCCCAGGTTCTACCCTCTAACCCAGATCCACACGAAGAGTGAAGCCAACAACCTCCAAGGCAACGGTCTCGCAACGGGTTTGGGTGCTAGCCTACCTGACCAAGAGGAAGAAACCCTGCCCTCAATCTCTAGAACACTTCTGGGGAGATGAGAGAACACTAAGTATTTCTCATGAGCCCTCTTTTCTCTCAAAAGGAGCAATCCCCCTTATTAGGGTTTTCCATAGCATTCTATTTATAGGAAAACCCTATCATGTCTAATGACCAAAATGCCCCTCACTCTAAGTGATGATAGGAGACACGCATCCCTATGGGTTCTGGCGAGTTCCCACACGACCCAAAGCTGAGGTACAAGCCCAAACCTATTATCTCTTTAAGTGATGGAGCTAACCCGGATTCCACTAATCCCCGTGACATTTAATTCATGAGAATTAACTCCCCTCATATCTGATCACATCCAACCGTTTATACGCCCCACACCTCTTCAAAGTGTGTGACCCACAGTTCCCCGTTATGTTGGCCATTCGATTCAACTATTGAATTAAGCAGTCAAGATTGGTATCTAGAACACATCATGACCCCTAATTGACCTGAGAGTCACCTGGCCTGACCGCATACCCTTCCCATACAAATACCGCGATCGGGTCCTTTCACCTAACTATACCTTACTGGGTTCGAGCATGGACAATCAGTTCCCAACTAGATCAAGGCTATGCCACACCTAGCCCAAGTGATTATCTTGTCCTCGATTCATCACTCAACCTTTATGCACTTGAAGACTCTTTCAAGCATATTTTTCTTTACCTCGCCGAGATTCCCGAGTACGACCGACAAGAGGGCCTTAGGTATACTCTCCCTTTACTGGGAGTGGCGAACTTTGTCAAGCGCCCACTACCTCCGAACACCTCAAGCTATACCCAATCCTCATCCAATGAGCGACCCCCAAAGAGGCAACGTGGATTAAGGTCAAAGTACAGGATCAACATCTAAGATATCCTTGAGCACTGATGAGCTTAAAAGTCATCTATTTTCAGTCCATTTTTCTGATTTATTTTATTCTAAAAAAGCCGATTTATGCGTGAATATGGAATGTTTCTCTACCAAACTGCGGCAAACAGTGGAATTCAAAAGAAAGTGTAATCAAGTAGTGAAAGGAGCGTAATGTGGTCGGAAAGCAAGACCGATGAACAATAAGGAAATCGGCAAATAGAGGGGCTAAAGACAAAGGATTTGATGTCGTGGAAGCCTTTACATCAATCAAATACATATTAAGGCGGTGAACTACAAAGCTCCGCCAAGAAATGAAGCGTAATTGAAGACAGTAAAACTACCGGGCGGAAAGAAACTCAAAGTCAAGCAACCAGAATCGATGAAGAAGAAAGAGATGATGTCGCAACATCATCCGTAGGTCGCATGCACTGCAAACCCGCATATCGACAAATTCCAGGTAGCATACCAAAAAGAAGTTGGCATGTAAGATAAAAACAATCGGATCAACATTTATGTCGCTGACACCGATGCGCCGCCACATCAACATCAATCGGCGCCGCAACATCAGCTCGCGCGAAACTAAGGTCGCGGCATCATCAACCTAAAGAGAGAAGGTCGCCACATCATCTAAACGGGTCGCGGACATCGCCATAATCGGGGAAAAGAAGGTCGCGACAAGATCAAGCTGTCGCGACATCAACTACACAGAAAGGAAGTCGCGACATCATTCAGCGGTCGCGACAACAGTTGTAAGAAAAGAAGGTCGCGACAACACCTGGTTGTCGCGACATCAATTGCAAAGACTTGAGGTCGCGACATCATTAAACAGTCGCGACAACAGAAGCAAGGAACAGAGGTCGCGACATCATAAAGAGGTCGCGACATCCGCTGCAAAGACCAGAAGGTCGCGACAACATTGAGCTGTCGCGACATCAAATACAAAGAGGTAAGGTCGCGACGTCAGTAAGCTGTCGCGACATCGGTTCCAAGGAAAAGAGGTCGCGACAAGATCAAGCTGTCACGACATCAGTTCCACCAAAGACATGTCGCGACCAAACAAAGGTTTCTACGACAAAGACCGAGACAACAGAGGTCGCGACAAAGAATTGATGTCGCGACATCAACAACCAACTGGGCCAGTTAACTGAAGTCCAAAAAGAGGTGCATTGAAATTAGGGCCTAACTTCAGAACCCTATAAATATAGTCATGCATCGGCTGAACGCAGCCTCGCGACTCAAAGAGAGATCCGAAAGCACGAAGGCCCCGTATTTTAATTTTCTTTCTTTCTTTGTTTTTATTTTAGATTAGTTCGCATTTTGCTTTAAATTTGGATCCGAACGTTAGTCGTTAAAGTTTTAAATTTAACGCAGATTTATATTTCTTTCAAATTACCGTCTGTTGCTCAATTCGCACAAATTTTCGATTTCGAACTACGTTTCCTAATTACAAAGTGGTTTCTTGATCACAGTTTTCAATGTATGGTGTAATCAATGGCTATTTAGAAACCCACTCTTCCATCGAAATGACTTATCGCCGTAAATTATCTTTTCCGCACTTTATTCATCAATGCTAAACTTCAGTTTGTAAATCTACTACGGGGTTTGTTTTATTTTGTGGAATTGATCCCAATATCGTTGTCGCCTACCCATAAACTGGATTGTCTCAAGCTCGATTTCCGTGAGGCCCCCGAGTGACACAGTGGAAGGCATTCATGAGAGTGATGAGCACTGTGGGACTGCATGCTTAACCTCGCCATTTGATTTAATGTGTTTCAGGTGGATTAAATTGATAAATCCTCTTTCACTTGGAGACGAGAATGAGTCGAACGACGACAATTTAAACATGCGTAGAGTTCGCCGATTCAATGTAGAATTCAATCCTCGTTAGCAAGGATCTAATCAAGGAAAGAATGAGTCGTTTCTAATTTTCAGGAAAGAGAAACCAAAGATAGTGTAAATCAGGCAATGACTATAATTTCTAGAGCTCAAAGCATGGGATCTGTGTCAGGGGTATGAAGTATTGAAAAAGAAAAATACCCAAAACAAGGCACTTAGATTAAAGGTAATATTCAACCCATCGTTCAAAGAAATACCATGTTAGATGATGAATAAAGGGCGGGAGAGATCCAAATGCACCTTTCGTACTCGACTAGTTTTAAAATCGTGGGTTCATAAGCAAAATTACGCTAATCGAAGGAATTGATGTTTCACAATAGCTTTTATTTCTCTTTCGCATGCCCTTCGCGATAACTGCTCAATCTTAAATTCATATTTTATTATTTCAAGATTCAATTCATTTGTTATTAATTCAATTCTTTTAGTTTTCTTATTATTTTAAGGCTTTCAAAGTCGATTCAAATCGTTTCATCATACCAAAATAAAGATGTGTTTAAGTAGTCGTGGCAGTTGATCAAAATTCCCGAGATCTCCGATCGATATCCGACTAAAATCCACTTTATTACTTGTTCGACCAGGCACTTGTAGAATCAAGTGGATCAAAACCAGAAGAAATTTATCCTAAATTAAGGAAACCATTTTTAATCAAGATAATCGCAAAGAAATATAATTAATAAGTTTCACATTATCATTGGGATTTCACAATAGTCCTTTCATAAGAAGTGTCATAATTGTGATATATCTTTGGCCCAAGAAACAAGTTTTCTGCGCCGTCGTCGTGGATCGAAAGAATTTAGTAGATCAATATTCAGACGAAAGAAGTGAAAATAATACTAATTCGGGACATTTAAAAGAAAAAGAACAAAATAGTTTTTCAAGCAAAGGGTTATTTTTAATTAATTAACCTTTGCAATGTCATAACAAAATATTTGTCAGCTCGACTAATCCTATTAATGTGAGTATGTTTTATTTCAGGAAAACTTTAATGCATGTAAATTAACACCGATTCGACTCAAATAGATACCGAACTAGAGAACACCTGCTTCGAGAAAACGGTAAGGGCGTAAACTCGGCTGGCGGCGTGATGAAAGCAAAGCATCGCATCAAGGACAAAGAATAAAGAAATCTAAGGCCTCCAATCAATGATACAATGGAGGACTTTTGAGACCTATTATTCAGATGAATACTCGCAATCGACAAATTACGCTTGATGCGTAAATAACTTTGAACCGAAGCCAAGACTGACATAATGGTTCAAGAATAACAGCTTATCGGTCATCCGTCGTAAGACTCCAAATGAGCACCCTGAAGGTTTCTAGATGGCAAACATGCTGGAAGCTTAATGGGGGTGGAGACCAGAGGTCATAAAATTCGCATTTATTCCCATTTTCTCTAAGAGATACGCCAGCCTACATGGTATGAATCTCTACCATATGGTTTTGTTGGATTGGGAGGAGTCAGAGGAAGCCTACTGGGGTAGATTCTTTCCCCATCACTCACCTCGTAGAGAAGGAGAGATAATTATGTTCTACAGGGGGAAGATGAGAGCCTTACGTAAAGTACGGGAGAGATTCAAAAGGTTGTCGAAAAGATGCCCAATGCACGGAATGTGATCTAAAGACAATGTATGGACATGCTGTATCATGCTCGAATGATACATCTAAGTATATTATTAATGCTGCTTCGCAGCCGTGGAGCATTCAAACGTAGAAGGAGGTCAAGAGGCAAGATCCGAACAGGACTCGGTAAATGCAATATGAAAGCTCCACGAGTTTTCAAGAGTAAATCGGCAGAGGAAGAGGAGTCATGGAGCCGAGCAAAGATGACGTTTATGGAGGCAGTTAGGATGCCATCATGCATGTGGATGGACAAGCAAGAGAAGAAGATGCACATTGCCTGAGTCAGGAGTACGAGAGGGAACTATCGAGAGGAAGTGCCGACAAATCTAATCAAGAACCTGCTTATGATGCCGAGGGAGGTTAAGTACTTGGGAGCTAAGAAGTATCACTTCAAACTAAATCCTAACCGCCAAAGACACTATCATCCAAAGACCGAGAAACTACGACAATTTTTCATGGGCAGGGCTCCTCACAAGGCCCGTGCGTACGACGTAATCCTCAATGCGATATCAGCAACCACTAAGGTTCCTCGTAGCAAGAAGAAGGAGGCAGAAAATAGAAACGAGTACCGTAGTCGAGGAGGGCTCAAATCCATTCAAGATCACCAATTCACGGACAACAACAGTTTCATAAACCTCCATGAACAAAAGTTTGCTTAATTGGAAGCCTCAAATACCAATTCTCAAATTTTTCAGAAGACCACTAATGCCTCCCTCAAGAACCTGGAGACACAAATAGGCACCGCCCTAAACCCGCAAAAACTGCATGAAAGATTTTCCCAAAGGACACGAAGAAGAATCCTGGAAGACCGCATGGCCGTGGTAGCCTCGTATGGGAAAATCAGAAAAGACGTAAAAGATGAAAAACAACAAGGAGAGGAAGACCCAAACAATGTCAAACACTGAGAAGGAAAGAAAGAAGGAACAAATTGCCGAGAAGAGCAAGCAAGAGAAACCTGCAACTGTCATAATCCTGTATTTCCATTTAGACCGCAAATCAAAGATAGAGAACAGCTTTTGTAAGGTTCTCAAACCTCAAGCCGGAGATCGCATGCCTTTCACAAAGAAGTGGTGACTCGATGCCACTTTATGCAAAATTTTTGAAAGACATAACGAGCAAAAAGAAAGATTGGCCAAGAAGGAATTGTGAACTTAATCGCAACTCAAGAAGGCGTGATCAAGAGAGACTTACCGTAAAAGACAAGGATCCGTGGAGCTTCACTCATTCCCTACACCATCGAGAGTTCGAGTTTCGTAAAAGCCTTCCGTGACTCAAAGCGTATCAATTTAATGCCCTATTCTGTTGCCAAGAAGTTAAGTTTGGGGGAGCTTACTCCCACTACTGTTACCCTTCAAATGGCAGATAGAACCCTGGCAAAACCTGAAGGAATTATAGAAGATGTGGTCGGTAAAGGTGGGAAGTTTATTTTTCCGGGGCTGACTTCATCATACCGATACGGAAGAAGATTCACAAGTCCCTCATCAGCTGGGAAGGCCATTCCTTGCAACTCGAGCAAATTTAATCGTATATGCGTATGGGAATTCTCACCTCGCAGTTGAGAAGAGGCAAATGACTTCAATTTAATCTTAAGTTCGAGGAATTTACATGTGCTGAAGATATCAAGTCAATAAGATGTATATGTCAACAATTTGATTTTTACTATGATTGTAATTCCCAACTTTCAATCAATGAAGAAGAGATGAATTTCCAAAGATTCTGAAGGTTTTGATCTTAACATTTTTTGCACATCGCTTACATTCTACCAAAAGTGATGAGTCTCGAACAAAATGTGGGTTGAAAAAGGAGACAAAATGAAGGTGAATTCTCATCAAGAAACCAAGAAGCAAAGGCCAGTTTTAAAGGAGTTGCCAAGTCATTTAAAGTATGCTTACCTGGAGTTGCCAAATAGTAAACCAAGCACAATTTCGCTAGACTTAAGTGATGCCGAGGAATGAGGTTGCCGGAAATTTAAGTGAATCATATGGAGTCTATAGCTTCGTCTAATAAGAAAGCAAAGGTATCACCATCAATATGCATGCACAAAATATCACTGAAGAAATGCAGTTTCAACCTTGAACATCAAAGGAGACCGAATCCAAGAAAGAATGAAAGAAGTAGTCAGAAGGAAGTGCTCTAAATGGTTATTAAAACGCCGGGTTTTATCTATGCAATTTCGTATGCCCCTAAGTTAACTCCACCACATGTGGTTCCAAAGAAAGGTGGATTTATCAGATCCGCAATGAAAGAAATGAATTAATTCCAACAAGAACAAAGGATGTGACGTGAGAGTATGCATCGATTACGTGAAGCCGAACACGCTTAACCAGAAAGATCATTTCCCTTTACCCTTCATTGATCGGGCTGTTGACATATTGCGGTGATTGAATTTCATTTTGCCTGACTCCGTATTCAAAGTTACAAACTAGATTGCAATTGCACTGAGACCAAGAAAAGACCATTCACATGCCCCTATGGTACCTTTGCCTTCGTATGGATGCCATCTGGTCGGTAAGTAAATGCTCCCGCTACTTTCCAACATGTATGATGTCAATGTTCTCGTATTTGGCTGAGGGAAGTCATAGCCTTTATGGATGACTTCACAGCATGGTTCAGTTTCAATAATGTCCGAACAACCCGAAACAGTACTAAAGATGCAAGAACAAACAAATAGCACTAAATCGGGAAAAATGCCATTTCATGGTAAATGTAAAGCATTGTTCTCGTCATAAAATTTACGCCGTTAGGTTAAAGTGGACCAATCCAAGATTTCCATTATCAAACCCTCAGACTCTCCCACAACAAGAAGGGATAAGGAGTTTTCGGGGCATGTCGGATTTTATAGAGATTCATCAAAGACTTCTCAAAGATAGCCGTACTACTATGCGTATTAACGAGAAGACACAGTGCCGGTAATTTTGATGATCTCCCTCGCAAGGTCATTCAAGAAATCAAGATCGATCGTTCGGCACCTATCACGGCCGCATTCGTATCGGATCGGATTCAAATAAATTATGATGCCGCGATTTCAGAACGGGGTCAGATTGGGCAAAGAAAAGAGAAAATATTCTGCAGCCATATACTATGCTAGCGTAATCCTTCAATGAAGCACAAGAAAACTATTCCACAACCGAAAAGGAGATGCTAGCCATATTTGTTCTGCCAGGAGAAATTCGCCATACATTATGGGATCCCATGTCAGAAGTTCACATGCACCATGCACCATCAAATATCTGATGTCAAAAAAGGAAGCTAAGCCAAGACTGATAAGGTGGGTGTCACACGTAAGAGTTTGATCCGAAATTAAAGATAAAAAGGGTGACAATGTGATACCGATCACCGCCCGAGTAGAAAGGAATGAAGAGAAAAAGGAGGAGGCGTAATTCATCGTAGAACTTCCCTGTGAAAGAAACAACCGCTTAAGGTGTCATTCCAACTTCCATGGTATGTCGATATTAGAATTACCTCGCTTCGTGGAGTAGTTCCCTGCGAATTCAAATACTACCAAATTAAAAGAAAAGCTCAGATCTAATAAATAGTACTACATCCGGATGACCCATCGCTATTTAAAGACGTGGTCGACATGATTATCAAGATGTGCCGTAGAGTGAACAATGTAAAATCTTGAATGAATGCCATGCATCACCATATGGGGCATTTTTTCCTGAGAAAGAATGTACCACAAGATACCTAACTGATTTATCGCCTACCATCTTCGTGAGATGCGGATTTTATTGGCCCACTATCTTGGAGATTGTCTTGAATGGGTCAAATTGTGATAGATGCCAAGATTGAAATCTCATTGTGAAATGAAATGCCCCTAAAAGGTATAATGGTTTGTGCAAATTTTTTGATGTATGGGGAATAGATTTTATGGGACCATTCCCACCATCATTTAGAGCTTGTATGTATTCTTTGTGATGGATTATGTTTCCAAATGGAGTGGAAGCGGTGAAAACTGTCAAGGAATGATGCTTCAATACGGTTCTTGAGTTTCTTCTGAAAAGAATATTTATTGGTTGGAGACACCCGGGACTATCATTAGTGATGGGAAGCCATTTGCAAACAAAATATTTTCAAAACTCATAAGCGGTGGCAGGATCGAAGCATATAAAGAATCACAGCTTATCAATACGGACGATGGACGATGAGAGATTTCAGGAGATTAAAAGAATCACGGAAAAGATTGTAGGATTGGCGGAAGAATTGGTCTTCAAAACTTGATGATGCACTTTGGGACTACGAGTTTGCATTCAAAACTCCGTTGGAATGTCCCCATCTGAGTTTCTTTGGCAAACCATGTCATCTACCTCTTGAGCCCGGAATACAAAGCTATGTGGGCCATCGAAGCTGAACTTTGATTTTAAAGCGCGAAAGGAAGAGGGCGCTCAGTAGATGAGCTGGAAGAGCGAAATGAAGCCTACAGTGATGCTAGAATATACAAAGGACAAAACAAAGAAATGGCATGATCGGAGGATTCGAGAGAAAGAGTTGAGCAGGGAGAACATGTTCTTCTTTTTAATTCAGTTGAAGTTATTTCCGGGGAAGTTAAAATCGAATGGAGTGGACCGTACACGGTAGTGTCAAACCGTACATTTGGAAGCGATACTATAAAGGCGATCTTTGGGGAAAATTTAAAGTCAATGGACTTAAAGGCTGACATTATCAAGCGAGGAGGAAAGAAAGGAAGAGCTCAATTGGTTCATTAAGAGAGAGAGAATCGAGCATTGAAGTCGGTAGGACTGCGAAGCGGTGATGGGGAGGCAACCCATAGAGATTTCAGTTTCTGATTTTAGACTTTGATTTTTTAGAATTCACCTTGATTTTGTTTTCTTTAGTTCTTATAATGATTAGTTAGTACTTGAGAAGTTAATTTTTGTTTAATTAAATCCTTTATGGAAATTTTGCAGAGTGCTTATGCAGAAATGGCTCAGGCAAGAAGGAACAAACTCCAGTACAACTCCAGCAATTCACAGGAAGGAACGACTTGAAAAAGGGGAGTGTGTTTCTCCCTACATAAATTCTGTTAAAATTTAATAGAATACATGTTTGAATGCTGGCTATGCGAATAGATTTAATTGAATCACGAGGAAATTTCTTGAATTGATAAATAGTGAAAAGGTGGCATCTGTTCATTAAATTTAGAGCAGTGCGGACTAAATTCGCGACAAAAACTTATGTCGCGATGACTGAAATCATGCGAGGAAGTTGATGTAGTGACTCGATCGATCTTGGAGGAAGAGCAAGAGGAATGAAGTGTGACCAAGGTATGTCGCTACGAGAAATAGAACCATGTGAAGTTTAGGTGAAGCGAAGTAGAATCTTCGAAATTAGTGAGTCGCGACAAGCAATAATGTCATGAGATGCTGTCATCGCGACTTCGGGATGACTTGTCTCCACGAGATAATTCATGTGAGCATCGAAGAAAGAAGATTGCCAATTTGAAGCTGACTTTTAATTTACCTAAATTTAATGGCGTACCTTGATAACGGCAAAATTGAAGTCGTGACAAGCGCAAATAAATGAAATATTAAATAGCCCCAATCATAGTGGTCATATTGTTGAAAGCTCCTTCCAATATCATTTTTTCCTTGAAGCAAATTCAACTTTTCACCAGCGTATTCCACACGATTTTGAATCTCTGAGCCTAGTCAAGACTTCTTCCTCACAGGCCTTTCACTTTCTCTAATGGCGAACCTCTGATCCTCATCCAAAATGCAGGTGAAATCATGGAGGAGCATGCTCGGCCGAGAGAGGTTCATCTGGAACCTACGGTGGAGGAAACCAGGGCCCAGTGCCAGACAACTGAGTTCAGTGGGTTCTTGAGCGTGAGAGGAGAAAGGAAAGGAGGCAAAGAAGAGGAGGAGGATGACTTCATTTCGAGAAGAAGCTTACTCAGGTATGGAAGAAACACTATGCAGGAAAGGGTTTTGTAGGAGAAAGGGGAGTTCGAGTCATCTCATCTCCCAAATTCAAGAAAGAGTTAGTAAATGAAGAAAGTGGGAAAAATTCTCTGAACATCAGCGGGTTATGCGGCGGTTGTGAAGGCCTCAAGCCTTGTTAGCAGAAAGGAGAACTCTGTTTTCGTCAGAGGGGTTTGGGTTCCATATGGAGCTGAGACTATAAATGCGATATGCGGAATGGAAGTCAAAGCATGGATCGAGAAGTATAAGAAGATGCGAAAGCCTAGCAGGTGAAAAGATAGCGGGAGAAGTGACCCGGATGGCAAGGTGAAGAAATGGGGGAAGGTCGAGAAAAGATTATCAATAGGGAGATGCGACCCGGGAAGAAGCGAGTATGGTTTTATTTTCTGGCTTGAGTTAAGTTCCCTACAAGCATGTTTGCCTGATGAAACGAAGCGTCGTACTCTTATACCCGTCTGAAGAGGCTATAAAAATTTGAATCGTAGAACTATTATTGAAAACTCCATAATGAAATATCATGAAGAGAAACAAAGAGCTGATTCCACACCGACCATCGCAGGTTATGTATAAGGGCTGGTGTGAAGTTGGGCGAGGAAGAAGGTATTTGATGCTTCACCATTAACCTACTGATGGGATAGCGAGGCGAAAATTGAAGAAAAAGGGGGTCATAGTGGAAGCAGACACAGAAATGGGAAGAGGAGTTGAGCAGAAAGGAGGAGCAGCTTAAAAAGATCCTAGAGCATCAAGAAGAAAATTTCAAAAAGGAAATGGAGGGAAGAGACCCGAATCTCTTGAAAAAACGCGGCTTAGCCATGAATCATTCTACAAATATTAGTATGATGAGACTCTCAACTCCACGAAACTTATCAAAGAAAGGGATGCGAGAAACGAAGCGAAGACAAAGGAGCATATCAAGGGTTCAAATTCCTTTTTATATATCATTGTTAAAGGACTTGAGAAAGAAGATGATAGATAGAGATAAAGTGTAGCAGTGACAATGATGCCTATAGAAGGAAAGAAAAATTAGGTACGGAAAACTTGGATTTGATTAACATGATTTATCAAATTTTAGAGGTAATGGCGAAATGGAGAATACAATGAACAAACTTAGTGACGAGATGATTTGAATAAAAAGTTGATCTCACCAATGAACTGATTCTTGAGAAGAACAAATGGAGAAAGCAGTGCCAAGTGAAGAAGAGGACATAAATATGAAATTCCCAAGTTCAACCCAAACACGGCAACCATGATCCTGGATCCTGAACATCTTTGCTAAGCACCTACTCAAAAAAGAAAAACCTTCCAATTGAATCATCCATCTCTTCCTCTTCCCGGCTATTTGATTCTCAACTTTTACACAATCTCATGAATAAAATAAGAATTTGTTTGATGTTGTGTTGTTTGAAGTCAAATTGTGTGTTTACTTTTGCTTTAATTGTTAGAAAATAATAGTAGAAATTAACGATAATGAAAATGATGACATATCATTAGCTAATTGATTAGAATATAGACTGAAACACAACTAATTGAAAAATAAGGGCTAATTGGCACATAATTGAATTGAAACACAAATTGCATAATTGATTTGAATTTAGTTGATAAGTCCAAATTAAAGGAAAGTTATACAAATGAAGGAGCAAAACATATTTTGAGTTTGAATTATAAACGATTAGCGAAAAGAACTTGGTGAACACAGGATCAAATAAATCCTCATCAGGCGAAGTGAGTCAAAAGGACATCCTTAGGGTTATTCCACGAGTTAACCCAGAGTTCTAGAACTTGTTAGATTATTGATCAAGGTGAAATCCTAGAGTATCCTGACTAACAAGTAATCGAACTATCTATAGCGGTTTGAGCCTTTCTAGCCACCATTATTTATATGCTTTTGCATACACCTAGCTCTAAATTTGAGCCAAAACAGTCCCTATCTTCAAAACAAGCAATTGGAAATCCCAAGTCATCCTTTATAACTAATCCTCCAGTAAAGAACCTCATGATTACCCAAAAAACTCAAGGAGGGAGGAAGAAATAAAGTTTGGGGGAGTATTTTGGAGAAGCCCAAAGGAGAAATCTGAGAAAAGGGTGAAGAAGGACATATCTAAAGCGGGAGGAAACAACGAAAGAAAGATTAAGGAAAGTTTTGTCTTGTGGCTAACTCTCTTGAGCAAATTAAGTTCTTAGGGGTGTTTCAACACCTAGTACCTATGCCAGCGGTATGGGGTTACTAACCCCAGTTAAGCTAAGAGTGTTAGAAAGCCTAAAAAATGAGAACATTAGACTTTGCGAAAAGTGCGAAAAGAGTTCCAACAATGAGAAATACAAATGAGAAGTGGAGCAAGCCAGTTTTAAACACAAGAATTCAAGGAGATACCCCAGATGAAGTTTGGAAATAAACCTAAAGAAGTTGCAAGGAAAGGAGGCAGCAGTTAAGTAAGAAGAAGAAGAGTTTGGGTAATCTTAACCTAAAAATTCCATCTATCCTACCCGTTACCCAAACTGGCACATTCTGAGCTGAAAGACGGCGATCTTGAAGGTTGGAATTTACTATTAGTGGAGATCGATATGAACAACAGCGTATGGAATTTGGAAACTATTCAAAGGATTAAGCGTGAAGAGCCTGCGAGGTTGTGACTCACACTAAGAATTGAGGAAGAAGACTAACTACTCTTTAGCGAATCAATTGACTATCTTATTTATAAGCAAATTCGAACAAATTTAGTTATATACTTTTTGATGGAGTAAGAAACTAACCTTTATACGGACTTGAAGCTAAATATACAATAGCGAATGCAATTTAGTTTTCAATTAAATTGGTTACAGGCGAAAAACAAAACGAGAAAAATATCGCTTTGTTTGAGGACAAACAAATCTTTCTTTTCTTTGCTTGAGAGACCAAGCAAATTTTAAGTTGGGGAGTTTGATGAGCTTAAAGTCATACATTTTCCAGTCCATTTTCTAGTTTATTTTATTAAGATTGATTTATGTGCGGGAATATGAATGCTTCACCCAAAGCTGCAATGCGACGGGGAATTGAATGAGTGCGAGTAAAAGGAGTAGAATGTGGGTGGCTTGATGCGATGTAATGGAATTTGAAGGAAATTACCTTGAGGAGGTGCAAAAGGATTAAAAGGATTTGATGTCGTGAAAAAGAGCCTTTACGGCAATCGAAATACATATTAAGGTTGCAAGCGCATAAAGCTCCGATCGCCAAATGAAGCGTAATTGAAAAATAGCTTATTTGGCGTGAAGAAACTCAAAGTCAGCGGCGGGAGGTGATGAAGGCGCGAAATGGTAATATCATTGATCGCGATAAATTAAACCGGTCTGATAGACCCAGTGGTAGCGACACGAAGTTGTGACGAGAAGATAACAATTATTGAACATTTATCATCATGACATGCGGATGCCGTCAGCGACATCGACAACGAATCGAAGCGATCGCGACATCGGCTTGCAAAGAAGTAAGGTGGCGACATCATCGGCTAAAGAAGAAGGTCGCGACGCATCATTGATAATTGTGACGCGCCAGTTCTAGCGAAAGAAGAATTACGGCAGCGAGATCAAGTATCGTGACATCGACCTCTGTGAAGAAGTCGCGACATCATTCAGCGGTGGCGACAGTTCAATAGAAAGAAGGTCGCGACAACGCGGTTGTCGCGCGACATCGAACTGAACTTGGTCGCGACATCATTAAACGATCGCGACCAGCGAGAAAGCGAGGAGCAGTCGCGACATCATAAAGAAGGTCGCGACATCCGCGCAGACCGAAGGTCGTGACAACGTGGTGTCAGCGACATCAAATACAAAGAGGTAGGTCGCGGCGTCGGTAAAGGCTGTCGCGACATCGATTCTGCGAAGAGGTCGCAGCGAATCAGTATCATGACGTCGGTTCCACGAACATGTCGTGACGAACAAAGGCCTGCGCGACAAAGTGCGAGGTGGCGAGAGGTCGCGACGAGAACGGATGTCGCGACATCAGCTTCTCCAAGCTAGGCTGGATTAGCGGAAGTCGAGGTGCATCCCGGGTCGGGCTGACTTGGAACCACATCGTATGTAGGCGCATCTTGAGAGGAGCAGCGACTCTTGGCGACAGAAATAGAGATCTGGGTTCTTTGAAGGCTCACGTATTTTAATTTTCTTTTCTTTCTTTGTTTTTATTTTAGGTGGATTAATTTTGTTTTAAATTTGGATGCGAGCGTTAGGCTGTTAAAGTTTTAATTTGAATACGATTTATATTTCTTGAGTGCATGCGGTTGTTTGAATTCAGACCAAATTTTGGATTTCGAACTACCGATTTCCTAATTACGATGGTTTCTTGATCGTGAAGCTAATGTGGTGTAATCGTGGTTTAGAAACCCGGCTTCATTGAAATGACTACATCATTCGAAATTATCTTTCTACTTGAGAATTTTATTCATCGATCTTGAACTTAGTTTGTAAATCACTTCTTGGTTTGTTTATTACGTGGAATTGATCGATATCGGTGTACTTTGCCCGTAAGCGGATTGTCTCGACTGCGATTTCCGAGGAGGCCCTGGTGACCTGGGAAGGCATTCACGAGTGATGAGTATTCGGTGGGCCGATATCGAACTTCTTGTGGTAATTTAATGTGCTCTGTGTGAGATTAAATTGATAAATCCTAATTTTTCATAGGCGAGGAATGAGTTGAGCGGTTATCAATTTAAACATGCGAGAGAGTTCGCCTCGGTCGAATGGTGAATTCAATCCAGTGTTAGCAAGGATCTAATCGGAAAGAATGAAGTGTTCTAATTTTGAGAAGAGAAACCGATGTGTGTAAATACATTGCAATGACTATAATTTAGGAGCTCGGGTTCACCGATCGGGTTGTAATTATGAAGTATTGAAAAAGAAAAATACCCGAGCAGGCGCTAAGTTAAGGTAGTTATCTAACTGCTTGTCTTGAAGAAAAGCGGTCGGTGCAAGATGATGAGCAGTGGAGTGTGGAGAGATCGGTGCACTTTCATACTCCTTGGACTAGTTTTAAATATGTGGTTCATGAAGCAAAATTACAGTGAAATCTTAAGGAATTGATGTTTCACAATAGCTTTATTTTCAGTATGCCCTTTGCAGATAACTATTCAATCTAAATTTGTTATTTTATTATTTCAGTATTCAATTCCTTTGTTATTAATTCAATTCTTTTTTAGTTTTCATTATTTTAAGGCTTTGAGATGATTCAAATTGTCTATCATAGTCGAATAGTATAGAGCTTGAGTAGTCGGGAGTAGTTGATTGAAAATTCTTAGGATCTGCGTGGGATCGATATGCGGACTAAAATCCACTTTATTACTTGTTCGGCTATGCCTTGCATAATCATGGATCAAAACCAGGAAGAAATTTATCCGAGTCTTAAGGAAACCATTTTTAATCAGTATAATTGCAAAGAAATATAATTAACAAGTTTCATGGCATTATTGCTGGGGATTAGACAATAGTCCTTTGGTAGTAGTGTCATAAATTTGTATATATCTTTTAGTCCAGCAAACAAGCACCTCAAGTCTAAGGATACTTGCACCATTGCTATGATGAGACAATCATCTACATTTAAATAGATAATCCATATGATTGTCTCATTATAGGTCTCCGATGTACTTAGCTACTCTTATGACATCCACAGCTTCAACTCGATCAATACTTAATCACGAGTTTATAAGAATCTTGCTTGATCGATCAAAAGTGCGATATGTGCGAATCTGTCAGAATCAACAATGTCCGGTCTTGTTGATCCTATGACTAAAAGGGATAATTTAGACACAAACATAATTGCACATGATAGGAATCTTATTATCATGATCATCGTGATTTCCTTCATCTTTATGTTATGTATCATGGACTTAATTAATTAGATTAAAGATACGGTATCAATTGACGTGAATATCAAATTAACGAAGAAGCCTTTCATATTAAATAATATGTTGCGCGTACAATAAGTGCTAATGGTGATTCCCTTTAGAGCACTTCTCTAACAATACGTAGCTGACAAGGTTGAAGCAACCGTGGTGCTTGATGTTCTTCAGAAGGCATCAAGACAAAGTGAGCAACTTGTTTTGTATTTAAATTTATGCAGGGAGAATGGGGTTTTCAATGTGTTAAAATACCAAAAATTGAACAAATCCCCGAAACATCTTAAAGCTTTAGAAAATTGTTAATGGAGACTCAGAAAATTAAGCCATGGTGGTGAAGATATTTGAACCCGAAGAGAAGCATGAGGACGAAGAAACCAAATGGGTTTTTAAGACCATAATCATTAACAAGTGGGAGGTATTTGATGAAGAATCGAAGATCAATGGAAATGGCTTCCCTAATTTTCTAGGGAAACAAGCAGTAGTCCAAATCCCTTCTCCAACTCCTTTTAATCATCTTTCATCTAACACACAAACCCAGAAACATAAGTTGCCAGATTTAATAACCTTCTAGAAGTTGGAATTTCTTGCATCTACTCCAAGGAGTTGTATAATTTTTTTTGTCTAAAGGCAACCTGGCTTGGGGTAGTATAGGGATGATGTGTTTAATTTTGCAATTAGACCTGCCCAACCCTATGTTGATTGACACGGCGGGTCAATCGGGTCGGGCCAAATATGGGCCGGTTTTTTCGGGTCAATAAAATTAGAGCCCAGTTAAGTTCTAATTTTGGGTTGATCGGGCTAGCCCAGTGGGCCAGATTCAAATTGCAAGCTCTACTCATGTTCCCTTTACTGTTTTTTTTTTTATGGAGTTTAGGGTCAAAATGTCCCCTTTATTTAGAAAAAAAAAATTACTTTTAATCCTTCTTTCAAAATTATATTCAAGTTAGCTTCTTTCATAAATTTATATTCAATCTAGCCGAGTTAAGGTGCAAAAATGCCCTTAATATACCAGTCGAACCCTGGTGAGGGTCATTAAGTGACTGTCAAGAATATTTTCAAGTACTTTTGAGAAGGTCTAAGAATGTATTCTTGGTTTATGGAGATTGAGATATTATTGTAAGTGAGTATACATATGCCAACTTCCAATTTGATAGAGATGTCTCCAAATCTCAATCAGGCTATGTGTTCACATTGAATGGTGGCACAATCAATTCAAAAGTTTCAAACAAAAAACGAGTATGGATTCCACAACTGAATCAGAGTACATTGTTGCTTCTAAAGCAGCTAAGGAAGCAGTTTGGATAAGGAAGTTCATATCAAAACTTGAAGTGGTTCCTACCATTGTTAATCTGACAACATTGTATCGTGATAACAATGGAGCCATTGCACAAGAAAATGAACCATTATCTCATCAAAGGTCCAAACAAGTACTTAGGAGATACCATTTTATTAGAGAGATCATTGGTAGAAATGATGTAAAGATAGAGAAAGTGCTTACTGATCAGAATATTGTTAATCCCTTGATTAAGCCACTTCCCTAGAAGAAGTATGATTCACATATGCTTACCTATGGTATGAGATACAAAGGCGATTGGCTTTAGGGCCAGTGGGAGGTTGTTAGTAAAGTGCTCTAAAGGAAATCACCTTTAGCACATATTGTATGCTTTTCATTATTATGAATAAAAGTCATCTTCATTAATTTGATGTTCATTTATTATATGAATTGATGACTATCTTTAATCAATTAATGAAGTTCATGATACATAACATAGCATGAAGGAAATCATGATGAGATCATGATAATAAGATTCCTATCATGTGCAATTATGTTAGTATCTAAATTATCCATAGTCATAGGATCAACAAGACTAGACATTATTGATCTAGATAAACTAGTACATGTTATACTTCTTGATTGGATTAAGTAATAGATCTCATAAATTGTAATCATTGTGATGATTAAAGTTAACATGTGGATGCTTACTAAGTGTAGTCAAGTACATTGGAGACCTACTCTGAGACAATCATATGGATTATCTATTCAAATGTAGATGATAGTCTCATCATAACAATTCATTCTTTAACTAATCTACACCCCACTTGGTTCAGAGCATGGACTAAGTGTAGCTCTCGCTATGTTACATCTAGCCTAAGTGATATTAATTCTTGTCCCCAAGACTCGTTACTCATCAGTTATACACCTAAAGACACTCTTCGTAGCATTTCCACTATGGCTAGAGATTCCTAAGTAATGATCCCAATAAGAGGCCATGGGTATACTCTCCCTTTATTGGGAGTGGAGAATCCTTTGTTGGCTACTCAATTACCTTTGAACATCTCAAGCTGTACCCGATCATCATCCTATGACCAACCTTTGGAAGGCAATAAGAAATAAAGTCTAAGTACAGAATCAAAATCCAAGATATCCTTGAGTACCTCAAATCTAATGATACTTGCACTATTGCTATGATGAGACTATCATCTACATATAATAGATTATCCACATGATTGTCTCATAGCAGGTCTCTGATGTACTTAGCTACTCTTAGTAAGCATCCACATGTTAACTCTAATCAACTCACGATTTTAGTTTATAAGATCCACTGCTTGATCTAATCAAGGAGTATGACATATGGTAGTTGTTGGTTGGAAATATGAGATGAAAATTGGATACTAAATGAGTGCAAGTGTATGCATTGTTCAACAAGTAATATAGTGGAAGATGAGTGTTGAACCCACGGGGAAGTGGTTGTCAATTACTAAAATTGGGAGATTTCTCCTTTATTCGAATGAATGTTTTAATGAAATCCTAATCTAAACAAATAAAGACAACTCTAATGCAAGGTCTAACAACAGTGAAAATGAAATGATTATGTGGAAGGACTAGGGTTTTGGATTTGATTACACAATCCTCAAGCAATTGACATTGATCTTCAATCAATTCATCATATGGAATTCTTGCAAATGGTGAACCTCACAAATTTAATTACAAATCTCTTTTGATAATTCATAACCTATTTCAGAGATCTAGGTATATTGCATTTCTACTCAACCCCAAGACCTAAGAAATGCACTAAACCTAAGAAAGGCTTAATCACCACATAAAACCCATGAATATGTCTAGTCAATGAAGAATTATGTTATTTCACCTAGGTCTAAGCTATTGCTCTCTTTTCAAATCTTGCAATAGGCCACCAATCATATTGATAGTGATCAAATACCAATAAGCATGAAGATCAAAATGAAATAATAAGCAATTAGTACTCCATATAAAAATTGAAAAAAAATTCAACAATTAATTACAAGATTCATGTGTAGTCTCCACCACAACCCTGGACTGCGAATTTAAAACATCATGAGGAAAGAAAATAAACTAGAGTAAACTGAAAGCATGAAAAGAGTAGAGGAAACTCCAATGGTGTGATGATCTTGAATCTTGACTCTTCCTCTTCCTCTTCCTCTTCCTCTTCAAACCTCTAAGAGCTCTAAGAACTTCTCCAAAACCTCCTCCAAAAAACAACCTCCATCAAATTAGGCTCTTCCTATTTATATTCCAAAGGCAGCCTTCCTTGAAATGCATAAAATGGGCTTGAGCAATCATTGGGCCTTCGCCACGTCGCGACATTTGGACGCTCACATCACGACGTGTGGGGCCAATTCTTCATCATATATGCAGGCTATGTTATGTAAGCGCCACGTCGCGACATGAGGGGCAACTCCTTCAACAACATAATAATTTACGTCGCGACGTCTAGGCTCGAATGTCGTGACATGAAGGCTTGTTTTCCTGGAGCATCACCATGTCGCAACGTGAAGTTGGAATTCTTATTTTTCTGTTTCTCCCCTTTTTGCTTCTTCTTGCTCACAAAAGCCTCACTTAATCATAAAGCCTTGAATTAAATCCTTTAATGCACATAGGAACAAAATTGGAGTAAAAACACTTATTGTAATGATCAAATTTAACTAAAAACCCGGGATTGCAATGAGTATATTGAATACTTATCACACCCTCAAACTCAATTCCTTACTTGTCCTTAAGCGAATGAGAGACATGACTAAACTAAACACTAGCACACAACACAAAAATGGAAACATTTAGTGGAAGCATTTTTGACAAAGTTTTTCCCTCCACTCACATCCCATCTTAGAGCTAAAATTAGTCATTTTCGACAAGGAGAATTTGAGACACTATTTGATGCTGAGGATAGATTTAAGGAGTTATTAAGAAGATGCCCACAACACAGTTTTTAATTGTCATCTCAAATTCAGTTTTTTTACAATGGAGTGACATATGCATCTAGGACTTAGCTTCGGAGGATCAATCAAAAGAAAAACAGAACAAGAGGCAAATGAGTTGTTGGAAGAATTAGCTAAGCACAACTATCAAGCCCCTTTAGAGTGATCAGTAGGAAAAAAGCAACTAGGAGTGCTTGAGCTTTATTAGTGTTCAACATTTCAATCACAATTGATAGTTATAACAAAGCAGTTCAGTCAAAATAGGCCTAAAAGTCCATCTATGGGAGATTCAGCATATATTCAGACTCAAAGCCCAATAGTGGCAGACCAAGTGTTTCATGTAGAAGATGCATAGGTTTTTAGGGGTAATAGAAGCTATGTTTTTAAACCCAACAACAATCGACCTTCACACTACAAGCTGGGACTCTGGAATCATGGGAATCCATCTTATGGAGGTAAGAATTTCCTCGAGCTCATGGTCGGGTGCACGAGTATGCACCAGGGATTTTAAGGACATGAAGTTCATTCTCCCATTTAGAGTAGTGTTTCGTCTTGTTTGAACTCTTTGTTATAACATTATTAACCGATTCTAAAAAGAAAAGTGAGGGACATGATCATCAGATATCTAGCCTTGAATCTGACATGGCCAATTTCAAAACTAGCCAAGCTAGTATGTTTGCATCAATGAAGAACATGGAAAATCAAATAGGGTAGTTGGACCATTAAATGAAAAAAATTTCATCAAGGTTTTTTCCAAGTGATACAGAAAAGAATCCTAAAGAATGAATGACTATTATTCTTAGGAGTTGGAAAGAGCTTAGAAATCCCAAAGAAGTTGAAAATGAAAAAGAATAAGCTAAAGTGGACATGAGAGAAGGGAATAACGAGAAAGACAAGTTCACACTAGGAAGAATTTTGTTTCCCAACAACCCTCCCTTAATTTTCCCACCTTTGCCATTTCCACAAAGATTCAAGAAAGCTAAGGTGGATAGGCAATTTGCTAAATTCTTAAATTTGTTCAGGAAGTTTGAAGTGAACATACCTTTTGCGGATGCCTTAGCACAAATGCTGAATTATTTTAAGTTCATGAAGGATATTATGAGAAATAAAACGAAGATGGATGCTTATGGAACTTTCAGTTTATCAAAGAATTATAGTGCAATGATTCAAAGAAAGCTACTAGAAAAGCTAAGGGATCCAAGCAGCTTCACCATTCCATGTGCTATTGGTGAACATACTTTCAAGAAAAAATTATGTGACTTGGGAGTTAGTATCAACCTTATGCCTCTATCTGTTGTGAAGAAGCTGAATTTGGGTGAGCTAACTCCCACTACATTATCTCTTCAGAGGGCCAATTGATCAATGACATATCCATAGGGTATTATTGAAGATGTGCAACTATAGAAAAAGAAATGTTGGTTGTGGTTTTCTCATATGACAAGTTCTAACCCTACATTATAGGCTCCAAAATCTTTATTTCCATATATCATGCAGCTATATGGTATCTAATGATGAAAAAGGATGCAAAACTAAGATTGATAAGATGTGTTTTACTTCTCTAAGAAAATGATTTGGAGAAAAGAGACAAGAAGAGAAGTGAAAATGTGGTAGCTAACCCCTTATCCCGTCTTGAAAATGAAATTGTTGAAGATAATGCCAAGGAGATTGTTGAGACTTATCCAGATGAGAAACTCATGGCCATGAATAGTTATATACCTTGGTATGTTGATTTTGTGAATTATGTAGCTTGCAATGTACTTCCTCCCGAGATTAAGTCACAACAAAGAAAGAAATTTTTGCGTGATGTTAAATCCTACCAATGGGAAGATCCTCTTTTGTTTAAGAGGTGTGTGGATCAAAGTGATAAGAAGATGTGTGCCATAAGAAGAGTATGATGAGATCCTAACAAAATGTCACTCTTCACCTTATAGAGGACATTTTGGTGGAGAGAGGACAACTCAAAAGGTGATACAATGTGGATTCTTTTGGCCCACTCTATTCAAAGGTTGCCATCGAATTGTGCAACAATGTGATAGATGCCAAAGACTTGGCAACATCACTAGGAGAAATGAGATGTCATTGACCAATATTTTGGAGGTGGAAATATTTGACGTATGGAGCATAGATTTCATTGGTCCATTCCCTCTTTCATTCATGAATTTGTATATCTTACTAGCAGTGGACTATGTGTCGAAATGGATTGAAGCTATTTCCACACCAAAGAATGATGCAAAAAACAGTGGTTAAGTTTATCCACAAGAACAGACTCACTCGATTTTGAGCCTTGAGTGTGAGGAATGCTCACGCCCCAGTACCTGACCTGACCTAACCCGAAGTATGAACAGGATCCGGGACGCGGTCCTCAAAATTTTATGACTCCTGATACAATTCATTTTCTCAATAAAACACATTTCAAATATCCATTTGTAAAAGATAATTATCCTTATGAAAATATATACGTATATATCATGTTAACTTAAAGGGGGCCCATCATTTTGTTCTCAATGCACATTTTCATTCAATATGGCATTATATGCCCATTTGCTCAATTTCCCACCTTTATACATTACGGCATTATAAGCCATTTTAAACATAAAAAACATTTACAAACATTTATCAAAGGTCAATTTTCACAACATAGTTCTAATATCAAAAGTATCAAAAAGCGATCATGGGGTTCATGTATTCATGGTCGGAGCTTTACTTTTACTCCGTGCGGCTTTTAACGATGACTATGTGTTTGCACGGTCTTTACTTTTGAACCTGTTCACCCGGTACCTACGCGATGATAAAAACAACATGCTAAGTGATTCGTGCCACAGTAGGGTGATCCGGAATCAACAAAATTTATATCTAGAGATTCCTCTCTTTGTAGTAGCAAAAATTTCTTGCGATATAGCGGTCCCCAGGGTCGAACACAGGGATGGGTTTTATTCGTACAAATGATTTACAGTGAGGTTAAAAAATGTTGAATTTCAATTTGGATTTCAGGGTTTGCTAAAAACAGGGGGGTTTTAATGGTGAAAACTAGAAACAAACTAAGGTAAAATAAGAAAAATAATAAAAGAGATCTCCTTGAAGTATCAGGATATTGGGCTTAGGATCCTACGACAACTAAGGGTTTCGAGTTCATTTCCTCGCGTTGGGGAGGATGACCTATAGTCATTTCCCGAACCGGATCTTCATTTAGCTATAAAACCTAACCCAAAATAATTATCCTTTTGAAAATGGCATTCACTGGCCGTTAATGTTCTTAGTCAGTTCAAACGAGTCTCCTTGACTCACATTACAATGGGTAATAAATGGTAACTAATGAACATCACAAGATCTAGTAATAAGCATCAAATGAGCACTAAAAAGATTGCAAGTGCGACCATTCCAGCATGAATCGAGGGATCTAAACCTAGTGTTAAAGGAGAACCACAGACTGACGGTAGACCCTGCGTGAAAACATAGGAACCTCAGAGTAGCCTTCGAGATCACATGCCCAGCGGCCGCCCCCACTTGAAGGAAATGGTTTTAGCCGCTCATCCTCCGAGTTGTCATCCTCGGAGGGTGTTTGGCTGCCTAGAAAATGGAAAGAAAATGAGGGAAACAAAGAGAAAATGGAAAGGAGCGGGAAAGGGGAAAGCTGAAAGCTTCCCATCAATTTTTATTGATTGATGGATTGACTCCTGGTTACAAACCTTGACTCTAGCTTATATACTGCTCAGAGCAAGGGAAATTACAAAAAAAACTAAAACCAAAAGCTATTACAAGGGATAAAATGGGAAGAAACAAAAATTGAAACAAACGAGGGCTGCGATAAAGCGGGACAATTGAATAGTGGCTGAATTGTGAATAATCTTTGCGTGATGAGCGATTTTCGCATAGACGAATTCGTAGGTTCCATTTTCTTTAGTATTTTCTGCTCTTTTTCCTTAGGTCTACGATGCGCAATCTTGGGTTTGTTTCGAATTCTTAGTGCTTGGATCGACTCAACAATTTAGAGGCATAAATAGCTTGCAAAACTTCTAAGTAGCCCACCAATCGTCCAGTAGAATAGTAGGGACCTTAATGTACAAATTGGGTTAATTACACTGATTAGTACACAAAAAGTGCTCAAAACCTTAAATAAACAAGGTTCAAAATAGAACTTTTGAGCACTAATCACTAAGCGACCCCTCATGTTTAGTGGTTCTAAGCAGTTCTCTCTTATTTTTATTTTAATACAAATCATAGGTTTCTAAAGTAATGCTTTGAACCTTATTGAATGATCAATGCAATACAATATATATATATATATATATATATATATATATATATATATATATATATATATATATATATATATATATATATATTTCATTTCTATATATACATTCATTTACAATTCATTGATCATTGAAACATGCACTTTCATATGCATGACTCGAACAGAATCTGAAATCATCACATTTCACAAATATTCTTATCTGTTTTTCCTAAGCAATTTAGCCAATGTTTTTCGGTCATTAGGATGAGATCACCAGCAGTTCAGTTGGGCTGAGGCCAAGTGTAAAAGATTTTATAACACATTTCGGTCCCGAGAAATTTCTTGTTTGGTTATAAAAATCATTTTGTGAACACTACCAATACTATCCTGTAGGGCTAAGGATCAGAGTGACACTACATTACATTCGTTCACAATACTACTAGTTTGACCTTTATTGGTATACCAATTTATCCTTAACTCGAATATGATGGATAACATTCTATTAAGGGCATTAAAAACCAGTCATAGAAATTTACAATAAGGTTTATTCATTTATACTCAAATAGCACATTTCAATACTCATGCAATTTTTTTTTTCATGGCAATCATTTCACAATCAATTTTCTTAAATCACTTAAAATAAATAAATATGAAGTTTTATTGAAAATCATTTCAATTATTGTGCAAACAATTTTGATACTTGAAATAAGAAGAAGAATAGAGAGCAATTAAAAGGTCATTGCACTTCAATTCCTATCCTCGGAATCTCGACTTCAATTAGGGTTTTTCTCGTCGCCAACCCCTAATCCATCATAATTAGAGAACAATATCAGTTTACTTATTTAGGTTTTTAGTTAGGGTTGTTTTCTACCCAACACACCTTTACTCGTAAAAATTCTTTATGGGAACAAATTAGCCATATTTTACCCAAATTCCTTCAAATTCATTGTTCCTCTATAAATCTATTTTATTCAGAAATTAGAATCATCCAATTAGGAGCACTGAAGCTCCAGATATGTCCTAAACATTCGGGACTATTATATTTTCAACACAGAACTAGAATTTACCCAAAAACAAGGTTCCCTTTAGATGAATTTAAAGTCACATTAAATTCGAAATTTGAATACACTTACTTCAGGGAAATTTGTTTTCCTAGAAGTCTAATTTATCCATAAATTTGAATCGCTCAATTTGGATGAGTGAAACTCAACTTATGGCCTAAATACCAAATCTGTTCCGAAACACCAAAACTGTATCAGAACTGAACTAGAATTTACTCAAAAATAGAGCCTCATTTTGACGAATTTCTGGGTCTAATGGGGTCCAAATTTAGATACACTTATTTCAGGAAGATTTGTTCTCCTAGAAGTCTAGTTTACCAAGAATTTTGAATCACTCAATTTGGATGAGTGATGGCCAAGTTATTCCCAAAACAAAAACATGGGTTTTGAAAAATTTTGACAGTATCTCCCCTAAAAACCCAACATTTTCTTTATACAAAAATTCCTCAACACCAATCCAAACAACCATATAACAACTTAGAGCACCCCCAAAACTTAAATAAACCAATCAACATCTTTTTTTATAGCAACTTAAGGTTCTTTCTAAACCCAAACACAATACGAAAAGGAGTTAGGGTTTGATTTCTTACCTTTAAATCTTTTATTCTTCAACACCAATCTTCCTTCTTCCTCTTGATCACCTTAATCCTTGATTTCATGGAGCAAAGACCACTAATCTTCCTCTCTCTCTCATAACTGAAAAAGCCCTAGCACTTTCTCTCCCCTTCTTTTGCTAAATGTGCAAAATGCCTCTCAAAGACCAATATTTGGTCTTTAATCAAAATCCTTCACTAAGCCTTGTTTGGCTAACCTGAATTCCTCTTTTCTGTGCATTTTTAAGGCTTCATTTCTTTCATTTTTCAGCTACATTTTATCACACATTTTCATTTGGCATTTACACTTCTCATTTATGACCCTTGGGTCCTTATTTGGCTGTTTTGCAAATTTATCGACTCCTTGTATAATTTTAGGTTTATCATTTTTCGTTTTTTAGCAATTTAAATGCCAAGAAAAAAAATACAATTTAATTTATTTTATACCCTAAACATGTTAAAAGCTGTTGAGAGATACTGTTGTGAAACGATTATTGATATGCATTCTTAATGATGAGGGAAGCCATTTTTATAACAAAGCAGTATCTTTATTACTTGCTAAATATTGTGTGAAGCATGCAAAAGGTCTTCCCTATCATCCGCAATCAAATGGGCAAGCGGAAATATCAAATCGAGAAATCAAAAACATATTGGAGAAAGCAGTGAACATGTCAAGGAAGGATTGGTCACAAAAATTAGATGATGCATTATGGGCATATAAAACTGCCTTCAAAACTCCAATAGCGATGTCACCGTTTCACTTGATCTTCTGAAAATCTTGCCATTTTCCCTTTGAATTAGAACATCATGCGATGTGGGCCATAAAAAAGATCAATTTCAATCTTAAGGAGGCAAGTGAGAAAAGACTACTCTAGCTCAATGAAATAGAAGAATTGAGAAATTATGCATATGAGAACTCACGGATTTACAAAGACAAAACAAAGAAATGGTATGAAAAGAATATCTTACGGAGAGAATTCAAGATTAGTGATAGAGTTCTACTCTATAATTCTAGATTGAAACTCTTTCCGGGAAAGTTGAAATCAAGATGGTCTGGTCCTTATACTATGATATCTTCTACACCATATGGAACCATTGGAGTGAAATCTAGTTCAAGTGAAGAATTCAAAGTCAAAGGGCAACGACTAAAGCACTTTACGGACAAGCATTTGGAGTTAGTTGAGGCAATTGACTTGAAATAGTGAAAGTTCACCACATGAGCCATTACACCATTGAGATGCGGCTTGGTCAAGTTAGCGACACTAAACTTGGCGCTTCTTGGCAGTCAACCCAATCTTTGTGAGGATCCTGTTTCTCTTTCTTTTCGTTTATTTTCTTCAGTTAATTTATTATTATTTTTCGTTTATTTTTAGTTTTGGGATCCTAGATATGTTTATGTTCTTTGTTTCAGTATGTTTTAGTTTCAAGTTCCTTAGTGACACAAGAGAAGACCACTTGTAGAGAAAGAGATTTGGAAGAATAAACATGGTTGATCATGAGAGAGAACTGGAAGGATAATAAAATCTAAAGAGTTTCGAGAACCAAGACCTTGAATGATATGAGTCGGGGAGGTTTCGAATATAAGGAATTGAAAATGAAGTGTCTAAAGGAAGTTATAGAAGAATTACTGCATTAGAGTACAAACTATAAGGTAAAATAGGAAAATTTTAGTGAAGCCACAGTCATGTCGCGACATCATACCCAACATGTCGCAACATTAAGCTTTTAAGTTGATTCCTATGTTTGCTCAGATTTAGCCATGTCGCGACATCAACATCAGCATGACATCAAGTTCACATCAGAAACCCGTGTTTCCTTAGCTTTAGCCATGTCGCGACATCATAGACCCCCATGTCATGACATCAAGTGCCTATTAGAATATTGTGTTTTACCAATTGCAATGATGTCGCGACATCATCATCCATCATGTCACAACATGAGAGCTCTGAACTTCCTGTGATCACCAATCTCAATCATGTTGCAACATGAGAGCCTTTCATGTCACGACATGAGTCTGATTATTTGAATTAAAACACCCCCTCTCCTTCATTTCTCTAACTCTTTCATTTCCTCTATTTCTCTTTCTCGATAACTTCCCTTACCTTCCCATCATTTCTAACCCTATTCTTCACCACCTTCTCCTACATTTCATTACATCCTCCCTACTTCATTCCCTTCCATTCCATTCATCTCCTCCACCATTAAACCCTAGCTTCTATTGCTATAGATTTTTTTGAAGATTGGCTAAGGGTGCTTGGTTGGAACATATTGTGTTTGGATTCATCTTGTGGGGTTGGGTTTCTTTGGGGTGCTTGATTTGTGTTGATTAGAGACTATTTGGGAGAGCCATGTCAGTTTCTAAAGAGCAGAAAAGTTTGCGCTCGCCAAGTGTTCGATGAAAGTTCTGTGTGATTCTTCATGGCTCCAAAGAAGAGAAAGGTTGGTTCTAAAGGTGCAACACCTCCTCCACCACCTTTGAACCCTAGAAAGTTCATCACTCGAGTGGCGGAGGACAACTACAATGCTTTGAGTGTGCGGTCATTCATGCTTGAGAGGGGGTTCCTAAGGAACAACCCTCCCAATCTTCTTCATCTTCCCTATACCGGCAAATTAACAGTTATATGAGCATCAAAATTCTACAGATGCTTCATCATGTTGAGTTTAATGCAATCTCATGATAACAACATTATCTCATATAGAGTCAAAATTACCGAGATTTATCATCATCAAAATTTTTGTTCCAAGATGAGATATGAAGAATACAAATCACCGTTAGAAGCTAACATGATTCGGCCCCGGCAGCCTGATGTACGTGGCGTCCACACGGTTAGAGGCAGAGTCTGAAACTGAAGTCCAGTCATTTATGAGATATGATCCCAATTCTGCACTTTTTTAAGCCCTTATTTTATTTTGTGTCTTCTAAGTTGATAACAACTAAGCATGTGTCTACATTGAAAAAGGACAAGGCAATGCTCACTTATGCTATTGTGAGCGGATTCAAATTCAATGTGGGACGATGATTGAAAACTCCATCTTTTAGTCGGTTTATGGGAAAGCCATTATATATCCATCCCTCATTATTGAGCTATGTTTACTGGTCGGGGTGGAAATATCCAGAGATGAAGAAAAGTGCCCTCCCATGATCCCTCATCCATTCCCTTAGAAAAAGAAAGAACGTCCCTCTAAGCTCACTATTGAGACACCCATCGAAGGAAATCAAGAAGAAAATACTTAAGAAGTTAAACCTAAAGGCTTAGAGAGTGAAGAGGAAGGTGATAGGTGTGAATCTTGTTAGAATTTATAGTATGATTTTCATGTGTTTTATGTAACATAAATTCTAAATTCTCACCAATATCGTATAAGAAAGCTCTAATCCCCCCATTTGTTTATGTTTTGCAGGATTAGAAGGAAAATCAAGCAAAATGATGGGGAAACCAAGTGAAGAGGAAGTTGTTGAATTGCAGCAGTTCACTAGCCGCGGTGAAGCGAAGGAAAGGCTTTGCCGCAGGGAAGCCCAAGCAAGCAAAGAAGAAGCCTCAGGTTAGCTGCAACGAAGAGGTTCGCCGTTAGCGAAACCCATCTTTCAAGTAAGGCCAGCCGGCACTACACTGTAAGATAACACTTAGGTTCGCTGGCTATAAAGAAGCCGCCATGGTGAAGGGGATGCATGAAAGTACCAACAAGATTTGCATTTTTGAGCCTCATCACACCCATTTTTCAAGGCCTATAAATATTTGTTATTTAAACTTGTTTAGAGTTCCAATTTTGAGGGAGAACACCCTCCTTAGGGTTTCTTCTCTCTTCTTCTTAAACCACTTTAGGGTTTGTGATTTTGTTCATTCTACTTTGGATTTGGTGTAATATTGAAGAACCTATCAACTAGAGGATCTGAGTTTAGAGCATTTCTCATCTCATATTCGTTTTGTATCTCTAACTCTCACTCTCTTCTCATCTCTCTAGAGTCGCAACATCAGTTGAAGAATGTCACGACATCATATCAGAGTTGTGACATTGGGTGAAGAATGTCATGACATCGTATTAGAGTCGCAACACTAGCTAAGGAATGTCGTGACATCATATCAAAGTCGCGACATTGGATGAAAGGAGTCGCAACATCATATCGTATTGTTTATTACGCTTCTTCGCCAAATTTAACAACGTCGCAACATCGCCAGCAGCAATTGAGTCACGACATCGGGCCGCGACAGCAGAGAGAAGGATTCAGCCTGATATCACAATAGTCACTATAATGGGGAGGCAGTCACAACATATTTCTAGAGTTGCGACTCCAACAATGACATCATTGCAGAGTAGCGACATCAACACTCAAAGTCATGACATCAGAACAAGGTTGCAACATTGAAGACACAATTCCAAAGTCACGACTCCAACAACGACATCATAGCAGAGTCACGACATTGATACTCGTGAGCTCTATTGACATCGATACTGCAGAGTCGCATGCATGGTCCGTAGATAGGCAAAATGCAGTCGCAATAATAAAAATAAAGCTGCGACATCATAGCAGAAATGTTGCGACATCGGGTGTGACTAGGGCAAATCCTTGGGCTTTTCAAAGTCCGCATTATCCGCCTTGTTTTCAGGGCCCAATCACTAAGGCCTATAAATAGAAGCTCCTAGGGTAGAGTGCGCAGCTTTTAGGGGGGTATCAACTTCAGGATTTCTCAAAGAGTGGAGGAATAGCTTAGCTTTTGTATATATATTTTTCTTTTTTTATTTTTATTTTGGTTTTTCATCTTTTATATTAGAGTAGTGGATCTGAACTGAAATATTGAGCTAGATCGTTGTAAATCAAGCTTCATTTATGTTTGAACTTGAGTGGAATCTGGAGTTATTTCTAGAATCCATTTTATTCAGTTTTGATTATAGTTTCAATGAATTTGTTTAATCAACTAGTCATTGTCTCTTGTGATCCAGTTATGGAAGGCTAAGCTTCCTCTGGGAAGATCAAAGCCTGGTCATCATTTTGTAGTATTTAAATGAATGTTGTGGGTTTGAGTATTGGATTGATTTAATTGATATTGTTCTTTAAAAGAACTGTTCTAAGTATCAGCAGATCATACAAAAAAAAAGTTGTATCTTTTCTCTGATTTCCAAGATCCCTCTAAGTGACACTGAGATGGGCTACCTGAGAGCAAAGAGTAGTAACTTAGGGGTATACTAGGCTAATACCTTTAGAACTAATGCACTCTAAATATCACTATTATGAATCATGGATGATATTCTAACCTCTAACTTCAAGGTTCCTTTCTAGGTGACAACAGAAGTGTGTTCCCGTGGCATAAGGACCATCTGGTGATTAATCATTTTAATATGCAGAGAGTGCATCTCAGTTTGAGAGAATGTTTGTGCTCTTGTAATAGGAGAGTGATTATTCTGACCAAACTGCAAATTGAGATGTCAATTAAATTGAAGAAGGCTTGTGTTATCCTCGTCTTATGGGGGTGCAGATTTCACCCAGAGAAATGGTCAGAAGTACTAGGCTTAGGAAAAACAACTAGATTTTAGAAAAATGATCAAATCCTAAAAGTAGCTATTTAGACCCATTGACCTGGTTTAGGAATTTGGTGTTCTAAAGAGTGAAATGTATAGTGTTAGGAGGCATTCCAAGGCTATTCTACTCTACTCTTGGACAAATCTAGAATTCAAGTCCATGACTATATTGTTTTTTAACCTTATGCAATTTGATGATCATAACACTGATCCCATTCCCAGTGTTATTCCAATTTAGTGAAACCTATAATCCATTTAGCTTAAATTATCTTTTTCATTAAAGAAAAATATAATAAAAAAAAATCCTTTCATTCCATTTAGGCTAGTTAATCCAATCTTCAAGCTAGATGTTCAAATAGTGATGATCTCTAGAGTAGCAAAAAGTACTTGATTTAAATTTTCTCATCAACCGGGAATGATATTCGACTTATAATTTCATTTTTATTATTTTTATGACTTGTGCACTTGTAGATTTAGACCAAATTGAATTTTAAGTATATTATCATAAGCAAACAACATACAAACTGTATAATTAGTCAACAGACAAACTGCATAATTAGTCATTAAGATTTTGGTGTTGTTGCTAGGGACTGCATAAGTCTTTGGCAGCAGTGTTAGAAATTCGGTGAATAAGTTTTTGGCGCCGCTGTCGGGGACTAAACAAATCTTTGATAGTAGCGTCAGAAATTCGATGAACAAGTTTTTTGGTCAACATATGTATTGCGGTCCCCCTGATTTTCATCCATATTCAATTGTTCTCTATTTGATCTTATATTTTTCAATGTTCTTTCTATTTCCGTATCAAATGGCAACAAATCTAAATTTTTGCGCCACATACAATCAAGTACTTGTATTAAAAAAGAAACACTCTAAAACAAAATAAGTAAACTAAAGACAAAATAAAAACAAAAATAAACAAAAATGACGATTCACAAATTTAAAAATTGTGCTCAAATTAGCAACTCTAAATTTCACTAGAATATTAATCCAAAAGTCAAAACTATTGTCCCCAACAACGGCACCAAAAATTTGTTATGTGGGCACAAAGCGTGTTTGATATATAAAAATTGTGCAACCTAAGATACCGCAAGCGCAAGGGCCGTACAAGTAGTAAAATGGACTAGAAAGTCCGAATATCATTCCCACGGGGAAGATAAGTTTAGACTAGATTAAGTACGTCATCATCTATCTCAATATCCATTTGTTCATACTGATAGAACATCGCAAATAAATCAAAACAAAAATTTGTAAACTGGAAATGATCAATGTTAAGTTTTCCAAGGATAAGTGAAGACTTTAAACATAAAACTCAAGGTCGAAACTAGGGTTAGTTACCTAATTAATGCTACTTAGTTTATATTCGAGCAAGTGGAAAATTATGCAAATGTATACTTATGCTTGCTCAAGGGAAATAAATATGAGGCTGTCACTCTCGTGACTCACCTTAATTTCTCACACTAACCCTTTATTCACTGCTAGGTTTCTCTCGGTGATTAAATGCGATACTTTTCTAAAGGATTTTTCTCTTAGGTATCCTATTGATCACCGTCAGGTCCCTACAATAGGAAAACTCGAACTATGCTAGATTTTATCACCGCTAGGTCCCTACAAATCCAGCATAATGCCTAGTTGACTCTTTATCCTAATGAAATTCATTTAGTACTAGCAATTGCTAATTTCCTAAATTTCTTTGATTATGCTAAGTTAATTTTACCAATTGAAATACATTATGAAGAGTTAGTCAAGGCCCCGAGTCAATTTCTAGCTATCACTATGGAAGCCCTAGATCAATCTTTCCTACTCTAGGTCTCAAGCACAAACCCCAACACATTTCAATTGGATAAAATCATAATAATTCCAAATTTGCATCAATTAGCATCAACACAAGCACATATTCACGAAATTATTCTAAAAATGATATAAACCAAACATTAATTTCAGTAACCAACCCTAGAGGATAGTTTAGCTCATTACACCTCATAAATAATTCAAAATCATGATTTACATATCAAAAATAGAGAAAGAGTCGAGAAAGGAACAAAGTTAGAGATATAAAACAATCGAAGATGAAATGATCTCCAGTTGGGTTCCAGGTTGAAAACATCCTCAAATGAGTTGATTCTTCAAGTAAACTTCAGATTTAAAGGAAATCAACAACAAAATCTCAAAAACCTTAGGATCAGGGTGTAGAATCTCAAAGAAATAAAAAACCAAAGGAGAGAAAGAAGCCCTTCAAAGTTCATGCCCTAACCTTAAAATATCAGCTTCTAATCATTGGTGAAAATCATTGTTTATATAGCCTCGAAAAATGGGCCGAAAATAGCTATTGAGCAAGTGGTCCGTCATCTCAATGTCGCGACATCAACAGGTTTGATACCACGACATTGTAGTAGCTAAGCTCAAATATTTTGCAAAATTCCTTTGATGTTGTGACATGATAGTAGCTACGCTTCAAGTCTTAGCTCACATATGAGATGATGTCGCGACATCAACTATTTTGATGTCGCGACATGGCAGTGGCTTCATCTCTAGCCTTGGTCTTCAAATGGCTTAATGTCGCGACATGGCAGTAGTTGGGCTTCAAGCTTGAGAGGATTCCATGTCGTGACATAGGGCTTCAACAACAACAACACTCAATTTCTTCCACATTCATGCCTTTTTTTCTTGAGTTTTTTCCTTATTTGCAAATCCAATGTAAGAGAGATATTTACCCTGTATTTGAACTATATAGGTGTGAATTTAACATTATGAGCTCAATAAATGTAAGAAATAAAGGCTCAAAACAAGACACAATTCACACTTAACAAGACTGCACAACCAAAGATTCGTAAGTAAGAGATAGTTGGTTGTTTTCCTAGTATAAGTTGTGAAGGGGAATATTCATGGTAAGTTGTTGGTCGAATACGAACCAAGCTTGCAGCATGCATAATAGCATGTCCCTAGGTAGAAGTTGGTAATATCGTTTTCATTAGTAGTGGTCGAGCTATTAATTGAAGATGTTTAATGAGGGACTCTGCTAAACCATTTTGGGTGTAAGTATGAGCAACAGGATGCTCAACATTTATTCCAACTGACATGTAGTCAATAAAGGTTTGGGAGGTAAATTCATCGACGTTGTCAAGTGTAATAGTCTTAACCGGATAATCAAGAAATTGGGCTCGTAATTTGATCATTTGTGTGAGGAGTCTAGCAAAGGTAACATTTCGTGTGGAAAGAAGACAAACATGTGACTATCTCGTAAAGGCATCTATTAAGACCATAAAGTAACGAAAAGGTCCACATGGTAGATGAATGAGTCCACATATATCCATCCCCATGTATTATTTCTAAAAAGATTAGTGACTCAAATGTGACTTTGCTAAAGGATGATCTGACTATCAATTGACTTTGTGAGTAAACATCACATGGGTATTCATTGGGCAAAAGAATCTTCAGGTTCTTTACGGATGCCCGTGTGAACGTTCTATGATTCTCCGCATCATTGATGACCTAGGGTGACCTAGCATGTCATGCCAAATAACAAAAGTCTTTGGGTCATTAAACTTCTAGTTCACAATAACATGTGGCTCGATATGCTTTATAGTTGTATAATATAACCCATAGGAGAAGGTTGAGAGTTTTTTCACTATAAGTTTCTTGCCAAAAACAATAGAGGTAATGTAAAGACATTTTGTATTACCTTAATTCATGGTTTCAATGCGATATCCATTTCTGCGAATATCTTTAAAGTTGAGCAAATTCCTAGTGGATTTCTTGAAATATAATGTATCATTGATATGGAATCTAGCTAGTTCCATCTAGTAGCATTATGCTTGGTAAAGGCTAATCAAATGTTTGGGCATACTACAGATACGCAACTAATGCCCTTTCATACCACATCTATGACAATTATTCTCATGGTTCTTGAAAGGTTTATCCCATATGTACTTCTAATTTTACCTCCATATTAATCTACTTTTGATAGTGAGGTTTTTTCCCTTTTATAAGGATTTGAGGGATCATCAATATGGTATTGGGAATTTCTTCCATGATTGCAACCATGACCAATCCTCATCCATGTCCATGAGTTTTGGATGATATTGATTCACTTCAGAGAATCATTTCAATCCCAATTGGCTATATTGATGATTTTTCATCAAATAGTTAATAATTTATTTAGCATCACATATCCAAGATAAATAATTCTATTCAAAATATCAAATTTCATAAACTCGAATTTTGTGAGATTTGATATTGTTGACAAACTTATGATATAAGACAAAATAATTAAAATCAACTATAATAAATGTCAATATATATTTTGTCTTACAATCAAAATCAAATATCTTGTAGCTTTTGACAATATATAATAAAATCATATTAATATATACAAAATAACATTAAGAATAATATAAATTATTAACTTTGTTGTGATCTTAAAATAGAAATATAGGATATAATACCAGTGTAAAAGCATTGGTCCTCATTAAAAATGCTTCCATGTTATAGTGATTAAACACATGCAAATTACCCATTCATGTTATATGAGATGAGTATATAATATACTCATGACTTCTCAATTTTATAGCAATTAGCATTCATGGTATCAACCATGACCAAATATAATTGTAGATATGCAAAATCGAAATAACTTCAAGCTAAGGTTAAGGAGTTATCTTCAGACCAAACTCGTGCTGATAACGTATTGTGAAATTATTATAAAGTGCAAAGCTAAAGAGAAGTATAGTTTTCTTTTTGTTTATATATATCAAAAAAGAGAAAGAAGAAAAGAGAGAATTAAGAATAAAAGGAGAGAAACTTGAGAATGCACAAAAGAGAGGGAAAGAGAATGGAAAATGTAATTATCTATGATCTTATACAAAGAGGAAATAGCCTTTTATAAGCTTTCCTAATCACCTCATACATGAACCATGTAAATGAGGTTTAGTAAGGAGATTCATAAAAGCCTTTATAAATTGGCTTTATCATTATGGTCATTACACTTATTTATTAGGTTCAATAGGTTCATGCATGTGGTAATTCACTACATGAAGAGACCTTTCATATATAACATTTTTCTCATTATCTAAAATAAATATTTTTGAAATATAACTAGTACCAAATGAATCAAAATCTCTAGTAACAAAGATCAATGAGTAGCTTCTAAAGACATCCACATGTAAATGGGAGAAGGAATCAAAATGATCCAATAAAATAAAATATTATTAAAAAATTAGATATTTATATATATTTAAAATTATTTAATTTTTATTTAGAACATTAAGAAAATAAGTGTATTAAATTTTGAATATATATATATATATATATATATATATATAAAGTATATATATATATATATATATATATATATATATTCTTTTCTTTTCCATTTGTAATAATAGTTTTTTCTTTCTTCCTTTTCTCTCTATTTTTCTCACATTTTCTAAAACCAAAATATATTTAAAATCCAAAAAGAAATTTTTTTGGAATGTTTAGAACACTTTCAATCAAAATTGTTATTGGGAATCAATTGTTTGTATGATTCTTTCATAAAAAGAAATCACAAAAAAGATATATTGCTATTAGGGCTGCAACTTGGATGAGTTAATCCAAACTAAATCGATGTTTGGGTGGGTTTGGGGCACTACTTTTTGTAATCTAGGATCGGTTTTATCGATCCAATTTAAATTCGAGTTAGGCTTAGGTCAATGGTTCGGGTAACCCAAACCAAAAATCTCTCTTTCTCTCTCCCTCTCTCTCTATATATATAGTAGTCCTAAAAAAAACCCCTTTTTACCATTTCAACATTTCCTACTTCACAAGTAATCACTATTTGATTGCTTTCATTTCTATATTTGTTCAATTGTTGTCATCACCATTGTGCTATTTGCTTTTCATAAGACATTTTTTACTTTGTTTATTGATGTTTTTGATATAGTCAACCATCATTTTCATTGGTCTTGTATTTTAATCAATCTCCAAGTTAAAACATAATGTTACCCTTACAATCACTTTTTCTTTTTCAATAATTGACTTCTATGTTTGATTCAAACGTTTGGATGCTGAAAAAAAATGAGGGAAAAACAATGTTTTGAATCATATTTTTTTTAAATCAATAAGACTTTAATGTAGCTTTGTTGATTTGGGTTTTTCCTTTTTCTTTTTGAAATGTTACTAGCAATGAAAGTGATTTTCTTTTAATTTTTTTTCACTTTGAATACTTTATAATTTTGGAAATATTATTATTAAGCATTTTTTTCACTTTTTTGTATTTCATGAAATCAATCATTTTGTAATTCATAGAGTTGTCAAAAAGTTTTCTCACTCAATAAATTTTTTAACTCAACCCGGCCTAATCCAACCTAACTCGATCAACTTGATTAACTCAATCAATATAAAATCAACTCGAGCTCAATCTCAATTTCATAATTTTAGTTCGGGTTGCGCTCATTGGGTTGGAAGTCGAGTTGGATTTTATTTAGGTTCATGCATTTTATGTTCGTGTTTGGCTTGGGTTGGCTCTTGACCTGACCCAATCCACCTAAGTTACAACCCTAGTTGCTACCATTTTGAAAGGATTAAGGATCATTGAAGTAATGTCTAAACCCAATGATTTAAAATAGAAATTAAGGATATGGAACAAGAAACATTGTTTTCAATTCTCAATTATCTCATAAACATTATTTAGTCAGTTTGTTTTTTACTTTTTTACAACTTCTTGTTAAATTTTTTAAACTTTTAAAAAGCCAAAATATTTAACTTTTTGGCTTTTTGTTGAATGCTTTTATTGACTTTCTTTTAATTAAGAAAAAACTAGATATTCAATATGAGAAAATAATATATTTTATTATCCCATTAAAACTCTAACGATTCTTTTCATGCTAATTAAATAAAAGTTTATGTATTTGTAATTTTTTATTTGTAAATTTATTCTCTCAAAATTTTGATAGAAATTAAAGGATTGATTTTTTTTAGAAAAAACAAACAATTAAATACTTAATTCTATTAAACAGTAATTAAAACAAAATTTCTATTCAATATTGAGTAAAAAATAGACCCACCTAAGATAATGATCAAAACGGCAAAAACAATACATTTGAAACGAGACAAATAAAAAGGGTTAGAGACCACTCAATAAATGAAATACGTAAGGCCTAAGGGTTGTTAGAGTTAAGTTGTGGAAACCTTAAAGATGTTTTTCCTTCGAAATTAGAAAAGTGTGTGGTTGTAAGAATAGGAAGAACTAAGAAGCACGGAGGCCGGAGCATTCCCAAAAGAAAAAAGCACGGAGAATTCTAAAGAGTTTTAGAGAACCATTTAGCTCAATTTTAGGTTTTATACTTAGTATCTCTAGATTTCAGGAGACTTACTAAAATTCAGAATTTCCCAAACACTTAAATTTTGAAATCCATCATCTATAAACATGTATTAATCTGTTTCATCTCTGATAAATAATATAAAAGTCTTATACTTAAATGGAAGTTTTCAGAATAAAACTACATAGCATTTTCATCTCTCAAATAATTCTTTGAAGAATAAACACAGCTGAAAGGTGAGGGTAGAAATAGCTCAGTGTCATAATTGTTTAATGGTTCATTTAGTTTGATGTTAGAAAACTTTTTACTTCTTGAATATTTGTATTCTCCTACTTATTGTCTCATTTAAGTAACCCATTTGGGTTTATATTTTATTGAAATAACTGACCAAAAAACTTGAAGGAATTGAAAGAAAAAAAAATAATGATGCTTCAGTTCACTAAATAAACAATAAGGATTGCTTGCTTTGTCCTTAAGATGCAACTTGGAACATTTTGTTAAAATTAGAAACTCTTATTTGTTCTGAAAAAAGAACAAGGAAAATACAACACATTTGGTTCTTTTTTTTTTTTTTTTTCAAAAACACTAAATTCAAAGAGTAAGAGCAATTTTCATAAAACATCATTTTAGTGTTCTTTATGTTTTCAAAAACTCTTATCAAAAACAGTTTTCAAAAATAGGAATATGCCTTACAGTCCCTGCTCCAACGTCTAGGTTTGACTATAGAGATGTCTTTGAAGCTTCAGTGTGTGATGTAGATTGAAGCACTAACCATAATCTTTGAAAATATGATGGATAAAGACTAGGAGTGAATTTAAAGATAGTTTTCAAGTTCCAATGGTTGGTATAGATACAAGTATTGACCATAATCTTACTTAGAAAAGATAGGATAGCAATTAGAAACTAGCTTACTGAGTTTTGACATAATAAATAAAATAAAAAGTTTACCAACAAGAGCAGAAGTAGGAGATTTTTTTTTTCATCATTAACTTCTGTTTCTTTTCAAAGGAAAGATATTTCCTTTAATTCATTTTTGAACCAAAAGTGTTCCATACCAAAGTCATAATATTAAAATAAATAAGAAAAGGGTTCATTCTGTTTGAGGTGTTTCCATCTAAGGATAGCAAGGTGAATTTACACATTTCATTTGGCTCTTCCAACACTAAAATGTCACTACTAAACTTCTGTTAAATGAGCTTTATCATAATCCTCTAATGGTTCTTCCTGATAATCTGTTAGTCATTCTCAACCAAGATAAGGTGATTATGGGTCCCAATGTGGTAAAACTGTAATCGGAAAGAGAAAATTAGAAGCTGTGCAAATAATAACATGATGGATTTAGTGAATAACCCATGGTAAACCATATTCCATCCACAATTTCATTTAATCATATTACATGGGCTCAATTTAAACATTCTTACTGAGACACTTAATCACCAGGAAAATTGAAAAAAAATAAGTTCTATTTGTAACACTGCAAGCCTAATGGTTCTATTCTTCTTATGTAGTGTAGATTAGCCCACCAAACAGACGTCCAAACCTAAAGGAGCTTCATAGCTGCTTCTAGCATCATCATGTGAACTTCACCCATCACGAGAGAGAAATAACCATTTAACGCTTTTGAATATGCAACACCTACTTGAACATGCAGTAACTTTGCTCTTAGTTACCATTAGCTAAGAACTACTTGTATCTCACTTCCTTACAAGGTTATCAATATCAAAGCATCTGCATAAAGCCTAACTGAAAACCAGTCATGATTTACTGTGTAGTCATCCAATAGCCATCCCATCCATCTCCATCCAATAACTTCCGACCCTACTTCTCTCACCCTACTCTCATAGATGGTCTAAACAAATTCCTCGGGCAACTTTGACTCTCAATGCATATACCAGTTGCAAGAAAGCTAACATCCAACCCATTCCTCGCTATGTAAGGTTATAGGAAACAGATCAAGAAACACATTCTCTAACCAGGCTACCTAGAGCACATTATCTCTACCCAGAGTATCTAGTCTCATCCCTTACCCAAAAGAACAAGCTAATTCAAATGCTTCCAACATCCCATGATACATATTAAAAGCCTTAAATCAAGGGAACTTCTCAACTTCACTGCAATCTATCCCCTTCATTCCTCGCAAAGTACTTATTTTTTTCATTGCAATGTCAAGAAAAAAATTGGTATATAGTTGCAAAACAGTAATACAACCACACTGAATTTTTCTAGAATAAGAAAATCTTTTCTAAGTTGATGAAAATTAATTTTAGATGTACACCTCATGAAGTGAATTTATCTACCCTTTGTACCATTCATTGTTCTCTGAAAATAATCGGAAGGACATATTATTCTCCCATATACTCGTTTATTATTTTTTAAATTTAACTTTTATAAGCATTTCTAGACTTCTCTCAAAATTTTGCACCTTCAACTTCAAGCTCCTCGTCTTCATGTGCCAGCTCCTCTTTATTTATTAAATTATGGGTGCAGGGGGTGGGATGGAGTAGTGTTGATTGTTGGAAGGGATCTACAAAGGTATCAAAAGATAGTTTGAATGGGATGAACCATGGCATCAAATTTGAACAATGACTTTAACTCATTAACTTCTTGTAGTGAGCCACAAAGTATAAACATGAGTTCAAATGAGAATATTAAGAGCTTGCCTTCATATTAAAGCAAAATGAGGATGTCAATGAATTAAAGTCTAGGGGAGGAAATCAAGCCAAAATATTCCTAAGTCTCGACTTTCCACAGAAAAACTATTGAGATGACAAAATGTTAATAAATAGTAATAAGATCCCAATGTATATATACCAGATAAAGAAGTGCAGGTTGAGGCGAGTGAGTCAAAGCACCGGCCCAGTAGCGATTACAAGTCAATTGCATAACTGAAGGGCATGCAAATATATTTGCGCCCTCTTGCTGAAGGTATATCTAAAGGATTTACCAAATCCCTACTCTTTCTATGATCAAAACAGAGAACTAAAGATAAAAGCATGGCAGGAATAGCCTGCAAAATGAAAGGACAAAAGCTTAGAGTTTGTTAGAAACTGTTAAACAACAAACTCTCCTAAAAGCTAAAGCTTGAAGGATTTGGGTTTAATATGAATATCATGCTTCTTAACACCTTCCCTCACGGGTGACCCCATACCCACACGTAGAAGGTCAAACAAACAAAATAGAGTCTTTCATGGACTTTCAAATAAATAAATGGGGATTCAAATTGCAAGGAGATGACTCGAACCCAAGACCTCATACCAAACGAAGCTCTAATACCATGTTAAACAACCAACTCTCCTAAAAGCTAAAGCTTGTAAGATTTGGATTTAATATGAATATCATGCTTCTTAATAGAAACCTCATAAAAGAAGCAGCATGAGCATCCATATGTCATGGAATAATCAAGTGGTAGATACTGGCACAATGATATTCTTAAACAAAATATGTCAAACAGGAAGATATAAATATTCAGTGTCCACATATGAATGCTTATTAGTTTCAAATATAATACATAATGCACACAATACGAATAGAATAATCCTTTGATAAAGCCATGGAATAAGTCCAAAAGCATCTGCCCAGATTTGCATCGCTGTGAATTCTATGGAACTATTTTAGTTGGGGTCGATAATCTTGACCTAACAATGCTCTTTTCATGAGAACATAAAGAAAAATGAGGAAAAAAGAATTGATAAACCCATGAAGATAGTCCAAAGGCATGACATACATTATGCATACATTCATATGCACAATTAACCAATTCCTAATCATCGAGTAAATTCTATAGCTATTATCTTTCAACTGGATACTTCTGAATTTAACACTGTACACAAAAAAGAAAAAGGAAAAAATGATTCATTCAAATTCCATGGAAATGTTCGGCTAAATAGCAATATAGGATCAGCAATCTTCTTATGGCCACTCATGGATAACTGCAGGCATAAATTAAATTTAAATACCCCACCGCAATTGTCAAAGTGACCGAGAACAACAGTAACTAGGACAAGTGCATGACAAGTTAAATCATCAAAGAAAAAAATGGCATACCATATCACCAAGACCAAGCATCATGAAGTCTGCAGAATTACCGGGAGCAACTCCACCAAACAAGTTCCTAGGAAAGACGATCTTCACTGGCAACTCTAATTTCCTCGTGATCAATTGCAACCCAGGGAGACTCAAACTATTAGCTACTGTGTGAACAGGATTAGATGCCTGTTGTGTGGCAACTGACACCATAACATTTGCCCCAAAAAACCTTTCAGAAAAGAAAACCCAGAAGATGTCATATACGAACAGACAAACAAGAAGCATGGCACATATTTTGATGTTTTGAAGACGGACATGGCTCACAAATGCGATACATATAGAAATGCCCAACAAGTTGTTCAGTATCCAATGCCCAGACACGAGCCAAGCTGAAACTATTCCAATGCATAATAGCAATAGGAGGCCTTGTATACGGCTAAAAGACTTTGAGCAACATCGTGACATGTATGGGTCTGGCAACCCAAGTTGTGACTTCAAATTCATGACGTATGGATAAAAGCAAAAGAAGAGGGATGAAGCAGAAGCAACAGCTGTGAATGCAGTAAGGACCTGAGATACAGATGAGAATAAGTAGAACATCAACAGTAAACTGCAAGAGCTCATTATCGGGATCATCAGTGCTTGGGACCTATCTAAAGTAATGGATGCTTCTGATAAGTCACGATTTCGCTCCATTTCCTTCCCATAGTTCAAAGCTCGAAGTGCAGAACCAAAGGTGACAGCCACAGCTGTCAATACAAGAGTAACAGGTGCAGGTTCCAACAAGTATAAAAGCTTCCACAATGGCTCCATGATTAACGGAAAAACACTTCTATCTAATTCCAAATTTATCTCTCATGCTTAACGATTCGCAACCGAACCTACTAGTTGTTACAAGGATCAAGACTGAAGCAGCATTGTTTCTTCCGTAAACACTTATATACAGAACTTCATGCAACCTGAAATCAATCATATGGAAGAAAAGTAACAATAAACTCAGAAGATATTACAACAAAGCAAACAGCTAAAGCTCCATTTTATTTATTTGGTTTCCATGAAAATGGTTTCTTAGAAATGCCTATCTAGGTTGTATCAAGTTTTTCAATTTCAAAGGCACCGACAAAAATAAATAAAATTTAAATAAATAAGAGGAGATCTATATTTTTTGCTTCCACGCGTTCTTAAGAAATTTTATCGTTTTGCACTACGTTGTATAGACACGTCTAAGATTCTTCTTTAAGTTTTGCGTTTCTCTTTACTTATTTTCTCAGCAACCAAACAATCTCCTAGGTGAAATCTAAGACACTAAATTTATTTCATTTCATAAATTGTTTCAGCAAAAGATAAAGCCCTGGAAACTATTTTGCAAGCTAAATCCATTTCAGTGAAAGAAGAACAATTCCACTTAGGTTTGCAACAGATGAAAGGCAATTAAATATATAATTGCTTCATTTCAGAGAAACGAAACATCTCAGCTGAGCCAGAATATGAGAAAACCCAACATTTAAGACATCAATTTCATTTCTTTCCCTACCCTTTTTTTTCCAGCTAGCAAAGCACAAAACCACACCCACCCAAGGAAAAGCCTCAAAATTTCCCACCGTTTGGTTCCTGAGAAAACGAAAAGCAAAACAAAAGAAAAATCAGTGACTTGAATTTTTTATTTCCGCCCCTGGTTTCCCCTGCACTGGAAAAATGAGGATGAAACTCAAATTTATTCCTTCTTCTAAAATTTTCTCAACAACAAAATAGGCCAAAACGCAAATACCTAGGGCAAAGCATAGAATAAACACAAGGTAACAGATAAAGATCTGTACAAATTCTGATCTCAAGATGAAAACGCCATAAATACAAGTCTGAATGATTTGAAACGAATATTTTGAAATTTTTGTCAGGGATGGATTTGAAAGTTATATTGTAAGGACTTTTTACCTTCACTTGTGAGGAGTTTGAAAGACTTCCCTTTTTCCTCTTTTGCCCTGCAAGGCCTGCTCGATATGAGAGTGGGTGTTTTCCACAAAGCTATATAGTGAAAATATATATATAGTGGAGAAAAATGTGTGAATTTTGCATTTTTACTCCTTAACTTTTAGGTATTTGGATTAAGTAATATAAACCTGTATTTACTTGACATTCCAATCGACTATTTGGTTAAAAGATCCAAAACAATCTTTGAAAGAATAACCAAATTTGAAGTATAATTTTAAAATAAAAATACCTTTTATCATTTATTTTCTAAATATTTATAAAATATAACAATTTTCAATTTTAAATGAATAATTTTTATTTATTAAAATTTTTTATAATTAAATTACATTTTAATTTAATATTTATCTTTCGATTTACATTTTAATCTGTGTAATATATATATATATATATATATATATATATATATATAAAATGATAGTGCCTAAAAAAATCGAGCGTATGGAAGGCTGGGACCGTAGGCCTGAGGAACTTGAGGCAAGATCAATAAGAGTTTAAAGCGGGTTGACATCCTACGTAGGCGGTCTGAGAAAGAGTATCACGTGGAATAGGCGTGATAGTGTCTGGATTCTTGGCGCGGCGAGTTGAAACTAAAGTATAGTGGGTTGGGCCAGTGTGGGGATAATCAGGTTGTCCTGAAGTTGACGTGAAGGAAAACACTCATCTCAGTGTCAGAGTATCCGGCTCATTAAAGGAAAAGGATCCTCAGTCTGACTTCCTGGTATCTCTAATATTAGTAGAGATAGGAGAGGGAAGTTACTAAATTGGGAGAAAATGTCGTATCGCCGTCTAACGAAAGAATCGTCGCGATCATGGCATTGATAAATAGTGACGATTATAAGAAAGGGCCTTAATCACAAAACCCGTCAGCAGTTGATATCTTTCCCTTTCATAAGAAAGAAATTGACTTAGGCATCACAGAGGCGACCGACACACCCCCCGTCGGACCACCCTTCCTGTGCAGGTTGCAGGTCGTGCAGGCCCGATGAATCGACTCGGAGGTTTCAATAGGCTCAGGCCCATACCGACTGACTTCTCACTGTGGGAACGACTGTTTCCTTATAAATAAACTGACTTCTCAGTGACTGATGGTTTCGACTCGAAACAGGAGCAAGAGCTAAACCAACCCTCCAAGGGTGTAAGATCAGCACGACACCGATGACGGTAGATAGCGAGAGGCGTTTGATGGCGGCCCCCTCTCAGAGATGCCGGCCTTGACAACGAGATGGGACCCTTACGTCGGACAACCGGCGCTTCTTTAGAAATCGCGGAACTCACCAAAATATTCTGATGCCCCGAGGGCTCGGCGGATCCACAGGGCGAATCTTCGCACATGAGGAGCAGTGACACCTCGAAAACCCCTTAGACATCGGCGAATGAGGAGAAAATAGCCAGACCAGGGAGCATGACCCCTATAGACCCACTGGTGATGGCCACGGCCAGAGCCTGAGCGGGAGCAGCAGAGGCGACAATCCCCAGTCCTCCTTGACTGAAAGGGGGGGGAGCAATTTTGGGAACAACGTTTCAAAGGCATCCATATGAATTTGAGCCACATAAGGAAGCCGTAAAGGTCGGACCCCGATGTCAGTGGATCTCTAGTCTGTGACAGGAGTCTGATCCTTGGCCAGAGATTTTGCACTTCCTCTCAGCCAATTTAGAATCTGCATGGTCGAAGCTTTCGATGAGCAAAAAGAACCAGTAACCGCCTCAATCTACAAAGTCGAGATGGAGTGCATGGATGCAGGCCCCGTGAGATCTGTGAGCCTTTTCCATCATGCTTAAGGGCTCGGACTTGGCATGGTTCAGCGAGCTCACTTTGCCTCGATCTCATCCTTTAAGAACTCTCCATTGCTTTACGTGTCCCACTTCATAAGACTGCAGATATGGAAGCCAGAGCTACCACCTCTGGAGTCGTAAGCAAGACTCTGAGAAAACCCTAAGGTCCTATGTCAGGTTATTCAGATAGTGAGGTAGACATTCTAGATGAAAAGTTTGCCATCACTGCCTTTATAGTCGGGTTGGGCGTATGACGAGGCAGCAGTGTATCAAAATGAATGCTAAGTCACCCAGAGTACACGCGTAGCCCAGTAATATAGTGTGCCAAAGTACGGATATCGATCCACAAGGAAAGGTAAATTATTCTGAGAGGTTACCGCACTGGGAACTGATATCCCGAATAAAAGAGGAGTTTAAGGGTAAAATTAAGTAAAGGAAGCTGTAAAAATGTTGATTCTAGTGAATTAATGGTGTTGGCGCCTAGAGTTAAAATCGCCCCTATCCGTTCAATGGATTACTTTTCTAAAGATATTGTTATTCAATCTATTTGTAATATGTCAATTAGCGAGGTGATCTTGCCTACGAGATATCCTCTCTCGAGGTATATCGCCTATCTCGTGAATAGAGATAGAGGTATATCTCTATCTCGGCTCGGTATTGAAATCTTAAATGTTCTAACACCGAATGCTACCTTGGGTTGAATATCTCTATTAACCGAATCGATAAAAATTATTCTGCCGAGATCCTGAATACCCTCATCTCTCAGATCTGGATCTCGGTTCGATTAATACTTCTTACAGTGGCGGACAGTAACATATAATTGAAATGCGGTATAGAGTAGATGTAGTAATTAATAACCAACTGAATAACATGAAAAGATCAAACTTTAATCCATTGTAAATGACGGGGGTTTGATGTAACCACAGAAAGAGATCTAGAACATAATGGAAGAGAAAAATATATTGTTTACTAAAGGAAACATTGTTCTAAATCGAAAATATCAAAAATGAAAAAGCGTTACAGTTCAAGACACTTCCTCGAACTCAGTGTCACTCTGCTCTCGAAACCTGTGCCTCTGTTCGTGTGCCTCCCGATCTCCTCCATTTCTAAGCCTAATTTGCTTTTTTTTTTTTTTTAATGATGAGGCAGATCTCGAGGCTGACGTCGCGACAGTGGAGGCGTCAGCGGCGTGGGGCTGCTCATGTGATGGGGACGTCGCGACGTGGGGACGTCGCGACGTGAGGAGTACTTCATCGCCTTGTTCCCATTTGCTCCAAATCTTGCTTCCGAGTTCTTGCTCTTTTCACTTGATGCTCCTGCATTCACCCGAAGACATCAACTTCGATGTGACCCTAGTCACAAAATTATAAAAATACTCTAAAATAAAGCAGGAAAATGGACGCGAACATAATATGAGTGTTTTAGCCTCATCACACCCCAGACTTAGTTTCTTGCTTGTCCTCGAGCAAGAGCCCAGGCTTCTAGGCAGGGACACCTTGCGATATAATGCCTCTAACACGAACGGTGATGCATGCTGAGAAAAAATAGGGATCAGATTTGGTAGAGCTCACATACCTTTGTTTTGTTCAATGTTCATTGAAGACATACGGATATTTGACTTTGAGTAAATTCGATTGAGATAGGTGAAGCCGACTAGTGCATCAAATCCATGGTGTTAAATAGCCTTTCCCAAAATCCTATGTGCTTATAGTGGATGACCTCCGGAATATACCTAGGTTAAGTCACACAAACTTAAGCTCAGCCCACCTATTAGGAAGAAATTGAGGCAAACGGAGAGGCACCCATTTATTATGTCCACATACTGAAATGTCCTATGTGCGAAAACAACAATGGAAGACCTAGTGCGAAGTTTATGATGTTCTACGTAGCGGGATCCATTGGTGACTCCACAGTTAGTTGAGACCTGAGGCATTAAATTCATCAAACTTCACGAATTTTCAATAGGCTTCGATGGCCTAGGTTGCGTGAGCAGTCCATCTTACGTCACGTATGTGATGGTGAAGTCAATGACTCCGGCCCGGTTGGCTCGGGGCATTAGGCGATAGGCCCCTCGGTATGCGGGATTAGATTGGATGATCCGCGTGATTCCTATGCATATGCCTATTTTGTCATTTTTTTTTTTCTTTCTCTTTTTTTTTCTATTGTTTTTGTATTTTCTCTTTTTGGTTGGGGCTCGTCGCGATCCTCTTTTGATTAGGTGTCCATCGCTCGAATGGATTCGAATCTCCTAGGTTGATCGAACTTTAGTAGTTAGTTCGGCACTTATGCATACTGAAAGTCAGTGTGTGAGTGTGATAGGGTTTGAGGCGGTTTCTTGACTACAGGAATTGATTCACTAGCCCTTTTTAACTATTCAACCTAATTCACCAGAGCATCAAACAAATGTATGCATTTGAACAAGTTTATAGTGAACTCAATCCAAAATTGATCCTCAACTTTCAACATGGCACACATGTATGTCACGATTACTACATGCAAGGGAATGTCACAAAATATAATCAAACAACCTAACACATGACTCATGAACATGAAGAGAGTGCGATGTAAAATAAGCGAAAACAAAACACACTAATATCACGGAACACACTAAAATACTACACACTACTAAAACCAAAACACAATAAACAAAACACAAACATAGTACCAGATCACCAAATCCCTCCCCCAGACAAAATGTCAGTGTCACATGGCAGAGATAAAAACATAGAGGAAGGAACTCCTGAATATCCTTTGCGGTGGAGGTGGTGGAAATTTGGTGGAGGAGCAGAATTTGACATTTGGCTGCATGAAGCTATTTCTTCTTTGAAGAAGATAAGACTGATTAAACCGGAATTTGTCAGCATGTCGCCGCAGTAGCCGGGGGCCACGCCAGAGATCTGTGAGACGGGGCGAGTGCTCTGGGTCTCGTCGAGTCGTGGCTCGGCGAGGAGAGCCTTAGGATCCTCGAGGTCTGCGGGGAAGGGCCTGGAGGGAGGCTGTTGCTTCGAAATTTCTTGGAACCAGTGGTGGAGGAGGCGGGCGGCCTATGTCATCACCGGGTGTCGCCTAGGAATCCAGCGAGCGATGTCGGGGCTGTAATCCTGGAGTGGACTCGTGTCGTCGTAGACTCCCTCGGAGTTCTTGAGACCCCCGAGTGTGTCCCAGCCAGCCAGATATGGCCTTGATCGGATGAAGCCAGGCCTCATTGTCGTCAAGGGGCACCGACTTGTTGCACAAGCCAAATATGAAAGAAGTGCTTGAGGTTCATCTGCATCCGGTTATAGGATGGCATCCTCGATAACTGCCCCCGACTTATCGAATGGGATATCTGGATGATGCGAGGATTAAAGCAAGAGCATTTGGTATCACCTCACACACATTCGTCGTCGGGATAAAAGGCGAAACCTGATGAAATATTAACCGAATGTGGGCGAATGCTTGGCCTTGAGAGTGTATGGCCGCAGTGTTGATCCTCCGCTCACCCCGACCTTTGGTGTCTGGCGGATGACCTGGTAATTCGGGATGCTGGAGTACGATCAAAGGGGTCGAGGCGGGACATGCTCCTAAACCATAGAAGCTATTGATCATTGCCATAGAGTCGACGATACACCTGCTTACAGGACCGCACCGAGGACAGACGGGTGGCGTAAAATTCTCGAGACTACGCTCATCGGCCGTTGGACGAGGGTTGGCATAACCACATACCCTTAGCCTCGATTGTCTTTCTAAAGAAATCCTTCGGGGTGATGAAACCCCTTCTCCTTAATGAAGGATCGGTTTTTCAAATTGTCTTCATGAATCCGCGACACTCGCTTTATAAAAGCGTGAGGCATCGAGCGTGGGTCGGGTCCTGTTGGTAGGCCTAAAGCAACAGTGCTCTGCCTCTTGCAGGACATACTAACCTAGACAAAAACTTCCGAACACCCTAATATTACCACAAACAAAAGAAAAATCAACTAAATAACTACCTAATGACTCATAAAGCCTAAATGGGACTAAAGACCTGGGAACCTAGACAATGAATTCCTAAAGACCTCTGAACTACATAGCACAAATGAACCTGAACTGTACCCCCAAGGCTAGAATCGGGCACCGCAGTGGTGAAATACCACTATGACCCAAGCGGCCAGAGGGTGACTTACCGGTGTGGTCGGCGGCGGATGGAGGGTCTCCCGGCCAGGTGGGATGGGAGCTACGAACGAGGGTCCGGTGAAGGAATTTGGGATACGGGGAGCTAGGGTTTCGATGAGAGTCGTGAGTGCAGGGCCAAAATGAACTATTCTTAGGCTAAAAGCGGGGCCGCGATGCGCGGCGTGCGGGTTCTGTCGCGGCGTGACGGAGTATAACCAGCGGCATTCTGACGTGGTGTCTCACGTCGCGGCGGCGGCGGGTATGGCGGCGACGTCGCGGCGTGGTGTCTCCGCGTCGCTGACGTGGCTGAGACTTCTGATTTGGCGTATGGCGTGAGTGCGTCACAGTGACGAAGGAGTGTTAAATGGCGTCGCGGCGTGAAATCAGCGTCATGGCGTGGCGGAGGATGAAATTTTGGCGTCATGACGTGTAAATCCCGCGTCGCGGCGTGGCGGAGAGCTTCAAAAATGGCGTCGCGGCGGCCGATCTCTGTCCATGGCGTGGCGAAGTCTCAGAGATTTTATATACTAACCGCTGAATTTTGAGAACTCTCCCTTGTAAACTTCACTTCCGGTTTTGAACTTTCTGCCAGACATCGTACCTACACCTCTTGGCTCCTGAGAATTAAACCTGACAAGCGAGAAACACGAGTCATGGATGCAGCTAGAAATCCAAAATTGCTGAAAACAACAATAGGCGAAACTTAAAAACAAAGTTTTAGAACACTTGAGTTGCCTCCCGAAGCGCTATTTATTAATAGTTAGCTCGACGATCCACGAATCTCCTTTGTGCCGCCACGACACTTAGGATAAGCGGAAATGCTTATCATCCTTATAGTGCTCACGCAATGCTCAAGGTGGATGAAATACTCTTCTGTACATGCCCTTGCCCTTCTCGATTGTCATACGTGCGGTCATAGGCTTACTTTCCTGGCAGTTTTCGCCTCGTCTTTCAAACTCTCACGTATTAATGAAGTTGCGAGATATCGTCATTTGGATCGTCAATAAGGTGTAAACCAGTTGGAAACATGGAAGAGTGATCTAGTCTCCTTGGACTCTTAGTTTGAGTTCACCTTCTTGCACATTGATCACAGGCTTTTTCTGTGGCTAGGAAAGGTCTGCAAGTATGATGGGGATGGAGTCGTCGCCATCGTGTCGGAATGAATGAGAGTGGAAGGACAGACACCAGCTTTTACTGGCACATTTTAGGCTATACCTCAAGGGTGTTGGTATGACCCCATCCATGAAGTTGTGGGCGATTTAGTCGATTTAGTTCTCCCAGCTTTAGCACTTTTAAACATCGGCCAGTGGCATCAAGTTGATCTTGCTCCACAAAGTCCTGGGGCTTTTTCGGATACCGGTTCCCTATAGAAAACGGTATATAAAGCTTCCAGGATCTTGTAGTTTTGGGAGCTTCTTTTTGCAAGATATATTTGCATTCCTCGATTAAATGATAGTCCCATATTCCTCCGAAACTTCTTACTTGCTAAGATCTTTTCATAATTTCACGTAACTAGGCATGTTCTCGATGCCTCAAGTAGTATATTAATATGTAGTTTCTTGAAGATGTCACGAGAGCACAGAGTGCTTCTCTAACTTGCCTTTCTTGACCTCGAGAATCTGAATTAGTATAGCGGGTTCATACATTTTTGTCTGTTTAAGTTGTTCCTTCTGACTTTATTATCTTTAATTTGCTCGTATCTAAAGTTCTTTCATCTGCATACAGATCCTTTAGGATGCTTTAGTCTTGTATCCTTTAATTTCTAGTTCTCGTATCCAGCTGGTTGTGGCCCCCAGAGTTCTCTAATTCTCTTCCCTCCTTAGAGTGATGGCCTTCATGATATTATTCTTTCACTTCTCTCTAGGGTTTGCCTGAATTGTAGTAGTGAACCTTGTTGCCTTCGGTCGATAAATTGGCCATTTATTATCTGTACCTCAAATTCCATAAATTGTGCTGTGATTATTCCCGATTGGGTTACTCTTCAACGCATATTCTGTGGTCGTTCGTGAAGGCGGTGTGTGAGTGAGCATCTGAGCGAGGCTTGTTAAGTCCTTTTCGGTGGTGGCTCGCTAACTTTCGATTAAGATGGCATGTTCTAATTGTTCCTCCATCCATACCCTTGATTATTGCATTTGGATTAAGTTAGTATCGCCACCTTGGCATGATTTGGTCTGGTAGTTGTTTCCACTCTGGTCATATGCTTGTAGTTGGTCATTTGAACTGAACACATATTGGGCTTGCTCCTTGTAAGGTTTCTGTGACATTCCACACTACTATCTTTGTCCTCCACAAATTCATAACTCCCATTGGTTGGTTTGGATTGCGTTTGCGGTTCCTTGCTGTCTATTCAGCCTTAGTCAATTTTGTGCCTGTGATTTACAGTTGTTGAGAATGCATTATGTATTGCCGCCTGGAAGTGTTCTTGGTGTAGCCTTCTCTAGGCCATGATTAGTGTTGGTTGCGGCATACTTGATATCTCATACGCACGATGCCGCGTGGTTTTCTTCATGATGATCCTCCGGTGAGGCATCTATCATTGTTCGGGTTGTATTTCTCGAGACCATTGAAGGTGTGGACTTGCATCCATACGGTTGGTCGGGTGGTGAGACACTTCCGCAATAATTCATGAGAAATACGTCCCCAGAAGCACGCTAGGTTCTCCCCCTCACAGTTGTCAACGTATTAATCTCTTACCTGATTGTGCAATCTTCGAGCAGGAAAGAACGGTGAGAGGCACATGCCAACTCGTTCCATATGGTAATGAGTGCGGTGGTTGATTGGTCGACGATGCTTGGCTCTATCCCGAGTGAAATTAGGAATAAGCAGTAATCTTAGAACTGTGATGTCAGTTGTACTTGATAGTATCGCAAACTTGAGGAGTTGATCAAATCATGTTAGGATTCTCGCCAGGGTAGTCATTGCAGACGATATCGATGCGAAGCATCTTGTCTTGTGGTGACGATTCGAAATTGTTTGCTTGAATCGGTGGCGTCGATGTTGTCTGACAATGTTGGTGGTAAAATGAGCTCATCTAATAGCATGTAAGGATCGTGCAGTTTGTATAAATGGCACCAGTGCAGTTCCTATTACGCTTCTACGTAGTTCGATTTGTTCAGCGCGAAAATCTTGTTTTTCGGTGTTTTCCATGACTATTGAGATTTGTATGTTGCATTCTCTGTTCTCGGCCCTTGTCTATGCGAGAATCTTTCACGGCCTCGGATCACACAAGTGTTGATTAATTCGAGACTGGCTGTCGCATGTACTCGACGAAACACATCTTTGCAATAACACACAAACTAACAAAACCCAATTACCGACACTTGTAAATATAACAATAAAGAAAATTGAGAATACTTATCATGCTCACTTCTCTATATAGTTGCGTTCTGACAACGGCGCAATCTTGACCGGTAGCATTGTATAAAATGAATGCCCTAAGTGCAAGAAGTGCAGCGTAGCCCCAGTAATATAGTGTACTTAAGAGTGCGGATATCGATCCACGGGGGAAAGGTAAAATTCGACTACAGAGGTTACGCACTGACAAATATCTGAATAAAGGAGTTTAGGGTAAAATTAAGTAAGGAAGCGCAACTAATTTGTTGATTCTAGTGGTAATGGTGTGTGGCGCCTGGGTTAAATAAGCCCCTATCACGTTCAGTAGTTACTTTACAAAAATGTGTGTTCTTTTCAATCTATTTGTAATATGTCAATTAGAAAGTGATCTTACTACAAGGATATCACTCTCTCAGAGGTATATTCGCCTATCTAAATGAATAGAATAAATTGTATCTCTCGGCTGGCCAGTAGAGAATGTGATGTTCTGACATCGATGCTGTCGAGGTTCGAATATCTCTATTAGCAGATCGGTTTAAAAATTTATTCTACCGGATCCTGAATCTATCATCTCTCGAATCTGGATCTCAGTTCGATTATCTTTAACATTGGCGATTGACAACATATAATTGAAATGCAGTATAGAGTAGATGTGACAATTAACAATGAATAACTTGTGAAAGGTCAAACTTTAATCATTGTAAATGACGAGGGTTTGATGTAACCTGCGAATCTAGAACATAATGGAAGAAAATATCATGTTTACTGAAACATTGTTCGTCGAAAATATCCAAAAATGAAAAGCGTTACAATTCTCGAGGCACTTCCTGTCAGTGTCACTCTACTCTGAAACACAATGCCTGCATTGATGTGTCTCGATCTCTCCTCCATTATAGGCCCTAATTTGCTTTTAATGATGGCGGATCTCGGGCGGCCGTGTCGCCGCGGCGTGGGGGCGTCGCGGCGTGAGGGAGGCTTGTGGCTCGCGACGGTAGGGGCCGTCGCGGCGTGGGGGCGTCGCGGCGTGAGGAGTACTTCATCGCCCTTGTTCCGGTATTGCTCCAAAATCACCTTCCGTTGCTCTTTCACGATATCTGCATTCTGAAGCATATTCGGTATTCTAGTCTAAGAGTATAAAAATACTACAAATAAGCGGAAAATGGACAGTAGCCTTGACATAATATAGTGTTTTAGACACTCTATCGTAATCGATCTAAAGATATGATGTTCTCATTTAAAGCCACAAGCGAGAGCATGGTGAGAGTGCTTGCCGCGAGAGAAAAGTACATCAATGACGAGCCCTTTTATCTAAGCGAAATGCTTCGTGAAAGAAAATTTGGAATGAGAAAAGAGATCAAGTCAGCGAAGTCGAGAGAGAGCGATAAAGGTCTCAGCGGAGGCAGAGCAGAGGCAATCCCGAAAGAGAGAGGCTTGTCAAGGGATCACTTAGGTGCCAGTCGGAGTGTAGCCAAGACACTTTACCTCGGCGGTTCCTCTACTGATCTTGTGGTGTCCCAAAATCCTAAGCAGAGGTGCGACACGAGAGATTCTTGTGGCCTTCATAGATGAGAGCGGACCGACAAAGGGAGATGCGACCAGAAATCTTGCGAGTTCCAGGCCACGGTCATGCGTGGCGCATTGATTAATTAAATCAAATATTTGATTGAAGTAGCTGAGGCATATCAAATCTTACATGGCGCTCGAATTCCTTGTCAGACTGCCCCCTCAGGGCCTGTGAGTCGTGTCTAGCATAGCATCAACAACCTCAAAATCGCGTGATTTGGGGGTTCGGGTGGCGGGGGGAATCCCGATTCGACGGGGAAAGGCTACCTACGCGGCATTAGATCGGAGAGCGTTGGAAGTGAGCGTGTCGAATCTCCATGAACTGATTGGATACCACCATAACCTTCACCGGATTCGACATGGAAGGCGTAAACATCCCCCGCATTGACCCCTAGTGATACTAAGGGCCATTGTGGCCAGCAAGGCGATGCCGCGGGGTTCTAATCGACAATGGGAGTTAAGCGGACATCACTTCGCCGGCATTTGACAAGATGGGTACATAGGAAGGGAGAAGGCATTTGGAGGCCGGTGAGGTGTCCGGCTTGTGGGATTTTTCGGGAAAAGATGCGCCACTTGGAGTCAGCCAGGACAGGTATACGATGGTATCACCAATACTCATTTTAATCCTATGCTTTAGTTAGTTTTCTAGTGTTTTTATGTTAAATAAGTGCCACACTAATGCTCTGAAGTTCATGCCTGGTCGGAGTCATCCATTTTGGTGGAATTGTGCAAAAATTGGTGGAAAAGCGCTATAGAAGCGACTCTTGTATTTTGACATTTTTAGATATCATATGAACTCAATTGAAGCAAGCTTTTATACGTATGGATTCTAAATTTCAAGAGATTTCAGGGGATACCAAGAACACAAAATTGGAGTTCGAGCGAAAGAAGTTATGCAAGTTCGAGCCTTGAAGAAAATCAGGCAAACATTGCAGCACCTTCAGCAGGAGGCTACTGAATTTTGATGTTTTCAGACATCATATGAGCTCTATTGCATCAGCTCCCGCCATATACTGGATGGATTCTACACTTCAAGATCTTTCCAACAGTACCAAGAACACCCCAAGGAAATCGGAGTTTGGATGACAAAGGTATGGTCTTACGAGTTGGGTAAAGCGGGGGCTAGCGACAGCGTCCGCGGCGTAAAGAACCAATGTCGCCAGTTGCAAAAGCGAGCATCTTGATGTTGCGACGTTGCCGCGATTTAGCGACGTTCGAGGTTGGTTTGGGTGGATTTTTGCCCATTTGAGCCCGTAAAGGAGGGTTTAAAGCTCAGGCAGGAATGTCGAAAGGAGAGGATTTGTGATAGATTTTGGGAGATTTTGAAGGGAGCCTACTCTTAGGAGTGCAAACACCTTAGGGCACACATCTTGAAGGGAAAAGCTTGAAGAAGAGAAGATTGAAGAAGAGGAGATGCAGGCTTTCACTCAAAATCGTTTATTTTCATCATATTTCTTTTTTTCTCTTTCTTTGATGGTTTTCTTCCATAGAGATGTTCTGGGTTTCGTTTTAGGGTTTTGTCAGAAACCTAGCATATGGATTAGTTTAATTTTAATTTTATTTAATATAAATTATGATTTTATCGACTTGCTTTATTTATGCAATAATTACATGTGAAGGTTTGGCCAACTTTGGCATGCCATTGCTAGGAGTCTAAGATCGAGAGATGATGACTCCTTGGGACATGAATAAAGCAACGATTAGTCAATCGGGGAATAGAGATATCTCGGGTTCCAAGTGTGGCATTAGGGTTTATACATTTAAGCGTTTGGGTCGGTCGGGTGGGCGCAATGTGATTAGGCGAGATAGGCGGTATCTTGAGAAGGAATATCTTGTAGAGCATGATCGACTCGCTAAGCGTAAAATCATATGAAATAAATAAACAATTTATCTAGAGTTAAATCCGCCGAGTGGCGGTGGCCAGTGAAACCTAGTTTTCCTAGTTTTCCATCAATCAATTAATTCCAATAGTTTAATATTCGTTTCTATTTAAATTAGCATTAATTCACTATAGTGAGATCAAATATTATTTAAAGCGTTAAAGTTAGTGATTAAACATGGCTTCTCTTAGGGAGCAACCATGATGAGCCCATACTCGTGAACTCGGTGTGCTTTAACGTAACATAGACTCGTTTATAATTTTACACTCACTAAGCACATCATACTCACCTTGGAAATCCTATGTCGGGCTACAGCAGTAAAGTTCCTCATAGTATATGCTCCTCGACTGTGCTATTCTTGGCGAGCCTTCTCTCCCGATACTTTAAGGGGCGCTTCCTCGCTATCATATGATTATGTCGAGTTTCTAACAAGAGCGAATGCTGATGGTTTAGAGACTGGCGGTGGCAGGAATGCTACTCGGTGTGAATGAAGCAGTTGTAAAGTGTCACATGGATGGGCGCCGACATGAGAGGAGCCGAAGCGGACACAGAGCGACACCCTCGAAGGCTGGATCCTCCTTTCGTGACCAGCGAGCACACCTACGCCTACATCAGTCAGCTGGTGAGAGCATTAAAGGCTCATCTCATTTGCTTTGAGAAAACACAAAAGTGTTTGCTTGGAAGTAAGAGGACATGGGAGGTATTGACCTCGTAGTTATCACCCATAGGTTGAATGTCAATCCTTCCTTTAACCTGATGAAAAGAAAGAACCGCCAGGAAGAGCGAACGTCAATGAAGAGGTCGACAAACTCCTCCGGGCGATATACGATAAGTAGACTACCACATTGGTTGTGACTATCAGTCTTGTCAAAGGCAAATGGTAAAAGTGGCGACTCTGCATTGACTTTCTTGACATGAAACGAGCACAACACAGGCGAGCTTTCCCACCACTGAATAGACCTCATAGTGGGCGCCAGCCGGTAGCCAAGAGCTCCTGACTTTATCGGATGCTTTCTCGGGCTACGATCGAGGATCGGGGATGGACCCTGACGACCCCGGAGAAGAACTCCTGTGTTGGGCCAGTGTGCTATCAAGTGATGCTTTTTAGGTTGAAGAATGCGGGGCCACCTATCAGAGGTTAGTAAACAAGATGTTCAGAGCTTGGTCGGCATCCATGGGGTACAGATGACATCTTCAGTGAAGTCGATCGAGGCCGAGCTCCGTATCGGCACCCTGGCCAAGCATTCCAGGATCCTTGGGACTCTGAGATGAAGTTAAACCCACAAAGTGTGCCTTGAGATCTTGGGAAAATTCTTGGGGTTCATAGTCAGCATTGGGAATGAGGCGAATCGGAGAAAATAAAGTCGGTGTAGACATGCGGCCACCTTTTAGCACAGTGATGTTTGGTAGGGAGAATAGGCTGCTGGCTGCTTTATCTCTAGATCAGCCGGCAAATGCCAACCATTCTTCGAGGTTCCTAAAGGCCTGCTAGGACTCCCATGCGAAGGGTTCTCGAGCATTAAAAAACTTACCTAAGCTCCCCACAATCACAGTAGCCCCTCACGAGGAGAACTCATACAGCTCTGCTTGAAAGTGGATTTTTCAGACTTCTGGAGCTAGTCTTGCCATGGTTAGAGAGGGAGGCGAGATAGAGTTGCTGTGGTCTATTACTCGCAAGTAGGGCCTTGAAGGGAGTCTTGAGGAAGATATCAGAAGATGGAAAAGCTAGTGCTAGCAGTGGTAACCCCTTTGCCCGAGGAAGGCTTAGACCCTATACAGGATCACACCATCCCGTCGAATAGAACGCGATAGGCCAGTCTGTAAAAGCCCCGAGAGACCTCGGGAAGGTTGATAAATGGGCCCATAGAGTTGAGTAAATTGATATTAGATATAGCGAAGAGCTGATAAAGGGGCAGATTTTAGTAGACTTCATAATGGAGTTTACAATAGCAACACCGTCAGAAACCACATAACTAACACCCGACCTTCCTGTGTGGAAACTGTCGGTCGATGGGGCCACCAATGCTCAAGGAAGCGGTGCGGGACTGATTCTAACTTCGAAGGGTTGACGTGATATACCTCGGGTCTGGTTCTCGGCCTCGATAAAGTGAATATGAGGCCCATCATTGCTTGAAACAACCTTGCCCACTCCATGAAGTGAGAGCAATTAAGGTATCTGGTGATTCTGGTGGTGGTGAGGCAGATGAAATTCCTCACAGTGAAAATGCGAAAGATGATCTTTATCTCAAAGGTATGTGAGTTACTCAAAAAGTTAGATGCCCGGGTTTAGGTCATACATGTTTTAAGAATGAATTCAGCAGTGAGCCTTACTGGCTAAGCTAACATGTGCACGGGCTTGGACAAACGGGTTCCGGTCGAGCACCTCATGGAACCTTCAGTAAACATCAACAGCGACGAAGTCCTCCCTGTAATGATCGGGTTGAGCTGGATGGACCCTATCTAGGACTATTTGTTGAATGGTAAACTCTGCAAGAGCAATCGGAAGGCACATCGGCGAGCCATATCAGCAGTTAGTTCTTTGAGGAACAGGAGTCTCCACGGGGAAAATTCTTGGGGTTCATCGTTAACGGCCAGGAGACCAGGCGAGATCCCGGGAAGAGAGAAAAGGAATAAGGCCCCGTGCTTTCCGGCATCGACCACCTTCCAACACCAAAGAAATTCAATGTTTGATTGGGAGAATAGCTGCTTTGAGCCGCTTTGTCTCTAGATCAAGCGACAAATGCCAACCATTCTTTCAGGTTCTAAAAAAGGCCTTCCACTGGGACTCCTGATGCGAAGAGGCGTTCTAGACATTAAAAACTCACCTAAGCTCCCCTATCCTGATACAGCCTGGGAGGGAGAACTCGCTACGCTCTGTAGTAGTTTTAGACTTCTCGACTAGTGCCGCCATGGTTAGAGGCCGAGATAAGTGAAGCAACCAGTCTATTACCTCTTTATGTTTTGAAGCCAGTCGAGAGGTGTCGATTATGTAATCACTGTAGGGGTGTATAAAGTACCAAGTGTCACATTGTAGTATTTGGAGACTAAATTGAGTGATAGTGGTGTTGAGAGCAGAATGTGGTAATAAAGAAGAGGCGAAGTTGTAAATTCATAAAGGATGTAAAATCATAAAACAAGTAGAGATGGGCCATAATAAATAAAACAAGTTACAATTGCAATATTAAAAGAGATGAGGATTTTAGATTGCAATGAATGGAAATATTAGAATATAAAAATGGGAAAATAGAAGCGAACTCATTTTGGTCTCCAAGGGGCTAGGAGCACACGTTTGGAAGAGGAGAAAGAGCAAGGAAGAGGAAGAAGAGGAAGAGGAAGGAAGAATTAAAATCAGGTATGTTTGTCTTAGAATCAAGTGTATTTTGGATTCCTAGGGCTTTGGTATGGAGATTAGTTGCTCCTTTGTCTAGGGTTTTGGAAGAGAGCACCCAAACTCTAGATTTTTGTTGAGGTTAAGAGAGTAAAACCCCAATTGGTGTAAAATAAACATGGAATCATCAAATTATGTGGTTTTAAAAAGAATTGGTGGACCTAGGTTGAGTTCTTGGATTTTCACCTAGGGTTTTGTGGTATGAGTTCCAAACCATCAATTAAAAGTGGTATGAGAGATTGTTTGAGATGAATTCATGTAAATTCTTGAGGTGTTATGAATTATAGAAGTTGTATAGAGTTAATTGGTATGAGTGGCAAAAATAACAAATGCAGGCAAAATTTCGGGGTGTACCGGTGCAGTCACGGAGGCCAGCATGTCTGGGGTACATGTCGACGTATCTTGGTGCATGCCAACGGGAAGATACAACATGTCTGAAGTCTGAGTCGAGGGTGTCTGCAGGTACATGTGAGTAAATGCCCAGGAGATGCATGTTTTGTGTAATTAAGCCTTAGAATTCATTACACAGTAGTTGGAACCATATTAAATGATTAAGATAGGTTTGAATAAGTTAGAACTCAAGCAGAAAAGCATTAAAGTGCCTCGCCTTTCGTGGCTTGATGTCGTTGACTGTGACTAAGTATAAGGAAGTACGTTAAAATTATACGTTATACGTAGGCGATTAATTTGTCGTCGTATTCGTTGAGTGTGTAGGCTAAAAGCAAAGGCGGGAAAGTAGTGGAGTTGTGCTCAAGTTTAGAAACAAGAGGGTGAGTGTAAAATAATATTTTGATGGTGGGTTTTAAAAGTGAATGGTTTTAATGTTAAATGAAAAGTTTAATGGAAATGTTTATATAAATGTTAAGGCATATGGAAATGTTTTATCTTGCATCAATACATATATATTTGTATTAAATTATATATGTATGCATGTGTGAAGGCATTATGGAAGTTTAAAAATGTGTAAAGAATGCATAAATGTATAAATAATAAAGTAAAGTGTTTAAATGGATTTAGAAATGTGTTTTGAAGAAAGGTTTCTTGATGGTTACCCCAATACATGTGGCGTATGGCGATATCGGTAGAGTGCTTTAGGCGTGTAAAGTTTGGGGTAAAGTTATAGGTTACTAAGCGAGGAGAAATAGGTGTTAGGTAATATCCTTACGTGATAAGGTGCTATGGCCCGGAACCACATCTGGCGTGGTTTCTCAGCCGGCGTAGTGGTTATGGCGGAATGAGGCCAGCCTCATAGTCGTGCCGAAGCCCCAGTGGTGTGTTTATCCCACACAGGGTTCCATCGGAAAGAAGAAATAAAGAAAGAAGAAAAAGAAGAAAGTTTAGGCGTAAATTGATTTTTAATTGTATAGCCGTGTGTGTTCTCTATCACCCGAAAATGTTATGTAAATGTGCACTCACTAAACTCCTTTAGCTCATTCTTTTTAGTATGTTTCAAAAACCATTTTAGGAGCAAAGGCAGTCTTGTGTGGGCATCCTACTGCCTGATAGAGTCAGTATCGAGGAGGCAGCGCATATTATTGTATTGTATATATATTTTGCTATTGTATATCTATGTTGAATATTTTGTCATGTATATATGTATATATGTATATATTTTGAAAAGGAACTCTACGTGGGCTTTGATCCTCGTGGAAGCGAAGTGCGTGGAGTGGTCGGCTTAAAGTCAGGCTCAGAAGCCCGATCCTTTTTATAAAGCGTACATGGATGAAGGAGTTTGAATGTTTGATAGTTAGAAATAAATAAATGTATATGTGTATATATTTTGCTTGATTGAGTTGTGTGTATATATGTATAAATGTATATGTGTATATATTCGCATTTTTTTCTAAAGATAGGTTAAGGATTGTAAAGGGGTTCGCTCCATGGATTTTAATTGATTGTTTGAGGAAAAGTTTCTATATCAAGATTTAGTGGGAGTCCTTGAGTTCATGAGGTTAATCGGGATTGGGATCAGCTCAAGCTACCCTTGAGCGAAGTCTTGGGAAAGATATCCGAAGATGGAAAAGCTAGTGCTAACGTGGTAACCCTTTGCGAGGCTTTTGACCATGCTTCTGAAGCTCTCACACCATTGAAATCAAGATAGAACACCTAATAAAACCTGAAGTCTACATAAGCCGAGGAGACCTCGGGAAGGTTGACAAAATGGGCATCAAGTGGCCAGAGATTCGATATTAGATATAAGCCTAGAAGGGCAATAAAGGGGCAAATTTTATGAACTGCTTAATGGGTTCTAATGTAACATCGTCGAGGAAACCACACCAGCTAACACGGGCCTTCGTCGTGACGTCGGTCGATGGGGCCACCCGATGCTCGAAGAAGTGGTGCGAGCTTTTGATTCCTAACCCGAAGGGTCGTGAATATCTGCACTCGGATTCTAGTTCCCGACCTCCCGATGCGAAGGTGAATGTAGGCGTCATTCTTGTGACAACCTTCCCCCGCCCACTCCATGTAGATAGAGCAATTGAAGGTATACGGTGATTTTTGATTGGTGGTGAAGACGGATAGAAAATTCCTACGTGAAAGCGAAAAGATGATCCGCTATCTAAAAGATACGTGAGTTGCTCAAAAGAAGTAAAATGCGGGTTCAGGTCGGACATGTTTTAAAACGGAGAATTCATGGGGCGAGGCATGCGACTAAGCTAATGTATTGTAAGTAAGAAGATTTGGGCCGGTGGGTCTTGGTCGAGCACCTCATAGAACCTTCGATGCGTCGGCCGGCCGACAGTCCTCCTGTAATAGTGGTTGTTTGGATGGAACTCATCTAGGACTATTTGTTGAATGGTAGAAGCTACAGAAGCGATCAGAAGGAGGCATCTGGCGAGAGCCGGATCAACGGATTAGTTCTTGCAAGGAACTTGGGAGTCTCCGTAGGAAAATTCTTGGGGTTCATAGATCCAGCAGTGCAGAGAGATAGGCGAATCCCGAGGAAGAAAATAAGGCTATTTTCGACATGCAACCATTTTCCAGCACTAAAGAAATTCAATGTTTGACTGGGAGAATAACTGCTTTGAGCCGCTTTGTCTCTAGATCAAGCGACAAATGCCAACCATTCTTTCAGGTTCTAAAAAAGGCCTTCCATTGGGACTCTTGATGCGAAGAGGCGTTCTCGACATTAAAAACTTACTTAAGCCTCAACCTCGTAAGCTCCTCCGAGGAGAACTCTTACGCCTACTTAGCCCTTCCCGCACTTCAATTAGTGCCGCCATGGTTGGGTAGCAAGATAGGAGCAACAGCTCTGGCCTATTACTACCGCAGAGCCTTGAGGGGTGCCGAGGAAAGATATCCGAAGATGGAAAAGCTAGTTCTAGCATTGGTAACCACTGCCATAAGGCTTCGACCATACTTCCAGGCTCACACCATCGAAATCTGAATAGAACACCCAATGAAGCAAGTCCTACATAAGCCAGAGACCTCGTGAAGGTCGGATAAACGGGCCATGTGAGCCGAGCGTTCGATATTACGTGCTTCCGTAAGGGCAATAAAGGGGCAGATTTTAGCAGACTTCGTAATGGAGTTTACAATAGCAACACCGTCAGAAACCACATAGCTAACACCTGACCTTCCCGTGTGGAAACTGTCGATCGATGGGGCCACTAATGCTCAAGGAAGCGGTGCGGGCCTGATTCTAACTTCCCCAGAAGGGGTTGACGTTGAATATACACTCAGATTCTGGTTCTCGGCCTCCAATAACGAAGCTGAATATGAGGTCGTCATTGCTGGGCTTAACCTTGCCCACTCCATGAAGGTAGAGCAATTGAAGGTATGCAGTGATTCCCAATTGGTGGTGAGACAGATAGAAAATTCCTACGAAGCGAAAGGTGAAAAGATGATCCTTTATCTCAAAAAGGTACGCGAGTTGCTCAAAAAGTTCGTACGGGTTCAAGTCAGACATGTTTTAAGAATGGAGAATTCTCGCGTATCGCCGCTGCTTAGCAACGACGCCAGTTAAAGACTCGGGACAGACGGTAATCGGTCGAGCATCTCAGCGAATCTTCGTGAACGCCACCGACGGTCCTCCCCGTAATGATCGCAGGCCGAAATGGATGGACCCCATCTAGGACTATTTGTTGAATGGTAAACTACCGAGCGATCCGAAGGAGGCATCTAAACTGAGAGCCATATCAACCAGATTCGTTCTTTTACTAGGAACCCTTTATAAACGGGGCTTTTCCGCACCCCTCCTCAAATGCGTAGGAAAGGAAGACGCCGACTACGTACTTAGAGAGGTACACAAAGGCATCTGTGGCAACCATATCGGAGCTCAAACTTTGGTAGGAAAAGTCCTTAGGCAAGGATATTTTTGGCCCACGATGCTCAAAGAAGCCATAGAACTCGTCAGAAGATGCAAAATCTGTCAAGAGCATGCCAAGATTTCCTATCTCCTATCTGAGCCATTGACCTCAATCATAAGCCCCGGCCTTTCAGCAAAGGGGATTGGGATATACCTACCGCCCATTGGAAGAGGTCAATGCAAATTCGCCATTGTAGGAGTGGACTACTTCACCAAATGGGCAGAGGCAGAGCCATTGGCAACAATCATCGAGCAAAAGGCACACAACTTCGTTTGGCGGTCCATAATATGTAGGTTTAGAGTCCCGAAATCTTTGGTGTCTGATAATGAAAAGCAGTCTGACAACCCAAATTCAAAGATTTTTGCGTCGAGCTCTGAATCAAGAATTACTACTCGTCCCCAGCTCATCCGCAGTCTAATGGGTAAGTAGAAGTCACTATAAGGACTCTCAAGACAGCACTAAAGACCAAACTAGAAGGCCTAAAGGGAAAATGGGTAGAATACATTCTCGAGGTACTATAGGCATACAGGACTATGCGCAGGTCAGCAACTTGAGAAACCCCGTTCGCTTTAGCATTTGGCATCGAGGCTTTAGCCCCTGTTGAGGTAGGACTCAAGTCACCTAGGATCGAGTTCGCAGACCCCGAGCTCAACGACGAATCTCTCTGCTCAAATTTAGATCTCCTGGAGGAACAATGAGAACAAGCTCTAAGGCGCGCAGAGGACTACCAACGGAAGACAGCACGGTACTACAATCGAAAGGTTAGGGCCTGGTCAGCTTAAGCCCGGCGACCTAGTTCTCAAAGCTCTTGCCACGAGGAAAGACCCCACTCACCTTAAAACCTGACCCAACCTGAGGGACCCACGTCGTATCGCGGATAGTTCGACCTGGCAACTACGAACTCCAAACGGAAGAAGGAAAGACCCTGCCTCACTCTTGGAACGCTAAGCACCTCAAGCGATTTTTCCACTAGACTTCGAACTATATCTTTTAATAAAACATTCGAATTCTACTTTCATTTAAATAATGTGCTTTTGTGTTTATTTTCTAGCTTGCCTACTCAGAATCATAAAGAAAGAACCAAAGAACCTTGGCTTATCAAAAAATCCACTAGGGCTCTAAGGCCCCTAAGGTTACATGAAACATTAGACAAGTATAAGTGTTTCCAAAAGATTGTACTTTTATTTTAGAGAATTACAGTTATCTCATAAAATTACAATCAGCAAAACCGCTCTCTACATCTCAGAAAATTATAATCAGCAAAACCGTTCTCTACATCTCAGGAAATTACAATTAGCAAATAGCCACTCAAGACAAAAACCACAAGAAAGAGAAAAGGGAAGTCGGAAAAAGAGAAACGAGGGGAGGAGAGGTATAACATAAGAAGCGGGACTTGAAGCATTCCCTCTAAACACGCCGCCCCCTCCAAACGTGTTTGATGAGTGTAAAACTCATATATGTTTTGAGTTCATTTCACACTCTAGTTTGAGTATTTTATATCCATATTCATGAAAGACTCATAACATTTCTTCTAAATTTGGTTTTGTAGGATTTTTGATGGAAAGCAAGTGATTTAGTAAGAAAAGATGCAAAATGTTTCCAAAAAGAGAGTTAATCGGATGTCTCACAGTGCGTCATTGAGAAGATCAATTTTTCTGTATCATCTGGAGCATAAAATGGTTCAAATATACCATGGTTACATTCTACATTCAAAGAGATTTCCAACAACACCTCACACACCCAAATCCGAGTTAAAACGAAGAAGTTATGGCCTCGACAAGTTGGACAAAGTTTTTTATCGCACAACAGAAAACTATGTCGCGACATAGAAAAAACTATGTCACGCATACGCTCGTTGTAACAGAGAAATCCGCGTCGCGTACGCTTCCAATCGCGAAGGTAAAAATCCGTGTCGCGATTATTGTAAAACTATGTCGCTAATACGCTTCTCGCCGTAATAGAGAAACCATGTCGCGACATAGAAAAATATGTTGTGACACAGTTTTCTGTTGCAACAGAAAAACCATGTCGCGACAGTTTTTTGTTGCAACAGAAAAACCATGTCGCGACATAGAAAACTATGTCGTGACAGTTTTCTATTGCAATAGAGAAACCATAATGCAACATAGAAAACTATGTCGCGACACAATTTTTTGTTGCAACAGAAAAAACCATGTCGCGACATAGAAAACTATGTCTCGCCACAGTTTGCTGTTGTAACAGAAAAAACCATGTCGCAACAGAAAAACTTATGTTGCGATAAGAAGCTGAAAAAAATAAAAAAAGGCCGAATTTTGATATTTTGGCCTAGTTTCAAGCCCAATTCACCCTAGGACCATATATATACTCGTTTTTTTTAGGTAAATAGGGCAACGGGAAGATTGGAGAACCTCTCTCATGAGGTTTCTCTCTTTAAACTGCCCATTTTTCTTATTTTTTATGCAGATTTTTATTTTTAATAGATCTTAGAGTAGTTTTAGAGCATATTTTTATTTCTATTGAAGAGATTTCGGTGTTGTATTCAGATATTCAATTTATTTATCAAGAGGTTAAGATTGAAGGCTAAAATTGATTTTTTCTCTCTTGTCTCTGATTTCTTTCTTCATTTTCTTACTTTTTGTTTGATTGAGATGATTGGAATCCAAGTAATGGAACATTAAACACCTCTAGAGGTGGGGATTAATTGTCGAACATTCAGATTTGGTGCTTTTTTTAGTTATTTTTAGGGGTTTGAAAACTGAATTTATATAATTGGTACTATTCATATAATTAACTGTTTAGAATATTAGTAGCTTATACCCAGAAATGAGCTGTATCTTTGATCTGATTTTCAAGAGGCCCTCTGAGTGACACAGAGATGGAAATTCCTGAGAGTAAAGAGCAGTAACTTAGGGGTATGTTAGACTAATATTATGGAACTAATGAACTCTAAAAGATTACTTTGATAGATCACTAATTTACTCATGGTGTGAGGATTAATTAGATGATGTATCAGTTTAATGTTTAGAGGTCTCACCTTAAATTGATAGAAGGATATTGATCTCATGTTAGCAAAGATCTAATCAAGGAGATAGAAAATTTTATTAGAATTGAAGGACGAGGTACCAATTAGATTGGAGAAGGCTTGCATAGTCCTATCTATGAGGGCAAGAATTCTTCGATCCTAAGAAATGGTTGTGAAGTATTGAAAAAGAAAAACAATCAAATCTTAAAGAGTGCCAAATTTTACAAGTAGCTATTTAGACCCATTTGTCCTGAAAAGGAATATGGTGTGTTAGATAGTGAAATGTATAGTGCCAGGAGAAATCCAGTTATACTACATTGCTCGACAAATCTAACATTCAACTCACAATTATTGTGCTTTCAAGGAAATGCAAACTGTTTTGTGAATAATTATCCCCATCCCTAGTGACTCTCTTCGTACCTTTTAGAATTATGGTCAGATATTCGTAGATTTTAGGATTAGTTTAAATCAAATTTTGTTTCAATTAAATTGATTTATTCCACATCCATTCGACTCCTAAATGCGAAGTTATTCTTGTAATCGGGGTGATCAAATTCCAATTAGAGAGAACCTCCAACCCGTGGGTATCGAGATCCCATCTGTAGCCCACTCTATTACTCAGACGACCGTGCACTCATGAAAGGTCGAGGTCAGTAATACTTTTCATTTTTACTTTTGAGTACACTTACTTTTGTTTCAAATCAGTTTTTGAGTATTTACCACATTCACTCCCTTGGCCATATTTCCATATATATCATTCGATCTCAACAGTGTTCCCTGACCCAACTCCATCAAATGGCAGGATTAGGGAACAACACAACTCCAACAAATGGCAGGACTAGGGAACAACACAGCTCTAACAAATGGAAGAACAACGAAACCAAACGTCGGTCGATGACAACCAAACAGACTTCGCGTAGTGGCAATCAAACCCTAAAACTTCATCATGTTCGAACTCCGACGTTGGAAAAGGCAGGAAGGAAAATGGGAGCGGCGTATAACATACACCCCCGAAGGAAGGCGGTTATCTATAAAGAAGCTTGGAAACCTTGGGAAGTCACACAGTCTGTTCCGATTCTCCATAGACATGCATTAAAACTACGTGCGCTTTCCCAAGGGAAGGAAGACAAAAAAGCCCAAAAGGCCGTGAGTCCAGCGAGCCATGTAGCCTCGGGCCTCAAAGAGCCAGGGAGCTCGCTTAAGAGCCCACAGCCTCGTAAAGCCGCGTAACCCTGACCTCAATGAAAACCCAGGAGCTCGAATATTAAAGAGCCACGTAGCTCAGAGTCCGAAGGAGCCATGTAGCTCAGAGTCCGAAGGAGCCATGTAGCCTACCCAGCTGAGCCATGTACCGCTCAAAAGAGCCGTGGAGCTCAATTTGTAAAGAGCCTAGCGCCGTAAGGTCGCGTAGTCCCGACCTCAATGAAAACTCAGAGCTCGATATTAAAGAGCCACGTAGCTCGAGTTCGAAGGGAGCCATGTATCTTAACCAAAGGATCCACAGCTCAGTTCAAAAGAGTCAGTGGAGCCTGGGCCAAGAGCCTAGCATCTCGAAGGTCGCGTGATCCCCGACCTCAATGAAAACCTGTGAGCTCGTATACAAAGACCCACGTAGCTCGTAGTCCGAAGGAGCCACAGCCTACCCAAAGGAGCCAGCCTGGGCCCAAAAGAGCTGTGGAGCCCGCTTAAGAGCCTAGCACCCGCTGCAGCCCCCGAGCTCACCGAAACCCAGAGCTCTGATACAAAGAGCCAATGAGCCCAAAGTCCGAAGGAGCCATGTATCTCAGAGTCCAAAGGAGCCATGTAGCTCAGTTCAAAAGAGCTTGAGCCTGGGCTTTAAAAAGCCCACAGCTGGAGCACAGCCCCGACCTCATTGAAAACCCGTGAGCCTGATATTGAAAAGAGCCACGTAGCTCGAAACCGAAGGAGCCATGTAGCTCAGTCCAAAGGAGCCATGTAGCTTAGTTCAAAAGAATTGTAGAGCTCAGTTTTTAAGAGCCTAGCAGCTCAACAAGCTGCGTATCCCTAACCTCAATGAGAACCCAGGAGCTTAGATGTTGAAGATCCACGTAGCTCAGAGTCCAAAAGAGCCATATAGCCCAGTTCAAAAGAGCCACGAAGCTCAGTTTCTAAGAGCCTAGCAACTCGACCATTAAAGGGTTGCGTAGCCCTACTTGTAGCAAAAATCATAGAGTTCAGTTTATTGCATACTGCCCTCAAGCCATAGGTCGAGAAAGGCAAAAGATTTAGAAAGTGTGAATACACGTATCGACGTTTCAATAAAGGTTAAAATCGTCATTATAAGAGCCTAAGATTGCAAGAACAAAGAAGGATGACGGGAAAAAGCCTAAGTATCAAAAGCCTGAGCTAGGTAGCTTCCAACTGTGGTCGCCAGAAGAAGAGCGCAGCGATGTCAAGATACCAAGGCCATCCTCCGTCAAAGCTCGCATTCCCGCCGTCCTACGGAACCAAAATTGGTGCCTCAAACTCGGGAAGACCCTAGAAGCCTTGCGCTAAAAAGCAAGCCACCTGGAGGCCTGTAAGGTACATGCCTCGTCCCTCAGCTCGACAATCACCCCCTCATTCTGACTAACCAAGGCCTGATGCCTCTAGAGATCATCACGAAGCCCGTGGAATTCTTCATTCAGGCGCCCCACGGTGCTCTCTGCCTCAGCGACCTCTTGGCACTGACTCAATGTTGTGGTTTTGAGACGTAGCTCGTCCCTAGTCACCTATAGTTCTTCCTTGTCTGCTTGCTGCTCGATCTTGACTACTGATTCGTGTGCCAGCAGGTTGGTCCGGAATCAACAAAATTTGTAAACCTAATTCCTCCTACTACCGTAGCAATGCTACTGTAGTATAGTGGTTCTAGGGTCAAACACAGGGATGAGTTTTCTTCGCACAAACGACTTGCTGTTAATTCCAAAATGGTGAATTTGTTTTGGATTCAGAGTTTTTGTAAAAATAGTGGGTTTTAATGGTTGGAAACTAAAAATAGAGTGAGTTAAAAAAAAATGTAAAATAGAACTCCTTGAAGTGTTAGGTCACTGGGGTTGGATTCATAAGGCAACTAAGGGTTTCCAGGGTCCTTTCCTCGTTTTGGGGAGAATGACTTATAGTCATCTCCCGAACTAGATCTTCATTTAACTATAAAAACTAACCTTCATTAAATCTCTTTAAAAATGGCATCCACTAGCCATTAAAGCTCTCATTCGTTAAAACACAAGTCACCTTGACTCACCTTACAATGGCTCATAAATGATAACTAACGAACATCAATGGATCTAACATTAAGCATCCAATGAGCTCGAAAAGCTTACCAAATAATAACCATTCAAGGTGACTCAAAGGGATCAAACCTAGAGTTAAACGGAGAACAATAACGGCGGTGGTACGCATGAAAAACATGGAACCGCCTTTGCCTCGAGGATCACGCACAAGTAGCCTTCTTCTTCAAAGGAGAAAGAGGTTCTAGTCGCTCATCCTCGAGTTGTCATCCTCGGAGTTTGTTTAGCCTAGTGAAAGGGAAGTGAGAAAGGAGAAAATGAGAAAAGGAAGAACGGGAAAACTCAGCCTAGTCTACGTATTAGTGATCTGAGAATGAAAAAATGAAAAGTCTCTCCTTTAAAGTAGGTACAAATGGGCTTATATAGCCCCTAAATCAAGCAAAATTACCAAAATACATGGAATACCACTATTACATGAGGGGTATTTTAGGAAAAATCACAAAAAGGGTCAGCAGAGTCATTAGGTCGAGTTGGAAGCGGGTTGTGAAAATTCGCAACACACGAGAAATTTGCATGTTAGCAAATTTTGTAACCTTGCAAAAATTTCTGGTCACCCATTTCTCCTGTTTTTTGCTCCTTTTTCCTTTTGTTTCTGATCTATAATACTGAGTTCAACTCGGATTCTTCGTGCTTGAGTTGACTCAATAATTTTGGCGAGTTTAGCTTGCAAAAACTACAAAAATAGCCATAAAATGCAATCAGTAGTGTAGTCGGGACCTTCATATGCAAATTGGGTTAATTAAGTTGATTAGTACACAAAAAGTGCTCAAAACCTCCAATAACCAGGGTTCAAAATAGCACTATTTAGGCACTAATCACTTCTCCCAACCGACACATTGCTAGTCCCTTAGCAATGAAAGAAAGAAAGAGCAAAAAAACTATAACAAAATTATGTTCTCAAAAAAGGTATTTCAAAAAGTATGTGGATGAGTAATGCCTAACCCTCAATGAGAATCACCGAAACCCTGCCCAATAACCATCTTGAGAGAGTGAATTCCATAGAGAATTTAGTATCAAAAGAGTTTCCTTCTCTAAAGAATCAACATATAACGTCCACCAAAATCTAAGTGTTTATATGATTAGTTTTCGACAATAAATTGCCAAACTGCACTTTCCTCCCAACCAAGCTATTGCCACAACCTAGTACACAACCGACCTAAATAGATCAGGACCCACCTTATTCCACAATTCATTTTGTGTTGCAGGGGTGCAATGCTGAGGAATCGACTTCACCAAAGTCCATGTAACGGGGATCCACCGATGGCTCCCAACCACTTAAGGCTTAGGGCATCAAGTCATAAGGATTTTTCAATCACCAACTCTTCAGGTTTCACTCCGGACTTCAAATGATTTCGAAACTCCAGCACCTACAACTTGCTAAACTTCGCCTATTCACCCGTGTAGTGAGCACTAAGTCGGTGGCTCGACCAGTTAACTTAGAGCCTTGCAAGACTTTAAAACTTCAGCCATATCTTTATGGTGTGCAGGTTTCAAAATAGCGTTGCAAATTTTCTTTTGTTTTTGTTTTTGTTTTTGTTTTTCACTTATTTTTATTTTGGACGACTCATTGGCCTTCTTTTCATGGGGGTCCTTAACCTATTAAAGGTGGTCAACAAAACTAGGTCAGAGCTGAATTTAGAAAGCTAGGCAGTTTTAAACTTCTTTATTTGAAACTGATGTACATAATGTGGATTTAGCTAGAGGTGGAAAAAAGGTTAAGCAACAAGAATTCAGCGATTATCCCTCAAGTGGGGCATGGAGACTAATCTAACATCAACGAGGGTAGACAAATGTTCAACTTTTCAAAGCGCAAGGTAGACAAAGCCACAAAAAAAAAAGGGTGTAATTTTGAAACTATAATTGTAAGTTATATGATATGTAAAAAAAGAATGTGACTATATTATTTTAGGCTTTACAAAAAGAAAAGAAACTAATAGCTTCTGGCAAAACAAACGGCCAAACCAGCAAAAAACGAAACAATATGGACTTGCTCAAAAGTATAGTAAAAACATAAATGTAAAAGCCACTTCCTTCGCTAACTCCCCCCCCCCAACCAAATATCACATTGTCCTCAATGGGGCTCGGATTGGAAAATTAGAGAAGGAAGTGCTACCTCCTCAATGGTGAGCAGCTGGTGGGATGTCATCCTTTGCACAGAGCGAAATTTGGGGCTGCGATGGATTGGAGGAGAATGCATTCTTTTTGTTGTTGCTACTAGCATGTCCAATGAAGTTGTAAAGATCTTTGGTGGTGGTACATTCTTTGTAGTCTTCTTTGGAGGATGATGAAGAGGCACAGGCGAATGCGATGGAGAGATAGGAGAGTAGGCCCGGAGTGACTACGAATCTGCGCGAGGATCGATTGTGGTTACATTGCAATGCTTGATCTGTCGTGTCATTTCTTAGATTAGGGAAGAGATGGAGAGGGTGGAGAGGTTCTCCTCTTCAGGAAAGGGAATGAAATGAATTAAGAAAGGGGTTAAGGTTTATATAGAGGGATTGGAGAAGGTGAAAGGGTTAGTTAAATAGCGTCCATAAATGGGCACTAAAAACTAGGTTAAAAAATATGGAAATTTGTAGTAGGAGTGTAGAAGCAGAGGGATGCGGGGAGACGAAGGCGGGGGTATTGAAGAGGACGAACAAGGCATGGTGCCCGCGAGGCTGCGAAATTTTATATGAGAAATTCAGCCATTCTTTGACTCTGACTACGCCTTCTGCCCCACTTGCAAACAGAATACCAAAAGTGGGGATATTTATAGTGGAAATGAGGAAAATTGAGAAAACAAACTGTAGATGGAGAGGTATAACAAGAATACCCAAATGGGCTGGGTGGGAGAAAGCAAAGATTAACTCAGGCTGGACGGTTTCTAAGTCTACGTAGAAACCACGCCCGCTCGGGTAACCTTTCAAGTTCAGGAGGATCAAGAGGGGATCTCCTCCTTGTTTTCTGCTGACTGTCTTTGCCTGGGTTAACCTCGCCTATTGACCTTGAATACTCTGCTATCCTTAGAATTGGCTTGAGTCCATTGATCCGATGGGGATGACGATGGATGATGAATGGACCAGTCCATCTTGACTTGAGCTTGCCCGGGAAGAGGTGGAGCTTCGAATCATACAGCAATACTTAGTCTCCTTGCTTGAAATTTTTGCGGGCTATCAACTAATCATGCCATTTCTTCAATCCGTTTTTTTTTTTGCAATTTTGGAGTTCAAGTAGGCATCATTTTGCAATTCTTCGAATTCATTGATGTCGAGGACCCTTTTTAGGTGACTCTTTAAATCCGGAGTTCGACTTTTTAATGGCCCACCATGCCTTATATTCAACCTCCTGCGATCGGTGGCATGCCTTACCATAAACTAGGCGATACGGCGACATTCCAAGAATGGTCTTGAAGATTGTTCTGTATGCCCACAAGGAATCTAGAGCTTGAGGGACCAGTCTTTTCTATTGGAGTTCACTACTTTCATCAATATGGTCTTGATTTCTCTGTTGGCAAGCTCAACTTGACCACTAGTTTGAGGGTGGTATGGGGTGGCCACTTTATGCTTGACACCATATTTAGTTAGGAGGTTCTCAAAGGGTTTGTTGCAGAAGTGTGAACCTCCGTCACTGATTATGGCCTTTGGGACCCCAAATCTGGAGAAGATATTTTCTTTCAAAAAATTGAGCACCACCTTGATTACAATCTGCAAGGCCTTTGCTTTAACCCATGGAAAACATAGTGACCCCACCAATGTATATGTATCTAAAACGATGGCCCCAATAAAGTCGATGCCCCGAACATCGAATAAATCAACCTACTAAGTAGGTTTAGGGCATCATGTGTGGCAATCTTCCTAGTCTTTGGCATTTTTCGCATGCACGGCATACGTTGTGGGCATCCTTGAAAAGAGAAGGCCAATAGAACCCAGATTGGAGCACCTTAATGACAATCTTCTAGGAAGTAAAATGACTTCCACATGCATTCTCATGGTAGTGACTTAGTATTCCTGGTTGTTCTTCCTCAGGCACACATCTTCTAATTATCTGATGAGCATAATATTTGAACAAGAATGACTCTTCCCAATAGTAGGAATGAATCTTTGCGAAGAAGAACTTCTTGTCCTATGCCTTCCAAATTAACCGGTATTTCTTCCGTTGCCAAGAAATCAAGGATGTGAGCATGCCATGGGGGCATTTTCCACTCAGCGCCAGGACTCCTTAGGAAACTCATCACACCTGGAGGGTCAGGGTGTCAAGTGTGCTATGGTTAGTCTAGAAAGATGATCTGCCACAACATTCTCCACTCCTTTATCTGGACCAAGTGTTAATTTTCGGAGGCTATGAGAACCTTATCTAATAAGCTCAGCCTTCACATTTTGCTGCAGAGAAGGTACTTCAATGCCGAATGGTATGTGAAGATAATGATGTCCTAATTCCCACCAAGTATGCATGAAATTGGTCTACAGCATAGACCATCACGCCAGCCTACTTATGGTAGTGTAGTTCCTTTCAGGCCTCATTTAAAGTTTTGCTTGCATAGTAGACCACATAAGGTTTCCCATCTTCTCTTTGCCCAAACACTGCTCTGATGGCAAGATCACTCGCATCGCATATAACCTCAAAAGGTAACTGCCAGTTGGGGGCCCTCACTACTAGTGCAGTGGTTAAGTGAGTTTTGAGCTCCTCAAAGCTCCTTTGGCACTCATCATCCTATGAAAATTTGGCATCCTTTTCCATAAGCTTGTAAAGAGGTTTGGCAATTTTCGAGAAGTCCTTGATGAACCTTCTATAGAAACCTGCATGTCCAAGGAATTGCCTCTACGTTTCTCATACATTTTCATGGAGAGGGAGTTTGGAAATTAGCTCAATTTTTGCCTCATTAACCTCAATTCTCCGGGTTTGGACATGATATGTCCCAAAGACAATTCCTTGGTTGACCATAAAATGGCATTTTTCCCAGTTTAGCACCAAATTTTTCTCAATGCACCTGTGTAGGATAGTTTCGAGGTTGATCAAGAATTCTTCAAAACTCCCTCCATATACCTGTGACCATCCATGTATTCTCCCATAATGCACTCGCCAAATCAACAAGATACTAAGCATGCATATCTGAATGTGGCAGGCATTACATAAATGGGGGCGGCATTCTCCCGTAAGCATAAGTCCCAAATGGATAGGTGAAAGTGGTCTTTTCGGGTCCTTTGCGCACTTCGGACCGAAGTACCTCGACAATGACCATCTAGAAAACAAGTATAGTGCTGGGATGCTCTAGAAATTCTTTTAAGAAGCTGGTCTATGAATGGTAGTGGGAAGTGATCCTTTCTCGTTACTTCATTCAATCTCCTGTAATCAATACATACCCTCCAACCTGTGGTAAGGTGGGTGGGCACCTCCTCTCCCTTCTCATTATGCACGCGGGTTACCCTTGCACTACTGGGCATAATCAGTCGACTCACCCAAGTGCTATCGGATATGGGGTAAATGATACCAACTTGTAGCAATTTTAGAACTTCTGCACGTACCACTTCCTGCATGTGAGGATTCAATCTTCGATGTGGCTGCCTGACTGATCTTGCTTCTTCTTCCAAATAGATGTGGTGTGTGCAAATCAAAGGGCTAATTCCCTTTAAATCAGAGATTTTCCACCCTATAGCCTGCTTGTTCTCCCTGAGGATGTCTAGCAGACTGCTTTTCCCTGAAGCACGAGTGGGAGGGGATAAGTAATAACCGGACATCGCCATTTTCTTCTAAGTATGCATACTTTAATTCCGCCAGCAGTTTGAGATCCAAACTTTTTGAAGCCCAGCCTGTTCCTTCCTCAATCAATAAAGGTAGAATTTCTTCATTTTTTCTCCATGGCCCATGTACAGTACACAAGTTTTAGGTTCCCTGCAAGTCTTCAGAACAATCAGATAACTCCTCAATTAGCACATCTTGCAATTACTGCGGCTCAGCTTGTTCCTCCGGAATAGTGTCAATTATGAAAACCTCCTCTGGACCCTCTTCCACTGGTTGCATATGATTTTTGCTAAAGTGGAAGATATTGAGTTCCAAAGTCATGTTCCCCGAACGTAGTTGTATAATCTCCATTTCAAAGAATTGATGATCGATCGAGGTGGCTAAGAATGGTCTTCAAGGATTATGTGCATATAATTAGCTCCCACGTAATCGGCTCAGAAGCACAACAAAATCTACAGGATAGTAGAATGTCTCATTTGTTTCAACACATCTCACAAGCAATTCTTCTGGGATTTTTATGGATATGTCTCATAGTGGACAATGTGATACGCGGGCTTAAGCTCTCCCAAGTCTACCTGCCAGATAATCGAATAAGTGCAGCAGGGTCAGACACTAGCCCCCAAGTCTAGCAATGCCTTTCTACCCAAGTTCCCGATGTTCACCGAGATGGCAAGGATGTATCCTCTGGCCCGTATTTCAATGCAGTCTTCAGACTGAATAATGGCACTCCACTAGCTCTTGTCGTGAAGGCCTTCTTATCAACATTTAACCCTCTCTTCACTGTGCATAGGTCCTTTAAATTTTTTGCATAAGTTGGAACCTGTTTGATTATGTCTAGCAGGGGGATGTTGACTTTCACCTGCCTTAGCACTTCTAGACCCACTATTGATGGCCTTTCGCTTTTGGGTTCGAGGAAAAGGTGGAGGTGTGCTTTTCTTCACTACATCTTCTTTTATCACAATCTTTTCTGGTTCAGCTTCCTTTTCCTCTTTATTTAATTTTGCTAGTTTGAGGACTTGCTGCTCAACCTCCTTTCCACTTCTCAAAGTGATCACTACTAATTCTCATCTATCCTAAAAGTCAGCTCGCCGCCAAAGAGCTCAATCCATGAACTCCCTAGGATCACGTGTCCGAGAGGGAACTTTCCTTTTCAGATTATTGCGGGTTTGTCAACCTAGAAATCAAATAATGAAGATTGTCAAATTTTTGGGCAAGATCAGATTGTAGGCTCTCAATCTGCTCAACGCGCTTGCATCAGACGATCCTTCCAAGTGTCAGTATTTATCAAGGCTCGTTCTATAAAGCCGCCACCACTCTCATGAATTCATTATAGCTTGCTCAACCGGAGATGAGGATGGTGGTGGCTGTGGTTGAGATGAAGAACCATATCAAGTATCGTGCATTGCAGGGAACATATACCGGGAGGCTTCGTTTCCAGAGAAAAGAAGATGGTTCCTCAAATCGACTATATGTGTCACAGACAGGCATTGGCTAGTGGTTTGTATTGGACTCCACAACATCGTTTGCTCAGCCATCACCCCCTTATTGAAGGAATAGTCGACAATGCTCTCCTTGGTGCTCAGATCGACAAATGAAGCAAAGTCGGCTCGGGTCAAGATAGTGTCTCAACCATCGCTTCACCTCATGTCGATTTCTTTCATTTCAAGCTCTTCCAAACTTGATAAGGTGGATAGCTTTGCTCTTCATTTCCATGTCCTCCGTAGATGGAATATGCTCCCTTTGAGTCGTATTGCGGAGCCTCGTCCCTTCTCTACTTCTCCCTGCTCGTCTATCCCAAGCTTTAGATGTTTCCGGCTTACATACTAGAAGTCCATGCTTCTTCCGTATTTCGCTCATGAAGTCCTCCACCCATAGTCTCTAATAATTGTTTCCATAGTAGGACATTCCCCTCATGTGGATCGACGAAACATCCATGTGTCACAGCCATGGTGAGGACAGAACTGATGGTTTCCAAGTACCTTTTCCCAAAGATTGGTAGAATTTCATTCGTACTGGTCGCAAAGGTGTAAATCTACCTCTTCAGACTGTTGGTTCTATGTGTGGAGAAAAATTTCTTCAAGAACTTAGCCTGCATTTCTGTCCAATTCCGAATGGTTCTCGGCCTCAGAGAGTTAATCCAAATCTTGGTCTTATCCTTCGTATTAAAGGAAAACTATCCTCATCGTATCCATATCGAAGCATCCTCTTGAAGGTGTTGCGTACTTCCTCAAATTCCTTCAGATGCGGAGTAGGGGTTCTCACTCCATATCATGGAAGTGGGGAGTAGAGGCACAATGTAAGGTCCCGACAATCATGTCCTCCGCAGGGCACAATACATGAGGGTGCACAAACTCACTCAAGAGGTGCAACCACCAATGCATCGGGGCAGACTCCTCCTCGCTCCCCACTCCCCCGCTTACCTGGCCGTTCCTCAAAAAGCAGGCTCCATCTGATCATTGTTCAAGCTCACTTCACAGCCTTATTCCTGTGGGGCACTGATTCTTTCTATCCTACTCGGGCCGTAGTTCTATCCTGCTGGCATAAACCCCATACGAACAACACAGAACACCAACAAGAAGAAAACAAGGCTACCAAAGAGAAGAACATCATATTAAGATAATAAAAGAATCAGAGTACGGACAAGATGTAATCAATCAACCTTAATAAAGAACTGCCAGGAGAAATAAAAAGTAAAGACAAAAAGGATGAAAGTTCACCAATACTTGTGATGTGGATCACAAGTTCAACAACTCACTTCAGACTAAGGCATTCATCCTCAACTACCATTTTGATCTGGGTGCCAAGAGTTGGTTCGAATCAACAAAATTTATAAACCTAATTCCTCTTACTGCCGTAGCATTGCTACTACAAAGATAGTGGCTCTGTATCAACATTGTGTGGACGGGGTTTTCTTCACAAACGACTGCAGCCATTCCAAAACAGAATGTTTTAGATTCGTGGTTTTTGTAAAAACAATAGGTTTTAATGGTTGGTTCAAAAACAGAGCGTAGTTAAAAAAATGTAAAATAGAACTCCTTGAAGTGTTAGGTCACTGGGGTTGGATTCATAAGGCAACTAAGGGTTTCTAAGGTCCTTTCCTCGTGTTGGGGAGGATGACCTATAGTCATCTCCCGAACTAGATCTTCATTTAACTATAAAAACTAACCCTCATTAAATCTCTTTAAAAATGGCATCCATCACACAAAGCCTCATTCGTTAAAACACAAGTTGAGCCTTACAATGGCTCATAAATGATAACTAACGAACATCAATGGATCTAACATTAAGCATCCAATGAGCCCAAAAGCCTACCAAGTAATAACCATTTAAGGTGACTCAAAAGGGATCAAAACCTAAGTTTAAACAGGGAGAACAGTAACGATAGTGGATACCTACGTGAAAAACATGGAACCCTTAGCTAGCCTCGTGATCCCGTACTCCTAAAGAGCTCTCTTCTCTTCTTCAAGGAGAAAGAGGTTCTAGTCGCTCATCCTCCGAGTTGTCATCCTCGAAGGGTGTTTGGCTAGTGAGAAAGGGAGAGAAAGTGAGGGAAAAGGAGAGAAAATGAGAGAAAAGGAAAGAAACGGGAAAACTCCCGCCTAGTCTCTGTATTAGTGATGAAAAAAAAATGAAAAGTCTCTCCTTTACAGTAGGTACAAATGGGCTTATATAGCCCCCAAATCAAGCAAAATTACCAAAATACATGAACATCACTTGTATTATGATGAGGTGTATTTAGGAAAATCACAAAGCACACAGGCCAATCTAGTCAAAGATTTGGAAGCAGGTTGCGAAATTTCACAACCTGTGAAATTCTGCAGGTTGCAAAATTTTTCGCAACCCTGCAAAATTTTGTAGATGCCCATTTTCTCTTGTTTTCTACTCCTTTTTCCTTTGGTTTCTGATATGCAATACTAAGTTCAACTCGGATTCTTCGTGCTTGAGTTGACTTAATAATTTTGGCGAGTTTAGCTTGCAAAAACTACAAAAATAGCCATAAAATGCTATTAGTAGTATAAATGATTTTAAGGTGCAACAAGAATGAGCGATTAGTACACAAAAAGTGCTCAAAACCTCCAATAACCAGGTTCAAATAGCCCTATTCGGGGCACTAATCAACTACTCAAGTACCACCCTAAATGCTTTTAAATTTCTTCCTCCTGGTGATTTACAAACATCCTCGACCATCCGTAGCTCGCACCCAGAACCCCGCCATCCAGCCTTTTTCTTGTTCTTCAAATTTCGTGATTCTCGCCCATCGAGGCATGCCTCAGGCCGGATTTCTATACTCACGACATCCCCACAAAAAGCTCACCCTGAGTCACAGGCCTGGGCCTCTTCAGGCCGTGGAGGCAACCTCTAGCTTTATATGTTTCTACCGCCCCGCACCCTCGTAGTAAACAAAGCCCTCTTCTCGCCGTGCTTTTCACTTAGGTAGCCACCTGTAGAAATGAGACAAAGGTAAGGACTAATCAAAATCAATGATAGGATGGATAAGTAAAGGCATCTAGATGCACTATAACCGCTCCTCGGGGGACGAGGCGAGCTCCCTTCTAACCCGACATAGAATCCGCCTTCTTAAGGTCAGAATCTCGTAGGATAGATGACAAGGCCCCAGAAACTAGCTCTGCATTTGCAAGCAACGAGTCCTCATCCCTCTCATGTCCGAGATGCTTTCTCTCCTCCCCCTCAAACGCCCCGAAAGGAAGCTCGACGACTGTCTGAGGCCCCAAATTGCATATAGGCAGGATATCTCAGCTGGTAAATTCTACGGCCCTCTCGAGGACTCTTGGCTACCACTAAGACGGAGAGTGGAGTTTTGGACTGTTACCTCGACACCCCAACCCACAGACGAGGCGTGTGACCTCCCGCCCCAGACCACCCGACGACCGCCTCCTAAATACCGACATGGCTGGGGAGGACGCCCAACCCCCAGATCCTCCCAGCCGCATGGTCGCTCCTGGGCGCCGTGACCTTACGCTGGACTTTTCTTCGCCAAAAACTCAACTTAGGCTTAAAGCTCTTCCCGAGAAGGCTTCATGACGTAAGACTGAGATGGCTTCCTAAAGCCAGGCTCAGAAGATTTCACGCCTCGTATATTCCGAATATTCAACCTAATAAGCTCGAATACGTCCTCGCGGCCAAGGATAACTAACTTCGCTTCACCTCTTCATCCTTAGAGTCGAGACTGGGCGAATAATTGGTTATCGTACAACCAAAGAAAAGTTGAAACACCTCATGACTTTCGAAGGCCAAACCTAACAACGCTGGTCAGCTTCGCCGTAGGTTCTCTGGGGCACCAAACTGGCTTAATCGTCGAGCGATCTTCCTGGCCGCAGGGATTATACTCCCAATTATGACCATCGATAGAAAATAACGCTCCTTCCAAGAGCTCAGGAGGACTGGCGTCCGAGATGATTAATTTTTATCAGAGCTCGAAAATGTACAAAAGCCTTCGCGCCTCCTTCACACTAAAGAAATCCAGAGCAGTTCATGTCTGGAACCCCGCAGACCTTTATCCCTGAAAGATGACCCTCGTATTCGACCGTAACGCCTAGAAATTGGGAGAAAGTCAGACTACGTATGTTAAAGTGTCAGAAGACGCTGATAAAGGGATGCAAAGGAAGTTTCGAGGTCGTTTCAAGGTCGCCCAGCATGAAGGTACATCTTCTGCACTGACCACGTAAGAAGTGAGAAAATTGGGGCACCAAACATGAACACCAAAGGGGGGCCTGTAATGAGCGGCGAAGGTCTTTCCAAAAAAGGGCTCGATCCGACTAGGGCCCACTACTTCTCGCATTCGCACAACGCTGGCAATAACCGCCAGTAGTACCGACCACTAACCTTGCTCTCGCCTTTGCCGACAAGGAAGGGAGGTCCCGCTAAAGGACCCTAGCTGACAATGGTTGGACGGCCGACTTTCACCGTTTGCTCAACAAGGTTCTCTACGAATCTCACTTCTATGCAAAGAATAGAGGATTTATCGAGGACCTGGCGGAGTACGCATGGTTAGACGTTAAAAGGAGATCAAAGAATAAAGTCGACCCTACCAGCAAGCCCTAACAACCTTGAAGTCAGAACAGTAACTCCCTGCAGTCACAATACGCTCGAGAAAACTCCAATCCGAGGAATAAAGGAGAGGAAGCAAACAACGAACATGGGACCAGAAATGCACCAACCCTTAGGGACCCATGGAATCTTGAATCGGAAAGGACAAAAAGAGAGGGAAGAAGAAAGACGTACCTAACTAGAGAGGGGAACTTGAGACCAATAAACCCCAAATTCTAGCCAACTGGTAAGGTCGAGAAGATATGAAGGAAAAATACAAGACCACCGGGAGAGACGTTTGAGAATAAAAACCATCCCGATCATCAGGAGATACAAAGCATCAAGAAACTGGGCCAAACATCGAACTTAGTGGGAAAGGTACCATCAATATTTGATGCTGATTGATTCGGCATAAGCTCCAGACTAACAAACCTCGTCACAGATGGAATTCGTCGCTTCGATCGAAACGAGATTCGCCGTCTAAGCTCAGCTTCAGCCCAAGGGCCGAGTGGGCAATCGATAAGGCCTAAAAAATCAGCCGTATAGGCCTGTGAAGCAGCCCGTGGAACGAACCATCAAGAAAGCAAAGCTGGCTCGCATCCTCCGGTCGGGCAAAGAGCCTCACACGGGATTCCTGGCCCATGATGACGTCCTAGTTACTCAAAGGCGAGCTTCAGATCGAAATCCAAGCACCATTGGCCTGACAAAGACGGAGAATCCGCCCACCCGCCAGACGAAGAAAGGAAAGCACTCCATCTCCATGATCCGATATCTACTCATTAAGGGTAGTTAAGGATCCCCACGACATTTAATTCCTAATTATTCTTCATTCGGCCAATGATAAGAGTTATGGTGACTTCACCCAATTGGGAAGATATCGTATCACTGTCTAACATGGAAAGTCATCACGATCACCCATGATAAATATTGAGCACCTTAATTGAAGAAAGTAATTTTAATCATAAAATCAAGCCAACACGATCTCTCCCTCGTAAGAAAGAAACCCGACTTAGCACTGAGACACAAGACACCCCTACAAAAGTGATCACCCTTCCTATAGGCCAGTAGTCGTGTGAAATTAACTGATCGACTCCTGAGGTTTCAAACAAAGGCTTAGGTCCATACTGATAGAAAAAGCACCATCAATTTATTTAGTGGAGATAAATGTGTGAATTTTGCATTTTTACTCCTTTAACTTTTAGGTATTTTGGATTAAGTAATGCAAATCTTATTTATTTGACATTTGGATTAAGTAATGTAAACCTTTATTTATTTGCAATTCTCGTTAAAAGATCCAAAACAATCTTTGAAAGAATAACCAAATTTGAAGTATAATTTTAAAATAAAAATACTTTTATCATTTATTTTCTAAATATTTATAAAATATAATAAATTTCAATTTTAAATGAATAATTTTTATTTATTAAAAAATTTATACTAAACTATATTTAAAATTAATATTTGTACTCAACTTACATTCTAATTTACGTTATATACATATTTTTAATAATTAATTTAATATTTTTAATCAATTTTTTTCTCAGGAACAATTTTACATCTAAAAATAAAAAATATTTATTTCATATTTCTTTAAATTAGAGTTATCATTCCAAATTGTTATGACTGTGCCTTGGGACCGAAACTTAATTTATTTTTAGGTTATATACATTTTTTTTAATAATTAAAGGTACTCAATGGTATATATATGTATATAAAGTGAATAGATCTAAAAAAAATAATTAAAGGTATCATGAGATTGTTTTTTTTTAAATGTACGGGTTATTTTTTTCTCTTTGTCACAAATATTTCTTAAAAAGTTAAGATCCTTCCTAGCTAAATTTAAGGGAAATTTAGAAAAAAAAAAATTCTTGGAGGAAAGATGTTGAAAAATCTAACTTTTTTGGTCAGACTTGGTTGGGAGTTTGTGTTTTAACTTTTAGGTGGAGGAGAAAAAAATGACAATATAGTCAAGCAAAAGACGTGTGATTTTGCACTTTTACACCTCAACATGTAAGTATTTTGGGTTGAGTGTGAGATTTTATTTGAACATGAGATTTTGCATTTTACATCTCAACTTTTAGGTGTTTCGTCGAGGTAATGCAGTCCCAATTTTCTGGTTTCATCGACAATCCGTCAACTGCAATTCTCTGCCCCAGTCGTTCCGCATCAGCCTGGGCACTCCACCAAGACCAACTACCCATTTTAGACACCCGAGTTACTCCTAAGACCATCTATATGTCCCTTCACCGGACCCATTCATCTGATATTAAACTCTAAATATAAAAGAAAATGAATAATTACAAAGACGTAGGGTCCGATCACGATCCTTACTCATAATTACATAATCTAAATCATTTTATACATGATCCAAAAAGAATTTTTATGCAAACTCCTTTACAAAAATGTCGTTATCTGTTGGCCACATCGGGCCTCCTTCGCAATCACGCTCAGGTAGGGAGTTCGCCTCGTACACTCGCACTTGGTGCGGGTCCTACGACTCCGGTGAGCAACCTTCAAAGAGAAAATTTCCCTTTGATTTTTCCTTCAATCAATTTATCGAGGAAACTTCCCCACTTTCCTCTTAGCCACTTGTCATCTCCATGTAATTTTTCATTTTTCTTTATTTTTCTTTCTTCTTTATTACATCTTTTCAACACATGGCTCAATGTGAGCATTTATTCCAAGTGCACCATGGCCTCATGTCATGTGCTGCCTCCCTAGGTTGCCATGTGGCATCACATGGTTGCTGATGTGTCACTGACACCTACCTCAGTTCTGAAAACACGAATTCGAATCGCCCCTGATCCCTAATAAATTAATGGGTAACTAGATTTTATTTCAATTCAACTGAAGTCCCTGTCATTCATTCGAGATCTAGAAAATTTTCGCCTAAACTTAAAAATGGTCAATATTCTTTTCGTAAAAATGAATTTTTCCCCAGCTTTTACAAGTAATGTGAATTTTTTTTTTTTTTTTTTAATTTGAAAAGATTGACATAACTTTTTTTTTTAATTCTATTAAATTGGCATTGCATGGTATCACTTTATCTTGTAGGGACTGAGCTTGGTACAATTTTTCTTTTTAAGGTACAAAAGAATTGAGATATAATTTTCTTTTAACAAAAATCAATTTTATCAAAATTTATTATAAATAAAAACTATAAATATGTTTTAATTATATATATATATATATATATATATATATATATATATATATATATATATATATATATATATATATATATATATATTTATAGAAATTGCTCAAGACCAAAATTAAAATTTGCTCGATTCAAGACAGTTAGGCCTAAGCCCAACCCCATGAATAAAAGTCCAGATAAAAGGAGCCAAGATCCATTTGAACAAGTTAATAGAAAAAGTCAAGGGATATTTTGAAATTTTTTGGAAGTCAAACAAAGTTTTATCATAAGTGGCAGAGAAGTGGCCCAGTGATTTGCAGACGTGAAATTTTCTTGAGGAACAAGACTCCATAATGGAGATGTGAATGAAATCCTTCAGTGACAAGCCTCCCTAATGGAGATGTGGACGAATTCTTGAGGAACAAACTTCCTTAATATAAGACGTGAGCAATATCTTTAGGAAGTGGAGAGACTAGCTGGAGAAAAATGAGACTTGGGTAGCAACTCAAGACGTCTATAAAAGGAGCATAAAAGAATGAACTAACTGAACCAATGAATAAATAAATCAACAAATCAATTGACTCAATGTTAATCTATTTCAGCAAATCCTAGCTTTTTAATCCGCTTTCATTAATTTTAGCACTTTATTTCCTAGTTTCAGCCAAGTTCTATTAATTTCCCAGTACAATGTTGTAACGCCCCAAAAATACTCTAGAATTTTTATAATAATTTTTATTATATGTTCCGGGTATAAATTGAGCCAAACTTGGGGTTTTTCCAGGAAAATTGATAAATTGTTAAACTATGAAAATGATAAATGTGAAATGAATATGTGAGCATATGATAAAATATTATATGCTAAACAGAAATTGATTGAACCCGAAATAAACCTAAGGAAAAAGGGCAAATTTGAATTTGGCAAATAAGGACCCAAGGGTCTGAAATGAGAATGAGCCAAATGCCAAGTGAATTAAATGATAAATGAAAGTGAAATGAAGAGTTAAAATGCCAAAATGAGAAATGGATTTATGAAAGGCCAAACATGGCCTTGGCAATGGATAAGGGATAGACCACATTTGGTCTTAGAAACCTCCCATAAGTGCCAAAAAACGTTTGGAGACAAGAGAGAGAGAGAGAAGCTAGGTTTTGGGGGAAATAATTGAGATTGGTGTGAATCCTCCATGTTTATGCAAGATCTGCGCGATGGGCGAAGAAGGAAGTGTGGCTTCAAGTGCAAAGTGATTTCAAGGGACCGGTGAGGATCACCTAACCTAGGACCGAGATTGAAGACAAGGCAAATAGAAAGAGATATATTGGTTTGTTCTATCTTCTCCTATTCTTGTTTCAATATTTGAAAATGTTTGTTCTAAACGTATAAGACAAGCATATTGATTTGATTTAGTTGATTGTGAAATGTTTGCATATGAAAATTGCATAATTATTGAAATGTGTTTATACAAATGTACATATATTGTATCAGATTTTGATGATAAAGAATTTGAAACGCCTTAAATAGAATGTTAATCGCTTAATTGCCTTAAGGATAGATCGATATACCAATAAGGGTCAAATTAGCAAAGATCGCGAACAAATGTATTGATGTGTCACCTCGATAAGTAGTCTGGGGCAATAAAGACGGTAGTGTCTATTAATTGATTTTAATACCCGCCAAGAAATTCAGCTGGGGCCATACTCCAAGGTTATAAAACAAATTTTTATACCACCGCAGCCTCTACCGATCCGTGCTCTGATTCCGACATCCTCATAAATTTAAAACATAAAGTTAAATTTATTAAGGGCGGAACTGAATTGATTTGAGATTGTTGATATTGGTAATGAAGCATGATTACAAATTGAATGAAAAGTGCATTGTGAATGCGGTATGATTCGTTATAAATGATTTATAACATATGAAAGTGTATATTTGGGATGATCAATGAACTATAAATGACTGTATATGAAATAGTCTATGTATTGTATTGACATTGATCATCCAAAAAGATATGAAACTTTTGTTTAGTAAAATTGCATGATTTGACTTAAACTGAACTGAAGAATGGAATTGTATAGAACCACTAAGCATGAAAATGCTATTTAGCGTATTGTTTACTACGCGTAGTACCATGACAGAAAGTGGACTAAGGTCGAGGAGCTCACCAGAAGTTGGGCGGAGTATGTCTACATATGAATGCACTCCATTTTATTTTGAACACGGATATTTTGTAAAAACAATTTGAACTCTGAACATCTATTTTGTAAATCATTTTGAAAAGTGATGAGTGCCTAAAACACTCATCTTACACTCGCGTCGGTTCGTCATTTTCACATTTATTTTATAATAATTTTATAGTTTCGCAGCCAGATCCCCGATTTGTGTATGGTGTGGTTACGTGTTCATTGAACGTGAAGAGCAAACTGGAAGCAGCTGGGAACAAATGAGTGGCGTGCATGAAGTGATCACACGCCGCGACGTCACCACGCCGCGACGTCACTGAAAACTGCACCTCATCATTTAAAGTACGAATGGCTCGTAAATTAGGGCATCGAGACGACGAGAAGAGTAACGGAATTCAGAGCGTATCAACGAAGACTGAGGAAGTATCAAGCTGACCGCTTTCATAAATGTAGATATATTTTTACCGTGGATAATATGACGATGTTTGTAATACTAGACCATTTGATCTTTCTAATGATGTTCTAGATTCTTTTCTAGGTTACATCAAACCCCGTCGCTATTGCCAATGGATTAAAGTTTGATCTTTCATGTTATTCTATTGTTATTAATTTGTCACATCTACTCTATACCCGCATTTCAATTATATGATAATGTCTCGCCAATGTTAGCATAATTGCAATCGATATCCCAGATTCGAGATGAGGGTATTCAAAGATCCGGCAGAGTAGCCTTTAGCCGATCTTAATAGAGATATTCAACCTCGAAGGTGGTATCTGGGGTTAGAACATTTAAGAGATTTTAATACCGAAGCCGAGATAGAGATATACTCGATTCTATTCATAGATAAAGTGGATATACCTTTAGAGAGGATATCTCGTAGGCAAGAGATCACTCGCCATTGACATATTAAGCAAATATATTGAATAACAATATCTTTAGAAAGTAATCCATTGAACGGAGGAGGGAGATTTAACTCAGGCGCCAACACCATTAATTCACTAGAATCACAGCTTAGTTGTAGTTTTTACTTAAATTTTACCCTAGAATCAATTATTCAGATATTGTCCGAAAAGCGTAACCTCTCAGAGTCACCCACCTTCTTCCCGTGGATCGACATCCGTACTTTAAGCACTATATTACTGGGCTACGTTGCACTTGCGCACATAGGCATTCATTTTATACACCAAGCTGGCCTGGTCAAGTTTTTACGCTGTTTGTGGAAAGGCTTAAATTGATACAGAGAAGTGGAGCACATAGATAGTATTCCTCGAATTTTTCGCTTCTTTTGTTATTTTTGTAAGTGTCGGTAAATTGGTTTTGTTAGTTCGTGTGTTATCACAAAGACAGGCCTCTGAGTACATGCGACAAAGAAAATCACCACTGGAACACTGGGTGATCCCAGCCGAAGACTTCGTACAGATTGCGCCGAGAACAGAGAATGCATCGCATCAGAATTCCAAAGAGTCATGGAAAACATCGAAGAACAAGATCGGGCACTGAACAAACTGAACCACAGAGAAGCCGAAATGGGAATCATGGAAGGAATCAAGCGCCTAAGCCATTTATACAGCCAGACGATCCTTACATGCTATTAGGATGAGTTCGCTTACAATCAACAGCCTGTTCAGACAAATGATCGACGGCCACCGATTCAAGCAAACACTCTGGAATTGAAGTCACTACGCATGTGATGTTTCGTAACATACTTGCTCCATGGACTACCCCATGAGAACCCGAACATGCATTTGACTAACTTCCTCGAAGTTTGCGATACCATCAAGTATAACGGAGTTACTGAAGAAGCTCTAAGGTTACGGTTGTTCCCACTTTCACTTAGAGATAGAGCCAAACACTGGCTAACCAGTCAACCACCAGATTCCATTACTACATGGAACGACGGTACAAAAAGTTCGAATTCAAGTTCTTCCCATCACGAAAATTGCAATTAAACCCGGGGTGCAAGAGATCACCACGTTTGGTCAACTAGAGGGGGGAGAACCCCGCAGGCATGTGGGACAAAGTTTCACGATCATGGAAGTGTCCTCACCACCGACTAACCGTGATGGATGCAAGCTCCACACCTTCTACAATGGTCCGAGAAAATACAACCCGAACAATGATAGATGCCTCACCGAGATCATTGATGAAGAAAACCACAGACTGTAGCGTATAGAGATACTGGAAGATGCCGCAACCAACACTAATCGCTGGCCTAGAGAGGAAGGCTACACCCAAGAAAACACGGTAGTGGCAATGTACATAATACCTCAAACAACTGTAAATTATGGCTCAAATTCGACTAAACAAATAAAATAGACAAAGAGGAACAGCATACATACGTACTCACTCCATGGGAGTTGTGTGAATTCCAGGAGGACAAAGATAGTAGTGTAGGAATGTCACTGTGTGAAATCCCAGCATGTAAGCCCAGTGATGTGTCCGTGTTCACTAAATCAACTACAAAGAAGAAGGACCTGTATGGGGGGCAATGTACCACTGTGACCGACCGTGTGATGCGGTGGCGTGAATAATCGAACTGTAATAATAAAACAACCAAGGGTAATGGATGGCGAACAACTTAACAATATGCCCTCAAACCGAGCTAATGAACCACCACCTGAGAAAAAAGTTGGATTTAGAACAAGCTCTTACGATGTTAATCTCCCACTGTATTTATGAATGAAACGGCTACTAACATGCAACAGCAAGCAACCCGCTTAACAATCAAGGGCAAAGACAACCGGTGGTGCTCGAGGCAATAAATGTGGGCCAAACGGCAAACTTTGCTGACGTAGAAGGCAACAGGTTCGCTACCGCTAAATTCGTATAAACCCTAGAGGAGAAGGAAAGAGCATCGCAAAGCTATCACTCTAAGGAGGAAAAGAGTTGGAAATCTCGGGTTGGCCACTAGCAAGTAAGAGAATTGAAAATTGGCTGAAAGAAGACCAAAGCATCCCAGCCGACCAGATGCAAGATGAGCAACCCCGAGATACGAGAGCAGTCAAAGATAATAAAGTCAGGGAAGGAACAACGAAACAGACAAAAACAGATGAAACTGTCATACCAATTCGTATCCTCAGAGGTTGAAGAAAGGCAAGTTAGGAGAAGCACTGCAAAGTTTCGACATCTTCAAGAAGCTACATATTAATATACTCCTTTTGGAGGCAGAATCGAGAACATGCCAAGTTACGTAAATTCATGAAAAAGATCTTTGGCGAAAAGAAGAAGCAGGAATATGGACCATCGCTCTTTAATCGTAGGAATGCAAAGGCTATCCCGCAAAAGAAGCTTCCCAAAACTAAGATCCGGTAGCTTTGCTATACCGTTTCCTCCATAGGGAACCGCATCCGAAAAGCCCTGCGGTGATTTGGGACAAAGATCAACTTGATGCCGCTCGATGCTTAAAAGGCAAAGCCGAGAACCGAAATCGACTACAATCGCCTGTAACTTGCGTGACAGTCATACCAACATCCCGTGGTATAATCGAAAATGTCCTGTGAAAGTTGGTAAATCTGTCCTACCAGCAGACTTTGTCATTCTTGACATGGAGGAAGACTAATTGCTCCCATCATACTCTGGTGCATCTTCCTTGGCCAAGGAAAAGCCTTCCAAATCAATGTGCAAGAGGGTGAGCCTAAATCGAGAGTCCAAGGAGTAAATTACTTTCCATGTATTTCAAACTCATGAAGCATCCGTATCGACAATCCAAATGAAGATTTCTAACTTCGCAGACAGATTTTGTGCGATGAGAAAAATTTCAGTGATAAACCGCTATCGCACGTAAAGACACCGAGTAGCGGCAAGGGCATGTACGGTAAGAGTATTTCATCCACTCGAGCATCGTGAGCACTATAAGGATGCGCATAAGCATTTCTCGGCTTATCCTAAGTGTCTGCACAAAGGAGATCTCAGTATCGCCGAGCTAACGACATTAAACATAGCGCTTCTTGGGAGGCAACCCAAGTGTTCTTAAACTTTCCCTTTTATTTGGCTCCAAGTTTTATTGTTATTTTATGCGATTTTAGCTTTTTAGCTTTATTTGTGATTGGTATTTCGGTTTGTTTGTTTACTTTCAAGATGCGCGGATGCAGGTCAGGGGGAGGATTCGTTCCAACTACGCATTACAAGCTCATAGAGTCAGCGCACGAGAAAGTGTCTGTGTTCAGTGAAATCTAAAAATGCCTGGACATTTCTCCGTCACGTCGCGACGCAGGTTTTCACGCGTCGCGACGTCCCAACATCCTCCGTCACGTCAGCGACGCATTTCGCCGCGACGCCAAAATAATAACCTCCTCACACGCCGCGACGTATTTTCACGTCGCGATGTCAAGTCAGACACTCGCCACGCCAGCGACGCAAATTTTTTCACGCCGCGACGGTCTTTTCACGCCGCGACGCGGATTTGGTACAAGCCTTTGTCACGTCAAGACGCCATTTTATCGCGCTCATGCCACGCCGCGACGCGGACTCCAACGCCGCGACGCGGATTAAATCCATCGTCACGCCGCGACGCGGACTCGAACGCCGCGACGCGGGTTTGTTTACTGCGGACGTCAGCGACGCCACCACGCACGCCGCGACGCGGGCCCTCGCTTTTAAATTTCCAAGAACGGTTCATTTCGCCCTTCATCTCACATCCTCACTCATCGTAACCCCAGCACTCCCGCGCACCATCGCCCACCGACCAGCTGGCTCCCATCCCACCCTACTGCCGCCATCCATTGCTCACCGACCATCGGAGTTCTTCTTTGAGCCACCCTCTTCTCCTGGTTCCGGGTCTTTGTGGCATTTCCCCACTGTGCTCGGTTCTAGCTTGAGGGTCACATTCTAGGGTACCCTTGTACTCAAGGGTGGTTTCGGGGTCTATTAGGTGCTCAAGTAGTGGGTCAGTCTATTAGGTCTAGAGTAGGGTCTTGAGGTCTTGGAGTTAGAATTTCCTGAGTCTTGAGTCTTAGTTAAGGTTTTTCTAGCACATTAGGTGTTTGTGTTTTTGTCCAAGCCTCAACACATTGTTAATAGGGCCACTACCACGCCTCCCTAGTCCAATATGTCCCGCAAGAGGCAAAAATTGCTCGCCTGCCGTGAGCCTGACCGCTGAGGCCCCGACTCCCACATCCGATGCCTCGGGGTTTGCAAATATGAGGCCGCGAGCCATGGCACCATTTGCAAAACCGCTGTTCATTAAAGAGAAGGGCTCTATAACCCCGATGATTTCTTCTCGTAAAGACTATCGAGGCAAGGGGTGGCGTGCTTATACAACCCCTCGTCCAAATGGGCGATGAGCGAGTCCGAGGTTCTACGCCAACCTCGTCCCATGTCCCCGCTAAAAGGGTCCAGGCGAGGTGTATTGGTCGACTCTGCCATGAGTCGATCAATAGCCGAGGTATGGCCTAGGAGCATGTCCCACCGGATCTTCATCACCCGCGAGCATCCCGACTACCGCCATGAGGTCATCCGTGATTGACCAAAGGCCGTGAGTGGAGGATCACCGCTATGGCCATGCGGTCAATTTCAAGGCCAAGACGGCCTACATTCCCAAGGTTTGGCATCACTTCATCACTTCAAGGCCTTATCCCGACGACGAACGTGTGAGATGTACCAGCCGTTTCGCCAACTTCGCGATCGCCCAGATATACCATTCGATATCAGGTTATAGAGGTGATGCTATCCTCCATAACCGGACGCGAAGATGAACCCGGGACACTTTTTGATTTTTGGTCAGGCAACAAGCCTGGTGCCTTTGGATCTAACGCAGGCCCGACTCATCCGATCAAGGCTATATCGCATTGCCGGGACACACTTGGTGTCCCAACCCGAGGGGGTCTTAAGTGACTCGGGCCACGAGCCTCGTGATTTGCGGACGAGCTTCCGATTAATCGGGCTCGCTGGATTCCCAGCGCATGACCCAGATGACATAGGCCGCTCCGTCTCACCCACCTCCACCACCACACCCTCGTCTCACCCACCCCTCCACCACCACTCCCAGCCAGCCCCTCGCGCCGTTTTCTCCTCCTCCTTCACCATATCTTGAGGACCCGGTGCTCTCACTCACGAGCCGCTTGACGACTCGGGATGAGACCCGTTACACCGAGTCCTCGCTACCCAGATACGAGGCGCTACGCGGCCGACACGCTGACAAATTCACCAATCGTGCCATCATCTCTACAAACACAGTGAGCACCATGCAGCCCACCACCCAAATTCCCGGTTTTCTTTCACCGCCCCACCACCTCCACCAGTTGATCTTCAGGAGTCCCTTACTCTTTATTGTTTATATCTTACCAAAGGAGGACACCGGATATTTTGTCTGTGTGGGATGTGTTGATAGGTACTATGTTTTTGGTTTTGTTTAAAGGTACTATGTTTTTGTTCTTGTTTATTTGTTTTGATTTCGTGACTATGTAGTATTTTTTAGTTTGTTCCGCATATTAGTTGTGTTTTTGTTTAGTATTGCATGCAAGCTTATTTGTGGTGTTTGTGCTTAGTTTTAGTTTGTTTTACATCACACTTTCATGTTAATGAGTCATGTGTTAGTTGTTTGCGTGTGTTTTAGGACATTTTTGCATGTAGTGATCGCATACATGTGTGCCATTTTGGATATTGAGGATCAATTTTGGATTGAGTTCACTATAAACTTGTTCAAATGCATACATTTGCTCGATGCCTCAGAATTTAGGGGTTGAATAGCGCTGGGAAAAGGGCCAGTGAATCAATCCCGGTAGTCAAGAAACCAGCCTTCAAAAACCCTATCACACTCACACACTAGTGACTTCAGAGCATGCATAGGTGCCGAACCAACTACTAAAGTTCGATCAACCTTAGGAGATTCGAAACTATTTGAGCTGATGGGACACCTAATCAAAAGAGGATTGCCATCGAGCCCCAACCAAAAAGAGAAAAAATACAGTAAAAAAAAAAAAAAAAAAAAGAGAAAAAGAAAAAGAAAAAAAAAATGACACAAATAGGTATATGTACAGGAATGTTTCTGGATCATCCAATCGAATCCTGGCACGCCTCCGAGGGCCGACAAAGCTTCCAATGCCCCGAGCTAACTCGGTCGGAGTCATTGACTTCACCGCTCGCACATGATGTAGGATGGATCATTCACGCATCCCAGGCCTTTTGAGTTTGGCTGAGGTTCGGGGTGAAGTTTGAAGGGAATCTGAATGCCCGGTGCCCTTAACCAACTGGTGGGAGTCAGCAATGGATCCCACAGAACACTTCTACTAAAACTTCGCACTGTCTTTTCCATTATGTTTTAGGTAATGAGGAAAATTTCTGTAAGTATGAGAACATGAATAAATGGGTGCCTCTTATCCCTTTCCTAGTTAGCCTCTTCCTAATAGGCGAGTTGAGCTTTTAAGTTTGTGGTATCGGAACCTAGGCATATTCGAGGTCATTCACTATAAGCACATAGGGCTTTTGGGAAAGGTTACGAACACCATGGGATTTGATGCACTGCGCTCTACCCACTCTATCTCAATCGAATTTATCAAAGTCAAATATCCGTATGCCTTCACCGAACATCGAGCAAAAATAGTGGGTATGAGTCACCCAAATTGATCCCCTATTTTCAGCGATGTGCATCACTCCGCCTTAGTGTTAGTTACATTATGTCGGGTGTGTGTGTCCCGTTTGGGAAGCTCGCTTCGCTGAGGACAAGCAAGAAACTAAGTTCGGGGGTGTGATGAGTGCCTAAACACTCATCTTACACTCGCCGCCTGGCCATTTTCACATTTATTTTATAATAATTTTATAGTTTTTGTATTAGATCCCCGATTTTGTGTATGGTGTGGTTAAGGTAGTTCATTATCGGAGCAGAAAGAGCAAATTGAAGCGCTGGGAACAACGAGAGTGTGCAAGGAAGTGGATCGTCATCGTCAAGGACAATACCACGTCATGACTACCAGTAACTGCAGACTCTATCATTTAAAGCACAATGTCTAGAAATTAGGGCATCGAGAGACGACGAAGAGGCACTAATTCCGCAGCGTGATCAACGAAGACTCGAGGAAGACGGATTTGACCGCTTCTTATGTTGAGATATTTTCGATAATATGATACGATGTTTGTAATATCAGGACCATTTGATCTTTTCTCGAATGATGTTCTAGATCTCTTTCTAGGGTTACATCAAACCCTGTCACATACAATGGATTAAAGTTTGATCTTTCATGTTATTCAGTTGTTATTAATTTGTCACATCTACTCTATACCTGCATTTCAATTATAAGGATAATGTCCGGCCAATGTTAGCATAATTGCATCGAGATCCGAGATTCGAGAGATGAGGGTATTCGTGATCTCGCAGTAGCCTCAGCCGATTCGGTTAATAGAGATATTCCGAACCTGAAGGTGGCATCTGGGGTTAGAACATTTAAGCATTTCGGAATACTGAGTCGAGGTAGAGATATACTCGATTCTAGTCACGAGATAGGCGGATATACCTCGAGAGAGGATATCTCGTAGGCAAGATCACCTCGCTATTGACATATTACAAATATATTGAATAACAATATCTTTAGAAAAGTAATCCATTGAACGTGATAGGGGAGATTTAACCCTAGGCGCCAACACCATTAATTCACTAGAATCAATAGCTTAGTCAGAGTTTCCTTTACTTAAATTTTACCCTAGAATCAATTATCAGATATTGTCTAGTGCTGCACCTTCGTAGTCAATTCACCTTTCCCTGTGGATCGATATCCGTACTTTAAGTACACTATATTACTTGGGGCTACGCGTGCACTTGCGCACATAGGCATTCATTTTATACACCGCGTTTTCGGCCTGTCAAAAAGGCATGGAATGCCTTCATTGTAAATGTATTTTGTTAAATGTAAATGTTTATGGGCTTGCTCCAAATTCAAATCGCTTCCGCAAAGATTTGAGAACAAAAACGTGTATATGAATAAATGGATTTGATTGATGGCTTCTACAAGGTCTTGTTTTCAGGTCGATCCGCCAACTGGGTCGGACTGGGCTTGGGGATCGCCACACTTAAAGTGGTATCAGAGCCTAGGTTTAGGCGTTTTTGGAAAAAGGCCCTAAACAATTTTGTAAAAGGATTTTGAAAATGGTATTTGACATACATTGCATTTGCATTAAAGGATGACATGACTCTGATGCGGATCTTATGGGTCTTAATAGGAGAAGCATGGATGGTTTGTCTTGGGTGCCCAGTGTATCAAGGGGATCGTCTAGATAGTCCTACTAGTGTGGAAGGTGGGCAAGCCTCACATGCTCCACCAATACACCAACAAGAACCAGCAATAGGAGTTACTATGGGTATCCTCCAACAGTTAGCTCAGGCTTTGCAAAGAGCCGGGCAACCAGCTGCAACTGCTCCGCAGCGATCAGTCATTAAGAGAATGGCAAGGTACTGACCGATAGACTTTCTTAGAAAGAAAGAAGATGAGCCTTCTATGGTAGAGAATTGGCTCAAGAGAACCGAGCGAATGCTTGTGCAAATGAATTGCACAACAGAAGAGAAGTTAGAATGTGCGTCCTCACTACTACAGGATGAAGCTCATTAGTGGCGGGTTTCCATGACTAGGACCGCACCACCAGAGAGAGTTACATGGGAATTCTTCTTGGATGAGTTCAAGAAGCACTAAGTGGGTCGCATTTATCTGAGCAACATGGGACGAGAGTTTCATAATCTAAAGCAAAGACAGATGAGTGTGACCGAATATCATAGAGATTTCACCCGGTTGAGCAAGTATGCTCTCGAGATACTAGTGAGTGTGGAAGAAAAGTGCCGTAGGTTTGAAGACGGCCTTAACGACGATATTCGAGCCAATGTCATAGGATTTTTCCATGAGGATTTCTCCAAAATCGTGACATGTGCATTGAATATGGAAAGAGTAAAGAAAGAGGAAAAAGAGAGAAAGATAAAGACAGAAAGAAAATCCCTTGGCCACCCAAATTACAACAACAACAAAGGAAAAAATTCAAAGGACCACAGGGTCCCATTCAGCTTATAGCTCAAGGATCAGCTCAAGCTACCGGTAGGAATACTACTCCACCGCACCATCGGGCTATGAAAGTGCACCAAGAGGGGTGCTTCTAGAGGACGCATCGGCTCTCACACCATCAAGTGGAAAATCATAAAGGAGAATGGTGGAGACTTACAAGAGCTTGTTTGATTTGTGGATCCAACGAGCATAGAGTGAGAGATTGTTCTAGAGCTCGTTCATTTATAACACCCCAGACTGGGGGTACAACTTTAATGGCATAGAAAGGCAATAAGAGTGTTGTATCACCGAGTGTTTCGAGGCAAGGGACACAGACTTCGGGGTAGACAGATGTCAGGCTCAAATGGAGCATATGTGCAATGAGGGCAAGAGGAAGATATCACTTTTTCCGCATGTGATAGTCGGTAACTTTACTATCTTTGATACTATTGTACATGCATTGATAGATCCGGGATAAACCCATTCATATGTGTGTACTGATATACCCAACTTGGGTAAATTACTGAGGAGTGAAACTGAGTATGACATCTTGGTGACAAACCCGCTCGGACATAGTGTTATTGTGAATAAAGTATATAGAGATTGCCCCATCCGAATACGAGAGTATGAGTTTCTTGGGGATTTTGATCAATTATCTCAAGGAGTTTGATGATTTGGGGATGGATTAGTTGTCCCGACACTGCGACGGTGGATTTTCAGAATGAAAAGAGTGACCTTAAGAACACCGAAAGGAATGAAGTAACTTTCATCCGCGAGAGGTCAAAACCACTTCTAATGTGATATCCGCGACCACTCGAAGTAGAAAATGGCGGAAGGATGTGAAGCCTATTTGGCTTATTTAATTGATACGGATAAGGCAAGGCCTAGTGTATCCGATATCCCTACTGTTAGTGACTTTCCGGACGTGTTTTCGGAAGAGTTGCTAGAATTGCCTCCACAGAGGGAGATTGAGTTTGCTATCAACGTTGTACTAGGTGCCACACCGACATCCATTACACCGTATCAAATGGCTCAAATGGAGCAAAAGGAATTGAAATTGCAATTGCAAGAACTACTAGAAAAGGGTTTTATTCGACTAAGTGTATCACCATGGGGAGCTCCCGTGCTCTTTGTTAAGAAGAAAGATGGTACACTTCGGTTATGTATTGATTATAGACAGCTAAACAAGTTGAAAGCAAAGAATAAGTATCTGTTATCCAGGATTGATGATTTATTCGATCAATTGAAAGGTGAAAGTATCTTTTCGAAGATAGATTTGCGATCTGGGTATCATTAGTTGAGAATTAAAGATGTGGATGTGCATAAAACGACGTTTAGAACGATATGGATACACATGAGTCTTGTAATGCCATTTGGTTTGACAAATGCTCCAAATGACTTCATGACCTAATGAATCGTGTTTCTCCGACCGTATGTAGATCACTTGTCGTGAGTGTTCATAGACTCATACTGTATTCAAAGGATCGAGAAAAATCACGACACGCACCTTGGTAGTAAGCAGAGACTTTAAGAAAAGAGCGGTTGTATGCGAAACTGAGCAAGTGTGAGTTTTGCTGAATGAAGGCCCTTTTCGGGCACATTGTATCGAAAGAAGGAACCGGAGCGATCCCAAAGAAAATGTAAGGGCTGTGGAAACGGAAGCCACCAAGAAATGCTATGTATGAGTTTCTAGGACTCGCTGTGTTACTACATGATTCAAGTAAGGGGTTTTGCAGATCGTAGTCCCGATGACGAGATTGTCTTAAAAATGTAAAGTATGAATGGAGGAAAATGTCAAAGAAGTTTTGATAAGTTGAAAGCTGCTCTTAACCGAGGCACCGCTCTACTTATATCCGACCTACAAAGAAAGAATATGTGATATTTAGTGATGCGTCACTAAATGGACTTGGATGTGTCCTAATGCAAGAGGGTAAGGTGGTGGCCTATGCTTCAAGACAGTTGAAGCCTCATGGAAAGAACTACCCCACACATGATTTGGAATTAGCCGCAATTGTATTTGGGCTGAAAATTTGGAGACATTATTTGTATGGAGAAAAATGTTTCATTTACACCGATTAAAAGAGTCTTAAGTATTTGCCCTCACAACGAGAGCTTAACTTGAGACAACGGAGATGGATGGAATTGATAAAAGATTATGACTACGTGATTGATTATCACCTAGGAAAGGCCAATGTAGTGGCCGACGCTTTGAGTAGAAAGTCAATGCAAACGCTTTGAGTGTTTGATTAGTGCCCAAAAAGTGCTATTTTGAACCCTATTTATTATAGGTTTTGAGTGCTTTTTGTATACTAATCATTCTAATTAACCCGATTTGCACATTAAGGTCCCTACTATTCTATCGATCGTATTTTGTGGGAGAATTTTGCGCATGGAGCCAATCAAGGCCAAAATTGTTGAGTCAATCCAAACATGAAGAATTCGAGTCAAACTCAACATCGTGAATCGTAGACCAAGAGGAGCAAAGAAAGGTAAAAATGTATGAAATAGTTAGGCCGGAGGATGCAAGGAAGAGGTAGAGAAGAATTGAAATTTCGCAGCATAGCGAATTGGTAATGATAGCTTAAAATTTCGCAATGATAGCGAAATTCGCAATCAGGTTAAATTTCGCTTATGGCTGAATTTTCGCTATCATAGCGAAAATTGATCGTGCATAAATAAATTTTTAGTGCTTCGCTTTTGTGTTCAAACGAATTCGTTTTGGTTTTTCTCCTTTCTACCCTTGTAATAGCTTTTGTTTTGGTTTGTTTTTGTAATTTCCCTTGCTCTGAGCCGTATATAAGTTAGAGTCAAGGTTTGTAACAATCAACCACTTCATCAATAAATTTTTGGAGAAGCTTTCAGCTCTCCCGTTTCCCGCTTCTTCTCTGCTTCCCTTTTCTTTCATTTTCTTTTCTATTTTCTGGCAGCCAAACACCCTTCGAGGATGACAACTCGGAGGATGGTTGGTTAAAACCCTTCCCTCCTTGAAGTGGAAGGCTGCTGGGTGTAGGATCTAGGCTACTGGAGGTCCCCTGTTTTTCACGCAGGTACTCACTGTCGCCGTCTGTTCTCCCTTAACATTAGGCTTAGATCCCTTCAATTCATGCTGAATGGGTTAGTACTTGTAATCTTTTAGTGCTCATTTACGCTTATTACTAGATCTTGATGTCTATTAGTTACCATTTATTACTCCATTGTAATGTGAGTCAAGGAGACTCGCTTTGAACTGACTGAGAACATAAATGGCCAGTGAATGCCATTTTCAAAAGGATAATTATTAAGGGTTGGTTTTTAAAGTTAAACAAAGATCCGGTTCGGGAAATGACTATAGGTCATCCTCCTAAAAGCGAGGAAAGGGACCCGAGGACCTCTCGGTTAGCCTAGAACCTTAAACCCAGTGGCTCACTGCTTCAAGGAGTTCTTTTTATATTTTATTTCACCTTATTTTCAGTTTGCAAATCATCAACTCCCCTGTTTTTACCAAAACCCCAAAATCCAAATTTAATTCACCATTTTAAGCACTTCATTGTTAGTCATTTGCATGAAGAAAACCCATCCCTGAGTTCGACCCTAGACCACTATATTGCAGTAGCTTTGCTACGGCAGTAGGAGGAATTTAGGATACAAATATTGTTGATTTCGGATCACCTTAGTATGACACGAATCAAATGGCGCCGTTGCAGGGGATGGTGCTTTAGTGCAAGTGAGAAGCTATTGGACTTGTCATCCTCATCACAAGTACTAGTGAATTGATTTTATATTTCATTGTCATTTTCTTTTAGTTTAATTAAAAAAAAAAAAAAAACAGTGCTGTAGGATCGTTTCTGTGTTGTTTTTGTGTTGCCCTGTTTTTGCTTCAGGAATCCATTCCCAGCGGATTAGAAACCTAGAAGGCAGGCTACTCAAAGTCAATCTCCCTCAAGAACCTGGATTGAACTTGAATTGAACCAAATGAACACTCTGTAGGGAGAGCAATATACCAAGACTTATGGATGGAAACTCTAGAGGATACATGTCAATGAGGGACTATAGAAACCTTCCATGGCAGAATCAGCAACCCTGGGAGAGAAATCCAAACCCACCTAGATCCATGACGGACTATAGAGACCAATGGATGAGTGCACCCTCCACATGGTAGCCTCCACAAGATACCCCAACTCCTCACCACCACACAACCACCACAATTAATTTCTCCAGTTGAGCAGGCCATTCTGGACCTTACCAAGCTAGTGGGTAACTTTATGGAAGCACAGAGGACAATCAATGCTCAATTAAGTCAGAAAATTGACACTATGGAAAACAATGTAAACAAGAGAATTGATGGACTTCAAAGTGAAATGGAGCAAAAATTGGACAACCTGCAGTACTCCATTTCAAAGCTTGCCAATCAGCTTGTTCATCAAGAGGAAGATAATCCAAAGGAAGTGCCTCGAGTGACACTATGGGCGGAGGAGCCAGGTTCACAAAGAACTAGAAGAAGCGCCTAGTAGAAAATTTTGAATCTCGACATTGGTGTCGTCCGCTTATGGGAGAAGCACAGCTAATCCCTCTGGCTGGGCTGACCGAGGAAGCAGAGGAAGAACACAAAGAGAACAATTTACCCCGCCCTCACTGACCAACATATCCCGCCTCACCTGCATCACAATCCCAACCCAAAACCCCTGAAGCACCCAACACAAAAGCCACCCCATCACTGCCTATACTACAAAACCTCAAGAGATTAGTGGCCACTGGCATGCGACCTTGCCAATACATCAAAAAACTTTGCAGCTTGCTTATGTTGCATGTAAGTATAGTGGATGGTTCAAAAGTGGTCTGCCTGAGCACCCGAACTCCCAAGATTCCCGCAAGCTCCGCCAGCTCCAGCACCCTAAAGGCTTAAAGAATTGCCTGGGAGCACAATTTCCCACTTTTTGTTTTAATTTTTCTTGTCTTATTTTATTTTATCGTATTTTATTTGGATTTCTATAATTTTTCTTTTTAGATTTTCACTAATTTTTAAGTTAATCTTTGTTCTAGCTTGTTTTTCACTTTTCTGCAATTTTTCATAATTTTTCTTATATTAATTTTTGCAGTTTAAGGAAATTTTGAAGCCTAAAATGAAGAAATAACAAGTAGGAGAGCAGGGGCAATTTCGCAACCATAGCGAAATTTTCGCAAATACAGCGAAAATTGGGAGATGAAATTTTCGCTACATAGCGAAATTGCCTCCTGATTTTGTTTCGCCCATAACTTTTTCATCCGAACTCCGTTTTAGGCGTTTTTGGTACCGTTGGAAAGCTTAGAGAGTGTTGAATCCAAAAATAGCTAGAAAGAACACTTTTGAAATTTTTATGAAGGTGAAATTTTAAAATGTCTTAACTGGTCACTTTTTTCTCTCTTTCTTCTTCTAACTTGTTCATTCAAGCCCAAACTGAGTAATAAGGTGTCGATGGAAAGCTTACGAAGTCTCCTATCCAACAACGATCACATATATCAGTGGGAGTACACTTCCTTCCTAACTTTAATCCGAGCCCCATTGCGGACAATGAGATATTTGGTTGGGGGGGAGAGTTAGCGAAGGAAGTGGCTTTTGCATTTATATTTTTGTTATTATTTTGAGCAAGCCCATTTTGTGATGTTCAGTGGCTTGTTGGTTCTCCAGGAAGTTGTTAAGGCCATACAGCCTTACTTATTGATTCGGTACAAAGAGGGTGATCCGGAATCAACAAAATTTGTATCCTAAATTTCCTCCTATCGCGTAGTCGTTTACAAAGATAGCGGCCCAGTATCGTAACACAGGATGGGTTCAGACAAATGATTTAAGGACGCCAAAATGGTGAATTTGGTTTGGATTTTAAGGTGGTGATAAAAACAGGAGGTTGTTGGTTTGCAACTGAAAATAAAATGAAGAAAATAAGAAAAAGAACTCCTTGAAGCATTGGGCTACTGGTTTTGGGTCCTAAGGCAACTGCGAGGTCCCCGGTTCATTTCCTCGTATTTGGGAGGATGACATATACTGCCTCCCGAACCGGATCTTCATTTGGCTTTTAAAAACTAAACCCTAATTTTTTTTCCTTTTGATAGAAAGCATTTATTTAGCATTTATGGTTCCTACAAAGGAAAAATTCATCACCTTTGACCCATCCTACAAATGACTCGTAAACGGCAAACTAATGAATCTCTGGATCTAATAATAAGCATCCACCGAACCCTAAAAGATTACCAAGACGCATCAAAGAGGATGCATCAAAAATGAAAATATAACCCTTAACCTACTCCTTCGTCAGAAGAGCAACTAATGGATATCATATCTAGCTAAGAATACATCGAACTCCTAAAAGCTTGCCAAGTATTGGGCCAAAGAAAGGGCATCAAAAGCTTTAAACTAGAGTTGAAAATTTAGGAACCAAAATGTCAAAACCTGCTGCGTGAAAAACAGGGGAACCACCAGCAGCCTTCAGATCCTACCCCAAACAACCTTTCACTTCAAGGAGAAAATGGTTTTAGCCGCTCATCCTCCAAGTTGTCATCCTTGGAGGGTGTTTGGCAACCAAGAAAGTGAGAGAAAGAGGAGAGAGAAGAGAGAAAATGAGAGCCAAAAACAGGGGCCCGTATATTTCCTTCCAAAACTAAAAATTAGGTCAACAGTGTTTTACAATGGCTTATATAGCCTTACAAACATGTGAAATACCAAAATAACCAAACTAGAATAATTACAGTGAGGGTAGAAATGAGAAAACCAAAAACGGTCGCTGGATAAAAAATGCTGGTAAAATTTCAAGACACAGTTGATTTCGCTATCATATAGCGAAATACAGGCATAGCTTGTAATTGAAATTTCGCTTATATCAAATACTTTTCGCTTATGATATTAAAATTCGCTTATGATAGCTGAAATTTCGCTATCACAATAAATTATCCAAATTTAATAATTTCGCACTGCCTCGCTTACTATTCCATTGCTTCCGCTACTATTCCCTACCTCGTATTGTTCCATTTCTTCAGTTTTGATATTCTTCATTCCCAAGCTGAAATTGGATAGAAAAAACCATATGAAATTAATGGAAATCAACCCGACTTTGGTTATGATTGATCGACACGATAATTTGGCTTCTAATTCCTGTAAAAACTACAAAACAACTCCCCTAATGCAATCAAGTGCAATAGGACCAATATGTCAATTGGTTAATATAATAAATTAGTACACAAAAAGCGCTCAAAACCTATTAAAAATAAGGTTCAAAATAGCACTTTTTGGGAACTAATCACTTATTGAACCCATTTTGCACCCAAATTTTTTTTTGTGTTTTGCCTAACCTGTGGTTTGAAAAATTGAAACTTTGTCCAATTATATTAATGTTAGATTGGTTCCATGCCTAGTTGAGTAGATGATTAGTTGAACTCTTTGTTGCTTAATCTCTTCTTCCACCTTTAGTTAGACCACACACTGCGGCACAATTGTGTTTCTTCACCTGTAAAAACCGGCCAGCCTAAGCCTTGCAATAAATCTACCCTAGTTTCGTGACTACCTTTAATAGGTTGAGGACCCCCATGAATAGAAGGCCACGTCTTCCAAATAAAAAGAAATGAAAAGGAAAAGAAAAATGAAAAGAAAAGAAAAGAAGAAAATTGCAACGGTCATTTCAAACCCGAGCACCTGGCCCGCGAGGGATATATGGAAAAAGCCTTCAGCCCTAAGTGTCTCTAAGCCAACTGGGTCGGGAGCCACCCGACTCTAGTGCTTGCTACATGGGTGGATAGGTGGAGTTGAGCAAGCTTGTAGGTGCTGAGTCTCGAAATCATTCCTAAGTCCGGGTGAAACCTCAAGAGTTAAGTGGTCGAAAGATCCTCATGACTCGTGCCCTCACCCACTCGCCGGGAGTCATCGGCAGATCCTCGTTACATGGACTTTGGTGGGAGGTCGATCTCCTCAGCATTGCACCCCTACAAATACAAAAAGAGTTGTAATAAGAGTGGTCCCTGATCTATTTAGCCGGGTTGAGTGTCCTAAGTGTAGGCAGAGCTAGGTTTGGGAGTGCAGCCTAGCGCCATTATTGAGAAACTAATCAAACAAACACTTAGGTTTTTTGTAGTCTCGCTGATCTAACAAGAAGGAGGCCTTTTTTTGATACTCAATTTTGTATGGCATTCATTCTTCCTCGAGATGGTTATTAGGCTAGGTTTTGATGATTCTTACTTAGGGTTAAGATTATCATCACAACCTTTTTGAAATACCATTTTTTGTGGAACATTATTTGTTATCGCTTTATGTTCTCTTCTTTCTTTCTTTCTTTCATTGCTAAGGGACTAGCAATGTGGTATTAAAGACTTAGTGCCAAAAAAGTGTTATTTTGAACCCTTATTTATTATAGGTTTTGGAGGCTTTTTGTATACTAATCATTCTAATTAACCCGATTTGTACATTAAGGCCTCTACTATTCTGTCGACATTTTTGTGGGAAAAATTCTGCGCTTGCGAGCCAATCATGCCAAAATTGTTGAGTCGATCCAAACATGAAGAATGAAATAAACTTCAACATCAAAACCAGAGACCAAGAGGCAGTGAAGATAAAATAGAAGAAATATGGTATTTGAGGACTTCTGAGAATGTGAGTGTAAGAATCGAAATTTTGCAGTATAGCTAAATTAAGAATGATAGCTTAAATTCGCAATGGATAAATAAATTTTTAGCTTATGGCTGAATTTTCTATGACAGCTTAAAATTGCCAAGATAAAGCAAATTGGCTATGATAGAAAATTATCGTGCATAAGCAAAATTTTCGCTTCGCTTTTTGCGGTTCAAACGACTTCGCTTTTGGTTTTTCTCCTTTCTACCCTTTGTAATAGCTTTTGCTTGGTTTTGTTTTTGTAATTTGATTTGAGCCCATATAAGCCAGAGTCAAGGTTTGTAACAATCAATCACTTCATCAATAAATTTTCGAGAAGCCAAATTTCCCTCCCGCTTCCCGCTCTTCTTCCGTCCCTTTCTTTCTTTCATTCCTTTTCTATTTTTTCTCATAGCCCAAACATCCTCCGAGGATGACAACTCGGAGGATGGTTGGCTAAAACCCTTCCTCCTTGAAGTAGAAGGCTGTTGGGTGCAGGATCTAGGCTACTGGAGGTCCCCTGTTTTTCACGCAGTACTCACGCCTGGCCCGTGTTCTCCTTTAACACAGTTTAGATCCCTTCGATTCATGTTGAACGGTCAAGATTGCAATCTTTTAGTGCTCATTTGATGCTTGTTACTAGATCTTGTGATGTTCATTAGTTACCATTTATTACCCATTGTAATGTGAGTTAAGGAGACTCGTTTGAACTGACTGAGAACATAAATGGCCAGTGAATGCCATTTTCAAAAGGATAATTATTAAGGGTTGGTTTTTAAAGTTAAACAAAGATCCGGTTCGGGAAATGACTATAGGTCATCCTCCTCAACGTGAGGAAAGGGACCCGAGGACCTCTCGGTTAGCCTAGAACCTTAAACCCAGTGGCTCACTTCTTCAAGGAGTTCTTTTAATATTTTATTTCACCTTATTTTCAGTTTGCAAACCATCAACTCCCCTGTTTTTACCAAAACCCCAAAATCCAAATTTAATTCACCATTTTAAGCACTTCACTGTTAGTCATTTGCATGAAGAAAGCCCATCCCTGAGTACGACCCTAGACCACTATACTGTAGTAGCTTTGCTACGGCAGTAGGAGGAATTTAGGATACAAATATTGTTGATTTCGGATCACTCTACTGTGGCACGAATCAGCGTTGAATGCCCATTTGTCATTATTAAACGATGGTACCGTAGTGGCAGAATTGATAGCGACACCGGAGATGTTGAACCGAGTGTTAGAGGCATAAAGAAAGATGAGAAAATTGTTGCCATAGTGAGTCAAATTGGAGATGGTAAAGAAACTGAGTTTGAGGTAAAGGATGATGGATCCTTGTATTATAAGGATCGGGTTTGTGTACCCAATGATTGTGAATTAAAGAAAGCCATACTTGAAGAGGCGCATAGTGGATCTTTTGCTATCCATCCTGGTAGAACAAAGATGTATCAAGATTTGAAAATGTCATTCTGGTGGTCCAAAATGAAAAGAGATGTATTAGAGTTTGTAACCAAGTGTTTATTGTGTCAAAAAGTGAAGGTAGAGCATCAAGTTCCTTCGGGATTATTACAGCCTATCAGAATACTGGAGTGGAAATGGGACTGAATTACCATGGATTTTGTGGTTGGGTTACCATTGACAGGGAGAGAGCATGACTCAGTTTGGGTCGTAGTGAACCGATTGACCAAGTCATCTTACTTCCTACCAGTGAGAACCGACTATTCACTTGACAAGTTAGCAGAACTGTATATAAAGGAAATTGTTCGGTTACATGGGATTCCAATATCCATTATTTCAGACCGAGATTCGAGGTTTACTTCGAGATTTTGGAGAAAATTGCAAGAAGCCTTGGGCACTTGACTAAATTTCAGTATAACGTTCCACTCGCAGACGGATGGACAATAAGAAAGAGTGATCCAAATTCTGGAAGATATGTGCTTGACTATGAGGGTAGTTGGGATTGACACATTCCTTTAGTTGAATTTGTGTACAACAACAGTTTCCAATCGAGTATTGGAATGGCACCTTACGAGGCGTTATATGGAAGAAAGTGTAGAACACCGTTGTGTTGGATGAAATTGAGTTAAAAGAAATTGATTGGCCCTGATTTAATACAAGAGATTGAAGAAAAGTGAAAATGATTAGAGAGAGATTGAAAGTGGCCGCTGATAGATAGAAATCATATGCTAACATGAAAAGAAAAGATATTCGATATGAGATCGGCGACAAAGTGTTTTTGAAAGTATTGCCTTGGAAGAAGGTGATGAGATTTGGGAAAAAGGGTAAGTTGAGCCCTAGATTCATTGGTCCATACGAAGTGATTGAAAAAGTAGGTCCAGTAGCATACCGTTTAGCCTTACCTTAAGACTTGGAAAAGATCCATAATGTTTTCCATGTTTCGATGTTGAGGAGGTACCGATCGGACCCATTGCACGTAGTCTCTTTGGAGATAATTGAGCTTAGACCAGATTTGACATATGAAGAAGAGCCAGTGGAGATTTTGGCTTGCGAAGTGAAAGAGTTGCCGAATAAGAAGATTCCGTTAGTCAAAGTACTGTGGAGAAACCACAAGACCGAAGAAGCCACTTGGGAGAGAGTGAAGAAAGCGATGCGTGTCTCCATGTTTAATGAAGGTAATTTTGGGGACGAAATTTTCTTAAGTAGGGGAGATATAATTTTATGTTAACAAAAATCAATTTTATCAAAATTTATTATAATAAAACTATAAATATGTTTTAAAGCAACATTCACATTCAAAATATATATATATATATACCTTTGTTTGCACCAAAATTAAAATTTAGTGCGATTCGAGTGTGAGTTAGGCCTAAGCCCCGAACCATGAATAAAGTCGGATAAAGGAGCGAGATCCATTTGAACAAGTTAATAGAAAAAGTCCAGGGATATTTTGAAATTTTTTGGAAGTCAAACAAAGTTTTATCAAAAGTGGCAGAAAAGTGGCCCAGTTATTTGCAGACGTGAAATTTTCTTATGGAACAAGACTCCATAATGGAGACGTGAATGAAATCAGCCAGTGACAAGCCTCCTAATGGAGCGTGGATGGGTCTTAGAGGAACAAACGCCCAATATAGGAGCGTGAGCAATATCTTTGGGACGTGGAAGTGCGGAGAAAAATGAGACTTGGGTACTTGACTCGGGACGTCACATAAAGGAGACCGGAAGAATGAACTAATGAACCAATGAATAAATAAATCAACAAATCAATTGACTCAATGTCAATCTACTTCAGCAAATCCTAGCTTTTCAATCCGCTTTCATTAAATTCAACACTTTATTTCCTAGTTTCAGCCAAGTTCTATTAATTTCCAGTCTGATGTTATGCGCCTGAAAATACCACAAATTTTTATAATAATTTTATTATATATTAGAATTTATAAATTAGAAAGCCAAACTTGGGGTTTTTCCAGGAAAATTGATAAATTGTTAAACTATGAAAATGATAATGTGAAATTAATATGTGAGCATATGATTAAATATTATATGCTAAAATGAGAAATTAATTGAATCCGGAAATAAACCCAAGTGAAAAAGGGCAAATTTGGAATTTGGCAAAATAAGGACCTAAGGGTCTAATGAGAATGAGCTTAAATGCCAAGTGAATTAAATGATAAACGAAAGTGAAATGAAGAGTTAAAATGCGAAATGAAATACCAAGTTTGTAGAAAGTGCAGGCATGGCCTTATAATGGATAAGTGGTATTAGACCACATTTGGTCTTAGAAACCTCCCATAAGTGCCAAAAAATGTTTTGGAGACAAGAAAGAGAGAGAGAGAGAGAAGGTAGGGTTTTGGGGAAATAGTTGGAGATTGGTATGAATCCCTCCATGTTTATGCAAGATCTTGCAAGGAGGAAGGAAGAAGGAAGCTAGGGCTTCAAGTGCAAAGTGATTTCAAGGGACTGGTGAGGATCACCTAACCTAGGGTCGAGATTAAAGACAAGGCAAATAGAAAGAGATATATTGGTTTGTTCTATCTTCTCCTATTCTTGTTTTAATATTTGAAAATGTTTGTTCTAAACGTATAAGACAAGCATATTGATTTGATTTAATTGATTGTGAAATGTTTGCCTATGAAAATTGCATGATTATTGAAAATGTATTGTTTATACAAATGTACATATTGTACTGTATTTTGATATAAAGAATTTGAATGCCCTTAATAGAATGTTAACCGTTTAATTTACATTAAGGATAGATTGGTATCTGATAAAATTGAGTCGCGATCTGCGAAACGAATGTATTGATGTGTCCTCCCGATCGTGACCAATGAGGCCGGTATTGGTAGTATTCACGAATTGATTTTAATAACCAATCGGCTGGCCAGTGGGGCCGTCTTGTGTTATAAAACAAATGTTTTATCTTAGGCTGCTGGCTGGCGGGTAGATGCCCAGATGATTCGGGTATCACGTATCACAGAAACATAGGTTAAATTCGTTAAGGGCAGAACTGAATTGATTTGAGATTGTTGATATTGGTATTGAAAAGCATGATTACAAATTGAAATAAAAGTGCATTGTGAAATGCATGATTTGGTTATAAATGATTTGTAACATATGAAAGTGTATATTTGGGATGATCAATGAACCATAAATGTATATGAAATAGTATATGTATTGTATTGACATTGATCATCCAAAAAGATTTGAAACTATTGTTTAGTAAAATTGCATGATTTGACAAGCGAAGCGAAGAATGGGTGTATAGAACCACTAATCATGAAAATGCTTAGCGTATTGTTTTTATCAATGCTTAGGTACCGAGTGATTGATAGTGATTGAAAGTGGACCCAAGGTCGAGGAGCTCAGAGTCATTCAAAAGTTGCAGAGTATGCTCCGACATATGCATGCACTCCATTTGTTTTTGAACACGAATATTTTTTCAAAACAATTTGAACTCTGAACATCTATTTTGTAAATCATTTTGAAAAGGCATGGAACCTTCATTGTAAATGTATTTTGTTAAATGTAAATGTTTACGGGCTTGCCCCAAATTCAAATCGCTTCCGCAAAGATTTGAGAATGAAAACGTGTATATGAATAAATGGATTTGATTGATGGCTTCGGCCGGGCGTCCTCGGGGTTTCGGTTCGGATCCGCCAACCGGGTCGGACTGGGCTTGGGGGTCGCCACAAGTGTTATTTCATTTCTTCACATTGAAATCCAATATTTTCTTTATCAATTCCAACATTCTATTTCCAAATTCTAATTCAAGTTTCTATCAATTTTCTACCACCGTGTTATTTTCATAGTGAAATATAATGTTTACTTCATCAATTCTAGTATTCTGTTTCCAAGTTTCATTTAAGTATGTCAATTTACCAACACCGTGTTATTTCATTCATTCTTAGGTAAATATAACATTTTTCTTCACCATTTAATTCATGCAATATTTCCATTTGCACAATATTTTCTACTTTGATTATGGGGAACTGTCAAGGGAATTGGGGAGCTTACATAGTCTGATTAGAAGTTTGATCTTACAAGCCATTTCAGTTTGGAAACACTTTAATTTCCTGACATGCCCGCATGCTTGTATTTTGTATGTTCGTGTGAAAATAAAAAATTACCACAACATATTTTTGGCACACTTGATGAGACACATCTTTGTGTAACATCGCCTGGTGGATTCATTTTGCTAAAGCTATAGCACCCCTTTTCGTTCCGACCTAATTGGCGGGTCGAATCGGTCAAGGATATCGATACCCTTTATATCATTTTATCAAAATCATTTATCAAAAACACGGAGCGTTATTTCCAGTTGGCATAAAGTTTTTCAAATATGTGGAGCGTTTTTAAAGGGTGACCCGTAACATTACATTTATCTGAAAATCTGATTACTATAAAGGCATATCAAGCCTTTTCAAAATGATTTACAAATTACATGTTCAGAGTTCAAATTGTTTTTACAAAATATCAATGTTAAAAAAAAAAAAAATGGAGTGAATGCATATGTCGGAGCATACTCCGCAAATCTTTCTCTATGACTCGAAGCTCCCCGATCTTGCCTTTTGTTCATGTTCAATCGGTACCGGCGCATAGATAACACTACATGCTAAGCATTTTCATGCTTAGTGGTTCTATACAATTCCATTCTTCTGTTTTAGTTTAAGTCAAATCATGCAATTTTACTAAACAAAACTTTCAAATCTTTTTGGATGATCAATGTCAATACAATACATATACTTATTTTCATATACAATCATTTATGGTTCATTGATCATTCCAATATACTACTTTCATATACAATAAATCATTTATAACCAAATCATGCATTTCACTATGCTCTTTTCATTTCATTTGCAATCATGCTTTTTAATTCCAATATGTCAACAATCTCAAAGTCAATTTAGTTTTGACCTTAACGAATTTAACCTATGTTTTCGGTATACAGGATATCGGAATCACCGGCACGGTCCCGCTGGGCTGTAGGTCGGTATAAAGCTTATATGTTTTATAACCGCAAATTTGGTGTCATTAGGTGTGCTTGGTGTAAAAATCAATTCACTTGAATACTCACAATCTTGTCGGTAGAGCTGCGATTCGTGACAAATAATACGTTTGTTCGCGATCTTTGCTAATTTGACCTTATTGGTATAGAATCTATCCTTATCTCACGAATTAAACAGTTAACATTCTATTAAGGGCGTTCAAATCCTTTATAGAAAAATATAGTACAATATGTACAGTTGTATAAATAGTTCATTTTCAAAACTCATGCAATTTTCATATGCAAACATTTCACAGTCAATTGCCTCAAATAAATTAAAACAAATCAATATGCTTTTCTTATACATTTAGAACAAACATTTCAAATCTTGAAACGAGAATAGGAGAAGATAGAACAAACCAATCTATCTCTTTATTTTTGCCTTATCTTCAATCTCAGTCCTAGGTTAGGTGATCCTCACCGGCGGCCCTTAGCAAATCACACACATCACATTTAGTAAACTAGCATTCTTCACACTTAACGAATATCGCCGAGGTGGCAAGGTACGGTGCGTTTTTCACTTAGTTTCATTCTTATTTGAACTCCCATTAGTCATTTATTAGGGTTCCTATACTATCGGTGTACGAATATGGGACTTAACAATGCAAGAATTGCAAAACCAGTACGCTAGAAACATCGGTCACCGTACCACTTTGATCGATCTGGGGTACCCGGTCACTGCGGTGAATGGAGTGCAGATTTTCCCAGTTTTTGTCAAATGCTAGGAATTACGAGTTCTTGCTTGAGAAATAGCGAGATTTTCTTAAATTTTCACCTGAAACTCAAAATTTCTCCCTCTAAACTCATGTATATCATAACCCACCATGGAATCCAACTTAAGCAACTCAAAAAGTGGTTTAAAAGCAATAAAAACCCCCTTTACCCAAGTTAGGGCTTTCCCCAGGCTGAAAATCAGGAAAGTTAAGTTTTGTTTTCTTACCTTAGCCTCTTAGATCTTCACTTCTAAGTTGCTTGATCACAAAGAGCAGAAAATGAAGAAACCCAGCAAACTTGATCTTCTTCAAGCCCTAGCTCTTCTCCCATTTTATCCTCTCTTTCTCTCCCAAAAACGGGATTTGCTCAAAAATGAGCTTCCTAGACCAAAATTTAGTCTTTAAACCCCATATAAGTGTAAGGCCATGTTTGGCCTTCCATACTTAGTCTCATTTCTCATTTGTGGCATTTAGGTCTCCTATCACACCCATTTAACATACCACTTAACATTTTAAATCCACTTTAGCATTAAGCTCATTTCATTTGACATAGGTCCTTATTTCATAAATTCCAAATTTGCCCTTTTTCACTTGGGTTAATTTCCAGGTTCGATCATTTAATCACTTAGCATATATCATTCAATCATATGCTCATTTTCGATCATATAACAATTGACATTTTCATTTAATCATTTATCAATTCCCGGAAAACCCCCACTTGGCTCGATTTATACCCTAAACATATAATAAAATTATTATAAAAATTCTAGGGTATTTTTGGGGCGTTACAAAAGCTACCACAATTGAGAAGTAAAATCATTTTGGAGTCTAAAGACTCAGTATTTGATAGAGACTATAGAAGCAGCACATGAAGGACTCGTTCCAACCATGGTGGAACAATTTGAGAGAAATACAACAAATTTTCTCCAAGAGGAATATGCATCAGACAACCCATTCGGTCATGAAGCAGGTATAGGTAATGTGGATGATGATGATGCTCATGTCCCTATTGCTACTGAGTTTTAAGCAATGATTTAAGAGCTGAAGAGATAAAATTCATTGGCTAGACAATGTTTTGATGAAAGAATGGCCGCTTAAGCAAGGTTGAGGCTAAACAACTCAAATTTTTGGCGAAGAAAATTAAAGCCATGTTTGAGTATGCCCAGGCCGTGATAAATGCAATTGCTGAATAAGCCAAAACAACATCTGAGTGAGCTAAGGCCATTGCGGAAGAGCGAGAAGAACAATCTCAATTGCAAGGGACTATCCTGAAGGAAATCTAAAAGATTGTTAGACAATAGAGGCAAGAAGTTGCTTCTCGACATATAAGGCAACTATCTAATGAGCTCATAGGGCAACGCCTTAGGAATTTTCAGGAAACAGGTGGATTTCCTCCCATAAGAGAGAGGATGGAACTTTGACACATTTCAATGGTGAATGTTCGAATCTTGTTAAAACAATGACTCCTTAAAGGGTGTTTGTTAACACCAACCCGATTACACAACCTCGAGTCTATAATGAGTCACTTCCTTTAGCTGGAGGCACAGGGAGAATAATTCAACCACTCTTAGGGGTATGAATTTGTAGCGACCCCCAAGCCTGGTCCGACCCGGTTGGCGAATCCGAACCGAAACCCGGGGATGCTCGGTTAATTCTTTTTATTCAACTTTTTATTAAATTTTCTTTTTAAAAAATGTCGCAACCCGAATCCCCGGCTCGACCCGAATGGTGGATCCGGTTTACTCCGACGTTTTCATTTATCTTATCAAAACATTTATTTATGTCATTTCATTTAAGAATTCTCATTTACTCGGAAGCATTTCAAAATGGTATTACTGCCATGATTACTCTTGCTCTGAATTAGATTTACCAAAATGACATCTTGCCTTTACAAAAAATGATACACCGCGAAACAATGGTTCGAGTTCAACTCTTTTGTCTAAAATATCACATGTTCAAAAGATATGATATGCAAATGACGGGGTGCATACTTATACTCCGTAACTTTCTCTATGACTTTGCGCTTCTTGCTCTTGGCCTCCTTTCCGTTTACTCGTAGCCTGCGCATAGATAAAAACTATACGCTAAACATTTTCATGCTTAGTGGTTCTATACAGTTCTATTCCAACTTTCAATTTAACATGACATGCATTTATCATTAAAACATGCCTTTTATATCAAACAATACTCATGCTTATTCATTTTCGCATTAGTCCTTCAAATCATTAATCATATCAAATACTTACATTTTCACATGCAACAAAATCATACCACAATTCAATTCATGAAGATTCAAATGTACACTCATAAAGATGTTTGGTTTCAATCCCATTTACACTCATCAAGTTCGTTATTTCACTATGCAGCTACAATTCACATTCGCAATGAGTTAGTTTGGTGAATCCCGTCCTTTTTATCATTCGGTAATGTGCTTACACATTTCATAAATTTCGGTCTCGCATCATGACGGATGCTGATTAGTGCACCCCACCATGTGATCCTTTAAATGCTATACACCATCACGACGGATGCCGGTTGGTGCATCCCGCCAAGTGGGAACATTTCTTCAATGCCATACGCCATCAGAACGGATGCCGATTAGTGCATCTTGCCAAGTGGGACAATGGACAATTTCGGGGTGCCTTCATGACGGATGCCGATTAGGGCATCCCGCCAGGTGGTTCATTTGGTATATTGATTCAATTCAAGATGTCAGGAATTGACCAATTTGTTTACAATTTGATTAATCACTCACATGCAATTAATCATCAATCATTTCAATTATCACATTTTTAATTCCATATGCACTTTCGTAATATCATTTCAAAGATATACTCATTCCATATAATCATTTCATATTTATTTGGTATACTACCAAAACACTGGAAATAAGGATAGAGTCAGTGAACAAACCGAAGTTGTCGACTCCTGTTCCCTTCCCCTTTGATCTCGATCTAGGTTAGAGTGATCTTTCACGAATCCACAGTCGATACGCAATCATGCACCACTCTCGGTGGATAAACAATTATTAAACATCTTTATTGAATGTCGATTAATTTTCGTTAACGGTCTTGGGTTAAGACCTTACTAAGTGCACTTGCAGAAGGCGAACTCGCTCCGCCGAGGTGGCGAAATGCGATATGTTTCTAGTTTTATCCTTATTTGAACCCCGAATTTGATAATTTATTAGGGTCCCCCAGACTATCGATTGCCGCGAATCACGGGACTTCGAACAAAATAAAAATTTTGGCTGTGTGAACGTGCCTTCGCGCAACCTGTAGCGACCAAACCCTTAGGTGTATTTTGGCCGATACCTTTACCATGGCGAAACGACCTTTCTTCTTGTGAAATAACCGTCGTGATGAAGGTGCCCTTATTTCTTGACGAAGGCCCGATTATGGTTTTTTTCCCCTTCGCCATTTTTCTTCAAAAATCCTCCAAAAACTCAAACTAAAGCATGGGATTCACTCCCAAAGACATCCAAATACCATCCTAAACCAACCATGAGCAAAACCCATGAATGGATTAGGGTTTTTCTATCAAATATCATTTAAATCCCAGGGTTTGGTAATACCTTGAAATCACTTTGCACTTGAAGCCTTAGCTTTCTTCTTCCTTCCTCCTTGCAAGATCTTGCATAAACATGGAGGGATTCACACAAATCTCCATCTATTCCCCAAAACCCTAGCTCTTCTCTCCCTCTTTGCTCTCAAAAACGTTTTTGCACTTGTGGGAGTCTCTAAGACCAAATGTGGTCTAATACCACTTATCCTTTATAAGGCCATGTTTGGCACTTCAATAAATCCATTCTCATTTTTAGCACTCTCCCCTTGTGGTTTTTCATTTCACTTTCATTTATCATTTATTTTACACTAGCATTTGAGCTATCATTTAACTCTTAGGTCCTCATTTTACAATTTTACAAATTTGCACTTTTTCACTTGGGTTTATTTCTGGGTTCCATCAATTTCTCATTTTAGCATATAATACATAATCATATGCTCACATTTTCATTTCACTTTTCACGATTTAACAATTTATTAGTTTTCCCTGAAAAACCCAAGTTGGCTCAATTTATACCCGAAATATATAATAAAATTATTATAAAATTCTAGGGTATTTTTGGGGCGTTACAACTCTCCCCCACTTAAGAAAATTCCGTCCTCGAAATTTACCTTATCTAAACAGTTGAAGATATTGTTGCCGCATCATTTCTTCACTTTCCCAAGTGGCTTCCTCGGTCTTGTGGTTTCTCCACAACACTTTGACTAACAGAATCTTCTTGTTTAGCAAGATCTCCACTAGCTCCTCTTCATACGTTAAATCCGGTCTAAGCTCGGTGTCACCGGAAGAGAGACTACATGTGATAGATCCGTCGGTACCTCCTGTTATCGAAACATGGAAAACATTATGTATGCTTTTCCAAGTCGGGTAATATAAGCGGTATGCCAACTGGACCCACTTTTCAATCACTTTGTAGTGATAAATCTAGATTGACTTTCCCAATCTTAACACCTTCTTCCAAGGTGATACTTTCAAAAACACTTTTTGGCCGATCTCATATCGAATATCCTTTATTTTCATGTCGACATATGATTTCTGTCTATCGGTGGCCACTTTCAATCTTTCTCTAATCATCTTCACTTTTTCTTCCGTCTCTTGTATCAAGTCGGGGTCAATCAATTTCTTTTCACTCAATTCCGTCCAACACAACGGTGTTCTACATTTTCTTCCATATAAAGCCTCGCCCGAGGCGCCATTCCAATACTTGATTAGGCTTGTTGTTGTACACAAATTCAACTAAAGGAGTGTGTCGATCCCAACTACCCTTATAGTCGATCACACAACTCCTTAACATATCTTCCAGAATCTGGATCACTCGCTCTGATTGTCCATCCATATGCGGGTGGAACGCGGTACTGAAATTCAATCGAGTGCCCAAGGTCTCTTGCATTTCCCACAAAATCTCAAAGTAAACCTTCGATCTCAGTCTAAAATAATGGATACAGGAATCCCATGTAACCGAACTATTTCCTTGATGTACAACTCTACTAGCTTATCAAGCGAATAGTCGGTTCTCACTAGTAGGAAGTTAGGCGACTTGATGATGGTCTATCACTGGCGAGGTCATGCTTTCTCCCTATCAATGGTAATCCAACCACTAAATCCATGGTGATTCGGTCCCATTTCCACTCCTGTATTCTGATAGGCTGTAATAATCTCGAAGGAACTTGATGCTCTGCCTTTACTCTTTGACACACAGGCAGTTTACAAACTCACGATACTTCTCTTTTCATTGCTGGACCACGAATGACATTTTCAAATCTTGATACATCTTTGTGCTACCGGGATGGATAGCAAAAGATCCACTATGTGCCTCTTCAAGTATGGCTTTCCTCAAATCATTATCGTCGGGTACACAAACCCGATCTTTATAATACAAAACTCCATCTTCCTTTACCTTAAACTCGGTCTCTTTACCATTTATAATTTGACTCACTATGGCAGAAATCTTTTCATCTCTCTTTTATGCTTCTAGCACTTGGTTCAACATTTTCGGTCTCGCTATCAATTCTGCCACTACGGTACCATTGTTTAATAATGAAAAATGGGCATTCAACGCTCGAAGCATTTGCATTGACTTTCTACTCAAAGCGTTGGCCACTACATTGGCCTTTCCTGGGTGATAATCAATCACGTAGTCATAATCTTTTATCAATTCCATCCATCTACGTTGTCTCAAGTTAAGCTCTCGCTGTGAGGGCAAATACTTAAGACTCTTATGATCGGTGTAAATGAAACATTTTTCTCCATACAAATAATGTCTCCAAATTTCAGCGCAAATACAATTGCGGCTAATTCCAAATCATGCGGCTTTAACTGTCTTGAAGCATAAGCTACCACTTTACCCTCCTGCATTAGGACACATCCAAGTTCAGTTAGTGACGCATCACTAAAGATCACATATTCTTTACCACAGGTCGGTTGAGTGAGAACGGAAGCCTCGGTTAAGAAGCTTTCAACTCATCGAAACTTCTTTGACATTTTTCTGGAGCAACCTCGTCATCGGGGCTGCAATCATAGAAAACCCCTTAACGAATCTTTTGTAGTAACCTACCAGTCCCAGGAAACTACGCACTTCTATAACATTTCTTGGTGGCTTCCATTCAACAACCACTTCTATTTTCTTTGAATCCACCCGGATTCCTTCTTTCGATACAATGTGCCCAAGAAAGGACACTTCATTCAACTAAAACTCACACTTGCTCAGTTTTGCATATAACCTTTCTTTTCTCAAAGTCTCTAACAATACCCGAAGGTGTGTATCATGATCTTCTCGATCCTTTGAATACACAAGTTTGTCGTCTATGAACACTACGACAAATTGATCCACCTCTCAGTCCAAAAAACCACGATTCATTAGGTCTATAGGCCATTTGGGCATTTGTCGAACCAAATGGCATTACAAGGAACTCATAATGTCCATATCACGTTCTGTATTTGTGCATGCACATCACTTCTTTAATTCTCAGCCGTGATACCCCGGATCGCAAATCTATGCTTTAAAAGATACTTACCTTTGGTTAATTCGAACAAATCATCAATCCTGGGTAACAGATACTTATTCTTTATGGTTAACTTGTTCAGTTGTCTATAATCAATACATAGCCGAAGTGTACCATCTTTCTTTTTAACAAAGAGCACGGGAGCTCCCCATGGTGATACACTTGGTAGAATAAACCCTTTTTCTAGTAGTTCTTGCAACTATAACTTCAATTCCTTTAACTCCACTTGAGCCATCCGATACGGTGTAATGGATGCCGTTGTGGCACTAGGTACAACATAGATAGCAAACTCAATCTCCCTTTATGGAGGTAATCCTGGAAACTCTTCCAGAAACAAGTCCAGAAAGTCACTAACGGTGGGGATATCGGATACACTAGGCCTTGCCTTTACAGTATCAATCACATAAGCCAAGTAGGCTTCACATCCTTTCCGCACCATTGTTCTACAGCGGTGGTGAGATGTCACATTAGAGAGGTGGGTTTTGACCTCTCCACAGATGAAAAGTTACTTCATCCTCATTTGAATTGTCATAAGGTCGCTCTTTTCATTTACAATCGATTATTGCTTGGTGTCGGGATAACTTGAGTCAAATCCCTAATATCACATCAGATTCTCTGAGGATAACTCTATCAAGTCTCCCCGAGAAATTCATATTCTCTTGATACGATGGACCAATCTCTATACTTTATTCGCAATAACCTATGTCAGGCGGGTTTTGTCACCAGATGTCATACTTGTTTCACTCCTCGGTAAATTACCCAAATTTGGGTATTTCGATACATATGTATGAATAATTCGATCTTGGATTTATCAATGCATGCATAATGATATTAAAGATAGTAAAATGCAGGCTATCACATTATTCGGATTGTCTCTTCTCTTGCTTTCATTGTAATAACTCTATGAACAAATATCTTCACTACAAAAGTCACATGTCCTTGTCTGAGACACTTTCCGGTGATCTGACACTTTTTCACCTTTATGTGATAAGTAGTTGCCACAATAAGGGTCTTTGTGAAGGATGTGCCCTTGTTCAATTTCGTATCTTGTGCTCCATGAATCCACAACCCAAGCAAACTGTGTCTCAACGCTCTCACTTGTGTCTTCTCCCTGCCCAGGCGCAATGGGAACATCACGTATACGAACACCTCCTTGTGCACCTGTTTGGTGATGCCGAATTAGGAATGACATTCTTCTTGTTAGTACATTTGTAAGGTGGTATTTGGAACCACTGTGGTCCACTGAATCTCTTATATTCTTTGATGGGCATGGTAATGGATTTTTCTTTCCCGCCTCTTCTATCTTTTCTTTCATTTTCCTTTTCTTACTAGTTCCACATTTTAGAGCTATGTCATGATTTGGAGAAATCATCATGGCAATCATGTGACATGGGCTGAATATGTAGTCATTAAGGTCGATCTTCAAACTTCACGACAATACCTGGAGTCTTCACTTTTTAAACATCTGGGCTTATACTTGCTCAACCGTATGAACTCTCTATATTTGGATTTGTAAAAATTTACTGTTTCCAGTTATGAAACTCTTATCAAATATTGTTTAAATAAATGCGACCCACATAATGCTTCTTGAAATGATTCAAGAAGAACCTCCATGTAACTCTCTCTAGTGGTGCGGTCCTGGTCATGGAAACCCACCACTGATAAGCCTTATCTTGTAGGAGTGAGGTCGCACATTCTAACTTCTCTTCTGATGTGCAATGCATTTGCACAAGCATTCGCTCGGTTCTCTCGAGCCAATTTTCTGCCATTGCAAGCTCATCTTCTTTCTTTCCAAGAAAGTCTATCGGTCGGTACCTTGCCATTCTCTCAATGGCTGATCGTTGCGGAGCAACTGTAGCTGGTTGCCCGGCTCTTTGCAAAGCCTGAGCTAACTGTTGGATGATACCAATAGTACCTCATACTACTTGTTCTAGTTCATTTACTGGTGGAGCTTGAGATGCTTGCCCACCTACCACACTAGCAAGACTATCAGGACGATTTCCCTGGTCACCTTTGACCCTATGGGAACCTGAACCATCCATGCTTACCTATTAAGACTAGCAAGATCTGCATCAGAGTCATGTCATCCTTTATATGCAAATGCAATGTATGTCAAATACCATTTTCGAAATTATTTTACAAAATCTTTTAGGGCCTTTTTCCAGAAACGCCTAAACCTAAGCTCTAATACCACTAAAGTGTAGTGACCCCCAAGCCCGGTCCGACCCGATTGGCGGATCCGAACTGAAACCCGGGGACGCTCGGTTAATTCTTTTTAGTCACCTTTTTATTAAATTTTCTTTTTCAAAAATGCCATGGCCGAATCCCGAAACAAGCCGAATGGGAGATCAGGCAGGAGCCGGTTTTACTCAGCGTTTTCATTTATCTTATCAAAACATTTATTTATGTCATTTCATTTCAGAATTCTCATTTACGCAGAAGCATTTCAAATGGTAGGCCCATAAACAATTACTCTTATACAATTCGTTACAAAATGGCTTATCTTGCCTTTACAAAATGATACACAAAAACAATGGTTCAGAGTTCAACTCTTTTTATGCACAAACTATCACATGTTCAAAAGATATGATATGCAAATGATGAGGTGTATACTTATACTCCGCAACTTTCTCTATGACTCTGCGCTTCTTGCTCTTGGCCTCCTTTCCATTTACTCGTAACCTGCTCATAGATAAAAACTATACTCTAAGCATTTTCATGCTTAGTGGTTCTATATAGTTATATTCTAACTTTCAGTTTAACATGACATGCATTTATCATTAAAACATGCCTTTTATATCAAACAATACTCATGCTTAATCATTTTCGCATGCATTCACTTTACAAATCATTAATCATATCAAATATGCATTTTCACATGCAACAAAATCATACCACAATTCAATTCATGCAATTCAAATGTACACTCATAAAGATGTGTTTAGTTTACAAATCCCATTTACACTCATCAAGTTCATTATTTCACTTTGTCTATGCAATTCACATACATGAAGGATTCCGTTCGGTGAATCCTGTCCTTTTTATCATTCGGTAACGTGCTTACACATTTCACAAATTTCAGTCTCACATCATGACGGATGCTGATTGGTACACCCCGCCAAGTGATCCTTTAAATGCCATACACCATCATGACGGATGCCGGTTGGTGCATCCCGGTAAGTGGGAACATTTCTTCAATGCCATACGCCATCAGGACAGATGTCGATTAGTGCATCCCGCCAAGTGGGACGTGGATGGGCCCGGGGAGTGCCTTCTTGGCGGATCTTAGATTGGGGCATCTTTGCAGTGGTTCATTTGGTATATTGATTCAAATCAAGATGACAAGAATTGACCAATTCGTTTACAATTTGATTAATCACTCACATGCAATTAATCATCAATCATTTCAATTATCACATTTTCAATTCCATATGCACTTTCGTAATATCATTTCAAAGATATACTCATTCCATATAATCATTTCATATTTATTTGGTATACTACCAAAACACTGGAAATAAGGATAGAGTCGGTGTTAGACAAACCCGAAAATTTGTCATTCGTGTTTCCTTCCTTCGATCGGTCTAGTTTAGAGTGATCCTCACGTCCACTGGTCGATAAAAATCATGTCACTCTCGGTGGATAAGAGCGAATTATTAAACATTTTTATTGAAAGTCGATTAATTTTCGTTGCGGTCAGGTTAAGACAGAATGCGCTCGAAGGCAGACACGCTGCCGGGGGCGAAGTGCGGTAATATTTTTCATCATTTATTAGGGTCTCCAAACTATCAGTGCATGAATACGGGACTTTCGAAAACAAAATAAAAATTTTGGCCCGTGTGAATAGTGCCTTTACCGCGGCGAAGCACTGCTTCGGAGCGGTGAAGGGCTTTATTGCAGCGAACCCTTGGGTGGCATTTAGCCGATACCTTGCCGTGGCCAGCGGCCTTCTACGGCAAAGCGCCGTCGCAATGAAGGTGCCCTTCGTGCCCAGCCGGTGCCTTCCTCCCGTGGCTGATTTGGTTTTTCCCTTTCTGATTTTCTTAAAAATCTCCAAAAACTCAAACTAAAGCATGTGATTCACTCCCAAAGACATCCAAATACCATCCTAAACCAACCATGTGCAAAACCCATGGATGGATTAGGGTTTTTCTATCCCAAATATCATTTAGAGAAATCTAGGGTTTGGTAATACCTTGAAATCACTTTGCACTTGAAGCCTTAGTTTTTTTCTTCCTTCCTCCTTGCAAGATCTTGTATAAACATGGAGGGATTCACACAAATCTCCATCTATTCCCCAAAACCCTAGCTCTTCTCTCCCTCTTTGCTCTCAAAAACGTTTTTGCACTTATGGGAGGTCTCTAAGACTAAATGTGGTCTACCACTTATCCACTATAAGGCCATGTTTGGCACTTCAATAAATCCATTTCTCATTTTTGGCATTTTTCTCACTTAATGGTTTTCATTTCACTTCCATTTATCATTTATTTTACACTAGAATTTGAGCTATCATTTAACTCTTAGGTCCTCATTTTACAATTTTACAAATTTGCACTTTTTCACTTGGGTTTATTTCCGTGTTCCATCAATTTCTCATTTTAGCATATAATACATAATCATATGGTCACATTTTCATTTCACTTTTCACGATTTAACAATTTATTAGTTTTCCCTGAAAAACCCAAGTTAGCTCAATTTATACCCAGAATATATAATAAAATTATTATAAAATTCTAGGGTATTTTTGGGGTGTTACAATATTAATAGAGGGCAGCAAATTCCCTAGCCTATTATGCAACCTCCTCCACTATCGGACTTGGAAGCAATAAGGTAGGCGATATAGGAGCTATACAAGCCAGATCTTAGACTAATAAGCCGTCTATAATTCTACAAGTCAAATCCAAAGGCAATAGACAAAGAAAATCCTTACCCAATGGGGTATAGAATTCTTGAATTCTCTTTATTCTCTAGAGAAGATGGACAGTCTACCTTGGAATATGTGGCTAGATTCACAGTACAGTGTTGGGAATTGGCTAACTATGAAAATTTCCCCTATTTCAAACTTAGGTTGTTTCCTAACTCATTAACAGGAACTGCTTTTACTGGGTATGCAACGTTGCCAAGTAATTCTATTATGAGTTAGCAGGAAATGAAGAGACAGTTCCACACACAATTCTTCAGAGCTGAACCTGACTTGCATAGCAGAATTATCAAGGGTAACTCAAAGGGGTAGAGAATCAGTAGAACCATTCATTACTCGTTTCAAAAGAAACAGGAATAGATGCAAAATCCATTTCCTAGAAACAGTGTACGTGATGATGACTCAAAGGGGACTTGATATAGATCTAAGGAAGAAGTTTCAAGGTATGGAGTTCAGGGACTTCTATGAGCTTGCCGCTAAGGTAACCGATGAGTCTAAAAACTCATTTGATTTTTAATCCATTTTTCTAAGTTTATTACAAGTTAATTGTTGATTCATATACAGAAACTTGGGTAATTTGCTCAAATTTAATTTTGCGAGAAAGGATTCGTGACGAAAATCTAGCAAAACGGAAAGTCGGCTATAAGTAGAAATGAAGTCACAACTGAAAATCAGAGTCGTAACAGGAAGCTCATTTGTTCAGTCATTTCCAAGTCACGACATCACCAAAATCAGTCTTGAGGAAGAAATAGAAGACCTTAGCAAGCGAAGTCGTGACTTGAAGTTGAGCTTGCGACCAGAATTCTAGAAGCAACCAGTAAGAAAGAGGTTCGCGACAAAGGAAGTGTGGTTGAGGCTAAAGGTGCATTCAAGTACAATCCACGGTCGGCGACACCACTCACGATGTCGCGTACCAATTGAATATCGCGAAGTCCACGGCGAAGTGATCGAAGTCGGCGTGATCCGTCGATGAAGCCCTTGAGGAGGTCTTGCGAAAATGGCGATTGCAACTAGTTTTAAATGAAATTCCATTTAGCGAGAATTAGTGACGTGCTGTTGAGTCGCGACATGAAAGCGGGAAATGGAGTCTCCAGCGAGAGATTGAAGTTGCGGTAAACTAAGAGTTGAAGAACAAAGGGAGGCGCACGAAGCAAATGACGAAGTCCTTGCCAAGCGAGATTCACGACCACTTTATTAATCCAAGGACCACCAAGGCGATGTTGCGACCACTCATTAAGTCGCGTCGAAGAAGCTGACGAAGAAATCCAGTCCGCCAATTACTTTTGAGCAATTGGGACTACATGCAATCGAAATGAACACCCAAAAGTGTGACATGCCTTGAGGTCGCGACACGAAAGTTGGAAGGGAAGAAGCTGGTTACCTTGAAAATTGAGGTTGCGCGACGAGGAAGAGAAATGAACATCAAAGAGGTCAAGACATCAACGAGTCGCAACTTAAGTCGAGAGCACAGCAATGAAGGCGAAGACCACAAACAAGATTCGCGACCCAGGAAAAGGAAGTCACAACCTAGAACTTGGCGGTTGAAATAGAAATATAGATTCTGACCTAAGATTGAGAATTACGGCGTGCAGGCGCAACGAGGAATAGGAGTCTTGACTCAAAGCGGAGTCGTGACTGAGAATTGCAGAAGAAAGGAAAGACAACGAGGTCGCGACGTGACACCGTGGTCGCGACATCAACTCTTGAGAAACACTAAGCCAACAAGGTCGCGACCACAAACGATGTCGCGACCATTAATCCAAGCAGTTGCAAGGAACCTGGTCGCAACAGAAGTAACAAGGTTGCAACTGAACAAGAGCAAACAAAGGAAATCCAGGTCGCGACACCAGCTTGAGGTCGCGACCTAGGACAGTAAACTGGGCTTTCTTTTGGGAATTCCACCTGGAGCTTTTGGCATTAGGCCCATTTTTTTTTGACAGTTATATATAGACAGTGTTAGAATAGTAAAGTAGCTTCCGTCTTCACTACCCAGAAAAAGGGGAACGGAGAGGAACTCAGTGTATAGCCTAGAGTAGAATTTTAGTTTTTATTTATTTTTATTTTCTTTGTTCTTGAATTCTTTAGGATCTGGTCTGGCTATGCGAAGCAGTGGAAATTTGGATTTCTATTTATGTTATTTTTCTTCTTAAAATTCTTTTTATTTATGAAATCTAGACAAATTCTTAGGTCATTTCTTCTCAGTTTCATTACGTATAGTGGATGTATGTGATCGGTACTCCATTTTCTTTAATCGTAATAGAAGTAATTGGAAACAGGCTTCTGCTGGATTTGAATTAGAGTTAGTTCTGAGTCTTTTAAAAATGCGGAAAATTATTTGGGTTCCCAGGATTACTTACTTGGTGTCATTTTGAATCGATAAGTTCCCAATGAAGCAATCTGCAATACAGTTTAAAGTGTATCTTGCTCTGATTTCCAAGATGCCCTCTGCGTGACACAGAGATGGAGATTCTTGAGAGCTGAGAGCATTCTCTTATGGGTATGTTAGACTACTATTGATGAATTACTGAGCTCTGAAAGTTCATTTTGATAAACACCCATTCGGGCTCATACAGTCGAGAACACACAACACAATCAGAGAGCTCACCTCATCCAAAGAGAAGTTCCGACCCCGTGTTGTTTCAGATCTTTAACTGTGGAAAGATGAATCAATAGATCCATGCATGAGCCACCAAGGCGTGTGTGAACTTGAAAATCCATGGTTAAGTACAAAAGATCCGTGAGTCACCAGAGATGGCACAGCATTGAGAGCAGCACCGCATCTTGCAATGCGCACGGTGATGCGAAGGTAAGGCTCATCGATGGGTCTCACCCGTGAATTTAATCTTCAAATCAAAGATAAGAAAAGGGTGAGAATGAGTAAGGTATCACCTCTCCACTTGACCATACTTCACAACACACACATCCCTCCAATCAATGATGAATTCCCGAGGAATCACTAACGCTGTAGAGTCTCCTGGTATGTCATATTGCTAATTTTTTAGCAACAGGAGGTCCCAGTTGAATGGAAGGCACAGGATAAGAAATACTTTTCTAAAATTCATTCAGCTATTGGAGTGATTATTTATTCAAATATCAGGCGGACTAGATCATTCAAGGTATGTTCAAGAAGAACAATAATGGGATTCTGGCCATCGCTTATGAAAATACCAGGGAGGTCACTTTGCTTCGGCTGCAGACGCTGCAAGTGTCAACTCAGGCTTACCATTTTCCCTATTCAAGTATGCTCACAGATGCTCAGGTTGCGACTAGTGCCAGACTTTGTGAAGCTTCCAGAATATATGGTGCCCTTAAACCCAATCTTGGTGAGTCGACTTATTTGATGTCTGGGGCATTGATTTCATGGCAAAAACAGCCCCATACCTTCGGATATTCGACATCTTAGAAGCACGTAGTCCAAATGGGTTGAGGCACCCTCGCAAAGCAAACGATCACAGGTAACTGGCTTTGAACAGGAATACTCTCCAGATTGGTGTCTAATAGTACTGATGATGAGGGTTCACATTTTTGCAACAAACCCTTTGAAACCCTCTTAGCTAAATATGGAGTGAAACATAAAGTGGCCACCCCTTACCATCCTCAGACCATTGGACAAGTTGAGCTTGCCGTGAGGAAAACCAAGACTATCCCTGATAGCAGAGGCTGAATGGTTAACAGAAGGATCATCCTCTGTCGCTGGATCCGCCATGTACATGCCAGACAGCCTTCAAGACAATTCTCGATGTCCCCTATCGCCTAGTGTATGCGCAGGCATGCCACCCTGGCGGAAACAGAATACAAGGCATGGCGGGGCGATTAAGAAGCTGCACTGATTCAGAAAGATCAATTCACAAGAGGTTCCTTGACCTTAATGAGTTAGGGGAACTACGAATTGATGCCTACTTAAATTCAAAAATTGCAAAAGAGAGATCGAAAAAATGGCATGACAAGATGGTATCTTGGAAAAATTTCCAGAAAGGAGATCAAGTGTTGCTCTACTATTCCAAGCTTCACATTTTTCTCAAAGTAAACGCAAGCCAGGGGTAGATTAATCCTCCTTCATTATCCATAAAAGTCTACCCTAATGGAGCAAAGGGAATTGCTCAGCTGAAAGACAACTAACTATTCAAAGTGAATGCCAAAAGATCAAGCCATTGTAGTCCCTTTCACACTGTAAAAGGAGTAGTTTCCTTGGATCCTCCAAATGTTTAAGGAGTTTGGTCAGTGATCTTTAGCCCTCTCAGATCGCAAAGTCCACTTCTTTTTGTTTGATACTTTTATTTTATTTTATTGTATTTTATTTTGTATTTTATTTTATTTTCCCTCATCTTTTTCTTAATTTAACCTTAATAGTAGATTGATTTTACTGTGCTTTATTTGATAATTGGTTGTGTTTTGGCTTTATAGAATTTCAATTTACTCAAGCGTGAGGGAGTAGTAGAATTTTTTTTTTTTGAAAGCATATTTATTTTCTGGTGGTTGCAATTAAGTGAACCCTTTACTAAATTCTCAAGAGCTGTGTCATTTTGCTTAGTGTTTCTATAGTGCTAATTTTAGAGATTTGTAACAAGCCATTTTGACTAAATTCTCACAGGCACAGAGCAGCCACTTTCAGTAATACTTCATGGCCATGTACCACAACCCTCCACCACCACAAACCCTTTCATTTTTTTCCCTTCCAGGCTCAGGAATCCCAGGCAACGGCTCCCAACCCCTCACAGCTCAGGCCCTCCAATTTTCACAAGAACAGCTTGAAAGCCTACGCTGCTTTGTACTCCTCCATTCCTGCGCTTCCCATGATCCTCCCATCATAAACCCTTCGCATTCCTTCCCTTATCCATAATAGGTTCTCCCTAGCCCTATAGACCCTCCATCCTAATGGGTTCTATTCTTATTGCAGCCCCTTGCAAAACTACATTTTCTTTACCGGTGGAAATCTTGTACTTTCCTTCGCCTCGGCCATGGCAAAGACTCTAGGTGGCATAGTGCATCCTTCGACTCTGAGTGAGTCTACCTCCTGTACCTAACCCACCAGCAGCACACTGAAATCCTCGTCGCTGCCCTTCACGCAGCCCCTACTCGCGCCCTGCCGCCTTGCTATAAACCCCCGCTAATCTGCCCTAGCTGATACTCAAGGTCCCTCCTCACCCTATAGATAGACGAGGACTGGGCAACAAATTCTGGCCTCCCTCCACCTTTGCTAACCCGTAGCGCCCCCCCCTCTAGACCTCATGCCTCAGCGAACCCTCCGTTCCTGGGACAGGAGCCCCCTTCTTTAGTCTCCACCTCCTCAAGCCCCAACCTCAGCTCTACACTCAAGGTCCACTCCTGGATCCAGCACTCAGAAGGCCTTTTTCATCGTGGCCCAACTGTGCACTTTAACTTCCATGAAGTTGGCAAAGACCTCCACAGCCATTTTATGATATTCGCCGCCGCCTCCCTGAGCTTCTGGATCACATGAGGCTCAGGCACTTTACTCCCCGGGAGCCCTTATGACCCTGCCAGCCATCCCTGTGGTAGTCAAATTTACCAAACTACACTTTCAGAGGGACCGTAATCCTACCACATAAAATTTTTTCCATCATGTCATGAGGGAATTTTTTCCAAGCATTCCATATGAATGCCAAGCATTCAATCTTCTTATAGCTTTGACTAACTATGTGGACTACAGACAGTGGCCACATCCCTACTGCAATGTGGAGATGTCCACATCCTTCCCTATAGACATTCTCACTCTGGTCCCATTTTGTTTAGGAAGGCAATTTCCAATGTGGATGCTTTTATTTAATTACAAGTTAATTAACCCATTCTCTCTCTGATTTATTGAGGAGGGGAGCACTTGAGGCACTATATCGTGCATTCTTCGAGGGTTTTCGGGCTGAACTCCCCACAGAGGCTCATCATGACTTACCTTTCCACTTTGAGGAGAAGATACACTGCAAGAACCTCACTAGGGTGGAGGCCATTCCCTCACTGCACAGTTTCACAAATGAGCACCTGGTTCTCCAACCGAGCCCCATTTAGATGCCGCTGTCACGAGGCTATTTTCAGCAATGTGCAATCGTCGGTAGTCTCTTTCTCCTGTTCAAGGATCCCAAGAGGACTAGGCCACCACCGCAGCCTCCCGCTGAGAGCTCACACAGACCTGCAAAGATCACAGTCCCATAGCCACCACCCATCACTACATCATTTGAGCCTCCAATGCCTCTGGTCCTTGTCAATTCAACCGGCCTAGTATCAGTAACACCCATGGATCATCCACTTTTCCCTGACTTTGCCATATATTTCAAATTTATCTTTCGCAACTACATCTCGCTTCTTCGGCACGCCGCCTGGCCGTTTTGGATAGTGATGCACCTAAGCTATCTCGCTTTGAATATCAGCGCCATATTTGTGTAGATTCAAAGCCCGCCTCATTTAGATCTTCTCCCTGCCCACTGAAGAAGGCCACTATCTTTAGCTAAGCATTCCTCGAGGCAGAGTAGCACCAGAAACCCAATTCCCTCCTATAGCCCCATTGCACTCCTGCAAAGAAAGGGGGCCCTTCCAACTCATCATTCCCTACAATACCAACACCACTATCTCACTAAGATGAGAGCGACATTCCACCCTCTGCCAATATGTGAGGAGGTAGCACTTCCTTCTTTGCTTCACCTGCACTTAACAGGCAATGTGTGATACTAGCCTGGGGAGAATTAACAAGGAAGTGGCTTATACATATTGTGCTGTTTGGCAAGTCCTTTTGTGTAGTTGAATGACTTGTTGGCAGTTAGATTTTCTTACAAGTATAAGTATGCTTAGTTTCTGCATTATAAAGTTTCAAAGATTATGTTATAAAGCTTATAATTTTTATTACAAACTTTTTTTTTTTTTCGTAATGCCTAACTTGGTAAAGAGAGAAATTGAAATATTGTTTCACATCAAGTGATGCTAGAATGATGTTTTCTATGAAGAGTTGATAACATTTGATATTCTTATTTTTTTTCAACCTTTTTCTTCCACTTTGAACTAACTACACACTGTGCAAATTAGATACTAACGATAGTCAAAACTGCCTTACTTCAATCCTCGCAAAAGTCATTTAGTACTTTGAATCTCCTCTTTAATAGGTCGGACTCTAAATAAAAGCACCAATGAGTCTTTCAAAAAGGAGAAAAGAAAAAGAAAAAGAAAAGAAGAGAAAGAAAATAGGTTTTGCTTTAAAACCAGAGTGACCCATTCGAGGGGTATACGCAAAGTCTTTAATGCCCAAGGCTCCTAAGCCAACTCGGGTCAGAGTCACCGACTCGTGGTCGCTACAGGTGAATAGGTGGAGTTTAAAGTAAATTAAAAGTTTGAGTTTCAACTCATTAAAATTCTAGGGTGAGAAACTGGAGTTAGCGGTTGAGAGATCCTGCGACTTGATGCCCTTAAAACCTTAATTGCCTGAGCCATCTTAATCATATAATGGGCAATTGTGGAATTGACACCTCAAGATTACACCCTCTACAAAAAAAAAGAAGTAAAAAAGGTACTTGCAGAAATGCAAGGGTCCTGGATCTATTGAGGTCAAGGTTAACATACTTTTAGACAAAACGAGTCAGAGATATAATAAGATATTATTTTCGAAACCTAACTGCTTAAATGAACACTCTAGGTTTTTTGATGGCATCAGGTTATCTTCTGGAGTTGAACTCTTTGATACTTGATTTTGCATGAAAAAATATGCCTTCCCGAGATGGTTGTCATAGGATTCGTGACTGCTATAATAGTAACATCCTCAAAATTTTTGAAACATCATTTTGTGACATATATAGCCATGATCTTGTTTTTATTTGCTTCTTCATTGCTAAGGACTAGCAATGTGTCGGTTGGGGGTGATTACTACTTGTGACAATGCGAACACACTTATTACTACAAGTTTTTAGCACTTTTTGTAGAAAATCTCAACCTAATTAACCTACTGCCATAAAGAATCTAGCTATGCTATTGATCATGCCTATGTGAATTTTGTAGCTTTTACAAAGCAACATGCTAATCTTAGAGAGTCAGCTCAATCATGGAGAATTCAAGTTGAAATCAAAGTTGCAAATCAAAAATTGGAAGAAGATAAGAAGAGAAGCAATGCAGAGAAGAAAATAAGCAACCCTAGCAATTTCGTAAGGGATACAAAATTTTGCAAGGTTATACTTAGCCTGCTGAATTTGTGAAGGCTCCTAGCGACTTTTGTACTCTTGACTCCTCTAAAATTTTCTCATGGGATAGTGACGGTTTTTGACATTTTGGTAAATTGTATTTCATAGTGATGGCATATATGCCGAGACAACTTTGTAATCATTCATCAAGAAATTGGGAAAGCCTGGAGGTTTGTTTTTATCTCTTATTTTTCTTCATTTTCCTTCACTTTCACTGCCAAACACCCTCCGAGAAGGATTGGCATTTAGAGTGGTTAAAACCCCCTTTTTCCTTTGAAGTAAAGGTAATGGTGTAAGGAACCAAAGCAATGAAGGGGTTCTCATGTTTTCAATGAAGGTATTCACTGACATTTATGTTTTCCTTTAACTCTAGGTTCAGATTCCTTTGAGTCACCTTGAATGGTTAGTATTTGCTAAGCTTTCAGGGCTCATTGGATGCTTATTGCTAGATCCAGTGATGTTCATTAGTTATAATTTATGAGCTATTGGAAGGTGAGTCAAGGAGACATGTTTTTACTGTCTAAGAACATTAATGCTCGATGAATGCCATTTTCAAAGGATAGTTATTAAGGGTTAAGTTTTATAGTTAAACCTAGATCCGATTCGATGCACCATATGTTACTATCCCAATGTTATAGAAAGACCTAGAGCCCTCATTTCCTTTAGAACCCAAGTTTATATAGCTGACACGTTATGATTTTCTTCTTTATTTTTACTTCATTTATTTTGAACAACCCACATAACCCATTGTTTTTATATCAAATCTAATATCCAAATATTAATCACATATGTTAAACTTAGTATTAATATTTCCACAAAGAAACCTCAATCCTTGTGACCATCATGTGAGCCACTATGTCATAGTGAAAGTGTGGTGTTCAGGAGGTATTAGGTATAAATGTTGATTTAGGATACCCACGCATTTAATCGCCTTCCGTGACCCACTGCATCTCTGGGAGGCCGAACCCGATCCGAGACACGGTTTCCATTAAATATGGCATCACATGCCCATTTGGTCCATTTACCACCTTTATACATTACTATTACATTATAAGTCGCTAATACTCAAAATATTTACGCAAACAAAATCAGTGTTTCAGACAAAAGTGTCAAACATATTTCAAGAATGCACTGGTCTGAGCTTTACTTTTAACCTCGTGAGATACCTTGATCGTTGACTCGAATCGCCGTGGCTCTTTCCCTGGGCACTGCTCACTCTCAAAGCACTGGCGCCTATGATACAAACAAACGCACCGAGCATTTTCATACATAGTGGTTCTGCACGCCTTCTTCATTTCTGGGCTTTGGGCAACCATGTATTTTCTAAATCAATGCCTTGTATCTTTTTTCAATGACCAATGCGACAATATGCATATATGTATATTTATCACATGTATATCTAAATTATAATCATTGGTCATTTCAATCATGCAAGCCATGTGTGTAATAATAAATCATTCGAACACAAATCACATTTCACAATTTTCTTTCATTTTACCCTTGCGAATTTAACCTATGCTGCAAGGTAAGATAATAATCACCGCATATCCCAGGTCGGGCTCAGGCCTATGTAAAAAAGTTTTACAAGTCATACGCTCCCGCTGGGCGCCACCACCGTTATTAAAAATCATTTCGTGAACACTACCGAGCATCGCCCCCGCCAGCCAGCAACTGGCGACGCCACCATCATTACGCTCGCGCAAAGATCGCTCATTTGACTCAGAGATGGGTATACCGGTATACCAATTTATCCTTAACTCAAATTTCTAACGATTAATATCTATTGGTGCACTCAAATCCTTCATATGTAATTTATAATAAGGTATATATTTATATCCTAAATACTTGATTTCCAATACTCATGCAATTTTTCATGCAAAATCATCAAAATCACTGTATCAAATAAATTAAAACAAATCAATACGCACTTATCGTAATTGCTTAATAAATCCACTTATTTTATAACTTTCAAACAATTTAGAAATATAGAGAGAAGTGGAGAGAATTAAACCATCTCCATTTATGGTTCAAATGCAGCACATGATATTCTATATAAACCTTTAGATTTAGTTATTTAAACAAAAACATAAAACCAAAACAAGGGAAAGAAGTAGAGAATGTCCCCAAAAGGTTGTCGCTTCTTCGATTCCTATCCCTCAGTGTCCCATTCCTTGGGTCAAGCTTCTCGTCACCAACCCATAATCCATCACAAATATGTCACAATCAAAGAACAACTCCAAGAAGAAAAAACAAATTCATTGTCCATTCTAGACTTTTTTGGCGAAGGATGGTTCAACAACACCACGCTTGCAAAATTCTTGTGGGACATATGCTTCATTTTTGCTTTCTCCAGATCTCTTAAATAAAAATGAGTAAATATGAGTCATTTTTAGTAAGGGAGAATGGAATCATCCCACTGGATCATTCAAACCCAAACTACATTTAATGCCAAACTGGCCTTATGCCTAGCTTAATGGGTTACCTACAATTATTATCTTCCATCTCGTGGTCTTAAACCATGGGTCCTGTGTAAATGTCTTCTACCAATTTGAAGTTATGGTTTGAAGGTTTCTTCTCCAATTGAATCATCCAATTTGATCACCAAAACTCAAGTTATTGCATTTTATATCCACTTACTCTAACTTACATTAATCATTGTTCTGCACATAATGTTCATTTCTCAAGTGATTTTCAAAATTCTTGTTACATAAATGCATACACTTCCTTCATAGGGAAAATTCTGGTTTCCTAGAAATATAGTTTACCTGCACTTTAATCACTCAATTTGATGATAAAACTCAACTTACACCAACTACACCTAAAATAAGAGCACATGCAACTTTAAATAAAATTGGAATCACATTTAAACTTTCACATTTTATTAAGCTACAATTTGCCTCAGTCTTTCCTTATGCATTGTGGATCTAGCTCTTATAGTTATTTACAATCTAGAATCACTCACTTTGGATGATTATAACTTAACTTATAGCCAAAACAAAAACAGTAGTTTTGAATTTTTTTTGATAGCAACTCCTTTGAAACTTCATCATTTCCTTTACACAAAAATTCCTCAAAACCAATCAAAACCAATCAAAACAATGCAAAACCGACTCAAACTAAACTAAAACCATCAAAGAACACTTTACTACACAAAGTTAGGGTTTTTCTCCAAACCTGTAAACATGCAAAATAGGGGTTTTAGTTAGGTTTCCATACCTTAACCCTTTTCAGTTTCTATATTTCTTCTTCAACCAAGCTTGATCTCTACAAGATGGAGAGAGAAAAACCAAGGAATCGCTTTCTCCCTTCTCCCTCTACCCGTGTCTCTCTTTCCTTTTGTGCACTGAGAAACCCCTCTCACAAATGAGAAACCTCCCCATTTTACAAGATTACTGCTTTTTCTGAAAGATAAGTGCCTTGTTTGGCCTTCACTTTTAACAAGTTTTTTCCATTTTTTCTATTTGGTCCTTCATTTCTCTTTCATTTACACTTCAACTTAACCCATTATTCCCAATTTTTATATTTGACTTCTTTATTTATGACCTTGTCCTGGAATTGGTAAATTTCATCACCTTACTTTAAATTAATTTTTCTGGCTTTATCCTTATAAATTTTAAAATGGAAAATACAATTTTGATTTATTTTATACCCTAAACATGTTATCAAACCGTTAGGGTATTTTCGCATGCACCATAAAGTTTGATGTCGGGTAATGTATTCCACATGACGCTTGCGCCTGAGCGCCACAGTTACAGTGTCGGTTGGGGCCAACCCCTGATGTAAATGCAAGGCTGCCAGAACTGTCGTGCACGCCGCCATTTGCTATTTTGCTGAGTTTCGGCCATAGATATAAGTTAGGATCAGGCTGCGTCATCCGCTTTAGCTTATGACCAGCCGATCTTTTGACTCAGATGTTTCCACACCCAATTCATTAGTAGAGATCGAGTTCTGGGCTTAGAGGGGTGCCACCTCGCATGAGGTACCTTCTCAATAAGTAACCCCGATCTCGACCTAGAAAGCTCCACTTTGAAGACTGCCCTTTAATTCTGAGTCAATTAGGGGTTTTTTGTTCTTACTTGATTTCCCCCTTTATAAAATAAAAATAAAAATAAAAAGTACGTGGCAACTTCAAAAAAAATCGTTCCTCATTGGGGACCAATTTTCCAAAGCTTGAAAATCAACTCACTTTTTCTATTAATAGCGAATCACACCAACACGTGGATCGGGTAGGGTCCACATATAGGCTCGTAATTCAAAGCTGCCCTAAAAATCTCGTACATGAGTTGGGCTTCCAACACTTGCTATAGCGGTTGAATTGCCTGCTATAGCGGTTGCCCGCAATTACGGGCAATTTGCCTGTAATAGCGGGGAACTCAAAATTCCTCAAACAAGCCTCTCTGCATGTTGTAGTGGGTTACTCGCCTGTTGTAGCGGGGGATTGCCCGCAGTTGCGGGCTGTTTTGACGGCAAATCTATTCCATCAAATTCTTTGGATTTCTTACTTTCTTTGGTCTTTCTTGCTTCATCTATAATGCTTGCAATAAATCACACAAAATACCCTAAGAACATGCTAAGATTAGTAATGAAAGCATCTAAATACAAGGATCAAAGAATGCAAATATTAGTACTTTATGGCTCTCATCACTCCCCTCAACTTAGATCTTTGCTTGCCCTAAAGCAAAAAGTATACCTGTATTGGAATTTCATCATTTAGCCATACAAGATAAGAGCTAATCTACATACTACAAGTGGTATTCATGAGATTATAGCATTCCTTTCTATGCAGTTTTTAAAATTCACGCAACAAGACTCATGAATTTTAGTCACTTTAAGGTTTCAAAAACTCAAGCAATATGGTGATAAGAGCTAATTTAAGTGTCATGTTCTCAACTGATCCCTTCCCAAATAGTCTGGTGAAAGAGATCTATAGGTCCCTTCTATATACATAGCCACTAACCACTCACACCCCATTAAAACCTTTTATCCCCCTACTCCTTACACATGCTAAGAACGCACCCATGTTGTTTATTATTTTCTTCTTTTTAGTATAGCTGTAGGGTGCAATGTTAAGATACTTATATTGGTGTCCATGTAGCGGGGCTCCATTGGTGACTCCTTACTAGTTGGTTAAGGGCATCGGGCATTCAATTCCCTTCAAATTTCACCTCGGACATTACTCTAAAGTTCAAAACTCCTACAATAGACTCAATCCCATCTTTTGTCCCTTGTAGTGAGCAGTGAATTCAATGACTCCCGGCTAGTTGGCTTAGGGAATTAGGTTTGTATAGACCCCTCAAACTGTGCTCAAGATTCCGATTGGGTTTAATCTTTCATTTTTAATGATATCACACTATTTTATTTTCTTTGGGGTTTTTTAGCAATCCTCTTTTCTAGGTGTCTCAACTCTGTATAGGGCATAGAGAATTAATTTATTCTTTTTGGTGGAGTGCTGGTTGTTGTAGGTATACAAGAGGGTCCTAACGTTTGTGTAAAGGAACTCTTAAGGGAAATAACTCTTTGAGGGTCCTGAGACTTTATTAGCTCGGTCTCCCACGGTTGCTTGGCCTTGAAAACCCTTAGGGTTCCAAAAACAAGGAGTCGTTCTGACTATTTTAAATATCTTTCTTTTGCTATAATCTTATCAATAGCTTGGTTCTTTTCAAGGTAAGCTCTCATTCAAGTGCCTTAGTGGCCATTAGTTCTTTTTCCACTTTTCTCACCCTCTTTTTTTTCTTTTGTTGCTACCACACAACCTAGTCTAGTTTGTCACCACATTCCAAAAAGTCAACCAGGTTAACTAGCACCAAAAAAATGGACATTTTCATTATAAAACGGACTCCTAGGAGCCACTACAACCAGCAACAAAACAGAAACAATCAACATAACTAAATAGGATCACCCTAAACAAACCTAATCAAACAAACCAAACTAAAACAACTCCAAAGCAACTAAAAACACACTAAACAAATAAACCAACAATACAATCCAAAGCATTAAGATTTGTTGAAAATTGAAAATTAAAATTTTTCTTGCCCCTCCCCTCAACTAAAACCTAGCATTGCCCTCAATGATATGATATATGGAAAACAACATACTAGTAAGGAACGGGGAACTCCCCTACGAGCGGTCAAGTATGACCACCATTTTGTGAGAGGGTAGCGCAGATCACCTGAGCTCATCCCATGGTTGCATCTCACGAACTGTGGTGTGGATCAGACTCAGGTTTCCCAGATAGCCTAGTGGGCAAGTAACCCTCTCATCGAAACATGGAGACATCACTCTCCCATAACATGTCCCGTCATGGTTAACTTTCGATGTTGCTACAAAGTCTCATACATTTTCCTGTGCCACTCATCTTGCTTGTCCAACCTTTCATTTAGCGTCTGGTTGTGGTCATGGAACATGTCGCTAAGCCTTTTGAGAATCAGCTTTCCCTGATGCTCCCATGGTGGCATCTCATCGGTTTCCTCCTCTTTTTTTGCAATTTCTGGGACAACATCCTCTTCATCCGATTCATCCTCCTGAATCCAGCTGGCTGATGCTCCCGAGGCTTCGCTCCCACTGAATTTGTATCGGGTTCTTATAGTTTTCACAAAGAGAGGGTATGGATGCGGTGTCTTTTCTTCATTCCTTGCAATTTGTACGTTGCTCAAAATGCATAGCTCAGTTATAAGATACTGAACTGAGGTCGTGGTTTTGATTTACTTTAGTGCGCCAAGGATGTCTCGGTGATAACTGCAAATGTCAAAAAGGATCGCCTCCTTGATATCAGATATACATAAAGTGCTTTCTCCTTGCTCACTTCCAAGGAATTTCTATTCGGTCATATCCTGGTAATCACAAAGTAAAACCAAATTTGTACAAATAAAGTGAGGAGGGAGAAATGGAACCAAGTAAGCCTCCTACACTTCATCAGATTCCAGCAGGCTCTGGATCATCCGTCACTTCTTGCAAATCTCCACCCAAGCATTCCTCATAGAGCTTGAATCGTGTCTCATCTCGATTCAGCAGAGCATAATACTCCATTTATTATTTGTGGATTGAACTTACTCCATTTATTTTTACCTAGTAGTGCGGATCCTAGTGAAACATGACGTTTTCATAGAACTCTCAAACAACTCAAAACTCACCTATTGTCAAGTGACTTGCTAACGTCGCCCACCCTTTTTGATGTAAAATTATTTCAAAATAAGACTGAATATGTCCCATGTTTAGGGTATGACTTTTTGGGGTACGTATGCGTGCTGCACATGCTTATTATGGCAAGTTGATGAATAATTCATGGTCATAGGCTTACTTCCTGGATGATCCAGCCTCTCCTCGATCGTCTACCTTTCCTGGCCATAGTCAAGCAGTTCGTACTTCAGAGTAAAACTAAAGGCTTAAAAATCATATTGAATGAAAAAACACTGGTCTAGGGTTTATATAATGAGTTGGGGAAGATGAAGAAACCTGAAATTAATGGATGATCAATACTTCATTGATGAAGGGTTTTCAAAAGAGGAGAACCATAGAAGTCGAAGCGGGAGCACTATTTTACGATTGCAACGATTGGATAATGCTAAAAGATTGGTAGCCGAAGGGTTTTGGTTATGCGAAGGGGGCTTAGGATGAGAAAATTGCTTGTGCCCGCTATAGCGGGAAAACTTAATGATCCGGGCTTCGAAACAAGGCCCACTTAAAATGTGGAAACAAATTCTAAGGTGCTCACATTACGTGGCAACAGCTCCTACAATTGGCAAAGGGCAGGGATTTCAAGAGAGTTGCCCGCTATAGTGGGGGATTGCCCGCAATTGCGGGTAGAACAGAGTACTATTCTTTGATTCCTACTACACACTGATTCCAACTGCACTACAAAACAGAGTATTGTCTCGCTTTCTTGTCTACAAACTGTGTGGACAAAAATCGTTTTTTCAATGATATATCGCCGAAAAATCGGTTTTCTGCTCAAGCACTACAAAGAAAAAGCAGAGGAAAATCAGAATCTGCCGATTTTTCACAAAAAATCGTGATCAGGGAGTACTGCAGCCAGGTTGGAACTATGAAAAACATATCAGAAAATATCGGTAAATATCGGTAAAATATTGGTAAAATATCAGTAAATATCGGTAAATATTGGTAATGACTATTTTGACTCCAAAATATTCTATAAATACCCATAAAAAAATTACAATCTCTTTACAAACTCATCTATACACATCCAAGCTCCATTTAACTCTCAAATTATTATTATTATTTTTTTGTGATTTATCTCAATATTTTGAATATCTTATTATGAATATTATCTTCATCAAAATGGGATCCCTTCATCAAATAATGTAATGGAGCCACATCGGTTTTATTTCATTTTAAATTACTGTAATGTACTTGGTTAAATTATAATGAATATTGTTTTCAATATGTAGATTATTATTTATGTCTTTTTATAGTTCAATAAAGTATTTCATGAATTTCAAAGTATTTTTAGTTTAATTTTTCTTTTACCGATATTTTGTCAAAATATCCATTGATAGCTTACCGCATATTTCCGATATATCCGTAAATCAAAAAATCGATATCCGTATACTACCGATATTTTGTTCCCTTAGCCTACAAATAACACACAAAGCAAACAAACACAACCTTTCACAAATTAAATGCATAGGGCTGATTTGGTGAACTAAACTAAAAACAAAAACAAAATTAAAAGGAAAATTAAAACAGTGAAAATTCTTAGAAACATGTCACTTCCTCGGGGTTGTCTCCTAAGCAGCACTTTGTTTACTGTCTTTAGCTCTCGACGACAAGCACTTAGTGCCTTATAGAAATCGGACTACTTCTAATTTCACGCCTGCATTCGGTATGCCTCAAAAGATACCGCTTTCTTATACAAAGTCTCCAAAGGGCTTTAATTGTTGTGCATTGACGTTGAAACTTCCCTTCTCTAGGTGCATGATTTCCACTCCTCCATAGGGAAAAACTTGAGTCACCGTAAAAGGTCCTGACCACCTTGACTTTAATTTCCCCGAGAAGAGCTTGAGTCTATAGTTAAATAGAAGGACTCGCTGACCCGGCTCAAACTCTTTTATTACAATGTGTTCGTCATGCCAAGCTTTCGTCCTTTCTTTGTATATCCTCACATTTTCATACTCTTAATTTCGGAATTCTTCTAATTCACTGAGCTGCAATACACGTATCTCACCAGACGCCTTGCTATTCATATTCAATTGCCTAGGTTCCCAATATGCTCTATGCTCTAATTCCACGGGCAAGCCGCATGCTTTCCCATACACTAGCCTAAATGGTGACATTCCTAAGGGTGTCCTCAATGTTGTTCTATAGGCCCAGAGTGTGTCATCTATCTTTAAAGAATCATCTTCACCATTAAAAATTCTTTCCAAATGGACTTACGCACACCCCGCTGCCCGTTAGTCCGTGGACGGTATGTGTTAGCTGCAATACGCCAAACACCGCATTTTCCCGCAAGTCACAACAAACTTGTTGCAGAAGTGAGTACCATTTGTAATCAATGGGCGTGGAGTGCAGAATTGGGTAAATATGTGGCTGCAAAGGAACTTTGATACCACTCTTGCATCATTGGTGTGTGTAGGTATAGCCTCTACTTCTAAAATGGTCTGCAATGGTGGTTCATCCCTCTTTGATATGCTCCCCATTCTTTGGCATTTATCACAAGTAGACACAAATTGGTGAGCGTTCTTGAACAAACTAGGCCAATAGAATCCCGATTAAAGTACCTTTGCAGTTGTCCTTTGACCCCCAAAATGCCCCCCCACATGCTAGAGTGTTTCAGTGATTTAAAATACTCCCCATTTCCTCCTCTGTTACGCATCTTCTTATCACTTGATAAACATAATGCTTATACAAAAAAGGATCCTCCCAATAGTAGTGCTTTAAGTGTGCAAATAATCTCTTCTTTTGCTGATAGCTAAACTCTGGTGTGATCACTTTGGCCACTAAGTAATTCACATAATCCGTGAAACATGGCACTGGCCTTGTATCTTCAATTGCTAAGAGCTATTCATCAAGAAAATTATCATTAATATGAACTTCTTTACTAGGCCCTTCCAATCATGAGAGATGGTCTGCTACTAGATTTTTAGTCCATTTCTTATCTTTCATATCCAGATCAAACTTTGCAATAAGAATACCTAATTTTATCGTTTCCTTAGTCACACGCCCTTCTTAGTCATAAGATACATTATGGTTGAATGGTCGGTGTGCACTATTACCTTATTACCAATCAAATACCGTCGGAACTTGTCAAAAGTAAACATAATTGCCAAAAGTTTTTTTTTTTTTGTTGCATAGTTCAGTTGCGCATCATTCACAGTCCGACTTGCATAGTAGATAACCTGAAATATCCTTTCCTTCTTCTCGAATCTAATACCATTCTTTATTATGAAGTTGGTCAAAAAGCAAACAAGGTAGTCATAAATTCTACAAATAAGTAAAATTGTGAATATCAAACCTTAACAAGCCCCCTCTCCTTCAGATTAAATTCAATCGTCTTCCGATTTGTACATGCAAACTCAGTTCGGCCAGTTCTTCGATTTGAGTCGACTGGGATGATAATGGTGTAATTGGTTTGCAAAATTGCAAGACGAACCACAAACATGGATCAAGAGGTATAGCCGGGACATTAGTGTCAATCAAGTTATTTGGGTTGATTAGTACACAAAAGTGCTCAAACCTCGTAACAATGGTGGCTCAAAATAGCACTATTTGGGCACTAATCACTCCTCCCAACCGACACATTTCTAGTCCCTTAGCAATGACAAAAAGAAGGAAAGAACAGGCAAGTTATGCTCGTGCAAAAGGAATGGTATTCTCAAAAAGTATATGGATAAGTGATGCCCTACCCTCTGTGTGAATCACCAAGACCTTGCGCAACAACCATCTCAGGAGAAAGAATGCCATACATAACCAAGTTTCAAAAGAGTATCCAACCCAAGGGAATCGACCTGAAACTTCCACCCAAATCTAAGTGTTTATGTGATTAGTTTTTAACAATAACCTGCTAAGTTGCTCTCCCCCCAACCAAGCTACTGCCAAGACCTAGAACATTAACCAACCTAAATAAATCTGACCCCACTCTTATTTCATATTTCCTTTTGTATTGTAGGGTGCAATGCTGAATCGACCTCACCACAGTCCATAATCAATCCACCCATGACTCCCAACCCGCCTAAGGCTTAGGCATCAAGTCATAAGGGATCTTCACCACCAACTCTCTCGTGCCTGACTCCTGGGACCGAATGGTTTCAAAACTCCAACACCTACAACTCGCTAAACCTCACTCATCCACCCATGTAGCGAGCACTAAGTTGGCGTCTCCCAAGCAGTTGGTTTAGGGCATCAGGCTTTAAAGGCTTTCGCCATATACCCTGACCATGCTCTGCTCTGCGTTAAGGTCATGCTTTTCTATTCTTTTCTTTTCTTTTCTTTCTTTCATGGAAGACTTCATTGGCCTTTTCTTAGGGTCCTCAACCCATGTGGTCAATGAAACTCAGGGTAGGCTTGCAAAGTAAGGAGCTATGCAATTTCAAATCTATTTGGAGAAAACTGATGGCACCTGTGTGTTAGCTAAAGGCAGAATGGTATTGAACACCATGAGACTTCAACTGACCATCTACTTAATCATGCATGGAACTAATCTAACATCAATGCCATTGGGTGGTGTGTCAATTTTCCAACTTGTAGGCAAGGCAAAACCCAAAAAAGAAAAAAATGGGGACAAAAAAATGGTTGTAATTAATTCAAGAAATGAGTCAGATGGCAGGTGTATAGAAATGTATGTCACTATGTGTTTAGCTTTTTTCAAAAACAAACAAACAACTTTCACAAAAAGGAGCAAACAGCAAGCCACTAAACATACAAAATGGGCTTTGCTTAAATAGACAGTGGACTCAAAAGTGTAAAAAAATGATATCAAAGGTGCAAGTCACTTCTTCACACTCTCAACTAAAGTGACATTAGTCCAGAATGGGGTCCGGATTGAAAGAGAAGGAAGTATACCTCGCCTTCAATAGCTGATGAGTCGTCCTCGTCCCAGACAGGCCGAGGTGTCAGAGAGTGGATCACATCACGTAGCCATAGCACATCAAGGTGTCTCGTAGGTCAATGAGCTGGCATTGAACCGATCTAGAGAAGGATGAAGCGGCTGGGTGTGGCGGAATCATAGGCAGCCTGTGTGACTCAATCCGCATGAGGATGGCCGACTCAAAAGTAGTACGGCCTAATTCGATGAGAGATGAATCGGTCCGAGCCATGGTATGTACTCTCGCTATGAGTCATCCTCTCCACGAAATATAATGGGTAAACAAATGATGCTGATGTGGAGGAGAGAATGTGCGGATCAGATCCATGATGGTCGAAAGTCCCGGTGGTACAGCAGATGATACTCAAGGGAGGTAAAGTAAAGTGCCGGGCCTAGCAACATCCTGTAGGGGGGTGGTACCCTGGGGCGAGGGCTTTTGAGCAGAGGACGCAGGATCCAGGTAATGGAGTAGGAACCGAGATGCAGAAATCGATGCTTCCTAAAGATGCACCGTTGGAGTGTGGTCGTCTTGTAGGAAGGTCAATTGTTCACCCATCCCGTATGGATCCGGAGGTGGGAGGTGATAGGAACAGGGCATAATCTGCCACTGATCAACCGTAAGGATGGCCTCGCGATCACGACGACGCTCTAGCCTAGGCTTAGCAGGGAAGCCGATGTGCTCTAACACCCGCACAGGAGTCTCTGAAAAGGAGGGTGGACCTTCTCACTTCTGGTCAGTTTCAAGAATGAACTGGTCCTCAAAGTGGAACAAGGCTATCATGATGCTCTGTCACTGGGCCGAACCAAGAACTCCTGAGATGCTGATGTAGCCCGTAACGGCTCCTTTCCTCTTGACTATGTGTTGGAGGGGAAAAAGATTAGACCGCCGTATGTGGTCTATCAGGAGCATATGCGGGCAAGCTCAGCTTCTCAATGTGATGGTCCCAAATTGGCTGTCCCAGTTATACAGACAAACCACTCCTGGTCGATGATTTGTTATCGCTTATAACGCCGAGTCAGGAGGACCACTAATTTACAGTGATTATGCGTAGCTAATATGTCCGGTTCGGTGATCCCCACATCGCCATCCCATGGAGAAATGAATGGTCGTTGATTGGTCGCCGTAGGTCATCGTGGTGATAAAACCTCATGACCACTAGGTGTGTAAAATGACGCGGTCATGAATGGCTCAGGAGTACTCCCGCACTAGGTACATCGTGATCTAGAGCTTCTTGCCTTGGAAAAGGCCGAGATCATAATGAATCTTGTCGTAAGATCCCCACTTAACCAAAGATTCCCCGGGAATAGGGGCCGTTGTAGCAGTGGGCCTGATGATGAAGCCAGGGACGACGTGAGGAGATCTCAAAGCAGGCCCCGAGTAGTGGTGATTGGGGCTCTGGGGGCCTGGAACTGGAGGACTCTCCTAGGCCGGAGTTCCGTCCTCTGATGGCGGGGATCCGGGATGGCCTGGCGAGTGGAGAGGGAGAAACCTGGGCTAACTCCAAGGCCATCTCCTGGACAAAGGCAGCACCGTGGGACGGACAGTCGAGGCAGCAGGCGCTGCAGCGGAGGCCATTTCCACGCGCGGCAGCGGCAGTCATGAGGCCGGTCAGTCAAGGCGGTGTGGAGCCGTGGATTTGGTCGCCGGTGGAGGAGGAAATTGGCCAACCCAGCCGTAAAGTGTGTCCTCCCGCTGCCTCACCATGGTCGGGCTGTATGAGAGGAGGACTTCAAAATGTGGAACCTCAAAATAGAGAAGGAGGCTATATAAGGGTGGGTAATTGAATACTGGCTTCAATGAATCAAGAACGTGTGGTTAGTGGTTTGTTTAAAAATCTGGAAAAATATGGCGTGTGAAATGGTGAAAGGTCACAGTGCTAAGTGCGAAGAAGATGAATAAGTGGCGAGGTGAAATTTCTCAACTGTGAAATGCAGTCAAAATTTAATCAGATGAAAATTCAGCTGCAACCCACTAAAATTCAAAGAACCTACGAAAACACAAACTGGAAATTCTGCACATTGAAAAATCCAGCCATCGCAAATCTTAAAATAGAGAACAAAATTATGAGAAAACACAACTCGAAAAATGAGAAAATTGTAAAAGAAAACAAACAATAGAAAGAAAACACAGATTTAAAACTAAACTTAAAGTAGCCACACAAGGTCCCAATTGAAAATTTGAAAGCACCACCAGATACCATGTGTCACCCCCGGCGCTTTAAAATCATGGAGGCCTATGAGGATCTCCTTGTCTCATAAGGCATAACGTGACATGGCTTCACAGCCTTTCCATTAATCTTGAACACCTTATTGTCTTTGAATTGAATGTGCCTGCTGCATCCAGTCAAGATAGACCTCCTAGACATGAATTTAACGCAAATGACTAATCTGGCCACCTGAAAGAGGTGGAGCCTGAGTCGTAGAGCAACACTCTCGTATACTTGTTGAAATGTTTACTGAGCCATTAGCTGACTGCGCCACTTTCTTCCAGCTGCATCTTGCAAATCCTTTGAGTTGAAGCAGGCATCATTCCTCAATGTTTCCAGCTCATGACACAAGGAGCCTCGGCACTAAATTCTCTTCCCATATCCAGGTCTGGCACCGCCCACCATGCCTGCATACCACCCCCCACAGCACAAGTGCTTTGGTCATAAACTAGACGATAAGGAGACATGCCCAGAATGGTCTTGTAGGTTGTTTTGTATGCCCACAAAGAGTCTAAGAAATTAAGACCAAACTTCTGCTACAGGTCTGACCACTTCACCGGCATTATCTTTACTTCACTCTAGCTCAACCTCGCCATTCGTTCAGGGTATGGGTGGCTACTTTATTCTCGATTGACCCTATACTTTTAAGTATGAGGCTCAAAAGGTTTGTTGCGTAAAATGTGAACCTCCATCACTACGGCTTGGGGACCTCAAATCTGAGAGGTACCTTCTTTAAGAATTTCAGCACTCACCGTCAGTCACGCTTCCGCAAGGGACTGCTTCAACCCACTTTGACACATAAATAACTCACCAAAATGTAGATGTGTCCAAAGGAGGATGAATGGTCCCAAGAACGATTCCCATACATCAATAGGCTAACTACCAAATCGGGTTTAAAGGCATCATGTGACGGCGAAATTTTCCCAACCTTGGCATTTATCACATTCCCTCAGACATGGTATGGGCACCCTTGAAAAGAGGCCCGATGAAACCCCAGCTGCGTACCTTCTGGCGATTTTCTGAGGCGAAATGGCTACGCATTCATTCTCATGGTGGCTAAGTATTCCTTGTTGCTAAAAGCCGGGCACACACCTTCGATTATCGATCGGCCACGGTATTTGTGCGAAGGGTTCTTCCCGATAGCCAGGAGTGAATTTTTGCAAAGAATTTCTTGTCTCGGCCTTTCGATCTGTTTGATCTTTCCCTTGTTGCGAAGTAATTTCTGATAATGGGCATACGGTGTCTTCCGACCGGGGCGGCGGGGACTCTCGGGGAGACTCATCATTGATTAGAGGGTTGTGAGTGTTGTGTGCTATTGTTAATCTCGAGAGGTGATCGACAACAACATTTTCCACACCCTTTTTGTCCCTGATTTACAGGTTAAACTCTTGTAGCAGGAGAACCCATCTGATAAGCCTAGCCTTAGCATTTTGTTTGGTGAGCAGGTACTTCAAGGCTGAATGATCTGTGAATATGATTATGTCCGATCCAACCAAATAAGATCGAAACTTATCTAAAGCGCATGGGCCAGCACTTGACGGCTCCTTACGTGGTTGTGTAATTCCTCGTGCCTCATTGATGTCTTGCTTGCATAATAGACCACGTAAGGCTTTCCTCGTACCCTTTGCCGAGGCTGCTCCGATGGCGATATCGGCTTGCATCGCACATCACCTCCGAAAGGTAGCTTCCGGTTAGGGTACCAACTCTGCGGTGTAGTGGTTAAATAGGCCTCGAACTCCTCAAAGCTCTTTTGGCGATCTTGCATCCCCAGGCGTTGCCAGCGTCTTTTCCGATGGTTTGTAAAGGAAACATGATTTTGGGAAGTCCATGATGAACCTCTATAGAAGCTGCATGCCACAGAATTGTCTTCACAGTCTTGACATTTTGGGAAAGCGTTTGGAAATCAAGTCGACTTTTGCCTTGTCGACTTAGATCCGCACTACGAAATAATATGCCCGACACGATTCCCACTGGTTGGCGCAAATGGCATTTTTCACAGTTGATACCACGTTTTTCTCTATGCACCTGTGCATGACAGTTTCTAGGTTGATTAGGCATTCTTCAAAGCTCCCTCCATAGACTGTAATGTCATCCATGTAAAGCTCCATACGCGCTCCACCAGATCACTGAAAATACTGAGAATTCATCGCTGGAACGTGGTAGGGGCATTACACAGGACAAAGGGCATTCTCCTGTATGCATATGTGCCAAATGGGCATGTGAAAGTGGTCTTTTCTTGGTCTTCTACAACAATTTCAATTTGAAAATATCCTGAATAGCCATCCAGGAAGTAGTAGAAGGGGTGACTAGAAATCCTCTAAAGAAGCTGATCTATGAAGGGTAGAGGGAAGTGATCCTTCCTTGTCACTTCATTTAGTCTTCAATAATCAATACATACCACTTGACAGGTAGTAAGGCGGGTGGGTATCTCTCCTTACCATTTATGCATAGTTATTTACCTGATTTCTTAGGCACAACTGGGTTGGACTCACCAGTCTTTATACGATGTAAATTTAGATGATTCGCATGCACAGTAGGTGTTATGAATTAACAAAATTTATACAAACTCACGAATGCTGTCATTATCATGACCCCTACTTTGCTTGATATAGCGGGTTACAGGTCGAACTCGGGGATGGGTTTTCTTTGCACGAATGACTAACGGTGAAGGCGAAATTGGTGAATTCAATTTGGATTTTGGGGTTTAGTAAAGCAGGGGAGTTGATGGTTTAAAGCGAAAATAAAAACAAGTAAAAAAATTGTAAATAGAATTCCTTGTAGTGTTAGGTCATTGGGGTACAGGATCTGCAGGAGCAGGCGGGTTCTCAAGGTCTTTCCTTACGTTAGGAGGATGACATATAGTCATCTCCCAAGCCGGTTCTTCGTTTAAGCGTAGCCCGATACTAAATAACTATCTTTGAAGAATTGGTATTTGCGCTTCCATTGATGGTCTCGGACGGTGAATAACATCACCTTGACTCACTTTCCAACGGCTAATAAATGATAACTAATGAATATCCCACTTTGTATCTAACAATAAGTATACAATAGACCTAAAGCTTGCAATGCGACGTTCTGATGATCAGGAAGGATCGAACCACAAAATTTGGAGAAAAATAAAAATATCCTTGAATAACCCTTTCAATAACCCATAGATGGTAACTAAGGGTGTCGATGGATCTAGCGAACAAGCATCGAGGAACCTAAAAGCTTATCAAATATTGATCATTCATAGAAGCCCAGAGGATTAAAGGCTACGTTCATTTGAAACCATAAATGGTAGAAAATACCTCGCAGATTAAAACATGGAAAAACCCTCGATTACCTTGATCCACATGATAGCCTTCCACTCCAAGGAAAAATGGCTTTGCCGCTCATCCTCCGAGTTGTCATCCTCGGAGGATGTTTGGCAGCCGAGAAAGTGAGAGAAAAGGGAAGAAAATGGGAGAAAAGGAGAAAAAAGGGAAAAGTGGAGAGAAACGGGTTGAAAGCTTATGCCCTAAATTTTATTGGTTAAGTTTTTTTTTTATAATGCTTGGCAGGGATTTGTAGCCAACCCCGCTGCAGTACAAAATAACAAAATCTAAGCTAATGCAAGGATAAAATGGAGGAAAAAAAACCAAAAGGGAACAAAGGCAAAAGCAGGCGCGGGAAGTCGGGTGAATAGTAGCGTGGCGGATAGTGAATAGTCTTGCGCGAGGAAGCCAATTTTAGTAATTGCTCACAATTTCCTTGCATTTCTTCTCTTCTTTCCTTCTAGTCTCGTCTCTTGATGCTAAGTTTGACTTGAATTCTTCGTGCTTGGATTGACTGACAATTTGTAGCATTAGCTTGCAAAAGCGCAAAATTTGCCCGCAATGCGTCAGGTAGAATAACATGGACCTTAATGTGTAAATTAGGTTAATTACATTGATTAGTACACATAGTAACCAAAACTTTGTAATAAACGGGGTTCAAAATACTTTTGAGCCTTAATCAATAGATGATACCGACTTCTACTTGACTTTAAGACCACGCCACTAACCACTTTGCGTATAGAGTTCGGGCTTCTCTATGGGTACATATCTTGACTTTGCCTCCTCACTCCAGTAGATGTGATGGGTGCAAACATTGGAGGCTAATACCCTTTAGATCGGTAATCTTCCACCACAAGACTGCTTTGTTATTTCACGAGGATGTGTAGCGGTACTTTCACAGCGTAGTCTTGTTTGGGAGGAATTGACAGCCAGGCAACGCTCACTGTCTTCGAATAGGCATTTTCAATTCCACGGCAAGGTTTAAGCTCGATTTCTAGGGTTGCTTCAGTTTCCTTCCTCAATCATCAAGGCAAAATTTCTTGCTTTTTCTCAGTGCCCACACCTGAGTTTCATAATCTGGGCCTCTTTGCTCTTGAACACTGAGCCGGTTCTTCGATCGGCACATGCATCCTCTGGCAGTGGCTTTGTTCCTCTAGGATTGTGTCGATGGTGCAAACTTCTTTTGGAGCCCATCTTCCCTTTGGTTGCATGTGATTTTTACTCAGGTGGAAGATGTTGAGTTCTAGGGTCATGTTTCGGAAGGTGAGTTGCATAACACCATTTCGGCAGTTGATAATCACATTGGAGGTGGACAAGAATGGTCTCCCTAGGATGATAAGCACATAGTTGGCCCCTACTACAGTTGATTCTATATGAAGTACAACAAAATCTACTGGATAGTAGAATTTTTCCACTTGGATGAGAACATTTTCCACTGTTCCCTTTGGTATCTTGATGGATCTATCTGCAAAAGACAATGTGATGGAAGTGGGCTTTAGTTCTCCCAATCCGAGCTGCTTGTACATCAAATAGGGGAGGAGATTTACTTGCACCTGAATTCAACGGTGTTTTTCCACACAAGTGCCTCGATATTGGCGAGATGGTAGAACTGACCGGATCACTTTATACTTCAGCTGAGTCTTACCTTTGGATGATAGACTTGTTCGGTCGAAGGAAGGCCTTCTTGTCAACATTCAACCCTCTTCTATACCTGAAGTCCTTGAAAATTTGGCATATGTGGGGACTTGTTTGATCATATCAGCGGGGATGTTGGCTTTCTTCAGTCTCAGCGAGTTCCTAGTATTTGACTTGATTGATGGCTTTTCTTAGCTTTTAGTGCTTGAGGAAGGTGGGGGGTGTGCTATTTTTCATTCTTGATCTCCTAGTCACCACCTATTACAGTTCGACCTCCGCTAGCCTCCTAGCCTTGTTCCTTGCTTTGGGTGCTAGGCTTGTTTGAGCTCTTTACCACTTCTCGATATGATAATTGCCTTGATCTACGTCCATCTTGGAATTTAGCTCCTTTGGAGGAGCTCGCTATCTGGAGTCCCCAGGATTGGTTGTATACGAGGAGGAAATTTCCCTTTCACACTTTTCTTCAATGGCGGTTGGTTAGTCTGATATTGAATACTCTGGGTGATTAGTGTCAAAGAGTCGAATTTGAATACTATATTAGATAGGTGTTGGTACTTTTTGATCATTAATCATGTCATATATCGATTGAAATGTTCATGTTACATAGTAACACTTATACCCGATTGAAATTGTTTTGGTTGTTTTGTAGACTTTTATACACATTTGAACTTCAACCTCAATGCCAAATGATCGATCATGAGGTTGGAATTTTAAACTCGACCATGTGAAGCCCAATCAATGGAAAAACAAAGGAAAAGTGGAAGAAATGAGATGCGATTGAAGACATGGCGAGAGGAATGCGAGCGACAAAGCGAGCGAATTTCGCGACTGTTGTGACCAATTCGCAATCCTAGCCGAATTTACGCCGTGATGTAAACGGAGTTCGTAATCTGTAACCATTGCGAAATTAAGCTAGCCACGTTGCACTATTCATTAGCGAAAATGAAAATTCGCTTCTCCACGTAAAATTTAAGCTAGCTTAGCGAGGAATTAGCTAAACTAAACGAAAGTGCAACCTTGCCAAATTCATTTACAACCTTGCCCGATTTCGCTAGACCCTTACTTGATTCGCTAAGCCATTGCCAAATTCACTAACCATTGCCAATTTAAGCTAATTAAAGCGAAATTCTCCTGTGCGAGAATTTGCAGGCCTCGTCATGCTGTGTAATTAATGCTGAACCGCCTTCAAACTTGGTTTATTACCCAATTGTCCTATAACTTAGCCTAGTTATTAGGGTTTTTGGTAATTTCATACCTTGAGGAGGCCTATATAAGCCCCTCTTGTTTTGTAACCTGTGTGGAGGATTGGAGGAACAATTGGGGAGAAGATATTTTGTAAGTTTTTATTTTTGTAAATAAAGTTTTTTTTAGGTTTTGCTTTTATTTCTTTTCTCTCTTCTCTCTCTTCTTTCTCTCTTTGCTTTCTTTCTTTCCGGTGCGAGCCACCTCTTGGGGATGACAACTCGAGATGCTTAGCTAAGCCTCCTTCCACTTTGAAGAGGAAGGCTAGCTTAATTAATTAGGGTTAAGCATGTTGTCCTCTTGTACTAAAAAGTCACGGGTAGTGTATTTATGGCCCATATTTTCAAAATTCAGTTGCATAACATGGGATGTTATTGTCTTAGCCAATACTCTCGATACTTTAGATCAGTGCTTAGTAGCCAGTCTTTGTGGCTCTTTAGATGGTCCTTACTTGCCTGCGAGGTAGCATTTACATGTTAGGGTTCTTCAAATTAGGGTTAAATAACATTGACTTTTATTGTTTGGCCAATACTCTCCATACTTTGGGTTCGATTGCTCGGGTGAGAGATGCTGCTTGTGATTCTTCTAGATGGTCTTTACTAGCCTTAAAAATGATAAAGGAATGTTAGGGTTTTTAAACAAAAAGGGGCCATAAGCTGTCTGTGTTGACTTCACATAGGAGGATAAAACACGAGGACATGTGTTGCCCTAGCTTGTCAAGTTGGTGACCTAAATCTTCAAAGTTTAATTTCTTCACTTTAAATTTCGGTTTTTACCATTTCCGAGTTTTTGGAATTTCAGTTTAAACCATTCCCGACTTTTGACACAAATCCGAAAAGTCGAATAAGAAAGCCTTACCTTCATGCCCTAATGCAAACCATTTCTAGGATGAAAACCCATCCCGTGTTCGACCCTGAACCACTATCTTTGCGGTAAACGACTACGGCGTTAGGAAGAAGGCTTAGGTATATAAATATTGTTGATTCGTTTCGACTCGCGTAAGCGCGATCAACGAGGGTTATCATATTTTGGGAAATTTGACTACGGTTGTCATGCTTTGGAAATTCCCGAGTGCGGAGTTCATTTTTCTTGTTGAGTGTGCTTTCCAGCGTATCGATTCTTTGATTAGCACAGGCATTCACGCCTTTTGTTCCTCATTGAGAAGTTGCCCACGCCCTTCGAGTTCATAATGGCTTGTTTAGCGGGAGATGAGGATGGTGGTGGCTGAGCGGGATGAGGAGTATCTTTGTTGTTGTCGCGTGAGGCACATATGGAGGAGGTTTGGCTTCGGAAGGTTTGAGTGGTTCCCTCCGAGTTAGGGTTATAGGTATTATTCTTGTATAGGGTTGTAATTTGGTGGCTTGTATTGGCCCTGACATTGGCTTATTCGGCGCGAGTCCCTTGCTAGAACACTTGGGCAATGCTCTCCCTTGGTGCTCGATTAATTTGTGGTTGAAGCATGGTTAGTTAGAGCATAGATACCTCAGTCATAATCGTACCTCATGCGATTTCTCATTTCAAAGCTCTTCCCGACCTCCTAGCAGAGGTGGGTGGCCTTTGCTCATCTCCATGTCCTCTGAGAGTAAGTACATGCCTCCCCTTTGATTTGTTGGTGGCCTCATCCTGTCTGCCTCCTTGGGATTAGGCTCATCCCAAGCTTTAGAAGTTTCAGCCACATAATTGAGGAAATCCATGGCTTCATCTGGATTCTTACTCAGGAATTCCCCTCCACACATGGTTTCTAAAAGTTGCTTCATGGCGAGACATCGAAAAAATCATAGAAATGGTTGACTAGCATCCAGTGTGTCGAAGCCATGGTGAGGGCATGCAGCGATGGTCTCATATCTTTCCCGGCAGTAGAACTTCTCATTATCATGATTTTAGATGTATAAATTTGCCTCTTGACTATTGGTCTGTGTGCCTTGAAGAACTTCTTCGAAACTCTACACTGCTGATTACACCTAATTCCTGATGGTTCTTGGCCTTAGAGAATTAAGCCAAAATTTGGCCTTGTCTTTTAAGGTTAAGGGGAAGGCTTTCAACTTCAGCAATTCCATATCAATTTCACCCTCCTTGAAGGTTTTTCAATCTTCCTCAAAATCTCGGATATGTGTGTATGGATTTTCATTTTCCATGCCATGGAAAGTTGGGACGGGCGCCATCCTGCGGGAGGTATGATACGCTGAGTGCACTCACCACGGGTGGAGTGTATATAGTCCCTCATTGACTGTAGAGCATTGGGTTTTTCTTTGTACCCCCTGCGGACTTTGGCCTTGCTCCTCGGTGGAGGCTCCATGGTTGTTATGAAGCTCAACTTCCCTGCCCCTGTTCTTGTGGAGCCTTGGTTCTCCTCTAGCACATCTGCGGTGTTCCTATCCCATGGTGCATAAAGTCACAGAACACTGACACAACAAGAAACCAGAAACAGGTTAAGGTTGGTTAAAATTAAAACAAAGAAAATCTGGATATGCACAGTGTAAAAATTCAATTTCCTCAACAGTGAACTGTTAGGGGAAATAATGGTAAAATAAAAAAGGAATGAGAATTCACCAATACTTGTGATGTGGATCACAATTTCAACAACTTCTCACTCACACTAAGGCACCATCCCCGGCAACGGCGCCATTTGATTCGTGCCACAGTAGGTGTACTGGAATCAACAATATTTATATCCTAAAACTCCTCTGCTTGGTAGCTAGCCTCTTTGCGTATAGTAACTCCCAGGGTCGAGCTCGAGGATGGGTTTTCTTCATGCAAAATGATTTACAGTTGATTGAAATGGTGATTTCACTTTGGATTTGGGGTTTGTTGTAAGCGATTAGGATTGATTAATCTGAGCTTGTCGACTTACTGAGGAGACCAAGTGATCAAATTAGCTCGGAAGAACCGACCTAGTGTTGGCTTGGATGGATGACCATGACAGATTACTTATAAGGAAGCAAGAACCTTGAGGGCGCCCGCGATCGGTGATGGAGTTCGATTGATAAGTCTATGGAATGAAGACGCCACAATCAACTATGGAAAGGTTGATTGATAAGTCGATATGATGAACGCCATAGAAAAATTCGATAAGTTCAAAAGTTCTTGAGAGATCCAAAGAGAAAGATAAACTCTCAATTTTTATTAATCTGTAATCTGAAGAATGTAGGGATAACAAGCCTTTAAATAGGCCCAAAAATACGAAGAAAAGAAACTAAATATTTTGCCACAGGAAGTAGATATTTTGCCAAAAACTAGAAAGGAAACTAACATACTTTTTCCTAAACCACTACATACTAAAAACATCCATGGAGAAGAAAAAGAAAACTATATAATTCTAGAATGAGTGCAATGTGAGATATGCCAATCTGGAACAAATCGCTTGACAAATCGAGACTAATCATCTCTAAAATAGTAGCAAATCATCACCAAATCTGAAGCAAATCTTTTCTAAAAAGAAATAACAACTTCTATTTGATTTAGAGAACAGACTTTCTAAATTAAATAAAGGAACTTCTACTTTGACTTGGAGAACACTTGGAAATAGAGATATATTAGGTGCCTCTAAGGTTTCACAACCTCTCGAATCTGAATTTTCCATAATGAAGATTGAATTCCCAATGTATGTCGTAAGAGCTCCTGCATCACGGATTCTTTGTGCTTTGATTCTCGTCATTGATGGTTTGAAAAACTGGGAATGTAGTGAAATAAAGTGTAAGAGAACTCCTTGAAGTCTCGAGCCATTGGGCTTAGGGTTCTAAGGCAACTGAAATGTCCTCGGATCCTTTTCCTCGCGTTGGGGAGGAGGACCTATAGTCATTTCCCAAACCAGATCTTTGTTTGGCTATAAAAACTGAACCCTAAAAGTTTTTCTCATAATATACAGCATTTATTAACCATTAATGTTTCAAAACGTGAAAAGCTGGTCAGCCGATCTAACACAGTAGAAGCCAAATAAATGGCAACTAAGTGAGCATCGGTGGATCTGGCAATAAGTATCCACTTTGAGCCTTAAAAGCACGAATGCGGCTTGATCGGTACATCAAGATTTAAGCTGAAATTTGAGATGCGAAACATAAATGAATAAATGCCTGCATTAAGCTTGGGGGAGGACCAGTGTTTACCTAAGAACCTTAACCGGTGACCCCTCCTCTTCCAAGGATGAGGAGATTTAGCCAAGCATCCCAGCAGGTTGTCATCATCAAGGGATTGTTTGGCAATTAATCTGAGGAGAAAATGAGGAAAATCACGAGGCGGGAGAGGTGGCTTTAGGCGCGATTTTGTCGATTGATAGTGATTGATTGATTTTCACAGGCTTGGCGGGGCTTATATCTTTCAGTCGAGAAATTACAAAAAGTATGAAATAACAAAATTACATTGAAGACTGATTTAGGGAAAAAATCCTGATGATAAAAAAGTTGGTTAAGCGACAAGCAGGCGGAGTTACAAAATTTACTTAACTGTGAAATTCCATGAGTTGCGAAGAATTAGCTTAGCATTGCAAAACCTCTGCGTGCTCCCTCATACGTATTTAGCTCGATTGCCTTCGACGTACATGCGGCCGGGGTTCGGCTCGGGTTCTTCGTATTTGAGTCGACTCGATGATAATGGTGTAATTGGCTTGCAAAACTACAAAAATAACCACAAAATATGATCAATAGTATAGTTGGGACCTTAGTGTGTCAATTGGGTTATTTAAGTTGATTAGTACACAAAAAGTGCTCAAAGGCACGCAATAAATGAAGAGGCTCCCGAAATAGCCTTTATTTGGGCCTTTAATCACTCGCTCTTCCTGATTTTGCATGACTGCTTGATTTCGCACTTGGGCTTCTCTTTATTCTCTGTGTAGTCTGTTTACGGTTCTCTCTTGCTCAGGATCAAATGGAAGTAGTTCTACTAGACTATGTCTTCGCATGCACGCAGATTAACCTCCTACAACCACAAACAAACTATAGAGACTGATTCGCATGCACAGCAGGTGTTATGAATCAACAAAATTTATACCTAAACTACGAATCTGCTTAGTAGCATGACTCTTTGCGGTATAGTGGCTCTAGGATCAAACACTGGGATGGGTTTTGTCTTACAAATGATTTGTATAATGATTTAAAATGGTGAGGCTTTTGTTTGGATTTCGGATTTATAAAAAAATAGTGGTTGTTGTCACTATATTCTTGAAGGAAATTCGAAATAAAATGTAAAGAAGACCTTGAAGTTTCGAGGCCACAGGTTGGTATGATATGGTTCTGAGGTGTCCTCGGGTTATTTCCTCGCATTAGGGCAAATGACATATAGTCATTTCCAAAACCGGATCTTTGTTTATCTTTAAAAATAAACCTTTAGTAACATTCCTCTTTGAACTATGGCATTTACTGAGCATTTAATGTTCCTACAGTTGAAATCCAGCATTTAACCTACCTTCGATGGCTCGTAAATGACATCTAATGGATGTCAGTGTATCTACCATTAAGAATACACTGAACCTCAAAGCTTGTCAAGTATTGACCAGGAAAATACATCAAATAGCATTTTAAAAACCTAGTTTTGAAGTTTACGGAACATAAATACGCGATGCTAGCGTCTTGAAAAAGCGAGAGGAACACCGTGACCCACATCGACCTACCTACTGACCCTCCCTCTTCCAAGGTTTAGAGGCTTTAGCCAAACATCCCTTTGAGTTGTCATCCTCGAGGTGTGTTTTATTAACTAGAAGTGAGAGAAAGAGGAGAGAGAAGAGGAAGCGAGTGGGAGACAGTACGTAATCAAAAATGCTTTAAATGAAAGTTAGGTTACAAAATGTTTATAAGATGAAGCACGCAGCCTTACAAAGGTAGAAAAACCCGATCTATCCTAAATAGTATCATTCTGGGGAGGAGGTAGAAATGGAACAAACCAAAACGGGGTCATTTGAACCCAAAAACATGAAGCAGAACAATTTCGCTATAGCCAAAAATTTCGCTATATAGCGAAATTTCTCTATGTAGTGAAATTACACTACATAGCAAAAATTTCACTATAATTGCGAAAATTTCGCTATAATTGCGAAAATTTCGCTATTATAGCGAAAATTTCGCTATGCAGTGAAATTTTCACTATTATAGCGAAAATTTCGCTATGCAGTGAAATTTTCGCTATATAGCGAAATTTCGCTATGTAGCGAAATTACACTACATAGCGAAAATTTTGCTATAATTGCGAAAATTTCTCTATAAAATTTCTCTATTCTAGCGAAAATTTCGCTATTCTAGCGAAATTTCATATCTTCTTCTGTTTGCATCCTGCATCATCCAACCTGCATCCAGCTTGTTTCATCTTCAATTTCTTCATCCCCGGCTTGATGTAATCGAATATAAATTGTAGAACTCGATTATGAAATTAACTCAACTTTGTTATACTAATAGCTTGATATGGTAGGATGAGTTTATGAAACACAATAAGAAACTACCTGACGACCTCAAAATCTGATCATTAGTACCAAAGGGACCTACATGTGTCAATTGGCTTAATTAATATGATTAGTACACAAAAAGCACTCAAAACCTATCTTAAATAGGGTTCAAAATAGCACTTTTTGGGTACTAATCACACCCTAACCGACACATTGATAGTCATTAGCAATGCCAATAAACTAATAAGAGAGAACAAAATATGTGAGGTCAAAAGGCTTGTACTTGATGAATGCATAGCTTGCGATGAGAATCACAAAAATCTGAACTAATACCCATCTCGAAAGAATGAAAACCATACCGCGTTAACTCACCAACAAGCTCTCTCCTCGAGGCATGAATCAAGCTCTTCTACAAAAAGCTACGGGTTTGTTTGAACAGGTCTTAATCATAAACTACGAAACTATACATTCTCCCCCCCAGCCATTAGTCTGTAACCTTGTGTGATAACAACACAAATGAATCGGGACCTACCCCTTATTACCACAATTCTTTTGCGTTGCAGAATTTTCAATGTTGAGGTTCGACTTCACCAAAATACGTAGTACTTGAAGTTAAGCGACTCCCAACCAGTGAAGGTTTAGGGCATCAATCCATGAGATCTTTGACCCTGAGCTCCTATAGGTTTCACCGGGACTCCGAGATGATTCCGAGCCTCGCACCTCTGACTACGCTAAACTCCACCCATCCACCCGTGTAGCAAACACTAAGTCGGCGATGCCCTAGTATTCGGCTTGGATGGATGATTGCAACTCGTTGCTTATAAGGAAGCAAGAACCTTGGTATATGAGGACGCCACAATCGGTGATGGAGATTCGATTGATAAGTCACATGGAATGAGCGCCCTGATCTGACTATGGAAAGGTTGATTGATAAGTCGATAGGATGAGCATTAGAAAATTCGATAAGTTAAGTTCTTGAGAGATCCAAAGAGAAAAATAAGCTCTCGATTTTATTAATCGTAATCTGAAGAATGTAGGGATAACAAGCCTTTAAATAGGCCCGAATACGAAAAGCTAAATATTTTGCCACGAGGAAAGTAAGATATTTTCCAAAACTAGAAAGGAAACTAACATACTTTTTCCTAAACCACTACATACTAAAAACATCCATGGAGGAGAAAAAGGAAACTATATAATTCTAGGACAAGGTCTAGTAATAGAATTAATAGCAAATCTGGAACAAATCAGCAGCAAATCAGGAACTAATCATCTCTAAAATAGTAGCAAATCATCACCAAATCTGAAGCAAATATTTTCTAAAAAGAAATAACAACTCCTATTTGATTAGAAAAACAGACTTTCTAAATTAAATAAAGGAACTTCTACTTTGACTTGGAGAACACTTGGAAATAGAGATATATTAGGTGTCTCTGGGTTTCTGACCTCCTCGAATCACGAGATTTTCCATAATGAAGATTGAATTCCCCTGATAATAATATCATTAAAATACTTAAATCAGCAGTTTTTGTGCTTTGATTCTAGTCATTGATAGTTTGAAAAAGTGAGATATGTAGTGAAATAAAGTCAAGAGGAACTCCTTGAAGTCTCGAGCCATTGGGCTTGGGGTTTTAAGGCAACTGAAATGTCCTCGAATCCTTTTCCTCGTTGGGTAGGAGAACTTTATAGTCATTTCGAACGGATCTTCGTTTGGCTATAAAATTGAACCTAAAAATTTTCTCATAATATCGGCATTTATTAACCATTAATGTTCATGTCTGGCCCGGTCCTTCGATCCTAACTTTGTAGAGGCGAATAAATGGCAACTAAGTGAGCATCGGTGGATCTGGCAATGAAATCATGGGCCTTAAAACCTTACTTAGTATTGGCTGATCGAGAATACATCCACAAGTTTAAGCCTAAAGTGAGATGCGAAACATAAATGATAATAAATGTGCACTTTGCGTGCTACAACAGGGAGGGACCAGTGTTTTACAAGAACCTTGACCAGTGACCCTCATATTCGGATGAGGGGTTGTAACATCCCTTGAGTTTTCATCGCCGAGGTTGTTTGTAGCAGTGAAAAGTGCAAGAAAGAGAGAAAATGAGGAAAATCACCCGAGGCGGGAGAGAATTTGAAAGCTTTAGGCGCCAATTTTGATGATTGATAGTGATTGATTGATTTCTGAGCTTGGTAGGGGCTTATATCTTTGCTTCGAGTCAAAGGAAATTACAAAAAGTATGAAGCAAGCAAAGAATTACATTGAGGATAGTTTGGGAAAAAATCACAGCGATCAAAAAAGTTGGTGACAATGGCTTGGTGATTACAAAATTTCGCCTTTGTAAATTTGTGAGTGCGAAGTGTAACAACGCAAAACCTACACGTGCTCCCTCATTCTGTTTAGCTCGATTGCCTTCGACTTGTACATGCGGCTTAGGTATTGGCTCGGGTTCTTAATATTTGATCGACTTCGATGATAATGAGTGTAATTGGCTTGCAAAAACTACAAAAATAACCACAAAATATGATCGAGTAAGTATAGAGTGGGACCTTAGTGTGTCAATTGGTTTATTTAAGTTGATTAGTCTGAAAAAGTGCTCAAAACCTACTTGATAAACGAGGGCTCGAAATATGTATTTGGGCACTAATCACTCGCTCTCTGATTTTGCATAGTGCGATTTCTCGCTTGGAGCTCTTTATTCTACGTGGCCAAGTACATTTACGGTTCTCTCTTGCTCAGGATCAAATGGAAGTAGTTCTACTTGACCATGTCTTGGCATTGCAGCAGTTAACCTCTTTGCGACCCCTGAAATGACGATCTTGTGAAGCGGCCCGATTTTGCACCATCATGCATTGTTATATTTGTTTTGTATTTACGGATTTGGATTGTCGAATGTCACAACAATGCGGTTAGATTTCTCCATAATTCAGCGACTAGGGTCGGCGTGCCTCTCGTAGGCAAGTGCAACAGTTACTTGTGTTACCAGAAATCTTTACAAGATCTAGGTATTTTTCTTTCTCAGTACTTCATACCCATTTCTTGAGACTATAGATTTCTTGCTTCCCAAGTAAGGGTTGTTGCAAAATTTCTACAACTTGATTGATGACTCATCCTTTAAATATAGTGGATATTTCCATTCCTTTGATTAGATCTCAGCTAAAACAAGTTCAGGAGCTTTCCAACAGATTAAGGTGAAATATCTGATTATTTAAATTAATAAATATTTCCCTCCAACATCAATTATGAGTGAATTGGGAATTTATCTAAGTGAACTCTCAGAGCTCAATAGTTCTTCAATGGTGATCTAACATACCCACGAATGAATGTTCGAGCTCGAGAATCTCCGTCTTTGTGTCACTACGAGGTCTCACGAGAAAATTAGGCGGATACATACCTTGGAAGGGTATTCGATACTACTATTGGGAACAGGTCCATTCAATAACACATCAATCAAATAAATTCTAATATAGGTAATTCTCTCTCTAATTCATGCAAAAAAAAATGCAAAGCATTAAATCCAATCTAATGAAGTTGTGTTCTAAAAAAAGCGCATCCTGATCTCTGATAGACATTGATCACGTACACCTTTGTAATTATGATGAGCGAAGAAAGCGAATTCTAGAATTTGTCTAGATTTTATTAAATTCAGGCAGTAATTGTAAAAGAAAATTTGAAATTAAATCCAGCTTTGACACTTCTACAGAGATTCCTGGTTCAGATCCAGAAAAAAGAAAAAGAAAGAAAATCTATTCTAAAAATATCGGTGAGTTTTCTTCTTCCCAGGTTACGGAGTTCCCGAAGAAAAAGCTACTTTGCTAAGCTGTTTACACTATTTATAACTTTAAAAATTGGGCACGATTAAAGCTCGAGGGTGGATTCCTAAAATAAATGGCCCGAGGCCTGCATTTAGGTCGCGACACGAATGGTGTCGCGACATGAGAGCCACAGTGCAGTCTGTCGAGTGTAAGTGACCTTAGGAATCTTGTAACAGCGTTCCTTAGCTGTTCTTGCAATTGTTGAAATTTGGGGACTGATGTTTTACATTAGAGCTTGTTTCTTGATTGCATTTAATTAGTGGTCGAGACATGAATTCTTTGTCATGACCATGTTAAGTTGTCGGCCCGGTAAGAACTGCAGTTGACCTCCCTTTTTTCTTGTTCCGAGGTGGTAGCCAGCGACCTCGGTCGATGTTGCGACCTGACTCTCTCTGCCTTTACTACATATCTGTGTCGTGACCTCGATTCGATGTCATGACATCATTTATGTTGTTAGCCTCTTTGCTTATGGGTCACAGTTCTCTTTCAGGTTGCGACATCATTAAAGTAGTCTTGACTGAAGCCAATCCTTGACTTCAAATTGCTAGTCCCTTGTTTTCTTGTCTGGCGTGGACATTGGGTCGATGACGAGTAGTTTCTTTAATGCTACGATTCACGTATGACCTCGAAAATATCTTCGCTGACCATGCTCTTCACATCAAATTGCCTTTAACATGACCTCATTTCTCGGTCGGGTTTCATTCAATTTTCTATTTACGGTCTGCGAGCACACATTGTTTTTCCTTGGCTGAATGTATGTAGCGACCTTAGTTCCATGTCGTGACATAATTGTTTGATGTCTACTACATTTCTGTGTCGCGACCTTGATTCGATGTCGCGACATCATTTCTGTTGTCGTACTCATTCTTGGTCACGACTCCCTTATCACGTTCTGAGCTTAGGTGTTTATCTTTTCATTGTGTCTTGTCGCGACAAAGTTTAAAATCTCATCTACCTGTCGTTTTCTCCCTTCTTGAAATTTATGTCACGACCTTAAAAGCATGTTGCGACATCATTTCTCCCTATCATGTCACAACCTCACTTCTTAGTCACAACAGTTTTAACTGTTAAGCTCATTTTTATGTCGCGACATGAATTCTTGGTCGCGACCTCGATAGGAGTCTCAAACTTATATTTTTGTCGCAACATCAATTTTCCTAGTAGAGACCTTGGAAGCTTAGTCATCAGCCATTCATAGTCGCTACCTCAATTCTCTGTTGTAACCAGAGTTGTCTTCCTTCGGTGTCTCGACCTCAGAATGGTGTTGCGACATGAAATCCTTCTTTGAAGCCCTTTTTCTATATCATCAACTTATCTTTTGTTGCAACAGCTTTTCATTCAGTATAGTATGACTTCTGGTCGCGACCTCGATTCTCTGTCGCGACCTCACTTTGGCCATTGAACTGCTTTCACTACTGATTCTTGCTGGAATTTTCATTTCTGCTATAAATTTATGAAAAATATAAATTTGGTAAATAGTACATAGTTCTGCATAAAAACAAGCAATTTCATTGTAATAAAATTAAAAAGATTGACTAAAAATTCAATGAGTTTTTGACTCATCACTCGCAAATTGATTGGATGGGGAAGACCACACACACACACAAGTGAGAACCATGGTCTAAATTTGTCTGTTAGGAGATTGATTCACTATTAAAATAAATAAATTATCTTGATCATATTTTCCATATTCTTGGCAAGGGTAATTCTATAGACACATATCACATACACCTTGACAAGCTTGATTACTCAATTTTGGTTAAATAAAAAGGGTGAAATGAACTTTTCTCTTCATTTTATTGGGGACAAGCAACTTCTTTCTTTTCCTTGCTCGAGGACAAGCAAAACTTTAAGTTTGGGGGTGTTTGATGAGTGTAAAACTCATCTATGTTTTGAGTTCATTTCACATGCTATTTTGAACATTTTTATCCATATTCAAATAAAACTCATAAAATTTCCTCTAAACTTGGTTTTACAGGATTTTTGATGGAAAACAAGTGCTTTAGTAAGAAAAGATGCAAAATGTTTCCAAAAAGAGAGTTAACCGGATGTCTCACAGTGCATCATTGAGAAAATAAATTTTTCTGTATCATCTGGAGTATCAAATGGTTCAACTCTACTTATGGTTACATTCTACATTCAAAGAGCTTTCCAACGACACCTCACACACCCAAATCCGAGTTCAAACAAAGAAGTTATGGCCTCGACAAATTGGACAAAGAAAATTATCGCAACAGAGAAAACTCTGTTGCAACACAAAAACTCTGTAGCAACAAAGAAAACTCCGTCGCGACAAATTTTTTTGTCACAATAGAGAAACTCTTTCTTGACAAAGAAAACTTTTATCCGCGACAGAGTTTTGTTTTATGAGAGAAACTATTGCGACGAAAAACTCTGGCTGCGTGAAAATTTCTGCTGCAGCGAAAACTTCTGTTGCGTAAGTTTTTGTTACCTTGAAAAACTGCATCGCGGCGGAAAACTCTGTAGCAACCAAGTTTTCTGTTGCAATAAAGAAATTTTGTCATGACAGAGAAAACTCTGTAGCGACCAAGTTTTCTGTTGTAATATAACAAACTCTGTTGCAACAGAGAAAACTCTGTAGCGACCAATTTTCTATTGCGGCCACAATGAGCTACGACCATAGCGGAGAAAACTCTGTCGCAAAGAAAACTTTAGCCGCCTTGAGAAAGAAAAGCGCTGTCATGACAAAACGATGGAAAAAAACAAAAGTAGAAAATCGATATTTTTGGCTTGTTTTGAAACCATTTCACCCAGGAATTGTAAATACTCGTTTTTTAGGTTTTTAGGACAACGGGAAGGTGGGAGAACACCTCTCATGGGGTTTCTCTCTCTAAACTGCCCATTTTTCTTAGTTTTGCTTTAGATTTTAATTTTTAATAGATCTTAGAGTAGTTTTAGAGTATATTTTTATTTCTATTAAAGATATTTCAGTGTTGTATAACAGAGATTCAGTTTTCATTACTGTTCAAACAAATATTGAAGCTAAAATCTGTATTTTTTATCACTCATTGTCTCTTGATTTCTTTCTTCATTTTCTTACTTTTTGTTTGATTGGTGATGATTGGAATCCAATAATGGAACATTAAACACCCTCTAAGGGTGGAGATTAATTGTTGAACATTCAGATTTGTAAATTCTCAGTTATTTTGTGGGTTTGAATACTAAATTTATATAATTGGATTTACGGTCATTTAATTATTTATTCGGAATATTGATAATATACCATGAGTTGTATCTTGCTCTGATTTCGGAGGCCCTTTGAGTGACACAGAGATGGAGATTCCTGAGAGTAAAGAGCGGTAACTTAGGGGTATGTTAGATTAATATTATGGAATTAATGAACTCTGAAAAATTACTTTGATAGATCACTATTTTTACTCATGGTGTGAGGATTAATTATATGATGTATCAGTTTAACATTTAGAGGTCTCACCTCAATCTGATAGAATGACTTTGATCCCGTGTTAGCATAGATCTAATCAAGGAGGGAGAGAACTTTATTAGATTTGATGCCTGAGATACCTATTACATTGGAGAAGGCTTGCATTGTCTGTCTCTATGAAATGAGAATTCTTCAGTCTAAAAATGGTTGTAGTATTGGAAAAGAAAAACAATAAAGTCTTAAAAGCAGGGTTGCACATTAAATATGGCTGATTAGACTCATGTATCTGAAAGAACATAGATCTCTACATTCTTTGAAATGTATGGTGTATGGAAATCGAGCTATACTACATTGCTCTTGAATGAATCCAGCATTCAACTCACAAATGTTGCACTTTCAAGAAATCTGAGTGTTTTGTAAATAATTATCCTCATCCACTGGGGCCTCTCTTCATACCTTTTAGAAATTAAGTGATTGTTTGTTGGTAGATTTTAAGATTAGTTTTAAATCAGTTTTTTGTTTGATAAATTGATTTTATTTCACATCTATTTGGTTGCTAAATAGTAAGAGCCCTTATGTCGGGGTGATCAAATTCGATTAGAAAGAACCTCGATCCTCGTAGATGCAAATATCCAGAGACTTTTAAGTCGGCTTTATTACTTGTATGACGTGCACTTGCGGAAAGGGGTTGAGTGTTGGTAATACTTTTCATTTCAGTTTTTGAGTACACTTACTTTTGTTTCAAATCAGTTTTTGAGTATTTACCACATTCACTCCCTTGGGCATATTTTCATATATGCATCATTTGGTCTCAACAGGTTTTTTTTTTTGCATTGTCGTTAGGGACTTTAGTTAGTCTTTGGTAGCCGTGTCGAAAAATTGGTCAACAAGTTTTTGGCGTTGTTGCTGAGGATTAGATAATACTTCTTTGGTAATAGTGTCACAAATTTGTATATAAAATTTGGTCAACAACAATTCAACACAAGAAAAATATATACAATAAGATAATCTTCAAACATTAAAATATACCCATCCATGAATCAAACCAATCCCACAATGTAATTAAAAATTAATTATCAAACAGACCAAAATATAAGGGAACTAATTAAACACAAATAACTAAAAACTAAACAAAGCAAAAATGAGCCAAAAATAAAAATAAAAGCGAAGAAATAGTCAAAGTGTTTCGGTCGTCGATTGCACGATAAAGAGTATAATATGGGGAAAATACCCTTAAACTTGAAACTAGCACTATCCTCAATGCAAAATATAGTCATGATGATGAAAAGAAACTCCCCTCAAGAATCAGGCTAATCATCGTCTGAAAACTGGTCATCTACGAGGGTAGTCGGTGGCGCTGGTACAGTTGGAGGCCAAGCAGGGAGCTGGAATAGTGGTGGAGGCTATGGTGGTGCAGATGATGATGATGTTGCTCCATGGTAGAACTGCTTCATGCTGACCATATATGTTGTGTTACGCTCCACATGGAGTGTCATGCATGCCTATCGCCCGGCTAAATCTCATTGAGCTAATAGTGTGACACCCCAGGCAGGGATCGGGTTGACTGTCGGCCCGCGGAATCTGAGTGGTTGTCGAGGTTGCAGACGCCACTTCGGACAATCGAGGCTGAAGTCTCTCCTTTGTGTGCGGGGAGCTCTACAGGCCATCACTGCATGGAAACCTGTCCCCAGCTTCAGTCGATATAATTACAACATGAGTAAAGCGGCCACTTGGGCCCATAAAGAGCCGTGCTCATTAATACATACCAACTATGAATCTGACTATATCAATAGTTCTAAGAGTTCAAAATTTTACTCTTATACAAGCATATATTAAAATCTAAAATTCTAATACATGTAGTACATCAAAAATCAAAGCCACGGCTCGACTTCTTCTAAAGCGGCCTACATGATGGCCGTCTCCCCGTGCGCTCCTGTGCACAAATGAAAAATTCCACGGCCGGGAGTGAGCTGCCTCATTTCAGTGGGCTACTCTCACTAAGTACAGTGCAATGCTCCAAAAATAAACACACATTCAAGCAAATGCATGATCCTACTTGAATGTCACATATTGACTCGGATCAGGAGTCCTGTAGGCTCTCACACTCGCCTAAGCCTCTTATGAGAATTATAGTTTTTGTTAGTTTGTGTGGACAACCCTCAGGTATTGTATATATATCAGATTCAGGCGCTCAGGCTGATTGATATATTTGTTTAATGGACTACCCTCCGATGAATATCAATTGGAGCGCTCAGACGATTGATGTTGCACAAATTGGACTACCCTCCGATAATTAACATTTTTAGTCTACCCTCCGAACCATTTTCTCTAGACTCTTCTCATGCACTCACTCCTATAGTTCTAGGATGTTCCGGTGCATATGGAATGCATGTATGCCAATTCCAATACAGTCTAATTCACATGCAAATATATAAACATGAATATATTCACATGAAAAAATAAATCACCTGATCATGTCATGTAATTATTATTTCAAACATCCAAAAATGGCTCGCTTGGGCTAATGATCAAACACTGAAGCAATTCGATGTGGATTATGACCAAACCCGTATTTTCCACGATTTATATTTTGTGAAATTACTATTTCGGAGCGATAAAACCCTCGTTTGCATTCTATCCTTCCTAATCATCGGTTCACTTTGTGAACATTTCTCGGCCATTTAAATTTCGATCACACCAATACATGATTTATGGAACCATCCATCACACATTTAACCCAAACTGATCCATTAGGAATCTAATCTGAGACTATTAAGTAGGTCACCAAAATCCAAACATTTCGGTTCGAGGTTTGGAGCAGATCAACGACCGTTCAAGGCCTCAACAGCCAAGAAACATTTACATAGTACTTAAGCGAAGAATAAAACACGAGTAGGAGAAGCCTACCTCTTGGAGTTGAAACTCACATCGAATGCCGTGACCTCCAAGTAAGAGCGATTCTCCTTCCTATTGTCGAAGGCCGTAAATGGTCGAATCGTGTTATTTTAAGAGAGAAGTTGAAACTCTCTCTAAAACCCAAAATATCTAACCTCCTGCAAGTCCCCCCTCCCTTTTTCCACGTTTTGGTCTTTTCTTAAGGAAGAAGAAGACCACTATTTGGACTTTTGTCCTTTTCCTCATTTAAACTTTTCCATTAATACCAACTATGTCCTTCTTTTCCCAGTTTTGCCATTCGGCACTATCTCGGCCATCCATTTTCATCGTTTCTCTACTCATACCACTCATGGTACATGAGTACGTGTTATATGTGACTTTTTCACATCGAATATCGTTTTACGGCACCCGAAACGCGATGTCTCGAAAAATGTGTCAACTCCGACTATCTCGAAATTTTACGAAATTTTACGTGCTAGCTAGATTTTGCGAGACGATTCCAACGGTGTAATCCATTTCATCATCCAATATCTAGAGAATAAATTTTGGAATTTTAATCGAAATAACAATTTTGTAATCAAAATTACGATTTTGCCCTTTTCCGTAAATCGAATTTCTGCCCTACATTCTCCTCTTTAAAAGGAATTTCCTTGGCCCCGAAATTCTCGGATAATCACACCACTACATGCATATGCAACGTGCACTCTACCATGCAAAGTAAACTACAGTCATTTAAATGTTAAACGACTAAACCACGTGACCTCATCCCCGAACAAGAAGTGAGCAGGACCAGATCGTGTCCCTCGCTCCCACGTACCTCCACCCGATAAAGGCTCCACAAGACTTCACTAAATACCGATGGTCTCGCACGCAAAACCTGATCACGGCTGTCAACGATGCACACTGGTCCTTCCTTGAAGGTCCCATTCGTGGCCAACTTCAACTGGTCCCTAATCCACCACATGAGTCGGACCGGAGTATATTCCGAGCATGGAGACATGAAACACCTCGTGAACACCCTACATGTCGGGCAGAACGCTAACCAGACGCACCTGCCTACCCTCTCGAGTATCCTGAAAGGTCCAATGAACCCCACATAGCTTCCCGCGCTTGCCGACCGACCACTCCTCCTTGTGCATCACCTTCAAGAAGACGTGATCCCCAACCTCGAACTCTAAGGGTCGACGCGCACATCTACATAGCCTTCCCGGGCCGGCCCGAGCCGTGAGAAGACGCTCAGATCACGCCACCTTCCTGAGGTGTCTCTAATTAGATCAAAGACTGATGGAACTCTCACCCAATTTCTGGCCCAATATTAACTGACCCGCATGGCCCCCCATACACAAAGGCTCCTCATACGGCAAGATCTATATACTCGCCTCATAATCGCTTAAGCTGCAGGCGATCCCACTAGAGGCAAATGCCCTCCCCAAATGGCCCTTATGATCCAAGATCGCATGCCTCGTGAGCATATCCTCCAATACCCGTATAGTCCTCTCACCCACCATCCACCAGGCGGAACGCCGTACTCATCGCCACCGCCCAGCCTGAAACCTTCCAAAGTGCGCCCAGAACCCCGTCCCTATCCAATACTACGGATACCGGTAACGGCGTAGCTCGCGACTATCTCATGAATGCACAACCGGCAGAATCTCTCCAAGGCGAAGGTCATCCGCACGGCTAGAAAATGTGCCGACTTCGTGTGATTTCGCCTACCATCACCCATACCGCATCATGCTACTTGGCACCGGGTGGGTAAGCGGGTCACAAAGTCCATCGTGATATGTCCCACTCCACTTAGCCACCCCACGTATCGGGGCAGCCCTCACCGGGCTTCCCGTGTCTCAAATTTCTTAACTACCGACACGTGAGATATCAAGCCGAACAAAGTCCCCTACGCGGTCTCTTCATCCCACTCCACAGATCGACGACGAAGATCCCGATACATCTCGTGCCACCGGATGCACTCCAAATCGAGCAAGAAACTCCCGAGAATCTCCCTCTCTCAACCTTGGGCTAACCTGGGAACCACTACTCCGTCTCTCTATACCGAAGACTACTGTCTGCGGTGGCTGGTCCAAATTTCACTGTACCGACGCATCCGGGCCCTCGACGGACACTCATTTCTACGTCCCGCCACTGGACTCCGAACACCGTCATCGTAGACGGTAGCCACTAAACCCCTGCAGGTTCTCGAGTCCGCTACTGCATCAGAGCCCAAACTCGTCCCACGCCTCGAGCATCCGCCACTCCCGAGAAGCTGGCACTTGGGGCTAACGCTCCTCGCGACTTCCAACCGAGCGCATTAGCCACTCACATTTGCCTACCAGATGGTAATGCAAAGTGAAGTCATAATCCTCTAGGAACTCCATCCATCCGGCTGGGCTCTATGTTGAGGTCCCGTCGCGTGAAAATATACTCCGACTTTATGGTCCGAGCACACCCCTAACTCCTCACGATAAGTAGTGGCACCAAAATCAAGGCGAAGACTACAAATTCTTAACCCAGTCGCGTGTGTGGGGTAATTCTCGCTCGTGATTCTTTAACCCGATAAGAACCATAAGCTACTACCCCTCCCTGACCGCATCAAACACATCCGCATCCACTCGAGGCATCACAATACACTGTGTACCTCTGTCCCCTGTCCGGGACTATCAAGACGGAGCCGGGCAAGTCTCCTTCAACTCCGAATGCCTCCTCGTGATCCGTCATCATCCCAATCAAACTCGACCCTCCTTCCGGTCAACTCCAGTCAGGTGTTGCTATTCCCGGAGAAAACTCTCAATGAATCTCCGTAATACCCGCAACTCCAATCCCAAGAAAAACTACGATCTCGAAGACTCCGACTCGACCTCCTTAACTCATCACCGCCTCGACCCCAGTCGACCGACACTCGATGCCGACACCACGTGTCCCAAAATGTCACCCCGCAAGCCGTAACTCGCAGACTTCATCAACTTGGCGCACAAAATGATGGTCTCTCAACAACCGTAAAACGATCCTCGCGATACCTATGCTCCCACTTCCGACCGGAGTAGATCAAAAATGTCATCCATCACGAAGACTACGCATAAACTCCGATCTAAATAATCGGAATATCCTATGTACGATCCATGAATGCCGCCGGCGCATTCACATCCGAAGGGCATCACCGTGAACCCAAAGTGCCCATAACGTCCCCAACCTCTCGCCTTAGGGATATCTATATCCCTAACCCCAACTGATGGTAAACTTCAGTGACGTATGGTCTATCTCGAGTATACTCGCCTCCTCTCAACCGACAAACAAATCGCCAATCCATCGTAATGGGTACCGATTCGATCGTGAACCCGCTCAATCGCTTCGTAATCAATGCACAATAAGGGTCTTGTCCTTCTTCTTCAAATAGAACCGGAGCGCTCTGGCGTTGGTGAAGTGCTCGGTCTAATGAACCCCCTTGTCCAATAGCTCCCGTGAACTGGACTCGAGTTCCCGTAACTGATCCTGGTGCCATCCCACGCAGTAGTCATAGAGATGGGAAGAAGTACCAGGTGTAACTCGATACCAAAGTCTACTACCCTCCGTGGAGGTGAACTGTAGCTCATATGGAAAAACATCCACATACCCGCATACTACTCGAGGTAGATCTTAAGTCCGGGTCTCTCCCTCGTCTCCTTCAGTGGTAAGGCTCGCTTAGCCAACCCGCTTAACCGTCCCTCGACACTGACTCATACTCCGTCTCAAAGTAAAATATCATGCTTGTCACCCTGAAATACCACACGAGTACCGTCCCGCTGCGTGGGTAACTCAAGGCCACAATCGATAATAACCCCGTAAGTCGCGCCCAATCCATCCCCAGATGACATCGAACTCGATGATGTCCATGATCCTCAGTCCACCGTGAGTAGAGTCCCCCAGATCTCTAACTCACAACCTGACATATCATCCCTATTCCGCCCCTAATCCCTGGGTGGGAGAACCTCCACATATAAAGGCTCTAAGGTCTCAACCTCTAAGCCTGGGCTTCCTTTGATCAATCGATGTACGATGAAAGAATGCGAAGCACCAGACCAAATAACACCTAGCCCATAGTGAGATAGCAAAAAACGCATTCGTATAATCGGGCCGACCGCCGATCACCAAGGTGTGGACGGCGTACACGCCGAACCCTCATGTTCCCGCCTCGTGGCCTGCCTCGCTCTACCCATACGCCTCTTGCCTCCGCTTCGTGAAATGGGTGCCCGTAGCCTCGAATCGGTGATCGCCCTCCGCCTGTATCATTGTGGCCGCTGAGGAATGCATCAGATCTCTCTCTCGCCTCACGACCGATCAGATGCCTCTAAAACCCCGATCTCGGGTTTCGGGGTAATCCGCTCCTATGTGGCCCAGTTGACAATGGTAGTACACCATCCGGGTCCCGGCTGACCGGGTAACTCGATCCGCCCCGCCCGACGGCACTTCATCTGCCCTCGGCCACCCGGAGCTGGCGACTCGATCTCGCAACTGGGGAGGCTCCTCGCTCTTCTCTCGAACTCGGAGGAAGACCGAATTGTCCCTTCCTTCTGCCACTAACACTCGTGATCCCGAGCCCTGAGCATCCTCTATCCTCTCTCTACGGCCGTGGTCGTCCCAACCATGGAATCCATATCCCGTAGGCGAAGTCCCATTTATCCCGTCCGAATTGACAACTTCAGTCCATTCTCGAATCTCCCCTCACCTAGCGTCGGCTGGCCACGTAATCATCGCTGAATCGGGCTAACCCTCGTTAATCTAGCCACATAGTCCATCACACCATCACCCCGTCAAATTTCTAGGAACTCCCGAGCCTCTCGTATGCCCCGTAATCTCCGGAAAATACTACCCATCAACACCGAAACTCGCCCATGTCATAACCCTAAGTCTCTAAGTCCTAACCCATCTCCACCATACCCGGCCCTCGCCTCTAGCCGGAATGCACTAACCCGATCCTCGGGTCGATGAGGTGATTCCATAGCCTCCCAAGACGCTCTCGATCCGCATAAACCAATGGTCCGGCCACCATCTGCCCCTCCCCTATAAATGTGGAGGATGATGCCCTAAACCTCCGGAGGTTACTAGGACCTTCCCGACCACCGCTACGCCGGTTCAGGCGAGTAGCAAATTACGTGAATAATCTAAGCAAATTTCAAGAAAGGCATATCGATCAAATACGGGCTACCGGGTCAAAATGCTCCATGGTGCCCCGACCGCGCCCCGAACGCCCTCGCCCTTACTAGCCATCTACACAATTAACATGACAAGAATCTCAATACCGTATCTCTAAGGCATAAACACAGCCCCGAGACACTTAATCGTACACGTGAATCGCTAGATATTAGCTGACATTGTCCTCAGATTTTCGTGCATCGGTAAAGGCAATTAATTTTGCATTTAAAATATTGTTTTCAACAAAAATTTATTTGCGAAAATTTCATTTTTTGAAAATTATTATTATTATTATTATTATTTTTTTTTTAACCTCAGGAATAAAGTGTTCATGAATGCTATTCAGCGAATGTAAAGGTTCAAACTGACCCTAAATGCCAGAATGTATCAAACTCGGGTCAAGTGCACCGTGAGCACACCCGTATCCCAGTGGCGCACCGCGCTACAAGAAGGCCTGTGTCAGGCGTCGCAAGGCCAAGACAAATAGTCGGGTCGTCGAAGGCATGTCGCGCCAAGAATCAACGATGTCGCGCGCTTTTGCCGGGCGCTGCGGTAATCGTCGCGACACGCCCCAGTAGCCGCTTCGTCACGACCTCACTACGTCGCTACACCAAGGCGTACCAGACCGCGTAGCGACACCAAATCGGCGGTCGCGATAATTCACCCGCATTTCACTCCAGCATGTCGCGGACATCAAATCTGCGGTCGCGACACCACCCAGACCACTCCATGTCGCGACATCAACCCAGGTCGCGACACTACCCAGCACTCCATGTCGCGACATCGCTTCTCCCGCTTCAAATTCCTAAGCCAGTCAAAGGGCTATCAAGACTGTGTCGCGACTTCCGAGATCGAAAACTCCATGTCGCGACATCAATCTGGCGTCGCGACCTCCCTTCCTCGTTCCCGTGTCACAACATGAATTCCTTATGTCACGCACTAAGGACCCTTAAGTCCTAATTCCACCCAAACGCGACACTCAAAAAGGATGTCACATATCACCCCTCCAAATTCCGCTTTCGCTTCTTGCACAAAATTTTTATTTTTTTTCAAAGCCTCCAAGAGCTTTCCCGCTATACTTGCGATGCAAGAAATTTAACTCCATCGTTATTTACTTCACCAAAATTTATGAGTTAAACTATAATCTTTTTTTTCATTTCCTTCCTTAGTTCTGAACACCGGAAAAAATTTTAAAAATATTTATACATATATATATATATATATATATATATATATATATATATATATATATATATTTTTTTTTTTTCTCATTTTTCATACTCAAATAAATTTATAAAAATTTATTTTCTTCGATTTTCTTCCACTTAGAAAATTATTTCCATCACCTAATAGGCCCAATAAATTTATAAAATCTATTCTTTCTCATTTTTTTGTTCCAGTTTTGTACACTGTAAAAATTTTCCAAAACTTTCCACTACACCTAGGTGCTATTTTTTTTTTTCCTAAGCACGCAACATTCACATAACATGCCATGGTATATATACCATTCATCAAACATTCACACAACATTTCATCAAATCACACAAAACACACAAAACACGTGCATGTAGTGTCCTAGTTTTGTCCCATGATTTCCTAGGTAATCTCATACCTAATTTACATCAAACCACCCAAGTGGTGATGGATACCCAAACCCGAGCTCCCTAGGTATTCATATACCTAAGCTCTGATACCAAGCTGTGACACCCCAAACCCGGGGGTCCGTTGACTACCCACAACCCGCGGAATACAAGTGGGTTGCCTGCTACCCGACGCCACTGTATTAACCCAAGCAGAGTCTCCCTTGTACTGAGCCTCTACCTAAAATACATCACCCGCATGAAACCCGGCCCCAAGCAAATTAATATAATTACAACATGAGTAAAAATCCACTGGGGCCCATAAAATGCACTATAAATACATACTAACTATGAATCCAACTATATCCAATAGTTCTAAGAGTTCAAATTTTACCTTTATACAACATATATTAAAATCTAAAATTTAATACATGTAGCACATCACAAAATCAAAGCCACAACTCGATTCTCTTCTAAAGCCTCTATGATGAGCCGTTCCCGCAGGCTCCTCAGACTAAATAATAAATTCCCATCGACTGGGTGAGCTTATCGCTCGCTGGGCTACTCTCCACCTATGCAAAGCAAGGTAATGTCTAAAATAAACACACATTCAAGCAAATGCATGATCCTACTTGAATGTCTACATGACTAGTTCCGCATCCCGAAATCCGTCTACTTCTCCTCTCACACTCGCCTAAGCCTCGTATGAGAATTATAGTTTTGTTAGTTTGTGGACAACCCTCCGATGTGTATATATATCAATTGGGCCGCTCCGAGGATTGATATATTATTTGTTTGAGATCATCTCCTCCGATGAATATCAATCACGCTCCGACGATTGATATTTTTCAATTGACTACCCTCCGATAATTTCACATTTTTGGGCCTACTCCGAACCATTTTCAGACTCTTCTCACGCACTACTCCTATAGTTCTAGGATGTTCGGGGCATATGAAATGCATGTATGCCATAATTCTAATACAGTTTAATTCACATGCAAATATATAAACATGAATATATCTACATGAAAAATAAATCATACAATCATGTCATGTAATTACGTTTCAAACATCAAAAATTAGCTCATTCGCTAATGATTAAACATTAAAGCAATCTCGGCTGTGGATTACTTGACCAAACCCATATTTTCACGATTTCTATATTTTGTGAAATTATCGCTTCTAAATCAAAGAAAACCCCTGCCACTGCTCCTATCAAACACAAATCACTCCGCTCACTTTGTGAATCCTCGTATTTCTCGCCATTTCCTACTAATCACACTAATACATGATTTATGAACCATCCATCACATTTAACCCTAAACAGTCTCGTAGGACTGATACTGGGACCGTTCGTGGGTCTCAAATCTTGAAACATTTCGGTTCCAATGAATCGATCAAACGGCCGCTCAAGGCCCCAACCAACCGAAACATTTATACGGTAATTTAAACAAAGAATAAAAGAATAAAAAACCAAGTAGGGAGAAACCTCTACCTCGAGTTTGAGGAAATTCCCCCAAAATCACCCATAGCCGGGGGTCTCTCCGTAGAGCAAGCCTCCTTCTTGTTCGAAGACCGCCGACGGCCGGATCACAGGATATTTGCAGAGAAGTTAGACTCTCTCTAAAACCCAAAATATCTAACCTCTCGCAGCCGCCCCCTCTTTTTCCACGTTTTGGTCTTTTCTAAGGAAGAAGAAGACCACTATTTGGACTTTTGTCTTTTTTCCCTCATATTTAAACTTTTCCATTAATACCACTCATGCCCTTCTTTTTCCCGCTTACTTTATCTGCACTATCTCGACCGGGCCCATTTTCATCAAGCTTAATCATACCACTTATGGTACATGAGTACGTGTTATATGTGACTTTTGTCACATCGAATATCGTTTTACGGCACCCGAAACGCGATGTCTCGAAAAACGTGTCAACTCCGACTATCTCAATTTTACGAAATTTTACGGTTAGTTAGATTTTCGCGAGACGACATTCCAATCTGTAATCCGTCAATATCCGATATCTAGAGAATAAATTTCGGATTTTTAATCGAAATAACAATTTTGTAATCAAAATTACGATTTTGCCCTTTTTCTAGAAATTGAAATTTCTCGGGTCTTACAAATAGTCTAGCAAATGCGCTCTAGAGCGCATTTGGAAGATCAACCTCTAGATCCTCGTCCTCTGAATCTTCCTCGCTCTGCTCTCCTACTGCTTCGTCTTCTTCCTCCACGTCCTCCATATCATTTTGGGCTCCACCAATTGATTTAGGAAGTGACAATGGTAGTCAATGATGGGATTTCTCCTTGGATTTAACCATCGGTACTTTAATAATTCGGACGGTAATGAGTATAGGTGATCGTGGCTCTATTACACGCCCTTAGGTGATTCGTAATCCTCCCATAACATGCTAACATCGAATTTGATGCCTCGACGATTGCATAAAGCAAGATTGTCTTGTCTCTCGTCAATGCGGGTCTAATGGTTGCTAGGTTTAAACTTAGCACGAAAATTATACCGTACCTTAAGCATACAAGCTTCGTGGTCTTCATCCGGAAGTCGTCATCTCAAGTGTAGAAGGATGGCATGTCCATACACCTTGTCCCCTTGTGAAGGATCTCATGAGCTGTTGGTAGTCCGCATTCAAATAAGCCCAGATGTTTCATTGTCATCGGTCAACCGCATTATAAAATCGGCGATATCGCTGCATTAAGTCAACCCATTTGCTCTGAACATAAACTATGGACCCAACCCGAAACCTCAGGTTGGAGTGGAAATCGCGAACGACTAGAGCTATCCCGATGGGGGATGCTCGCACAATTTCATCCACTCTTCTCCCCGGATGACAGTCGGCAGGCATTGAGTTCGAAACCTCGCTTAGGGAACAAAGGTCCGCCAGAGAATCATGGTATAACCTCTCAGCATCTTTGTAACGATCTCGCCATCCGACCCATTATGATCCGAACCTAAACTCGTGACGCCTGCTTAATTTTTATTTACCTTTTTATTAAATTTTTTTCAAAATGTCGCGATTCGACCCCTCGCTCGACGGAATGGAGGATCCAACCGAGCTCATGCATCGATGAGTCTAAAACTCATTAGGTTTTAATCCATTTTTCTCGAAGCTATTATGAGATAAATGCTGATTTGTTTGCGTAAAAGTGGAGCAATTGATTCAAATTTCATTTTTAAGTAAAAATACAAACAGGTTCAAATCTTAGCAAAATCGAAGAAATCACCAAGAACAGTGAATTTCGAGGTCACAATCGAAAATTTAAGTCATGACAGAAGCTCGCTTGTTAGCCATTCCAAGTCACGACATCAACAAAGTCATCTTTGAAGAAAAAATATAAAACTTGAACAAGTGAAGTCGTGACTTGAAGAAGGGAGTTTATGATAAAGAAAATGTGGTCGAGACAAAAGGAAATAATCAAAGGAAGAAATTCATGTCACGACATCACTTGATGCGCTGATTTTCGTAAGAAAGAGAATGATGTCGCGACACCACTGAGGTCGCTGACATGGAACCACAAATGAAAGCCACAAGAGAGGTCTTCGCAAATAAAATACGCTGCAAATCCAGTTTTTAATGAAAGGTTCCAATCGAGGTCGCGATTACGCCGGTAGTCGCGATACGAAAATAGCATCAAGTCTTGACAAGAAAACTGAAGTTGCAACCATTTAATGATCAGACCGCAAAAGATGTCGTGACTACCGACTGAGGTTGCGACATGAAGAAGAGCTAAGCAGACAACAATAGAAGTCGCGACATCACCTTGAGGTCGCTTAATTTGAAAATAAAGAGGAAATCGTTGTGAACGAGGAACCGAGGTTGCAAAACTTAAGAAAAGAAATGGAAGCAAAGAGGTCACGACATCACCATGAAGTCGCTGACATCAAATTGAAACATATGAAGTCAAGAAGACCACCAACAATTGCGACTAAGAAATCAAAGTCACAACATGAAGTCATCATGCAAATGTAAAGTGGTCGCAACCTAAAATCGATGTCGCAACCCGTGTTCGGAAGCACAGAAAGAAAATGATGTCGCGGCATGTAACTGAGGTCGTGACATCAACACTGAAGGAACATTGAACAAATGATGTCGCGACATCACTTTGATGTCGCTACCACTGATCAAAGCAGTTGCAAGACAAACTGGTCGCAACTTAAAGAAAGAGGTCGCGACTGATTATAAACCATCAAGAGAAATCCATGCCGCGACATCAATTTGAGGTCGCGACATAGACGTTGAGTCGGGCTTTTCTTGGATTTCCACCGAGTATTTTCAGATTCTACCAAATTCTTTTTACAATATAAATAGATAGCTTTAGAAGAGTAAAGAAGCTCTCCGTCTTCACTACCCAGAAAAGGGAAAGGAAGAGGAACTCGGTGTATATTTTAGAATAGATTTTTATTTTTTTATTTTTTTAGTTTAATTTTTCTGGTTTTGAATCTGCGAACTGTGCAGAGACGAATAGAGCTGGATTTTTTTTATTTCTATTATTTTTCTTAAGCATTACTGCCTGAAAATTTATGAAATTCAGGACAACTGCAAGTGGAATTCATTTCTTCGGGCCTATTGCACCACATGAGTTGAAGTTATGATCTGCATCTATTTCTTAATTCGTAATGCAAGACCAGAGCGCAGCCTCACTGGATTTGATTTACATTCAATTACGCCTTTTCCGCATTACTTACGGAGAATTAAATCAGTTCGACTTTTACTTAGCCTGTTGTTTTGAGTGGATAAGTCTCTAACAGTAGTACCCACCCGCTTGAGGGAATGTATCTTACTCCGATATCCAGGATGCCCTCTCGAAAGTGACAATGCAGGACTGAGATTCCAGAGTCGAGAGCACTTTTTCTCGGGTATGTTCGACTACCATTGACGAACTACTGAGCTCTGAGAGTTCATTTTGATAACTTCATCTCGCTCAATTGAAGCTGGAGGGGTGTATTTAACAATATAAATAATCGAGTTCACCTTAATCTAAAGGTAAGTTTCAATCCCGTGTTAGTTTAGATTCATCAAGGGAAAGGATAAACCCATAGATCTCGGAGGTCGAGCCACCAATTAAGTGGTAGAAAATTTTGCGATAATCCTAAGCAGAAGGAAAAGCAAAAGTTTTGTCGTCACTGTGAAATGGGTGTGAAGTATTGAGAAAGAAAATACCCGCATCTTGCAAGAGAATTTAAATACAGGTATTTCGGTTTCGACTACTTCGAGAGAAGCAAGGATATCTAATCAGTGAATATGGAGAGATCCAATTCCAACAATTAGGAAATCTTGGACAAAAAATCAGATCCATATATAAAACAGAGCAATGTATTTAACTGCTGGAATTGACTGTTCCATTGTATTTCATTGATGGTTTTCGTTTCTCACAGTAAACTGATTCAATCCATTCTTTTATATACAATTTATTTTTTTGTTATTTACTTTTGTTTTAGTTTGGTTTGGACATATTCAATAGTATAGGATTTTTAATTTTTGTCGTTTAGATAAAATCGTCACTCTGAGTTTTGAGTCCAAATAGTATGAAATTTTAGTAGTTGGGGTAGTTGATCTGTAATTCGCTATCAATCTCTGTGGGAATGATACCTGGACATACATTCGCATTTACTACTTGTATGACCCGTGGCACCCTGCGTGTCTTAGATCAACCCTTATTTTTAAATCATGAACATTAAGAGAAAATTATTTTATCAAGGAAAATTATCAAAAGTGACATGGATACAAGAGAAGTGTAAGGCTCTAGTAGCTATGTTAATTTGGGGGGTTTTAGTCTATATAAAATAAAGAATGTTTTTATATATGCTGCTGTTGGGATTGGAAGAATTAAATAGATCAATATTCTGACAAAAGAAGGAAATACTAATTTGGACATTTTATGAACGAAAAGAACAAAAATAGCTTTGCAAGCAGTGGCTACATCAGCAACTAATCTTTAACAAGCCATATTGAAAATATTTTGTTTAGTTTGATTAATCCTATTAATCTGAGTGTGTTTTAATTTCAGGAGAACCTTTAATGCATAGGAAAAAGGATTCTGACCTGATTCCAGCAGACACTGAATTGGAGAGAACACTCAGGAGCTTGAGAAAGACAAAAGAGTAGAAGACGCAAATACGGGGCAGACGAGAGACATGACCGTATTTATAACAGAGACGTGGAAAATTAAGGGCCTCCCCACATCGATACAATGAGGATTGAGGCCTATTATTCGTGAAGAGATTCGTAATCAGACATCCCATCAGGATGCAAATAATTTCGAACCAGTTTCGCCTCGATTACAATGGTTCAAGAACATCGGGCCATCGGTCATCCCACCGAAGACCCAAACGAGCATCTAGGTAGATTGTGGATGGCAAATGGCTGAAGTCGAATGGTGTGAGACCAAGAGGTGGCTGGTGGTTACATTCTTCCCATTTTCTTAAGAGATATAGCAGCCACATGGTATGAATCGTTACCATATGGTTCATTGATACTGGGGAAGAGCTCGCGTGCTTACTGACGTATTCTTTCCATCTCTCACTTCGTGAGAGAAGAAGAGAGATAATAGTATTCCAACAAGGGGAAGATGAGAGCCTATATGTAGCTTGGGAAAGATTCAAGAGGTTGCTGAAGAGGTGCCCGATGCATGGAATAGATTTGAAGACCCAGATGGACATAGTGTATCATGCTTTAAATGATACATCTAAGTAGGCATTATCGATAAGCTTCATGTCAGGAGCATTCAAAACGAAAAGGGCCAAGAGGCGAGAGATCTCGATAAGACTTGGCAAATGTACATGAAAGCTCCATCCGAAGTTTTCAAGAGGAAATAGCAGAGGAAAAGGGTCAGCCGGAGCCGTGAGCAAGATGACAGCCATGGAAGCAAAGTCGATGCCATAATGCATGGGGATGGACAAACAAGATAGAAGACGCATATTAATCGCCATGGGGCCAGGAGCAAGGGAAAGAGAACTTATGAAAAGAAGTGCTGATGTTCCAACATAAGAAGATTCTTATGGTGCTGAGGAGGTTAAGTACGTGAACGAGCAAAGAAGTTATCATTTCAAGCCAAATCCTAACCCCGCCCAATACTACAATCCGAAGACCGAGAACCATGAGAATTTCTGTATGGTGGAGGGCATTACACGGCCCAAGGCGTGACAACATCCTCACTAAGGATATCAAGAATCACCAAAGTTCCGGAAGAAGAAGATCAAGGAGGTGAAAGCGTAAATGAATATCGTGGTCGAGAGGACTCAACCATTCAAAGAACAAATGCCGCAGCTCATGGGGACAACAAAGAGGCTATTACAATCTCCATGAACGTAAAACTATCTAACTTTGGAAGCTTTCTGTCTCGATACCACATGTTTCCGTAAGAATGCTAGTGCATCAACAAAAATTTAGAAACACAAGTAGGGGCAACCCGTCCTAAATATGCTAAATCGTGAGCAAGGGTACATTCCCTAGCGACACTTTCAAAGAACCCAAAAGACCGCATGGCAATTCAATTAAGAAGTGGAAGGATTTGAGCAAAGAATAAAAGGACGTAAAGGAAAGAAGAGGACTGAGAGGCGTAAAAAGGATAGATCTAAAAGAAGGAGAGAAGAGCACCTGCATCGAATCATTGAAAGGCAATAACCAGAAAAAGAAGGAAGGAGTATCAAATTATACACCTTCTGCCATTCCAATGTGAGACTCTCGTAAGTCAAGAAGAGAAGAACAGTTTTCTAAATTTTTTGATACTTTCAAGAAAATAGAAATAAATATCCCATTTAAGAGGACCACCAAATGCCTCTTTTTATGCAAAATTTTTGAAGTGAAATATCGAAAGCAAGAAAAGGAAGATAGCTGAGGAGGGAATAGTAAATTTGACAAATGCATTGCAAGCCATTAGGTCCAAACAAAAACTCTCAAAGAAGATGAAGGACCCCGCGCCACCATTCCTCGCTCCATAGGGAAATATGAATTCAAGAAAGCTTTATGCATTCCGCGCGAGTATAAATTGATGCCTCTATCACACAAGTAGAGATTCTAATTTTGGGAACTTACCCCAACAATTACATTGCAGATGGTCGTGGAGTAGATCAATGGCACAACTAAGGCATTCTTGAAGATGTACTTGTCAAAGTTGGGAAATTCATCTTCCCAATAGATTCTTGTTATCATGTATTTATGAAGATACCCAAATTCCTTTTCACAATGTTAATTTTCTAGCTAACCTGAGCCGCCGATAGACATACAGAAAGGTGAACTGACACTCAGGGTTGGAAATAAAGCAGTGCATTTTAATATTAATAGGAGTATGGAACATCCTAATGTAGAGGCAGACAGTTGTATGGCTGTAAGAAACAATAGCCTTCTCAATGATGAATTGAATTCTGATTGTATCCTTCAACACTCTATCAATGAAATTGAGATGAATTTTCAGTATCTTGAGTTCGACGGTGAAGTACTCGCCAATTTGTTTAACAAAGAAACAAATTTCAAGATAACCGGCACCGCCAAGATGAAGTATGCAAATTAAAACAACAAATTACCGAGCAGAAACTAGCGCAGAAGGGAAGCACATTGAGCACTACCAGCCATTTTTAAAATATGAGTTTAGAACTAAAAGAGAAAACCATATCATATCACCAGATTGGATCAAGCCGAAGAACGTGGTTGTTGGTACTCGGAGAACATATGGCTTATTGCTTGTCAATTGAGATCCGGAAGGTATCACTCCATTTCCGCATGCACAAAATATCATTGACGATAAGGTAAAAACTTATCGAAAGCATCAAAGGAGTACGTAACTCCAAATGATGAAAGAAGTTGTCAAAAAAGAAGTTCTGAAATGGTTAAATGCAGGTTTTATATATGCTATATTAGATAGTTCTGTAAGCCCAAAGGCATGTGATTCCTGAAGAAAGGTGACCACTATGATCATAAATGAAAAGAATGAACTCGATTCCTACAAGAACCGCTGGATAGATGGAGGGTGTATTGACTATAGAAATTGTACACCGAACTGCAAAGGATCATTTTCTCCGCTTCATCGGGATCGTATGTCGGATAGGTTGGCAGGTGACATCCTCATTTTTGTTTTCACGGATACTCCGGATATAACCAACAACTGCTGGCTGCACTCGAAGATAAGGAGAAAACCACTTTTACATGCCCATTCGTACTTCTTTGCTTAGAGAATGCCATTCGGTTTGTGTAATGCTCCCGGTACCTTCCAAAGATGCATGATGCTCCTTCTTTCCGATTCAGCGTACAGTTATGAAGATCTTCAAGGATGATTTACAAGGTATGGATCCAGCTTTTGAACAAAGGTTCGCATAACCTAGTGACAAGATTAAAAGGTGCAAGACAAGAATCTAAATTGACCAAGAAATGCCATTTATGGTTACAGAAGGAATTGTCTTGGGGCACATGATTTATGCAGCAGGGCTTGAGGTAGACCAGGCAAAAGTTTCAATTATAAGAAATTTAATGCCACCCACCACAGTCAAAGGAATTAGAAGTTTCTTAGGACATGCTGGGTTTTATAGAAGATTTATCAAAGATTTCTCAAAAATTACTAGACCACTATGCAGATTGCTGGAAAAAGATACTAAGTTCTATTTTGATGAATCGGCCATAATGCACTAAGAAATCAACCAGATTCAGTTGAAGCTCCCATCATGGCAAAACCAGATTGGAATGTAAAATTTGAAATCATGGGATGCCAATGATTTTGCAATGGAGTCAGACGGGACGTAAAGATTTATAGCGTTCAAGGCCATTTACTATGCTAGCAAACTTTAATGAAGCTCAAGAAAATTACTCTAATAATGTAGTGCTAGAGAGATGTTGGCAATAGTATTTGCATGTGAAAATTTAGGCCATACATTTTGGGGCTCCATGTTATTATATACACCGATCATGTAAAGAATTAAGTATCTAATGGCAAAGAGTTAAGCAAAGCCTAGACTGGTCAGTGGGTACTATTATTGGGCAGAATTTGATTTAGAAATAAAGACAAGAAGGGGTTGACAATGGATAGCCGATCACTTGTCAAGAATAGAAACCCACTGCATAAGAAGAAGGAAGAGAAATAGTAAAATTCCAAGATGAGCAAGATTCCGGGGCTTGTCACTCCAATCACCCTAAGATGTTGATATCATGAACTTATTAGTCATGGGAATTATGCCACTTAATTCAAATACCAACGTAGAAAGATGCTGTTGACTCGACAAACAGTACTACATCTGGGATGACCCATTATTATTTAAAAGAGGAGCTGATTTGATTATAAGGAGATGTGTACCAGAAGGATATAGCAAGATTTACAAGAATGTCACGTGATCACCATACGAGGACATTAGCAGAGATAAAACAACCCACAAAATTCTCCAATGATTTTCATCGCCTACTATTTTAAGGATCATGGAATGGGTATTATGTGATCACAAAGAATGGAAATATCAAGAAAAGGCATGAGATGCCCATGCAAGGTATCCTGGTGGTGCAATTGTTCGATGTAATGGGAGCCGATTTTACTGCCTTTCCAGCTTCATTTGGAAATATATACATACTTAGTCATGGATTATGTATCAAGATGTGATTAGTACCAGTGTTCTGCTATTTTGAGTCCTATTTAAGATAGGTTTTGAGTGCTTTTTTGCGCATCAATCATATTACTAAGCCGATTGACACAAAAGTGTGTCCCGTTTAGTACCATCGATTTTGTTTCGAGGTTGTTTTTGATAGTTTTGCAGGTTTTGGGAACCTCAGCCTTCATTTCAAGCTTGGCTTCGTATCAGTGTTGATTTATGCGAGTTCTCGGCGATTTCATCAAGCCGGAATGAAGAAATGTCAAGTGGAACTGAAGAAATGGAGGAATGCGTGAGGATGCAAGTGTGAGAGTGCAAAACAGATTTTCGCTATGCATTGCGAAAAATTTCGCAAGGATCATAAAATTTGAGTGAAACCATAAATAAAATTTCGCAATCCCTACAAAAATTCTCGCTATGCACATTTTTCTATGATAGCCAAAAATTACCATCATAGCGAACACGTGTGGCAATAAAATCTGAATTTTCGCTATGCTCACATTTTCGCTATGATAGCGAAATTCACTATGCATAGCGAAATTTGTCCCCCTCCGTTTTTTATCCAAACGACTTCGTTTTGTGTAATTCCCATTTTGTCCCCATTGTAATCACATATTCTGGTATTTTGGTATTTCACACATCTTGTATGGCTATGTGCTTCACCTATGACTTTTTGTAACCTAACTTTCATTCAAGCTTTCATTCACGCAGCTTTTGTTTTTAGGTTACAATTTTTCTCTCTTCTCTCTTTCATTTTTTCGGGGTCGCCAAACACCCCTTTGAGGATGACAACTCAAGGGATGTTTGGCTGCTTCAAACCTTGAAGAGGAGGGTTTCTAGGTTGGTTAATGGTGGTTTGCGTGTGGTCCTCGCTTTAAATGAAACAGTACGTATATATTGTTCCAAACTTTTCAAACTAGGTTTAAAGCCATTTAATGTGCTTTGGTCATCACTTGTCATGCTTGTGGTTCAATGCATTCTGGCGTAGATGCACTGACATTCTTAGATGTCATTAACGAGCCAACAATGAGGTTAAATGCTATAAGCCAAACCGCCGGAACATTAAATGCTCAAAATACATGTTTTGACTCAAATAGGAGTGTTTAAGGGTTAGTTTTTAAAGCCAAACAAAGATCCGGCTTTTGGCTATGACTATAAGTCATTTGTTCTAACGGAGGAAAGGCACCTTGAGGGACACCTTTATAACCCCATTTTATCAAGCTAGTAGCCCAAGCCTCTGGCGTCACCATTTACACTTGTTCTAAATCGTTTTCTACGCATCTGAACAACCAATCTCCCCTACCCAATCCAAAATCCAAATGAAAGCTCACCATTTTCAATCATGATACAATCATTTGTGGATGAAAACCCATCCCCTGTGTTCGACTCCTAGACCATTATGTCGCAAAGAGCTTCTCGACCGCGCAAGAGAGGAGGAAAATAGGGAACAAATTTTTGTTGATTCCGATCAATTACCGGGCAATCTAATCAAGATGGGCAGAGGCAAAGAAATTTCGTCCAAAGAATGATGCCAATACAAGCCAGGATTTTTACAAAGAAATATTTCAAATGTGCATTTGGGGACACCTAATTATAATTAGCGATGGAGGAGCCATTTTGAAAATAAGGTGTTTGACAAACTCATGAGCGTATATGGTATCAAACACATTATGAGCTTGGTTTATCATCCTCAAACAAATGTAAGTGTCGAAATTTCTAACAGCAGATAAAGAGAATCGAAAGATCAGGAATTCCAAGATAAGAGATTGGTCTGGGCTTGACGATGCACTCTAAGCATACAGACTGCTTAAACTCCCATTGGAATGTCTCTACAGACTTGTCTTTGAAACCTTGTCACCTACCCTTGAGTTAATATAAAGCTATAAATAATGCGAAGCTTAATTTTGATTTTAAAGTCAGCAAGGAAGAGAGGCTACTCAGCTTAAATGAATCGGGAAAGAGTCGAGAAACGGCTCATGATAGTGCCAGAATCTACAAGGACAAAACAAAAAGATGGTATGATCAACGAATTTTGAGGAGGGAATCCTGTGAGATCAGGTCTTGTTATTCAACTCCGTGACTAAGACTCTTTCCAGAAAGCTAAAATCCAAATCGAAAGCGGACCATTTACAAGCAGAATTAAGCACACAATAGCGCGGGACACTTAGAACTAGCAATCATGAGGAGTTCAGTTAATGGTCAGATATTAGCACTACTCTTGGGAGAAAGCAATTGGAAGAGTAACCCTTAGTTCTGAACAAGGAAATTGAAGAAACAGAACAATGGCAGCAGAAAGTCCAACTAAAGACTAAAAATGGAGCAGCTTTGTGGAAGGCAATCCACACCAGTTTGATTTTCAATTTTCTTGTTATAGTTTAAAAATTTATGTGTTTAAATTTCTAATAGCTTAATGTGATTTTATTCATTATTGATTGAAGAGTAGGTAAATATTTTATTTTTTTAGTTTTACAGGACAATGAAGACAGTAAAAGGAAAGTATCCGAATCAAACTTCAATCAAAGATAAGAGACCAAAGGTATAAAGATTCTTCCTCTTTCTTCTTTTATTTGATTTTTAAATTTGTCTTTGATATAGCATGATTGAAAGTTTGGGGGAATTTTTATCTTGTTTTGGTGCTTAATTGTTGAATGTGATGCATAATGGAAGTTGTTGAATTTTTGCATGATAAAGATGAATTGAGTTATAGTTGTTTTGAATGGAATTGAATAAATTGAAATTGCTAGGAATTTGAATGCTTATGTTTTGGGTTTCAACATTAATCCAAAAGTTGCAACCAAGAAATTTGCATGTGAAAAATAAAAAGCGGAAAAGAAAGCCAAAATAATGAAATTGAGGTTACGACTGAAATAAAGGAGGGAAAGAACATTTTTATGTTGCAACCCCAAATTCCTTATCGTGACTTAAATTTTCAAGTCACAACAAAAATTTTTTGAAGTTGCGACCAGATTTGTCCAAAAGTCAATAAAAGTGGATTTTACACCCTCTCAATTTGGGCTTCTCAGCAGTGAGAAATTAAATTAATTGAAAATCATTAATTTAGAGGCTAAACATTTAAGGTCGCAACTCCCATAGTGCAATCATGACATTGAACCCAACGTCTGTTCCACTTCAAAACCAAATAACTGTAATTCATCCCAACCTTTCCACTTCTACATCCATCCTTTTTGCAATCTTGAAACCCTAGAACCAGAGAGCTAAGCAATACCCTCACAACGCTTCACTAATGGCAGCACCTCAAGAAGACGTCGCAAATCTTAACAAGTTGATCGACGAAATCATGCGCGAAGATGTCGAAGCAGTGGAAGAAGTTCAGTCGGAAAATCAACTTGAGGAAGAAGAAAATGTTAATCAAGGGAACCCGCAAGAGGAAGAGGAGCAACCTGAGAAAGAAATAACAGAAGAAGAAAAGGACTTCATTTCACTGTGTCAAAGAATTAGGAATGTTGTGATGGTCACAAAAGAATTTGTTTGCGAAAGAGGTTTTGGCAAATTAGTTTCCGATTTCAAGTAATAAAAAGAGGTCGGGAATTCTTTTCATGAAACACAAGGCACTAGGGATTTTCACTCTTCCCAGGAATTCTATGCAAATATGGTTGGAATGAAGGATAATTTCGCTATGTGAGAGGAGTTTGGGTGCCCTTCGATGATAGGAGAATAAATGAAGTTTTTAAATTGAGAGATTTCAAGCATGGGTCGAAATACAATAAGTTGTTGGAAAACCCAAATTATAAAAAAATAGTGAATCGTTTGACTGGAGGAGAAGGTAAATGGGAAGTGACTAAGAAGAACCCCCACCATGCAATAAAAAGGGGAGCTCTAATAGAAGAGGCAAAGGTTTGGTTTTATTTTATATCTTCTGTAATAGTACCTACTTGCACAATCTTTCCACAATCGTGAGAAGGGGAAGCCATCCCGTTGTATGCCTTTTCAAAGGATACAAAATAAGAGCTGATACCGATCAAGAATCAATCGAGGATACCATCATAGCAATAAAGAGGATCGATCACCCCGGCCACTATTACTAAACTTTGTTTCTAGGCAGGGGTGAGCTTAAATCGGGGAAGAAGAAGAAAGATGTCTCAGTCTCCCTTAACACTTACAGGTGACAAGTGGGACCAAAAGGAAGGAAGCAAAAGAAGTGACAAGGCAGATGCAAAATGTATGTGAGATAGATGCGTAAACTCGATAGAAGAGAAATGGAGGAGGTGTTGACAACATTCTTCCGAAATGTAAGAAGAACCTCTCAGACTGCTCAAACAGACCCTTATTTCACAGAAGTACAGAACAAATGGTCAAGGTACATCCGTACAGAGAAGGAAACAAAACAATGAAAAAGGAAATGGAGGAAAGAGAGCTTAAATGGGAAAGGCAACAACGGATCAAAGAAGAATTCATGGAGGCTACAGCCATAAGAAAGGAGAAAATCTGGGAAGAAAATTGGAGAATCAGAGAAGAAGAGCACAAGGAGGAGCTGAAGAAACAAGAAGAGAAGATGATTGGAATGATAAAGACAAGCATGCAAGCTTTTTACAATAATCAATCAAAAGAGATGCTGAATTGCTGAACATCATCAAGAAGAAGGAGATAGAAATGGAAAATAACATGCTAAGAAAGATCGATGGGTTCAAGCATATATATAAGGAACTATTTAAGGAGTTTGAGAGGCTAATGAAAGAAAGAGATCAGCAGTTCGAAGATAATGATGAATATAGCTGAAGTCCTGGTTGGAAAGTATGGACTTGATCAATCGTAATCGGTCAAAGCCGCTAGAATGTATCTCTGAGGTGGAAGGAACAGTTAATCAGGTGGGAGAGACAAGATACGCTCATTCATGCCTTTCAACTAAGCAATGAAATATCTACAAAAGGCAAAGGAATCACCTCATAAAGAGAGGGAAGAGAAAAGCTGAAAATAAAATACCCTAATAAGTTTGTTCCCATTGCTACATGTAGATCCTCCCAATGTAATACCCACCAAAGCCTACAAAAGAAGAAAGGGAAACTGAAAGTTTTAACATGTCATCAATATCTACAGTCCCAAAATTTCTAATGGAAATCCAGTTGGTTTATCATGTGTTTCCCTTGTTTGATTGAATTTTCATTTTGCTCTTTTTGCCTTGTTGAATTGCTTGTCACTTGTTGAATAACAATTTGATTGTGGATAAGTAGATGTTTATTAATTGAATCGAATATATGAAATTTTGTTTCTGTGTCATTTTCGTTTTTGTGCATGAATCAAATGAATAATTCTGTTCTTTCCTAAGAACAGTACTTTTAGGAAGAATCAGGGCATGAATGATTAAACTGAAATGGGGAGTATCATCAGTATTGTTTAAATTCACTTAGTTTGCAAAAATTGAGAATTGGATAATTGATGGAACAAAATACTGATGAAATAATGTGCGTATTTAAAGAAATAAATACGAGTCTTGGAAGAAATAATACACTTCGTCAACAAACCGATGAAACTCATGCGACTCAGAATATCTTTCTCAGAAATTTAGGATTGAGAGTCCTAGTCCTAGAACTTGTTTGATTACTGGACAGGCAAAATCTTAGGGTGAAAACAAATAACAAGAAACGATAGAGGCCATCCTTGGTAGAGGGAGCTTTCTAAGCTCATCCTCAATATATGCTTACATATTCTCTAGTTCCTGTTTGAGCCAAATAAGCCTTATTTCTTCAATACACAAAGAATCGAAAAACTCATATTCTTCCTGCAATAAACCTACAAAGAAAGAGCCCAAATTATCCAGCTTTCCGGGGCCTGCAGTTTACTATAAAGCGAAGAAACAAGTTCGGGGGAAAAATATTTCCAAATTTTTACAATGAAGGAGGTGGAAGGAAAAGCAGGCTAGTGAAAAAGGAATAAGTTTTGTCTTGTGGCCTATTTCCTTGAACAATTGCTCGTAGGGGTGTTTTTAAATCTAGTACCTTTAATACCAACCATGGGGAGTTGCTAGCTCAAAGTTCTCTAAGAGTAATAGAAAGCCTAAGAAGACAAAACATTGCACTATTCCCAATTCTAGAAAAACAAAAGCAAAAGAGTTCAAGAAACAAAGGAACTGGCCTGAATAAAGAGTATATGGAAATTGAAATTCCCTAAAAAGAATTCAACATGAAGATGAATCAGGCCAAGATTGATGAGAATCAAAGAAGAACACGTAAGAAAAGTGGTGAAAGTTGAAGACAACAAGTGATAGAGCAAAGGTGAAACTAGGTGATTTACAACTTAAAATTTTCCATTATCTACCAATTACCTAAGCCCAACATTACAAGCCTAAAAGACTTATTGATTTTGAAGGGGCTGAATTTATCACATTAGTGGAGATCAATATGAAAAACAAGCCTATGGGACTTAGACAAACAGTCCAAGAAAACTCCCAGAAGATTAACTAAATTCAACATGAAGATGAAAAGGATTGAAGACCTGCACACACATAGAACAAGACTTGTTGAATAAACTGTTTAAATACATTAATTCATCGAGAAATTTGTGATAGAAGTATACCATGTCTTATTCTTGAATAAAAACTGAAATTTAAAATAATGTTGGTATCTCTTGACCTTACATCGAGGGTGGAAATGAGAAAGATTGTGGTATGAATTTAAAATGTTCTTAAAAACTTTCTGCTTATTTGTTCGAGGACAAACAATTTTTCTTTCTTTTACTGGGGACAAGAAAATTCTAAGTTTGGGGAATTTGACGAGTCTAAAACTTATAAAGGTTTTTTAATCCATTTTTCTCAGTTTATTATGAGATAAATGTTGATTTGTTTGCGTAAAAGTGGGATAATTGATTCAAATTTCATTTTTAAAAATACAGCTGGTAAGTTCAAATCTTAGCAAAATTAGATGAAATCACCGGCAAAGAGACCAGGTCACAACTAATTTAAGTCGCGACAGAAGCTCATTGTTGTACCATTCCAAGTCACGACATCAACAAAGTCAGCTTTGAAGAAGAAATATAAAACTTGAACAAGTGAAGTCGTGACTTGAAGAAGGAGTTTGCGACAAAGAAAATGTGGTCGAGACAAAAGGAAATAATCAAAGGAAGAAATTCATGTCACGACATCACTTTGATGTCGCGACTTCAAAAGGTTATAAATGATGTCGCGACACCACTCTGAGGTCGCGACGTGGATCCGTCAATGAAAGCCACAAGAGAGGTCTTCGCAAATAAAAGACGTTGCAACTAGTTTTTAATGAAAGGTTCCAATTGAGGCCGCGACATGCTTCGTAGGTCATGACATGAAAATAGGTAATCGAAGTCTTGACAATAGGAACCGGGGTTGCAAAACCATTGCATCGATCAGGACCGTGAAACGATGTTGTGACTACCGACTGAGGTTGCGACATGAAGAAGAGCTAAGCAAACATAAAGAAGTCGCGACATCACCTTGAGGTCGCGACCTGGAAAATAGGTGGAGGGAAATTCATGCAACGTAGGAACCGAGGTTGCAACTAGGAAGAAAAGAAATGGGAAGGTCGCGACATCACCATGAAGTCGTTACATCAAATCAAACATATGAAGGCAAGAAGATCCACTACAACACAATTATGTACTCAAGAAATCAAAGTCACAACATGAAGTCATCATGCAAATGGTAAAGGGTCGCAAACTCAAAATTGATGTCGCAACTCGTAAGCCGAAGAATAGAAGAAAATGATGTCGCGACATGTAACCGAGGTCGGCGATCAACACCGGCGAACACCGGTCAGTGATGTCGCTGATATCACTGATGTCGCCGATTCATTGATCAAAGCGCTTGCAAGACAACCGGTCGAACTTAAAGAAAGAGGCGTCGCGATCGATTATGAACCATCGGGCATCCATGCCGCCGGCATCAATTTGAGGTCGCGATACAGGACGCTGAGCCGGGCTTTTTTCTTCGATTTCACCGAGCATTTTGGGGGATTCGCCTAGATTCTTTTTGTAGTATAAATAGATAGCTTTAGAAGAGTGCTAGCCTCCTCTCACTACCCGTAAAAGGGAAAGGAAGAGGAACTCAAAGGTATATTTTAGAATAGATTTATTTTTTTATTTTTAGTTTAATTTTTCCGGTTTTGAATCAAGCGAATCGTGGAGTAGACGAGTAGAGCTAGATTTTTTATTTCTATTATTTTTTCTTACATTATCGTCGAAAATTTATGAAATCTAGACAAATTTCTAGAATTCATTTCTTCTCATTCTTATTGCACTACAAGGTTAGAAGTAGTGGATCGGTACTCCATTTCTTAATTCGCAATGCAGTAATCAGAGCGCAGCTCAGCTGGATTTGATTTACATTTAGTTACAGTCTTTCCTGCACATTTATGGAGAATTAAATTGGGTTCGATTTTTACTTAGTCGGTGTTGTTTTGAGTGGATAAGTTCCCAATAGTAGTACCTAATACCGCTGAGGAATGTATCTACCGACATCCGTGATGCCCTCTCGAGTATTGCATCGAGATTCCTAAGAGTCGAGAGCATTCTTTTCTCAGCTGGTATGTTCGACTACCATTGACGAATCAACAGCTCGAGAGTTCATTTGATAACTCTATCTGGCCATAATTGAAGTCGGAGGGGTGTGACACAATATAAATAATCAGAGAGTTCACCTTAGTCTAAAGGTAAGTTCCAATCCTCGTGTTAGCTTAGATCTGATCAAGGGAAAGTGATAAACCCATAGATATGGAGGTTGAGCCACCAATTAAGTGGTAGAAAATTTGCGACAATCCTGAGAAGGAAAAGCAAAAGTTCCCATCACAATGTGAAATGGGTGTGAAGTATTGAGAAAGAAAAATACCTTGATCTTGCAAGAGAATTGGGAATACAGGTAGCTGGTTTGATCTTATCTTCGAGAGAAGCAAGGATATCTAATCAGTGAATATGGAGAGATCCAATTCCAACAATTAGGAAATCTTGACAAAATCGATCCATATATAAAATGCAGCAAATGTATTTAACTACTGGAATTGACTGTTCCATTGTATTTCATTGATGGTTTTCGTTTCTCACAGTAAACTGATTCAATCCATTCTTTTATATACAATTTATTTTTTGTTATTTACTTTTGTTTTAGTTTGGTTTGGACATATTCAATAGTATAGGATTTTTAATTTTTGTCGTTTAGATAAAATCGTCACTCTGAGTTTTGAGTCCAAATAGTATGAAATTTTAGTAGTGGGGTAGTTGATCTGTAATTCGCTATCAACTCTCGTGGGAATGATACCGACTTACATTCAGATTTTAATACTAGATGACATGTGCACGGCAAAGTCATAGACTGAACCCTTATTTTTAAATCATGAACATTAAGAGAAAATTATTTTATCAAGGAAAATTATCCAAAGTGACATGGATATAAGAGAAGTGTAAGGCTCTAGTAGCTATGTTAATTTGAGAGGTTTTAGTCTATATAAAAATAGGCGAACATTTACTCCGACCGTTTTCATTTATCATATCAAAACATTTTATTTATGTCATTTCCTTTTTGAATTTTCAATTACGCGAAAGAATTTTCAAATGGTAGGCCCCTAAACATTTACTCTTATACAATTCGTTTACAAAATGACTTATTTTGCCTTTACAAAATGATATCAAAAACAATAGCCCGTAGTTTGTCCTTTGTTCGCAAATATCACATTGCCAAAAAGAAATGATATGCATATGGTGGGGTATATACTTATACGCCGCAACTTGCAATATGACTCTGAGCTTCTTGATCTTGTCTTCTTTCCTGTTTACTCGAAACCTGCGCATAGATAAAAACTATACGCTAAGCATTTTCATGCTTAGTGGTTCTATACAATTCTATTCCAATTTTCAGTTTAACATGACATGCATTTATCATTAAATTATGCTTGTTTTATCAAACAATACTCATGCTTATTCATTTTCGCATGCTTTCACTTTACAAATCATTGATCATATCAAATATTCGTTTTCACATGCAACAAATCATTCGACAATTCAATTCATGAGATTTAAACATACACTCCTAAATATGTGTTTACTCATCAAGTTCGTTATTTCACTTTGTCTACACAATTCACATTAATGACGGATTCTATTCAGTGAATCCTGTCCTTTTTATCATTCGATAATGAGCTTACACATTTCATAATTTCAGTCTCCCATCATGCCAGATGCCAATTGGTGCACCTCGACATGTGGTATTTAAATTCCATACACCACCAAGACGGATGTCGATTGGTGCATCCCGCCAAGTGGAACATTTCTTCAATGCCATACACCATTATGATGGATGCCAATTGGTGCATCCCGCCAAGTGGGACATTGGACAATTTCAGGGTGCCTTCATGAAGGATGTCGATTGGGGCATCCCGTCAGGCTATTCATTCAGTATATCGATTCAATTCAAGATGTCAAGAATTGACCAATTCGTTTACAATTCGATTAATCTTTCACATGCAATTAATCATCAATCATTTCAATTATCACATTTTCAAATCCATAAGTAATTTTCAGAATGGATTACTTCAAAGATATAATTTATTCCATATAATCATTTAAGATTTATTTGGTATACTATCAAAACACTTGAAATAAGGATAGAGTAAGGAACAAACTGCCGCTTCTGGGCCTAGTTTCTTCCTTCGATTCGGGTCCTAGGTTAGTGATCTCACCCGCCCCTGGCCAATAATAACAATCATGCCACTCTTAGTGGATAAACAATTATTATACATTTTTATTGATTGTCAATTAATTTTCGTTAATGGTCTTGGATTAAGACACTAAGTCTGCCCGAAGACGAACTCGCCGAGGCGAAGCGAAGGTATGGTATGTTTTTTTTTCATTTAGTTTTATCCTTATTTGAACCCCCATTAATCATTTATTAGGGTCCTTAAACTATCGGGGTACGAAAACGAGGTGTTCGGAAACAAAATCCGAAAACTGCCCACTGTTAACAGTGACTTCACTGCGGGCACTTCGCCTCAACGTAGCAGGGCTACGCCTTGGCGAACTCGAGGAGGAGCCTTTTTGGCCCTTCGTCCTCGCCGCGGCGAGGAAGCCTTCGCTGCGACATAGTGTTACGCCGCGGCGAAGGGGCCCGTTTTTGCCCAGTTTTTTCTCTTTGCTCCTTTTTGCAATTTTTCACCAAAAATTCTCAAAACTCAAAATACATCATGGGAATCACTCCCAATGACATCCAAAAACCCTCCTAAACCAACCATGAGCAAAACCCATGGATGGATTAGGGTTTTTCTAACCCAAACATCAAATAAAGAACTCTAGGGTTTGGTTCTTACCTTTAAATCCTTTTGAATCTTCTTCACCCAAGATGCTTGATCATTTAGAAGCAATGAATGGGAAGAAATCAGACCAAAATCACTTCTTCTTGCAAAACCCTAGCTTCTCCTCTCATTCTCTTCTCCAAACACGGGTTATTTGGTCTTATTCCTCCTATTAAGTGTAAGGCCATGTTTGGCTTACACACAATTTCTATTTCTCATTTTTCTTCCTTTTTGTCTTAATTTCACTTTCATTTTTCATTTAATTCACTTTAGCATTTAAGCTTAACATTTGACCCTTAGGTCCTTATTTTGCAAATTTCCAATTTGTTCTTTTTCACTTGGGTTTATTTCCGGGTTCCGTCAATTTCTCATTTTCTTTTCACTTTTCACTATTTAACAATTTATCAGTTTTTCCAGAAAAACCCAAGTTGGCTCAACTTATACTCGGAATATATAATAAAAATTATTATAAAAATTCTAGGGTATTTTTGTGGCGTTACAATCTCGGGTAATGAACTTCTCTAGGTTGTCGGGAAGAGGGGGAGGTGTCGATGAATTAGATCCTGTCCTCTTTCTTTTTACTGGAACTGATTTCTTGGGAGCCATTAAGAACGAAGGAAGGTGGTTTGGAAATACCTAGTTTTTTAAGGGAATATAAAGAATCCAAATTGTGTGAAAAATGAACAAAATGACCTTTAGGGTCATTTATAGTGCCCTAGGTTCGAGTGTCTTTGCCTAGGCAAAGGTGGCTTCGCCTAGGCGAAGCACTTAAGAATATGGATAGTCATGGGTGTTCACCTAGAAGAAGGTGGCTCCTCCTAGGCAGACCTGAGAGCATGCCAAAAGGCTCTAGGGGTTTGCCTAAGTGAAGGTTCCTTTGCCAAGGCGAACTTGAGAGCTTGCTAACAAAAATGGGTGGTTTGCCTAGGCAAAGGGATCCTTCGCCAAGATGAACCAGAGTGTTTCACAAAATGAGTTATATATTCGCCTAGGCGGGCTAGAATGTTGTGTGGTGCTCAATGAAACAAAACCCTAAAAATATTATTTCGAAAACCGTGGCTCTCTTTTGTCCTCAATTTTACACTTAATGTATGAAAATCAATCTGACTCCATGGTTGTCTCTTTTTTTGAAAAATGTCATATTTTTAATTCCACCCTAAAAACTCGGTTTCAAATACGTAGACTCTGACATGGTAAACCTAAAACACTTAACAAACACATCAAACAAAACAAAACAAAATAGAAAATAAAACAAAACAAGAATCCCCAAAATTAGCAAAATGAAACTATAAAAAAATGAAAATGAAAAATAAAAATAAATAGAAGAAAGGGATTCTTATAAAACTTGGGTTGCCTCCTAAGAACCTCTATATTTAGTGTCGATAGCTCGATGAAGCCGTGTCGCACCGCTAGTACTCAAAGAAAGATTAAGAAATGATTTCACTCAACCTGGAAATTAGCTCAAGGGTTCTTGGTTAAGTGTGCCAAAAGATGCTGAAATGAAATTCTTTGACAGGATGAATGTCTTGTGCTTTTTTTTCTTTAACTTTATAGCAACCGATTGTTCATTTCCTTCAACTGATAAGTACTTTGCATTCAACGTCCCCAGACATGGGATCATCTTTTTTTGGTCCACTTTTGAGTTAATGTTTACATTCAACTTTTTCTCCCGTTGTTCTTCATACGGTGAGGTACCCACCTATGCTTTTCATAGTTGTTTCTTTGGTGGTTGTTTTCTTGCTCACAACTTCTTGCATAGGTAGAGCTTCTACTCTCATGCATCCTTCATTCTCTTTCTTCTGAAGGTTGGCATTTTGATAAATGCTCAGTTGCACTTTGTCATCTCCGACTCTTAAAGTTAATTCTCCTACTATATATCTATAAGAGCCTGACCTGTGGCTAGAAAGGGTCTTTTGAGAATGAGAGGTACTTTTTCATCCTTTTCCATATCTAACACCACGAAGTCCACCACGAAAATAAACTTGCCTACTTTTATAAGCACATCTTCAATAATACCCTTGGGTGAAGCCATTGATCGATCTGCCATTTGAAGGGATAGAGTTGTCGGTTCGATTTCCCCCATATTCAGCCTTTTTGCTACTGAATACGGGATCAGATTGATGTTGGCCTCAAGATCACACAATTCCTTGCTGAAGGTATGCTCCCCCATGACACAGGGTATGGTTAAACCACTCAGATCCTTAAGTTTTTCTAGGAGTTTCCTTTGGATGATTGCGCTGTAATTTTTCGACAAGTTTACTGTTCCATATGCCTCTAACTTCCTTTTGTTGCTCATTATTTCCTTCATAAATTTCACATAATTATGAATTTAAGCCAGAGCATTAACAAACGGAATATTGATCTCTAGTTTGTTGAAAATGTTCAGAAACTTGGCAAATTGAGCATCTAGCTTGGTTTTTCTAAATTTTTAGGGACATGGAAAGGGTGGAGTGTATAAAGAAGGGTTTATGGGAAAAGTCATTCTTCCCAAGACCACTTCATCAGATTTTTGATACTCTCCTTTTCTTTTCACTTCAATTTCAGCTCCCATTCTTTCTTCAATTTCAATTTCCTTTCTTTCTTTTTTTAGCTTCCAGAATTTTCTGCTGCACTTGGGTTTCATCTTTTTCAGCATTTTTGGGTTTATCTATCTCTTTCCCGCTTCTTAAAGCGACAACCATGCATTGCTTTGGATTGGTTTCAATATCACTTGGAAATTATTTTAGGGGATGTTCCCTCACAGATTGAGCTAATTGACCCATTTGAGTTTCCAGATTTTTGAGAGATGCTCTAAGATTGGACTGATTCATTTCCATGTTTTTCATGCATGCTCCAATATTCGCTTGATTGTTCTCCAGATTTTTCATGCAAGTCCCTATGGTTTCTTGAATGTTTTCTAGGCCTTTGATGTGCATTCCAAAGGTGAGCTTATTATTTTTTAGCTACGTGAGGCGTGACTCATTCCTCTTTCTCGTCTCATTCATTACCACTAATAACTCATTGACTCCAGTTTATCTTATGTTCCCCTGATAGTTTGAGCTCGAAGCTCCTTGATTTTGGAATCCTGGAGGTGCCATGGTGGTGCTAAGCTGATAGGGTTCATGCGGAACAATTGCTTGATTTCCATATGATAGATTCTCATGGTTTCTCTGCCCGACATGATAATGAGATGGAAAATTATTGTTGAGGAGAAATGTGTAACTCCTATTATTCACATAATTTTCTCTTCAATCTGAAGTGGAGTATTCACCATAAGAGTATTATGAGTTTGCATGTGGGCAATCTCACCAAGAGTCGGTTCCTTTGGAGCTTGTTGATTCAATCTAGTCATCAAAGCATCAAAGTTTGTCTCTAGAGATGATATTCTGTCAATTTCATGGATTCTTCCTTGCCTTCTACCAACACCTCTCTCATAAGGGGGTTGGTAGTTGTTTTTGGCCAATTCTTCAAACATCACATTAGCTACTCGTGCTAGTTTCATAGTGATGGAACCTCCACATGCTGGATCAACCAATGCTCTTGTTGAGTAGTTAAGATCATTATAAAAAATCTGCACTTGAGCACTTAGCTCATACCCATGCTATGGGCATCTTCTCAACAACTCTTTGAATCTATCCCATGCATCATAAAACGTTTCTTAATCACCTTGTCGAAACTGAGTGATTTCAATTTAAATCAGGAGTCAATTCTCATAAAGAACTTGGTCAAGAATGTCTCAACGAGAGTCCCCTAAGTGTATATCGAACCCGACATCAAATTGTTGAACCAATTTCTTGCTTTATCACTTAGAAAGAAAGGAAAAAGCTTCAGCTTGTTGACATTATGGTCCACATCGTTCATCTTTATAGTGCCACATAGTTGCATAAAATTTGACAAGTGTCCATTGGGATCCTCCGAAGGGCTGTCCCCAAATTGCTACTGCTGAACCATGTTGATTATCCAGGATTTAACTTGAAATTATTAGCATCAATGGACTGATGACGAATTCCTGAATAATCTTTATTAATCATCGAATGCCAACAATCTCCTAGTGTCAGTTCTCTAAGTCCATGCATTTCATTATGGTCCGAATAACCCTCATTGAATCTATCACTATTCTGATCCTCCATTTCTATGTTATTAGCTTTCCCTTTCTTTCTTCTAACCAAAGTTCTTTCTATTTCAGGATCAAGTGGTAGTAGTTCAGTGCTGGATTTTCTGTGCATGTAAGATTGGTACCTGAAATAAGAAAATAACACTAGAAAGCAGAGTAAAAAAACTGAATACAAATGAAACTAACTTAAAACTACTAATGAAAATAAGAGAAATAAAATAAAACTCCTACAAAAAAACAAATAATTTTTATTAAATTAACAAATGTCTATTTTGCTAGAATATTAATATATTCCACTTAAATTGCGCTTTTCCCCGACAACGGCACCAAAAACTTGTTCGGTTATTTACATGCATATAAATCTTGGCATAAAAACAACCAAATCAACAAGTGTACATATCACAAGTAATATAGTGGCTTTTTAATTAAAAACCCAAAGTATGAAACCCACAGGGAAAATTTGGTTTAAATGGGGATTAAGTACCCCGGCTACTAAAGAAATTCACTATCTAAGCGATGTGACTGATTAGGATGATGATTAACTATGACTTAAACTAAATTAAACTAACCTAAATCTTGTAAATCAACAAATGATTGAAGTGAAATGGAAGAAAAACTTTAATGATTAACTCTAGGGCTGGTTATCTCCATTGGTGGGTTTATGACTCAACATCGCAAAGATCCAATTGAAATGAAAATATCCTTATGCTTACCTAAGGAACCCGATATGAGATTCACACTTTTGTGTCTCCCCTCAATTTCTCACTCCTCATTCCTACTCTCCTTTCGGACCTTCTAGGTCAGATAATGTGATACTAGTTCTAAGGCGAATCAGTCCTTAGGAATTCTATTAGTCTCCTTTCAGTCCTTACAATAGAATATCCTAGGTTATGTTCCAATCGATCTCGTTTCAGTCCTTACGATCGTCACATAAGGTTGGATGATGTCCCTCTTAATAAAATCCACCTAGTACTAGGCATTTCTAGTTTCCTAGATCTCTTTGATTAAGTTAATTAGATTTTAACAATTGTGGGACATTACAGGTGGAAATCAATTCCTAAGGGGATGGTTCCAGCTATTACTCTAGAACCCCTTGAGCTCTAGGTCTTAATTTCACCCTCTAGCATACAACAATTAGATAAAACCCTGGAAAATTAAGGAATTACATACATATAACCTCAACACAAACATGAATTCATAAAAATCATTCAATAAAAGCCCTAATTCTACCACCAATTTCAACAACCAGCCCTAGGGGAGAAATTAGCCACTCATGGTAGCCTCAAAACCTAACAATATCATATTTGCACCAAATAAAATATTAAAGATTAAGAATAAGAGTATAGTTAAGGAATACAAAACAATGTGCAATTAATATCGTCCAAAACTCAACTCCACTACTACAAGGTATCTTGGATCTTCCAATATAGCTCCAAAAATGAGCTCAAAATCAAGTAAAAACTAAAAACAAAAGAAAAACTAAGCCTAGAGAGAAAAGCCCTAGAAATGGAAGTGTAGCTGCCTCTTCTCGAGTCTCTCCTCTCTTCTTAGGTCTACTACATATTTAATATATATACCATCGAGAAATGGACCAACGATTGGGCTAAAAATGGGAATATTCGTGTTCCAGCCTGATGTTCTTCACTTAGGCGAACTGAGCTTTACCTAGGAGAAGACGCATGTCTTCTTCTGATGTGGTGGTCCTTCGCTTAGGCGAAGGCAATCTTCGCCTAGGCAAACACCTATGCCTAGGTGAGGGCTAGGTTCGCCTAGGTGAGGGCTAAGTTTGCCTAGGCGAACCCGATAGTGGTCGTGGCATGCCTAAATGGCAAGCAGCACCGCCTAGGCGACCCGCTTAGGCAAAGGTTAGTTTACGCTTAGGCTAACCAGAGAGGCCCTTGTTTTTCGCCCGGTTCCGCCTTCTTGTCATCCAAATACCTTTCTTGCTTGATTTTTTCTTCATATTCTCGCAAAACATTGCGTAATGGGGAATTCGTGGTAATATTTGATATGAATGGGGTGTGAATTTAGCATTTGAGTTATATAAATACATGAAAAACACACTCAAAATGCATGTATAATTCACACCGAACACATGCATAATGGCCTTGTTAGGAACTTTTACGGCTATTTGGAATCATGAGGTAAGCAACGAGGATGTATCAGAATCTTTTGTGTGAGATTATAAGTCGCTAGCTAATTGGCCGAAGCCGTGGGACCAGCGCGAAGGAATGATCGTACGCTGAAGACGGAGGAATTGGACCTCGTTTAGCTTACTAAGACTACATATAGGTGATTTTACACTACTCCAGCAGGTGGTGTGAAATTTTGCACCGCTTCATCACTTAAGTTGCTCACTACCCGATTTCGTACTTCTATGAGTAGGCAATGCAAAAATTTGGCCTTGTTGCCCAGTTCTAGTGCAAAATTGGAGAAAGATATAAAATATAAAGTTTTTTTTATTAAATTTTGGAGATTTATTTATTATAGGAAACAATTATACTTGGGCACAAAGTAACCTCCTAAGATGTATTATAAATAGAGATTCGAGGGTCAAAGCACAAACATTTATTCATTCATATATTTTCTTTAGTTTAGTTTGTATTTTTAGGAGATCTTCCTTCCTTTTTACTAATATAAGCTTTTGTTTCATTTCTTTCCTTTTTCTTTATTGTTCTTCTTCATTTTGATAGTATGTCTAACTCCACCATGAACATAGTCTTCTTCACCATCCCCACCATGGTGACCAAAGGGGCAATAGGGATCCCTCGAAATGCCCCTGCCCCATCCTTACTGACTATCTGAACCAAACACTTTCTTCCACTAATCTTTATCATATTCTTGACTATGTTTCTTCAAAATGTCAGATCCCAAATCTCTGTCATCCGCCACTGATCTCAACTGAGCCCAGCTTAATCTCAACGTCACTTATCTATCAAAAAATATCCTTTATGCTATCCTCTCTGTATTTCTATCAGTCGGAAGCTCATCTGCAACAACAAAACATCTCACAATACTCTGATACTAATATTCACTCTTTCGTGGTGACAACAAACGCTTTCTGGAGTTTGAACTATTCGTCAATAAAATTCTTCCCATGTCGGTATGAAACGACAATACGGCGGTATAATACTATACGCCGAACTGTTGAACACTGGCGTCACGATCTATTTCCTTCATCATCGAAACTCCGTGTATAAGATAACCAGTACGCAAGATTTCGCGTTGGGCAGTTCATAAGTACTTCATCGAACATCGACAAATCCCGTGATGTTACCATTATTAAACCTGGTCGTCGTTATCCATACTACGCACCATTTTCGATATGTTTCAACTCCCCAAAATTATTTTATTATCTGATCCAACATGGTCAACAAACACTCTGATTCATAATTCACCATAGAATGGCCAATAATATATATGTATCCCGTTTGGTAACTCGTTACTTTTGAATATCCACTTTCAGACTATTCTGAACGATTTCACCGATGTCCCGCTTTTTAACGCACCGCTCTACAGCAGCCCGCACGTCATATCGGCGTCTGTCTCCATCGCATCGATCGTTGAAAACCTAATACAGAACACTTTAACGCCAGACGCCACCACTTACGTCGATTATAACCTTCGCTGGTTATCGGATGACTTCGCGTTTTTGGTGATGATGCCGACGGTCCGTTTCAGCAGCAAACATTCGCAGTCAATTCCATCTCAAGATTGAAGAATCAACCGATTCGGCTGAACATGTCCGACTGGTCAGGTCCAAGATCGATCCGTTTCACCATCAACTAATCCATATTCACTTCTCTCTGACATCCAGATCCGCAGGTCCCGGCGTCAGGCTTCATATCTGAGTTCACGGCATCACTTCATGGTACGTTCGTTCAGGCATCACTTTCATGGTCGTTCATGTAATTATTTCATGCAGAATATCAACATGTGTCCATTTGATATTACTGCAAATCACAAAACAATGAACAAGAAAATTATCTTCATATAAACAAAACCAATTACCATTCTTTCTCGACACTGTCCCATGTTATTACAAACACCGCTGACCTGGTCAATATAATTTCTTCGAGTTATTAAACAAACGGAACTGATGATTTGAACGCCGTCGCCGCCATTAGGTATGGTGATGCTACGTTTTTCGATTGAGTCTGATTTCAATAACCATCACACCTTTGTGGTCCCAAACAATCCGTCGGCAATAACGGACCGAACAAAATATGTAAAGAGCCAACGAAGAAAACGTCATTTCGGATAATCGCACAGATCACCCTCATCGCCGCGGCTGATGTTTCACTTGAGCTATGCAAGATCCAAATGATCACATATCGTACCACTTTGGTATCGTACCATTGTCTGTCAATGCTGATTTTATGATCACATTTTCCACAAACTTCCATCTGTCCTAAGAGTCAAATCTCATCATGAACTTATCCAAAAAATAACTTCAAAATAATAACCAATAAAACTCTTTCTTAATGTAGACTTTCTAACAAATCAACTCAAAAGATGAAGTTAATGTGTTCTTCCATTCTTCTACTATCCTCTCACCCTCTCTATATGTTTCATCCCCGAGGACGAAATGGGAAGCAAAAACCCACCTAAAACATCCCTCCTTCCAAATCCACAGATCTTTCCTCATTCCCATTCTCAAAACGGTTTTGTCGGTATTATAAACCCACATCATATTGTCTTTACAGTCCTCTAAACCACAGCAAGTCTGTTTGATCTTAACCCACGGCAATGAAGGTTTGGCCTACACACTAATTCTTATTCCTTATTTTCTCCTTTCATGTCTCAAACTCATTATCTTTATTTAAAGCCTATGCTTTACTCAAAACCACTGATCTTTGCTGAAGTCCCTACAGCCTCAATTCTCACATTCATCAACAAAAACAGCCTCAATGAGCTGAGCCTATACAATTTAACTTTAGGTCCCATCAGATCATTGAGTCAGTTTTTTTCTCATCTCACAAGTCAATATTTCCTGCTGATCACATCTTCCCTCACTTAGTTATGTAATATTAAATCCACATGCCTGCTACTTCATCTATATCTCAGCCTTACTCACTCATCAAACCCAAATACCAAGACAATGATTTATCCTTGTCCATACTGGCACTTTAATAGCAAATTTGTGTGTTTTGAAGCTGAAAACAACGTCAAAACGGGCGGCAAAAGTTATTATCGCGTCACAGTCAGCGTAAGACGATCAACAACTTCAGAATGCGGTAAGAACCGAGTCAATCATCCAGAGTCTTCAATCGGCGCCTCTTTGACACCAGCGCCGTCGTCAATGCCGGATGCCCAGTACGCACCTTTAATCCATGATGCCAACGATCAGCTGGAACACCAACATTAGTCAGAACCCGTCGTCACCCAGAAACAGTAACCATATCATCAACGGCGTCAACACACCCAGACTGTTAACATCATCTAAAAAACGTTAAAGCGCAACCATTGGTCTAAACATAACAGTGTATATTTGACTAAGATTTAACAAAAAAATCTATTTATTATTCTGATAAGAGAGTACTTAGAAACCTAACAGCATATGAAAGTGGTACTCTGATCCAGAAATAATGTTAATCTATAATGTCAAATGAAAATAGAGTCAAATGTCACAAAAGATTTAAAAACAAAAATAAGGAAAAGTTAAATGAGTTGATAAGAGATCTAATTTCAAAAAATAGAAATGAGATCAAGTACAGAATGTCAAACATGGGTCTACATCTCTATCATTTAAATAATGCTTTATCAGAAACCATTGAGTCAAACGTCTCCTCTCTTTAGTAGTAGAAAGTGAGATGAATATAGTGTTAAATAAGAGACAAAGGTTTCCAAGAAGAACATGTTCTGTCGGGTTTCTCTCCCATTTTCATACTCCTCAGATTCGCCAACTAGCCTGAAGATCAAAGAAAAGTTATGCAGAACAACCCATAATTTTCTTTTTTAAAGATTTTTAGAACTCCGGGGAAAAGCCTCAACTTAAGAGGTTTTTATTGATTCTAACCCATTACTGGAGGTCTGCAAAGATTCCATGGTGGACATGAGATACATGAGTTTGGATGTAGTTATTTGAGCTTTTGTGGTGACAATGAAAAATTGCGATTTTCCCCGAAAGCAAATCAAGACATTAGTTACTACATCGAAAGTGGGGCACTCTGCATTTCCACAGACAAGAGGGCAAAAGTGGCACCGGTATCAGATTGGGCAGGAAATGATATCCATCTACTAGTGGCAGAGTTATGCCACTTCCACTTCCCAACAGTACATGATGATGCTTCCACAGTCCAATCCTGCACCTAAATCAGTTGTTCCAAACATATAACGATACACGACAGAACTATCAACAATACAGAACAATAAACCCAATATGACTGGAATTATGAAACTGACCTGCCCCCTTGCTCGCCCAGAAGCACGCCTCAACATAACAGGAAGTCTTAAACATATGCACCAGATCCGCCCAAAACTTGATATTGAATGATATACACTGCATACGCGGTAAGACGACAAATATCCCGCGATTTATTAAAGGCACACCTCCATCATTTAATATTTGTAATGTAATTTTTGATTTGAACACGATGATCCTCCTGATCCGTTTCGCAGAGTCGTTTGTACTGATCAACAGCGCGACACATCCGGTCAATGTTTTCGGTATCTCCCGCTTCAGTTATGGCACCCTCAAAGATCGTCTCACTCGGCACCGGTCGTCTCATCCATCATTTTGGCCATATTATTAACAACGCAGTCAAACAACTAAGATATGAGGCGAATAACATCGTATAAATAATGCACACGCTCGTCGACAACCGGTGGTGCTCATATGAGTCAGAATCACGCACCCTTCAATAAGATTTCATTCACAGAGATAATCATATGGGCGCCAGGTTTCGGCACCTATCAGCCTCTCGTGAGTGACAGCTCGTGAGTACGCCACCCGTATGGTGAGGCTTCCGGTAAACGCGGGTATCCGGCCATAAGTCGCGGCCGCGCGACAACGGGCCATTATAATCGCTGAAAAACCTGAGCATCCACGTCAGATATTATTAAAGATATATGTTTTGTTGCAAAGAGGAATAATGGCATATATATAACATGTTTTCTCCCATCAATGAGCTACATACAGATTTAACCATATATATGAGGAGACGTCACAATCTTCCGCACCGAATAATCATATAAGTCCGGTAACACGTAGGGTCATACTCATTATGTAATGCAAATGTACGCTTTTTATATGGCAACGACCAAGATCACGAACGATATCAGCAATACCATACGTGTATTTATTTCTTGTGGTTTGTAAAAATGATATTTTGATCGCCAAAGATCGCCCACCATCGCCCCCAAAAGCAAAGTGATCCCAAGATAGCTCATCCCTTCAACCAACTCCGGAAAGCGGCGCTGGGATGCACGCGTAAGCTTGAAGATCCAACTTCATATGTTTATTTTAAGCAAACCAATCTATAAGTCAAAACTTCCTTTTGAACTACTATAAAGTCACTGCCTGATTTATAAATTCAAAGGTCTATGACCTTCTTCTGCATATTTTTCTAAATCAGTTTATGGCACTGATTCTCTAAGTACCAAAAAACACGGTAATCATTTGTTTTTTAATAATAAAAGTTACCAAGTAAAGAGTTAAAGATCTGTATTTATAAAACCAGAGGAAAACCAACCGCCGAGACTTTCAGAGCCACTATAGCTACAAAGAGTTTGCAAAGGTACCGTGGGTTGGTTTTAGGTATTATAAATTTTTGTGTTTCCTCCACTTCTAATCTAACCACCCGACAATGACGGAACTAGTGAATGGGAAATGTAAGTTATTTAAGAAGTCGAGCACACATGAACCATTTCTTTTTCTAAAAATGGGAACGTGGAGAAGGCGCACAACAAAACGTTGTGGCTAAACAAATAAAATATTAAAGTAAGATGGTTTTTTTTTTTTTTTGGGCAAGAAGAATCAGATACCGAAATAGGAAAAAGGAAAGTAAATTCTCTCTCCGGAGACTCTGGTTTTCCCATTCTTTGGGATCAAGGAACTCCACTATGCCGACTCTAAAATATCTGTGAATCTCATTCAAGAAGGTGAATTATTTAAATTGTGAAAAACTAATTTGAATTCGTTTATGTAATGTGATTGGAGTTGGATTATGGATATCATGATCTTGTTTTGAGTCTAAATACAATTATGTATAGTATTCGGGGAAAACTAGCACTTTCATTTTTGGGTTAGGAGGAAGCGGTTTCAGACTGATGGCCAAATATGTGTCCGATGAGCTGCTAAAAGGGATAGCAGAATTCCTGCAACCGTTCCACATACGTAACGTGGAAAACATAGTTTTATAAGTTCCATGCTACATGTTTAATTATTTTCTCATTTTTTGCATTTGTAGGGAAGGAGTTTCAACCAGATAATCAGATATGTTTCCATGAGCTGCCGAAAAGGTAGCACAGTTCCTGTTATCGTTTCACATATTCCATGTGTCTGAACAACCTCAAACAAACCTAACTCTGGTACTGTATTTTAAGTAAGCAGCAGTCACTTCGGAATTCCAATATCAATCTTTTGGAGGAATGGAGAGTTCGTAGATCAGTGAAATGAATTTGCTAGCTGAGATGCCTTTTATGGACGGAGGAGCCAAATGTTTTCCAGAAATTGTTCTTGAATCATGGTTGTTAGCCAGAAACCGTATCTTTTTAGGGTTCCACTTGCTATATTGATTGCTCGAGTATTTTGGGTTGCTTGCAAGTTTAAAGGAGATTTATCAATTCATACCCAGAGGAATGGCCTTGATTGACAAGTGATAAGGAGTTTTTGGTAGATATAAATATAGATCCTTCATTTTTCGAGGTGTCAAAGCTATCCCCATCTTCATGATCCAAGAAACACATGATACGAGAAATACCTTTTTCTTTTCTCTTTTATATATGTGATTTACACAACATTCTCTTCTCCAGGGAAAACGAGATAGAGTGGTTTTTAATTAAATTATTGTAGAAACGGCGATGTCATTCTTCCTTTTTCTTCTTATTAGGATAAGATCTTGGAGCCAGAATTATTTTTTTTTCAGAAATAAATAAATACTTTTTTAGCAAAAATGATTAAAATTTTGAAAGTTACATGTATTTTGAGTAACCAATCCTCCTAACTATAGTAAAAAAGAAAATACATGATTTAGCCTCACTTTAAATTACGCAAATTAAGTGGTGACGAGTGTGAAGCAATCAATATTAGATTATCCTATCAAAGATATTCCAAATCACAGTGAGATGGATTATAGAGAATAGGCATGTAGAGAGAATCAGTTATCCGTGATTGACTCTTTGACATGTTATTTATTTTAGAAGAGATTTCGTATATTAGAAAGGCTTCTTCGTATGATCTGTATGATTGTCTTTTATTTATAAATCTTTGATTTGTAATTTTGTGTAAATATATGAATATCATGGAAAGCTATGACAAGTTGTCAACCCTTTCCTTCTCCTATTCTTTCATAATATCAGAGCCTAATTGGCTCACGCCCGATATCCTTACAGAATATTGTCTTCTGCTATGTCTTCATTCCATCAAATGATCAATTATAATTTGTTTCCTTGAGCCTTGAGGGACTTGCTTCCTATTTAAACTAGTCATCTAAAGTTGAAGATGCCTTAAGCATTCATGATCTTTTAGGCTACATGGATGGTATAGAACCATGCATGCCTTGATGAATTTTATCGTCTAGTGAAGGTAATGTAACTCATGAAACCAACCCTCATTTTACTTTATGGAATCGTAAAAATCGATTCATGCTAGTCTGGATGAAGTCCACTATATCAAAGAAGGTATTGTCTATGGTCTATGGTCTATGGTCTTAAGACTACTCGACAAGTGTGGGTTCTTTAGCATAACGCTTTGCGTCTCCTTCAGCATCTAATGTCAACCAGTTAAAGCGCCATTTATAGAACCTGCAACAAGGAGGAAAGAGTTGTTCAGATTTCATTGAGCAAGCAAAAACTCTTGCTGATCAATTAGCAGCAGTAGGGAAGCCCATGACTGAAGAAGATTTAATTTCTCACATCCTTGGAGGACTCAACACTGCCTACAATCCATTTATCTCAAATTGCTACTTTGTTTAGTGTGAGAAATCTTTATCCTTGTTCAATTTCCAATCCGAATTATGAGCTTTGAAGCACTCCTTGAAAATCAGCAACAAATTGTGCAAACTGGTCATAATAGTTTTGCAATGATTGCTAATAAATTTGGAGGAAGAAATCACAAGAAAAATAAAAATTGGTAGCAACAACGTTCTACTCCAACCTCTCCATTTCAGAAACTTTTTCAGGGCAATAGCAATGTGAAATTTTTCTCTACCACCACCAAGCATGTACCTACCAATGTTGCACGTGTACTTGCAAGGGCAAGTGATCCAAACTTTGATCCTTATGCTTGTCAAATATGTGGGAAGAAGAACCACATGGTGCTTGACTTCTTTCACATGTATGATTATAACTACCAAGGGCGACACCCACCACAACAATTGGCAGCCATGGTGGCGCATTCCAATTCTCTTCATGATAAGAACACTTGGTGTGTCGATAGTGGTGCAAATCAACATGTCACTATTTACACTACTAATCTTCATGAGGCCGAATGACGGGCTCCAGATAGGTGCGTAAATTTATGTCAAAACATAGGCCCGTACACACAAGTATACACGTCGAGGGTATGTAGTATAGTGGCTCCTCAAGTGTCGTTCTCACAAGGAGAAGTGTGTCAAATACTGAAATTGGCTTTAGAATATTATCTGGACCCAAAATCCAAGTGAATTATGACTAGTGTAGAGGAAAACTAACTCTAACATATTTGCTAAATCAATTAATGGAAACTAGGGTTTTGCCTCCCCCTGCCACACTAAATGGATTTTAGCCTAGATAAATTATTCATTCAGTATATTAATAGCTTCATGGTGGCAGGTTGATTGTGCCTATGAGATATCCTCTCTCGAGGTATATTCGCCTATCTCGCCAGTAGGGCTGCATCTCTGCCTTAATCATGGACTCTGAAACGCTTAAATGTTTAAACCCAAAACGTCATACTGGGAACTAGGATATCTCTATTCACCAATTTACCAAGTGTTGCTCTACTCATATTCCTAGGAGTCTTTATCTCTAGCTCTCAGATTCCTAGCAAGAACATGCCAATGTTAGCCAAACATCACCATGTAAATAAATCACAGAAATAGAGCAAGTCGATATGGAATCCATTAATATATTGAATGGAAACGAAATTAATAATTAATCCAAATGAATGTAGCAAGGTTACGACAAAACCCTAGAAATAGATCTAGAACATAATGATGTTCATTACAACCATAGATTTTTGAATCATTAAATGTTTGAGAAAAGAAATACAAAAGCAAGAGTGCACATGATCTCTCGATTCACGCCTGCGTCGTCATCTGTTCTTGTCCATCCATCCCCTCTCTTGAAAACTGGGTCATACTATTTTATATCTCAAATTCTCGCTCATTAATTCCAAAAAATGTCACAACGTTGGAACGTTGTTACGTTGGAGCTGGGTTTTCAATTCTCCTTATTCAAGTCTCCACAAAGCCTCCAAATGTCTCCTTATTCACTTGTAGTGCACAAGAAACTAAATATCAGGTATAGAGCGATAACCACACTTATTTCTATATGAAATGGAACAAAAACATAATAAAACAGGATATATCATGAGTGTTTTGGACACTCATCAAACCCCCAAACTTAGCTTCTTGCTTGTCCCCAAGCAAGAAATAGACTCAAAACAAAACACATGTGAAAATGACACACCAAAACGCATATGACATGAGTGATACACATGATGCCAAAAGGAAGGACCAAAATGAACTAAACATGCAAATCTAGCCTTTTTTTCTCTAAAATTGGAAGATCCTTAAGGTTGTTAAACTTTCTAAGGAACTTAGCTAAGGAAAGACTGGTTGACCAAGCAACTCAACCCCCCAAGTTCTCAATGACCTTTCCCAAGAAATTTAATGTGCATTTGATTTATGATCTCCAACATATAACCAAGTTCCAACACCCCCCAAACTTAAATTCAATTCACCTATTTGGAATAGTCTAACTACTAAAGAATAAGAATGCGCCTTTTTATTCACATTAAACTAACTAATCATAAAAGAAAACTAGTGCCTATAAGTTTTAGCTGAGTGTCCCTATAGCAGGGATTCATTGGTGACTCCCCACCAGTTGGTTAAGGGCACCAAGCATTTAGTTCCCCTTGAACTTCATCTTGAACACTTGATTAGTGCCCAAAAAGTGCTATTTTGAACCCTATTTTTAATAGATTTTGAGTGCTTTTTGTGTACTAATTGTTATAATTAACCCACTAATTGACATGTTCGGGTCCCTATTGTACTTCTGATCGCATTCCGGGGCTGTTTTTTGTAGTTTTTGCAGGAATTGGAAGCCAAATCGCCGTGTCAATCCAATCATAACAAAGTCGGGTTGATTTCCATCAATTTCATATGGTTTTCTATCAATTTCAGCAAGCCGGGAATGAAGAATATCAAAGCAAGAAGAAGGAATAGTGCAGCGGGAATAGTAGCAGCAGGGAGCAATGGAACAGTGCTGAAGCAAAATTTCGCTATGCTGAAATTTTCGCTATATAGCGAAATTTCGCTATGTAGCGAAAATTTTGTTTGTAGCGAAATTCTCTGCTCTTGCTATTTTGTGTATAAACGACCCCGTTTTGGTTAATTTCATTTCTACCCTTGTAATAGCTTTTGTTTTGGTTTGTTTTTGTAATTTCCCTTATATAAGCTCAGTCAAGTTCCTATAAGATCAATCACTTCGTAATAAATTCGGGGAGAAGCTTCAACTCTCCCGTTTTTCATTTTCTTCTCGTCTTACTTTCCCTCATTTTCTTTTCTATTTTCAAGGGGGCAACACCCTCCGAGGATGACAACTCGGAGGATGGTCGGCTAAAACCCTTCCCTACTTGAAGTGGAAGGCTGTTGGGTGCAGGATCTAGGCTATTGAGGGTCCCCTGTTCTTCACGCAGGTATCCACTGCCGTCACTATGTTCCCTTTCTAACTGTAGGTTTTTATCCCTTCGAATCTCCTTGAATGGCTATTATTTGGTGTTTAGGTTTAGTGGATGCTTATTGTTGCATCCACTGATATTCATTAGTTACCTCTATGACCTATTGAGCGGAGTCCGTGAGGATTTTATTCTTCATCATTTATGACTACTAATGGCCGTAGGATGCCATTTTTCAAAAGGATAAATATTTTGGGTTAGGTTTATAGTTAAATGAAGATCTGCCCGGGAAACGACTATACGTCATCCTCCCAACGCGAGGTAATGAACCTGAGGACCCCTCAGCTGCCCTAGAATCCTAAGCTCGCATCCCGATACTTTGAGACTCCTTATTATTTTTCTTATTTCACTTCGCTATTTTCGCTCATCATCAAACCTCACCGCTTACAAACCCTAAATCCAAATTGAATTCACCAATTTTGGCCTACACTGCTAGGGTCATTTATACAAAGAAACCCATCCCCGAGTTCGACCCTAGAACCGCTATATACTACAAAAGAGCTTTGCTACGGCAAAAGAGGGGAGGAATTTAGGATACAAATATTGTTGATTCCGCACTCTACTCTGTAAGTAATAAATCAAATGGCGCCGCTGTTCGATGGTGTCGAACTACAGATTTATTGAGTTGACGGGTACTTGTAATCCTCATTACAAGTATTGGTGACCTTTTTAAACCTTTGAAGTTCATCGCTTAGAATTTCAAGTTTTTCTTACTCAAAGAATACCGTCGAATGCTTTTTTTTTATATAATGCTATTTTATTTTTCAAATTAACACCGATCTTTTTTGGCAAGCCTCATACTTCTTTTGCTTGTCTCTTGTAACACGTATTTATGCATCATTGGGATAGAGGTATATCAAGTAGATTGCAAAGAGTTAGTACACCAATTGAACAAGGTTGTGAAGTCAGTGTACATAGTGAGCAAATGGATCCTCCACCTGAAGAACAGCAAAGTCAGCAAGGTGCTCCAATGAATCCTACAGCATATAAGTCAATGAGAGACCACATACACCCTCCTAGAGTGAGTGCACCTTCCTGCATCATACCACCTGCTGATGATGTGGTAGTGAGACCCTATCTCTATGCGCTCCCCGCTCCCACTTTTCATGGAATGGAGAATGAAAATCCATATATGCATATCCGAGTTCGGTGAAGTTTGCACTACTTTTTAAAGAAGGTGTAACTGAGCATGGACTCGCTTTAAGCCAAGGCATTCCCTTTGACATTGAAAGACAAGGCCAAGATTTGGCTCATTCACTGAGGCCGAGAACAATTAGAAATTGGGCCAATCTTCAAGCTGAATTTTTGAAGAAAATTTTCAATACAACCAAGACCAACAGTTTGAAGAGGCAAATCTACACTTACTCGGCCTACGATAATGAGAAGTTTTATCAAGGTCAAGAGATTCACTGAGACCATCAAAGGCATGCCCACACTACGGGTTTGATACATGGATGCTTTCAGAATCACTTCTATGATGGTAAGGTCTCCGGCCATGAAGCACCATCGGAAACCATGTGTGGAGGGGATTTTCTCGAGCAAGAACCCGCCAGCCATGGACTTTAAACTATGTAGCCGAACCTCCAAGGCATGGGATGAACCGAATCCAAGGGGAGGCAGAAAAGAATGAGGCCTTCGACCCACCAAAGGGGAGGAATTTATGCACTTTCCTCCGAAGAAACTAGACATAGCAAAATCGACCACACTTTGACCGAAGGTCGAGAAGCTTGAGTGAGAAATCAACATGAAGTGCAAGCAGTGAATGAATTGCCCGTATCTCAACCGGGCCTGGTTATAATTGTCACTAAGTATTATCCTGGGGCATTGGCCCCAGAGAGTCTCTTCAAAGTGAGGGACTCAATGCAAGAGCATGCCCATGTCTTGGGCCAAAATAAGCCACCTACAAATGCTCCTTATGGCAACACCTATAACCCTAATTGGAGGAATCATCCAAACCTATCATGGAAGCCAAAACCTCCTGCATATGCTCCCCAAGGAGCACAACAGCAGTTTAGCTCCACTTCAGCACAGCAGCAGCAGCCTCCACCTTCTTCTCCTGTTGAGCAGGCAATTCTGAATTTAAGCAAGGTAGTGGGTACCTTTGTGGAGGAACAAAAGATGTTGAATGTTCAAACTAATCAGAAAATTGAAACAGTAGAGAGCTCACTCAACAAGAGATTAGACAACATGCATTCTGAGTTGCAAAGTTCCATTTCTAGGTTGTCTAACCAAAGAATAGGTGGTCCCCGAAAAAGGAAATTCCCTTCCCAGACACAGCAAAACCCTAGGGGAATGCATGAGATAGGCTCTACCAGTGATCCCAATGCAAGAATTGATGAAGTCAAAGCAGTAGTGACTTTGAGAAGTGGTAAAGAACTGAGACCAGCAGTCCCATAACCAACCAAGAAAGCTCCCACAGTGGTTGAACCACCCGAGGAAGAACAACCAGTAGCAGGGGAAGAGGTGAAACACAATGTACCCCCTCCTTTCCCAATGTGCACTTCAAAAGGAAAATTCGGTTAACCAACCGAAATTTTAGAAGTACTTCGCGGTGTGAAGGTGACATCCTCTTTAGATATGATCAAACAAGTCCCCACGATGCAGAATTTTTGAAGGACTTATGCACCAGGAAAAGAGGCTTTAATGTGAATAAGCGTCTTTTGATCGAAAGCAAGTGAGTGCTATCATCAGTGCAAGACTGAAGTATAAAGATCCGGATGTCCTACAATCTCGCCTTGATATCTAGGCACTCTCAGGTAGAAAAGCACTACTAGACTTAGAGCTAGTGTGAACCCATCGCCATATTCCACAGGTACAAGCAAATTTTGGTCTGTGGGAGAGAACTGAAGCCCACTCTATCACCGTCTCTAGCCGATAGTTCATTAAAATACCAAAGGGGACCATCGAGATGTTCTAACACAAGTGGACAAATTCTCTACTACCCAAAGGATTTTATCGCATTTTCAAACAAGAGCCGGGTCAAGAAATGGGGCCAACCATGTACCCATCATATTGGGAAGGCCATTCGCTACTTCAATGCCATTATAAATTGCCGAAATGGGTTATGCAACTCACTGAACATGACTTCGAACTCAATATCTTCCACTTGAGTAAAAGGCATATGCAACCAATGGAGGATGACTGTGAAGAAGTCTGCATAATAGATACAATTCTTGAAGAACAGGCTAATGAGCAGCAACTGCAAGATGTGCTAACCCAGGAGTTATTTGAGGGCCTTGAAGAGCAACAGGAACCTCAATGCATGAGTCAAGCATGGTGCCGAGAAAAAAGGTGGAAATTTACCTTTACTCGGGACCTGGAGAAGAGGAAAGGGAATCTCAACAACCGGATCTCAAACCCCGCCGTTGAATTAAACATGCATTTTTGGAAGAAAAACAAGCGTTGTCCGTTGTAACATCGTCATTGCCGACCACTCCACAGATGGTAACTGGCCGCACCTCCTCAAGATGAACAAGCAAGCTGGGTGGAAAATTTCCGATTAAAAAGGCATCACCCAACACCGCACTCCATCACATTTATTTAGAAGAGGAGTCGGTGTCGTTAGCGTGCCCACAGAGGAGATCGAATCCTCACACATGCAGGAGGTAGTCTCGCAGATCAAGTCCTCGGGGTTGTCGTAGTTTTATCATTTACCCAATATCTGATAGCACTTGGGTAAGCCCAACCCAGGTGGTGCCCAAGAAGTCAGGGGTGACCACTGTAAAAAATGAAAAGGGTGAGGATGTGTCTACCCGCCTTACCACTGGTTGGAGGGTATGCATAGATTACAAGAGGCTCAATGCAGTAACAAGAAAAGATCACTTTCCACTGCCCTTCATTGATCAGCTTCTTGAGAGAGTTTCTGGGCACCCATTCTATTTCTTTTTAGATGGGTATTCAGGGTACTTGCAGATAGTGATTGCACCAGAAGATCAAGAAAATACCACCTTTAGTTGTCTATTTGGAACTTATGCCTACAGGAGGATGCCTTTTGGTCTTTGCAACGCCCCTGCCACCTTCTAGAGATGTATGCTTATTATATTCAGCGATATGGTGGAGCGCATAATGGAAGTCTACATGGATAACATCACTGTATACTCTGAGGTGACTTTGAAGAATGTCCGACTAATCTTGAAGTCGTCCCGTTGTATGTGCATCAAAAGAACCTCGTGCTTAATCGAGAAATGCCATTTTATGGTGAACTAAGGATCAGGCTAGGCATGTCATTTCCAATGTGGGAATAGAAGTCGACAGGCAAAATTTAACTTATTTTTAAACTGCCTTCCCCCACAAATGTAAAAAATAGTTAGGCAATTTCCTTGGCTATGTGCTTACGAGATTTATCAAGGACATTTCGAAGATTGCTGCTTCCCTTTATAAGCCGCCGAGAAAGATGCTAAATTTCCATGTGGGGAGTAGAAACCGCTACAAGAGCTAAGAGCCGAGGTCCCATTTGACCACTGCACCAATAGTACGGGCACCCAATTGCGCTGCCTTTGAGGTGATGTGTGATGCAAGTGATCTGCTATCGGAGCGCTTATTGGACAAAGAGAAGGTGGAAAACCTTTATGTAGTTTATTATGTAAGCAAAACCTTGAATGGGGCTAATAAAGGAACTATAGTACTACGTAGAAAGAATTGGTAAAGGGTCTATGCCTTAGACAAATTTCTCGAGCATACTTGGTTGGGTCCGATATAGCCATTTTACAGATCATTCCGCTTGCAACATCTCCTAACCAAGCAAAATGCCAAGGCAAGCACGATCCGATGGGTTCTTCTCGCTCTGTGAATTCAATTTGCAAATTATGACAATGGTAGAGAATGCTGTATGCACCATCTTCGAGATCAACCTATACCCCACAACACCCATGTCTCGCGCCCCCCCCATAAACGATGAATTTCGAAGAATCTCTAATGCAATGATAGTTCCCTGCATGCTCACATCACAATTTCCCTAGCAACAGGAGAAATTCCAACCGACTGAAAGAACAAGATAGGAAGTATTTTTAGCGAAGATCCATTCCTATTATTGGGAAGAACCTTCTTGTTTAAATACTCGTGCGTAATTCGTATAATTAGAAGTGTGTGCCCTACAGTTAACAACAGAATTCTAAGCCACCATGAGAATGCCCTCAGGCGGTCACTCGTTCTTAAGACAAAGAATGAAGGTGTCGCAGTCGTGTTTCTAATGGGCCTTCTTTTAAAGAAGCTCACCAAATGTGCCGAGTATGTGATAGATGCCAAAGGCTCCTGAAATTATTGTTCGACATATGATGCCCCTAAACCCAATTTTAGAAGTCGAGCTATTTGATTTTGGGGCATCGATTTCATGGGACCTTTTCCTACGTCTTATGGGCATGCATACATATTGGTGGGGGTAGACTATGTATCTAAGTGGGTTGAGGTAACTGCAAACCAATGGACCACAAGGTGGTGCTCAAATTTTGAAGGCAACATCTTTTCCACTGGGGTACCAAAAGCCATTATTAATGGATGGGGTTCACATTTTCAGAATAAGTCTGAAAACCCCATGATAATACAAAGCAACAACAACTGGCCACCCTTACCATCCTCAAACAAGTGGTCAAGTAGAGCTTACAATGTGAGATAAAGACTATACTAATGAAGGTGGTGAACAAAGAACAAAAAGATTGGTCCCTCAATTGTTTGATTCATCATGCGCCTGGGCTGCACACCTTTCAAAACTATTCTTGAATGTCCCCTTATCGCTTGGTCTATGCCAAGGCATGCCATCTTCCAGTTGGAAATCGAAAAAGCATGGTGGGCAATCAAGAAATCGGACATGGATTTAAGTAGGGCTCGCTCAAAAGATTCCTCGACCAATGAGTCGAGGAACTACGAATGACGCCTACTGAATCCTCGAAGATCGCAGCGAAAGATCAAAACATGGCATGATCAGACATGATAACCCGCAAGAATTTCATAAAAAGGGGACCAAGTCCTCCCAGATGATTCCAACCCACATTTTCCAGCAAACTTAAATCCGTGATGGATCGACCATTCATCATTCATCAGGCATACCCCAATGGCTCGGTAGATTTGCTCAACCAAAAGGATAATAGAGTGTTCAAGGTCAATGGGCAGAGAGTGAAGCCCTATGTTGCACAACACATTGCAAGCGAGGAGGAGATTCCCCTCCTTGATCCTCCATGACGCATGGGCCCCAGCCATCGAAGCCGGCTCGGTCTCCACCGAGACCAAACTGCAAATTTCTCAAAATTCTTGCTTTCTTACTGGGTCAATTTTTTAGTATTTTTTTATTATTATTTTTATTTATTTTAGTTTTTAATTAAAACCTTTTTTTATTAAAATGTTCCAAGCTTTTATATTTTAGTTTATTTTTATTTATTATTTTATTTTTATTCTTTTTAATTTTATTCATAGTGTGTAAAGTGGTTTAAATTTCGCTATAATAGCGAAATTTTGGCCCCCGCGACCTTCAACCGCCCAAGCTCCATTAAAGCCCCCCCGTCCCTCATTCTCACCACGCGCACTGAGCCCCTACTCCTCCGCCTCCCGTCTCCCACCTCCCCATCAGCCCTCGTCCCCACCCCCACCGTGACAGCCTCCCTTGCCTCTCTCGCTCTCGCACCCGATAGTCACCGGGTCATGGCTATCACGAGCCCCTCATTGGCCCCTCAGACTTCTCCTCGGGATCGAAGCCGCCTTTACTGACGCGACGGCCACACCCGCATACCAATTAAGCTCACACCGCCGGAGCCGCCCCCGCTCGCTGAGCCCGCTTGCCCGCCACGACTCCTCGCCTGGGCTACCGCCTGCTCACCCCGTCCGGGCCCGGAAGCAGTCTACGCCCATGGTTCGCACCCGCTGGAGCCCATCAAGCAAGCCTAAAGGGTTCAGACTGCACTCCCCGCTGCAGATGGCGCTGCACATCCAGGTCGCAGCCGAGCCATCTCCTCCGGCCTGTGATACGAGGCACCTCCCGCATTGACTCCTAATGCAAATTTGTGGATCTGCAGTCCCGCCCCATCATGGCCCCAGAGGAGCCCTCAGGGTCTCCGAGCCCCCACCCAGCGATACTCAGACCAAATGGACCCGCCCCTTCTCCCGTGCATCCGACCACCTGCAGGGCCTCGCTTCCAAGCGGCCCGGCATCCGCCCGGGGAGTCTTCGCGGTTCAGGGCCCTGTAGCCTCGCTCCTCCACCTGATTAGGTTCATCGCCCCAGTTATCCCCATATTCGAGGATCACGCGTCCGATGTTTATCTGTGATCCGATCTCTGTGAACGCGGAATCGTCGCGCTGGCTGACTTCCACGGAGTCATACTATGATATGCCAGCACTGGCAAAGTGGACCGCTTATTCGCAGATTCGGCGCGGGCTCGGGTCCAGAGGTACCATTGTTGCCGCTCATGACCCGGCGCGCTTTTTCTATCCTCGGTGGTACAAGAGTTTTTACCATATACTATGACATCCTCGGTGATATTTGGTCGATGCGTGATCCTAGCTTAGTGTCGATGGCCGTCGAGCTCGCGAGTCGCTGATATCACTCAGCCGGCTAGGGCCTCGCCAGTCCCGCAAACTCCGCAGAGTACTCCAGCGGGCCCCAAATGCATCACTTAGAGAGATGGCCCGCCTCTCCTGGATACCATAGCCGGACTGCATTTCTTTCTCCCAGAGCTTCCCCGCAGATGCCCTCACCACCCACGCACTCGTCCAACCCGTCCCACCGCAGCATTATTTCACGCCGTTGTGAGGCCCTATTCTCGAGGCTCCGTGACCGATATCGGAGGTTCCGGGGTTCAGCTCCCGCTTGCTCTCCGCTATGATCATGGTTACATTTCGAGGAGAAGGTCCACCAGAAGGACTTTGGCCTTCCGCGCAGGCTATTCCCCTGTTGATGTCGAGGTTGTTATGCCAGGTCTTAGAGCATCTGGGGTTCCCCAAGGAGCCACGTATAGAGCGTCGACAGAGTTTTCCTCAGATCATATCGCGTGAGCGGACCCTGTCTATGCCACTCTCATTTCTTCTACAATCTGCCAGAGGAGGTAGGAGAATGATCTGCGAGGATCTACCCGGGAGGTGAGCCCAATCTAATGGTGGAGGTGGAGAGGACCCGGCCCGATTCATCCCCCGCTCCACCTCCTGCCCCAAATTCCTTCCGAGACTACCGCCCATTCTCCACATCACAGAGCCACTAGCACATCCCGTTATCTGTGGGATTTCTAGTCATGCTTTGGATGCGGTCACGCATTGGACCGAATGGATGGCCCGAGCCGAGGTCACCGGTAATCGCTTCATAATTTTCATATTCGTGAGCCACCTCGATCTCCCACCGCCATAAAGACCGAGTTTCATACAAAGCCACTACTCATGGCCGGTTAGTCGCTTCCCATTCGCCAGCCTCGTTTGATGTACTGTCCACTGCAGCAGCCTTCGCATCCACCAAAGATCAGCACCAATTGCCGAGTGAGGCGCGGTCAAGCACTTCCTTCTCTAGCTTATATCCCTAACCCGCGGAGGACACGCTATGCTTTCGTCAGGGGGAGGGTGAGAGTTAGCGCCGGAAGTGGTATTTATCTTGCACATTTGTTTTGTTTTATACTTGTTAATTTTAGTTTTATAAAACTCATTTACTTGTCTTAAAGTAGGACTGCTTTGTATATATGTATTAGCCTACGTAGGCAATTGTTTATAGTGTTCGGGCCAGATAAGCTTGTACTACTTCTTTATTATATCAAAAGCTTTATAGCAGTATTTGCATTGTCTATTTTTGAGCCTATTTTTTTTATTATTTATTTATTTATTTATTTATTTTTATTAACTTTTGTATATGCATAATGTTTAGCCTTGTAATGTGTTGAACTTAAGCCTTTCCTAATGGTGTCAACGTTAGAAGGGCCCTATGCCGAGTTGAGTGGATGACTAGTTAACTTCTTGTTGTATTTAGCCTTTCTCTTCCACCTTTAGCCACCACACACTGTGCACGTTAGATCTCAATGATAGGTTGGGAAACAGCACAAACCCCCCTCCCTTAAATAGATTATGGACCCCCATGCATAGAAGGCCAATGTGTCTTCCAAAAAAAAAAAGAGAGAAAAGAAAAAGTGAAAAGAAAAGAAAAGAATAGAATCGCTTTGCTTTGCCTTTAAAACCCGAGCACGGTCCGAGGGGTATATGGCGAAAGCCTTTAAAGCCCGGTGCCCTAAACTTTCACTAGTTGGGAGTTGCCGACTTAGTGTTCGCTACAAGGGTGGATGGGTGGAGTTTAGCGAGTTGTAGGTGTTGGAGGCTCAAAATCATTCGGAGTCCGGGGTGAAACCTTTAGAGTTTGTGGTCAAAAGATCCTCATGGCTTGATGCCCTAAACCTTCACCGTCGAGTCGCCGATTAATCCTGCTACACGGACTTTGGTGAAAGTTTAATCTTTAGCATTGCACTTACAACGCAGAAAAAGAATTTGTAAAAAGTGCGTGTCCCGATTTATTTAGGTTGTTAAGACACAAGGTTATGGCATTAGCTCGGTTGGGCGAATGTACAATGTAGTTTCGATTGAGATCAGACCAAATAAAACCCGTAGCTTTTTGTAGAAGAGCCCGTCTATGCCTCGAGGAGAGCTTGTCAGGTCGGCTAACGCTAAGATAGCTTTCATTCTTTCGAGACGGGTATTAGTTCAGTTTTCGTGATTCTCATTGCGTGCCATGCACATCAAGTATAAACCTTTTGACCTCACATATTTTGTTCTCTTCTTGTTATTTATTTCTGGCATTGCTACAGGACTAGCAATGTGTCGGTTGGGGGGTGTGATTAGTGCCCAAAAAGTGCTATTTTGAGCCCTATTTAAGATAGGGTTTGAGTGCTTGTGTACTAACTACATTAATTAAGCCAATTGACACGTGTAGGTCCTTGGTACTAATGATTGTATTTTTGAGGCTATGGTAGTTTTGGTGTGTTTCATAAACCTGTCCCACCATATCAAGCTAAGCATATCGAAGTTGAGCTGATCTACACCGAGTTCTACGATTTACATTCGATTACATCAACCTGGGGATGAAGAAATTGAAGATGAAATAAGCCGATGCAGTTGATGATGCAGATGCAAGCAGAGAAGATATGAAATTTCTATTATAGCTTAAATTCGCAATTATAGCGAATTTTCGCTATGTAAATGCACTCGCTTATACTGCGCGCCTACATAGCGAAATTCTCGCAGAGAGCGAAATTTCAAGAGAGTAGCTTAAAATTTCACTACATAGCGAAATTACTATTATAGCTAAATTTTCTATGTAGTGTAATTTCGCTACATAAATAAATTTCGCTTATGATAGGGAAATTTTGCCATATATAGCTAAATTTGGCTAGAGCGAAATTGTTTTCATTTCATGTTTTGGGTTCAAACGACTCGCTTTGGTTTTTTTTCCATTTCTACCCTCACTGTAATGATACTATTTAGGTTAGATTTGGTTTTTCACCTTTTTGTAAGGCTATATAAGCCATCTTATAAACATTTTGTAACCTAACTTTCATTCAAAGCATTTTCGACATGTACCCTCGTTTCTGGCCCCATTTGCCTCTTTCTCTCTCCTCTTTCTCTCACTTTCTGTGGTCAAGCCAAACACACCCTTTGAGGATGACAACTCAAAGGATGTTTGGCTAAAGCCTCTAAACCTTGAAGAGGAGGGTTGCTAGGTAGGTTGATGTGGGTTGCTGGTGTTCCTCTGTTTTTCAAGACGCAGGTACTACGCATTTATGTTCCAAACATTCAAAACTAGGTTTTAAAAGCCATTTGATGTATTTTCCTTAGTCAATACTTGGCAAGCTTTCTTGTGTTCAAAGGTATTCTTAATGGTATTACACCGACATATCCATTAGATGTCATTTCATAAGCTATCAAGGGTAGTTAAATACCGATTTCCAACCAAGTAGAACATTAAATGCTCAAGAAATGCCATATTCAAAGAGGAATGTTACTAAGGGCTGGTTTTTAAAGTTAAACAAAGATCCTAAGCTAAATGACTATATGTCATTTTCTCCCTAATGCGAGGAAATAACCCGATGACACCTTCAAGAACCACATCATACCAAATCGTGGCCCGAAACTTCAAGGTCTTCTTTACATTTGGCTCACTTTCCGCTAACTTAGCAACAACAACCATCGCTTTTGTACAACCGAACCAAACAAAAGCCTTCACCATTTTGAATCATTGTACAAATCATTTTGTAAGAGACTAAACCCATCCTGTTGTTCGATCCTAGGAGCCACTATACGCAGTGAGTCATGCTACGACAGTGACGAGTTTAGGGGTATAAATTTTGTTGATTCATAACACTACCAGGCATGCGAATCAACACTCAAACTGGGGTGAATCTACTCAAAAAAAACCCTTGAATTTTTATAATAATTTTATTATATATTCCGGGTATAAATTGAGCCAAAGTTGGGTTTTTCCGAGAAAACTAATAAATTTTTAAATAGTGAAATGTGAAATGAATATGTGAGCATATGATTAAATGCTAAAATGATAATTGATTGAACCCAGAAATAAACCCAAGTGAAAAAGGGCAAATTTGGAAATGTGTAAATAAGGACCTAAGGCTCTAATGAGAATGAACTTAAGTACCAAGTGAATTAAATGATAATGAAAGTGAAATAAAGAGTTAAAATTCCAAAAATGGAAAATGGGATTTAATGAGGTGCCAAACATGGCCTTATAGTGGATAAGTGGTATTAGACCACATTTGGTCTTAGAGACCTCCCATTTGTGCAAAAACATTTGGAGACAAGAGATAGAGAAAGAAGCTAGGGTTTTGTGTGTGAAGGTTAATAGATTTATGTGGGGCTTGCTCTTAAGTGCAAGATCTTGCAAGAAGGAAGCTTGGGCTTCAAGTGCAAAGTGAATTCAAGGTATTTTACAAACCCTATATTTCTCTAAATGATATTTAGGATAGAAAAACCCTAATCCATCCATGGGTTTTGCTCATGGTTGGTTTAGGATGGTATTTGGATGTCTTTGGGAGTGAATCCCATGTTTTAGATTGAGTTTTTGGAGGATTTTTGAAGAAAAATCCCAAAAAAAGAGCAAAGAAGGAAAACTGGGCATCGAGCCTTCGCCACAACAAAGTTCTTCACCGCAACGAAGGCTGCCTCGCCGCGGTGAAGTAGAATGGCCAAAAATGCGTAGCTGGCAAGCCACACGCGGCTGCACCGCTCAGATACAAAATGCCATTTTGTTTCGAAAGTCCTCAGATTCGCACACCGATAGGTTTAAGAACTCAATAAATGACTAATTAGGGTTCAAATAATGATAAAACTAAATGAAAAACATACCGCACTCGCCGACGCAGTTCGCCTTCGTACTAGTATCTTAACCCAAGACCGTTAACGAAAATTAATCAACATTCAATAAAAATGAATAATAATTGTTTATCCACTAAGAGTGGCATGACTGTTATTGACTAGGGATGGGTGAGGATCACCTAACCTAGGACCGAGATATAAGGGAAGGGAACGAAAGCCAACAACTTCGGTTTGTTCATTGACTCTATCCTTATTTCAAGTGTTTTGGTAGTATACCAAATAAATCTGAAATGATTATATGGAATGAGTATATCTTTGAAATTATATTACGAAAGTGCATATGGATTGAAATGTGATAATTGAAATGATTGAATATTAATTTGCATGTGGAAAATGAATCTAATTGTAAACGACTTGTCAATTCTTAACATTCAATTGAATCGAGATACCGAATAATATCATGGATGCTCCTAATCGCATCCGTCATGAAGGCACCCCGAAATTGTCCAATGTTCCACTTGGCGGGATGCACCAAGCGGCATCCGTCATGATGGTGTATGGCATTGAAGAAATGTTCCCACTTGGCGAGATGCACCAATCGACATCCTTCATGATGGTGTATGGCATTTACAGGATCACATGGCGGGGTGCACCAATCGGCATCCGTCTGATGCAAGACCAAAATTGTGAAATGTGTAAACACATTACCGAATGATAAAGAGGATAGGATTCACCAAACGGGATCCGTCATGAATGTGAAATGTAAAGACCGAGTGAAATAAGAAACTTTGATGAGTGAAAATGAGATTTTCAAACTAAACACATCTTTAAGAGTGTATGTTTGAACTTCATGAATTGAAATGTTGAATGATTTATTGCCTATAAAAAGGCATACTTATAAATGATCAATGAACCGTAAATTGATAGCATGTGAAAATGCATATTTGATATGATCAATGATTGGTAAAGTGAAAGCATGCGAAAATGAATAAGCATGAGTATTGTTTGATATAAAAGGCATGATAAATGCATGTCATGTTAAACTGAAAATTGAGTTATAACTGTATAGAATCACTAAGCATGAAAATGCTTAGCGTATAGTTTTTATCTATGCGTAGGTATCGAGTAAGCAAGAAATAAGGCCAGGTACAAGAAGTGCAGAGTTATAGAGAAAGTTGCGGAGAATAAGTATAGACCCGTCATTTTCATATCATGTCTTTTGAACATGTGATATTTTGTGAACAAAAGAGTTGAACTCTGAACCATTGTTTTTGTGTATCATTTTGTAAAGGCAAGATAAGCCATTTTGTAAACGATTTGTATAAAGGTAAATGTTTATGGGCCTACCATTTGAAAATGCTTCCGCGTAAATGAGAATTCTAAAATGAAATGGCATAATAAAATGTTTTGATAAAATAAATGAAAACGTCGGAGTAAACCGGGCTTCGGTTTGGATCCGCCATTCGGGTCAGGCCGGGGATTCAAGTCGCGACATTTTTGGAAAAGAAAATTTAATAAAAAGGTAAATAAAAAGAATTAAACGAGCATCCTCGAGTTTCGGTTCGGATTCGCCAACCGGGTTGGACCGGGCTCGAGGGTCGCTACACAACCAAACCTAAAGGCCCTAGACTGTGGGATGATCCATCCTTTGTCCCTTGTAGCAGGCAGTGAAGTCAATGGCTTCTGGCTGGTTGGCTCAAGGCATTAGGCTTTGAAAATCCCTTGGACTGTGCCCGAGATGCAGATTGGACGATCCCACTTATTCTATTCACACACATTTTTTTGTTTCTCTTTTGCCTTTTTTTTTTTTTTTTTTCACTTTTTCTTTTGTTTTTTGAATTTTTCTCATTTTTATTTGGGGCTCGATGGCAATCCTCTTTTTCAAAGGTGTCCCATCACTTAGATGTTTAGAAACCCCCAAGGCTAGAATAAATTAAGTAAACGGATTCGAAGCCTAGGTATAGACTAGAGATCACATGTGTGTGTGTGTTAGACCACTTGAGAAATGGTTTCTTGAAATACAAGGTGGGTAACTAAACTAAGTCACTCCTACCTTTCTAGCATATCATTCCAGATCATTGAACAACCTAAGGGTCCCTTTCTATTTTCTACTCGGTCTTTGTGAAAAAATTTGCGATCAAAATGATTAATGCTCAAAAAGTGATATTTTCAACCTTGTTTATTACAGGTTTTGAGCACTTTTTGTGTACTAATCAACGTAATTAACCCAATTTGCACATTAAGGTTCCTGATATTCTGAACACTTTATTTTGTGGCTAATTTTAGCTTTTGCAAGCTATTTATGCCAAAAATTATTGAGTCGATCCAAGCAATCGAAGAATTCGAAATGAACTCAAAGACGCAGCATCGTAAACCAAAAGGAAATAAAAGTAGAAAATGCATGAAAAGGAAAGACCGCAGAATTTACTGGTTGCGAAATTTTCGCAACCCTCGCAAAATTTAGGGCTGCAGTTTCAACCCGCAAAATTTCGCACCTGCATAAATTGCATCCCGCCAAACAATCGTCTCACCCTCCTGCACTATTCACCTTTCCCGCTTTTTGACGCTTTGACCATTTTGTTCCCTTTTTGGTTTTCTTCCCATTTTATCCCTTATAATAGCTTTTGATTTTGGTTATTTTTGTAATTTTGCTTGGTTGGGGCAGTATATAAGCTCCTACTATACTATAACCGGAGATTGGGTCATTTGCTCAAGACAAATTAAGGAAGCTTCGCCTTTCCCGCTCTTTCCGCCCCACTTTCTCTCCTTTTCTCTTATTTTTTGGGTAACCAAACACCCTCCGAGGATGACAACTCGAAGGATGGTTGGCTAAAACCCCTCTCTTTCTTGAAGAGGAAGGCTACCGGGCAAGGGAATTGGGTACTGCAGGGTCTGTGCTCCTTCACGTTGTACTCACCGGCGCTTTGTGTTCCCTTTTTAACTTTAGGTTTTTATCCCTTCAAATCTCCTTGAATGGTTATTATTTGGTAAGCTTTTAGGGTTTAGTGGATGCTTATTGCTAGATCCACTAAGATTCATTAGTTACCCTCTATGACCCATTGGAAGGTGAGTCAAGGAGACTTATTTTCTTCATCACGATGACCACCGATGCTCGCTGAATACTCATTTTCAAAAGACTAATTATTTTGGGCTAGGCTTATAGCTAAATGAAGATCCGATTCGGAGATTGACATAGGTCATCCTCCAACGTGAGGAAATGACCCTAAGAAACCCCGCCTGCCTTAGGATCCTAAGCCCTGATCCCGATACTTCAAGGCGAGACTTTATTATTTTCTTCGCTTATTTTCAGCGTTTCCAACCATCCAACTCCCCCGCTTTACCAAACCTAAAATCCAAATTGAATCTACCAATTTTAAGCTTCATCAGAAGTCATTTGTACGAAGAAACTCATCCTCGTGTTCTAATTTCTAAAGCCACTATATTACAGTAGCTTTGCTACGGCAGCAGGAGTTTTAGGTTATAAATATTGTTGATTCCAGTACACCTACTGTGGCATGAATCAAATGGCGTCGTAGCCGGGGATGGTGCCTAAGTGCAAATGATGACCTGATGAACACTTGTGATCCTCATCACAAGTCCTGGTGAATTTCTTTCTGTATATATTTTTCTGTTGGTCTTCTTAGTTTCAATTCACAATTTTTTTTTTAGTAACCCTAACCTGTTAGGTAGGATTGCTTCTCGTCGCTAAGGCTCGCTCTATTTTCGCTTCAAGAATCCATGTTCCAAATGGATATGAATTTCGAGGGCAAAGTTGATCAAAGTCAATTTTCCACAGGAACCTGGACTGAATTTGAATATTGACCAAATGGAAGAGGGAGAGCAGTACAATGAGTATTCAGTGGAGAGAAACCCTAGTGCATACATGTCAATGAGGGATTACAGAAACCTTCCATGATAGAATCAGCAACCCGTGGAGAGAAATTCAAACCCATCTAGGTCCATGAGGGATAGAAACCCTCCATGGATGAGCAAGTAATTTTTCTCTCAAGCAGCTTGTTTCAACTAATGCACCATTTGACGATACTTACAACCCTAGTTGGGGGAACCACACAAATTCCTCATGGGAACCAAGACCTCTACAGTATGCACCTCCTGCTTCTCCATATTATTCCTTAACTCCTCAGCCACCACAACCACCATAGTTAATTTCTCCAATTGAGCAAGCAATACTGAACCTTACCAAGCTGGTGGGTGACGTTGTGGAAGAACAAAAGAAATTCACGCCCACTAAGTCAAAAATTCATATCAGAACTCTAAACCAAAAGTAGATGGGCTTTTGTGCGAAATTGGTCAAAAATTTTACAACCCGCAGCTGAATTGACTACAATTTGATAACCAGAGAAATCAATTTCTGCGCTTCTTGCCAATCAATGTGTTCATCAAGAGGAAGAGAGTCAAGAGGAAGAGTGCCTAAGTGGCACCATGGTGGAGGAGCAGTGTCAACAACAGCTATTATTGGAATCCTCAAATATTAGTGCCACTGTCTGTCCATGGGAAAAGAACTACCCACGTCGACCGAGGGGAGGCGTTGGAAAGGAAGTGTGAGAAGTCTCCCAAAGCTTATCCTTCAACCAATCCCCACAAATTTGGATCCTAGTGCCACTGCCCAACCCAAAAACAGCCCATTGCCAGTGCACATCCTACCTTCACCTGCAGCACAATCCACACCCAAAACTCCTGCTCCCAAAGCTAAGGCTACCATCATCACAGTAAACCTAAAGAAGTTAGTGGCCTCTATTCAAACCTTTTCCACTACATCAAAGACATTAGCAGCTGCTCACACTGCATGGCATAAGGGATGTGTTCGTGCCGGGTTCGTGATGGAGCACTGGACTTTAAGTATTTCACAAGCTCTACCGCCTCTAGCAAACTTCCAAAGGGTCGAGAAATCGTTTGGGGATAATACTCTATAATTTTTGTTTGATTTTCTTGTTTTATCTTATTTTATTTGATTTATTTAATTTTTCTTTTTAGATTTTCTCTAATTTTTAGTTAATCTTTGTTTCTAGCTTATTTTTCAATTTTTTTGTATTTTTTCTAATTTTTTTACAGTTTTTTTCAAATTTTAGTTGCAGTGGGAGGTGCAGGAAGGAGCCCAAAAATTTCGCAACCTGCGAAATTTCGCAACGATTGTGAAATTTCGAAACTACACTGTATAATGCATACGGAAGGCTTCCCCATAAAAGACAAGAATGAACAGTTCAGATAATTAAAAATAAATAAAATTTATGCAAAAAAATGTTGAAAATATTTTTTATTTATATAAAATATATATTTGGTCATTGAAAATATTAAAAATAAAAACAAAAATAAAATAAAATAAAATAAAAAATAAAAAAATTTAAAATTAAATAAAAATAATAAAAATAAAAAAATTGCACTGGGCTATAAATTGTGCAACCCCTCCACTTTTCGCAGCCCAATTTTGTTTTGACCATAACTTTTTCATCTAAACTCCGTTTTGGGTATTTTTGGTACCGTTAGAAAGCTTATAGAGTGTAGAATCTAAATATAGCCAGAAAGAACACGTTTGAAATTATTATGAAGGTGTGATTTTAAAAATTCTCGAATTGGTCACTTTTTTCCTCTCTTTCCTTCCCTAACTTTCCAATCCGAGCCCTATTGCGGACAATGTGACATTTGGTTGGGGGGAGAGTTAGCGAAGGAAGTGACATTTATTTATGTTTTTGTTACTATTTTGAGCAAGTCTTGATGTTCCGTGGCTTGCCGATTTTCCTTTTTGTGAAGTTTGCTTATACTATACAACTTACTTTTCAAAAATAAGACCTATTTCAGGTTTCGTTTAGCTTGCGCTTTGGAAAAATTGAGTGGATGATCAGTTGAACTCTTGCTGCTTTTGACCCTTTTTCTTCCACCTTTAGCTAACCACAATAATCGTGCACACGTTCTTCAATGTCAAAAACTATCCGACTCCTGCACTTTACAAAACACCCTAGTTTCGCTGACTACCTTTTAATAGGCTAAGTACCCCCATGAAAAGAAGGCCAATGTGTCTTCCAAAAAAAAAAAAAAAAAGAGAAAAACAAAAATAAAAACAAAAACAAAAGAAAAATAAAAAGAAGAAAATTGTAACGCTTTGCCTTGAAACTCGAGCACGGTCTGAGGGGTATATGGCGAAAGTCTTTAAATCCTGGTGCCCTAAACCAACTGGTTGGGAGCCACCGACTTAGTGCTCGCTACATGGGTGGATAGGTGAGGTTTAGCGAGTTGTAGGTGCTGGAGTTTCGAAATCATTCGGCGTTCGGGGTGAAACCTAAAGAGTTAGTGGTCGAAAGATCCTTATGACTTGTTGCCCTAAACCTTAATTGGTTGGGAGTAATCGGTAGATCCCCGTTACATGGACTTTGGTGAGGTCAATTACTCAGCATTGCACCCCTATAACACAAAAAGAGTTGTGGAATAAGAGTGGGTTTTGATCTATTTAGGTTGGTTAGTGTCCTGCCGTGAGGCGAGCTTGGTTGGGGGGAGAGTGTAGTTCGGCAAACTTATCGTTGAGAACCTGACCAAACAAACACTTAGGCTTCGTGAAGTCTCTGCTGATTCACTAAGAGGGATGCTCTTGTGATACTCAATTTTGTATGGCATTCATTCTCTCAAGATAGTTATTGGAGTGATTCTCATTCAGGGTTAGGCATTACTCATTCACAACCTTTTTGAAATATAATTTTTTGTAAACATAATTTAGATTTTGTTTTGTATGCTCTCTCTTTCTTTCTTCCTTTCATTGCTAATGTACTAGCAATGTGTAGGTTGGGGGGTGTGATTAGTGCTTAAAAAGTGCTATTTTGAACCCTGTTTATTGCGTGTTTGAGCACCTTTGTGCACTAATCAGCCAGAATTAACCTAATTTGCACATTAAGGTCCCTGCTATTCTACTGATCGCATTTGTGGCTAATTTTGTAGTTTTGCAAGCTATTTATGCCAAAATTGTTGAGTCGATCCAAGCACGAAGAATTCGAAATCGAACTCAAGATTGCAGACGTAAACCGTATGAAAGAAGAGTGTAAATGGCCGAAAATGGAGCACTACAGAATTTCACACGGTTATGAATTGCATCCCCGCGCCCATTGTTCACCCTCACGTGACTGCTCACCTTCCCTTGACACTTTGACCATTTTGTTCCCTTTTTGGTTTTCTTCCCATTTTATCCCTTGTAATAGCTTTTGATTTTGGTTCTTTTTGTAATTTTGCTTGGTTGGGGCAGTATATAAGCTCCTACTACACTGTAACCGGAGATTAACATTTTGCTTAGTAATAAAATTGGCGAGAAGCTTTCAGCTTTCCCTCTCTTTTCCAGTTTCTCCCACTTTCTCTCATTTTCTCTTATTTTCTAGGCAACCAAACACCCTCCGAGGATGACAACTTGGAGGATGGTTGGCTAAAACCCCTCTCTTTCTGAAGAGGAAGGCTACTGGGCAAGGGAACTGGGTGTAACAGAGGGTTCCAAAGTTCTTCACGTTGTACTAATCGGCGCTTTGTGTTCCTTTCTAACTTTAGGTTTTATCCCTCTCGACCTCCTTGAATGGTTATTATTTGGTAAGCTTTTAGGGTTCAGTGGATGCTTATTGCTAGATCCACTCAGATGCATTAGTTACCCTCTATGACCCATTGGAAGGTTAGTCAAGGAGACTTATTTTTCATTGTCGGTGACCACTGATGCTTAGTGAATATCATTTTTCAAAAGAATAATTATTTTGGGTTATGTTTTATAGCTAAATGAAGATCTAGTTCGGGAGATGACTATAGTTCATCCTCCCCAACGCGACTAAATGACCCCTAGAAACCCTCAGTTGCCCTAGGATTCTAAGCCCAGTATCCTGATACTTCAAGGAGATATCTTTTATTATTTTTCTTATTTTTCTTCAGTTTATTTTGAATTTCCAACCATCCAACTCCCCTGTTTTTACCAAACCTTAAAATCCAAATTGAATTCACTAGTTTTAAGCTCATTGTAAGTCATTGTACGAAGAAAACCCATCCCTGTGTTCAACCCTAGAGCCACTATACTACAGTAGCTTTGCTACGGCTATAGGAGTTTTAGGTTATAAATATTGTTGATTCCAGTACACCTACTGTGGTATGAATCACAAAATGACCTCCAATTAGCAATCATGGGATTAACTCACACAAAATACCTAAAACACATCTAAAATAAACACACAGTAATGCTAAAACAACCTAAAACATGCAGACACATAAAAACTGTATAAAAACACACAAAAACTCAACATAGAAAAAAACTATATAAAAACTAGAGCAGGATGATCCCTACCCCAAAAGCACAAGATCTCACTGGACACACCAAACCCATCACCACACTCCCCCGCCCCCCAAACAATAATGGAGGAAAATCCAATGGCATGAAATAGAAAATGAGGGGCGAAGAAAACTCCCTTAGTGATCACACCTGACACGTGGCGGTGGCGGCGCATGTGATATGCGAGACTCCAGCGGAACATCTGACCATCTTGCTACTCAATATGAAGTTCATCTTGGCCTTAAGCTCATCCATTTCTTAGCTCATTGATACCTGATGTTCCTAGGTTTCATCCCAGAAGGCATCAAACCTCGTGGTGAGATCGTGGACTTGGTTTGAGAAGGTTTACATGGATCGTAGCTGATCCTCCATGTGATGGTGGTGGCGGACTAGTGGTCAGAGATAATCGTCCCATCTTTGGGCATCCTCTAGTATCCCAAACCTAAATTGGTAGGCCCTAAGCTCTTTTTCATCTGAGGGTTCATTCCCAGAATCATTAACCTCTTCTGGCCTTGGTACACTCGGTTTGTCTTTCTTAACCACTATCGCTCTAATTGGGTGTATCCAAGCCTCATTGTCTTCTAAGGGCACCCCGACTTTCTTGCATAATCCATAAATGAGAAAGGGGTGCCCAAGGTTAATTTTGGCATCTTTGTTATAAAGGATAACATCATCGATAACCTATCCGACATCGAAAGGGTTATCTCAACGTCTGCGATAATCGAGCAAGGCCCTTTCGGGCCGCTTCTGATGAGCTGATGTGATGAAGTGATGTCATACTGGGATAAAGAATTGATTTGGCTCAAGTGCACCGCATGCCCTTCATTGTTTACTTTCCATTCCCCTTAGCCATTTGTGAGCATCCTAAGAACCTCAGGGATAATTTTGGGGTACATGGAGCCTATCATATGTTTCAGAATTAACAGGCTCAAGGTTATAATACTCATTGATAGCCTTCGCACTGAAGTCTACCAAAACCCCGCGCACCCAGACATTTTTTAGTACATTAGCGGCTAAATTGGTGTAGAATTCTGGAACCACCATTGTGGTAGCCGACCTTGGGGGTTGGCAAAGCGTCTTACACTCTTTATTCGCCATAGTTTTGTGAAAATAATCATTGGGATGGTGAAATCCTTTCTCTTTGATGAATGATCGATTCTTTCAAATGAGGCCAAATTTCTTAGCAGGGACCACATTGACAAACTTATTCCTATCAAAGTCTAGTTGTTGCTCATCCATTCTACAACTCTTCTTTAAGGTTAGTTTTTGCCTTTTTGAAGACATGTTGGACTTAGAAGTTCTAGGTTAATGTTATGGGTTCTAGGCTTTTCCCATCAGTACCTAATAAGCACCTAAACTCCCAATGTGCTCAAATCACCCTTTGGTAGTGAAACAAGTTGAAATTTCCACTTAGGCAATTTATCAAAAACTTGGCGTGCACTATGTGAAACACTGCTATTGGCTAAAAATCTAGGCTTCTACAACCCCTAAGCAACCTCTTACCTTCTTCTTAATTTAAATAAACCCTAAGGAAGCAAAAAAATCCAGTGATTTACCTTGAATCACCAGAAATCCAAAAAAATGGCCATTTACCCAGATTTTGGATGGAGAATGGATGAACCCTAGATTTTCAGGATCAAAGGTTGTTCGTAGATCTCCCTAGTACTCGAAATCAACTTAGGAAGAATTTGGAAGAGGTGCAACGGGTGAATCTACAAAAACATTGAGAGAGAGTTAGGGTTGCACTTGTTCGGTATCCAAAAAATATGACATTCATGTTCTTAAAACCAGGGCAATGTTGCGATGTTCCCAAGAGTTAAAAAAAATCCTTTAAGCTAACGTCACGACGTTCCAGGGAGGTGCTCAAAATGATTTAGCCAACGTCGCGACGTTCCAGAGAGTTAGTTTTTTTTTCGTTTTTCCTCAACGTCGCGACGTGGAAAAGAGGTTTAATTCATTTTTGATAAAAAAAAAAAAAGTTTTCTAAGTTGTAGGAAACTCTCTTAATGATGTTCTAGCCCTTCTCCAACCCTAGAATAGGCCTCTCAAGCTATCTCTCTGTCGCCTCTTCGATCTCAGAGCCTAAAATCACAACAAACAAACAATTCAATTAGGTTATAGTTTACCCACTCTGAGAAAATTGAGATTTCTAAAAATTAAAACAAAAAACAGTAATTGAGGATACTTAAGACTGTAGTAATGAAAGAAAAACTTCAAAAGGCTCAGGTTGCCTCCCAAGTAGCACTTTGTTTAATGTCGTTAGCTTGACTTCCCTGAATTTCAATGTCTCGAGCATTAAAGGCTTGCTCGAAATCCCACGTGACCGTTTTTGGTGTGCTCGTATTGATGGCCCGTTTGTCGTATGAAAGTCCCCAAAGTATGGCTTCAATCATTGCGCTGACTTTAAAACTTCCCTTCGTGCATGGATTTACCGCATCTAGGGAAAACTTGAGTCATTGTAAATGGACCAATTATCTCGACTTTAATTTCCCCGAAAGCTTTAGTCTCGAAAGCAAATAAGAGGACTCTGACCCTAGCCAAACTCTTCCCTTACAATATACTTGTCATGCCCGCTTTCATCTTTCTTTATAGATCCCAAAGATTTTTAAACCTCATTTCTGAATTCTTCTAATTCACTGGGCTGTAGTATGCGTTTCTCACCGGCCACCTTATTGTCCATATTTAACTACCTAATTTCCCAACATGCTTTATTCTCCAATTCCACGGGCAAGTGGCACGTTTTTCCATACACGAGCCTAAATGGTGACATCCCCAATGGTGTCTTAAATTCTATTTTATAGTCCTAGAGCGCATTATCTATCTTTTTTCGCCCAATCTTTCTTTAACCTATTAATCATTTTCTCTAAGATAGACTTAATTTCTTGGTTTGACACCTTTACTTGGCCATTAGTCTGTGGGTGGTATGCAAGTAATGTGTGATGTCGAACACCATATTTTCCCAATACATTATCAACAACCTTGTTGCATAAGTGAGTACCTCCATCTGTAATCAACATGCGTGGAGTGTCGAATCTGGTGAATATATGGCTACGAAGGAACTTTGATACCACTCTGGCATCATTAGTGCGTGCAGGTATAGCCTCTACCCATTTGGAGACGTAGTCCACTGCCAAAAGGATGTATAAGTTGCTAAATGAAGAGGGGAATGGACCCATAAAATCCATCTCCCATATATCAAATGGCTCTACCTCTAAGACAGTCTGCAAGGGTGGTTCATCCCGTTTTGAGATGCTCCCCATTCTTTAGCATTTATCATAAGTAGGCATAAACTGGTGAGCATCCTTGAACAAACTAGGCTAGTAGAATCCCGATTGAAGTACCTTTGTAGTTGTCCTCTGACCCCCAAAGTGCCCCCTACATGCTAAAGTGTGGTAGTGATTTAAGATACTCTCCATTTCCTCTTGTGGTACGCATCATCTTATTACTTGATCAACATAATGCTTATATAGAATAGGCTCCTTGCAGTAGTAGTTGATGAGTATAAATATCTATTTTAATCATTTTTACGGCATGTTTTAGGTTTCAAATCTATTTTATGCTAAATTATGGAATATTCACCAACTTTGTGTTTTGAAGGTGTTAATTAGCAGAGATAATTCCAGCAGAAAATAAGCAAAAAAAAAAAAAAAAAAGAGAGAATTGAAGCGAGTCTCTGTCCACAAACACCAGTTTTTGTATGTCGACAAAATTTCCAACATGTCGAGATAAGCGTATTTGCGGCCGGCGGCTATATGTTGCAAATGGCAAAGCGAGAACTCAAGAGTGAATGAGCATTTACATCCGAGACAAAGATTTTTTCTGTCGCGACATTGATGAAGAATATTGTGAAGAAGATTATCGTGACACCCTTAACTCTATCGTGACAATGATAAAGGCAAATGGCAAAGGAACTTTTTTGCGACAATCCTTCCTATGTCGCAACATAAAAGGCTAAAGATTAACAAATGAACTGCATCGCGACAAAAATACGGCTTTATTATGACAAAATGTGAATACAACACAAGTCAGCTAAGACCAAGTGTTTTTATGTTAACGACAAGGTTTTTAACGCATGAAGCCGGTGTTGGAATCGACGATAAGAAAGCGCAGCGAAAAATTTTTAGCGATTCATTAGGATTGGCGATTTGATGAAACTAAACAATGAATCAAGGAAATTCATATCTTACCTATTGTAGACCGAATCCTTTTCGATTAGTGCATATTTGATTGATCACACACACTCTGAAACACAAATAAAACTCCTTTTGGAAACGATCCAGCAGCAACGAGCTAAAAGGCGATGCCTGACATGGCGCTACTTTAAGAGTATCCTGACGACCAATGGATGGGATGGATGTGCTAGCACCTTATGATAGGTCTTTGATAAAAAAACGAGACACCTTAGTGTTTAAACTCTAAAAAGAATTCTCTACAAACCACTTCAAAGAACCACACTTTTGATGATAAACCCGTATTTATATCAAGCCTCCCCAAACCCTTTTATTAAAGCAATTTAAACAAAATTCAAGCTAACATTAATGGGCTTGAAACCCCAATCATCAGGCTAAAGAGAGCCTTTCTAACATCCCATTATAGCTCATTCACTTGTGTGTGACCACCTAGGTTTAAACGATGTTGTGAGTGGAGCCCCGATCATATTCTAAGCCCACAAGATATAATTGGTCTCTAGCAAGACATTATAACTACGAAATCAAGTGGGTGACTCGAAAAACCTTACCATAAGTATGATAGTCCTTTGTCTGCGATGTCTCGATTAAGCACAAAGCATGGATGATGTCTTTGTAACTTAATCGTTTCTTGATTCTCAAGTGAACTAACATAAACATATGATAACCAGTAACTCCCTATCAATCTCGTTAGAACACGACCATTGCATTTCTCAGTCTCACTTATCAAGAAGTCAATAGACATCTCACTCGATTAAAGCCCGAGACAAATTCCTTCACTATCACTCTACATTCCTCCACGTGATTTCTTGCATACTTGACCATAGCACATTACCATCTGTTAAGAAAGTCATTGAGATGCGTGAAGACACGAAGTTCCTCATGGCAAAGGAATCCATGGTGAATTCAGGTTGATACTCAAATACCAGCTGCGTGAGAGTGCGATGACATAATCCATGTAGTATTTCTCATCGTGGTGGAATCAATAACATGAATTTAACATACTTATTTATGTTAAAGTAACATCTTATGTTCATGACTTGACTTACTTCATTATTATTCCCATAATAATGATCGACTATAGACTATTTAGAATAGTGTTCTTATGCCTTAGGTTTTACTATCAAGTCCATACTTATTGACATAAAGTGGGCATGAACTATTCGAGGATATGATTTTATCAAGTTAAACCACAATTTAAATAACAAGATAAAATGATAAATGCCTCATGTATATAAACCTATAATGACAATGTATATGCCACTAGGCTAGAGCATATCATTAACAGCTAGCTCAAGGAAGAATTTATGTCGCAATAGAAAGAATCCTGCCGCGATATTATATTTAGAATTCACAACAAAGAGCAACAAAATCTTTATTGTGGCAAAGATTATTTCTATCAAACAAACTACATGAGTTGAGGTGGTACCTGTGATAAGAATTCTCTATCGCATTTATGAGAGTAAATACAGAGGAATGAAACAAAAGAAATTCATATTGCGACATAGTGAAAGAATGAAGGCAAAATCTCTATCGTGACAAAAAAGTTTTATGTCGTGACAATAAAAGCTGTAGGTTAATAGAATTCTGTCGCGACAAAAGAAAAATCGATCGCGACAGAAATTGGAAGAGAACTGAGATTAGCCAAGTCAAATTTGTTGTAACAAAGATTTCTATGTCGCAACAAACAGCTCAGCCAGCGATAAGAACCAAAGAAGAAAAATCTATCGCAATAAAGAAAATCATGTCACGATAAAAATTGCTAAGGAATCAAAGAAATCTTGTCGCGACAGAGTAGATAGGCTGAAGAGAAAAAGTCTTGTCGCGACAAGAAAGATTATGTCATGACAGATTCCAGAAGCAGTAGGAAATGAGAAGCTGATAGCAAACTAAATTGGTGTCACGACACAAGACATCTCTGTGGTGACAAGAACAAGACTGCTGCACCAAAATTCTGTCGCGGCATTATCAAAGTATGTCGCAACAGAATCTAAGTAAAAGCAAAGAAAACAGGTCGCAATAGGAAACAATAAGCAGTGATAGAAGCCAGCGACAAAGACTGAAAACTCTATCACGACAGCACTTTCTAGGTCATGATAGAGCGACCAATTTGGGCCAGAATTTTGGAGATCCACAACACAATTATTAAAGTGCGGCCCAACATTGGAAAGTCTATAAATAAACGCATCTAGGGCACTATGCGGAGCTTCCGCAACTCCAGGATTTCTTGGTAGTTGAAGACTCTTGTATATATTTTTTTCTTTTATATTTCTTTTATTTCCGTTGTAGTAGATTTTGATTTAGCATAGTTTGGGTGGATTTCTTTCTTTTTGGAGTTAGTATTAAGGAAGCGCAATGCAGCTTGAGTTGAAGTGTGACAAATTTTCTCTTTCATTAATGTTTCTTGAATAAAATGGAGTTTAGGAAAATTTGTGTTTCAATTATTGGAGTTTGTTTTACACTTTGAGGTAAGATTTCTTTACGACCGATTAATAGTAAGTGATATGAGTAGACCGAGTTTGAAGAGTCAAACTCCTTTGAATGGATAGATGATGATCATTCGTTTTCTGCACAAAATGGAAGAAACGCTTTGGATTAAATTCTTGAATTATTTGGTGTGTTATAAACTTACTTGTTCGATTATTAGTGCGTATTACCCCGGGCAAAGTATTGTATCTTGCTCTGATTTCCAGGAGGCCCTCTACGTGACATAGAGATGGAGAATCTTGAGAGCATAGAGCAGTTCTTTGTGGGTATTGTAGACTAATACTCTGGAACTAAAGAACTTTGAGGAGTTACTTTGATAGATCACCAATTTACTCATGGTGTGAGAATAGTTGAATGAAGTATCAGTTTAATCACTCGGAGGTTCCTCCTCTTTCTGATTAATTGATTCTGATCCTGTGTTAGCAAAGATCTAATCAAGGAGATGGAAATTTTCATAAAAAATGTAGGATGAGGTGTCAATCAAATTGTAGAAGGATTGTAATACCCTGTCTATGTGGGCAAGAATTCTCCAGTCCTAAGATCTGGGTATGAAGTCCTGAAAATGAACAACACTTAAATCTTAGAAAGAGGGTTATATCTTACAAGTAGCTGATTAAATTCACGAATAAAAAATGAACATGAATCTCTAATTAGTGAAAGGTATGGTTAAGGGAGAAATCCAAACTATACCATAATGCATCTTTGACAAATTCAACTTTCTAATTTATGGCTTAGCTAAGATTTAAAATGATGCAGAAATTGACAAATTGTTCATTGATCTATGTTCTAGTGTTGTCTTACTCAGTGAACTCTCAACTCTATTCTTCTTAATATTTTATGTACACTAGTGAATTATTTTAATATCATTTTGTTCGTCTATTCAAAACATCTTAATATTGAAGTTCAAATAGTAAGGATCTTGAGTAGTAGAGGTAGTTGATTTTATGATTCATACTCAATCCCTGTGGGAACGATATCTGGACTTAATGAAAATCCACTTTTATTACTTGTACGATTTGTGCATTTGCAGTGATTAAAACCAAACTAAAATTTTAATGAAACCAGTTTACAAACAAAAAGGGACAAACATTTATTTTTCATTACAGATTTGGTCAACAAGTTTTTGGTGCCGTTGTCGGAGATTGAATAGTTCTTGGGTGGCAGTACCAGAAGTTTGACACATACTGACCTCATCATACATTCTGGTCTTCACAAGTTTTGGTCTATATATATAAAAATCGGTCAACAAGTTTTTGGGCGCCATTGCCAGGGAAAGATAATTAATGAATTTTAAGATCGATATTCTAACCAAAAAGGGAATTACTAATTTGGACATTTTCTTCTTTTCTTTATTATATACAATTTTAAAATCTCAAAACATTTTTTAAAGGCAAAGAGGCCGATGAAGCCACTGAAATTTTTAATGAGCTTAAATGCAAATAACTATTTCCCACATATTTCATTTGATCTCAGTGTGTTTATATTTTAGGAAAACAGTAAATGAACAAAAAATCAAAAGCAAATATGCTGCCTCTAGACACTGAAATTGAGAGAACACTGAGAAATCTGAGGAAGATCACAAGTGCAGAATCCAGAAGTATGACAAATCAAAGAGAAAGATTGCAAGCTATTCCAGAAGAAGAAGAAGCAGAGAGACCTTAGAGGCCTAATACTATGGAGGACTTTTGGAGGCCTATTATTCAAGAGGAATACTTTACTGTTAGACAATCGGCCATAGAAGCCAATAATTTTGAGATGAAGCCAGCTTTGATTACTATGGTACAACAACACCAGTTTACTAGTCATCCTTCTGAAGATTCCAATGAGCATATGGGAAGATTCGTGAGGATGGTCAACATAGTCAAATTAAATGGTGTGAGACCAGAAGTGATCAAGCTGCATCTCTTCCCCTTGTCACTGAGAGATGTGGCAGCAACTTGGTTTGAGTCATTTCCAGTTGGATCGGTGAACACTTGGGAAGAGTTGGTGGAGGCTTATATGGGCAGATTTTTCCCTCCAACCTTGACATCTGAAAGAAGATGAGATATTATAGTCTTCAAACAGGGGGAGGATGAAAGTCTCTATAACGCATGGGAAAGATTTAAGAGACTGCTCAAAAGATGTCCTATGCATGGGATATACTTGACCACTTATATGGATATTTTTTATGATGCTATGAATTATGCCTCCAAGGGTATAATTGATGCATCCTTGTGTAGGGCTTTTAAGAGAAGAAGTGCAAAGGAGGCAAGGCAGCTGATTGAAGACCTTGCTAAATGCAACTCCAAGGCTCCATCCGCTTTCAGGAGCAAAGAAATAGACCGAGGGAAAGTGGTTTAATTGCTTAAATCAGAACGCCATGTACAAAGATGGATGCAGTGATGAACAAACTGGGAAGCAATGAAAGAAGAATGCATACTGCACATGAAGTGGGAGCAGTAGATGAAGGAGAAAGAAGAAAGAGTGATGAAGAGGGACCAAACCATGAGGGTTCCTACCAAGTTAAGGAAGCACAGTACCTGAATGCTAACAAGAGCTACACTTTTAGGCCCAACCTCAACCTACCCACTCACTATACACCAACACTCAGGAACCATGAGAATTTCTCATATGATGGAAGAGCACAACAAGGTCAAAGACCTGGACAGAACATGCAACAATATCATGCCTCACCTAGGTTCCAACAACAATAACAACAACAGCAAGTAGGATAGAGAACAGAAAATCAGGGGCAGAGGAGATCTAATTCCTTTGAGGACCAAATGCTTGCTTTCATGGGGGAAAACAAAAGGCTGCTAAACATACATGACAGGATTTGTTGAACTAGCGATGTTCAAGCAAACACAAGCGTATTTGAGCTGACACAGTCTTATCTTTGAAGGGCACGGAGACTCAGGTAGGGCAGCTAGCTCTAGCTATGCAAAATTAACCTAAGGACTCATTTCCAAGTGACACAAGAAAGAATCCAAAGGACTGCATGGCTGTAACTCTAAGAAGTGGCAGACAATTGGAAGAAAGGAGAGTTGAAAAGAAGGACATTAAGACAGAGAAACTTGGAGAAATTGGACAATAATTTAAGCAGTACAACTCAGAAACTACAAAGGAAGAGAAAATAGTAAAAATGTAGCCAAAGCAGTAGGTGGAAAAAGAAAATTTAGGGGAAAGGAAGAGGTTAAAGCTTACAACCCTCAAGTTACATTCCCTCAAAGGCTGCAGAAGGCAAAGCTTGATGAGCAATTCTCTAAATTTTTGAGCATGTTCAAGAAGGTAGAGATCAATATCCCTTTCTCAGTGGCATTGACTCAAATGCCTCATTATGGGAGATATTGAGCAGAAATATAAGGATTGTTGAAGAAGGAATAGTGAGCCTGATAGCAACCTATAATATGATGATTCAGAAGTCTTTACCAGAGAAAATGCAGGAACCACGTAGATTCCCTATACCCTATAAAATTGGGCAAGCTGATATGGGAAAAGCAATATGTGATTATGGAGCCAGCATCAACTTGATGCCTTTGTCTGTTGCTAAAAATCTAAATTTGGGGGAGTTTACCCCCACAACCATGACCTTGCAAATGGCAGACATAACATTGGCCCATCCTGAGGGCATTTTAGAAGATGTGCTGATCAAAGTGGAAAATTCATTTTCCCAGTGGACTTTGTAGTCATTGTTATAGAGGAAGACAAACAAATCCCACTGGTGTTAAGAAGACCCTTCTAAGCAATAGGAGCGGCTTTGATCAACGTGAAAAAGGAGAATTAACTCTCAGGGTTGAAGATGAGGTAGTGCACTTCAATCTCAATCACAGTTTGAAACAGCCAGAACTAAGTAATATTGATTGTGAGATTATAGAAACAAAAATTCCCATCAGTTCTGAACTGATCAATGATTGTAATTTTCAGAGTTCAATGAATGAGAATGAGATATGAATTTCAGGTATCCACGAGCATCTTTGAAGTTGAATTTACGGACTCGATTTTAAATTGAAAGAGGAAATACTCAGTGTTGAAGAAAAGAATATAGAAAAATCCAGCAGTTATGAAGAGGAAGCTACTGAAGTAAACAAAAGTTCAGAGGGTTTAATTCTAAAAGAGTTAAATGAACATTTGAAGTATGCTTTCTTGCAACGAAAAGGAAAGCGGTATCATTCGGTTGATTAAATGACGAATAACAAAAGCTACATTGGAAATTCTCAAAAAATATAAGGAAGCAATAGCTTGGTCCATAGAAGATTTGAAATGAATCAGTCCTTCTATCTGTATGCATAAGATCTTGTTGGAGGAGAATGCTAAAACCTCTATAGAACATCAAAGAAGGTTGAATATAGTAATAAAAGAAGTAGTCATAAAAGAAGTACTGAAATGGCTAAATGTGGGCTTCATATATGCAATCTTAGACGGCCTTTGGGTGAGCCCAGTTCATGTGGTTCCAAAGAAGGGAGGATTCACTATGATCAGAAATGAGAATAATGAATTGATTCCTACAAGAACTGTGATTGGATGGAGAGTGTGTATAGACTACATAAAATTAAACACTACTACTAGAAAAAACCATTATCCTCTACCTTTCATTGACTAAATCTTTGGACATAATTGTGAGCACTCCATTATTATTTTTTCTTGATGGATATTAAGTTTATAACTTGATTGCTATAGCCCCAGAGGATTAGGAGAAAACTACATTTACATGTCCTTATGGCACCTTTGCTTTTAGAAGGATGCCTTTTGGATTATGTAATGCTCTTGCCACCTTTCAAAGATGTATGTTGTCTATGTTTTCTAATTTGGTGGAAGATGATATGGAAATCTGTATGGATGACTTCTCAGTATATGGATCAAGTTTTGAGAATTGTTTGGAAAATTTAAAAACAATACTTCAAAGATGTCAAGACAAAAATTTACCTTTAAATTGGGAGTAATGCCATTTATGGTAACATAAGGTATTTTCTTGGGACACAAGATTTCTGCTGCTGGATTGGAAGTAGACTAAGCAAAAGTTGATGTTATAAAAACTCTCATGTCACCTACAACAATTAAGGGGATAAGAAGCTTCCTTAGACATGCTGGTTTTTACAGAAGATTCATAAAGAACTTCTCAAAAATCTCCTAACCATTATGTAGACTACTGGAAAAAGATGCAAAATTTAATTTTAATGAATCATGCATATCTACATTTGATGAAATTAAATCCAGATTAGTGACAGCACCCATCATGTTGATACCTGATTGGAACAATGATTTTGAAATTATATGTGATGCCAGTGATTATGCAATAGGAGCAATATTGGGACAAAGAACTGAAAATATATTCAAGGCCATATACTATGCCAACAAAACCTTTAATGAGGCACAAGAAAACTAGTCCACCACAGAAAAGGAAATGCTAGCAATGGTATTTGCTTGTGAAAAATTCAGGCCTTACATATTAGGGTCCCATGTTACAATACACACTGATCGTGCTGCAATTAAATATCTAATGGCAAAGAAGGAGGCTAAACCAAGACTGGTCAGATGGGTACTACTGCTACAGGAATTTGATCTTGAGATCAAAGATAAGAACAAGTGACAATGTGATAACTCCTTGTCTAGATTGGAAATGACTACTAGAAAGAAAAAGGTGAGATAGCGAGAAAATTTTTACGATGGCTTATTTGTTTTGTTGTCGATTCGAAACACCTGATGTATCGCGATATTGTCAATTACTTAGCTTATGGAGTTGTGCCACTTGAATTCAGCTACCAGCAGAAAAGAAAATTGAGAACTTATTGCAGATTTTATATTTGGAATGACCCACTACTTTATATAAGAGGAGTATATATGATCATAAGGAGATGTGTTCAAGAAATAGAACAAGGTTGTATTATGGAGAAATGTCATGCATCACCATATAGAGGACACTTTGTAGGAGACAGAACAACCCAAAAAATTCTCTTTTCATGTTTTTATTGGCCTACTCTATTCAGAGACTACTTTGAATGGATAAAACATTGTGATGCTTGTCAGAGAATGGGTAACATTAGTAGAAGAAATGAAATGCCCCTACAAGAAATTCTGGTGGTGTAGATTTTTTATGTATGGGGGATAGACTTCATGGGACCTTTCCCATAATCATTTGGTAATATATACATTCTCCTAGTTGTAGATTATGTATCCAAATGGGTGGAAGCATCAGTTTTTCTAAGAAATGATGCCATCACAATGGTTGGGTTTATACAAAGAAATATTTTGAGCAGATTTGGAGCACCCAGAACAATCATCAGTGATGAGGGAAGCCATTTTGCAAATAAAATTTTTACAAAACTCATGAGCAGGTATGGAATCAAACATATGATGGGGTTGGCTTATCACCCTCAATCAAATGGGTAAGCTGAAATTTCCAATAGGGAGATAAAGAAAATTATGGAGAAAATAGTGAATACAAGCAGAAATGAGTGATCTATAAAGATAGATGATGCACTGTGGGCTTATAGAAATGCTTGCAAAACTCCTATTGGAATGTCCCCATATAGAATTTGATTACTACCCAAAAAGTGTTGTTTTATACCTTTAACACTCTATGTTTTGAGCACTTTTTGTGTAGTAATTGGCCTAACTAACCCAGTTGGCATGTTAAGGACCTAGCAATGTTACTAATCAAATTTTGTGGTAAGTTTGGTTGTTTTTAGGGACTTTATATCTTGAGGGCAGGGATTCAAGTCAAGGCATGAAGAATCTAGTTGCAATTCAAAGCTGAAAAGCATAAAAGAAGGCAAAAGTAGAAGCAGAACATTCAGTGCAAGCCTTGTCAAATTCGCAAAGGTTGCAAATTTGAGCAGCCTTGTGAAATTTCCAAGGGTTGTGAATTTTCACAAGCCCTACGAAATTTCGCAAGGGTTGCGAATTTTTGCAAGCCCTGCGAATTTTCGCAGCCCCATGCGAACCTTCCTGCTTTGACTTTTTGATTTTTGATTTTATCCCACTTTCTCCTCATGTAATAGTGTTATAAGTTATAGATTTTGGTAAATTGTAAGGGGTTTGGTGTCATAAAACAGCCTCGAAAAGACTTTGTAATTATTCAATTGATATCCAGTAACGCTTATAGCATAAGCTTTCTTATTTTCTCTCGTTTTCTCTCTTCTCTTTCTCGACAGCCAAACAACCTCTGAAAAAAGGAGGAGGGGCTAAACCCTTCATTTCCTTGGTGTAAAGGAAACTAAGTGAAGGTTTCGGATGAAAAGGTGGGGGTTTTCCATGTTTTAACAGAGGTATTTTCCACCATTAATGGTTTCTTTTCAAACATTGGTTTTAATCCCTTCGGGTTACCTTGAATGATTCGTATTTGATAAGCTTTAGGGTTCATTGGATGTGCCGTCCATTGACATTCATTAGATTATCATCTATGGAGTTGTGGAAGGCGATTCAAGGATGTTTTATTTCCTTCAAATTCTGGGATTCGATCCTTCGATTCAACGAATGGTTAGTAAAGTAAGCTCTGAGGATCATTGGATACTTATCGCTAGATCGGTGATGTATTAGTTGTATTTATGGACCATTGGAAGGTGAGTCAAGGAGATGTTCTTCACTATCCGAAACCACTAATGGGAAGCAAATACCAATTTTCAAGGATATATATTTAGAGTCAGTTATTATAGTTAAATGAAGATCTAGTTTGGGAGATAACTATATGTTATCCTCCCCAATGTGAGGACAAGACCTGGAAAACCCCTCCTTTGCCTAGACACGAGCCTAGTGACTGACACTCCAAGGGATTTGTTTTCATGTTTTAGTAAATTTTTATTTTAGTTTTAATCACTAAAATGCCCTCTTTTTATCACAACCCAAATATCCAAAATGAAATCACCAGTATAAGCTTTATTGTCAGTCATTTCTACGAAGAAAACCCATATCTGTGGATGATCCTAGAGCCGCTATACTATAGTAGCAATGCTACGGTAGTATGAGGTATTAGGTTATAAATTTTGTTGATTTAGAATACCCTACGGGCTACACCACGAATCAAATGGCGTCGTTGCAGAGGATGGTGCCTTAGTGCTAATGACTATCTTTGGTGGATACTTGTGACCCTCATCACAAGCTAGTGAGTTTTCTCCTATCATTTATTTTTTAGCATTTTACTTTTAGTTTGCTTAATACCTTTTTTTTTTCTTTCAGCTATGCTTAACACTTTTTGTAGAATTGTTTCTATATTGTTTGGTGTTTGTCTTGTATTCTTGTGGGAGTATATGTTCCAGTGGATTTGGGATTCTGAAGGCAGATTATTAAAAGTTAACATTCCATTGGAATCAAATCTTGAAGTAAGCTTGAATTTAAACACAATGGAACCCCTACCTGAAGAGTAGCAGAGCCAGCAAGGAGACAAGATTGGGTTTGCTGGACTTAGTCTTTCCTAAGACTCCAAAGTCCATATCCTTTTTGTTTTTCATTCTTCATTTTTCCTTTAAATATTTTTGTCTTGGTTTGATTTTGATTCATTTTGATTCCTAAAGCTTTTATTTTCATTTTTGTAGGAAATTGGTGCATTTCTAGGAGGAAGCTCTGTAGGTAAAAAATACAGAGAAACGAGTTTTCAGCCCTGTGAAATTTCACGAGTTTTTCCTGACCTCTTGAAATTTCGGTAGTTTTGTGACCTATGAAATTTTGCTGATTTATAACCTGGTTTTTAGCCATAGCTTTTCATCAGACCTTGATTTGGTATTCTCTTTGTCTCGTTGGAAAGCTTAGGGTGTAGAATATATATATATATATATATATATATATATATATATATATATATATATATATATATATATATATATATATATATATATATATATATATATATATATCCTTTATAAATTATGATAAGATGTAATTTTCAAAATGTTCCAAGCAGATTACGCTTAACCTCTCTTCTCTTCTTCCTTTAACTACGAGTCATAGCAGTCAATTGAAGCCCAAATGGGTAGACCAAAAGGTCTCTTTGGAAAGCTTGAGAAGTCTCCTATCCATCCATATACATATTGTAGCCATTTTGCTTCAACTACAATAGCAGCCCCACCAGTTGATGATCCACCAACTACTACCTAAACTGAGGCCATTCCACTTCCTACAGATGCTTGATAGCTGCTATTTTTATCTTTTTGTTTTCCATGCTTGTAGTATGATCATATTTTGTGTTGTTCATATTTTGGGTATTTTATGAAATGTGATTAGTTTATCTTTATAGTTTTAAATGTTGATCAAATACCTATTTCACTTATTTTTAACACTTTTCATCTCTTTTGTTTCTTATTTCATGTGGGTCCTCCTCTCCAACACTGGCTATATTTCACCAAAGATGTATCACTTCCTCCCTTAAATTTCAATTCCATAACTACATTAAGGACAATGTCGAATTTGGTTGGGGTGAGTTAAGGAAGGAAGTGCTTCTTCTTTCAGTTAATGTCATTTCATGCACTAGGTTTCAAATAGTTTTTGAATAGTTTGATACATGTTTGCTGAGTTTTCCCACAAATTCTGTTTTTTTTTTTTTTTTGTAATTCTTAGCCTGCAATGGGAGAAATTGAAACCTTGTTTCAATGCACTTGATTTTAGAGTTGTTTTATGCTTATAAAAGTTGATGAAGTGTGGAAACTCCTCTTATCTTCAACTTTACCTCTTCCACTTTGAACTAATCACATGGCTGTGCGTATCTAGTTTTTCAATTATAAATTGAAAAAGCGCCTTGCGTCACGAAGCTTGCAAGGCGAAGCCTAGTACACTGACCACCTTAAATAGGTTTGGATCCCTAAAAAGACCAATGTGTCTAAAAAAACAAAAAACAAAAAAAAAAACAAAAAAATAAAGAAAAAGAAAAACAAAAAGAAATTTATGACACTTACCTTGAAACCCGAGCACGGTCCGAGGGGTATATGGCGAAAGTCTTTAAAGCTCGGTGCCCTAAGCCAACTGGCTGGGAGTCACCGACTTTGATGCTCGCTACATGGGTGAATAGGTGGAGTTTAGAAAATTGTAGGTGTAGGAGTATTGAACTTATTAAAAGTCCAAGGTGAAATCTGAAGAGTTAATGGTTGAAAGATCCTTATGACTTGATGCCCTAAACCTTGATTGGTTGGGAGTCATCGATGGACCCCCGTTACATGAACAATTGAGAATTCGATACCCTCGGCATTGCACCCCTACAATGAAAAAAAAAAAAAAAAACAAAGAGGTTGTGAAATAAATGAGGCTCCTAGTTTATTGAGGTTGGTCAGTCTGCTAGGTATAGAAAAGAGCTAGGTTGGGGGGAGAGAACAGTTTGGTCGATTATTTTTGAATACTAATCAAGTTAACACTTAGGTTTTTGTGGAAGGTTTCAGGTTGGTTCTCTAGGAGTTGAAATTCTTTTGATACTTGAATTTGCATAGTACATACTCTTCTTGAGACAATCATTGAGCAAGATTTTGATGACTTTTGTTGAAGGTTAGGTTTTATCCCCTCATTACTTTTGAAGAAATTTTTGTTTTGTGGATATATAGACCATCTTGCTTTAGATTATTTCATTCTTCCTTCATTGTTAAGGGACTAGCAATGTGTCGGTTGGGGGGAGTGGTTACTACCCGAAAAGTGTTGTTTTATACCTTTAACACTCTATGTTTTGAGCACTTTTTGTGTAGTAATTAGCCTAACTAACCCAGTTGGCATGTTAAGGACCTAGCAATGCCACTAATCAAATTTTGTGGCAAGTTTGGTTGTTTTTAGGGACTTTATATCTTAAGGGCGAGGATTCAAAATTGAGGTATGAAGAATCCAGTTGTAGTTCAGAGCTAAAAAGCATAGAAGAAGGTAAAAGCAGAAGCAGAACATTCAGTGCAAGCCTTGTCAAATTTGAAAGGGTTCTGAATTATCTGACCCTACGAGGAATTTGTTCACAAGGGTTGCAAATTTACCCCGAGAAAACCTTTGTGAAATTTAGCGACTCCACGCAAAATTTCCTGCAAACCTTCCTGCTTTGACTTTTTGATTTTTGATTTTTTCCTACTTTCTCCTCATGTAATAGCATTATGAGTTGTAGATTTTAGTAATTTGTAATTATTCAGTTGATATCCAGTAAAGCTTACAACATAAGTTTTCTTATTTTCTCTCATTTTCTCTCTTTTCTTTCTCGATAGCCAAACAATCTCTAAAAAGTGAAGGAGCGGCTAGACCTTTCGTTTCCTTAGGGTAAAGGAAACTAGGTGAAGGTTCCATATGAAAAAGTGAGGGTTTTCCATGTTTTAATGGAGGTATTTTCCACCATTAGTGGTTTATTTTCAAACACTGGTTTTAATCCCTTCGGGTTACCTTGAATGATCTGTATTTGATAAGGTTTTAGGTTTATTGGATGCTTATTGCTAGATCCATTAACATCCGTTAGTTATCATCTATGGGTTATTGGAAGACGATTCAAGGATGTTTTTATTTCCTTCAAAATCTAGGTTCGATCCCTTTTATTCACCTTGAATGGTTAATATTTGGTAAGCTCTCAGGGCTCATTAGATACTTATCGCTAGATCCAGTGATGTTCGTCAGTTATCATTTATGAACCATTGGAAGGTGAGTCAAGGAGATGTTCTTCACTGTTTGAAACCACTAATGGGAAGCAAATACCAATTTTCAAGGATATTTATTTAGGGTCAGTTCTATAGCTAAACAAAGATCCGGTTTGGGAGATAATTATATGTTATCCTCCCCAATGCGAGGAAAATACCCCAGAAAAACCTCGGCTATGAGGAAGTGAAACCTAGTGACTGACCTCAAGGGATTTGTTTTCATGTTTTAGTAAATTTTTATTTTTAGTTTTAATCACTAAAATTCCCTGTTTTTATCACAACCCAAAAATCCAAAATGAAATTACCAATATAAGCTTTATTGTCAGTCATTTCTACGAAGAAAACTCATCCCTATGGATGATCCTAGAGCCGCTTTACTATAGTGGCAATGCTAGGGTAGTATGAGGTATTAGGTTATAAATTTTGTTGATTTAGAATACCCTACGGTTACACCACGAATCATAATTGTATTTGGAAAACCTTGTCATCTCCCTTTAGAACTAGAATACAAAGCTATGTGGGCCATCAAGAAATTGAATTGTGATTTTCAAGCTGCCAAGGAAAAGTGACTACTCCAAATGAATGAACTGGAATAATTGAGAAATGAAACTTATGATAATGCCATAATCTACAAATAAAAGACAAAGAGGTGGCATTATCAAAATATTATGAGGAGGGAATTCAAGGCATGAGAACAAGTCATCTTATATAACTCCAGGCTCAAGCTATTTCCAGGAAAATTGAAGTCAAGATGGGGTGGTCCTTACACAGTGGTAACAAGTACACCCTTTGGAGCAGAAACACTAAAAGATGAATCTGGAAATGAATTTAAGGTAAATGGTCAGAGACTAAAGCATTATCTTGGAGGAAGCATAAATGAAGTAGATCCATATTTTAAAAAGGAGAAAGAGTTTTGCTGAAATAAAGACATTCTGCAGCAAGTGTCTGGCTAAGGACCTTAAACTGAACAGCTTCTTGGGAGGCAACCCAAGCAAAATTTTAATTTAGATAGATATATTAATGTTGATTACTTTTATGAGTTTGAATTTTTAGTTTGAATTTAGTTAGAAATCTTATTATGTAGTTTCATATTTTGCTAATTTTTTTTCAGGAACAGGGAAGATGAACTGGAATTAGATGTTATTAGAAAGCACACTTTCTCAAATTGAAATATGCAGAAAATAGCCACAAGGGGGAGTATTTCTATTTCCCGCAATTTGTTTTTAATAATGCATAGTTGAAGTTTAGGGGAATATAAATATTTTTAGAGCAAAAATTATTAGACAACTTTCTTGTGCCAATTGTTTGAATGCCTTGTTGAATATCTTGATGAATGGTATTGAGTGAAAAAAGAGATTTGTTGTTCATACTTGAATTGAGATTTTTTTTTGATGAAATATGTGTTTTCACAAGTATGAACTAAGTGGAAAGACTTTATTGCATTATGTCCTTTGAGTTGAATGGATGAAAGTATGAAAATGTGCAAAATTTTGAGGTAGAACATAACTCTATCGCGACAAAGAAAGTTATGTCGCGACACTGGTTGATCTTTGTGGTGACATTGGTTGTTCCTGTCGCGACAAAGAACAAAATAAAACCTCATCTAAGTGGCAGGAATTTCTATTGTGACATGCTTTCTTTCGGTCTTGACAAAGTTGGTGCTAAAATGGGACATACATGAAAAAGTTTTAATTTCTTTCTGTCGCGACGAACATCAAACATGAACCTCAGAAATTATGTCACGACAATTCTTGCTTGGTCACAACAAAGAATTGCCCTAATCTAAAATAAAGTGAAATATTTATGTCGCGACATTAATTATCTATGTCGCGACACAAAAGGTGAGGGGGGGGCACAACTTTAGGTCAAATTTTGTCCTGACAATTAATGAAGCAAAACAAATCTCTGGCTTATAAATAGAAATTTTTTGAAGACTTAACGGTCATCGCCTTATAGCATTCAAACCATTTAGTCTCCCTCACTGATTAGTGCTCAAAAAGTGCTATTTTGAACCCTATTTATTATAGGTTTTGAGTGCTTTTTGTGTACTAATCATTCTAATTAACCCGATTTGCACATTAAGGTCCCTATTATTCTATTGATCGTGATTATGGGCGTAATTTTGTAGTTTTTGAGAGCTTAATCAGCCAAAATTATCGGAGTCAATTCAAACACGAAGCAATTCCAGTTTTGCGACCAACATTGTAGATCGTAGATGAGAAGGAAAGAAGGGCAGAATGAAAATTTGAGCCGCAGGAAATTCCTACGCCGCGACTGCTCATGCCTGCACACACTAGATGCTCCATCTGGCAGGCATTGCTCATCCTTTGCCACCTACACCGCTTTTGACGCCTCGCTTTTGTTACATTTTTTGTTTCTTCCGATATTATCCCTTGTAATACTTCCGACTTAATCTTTTCGTAATTTCTTTGACTTTGAAAGCATATATAAGCCTCGCTTACAGAAAACATCAATCACTTCCATGCCAAGTAATGCATAATATGGCTGCAATTTGATCGGCCGTTTCCTCCTTTCTCCATTTTCTTTCATTTTCTCCCTTTCTTGGCTACCTTCAAACACTCTCCGAGGATGACAACTCAGAGGATGCTTACTGCACCTTCCCCTTGGAAGAGAGGTAGCTAGGATTTGAGGTAAACCGACTGGGCCCTTCCTTTAAACTGATTTATCATGGGTTTATGTTCTATTTCTCAATCTAGGTTTAAATCTCTTAGGCACACCCTCACTTACTGTATTTAGCGTTTTTGGTTTATGTCGATGCTTGGTCACTATAACCCCATATCCAAATTTTATTGTTTCCCTATTAGTTACTGTAGGGTAGGTTTTAGATATGTTATCACCGTTAGGGACATTTATGCCAGCTAAATGCTATGTTTCAAAAGGGGAAAATCATGTATTTAGTTTTTAAAGCAATGAAGATCCTACTCGAAATGACTATATGTCATCCTCCCCAACGCGAGGAAAAAGACCCGAGGACATGTTGTTTGCCTTAAAACCCTAAACCAGTGGCCCGACACTTCAAGGGGTTCTATTTTATATTTTTTTTCTTATTTTAGTTTCAGCCTGTGAACAACCATCCAACTCCCCGCGCTTCAAAAACCTGAAAATCCAAATTTAATTCACCAGTTTTAATCTCATTATAAATCATTTGTATGAAGAAAACCCATCTCTGTGTTCGACCCTTAGGAATCGCTTATATCGCAGCAAAGGTTTTGCTACGACAGTAGGAGGAATTTAGGATACAAATTTTGTTGATTTCGGATCACCCTACTATGGCATGAATTACTCACCGAAGCTCTCTCTCTTGTTTGAAACCCTAGATCCCTAAACTGCTCTCTCACGATGTTTGAACCCACAAACCTGGTTCCAAACCTTAATGAAATTATGGAAGAATACGCTGAGTTAGAGGATGACACATTTCAAGCCACTCAGGCAGTAGTAGGGCAAGGTAAAGAAAGGGTTGAGGTAAACGAAGAACTTGAGCAGATAGTGGAAGAATATAGGAAAAGGAAAAGAGGAAATGAAGAAGCGGAGAGCAGCGAACAAAAAGCTAGTGACTGGGTCTCTGATATGGCTTATATTGCTTGGATTAATAAACTACAGCATAGGGACTTCATAGGGGAGAGAGGCTTCAACAAGTGGGTTTCTCCATTCCAAGAGCTGGTCAAAAGCAAGGGATTCATAGATGTGGTGAAGGAGTTCTACGCCAACATGATGGGGATGAAAGATAAGGCCATCTACGTTAGAGGGAAATGGATATCCTTCGGTAGAGAACAGATTGACCAGACTTACAATCTTCAGGAGATGAAGAATGGGTTGAAATTCGAAAGACTGGTGGAAGAACCCGACTTCCAGAAGATTGTAAACTTGCTAACAGATGGTAAGGAAAAGGGGAACGCCACCAGGAAAAACCCACACTAGTCCATCGCCAAAGGAGCACTGACTGAACCAACAAAGGTTTGGTTTTATTTTTTATGTTTAGTCATTCTGCCCTCTAAGCATCTATGCACAGTCAGGGAGAAAGAGGTAGTATTGTTATATGCCATCCTCAAGGGGTATAAATTCAATGGGGGCAAGATAATAGAAAACTCAATTCTGAGTTATTACAGATGAGGATACAAGGGGTTGATTCCATACCCAGCGCTGATCTCAAGGCTCTGTATCTTGGGTGGTGTCTAAGGAGACTAGGAAGAAGAAGAGAATTATCCCAAGACATCACCCCTAACACTTACAAGAATCACCAAGGGGCCTAAAAACAGAGGCAGGGGAAGACGTGTGAAAGCTGTAAGAGAAGAAAAAGAACCAACAGAAATACAGCAGCCACACCCTAAAGGTGATGCTCTAGAGATCCAACAGAGGCAGAGAAGTGTGAGCCCAATACTGACTTTCTCCCCTAAGGTGAGACAAGTCCACCAAGAGCATGCTGAAAGCTCATAACCTTTAGGTACCAACTTTGCACTGCTAGAGGTGGTAAATGCCTTGAGAAAAGAAATGCAAAAAAGGGACAACCAACTAAAAATCCAACTATAACTCAAAGTATATGGATGCTGAGCCGAAAAGGAGGGACCATAACTTGGAAGAAGCCCTAAAGCAAAGAGATGAGGAATGGAAGAGTAGATGGGAACTCACTGAACAAGAGCTGAGTGCAGAACTAAAAGAAGAGAAGATGCCTTTCTCTTTGATTAGCTCAGAAGAGATAGTGAGCTAATCAAAATAATGAGAGGGAGGGAAGATGCCATGGAAAATAACTTACTGTAGAAGGCAGATGCCTTTGGGTATCTGTACAAGGAGCATCAGAAGGAAATAAGAACACTAATTGAGCAAAGGGATAAGGAAATCGAGGGCACCCTGAACTACAAGGAGAAGTGCTGGACTGAAAGCTTGGATATGATCAACAAAAACCTGATCAAGATGTACATTGCCTAGGGTGAGTTTGAGGGAACCCTAAATTCTATCACAAAGACAAAGTGAAATGATCACAATTAGCCCTAACCATGGAGTGGTCCTCAGAGCCAAACAAAAGTCGAGAAAGCAGAGGGGTCAAGACTCCACAAGTCCATATTCCCCGAGTTCTCACCTTCTCGCAAATTGGGTACAAATTAGATCCAAAGCAACCTACCTTCCATAAGCACATGAAAGAAAAATAAAATAGCTCACCCTGCTCTTCCATCTCTTTTCCCTCTCTGTACCTAATGTCCACCCTTGAAAAATTCAATGAAATATAAATTGTGAAATTTTTGTGCTAAAATTGGTGTTCACCCTATTTGTGAAAATTTTTATGTGTTTTGTGTACATGTTTCTTTATTTATTTGTGTTTACTTTTAAATAAATTGGAATTGATGAAGTTTCAATGAATAAATAGCTTAGTTGAATAAATGAGAAACCATTTTTCCTGGCTTGAATTGCTAAATAAGCTGTGAATTGTTTGGTGGAGCTGAATTGTTAATGGAATTGAGTTGTTGTAACGCCCCAAAAATACCATAGAATTTTTTTATAATAATTCTATTATATATATTCCGGATATAAAATTGAGCTAAAGTTGGGTTTTTTTCGGGAAAACTGATAAATTGTGAAAAATGAATATGTGAGCATATGATTAAATGTTATATGCTAAAATGAGAAATTGATTGAACCTAGAAATAAACCCAAGTGAAAAAGGGCAAATTTGGAAATTTGTGAAATGAGGACCTAAGGGTCATTGAGAAAATATTTGGCGTGTTTAAGTAAATAGAAGCGATATATAAAATATAAGGTAACTGGCAACTTTAAATCCAAAATGGGTTTTCGAGGTGCCAACATGGCCTTGGAGAAGATAAGCCGATCAGGACCATTTTTGGTCTTAGAAATCTCCCACTTGTGCAAAAAACATTTTTGAGAGAGTGGGAGAAGAGAAAAGCTAGGGTTTTGCAAGAAGAAGTGATTTTGGTGGGAGATCATCCCCATTTCTAGTTTCCAAGTGATCAAGGAGGAAGAAGGAAGCTAGGGCCAAGGGTTCCAAGAGATTCAAGGTAACAACCAAACCTTAGAAAGTTGTATTTGATGTTTGGGATAGAAAAACCCTAATCCATCCATGGGTTTTGCTCATGGTTGGTTTAGGATGATATTAGGATGTTATTGGGAGTGATTTCCATGTTTTGTTTTGGGATTTTGAGGATTTTTGGAGAAAAATCGCAAAAGAGTAAAACTAGAAATCTAGGCATATTGGGCTCCTACGCCGCAGCGTAGGGAACCCACGCTGCAGCGTAGACCCATGCCAATGCATAGGATGCCTCACCGCGGTGAGGCCGAGGTGCCAAAATGGAACCCCTCAGGTACGCCACGGCGTAGCAAAGCTACGCTGCGGTGAAGGCCTACGCCGCAGAGTAGCAGTGCTACGCCGAGGCGTAGCTACTGTTCACATAGGGCAAAATTTTGGATTTTTGTTCCGAAAGTCTAGTTTTTATACACCGATAGTATAGAAACCCTAATAAATGACTAATGGGGGTCAAATAAGAAGGAAACGAAGTGAAAAACGTACTGTACATCGCCGCCTCGGCAATATTCGTTAAGTGTGAGTAGTGCTAGTATACTAAATGTGATGTGTGATTTGCTAGTGGCCGGTGAGGATCACCTAACCTAGGACCGAGATTGAAGACAAGGCAAAAAGAAAGAGATAGATTGGTTTGTTCTATCTTCTTATTGCCAAAAGATTTGAAATGTTTGTTCTATCTTCTCTCCTATTCTCATTTCGCATCAAACGTTTGTTCAAAACATACAAAGCGATATTGATTTGTTTGAATTGATCGTAATGCCTGTAGCTATGAAAATTGCATGAGTATTGAAAATGAAATGTTTAAATAAATGTACATATTGTACTATATTTTTCTATAAAGGATTTGAACGCCCTTAATAGAATGTTAACCATTTATTTCACATTAAGGATAGATTGGTATACCAATAAGGGTTAAATTAGCGCATCAGAACAACGAGTTGATGTGTCACTCCGATCAAGAAACACAGACGATTCAGAAGTGTTCACAAATTGATTTAATAACCGCCAACAACCATAATCGAACTGTGTTATAAAAACAAATGTGTGCTTATACTCTACCGCAGCCTCTAATGGGACCGTGTGTCTGATTCCGATATCCCGTATACCGAAAAACATGTGTTAAATTCAAGTAAAGGCATAACCGAATTGACTTTGAGATTGTTTCGATATATTGGAATTGGAAAATCATGATCGCAAATCAATGAAAGAGCATCGTGAAATGCATGATTTGGTTATAAATGATTAGCTAAGATATGAAAGTATATATTTGAATATCAATGAACCATATTAATTATTGTATATGAAATAAGAATATGTATCAGACACATTGATCATCCAAAAATGATTTGAAAGTTTTGTTTAGTAAAATCGTTAGGATTAATTTTAAACCTAAACAGAAGAATGGAATTGTATAGAACCACTAAGCATGAAAATGCTTAGCGTATAATTTTATCAATGCACAGGTACCGAGTGATAGGCAGTGATTGAAAGCGGACCCAACGTCGAGGAGCTCAGAGTCATTCAAAAAGTTCACAGAGTATGCTCTGTCACATGCATCCTCACCATTTTTGAGCATGACATTGTTTTGTAAACAAAAGGAATTCAACTCTAAAATTATTTTTGTACCTATATTTGAATACGATTTTGGATATTATGTTGTAAAAGGCATAAAATGCCATTTTTGGTTAAATGCATATTTTGTAAAGGAATTGCATTGAATTTGTAAATGTTTATGGGCTTACCCCAAATTGAAATCGCTTCCACAAAGATTTGAGAATGAAAACACATATATTAATGAAATGTATTCATGATTTGATAAATGGCTTCTACCGTGCATCCCTGTTTGCTTCGATACGCCAACCGGCCTGCCTGCCTATGGTCGCTACAGCTTGTCGCGGTTACTCTCCGAATCGACCAGATCTAAATGAACTTCTTAACTTGTTAAACAACACAACAACAAATCTGGAAACCAAACAAACATCTAATAGATGCATTGGGGTAGGATGAGATGGATTGAAAGAGCAAGTTGTACAGATATTAATAAATGTGTCAACTTCAAGCAGTTAAGGAAGGTTTTAATAAATTGATGGAACAAATAAGACTTATAATTCTGTTTATGTAAACAGTTTAGTTATAAAAATCCTAATAAACTTTGCACATGGTCAAAAGTAACTCTGAAAGAAATTGTGCCAAGATTAGGGACATCTTCTGGGATCCATCACAGCAATCTCTCGAATGTCCTAGAACTTATTGGATTATTAGTCAAGGCGAAATCCTAGGCAATACCACTAACAGGAAATGATTTAGGCCTTCATCGGCAGTTTGAGCCTTTCAAAACTTACCCTTATTATATGCATAAGCATACACACTAGTTCCTTATTTGAGCCTATAACCAATCTCATCATCAACCAACAAATGAGAAGCCCAATTCCTTCCTTACACATAATCCTATAGTAAAGAGCCCTTATTTACCTAGATTATAATACAAAAATACATCAATGACAGAAAGGGACAAGTTTGGGGGAATATTATGTTAAGATGTAGAGAAGGATAAAAAGGGTTGAGAAAGACAAACTCATTGAGATGAAGAGATAAAAGAATTATGAAAGAAGTTGTGAAAATAAAAACATCAAGGAAGAATGAGTTGGGTCTTGTAGCCTTCCTCCCTTGAACAATTAAGTTCTTAGGGGTGTTCAACACCTAGTACCCTAATGCCAACTGGTATGGGAGCTACGAACCAAAAGTTTGTTAAGGGAGGTAGAAAGCTTAAAAACACATAACATTTCACCATTCCAAAAACCTTGATAATAGGAGAAAAGTAAAACGCTTCTAAATTAAGGAAGAGAAGTCATACTCTAATTGAAGCAAATGAAAAGAGAAATACAGAGTAGAGAGTATGTAGTATGATGCACCAAAATCAAGTTTAGGGTAATTATCAAAGCTGACATCAGTAGGAAAGAAATGGATGAAGGATATAGGCAAAAATACAGAATTGAAGATTGTAATCTAGGTAATTTTGAGCTTAAATTCTCCAATTATGTACCCAATTTCCCAAGCCACACATTACAAGCCTAAAAGACCTATTTGATCTTGAAGGTGGTGTTATGCCTACATTAGTGGAGATGAATATGATAAACAAGCATATGGGACTTTTAAAATGAAAGCAGGCGGCCAATCAGTATTATTCTAGAAGATTAACTAATCTGCCAAGGAAAGAGAGTGAAGACCAGCACACACTCGCAAATCAGGATTAAATGATTAAATTGTTTACATTGTCTGAATTATTTGGCTAATTAGTGAACTTAATTCAAAATCTTCATGATTCTAGATTGGAAACATGTTTAGAAATAATTTTACAACTGACTTATGTTTCCCGCCTTAAATTCCTCTGAGCTTATGTAAACAAAAACGTCCTTAAAATAAAAGCTAAAATTGCTCGAGACAAACAAAATTTTTTTTCTTTGCTTGGGGACAAGCAAAAGTTTAAGTTTGGGGGAATTTGATGAGTATTAAACTCGTCTATTTTTAATCCATTTTTCTCGCATGTTTTTAATAGTTTCAGATCTATTTTTATGTCAAATTATGGAATAGTCACCAACTTTGTGTTTTGTAGGTGTTACTTGAAAAAGGTCATAATTCCAGCAGAAAAGAAGCAAAAAAAAGTGGAAATTGAATCAGTCTCTGTCGCGACATAGTTTTTGTATGTCGCGACAAAATTTCCAACATAGTAGAGAACTATGTCGTAGCCAGCGACTATATGTCGCAACAAAGCCCAAGCAGAACTCAAGGTTGAATGAGCATTTCTGTCGTGACAAAGATTTTTTCTGTTGCGACATTGCTGAAGAAGACTGTCGCGACACCCTTAACTCTGTCGCGACAGTGATCAAGGTAAATGGAAAAGGAACTTTGTCACGACAATCCTTCCTCTATCGCAACATAAAAGGCTGAAGATTAACAAATGAACTCTGTCGCGACAAAATACAACTTTGTCGCGACAAAAAATGGCAGGAATACAACACAAGTAAGCTAAGACAAGTGTTTTTATGTTGTGACAAGGTTTTTAGCATGAAGCCAGCTCAAGGAAGAATTTCTGTTGCAACATAAAGAATCATGTTGCGACATTACATTCATAATTCACAACAATGAGCAACAAAATCTCTATTGTGACAAAGATTATTTCTATCGTGACAAACTTTACATGAGGTTGAGGTGAATTCCGTCGCGACAAAGAATTCTCTATCGTGACATAGAAGTGAGAGAAATACAAGAGGAATGGAAACAAAGAAATTCATATTGCGACATAGTGAAATATTGAAGGTAAAATCTCTTTCGTGACAAAGAAGTTTTCTGTCGCGACAATAAAAGCTGCATGTTGATAGAATTCTGTCACGACGGAAGAAAAGTTGATTACGAAAGAAATTGGAAGAGCACTGAGATTAGCCAAGTCAAGTTTGTCGTAACAAATATTTCTATGTCGCAACAAACAGCTCAGCCAGTGATAAGAACTAAAGAAGAAAAGTCTGTCGCGACAAAGAAAATCCTATCAGGACAAAAATTGCTAAGGAATCAAAGAAATCCTGTTGCAACAGAGAAAACTATGTCGTGATAGAGTAGATAGGCTAAAGAGAAAAAGGATTGTCGCGACAAGGAAGATTATGTCACGATAGATTCCAGAAGCAGCAGGAAATGAGAAGCTAGTGGAAAACAAATTTGGTGTCACGACACAAGACATCTTTATGGCGACAAGAACAAGACTGCTGCACCAAAAAAATTTCGCAACATTATCAATGTATATGTCATGATGATAATCCAAGCAAAGCTCGTAGTGGGCCAGGTCGCGACAAGAAACAATAAGCGAAGAATGTAAGCCGACACAAAGATTGAAAACTCTATCCAACAGAAATTTCTAGGTCGTGACAAAGCGACAAATTTAGGCCATAATTTTAGGGATCCACAACGCAATTATTGAAGTGTGGCCCAACATTGGAAAGTCTATAAATAGACGCATCTAGGGCATTGTGTGGAGCTTCCGCAACTCTAGATTTTCTGGGTAGTTGAAGACTCTTGTATATTTTTACTTATTTTTCTTTTATTTCCATTGTAGTAGATTTTGATTTAGCATAGTTTTTAGTTAGTTGTCTTTTTATTTTTCAGAGTTGAGTAAGGAACTGTAATGCAGCTTCGAGCTAGAAATTCTTGTTTAATTTTCTCTTTCATTACTGTTCTTGAATAAAATGGAGTTTGAAAATTTTATGGATTTCATTTATTTCAGTTCGTTTACACTTTCAATGAATTTTCCTTATCAATTAGTCACTGATATGAGTGAACCAGTTTTGAAGAGTTGTGGTCCCTTTGGAATGGGTCGATGATGATCGTCATTTTTCTACACAAAATGGAAGAACGCTTTAATTAGAATTCTTGAATTTATTTGATTGGTATTATTTCAGAACTTACTTGTTCCTAGTATTAGTACCGTGTACCGAGACAAAGTATTGTATCTTGCTTTGATTTCCAAGAGTCCCTCTGCGTGACACAGAGATGGAGAATCCTGATAGCATAGAGCAGTTCTTTATGGGTATGGTAGACTAATACTCTAGAACTAAAGAACTTTGAGGAGTTACTTTGATAGATCACTAACTTACTCATGGTGTGCAAATAGTTGAATGAAGTAGTTTAATAACTCGGAGGTTCCTTCTCTTTTTGATGAACTGATTTTGATCCCGTATTAGCAAAGATCTAATCAAGGAGATGGAAATTTTCTCACTTTAAATGTAGACGAAAGTGTCAATCAAATCGTAGTAAGGCTTTGCACACTCGTTTACGGGGGCAAGAATTCTCCAAATTCTAAGATCTCGGTATGAAATAATCGAAAAGGAAAAATACTTAAATCTTAGAAAGAGGGTTATATCTTACAAGTAGCTGATTAAATTCATGAATTAGAAATGAACATGAATCTCTGATTAGTGAAAGGTATGGTTAAGGGAGAAATCCAAACTATACCACAATGCATCTTTGACAAATTCAGCTTTCCAATTTATGGCTTAGCTAAGATTTAAAATGATGCAGAAATTGACAAATTATTCATTGATCTAGGTTATAGTGGTTTGCCTCACCTAGTGAACCTCAACTCTATTCTTCTTAATATTTCGTGAAGGTACACTAAAGGGAATTATTTTAATATCATTTTGTTTGTCTTTTCAAAACATCTTAATATTGAAGTTCAAATAGTAAGGATCTTGAGTAGTAGGGGTAGTTGATTTTATGATTCATACTCAATCCCCATGGAAACGATATCTGGACTTAATGAAATCCAATTTCGCTGTTTGTACGACTGCGGCACTTGTAGTGATTAAAACAAAACTCAAATTTTAATGAAACCAGTTTACAAACAAAAAGGGACAAACATTTATTTTTCATTACAAATTTGGTCAACAAGTTTTATGCGCCATTACCGGGGACTAAATAGTTCTTGGGTGGTAGTACCAGAAGTTTGACACATACTGAACTCATCATACATTTTGGTCTCAACAAGTTTTGGTCAATATATATATAAATCGGTCAATAGTAATGCTTCAATTGTGCAAAGAATATCTTCTTCTACTGATAGCTAAATTCTAGTGGGATCACTTTTGCCACTAAGTAATTCACATAATCCTCGAACCGAGGCACTGGCTTTATATCATCAATTGCCAAGAGATGTTTATCGGGAAAATCATCATTGATTCGAACTTCTTTATTAAGCCCTTCCAATCGTGAGAGATGGTCTACTACTCAATTTTCTATCCCTTCCTTATCTTTTATTTCCAAATCAAACTCTTGTAGTAGTAATACCCACCTTATCAGTCTCGATTTCGCGTCCTTAGTCATCAGATACTTTATGGGAGAATGGTCGGTGTGCACTATTAACTTATTACCAATCAAGTACGGTCAGAACTTGTCAAAAGCAAACACAATTGCCAAAAGTTCTTTTTCAGTTGTTTCATAATTCAGTTGTGCATTATTCAAAGTCTAGCTCACTTAGTAGATAACCTGAAATGTCCTTTCCTTCTGACCCAATACTGCCCCTACTACGTAGTCGCTCGCATCAACCTACACGCCCGATCTGGCCCGACCCGGACATGAACCGAACCTAAGCCGTGGGTGCTAAACCATATACTGACTTCATTTTTTTTTTTTTTTTTTTTTTTTTTTGCAACCAACAATCATTTACATTTACAATTATAACTACCATCTGAGTGGTATATATTAAAAATTTATACACATATACTAAGTCCCATTCTATACAAATACACATACATATACATATCTAATACAACATCGTAGATCATTGAACAAGGCCGGGTGAGCACCCGTCTCTCGACGGCCCGGTGATACCGGGTGTGGAATGTCCCGTCCTCTTATTCTCCTCTTTCGCACTCCACACTATCGGGAACACTGCAAGGCTTTTACTACTTAGTGGGAGCTGATATGCACAAAGAACGAATTGGCCAACATTAATCGCCGTCACTATCTTTTTCATTTACTTTTCCTTATGCAATTTACGAAGCCTATTGTTATGTGACTTCTAACTCATCTCATATTATACATGTAGATTTTATTCTTTTCAGATTCCTTATCATTATCTTGTTCATATTACTTTCCTGTGTCATGTATTTTACAGGTTGTAACTCATATCTACTACATGTAAGGATAGATCAAATCATTCAAAGTAAACTTATAATGTGATAATGGCAAATTCAGAACAAATCAAATCATATCAATTTCTATGCTACAGTTCAAATCAGACTAATACTAATACATATTAGGACTCCTTATCACTATCAATCGGCCATTAATCAACTCCTTAGAAATTACATCGGATCTGGGATGCCCGCAAATCCTTTTAGTTTTCGCTTTATAAATTTTCATTTTCAAAAGTGTCGCTAATCTCGAATCCCCTACTAATTCGGACATGATCCAAGCCGGAGCCCGGCTTTATCTCGACGCTTTCAATCAAAAACATTTATTCGCCTTATTAAATTTTTCTTTTCAAAGTGTCGCGACCCGAACTCCGACTGACCGGGTCATGGATCCAAGCCGGAGCCCTGGCTTAATCTCGACATTTTCAATTATCTTTCCAAAACATTTGTTTATGTTATTCTATTTAAGCACCTTTTAATTAATCGAAAGCACTTCTTCTGGCAATCCTACGACCATTTACAAATTCAAAAGACCCATAACATCTACACTTAATAACATGCATTTACTAAATAATGCCATTATCCACATAAACTCATGCTATTAATTCTCGTGATGCTTTACTTTACTCATCATTTATAATATCACAACATGCATTTTCAATGCAATAATCCAATTCACATCAATCTATGAGATTTAAGCATACACATAAAAATCCCATTTACACTTGTCATTGTTGGTTATTTCACTTTGACTAATTAATTCACATTTCTGACGGATTCCGTTTATTGAATCCCGCCCTTATTATCATCTCTAAGAATGCCTACACACACACTATTCAAGCTCATCATGCCGGATGCCATTGGTGCATCCCGACACGTGGTATCAATTATTCGGTCTCCCATCATGCCGGATGCCGTTTGGTGCATCCCGACACGTGGTATCAATTATTCGGTCTCCCATCATGCCGGATGCCGTTTGGTGCATCCCGACACGTGGTATCAATTAAATGTCATACGCCATCATGACCTGAATCTGGGGCCAAGTGAATCCCCGCCTAAGCGACATTTCTTCAATGCCATATCGCCATCATGACTGATGTCGACAGTATCCCGCCAAGTGGGACATTGATAATTTCGGGGAAGTCTTCTCGTGACTCGATGCCGCTTGGTGCATCCCTGTCAGCGATTCATTCTTCATATCATTCACCATTATTTACGACTCCGATTCGCTTAACGAATCCCGCCTTTATTATTATTATTCACGCTCATTCAGTTTTCGAATATCACATTTCGATTTCATATTAACTCTCGTTTTATCTTTTCAAAGATATACTCAATCACATACTCATTCATGTGATCATTTATATATACTCATTCTTATGCTCATTCACGTATACTCATTCATATACTTATTCACGTATACTCATTCATACACTCATTCACATATTCATTCATGTATACTCATTCATGTATACTCAATCATAAATTCAATTACGTATACTTATTCACGTATACTCATTCATGTATACTCATTCATAAATTCAATTACGTATACTTATTCACGTATACTCATTCATAAATTCAATTACGTATACTTATTCACGTATACTCATTCATAAATTCATTCACAAATACTCATTCACGTATTCTCATTCATAAATTCAATCACAAATACTCATTCACGTATTCATTTTATATACTCATTCATATACACATTCGTGTGCTCATTCACATATTCATTCACATATACTCATTCATAAATTCATTTAAGTATACTCATTCATGTATACTCATTCACAAATACTCTCAATCATATATTCAGTCTCATATATTTTCCTATCATTTGTTATCATTTCCGGTTATGTGTGATAATAATCAGATATCACTTAATCACCACATTACGTGTTCATTACATATTGCCTTTCATATGTTCACATTCATGTTTCAATTGCTTTCATTTTCCTTTCATAATCATTTTCATGTTTCATGAACACATCTATACATCTTCATTTTCTACATTTTCCTTGTTTCATGCCTATTACATATGGTACTCCATTTACTTGTAAAGTATGATGTCTATGAAATCACACCTCATTCATATATTCTTATTCCTCTATGAATCTATTTTACTTCGGAATTGGAATCAATCCAATCGGATCATCCAAAATAAAGTTATGGCATTTTCATGCCAAACTAGTCGGTTCACCCGGATTACACTAGAAACAGTTCGTATTACTAATTTTTCCGGGGTTCTAACTATATATTTGACAAAAGGTCTTTGTACTCATTTAAAGCTAAGGTGCTAAGGGTTCTATTCCAATTGGAATCACCCAATTCGGAGCACCGAAATTTCGTTACGTCCAACACCCGATTACTCTATGTTCAAAGTCGGAACCGCACTGGCTTGCACACGGCCCAACTTTGAGTAGAATTTTAGGCAACTTAGATCAACAGAATTTTGCGATGCCTATTCTTGAGTTTTGTTCCCCTTGAAGTCTAGTTTATGTAGCCACTTTGAATCACTCAAATCGATAAGCAAAATGAGCACCCATGGCTAAAATACCAAAATGGCCTGCCAAACCGGGAACACGAGTAGCGCTTGTACCGGTAGAACCCTAAGTTCTACCGGTAGAACTGGGCCAAAAATGACCAAAACCGAAGTTCTACCGGTAGAAACCTGTTGTACTGGTAGAAGTCTCCTGAATGCCCGTAATGTGTGTTTTCTCACATTTTTCCATACTTTTGATCCCCAATCACTTCTACACTTCAAACACACAATATCCTAAACACCTAAATTGGTACTGGAATCTTCTTTCTACTCAATTCCTCTTCATTTCTTATCTTCTTTCAAAACCTTTTCATGAATTTATTCCAAATTCATTCCAACATGGGTTATGACCCATCTTCAAACCAACCATGATGATTAGTTAGGGTTTATTCTAAACCCTAACTCAATTGCTTTCAAATTAACCATGAATCCAACCCAAAAGAGAGGATTCTATGATTATCTTGTACCATATGGGGTTTTACCAACCCTATTTTCAAGAATCCAAGGTTTGGATACAAGTCTATCAAAACCCTAGATTTAGAGACAAGAGATTAACCATATCAAGCCTTAAATTCCATGTGATCCCTACAAAATCCATACTCAAAGTAGTTTCCATACCTTAGTTTGGCTTTGATCTTGGCTCCTCCTTCTTCCGCTTCTCTTCTTCTTCTTCCTCTCCTTTGGGCCTTCCCCTCTCTCTCACGTTTTCTCTCCCCCAAATGAGACCAATTTCTCGTCTTTAAAACATGGATTTCTTAAGGCCATGTTCGCCCTCCAAATAAAACCCATTTTCACTTTTTAACTTTCTATTTTCAGATTTAAACCCTTCCATTCATTCCAATTTCAATTCCATCTTTCTCTATTTCATAATGGCATATAACTTATTAAATTTCTATTTTGGCATCCCATCCTTCTTTGGCTTTATTACCTGGGTCCTCATGGTAAATTACCACTTTACCCTTGGCTCTCGAATTAATTCCGGTCTCTCGTTTTATTTCCCAAAAATTTCCATTTAGCTTATAATATACCCTAAACAAGTCCGAAAACTGCTAGGGTATATTTCGGGATGTTACACAAACATTAGTTTAAAAGGGAGGTCCTAGTCTGGTGCTACTACAATTGGGGCTAAAACCAATTTCTCCTTCATAAATGAGAAAGATTGCATACACTGATCATCAAATTCGAAAGGGGCTCCTTGAACTAGTAGATTCAACAAAGGCCGTCTGCTGAAAACTCATGAAATCTCCATAACCCTAGCTGTCCAGAAAGCTTCTGGCCTCTTCTCACCAGACGCGGGGAGGTGAGTCTCTCATTGTCAACTAGTTTGATCTACTCAGCATCTTTCTCACTTCAACTGGTACCTGCATACATCCCTTGCCATGAAGGCACTTTCGCCAATCCACTCGCGAGGTTGCCTCTTCCACAATCTATTGAATAAGATGCCCCAAGTTTTCAACAATAATACAACATTCTTCCAACATTAAGAAATCATCCATGAACACTTAAGACTATCTTCTCTGTTCAAGGTCCTGAGAATAGATCTATATCGCTAAAATATATTATCGAGAGAACTCAATGGTAATCATTGAATGCAACCATCATGGTACACATGAAATTGTCACTTTATACCGGGTTTTGGCGAAATGAAGGATTCACATATCCAACACCGATCCAAGAAAACAAGAATACTCTGCATCTCATAGCCTATCCGATCTCACCAGGCAAACCATGGGAAATGACCTTCAGCTCACATTCAATCTCCCCATGATAATCATACATTCTTTCACCTGCACTGCTCTTGAATTTGGGCAAATGCTGCCTCCTGCCTTTACTCCACCATGGTCCTCATCGCTAGAAACTAATTCGTGATCGATCAATTCACCAAATCTGACGTAAATAAAATCCACCTGATTCAACTACACTTCAATACTTCATTCCTTACCACTTCCTTCATGGTCGGATTGAGTCTTCTTTGAGCTTCCACTGAAGGTTTGTGACCATCTTCTAGCAAGATTCGGTGCATACACATAGAGGTGTAGATCCTCTTTAAATCGGCTAGAGACCATCCGATAGAATCTTTGTGATCTCGAAGTACTCTTAAAAGCTTCTCTTCTTCTACTACTATCAAAGATGTTGATATGATCATTGGTAAAGTTGAAGATTCCCCTAGATAAGCATACCTCAAGTGGCTAGGTATTGGCTTTTGCTCTAACTGTGGTGGTCGCTCAATTGAAGGCACTAAAGTCTATGTACTCTCTCCCAAGGGCTGATCATACTTTCTTCTGTTCGGTTGAAAGGAGTCCATCCATTTCACATACTCTTTAGCCTCTTCACTTAGTTCTTCCTTATCATTCTGCATAAGGCTAGTCTCCAAAGGGTCAGCCAAACCACTTTGGATAGACACTATAGCCTCTATTGCCTCTATCATAAAACATGCATCACTCTCTGTTGGATGTCGTACAACATTGAATACACTGAACCTGACCTCATCATCTTGCACTCTCTTAATTTAAGTTCTCCCTTCTGCACATCAATCATAGCTTTGCTAATTGCTAAAAACTGTCTACCCAATATAATGGGTATCTTCCTGTCTTCCTCAATGTCCAACACTATGAAATCAACTGGAAAGATAAACTTGTCTACCTTTACTAGCACATCTTCTATCACCCCTCATGGATGCTTCAACGATCTATTCGCTAGCTAAAGAGTGACAGTCGTAGTTCTAGCTTCACCTAATCCCAACCGTCTAAAAATAGATAAAGGCATGAGGTTAATACTAGCTCCCAAGTTGCATAAGGCTCTCTCAAACATTGAGTGTCCTATCTTGCATGGAATTGTAAAACTGTCTGGATCCTTCAACTTCTGTGATAGTTTCCTCTGTAGAATGACACTGCATTCCTCGGTAAGGTTCACTGTCTCAAAATCTAATAATCTTCTTTTCCTTGACAGTCTATCTTTCATAAATTTGACGTAGCTGGGCATCTGTTCCAATGTATCTGCAAATGGAATGTTGATATGTAGTTTCATAAACACTTCCATAAATTTGGTAAACTGCATTGAGGATACGGAACTGGTGTAGTGGGTTCATCTATAACTTCTTGTTTCTCAGTCTCTTTCCTTTCATCTGATTTCTCTATTGACTTCTTCTCTTGGGGCTCCTCCCCTTGTATTTGATCTTTTGGGGTGGCCTGGTCTACCCTCTTAGTTTCCACTTCTCTTACCACTAGTGGTTGCCCCGGTGTTGCTAGCTCTCTACCACTTCTTAAGGTGATAGCCTTAACATGTTCTTTGCCTTCTCTTCTTGGGTTTACCTCCGAATTACTTGGCAATGAACCCTGTTGCCTCTCAGTCAACAAAGTGGCCATTTAGCCCATTTGCACCTCTAAGTTTCTCAAATGTGTTGCTTGGTTATTCAATTGGGTTGACTAATTCTGCATATTTGCCTTTGTTTCATTCATAAAGGTTATATGGGAAGTGAGCATTTAAGCTAGTGTTTCTTCCAAGTCCACTTTTTTCTCTGATGGCGTGTAACACCTGGTATATGTTTTGTTATATTCAAGTAAGGATTTTTGGGGAGCAAATGCAACTTATGCCCTATGATATTTTAAATTGTGATTAAGATTAGCCATCTTAATGGTTGGTTTAATTAGAGTATTAGCAAAGTGTGTTAGATTGCATTTTTATGGTACTGTGGGTCAATTATGCAATTAGGTAAGTTTAGAGAAGTAGAAAGGTGGCTCTGAAATTAAGTATAAATTCTGAAGGACCACTTGAAAACTTGTTAGTGGAGAGGGACCAAAGTGTAATATCCTTGTGAGCTATGTGGCATCAAGAGGGCATGACACCTCATATATGCATGGTGGAGATCTCGACACATGGCAAGTGCAATGGTAAGAGCTTGCCATGTGCCAAGCAAACCAATTCCTCTTGGTTTTGATGCTAGACCAACTCTTGCTAGGAAGTGAAGTACCCTGGAAATTTAGGAAAGTGAGAGAGAGTTCTAGAGAGAAGCTAGAGAGAAGAGGAGAAAAGGCTTGAAGGAAAGCTGTTTTGTGGAAAGTTCACTAAGGTATGTAAACATGATTCGAGGCCTTGGGCTTGTATTTCTTATGGACTTTGGTTATATTCTTGCTCTTTGTTGGGATTACAGCCTAACCCTCTAGATTTGATGAAAGGTGTGTTTGGTGGAACCCTAAATTGTAAAAGACAAACTTTGTGAAGATGGCATGTGTGTGTGTGTGTCCAAGGGAGGTGTCAGTCTGTGCCTTTCCCCTTGAACCCATGATGCTGTTTTGGCCATAAGTTGGCCTAAAGAACTCCGAACTGGATGATTCCAGTTGGAGAAGAAGCCCAAGACCTAGCCCTTCGAATGTCTAGAAGCAACCAAGAACTAAACCCTACCATAAGGCCCTTGAATTTGAGGTTGAAAGTCAGATACGCGCATTCTGCCCCCGGTTTCCGAGCAATCTCGTTCGAGTCATGTTGAGTTATATTGATCCAAATAGAGTGATTCAAAATCCTTCTCAAAGTAGCCACATAGGGGCGTAACTTCATGAAGAAATTATGGCCAAAATTATGGCTCATTTGTTCCCATAATTTCGTCAAAGTAAGGGTGAAGTGAGGACAGATCTCTTAACCCTAGGAAATAGCTTCTGGAGGTCAGTGTAAAACCATAACTCTTGATTCCGAGGTCCGAATGACCTGATTTAAGAGGCTATGGAAATCTAAGAGATAGGGGAACTTTTGGTCAGAAGACCATAGTGAACAAAAAAACATGTATGGATGGTCAAAAATGTAGAGTTAAGAAAAAAAGAAAAAGGGTCTCTGAGGATAAATAAACAAGGTACAAGTGTCAGGTGTGTCAGTTTTCAGGTTACCCTAATAAGGGGTGTTAAATGTTGATATTAGTAAGTGTAAAAGAGAGTGCTCTTTGAAGGATTGGGTTTATGTTGGTAAAGAATATGTGTGATCTCGAGGGTGATGTAGTAATAAAACCAATCGGGTAATTTTATGTAACCCTGGATTGCTTGAGGCTAAGAAATCTTATGACTTGTTAATTGCATCCTTTGGAGTAGCCTCTGGCACTTCCCTTAGAGACTTGTGGATTTTTGAACTAAGGAAGGTAGGGATCTTGTAACCTTCTCCTGCTTATACCATGGTTCGACGAAATTGCACTCATTCCATGCTTGAACTGCAGGATTTTCTAATGATATATATATAAATGTGTATATTTTTATATCTATGGAATTCTTTTGAATTAATCGGTACATATAAGATGGAATGCTTTGTGAAATTGTTTTAAAGCATGACATGGGTAATGGGACTCGTGTGAGAGTCCCGATTGATAGTGGACACGGACTATGACTAGTCCCCGGGGCTGTAGTCCCGTAAAGGTCACGATATACGGACAGGGCATATCCCCTGGGTGGTAAGTCCCAAAGAATTTGTCGCTATACTGATACTATCCCCGGGTAGTAAGTCCCAGCAATTTGTCGCTGTTCGGGATGATCGACTAGTCCCCCGGGTGAAAGCCCAAAGAGCCGCCGATAAGGGGTCGAGATGGTGGTAGTATTGCATCCATTTGTTTCCACATCACCTATTAATCAAAAATGCTCATGTTTCGTGACGTGTTGAATTATTATTTGTATTTTGAAATGTTTTTATGGGCATGGCTTGTTACGGGATTCACTACCGAAAGTTGTCGAACTCACCCCCATTATTCCCTCCACCTTAGATGCGTAACAGACCACCGCATGACTCGAGTTTGACTCCTGCGTGGTTTCGAGGTCGGGAATCAGGCGCCACCTTAGCATGCCTGTCAGCATACATTTTCGAGGAACATCTGGGGTTGTCACAGGAGGTTCACACTCGTATATTTTACGCCCATATCGATCATGGTCATTGTATATTTGGCTTGTGGCCATTAGTTTGGGGACACTTTGTAGAATGTTTTGGGATTTGTGTAGATATTATTTTGATCAAGTGTAAGTGTATACTGGGCGCATTGAGGACTTACTCTCAAGCATTTATATGTATATATGTTTTTGAGACCTGAGTTGAGTTTTAATTACGTTTCTAGGCGATTACTCCAAGTGGGAGTTTTGGACTGTAGTTTTGAGTAAATACAAAGGATATATGGTGTAGGGTTAGTGATGGCCCCTTTATGCAAAGTGTTGGATTTTTTGAAAGAGTCCTATGTTAGGACTCATGATGAAAAAAAAAAAAAAAAAAGATGGTAAATAGAACATAAATCACAATCGCGGAAATCAGTATGTTGGTATCAGAGCTATGGATAAATCCTTGGGAGATTAAAGGAAAATTCAATAGATACATAAAGGATTCCTAGGCACACTTAAGCTATGATCACGGGAGCTTAGGGTTTTTAGTGTTAGGCTCAGGCACAGGGATGATATGATTTTCATATATGGTATAAGGCTTCCTAAAGAAGGACAACTATATTGGAAGGGTATTTTCTTAAAGATACATGTTACATGAGACTATGTATAACATAAGTTGGTGCGGATTGTAAGCATGATATAACGAGTTTAGATATTATAATGCTTGTATGGATTTTTTCCATGGTGTTGGTTAGTGTGTAATGATTCTTATACCATGTGCAACTGTCCTGAATCGGGTAAGATACGTCAATAGCGGTAAAGATTGCATATCTATGGAAAATTGATACGAGAACCCTTGAGTTATTATTGGTTCTTGTACCACATTGTGATAACTAATTGTCTAATATTTTCTTAATATATATTGCCGAACAGAGAATAAGGAGGGACGACAAAGGGTCGACAACAGGATCCTTCTTCTACCGCCCAAGAGGATGGGGGCTGAGAGAGCGTGGCGCATCTGAGGGCTGGTTCCAGAAGATGGACGGCGGCTGGATCAAGGATTTCAAGGCACTTATTCCCGTTGTTTCGGGTGGAAGCCACTTCTTGAGGGTCGAGCATCAAGCAAAGGAAGTGAAGAAGATTCTAGATGTCTTGGAAGTCCCTGGGAGCGAGAGTTTCTTACGCCCTTTATGCTGAGGGACGAGGCCGGCTGGGGCCAGGGATATAAGGTGAACACCCATGATGTGCCACATATGGGTGGACTCAGCTCGAGGAGTTACTCTCACATAAGTACTTTCCCCGAGGCCATGAGGAGACGTAAGAGATCTGGGAGCTTGTGCACCAAGCAGCAGGGGCGATCACAGCACGCTCCCGCCACTCGTTGTCTGGGTATGCACAAAGATGTGGTGGCAAGCGAGCAAATGAGAGCCGAACGCCAGAGGGCCTGAGGGTCAACATTCGCTCAGCTCCTTTCCCGCGTTTCTCGGCACCTACAAAGGAGGTGGTGGTAACAGCCCGATTATCGAGAGGAGCACTGAGGTATAGAAGGAAAGAAATAAGAATTCCAGGTGTGGTGACTTCAGGTCAAGAGATAAGAGGGCTAAGCGCCCAAGGATGAAAGGTCCACGACGCTGCGCAACAGTGGGCAAATAAAGGGGAGTACAACAGACAAATTTCTGACGGTTATGAGTGTGGAAGACAGACACTTGAGGAGGTGGTGCCTGTTACAAAGAATGAACACCCAAATTCTCCTCAAGGTCGGCCAATTCGCAAACCATTCGCGTGTTCAAGGAGGACAAATTTCCAAGGGGAGTGAGATTCTGAGCGGGAAGACTGAGATCTACTCGACCAAGGGTCTCAGAAAGCGTAGTCTTCATTGCGGATAGTTCTGATCCGTGAGCGCCCAATGTGCCAATGGAAGGTATGGTTTTGTGTTATAAAGACTGGGCACATGTGTCGTTTTCGATTCGGTGCATCAATGCTCATTTATACTACTTCTTTTGCTTCCATTTTAGACTTGTGAGATTGCACCACTCTCTTTGTCCTTGTTTGTTGAGACACCTAGTGGGTGGCATGATGAAGCTAAGGGGGATGCAAAGGTTGTGTGTCAATGTTTGGGATACGAAGTCGATCGACTTAGTACTCCTACATATGGCGGCGTTGTTCGACGTGATTGTGGAATGGATCGTTACCACATCATGCGCTCCCAGACTATTTTTCAAGAAGGTGACCTTCCGGGATTGCTGTGGGTCACGGTCGCCTTCATGGATTTAGGGTTGGCCGACTCTATCGTTGATAGAGATGGAGAAAAGCGGATGAGAAAGAATTGGGCCAGTACTCCTTTTACTATGCCTAGGAGAAAGAAAAGAAGGTAGGCGGATCAGATCCCACAAGTGTGCCACTCTTGTCGATGTATTTCCCGATGAGTCGTGATTACTTCCACAGAGAGATGGAATTCTCCATCGATTTATCCCTGGCATCGATCCTATTTCAATAGTTCCATTTAGGATGGCTTCAAATACTGAAAGGCGGAGTCGAACCTACAAATTACAAGAATCGGGTAGGTCAAGGGTTCATCCGACCGGCGCCTCGCCTCGCGCTCCAAGATTGTTCGTGGAAAAGAAAGACGGAACGCTACGGTTACGTGTGGATTACCCGGTTAAATATAACGGTGAAGAACAAGTACCCACTTCCCTGACGAGGATTGCTGATCGCACTGAACGGGCTTACATTTACATCGATCTAAGATCCGCATCATCGCTGAGAGTACGGACTGGGATATCCCGAAGATCAAGCTGCACGAGGTATGGACACTTCAGTTTGTTGTCATGCCTTTAGATCGACTAATGCTCCAAATTTTGCCTTTTTATGGATATGATGAATAGGGGATATCGTCCGTGATTCAGATCGCTTTGCAAAGTAGTTGGTTCGTGGATCTACATCCCGATATATTCCGTTGGTCGAGCCGAACATGAGCAGATTTGCGCTTGGTGCCATGTGTGATCGAGAGAATCTACAGCGCCAAACTAGAGAAGTGTGATTTGTTACAAGAACCAGCTCCTAGGGCACATGCAGGTCTAAGGAAGGTATTCTGGATCCTAAGAAAGGTCGAGGCCGTGATAAGGTGGGGAGCGACCCAAGAAAGGTCTTTAAAGATACGCAATTTTCCTTGGATTGGTCGGGTTATTACCGTCGTATTTATTGAGAACTTCTCCAGAATCGTATGTCCAACCGACTAGACTAACACGCAAGGGAGTGAGCTTTGACTCGAATGACAAGTGTGAGGAGTCTTTCCAGAGTCGAAAAGAGATTAAATATAGCGGTGTTGATTACTCCGTGGAGCGGGGAAAAAGTACACGGTTTTCAGGATGCCCTCAAGGGTCAGTTTCGGGGTGTGTACTTATGCAAAGGTAGGTAGAGTGGTTGCCTATGCCTCTAGGCAATTGAAGAAACATAGAGAAATTGCACGCATGATTTAGAAACTAACACTTGATAGTGTTTACCACTAAGTTATAAGCGTGACTACTTGTATGGTGAAAGTTTGGAAGTGTTCTCGACCACAAGAGTTTGAAGTATATATATTTCGTAGAGAGATTTGAATGCGAGGGCGAGAGAAGGTGGATGGAACACTTGAAGACTTTGACTTTTGAGTTAAATACCACCAGGGTAAAGCAAATGTATTGGTGATGCCTTGAGTAGAAAATCAAGAAGGAGCATCATTTTTGGGTTTGATGGCTTATGAGTGGAAGATGTATGATTACATCGGCGAGTTCACGTGCTTTGATGGGGATGAGCTAAGGCATGTTTTATACGTTGGTAGCTCGGCTGACCGGTTTTCTGGGTCACCCAAGAGACCGGAGAGGTGATAAAGCTTGAGACCTTTGCTCGCAAGTAGTAGGCCAGTGATGCACACGAAGGGTGGAGCATTCATGCAAATGGAGGAATCTATTTCCTCAACTGATTGACATGCCGGATGGTACACGATTTGAGAGAGGAGGTGATGAGGGGCTCATGCTCTCGGTCCACGGTACATCTGGTGAGACAAGGTAATACCACGACTTGAGGCGCCCGATTTTGGTGGCATGGGATGAAGAGAGGCGTAGCGAGTTTCGGTCTCCGAGTGTTTAATGACGATGCCAACAAGTGAAGTTGAGCACGGAGACCGAGCGGGGCACATTTGCGGTAGTACCGGTCCTTGAGATGGAAATGGGATCATGTGACGATGGACTTCTGATTCGTGCCACGGTAGGGTGATTCGGAATCAACAATATTTTGTTTCCTATGTTCCTCCTACTGCCGTAGTCAAGCTACTACAGTATAGCGGTCTAGGGTCGAACATGGGGATGGGTTTTTCATCCGCAGAATGATTTGCATCGATGATGGAAAGTAAGTGAGACTTTTTGTTTAGTTTAGGATTTGTTTAAAAACGAGGGGAAGTTGTTTGTTCAGCGCTGAATAAGCTGTAATGACTTGTGAAATGTAAATGTGGTAGCTTTGAAGCAGGTCACCCAAAGCTTGATAATATGGGGCTATTAAAGTAATACCGGGTTATTTCCTCGCATTAGAGACGGAAATGACATATAGTGGCCCAAAATCGGATCTTTGTTTAGCTATAAAACCTAACCCTAGAACCACTCTGCAGTCCAAACCAAATACTAAGCATTCAAAGTCCCATTCGGTTAAAAACACTAGCATTTAACCTCTTTTAATGACTCGTAATGACATCTAAAGGATATCGATTGCATCTACCATTAGTGAACCCTAAAGTATAACAAGTGACGAAAAGAAAAGACATTCGTAGTGTTAAACCTAGTTTGGAAAGTTGGAACCATAAATGTTGTACTGTAACATTAAGCATGAGGACAACTTACACTTAGCATTTTAAAACCAAGCTAGCAACCCTCATCTTCAAAGCTGTGAGGCTTGGCAGAAACTCATGAGTTGTCATCTCGAGGTGTTTAACTGTAGAGAAAAATGAAGAAAGAAAGAGAAGAAAGAAGCCAGAAGTAAACCTAAAATGAAAGAAAACAGGGAAAGCTGTGTGCATGGAAAAAGTTCACCAAGTTTACAAAGTTGAGGGGCTTATATAGCCAACCTAATGTGTGAAATGATAAAAATGCCTAAAATAAGAGATTACATTAAGATAAAATGGTAATTGATCAAGTGTAGTGGAATCAAAAATATCAAAAACACGGCGACCATTTTTGTATGCGGCAAATTAAGCTATCTTCAGAAAAATTTAGCTAGCCTAGCGAAATTTTGTGAATAGCGGGGTGAAACTCGCTAGGAGCAGTAAATTTGTGCTAAAAATTATTGCACAGCAAAATTTTCATTCGCTAAGTTAAATTTCGCTGATTCGAAATTTTCGCAATCCCGACGAGAGACCACATGTCATAAGCGAAAATCCTGTTTATCTGCTTGGCTACTGCATCATACTTTCTTCAAATCCACTTCACAATTCTTCATTTTTGAATGATATGAAAAATTAGCAAATCGACATTACTTTATATCTTGACATCAGAAGCTTGAACTAATTAGGTGAGACGTGTGAGGCTTCCGCGACACCCGAAACGGCTTCGAAATGGAATCGGTGGTACTTCGTGGACACGCACATCAATTGGTTTTATTGATGGATTGATGGCAAGCATAAAACCTGTAAGCCAGGGCTCAAAATGCACTTTTTGAGCCTGCAATCAGCCGTGTTGGTTTTGAGACTACCGGGAGTAAAGATGGTGTTTGGGTGGTTGTTAGTAGGTTGACTAAATCATCTGCTCTTGCAATACTGGGATTACGGAGCTCTCTTCTTACTTTGAGCAGTTGTGGCATAACAGGGGAGATTGTGAGTTTACATGGTGGCCTCTCTCCATTGTGTCGAGATAGGGACTCGAGGTTTACGTCAGGTCGGCGGAGTCTTTGTAAGCTTTGGGAACGGAGTTGAGATTGAAGTCTGACCATTTCACCCTCGGGTGCGGCGGGCAATGCAGAGAGTGATTCGGTCACGGAAGATATGCTTAGAGCATGTGTTGAGCTTCCCGGGGAGTTGGATGGACCATTTGCCTCGTTGAGTTTGCGTATAATAGTTTCGGAAGCGTGGGATGGCACCGTATCAAACTCTTTATGGAAGGCCAAATAGATCGCCTATGTCTTCCGGGTGAATCAGGAGAGGCTACTTTGATTAGTCCAGAGTTGGTGCAGGAAATGACAGAGAAGATAAGGGTGATCCGTGATAGGCTCTTGGCATCACAGAGCAGGCATAAAAGTTATGCTGACCACAGGAGGAGACCCTTAGAGTTTCAGGTTGGGGACCATGTGTTTTTTAGAGTGTCGCCTCCACAGGGAATGCCGTTTTGGTAAAGGAAGCGCTAGGTACATTAGTCGTTTGAGATTCTCAAAGTTGGAGAGGTAGCTTGCAGTTAGCTCTTAGCCACGATTGTTTGGGATACATGATGTATTCACGTTTCATTATTCACGGAAGCTATGAAACCGAATGTTTCGCACATACTAGGTGGAAAAGAAGTGAATTTGCAGAAGAAAATTATGAAATATGAAGGCGGCCAAGGGAGATTCTAGATGTGCGAAAGCAGCGTGTTCTCGAAACAAATTATTTCCCTAGTAGTATTGCATGGGAACACCATGGAGTGGAAGAAGCTACATGGGAACTAGAAGCATCTAAGAAGAAGTATCCGGAACTCTTCACAGGTTAGTACGGTTTAATTTCGAGGACGAAATTACTGTAAGGGGGATGGAATGTAACACCTGGTATATGTTTTGTTATATTCAAGTAAGGATTTTTGGGGAGCAAATGCAACTTATGCCCTATGATATTTTAAATTGTGATTAAGATTAGCCATCTTAATGGTTGGTTTAATTAGAGGATTAGCAAAGTGTGTTAGATTGCATTTTTATGGCATGTGGGTCAATTATGCAATTAGGTAAGTTTAGTGGTTTTGTTAGGGTTTGGAAATTAAAGTATGTCTTGAAGGACCACTTTGAAAAACTTGTTAGTGGAGAGGACTAAGTGTAATATCATACGTGAGCTATGTGGCATCGTAGAGGGCATGACACCTCATATATATGCATGGTAGGAGATCTTGACCCATAGCAAGTGCATGAGAAGAGCTTGCCATGTGCCCAAACAAACCAATTCCTCTTGGTTTTGGATGCTAGACCAACTTCTTGCTAGGAAGTGGAAAATTATGGAAATTTAGAAAGAGAGAGAGTTATAGAGAGAAGCTAGAGAGAAGGAGGAGAAAAGGCTTGAAGGAAGCTTGGTTTTGGTGGAAAAAGTTCACTAAGGTATGTAAAACATGATCTTGAGGCCTTAGTTGTATTTCTTATGGACTTTGGTTATATTCTTGGGTTTTGTTGAGATTACATCACAACCACAGATTTGATGAAAGGTGTGTTTGGTGGAACCACTAAATTGTAAAAGACCAGTTTTGTGAAGATGGCATGTGTGTGTGTGTGTCCAAAAGGGAGGTCTTGTCGGCTCCTTGAGCGTGGCTTGATGTTTGGCCTTAAGTTGGCCCTAAAGAGACTCTGAACTGGATGATTTAGTTGGAGAAGAAGCCCCGAGACCTAGCCGCTTGAATGTCTAGAAACAGCGAAAGGCTAAACCCTACCATAAGGCCCTTGGTGGGGTTGAAAGTGAATCTGATTACGCGCTTTACTGTTAGAGGCGGTTCTGTTTTTGAGTCATAAGTGTATATTGATCCAAATGGTGGTTCAAAATCCTTCTCAAGAAAGTAACCACATAGGGCGTAACTTCATGAAAGTATAGCTGAATTATGGCTCATTTGTTCCCATAATTTAGGTAAGTACAAGGGTGAAGTGAGGACACGGATTACTGTCCCTAGGAAATAGTCTCGAGGAGTCGGAGTGAAACCATAACTCTTGATTAGAGGAGTCCAGAATGACATGATTGAAACTATGTTTAAGAGATTAGGGGAACTTTTTGATTAAGAGATATAGTGAACAAAACATGTATGGATGGTCAAAATGGTAGTTGAAAAAAAGAAAAAAGGGGGTCTTGAGATAAAATTTGAAACAAGGTACAAGTGTTGTGTGTCACTTTGTTTGTATTTACCTAATAGGGGTGTTAAATGTTGATATTAGTAAGTGTAAAGAGAGTGCTCTTGAGAAGGATCCAAGGTTTATGTTGAGTAAAGAATATGTGTGATTCGGGTGGTGAAGTAGTAATAAACCAGATTGGGTAATTTTATGTAGCCGGATTGTTTTGAGGCTAAGAAATCTTATGACTTGTTAATTGAGATCCTTTGGAGTAGCCTGGTTTGACTTCCTTGTGAGACTTGTAGTTTTGAATCTAAGGAAGGTAAGGATCTTGTAAACTTCTCACAGCATACCATGGTTTGTAGAGTCTGTACCATTCCATGCTTAATTGTGTGATTTTCTAATGATATATATATAAATGTGTATTTTTTATATCTATGGAATTCTTTGAATTAGCGGTACATGATGTTTTAAATAATATCCGTAATGGGTGAATGCTTTGTGAAATTGTTTTAAAGCATGACATGGGTATGGAGTGTGTGAGAGTAGGTTAGTGAGTGGACCAGGACTATGACTAGTCCCACTGGGTTGTAGTCCCGAGAAGGTCACGGATATACGAGATGCTGAGGCACATATCACTGGGTGGTAAGTCCCATCAATTTGTCGTTATACGGGATGTGGAATATCCGCACAGGTAGTAAGTCCCAGCAATTTGTCGTTGTTCGGGGATGATCGGCTAGTCCACTGGGTAGAAAGCCCAAAAAGAGTCGATAAGGGATCGAGATGGTGGTAGTATTGCATCCATTTGTTTCCACGACAACCTATTAGTTGAAAATGCTCATGTTTGAGATGTGTTGAATTATTTGTATTTTGAAATGTTTTTATAAGCATGGCTTGTTATGGGTTCACCTCTTGGGTTATCGAACTCACCCCCATTATTCCCCTCCGCCTTAGATGCAGTGCGAGACAAATTTACGCGACTTGAGAGTTCCCAGAGGTTTTGGAGGTTGGGAATTGTCGTCGACCTTAACATGATGGTGGTTGGGCATACATTTTGAGGAACATCTAGTGTTGTGTGGAGGTTCACACTGTATATTTTGGATATTCCATATCGATCATGGGTCATTGTATATTTGGCTTGTGGCCATTAGTTTGGGACACTTTATGAGTTTTGGGATTTTTATTGTAAATATTATTTGATTAAAGTGTAAGTGTATAGTCTTGGGTGCATTGAGGACTTACCTCGGTGCAGATGTGCATATATGTTTTGAGGACACAGGTTGAGTTTTAATTGCGTTTCTGGCGATTACTCAAGTGGAGTTTGGACTCGGGTTTTGAGGAAATACGAGGTTGATATATATTGTGTGTAGGGCTAGTGATAGCCCCTTTTATGCAAAGTGTTGGATTTTGAAAGAGTCCTATGTTAGGGACTCATGATGAAAAAAAAAAAAAAAAGATGGTAAAATAACATAAATCACACCGTGGAAATTAGGGTGTGACATGGCGGTTTGCTCACTTAGGGTTGTGGCATGTTGTTCTGATTATTCCTCCATCCATAGTTCTTAATGTTCTGATTATTACGCTAGCCTTGGCCTTAGTTCTGGTTTTGATTCTGGTATGTGTTACCTTCATACTGACCCTGTTATTGCGGCTGGTTAAATCTTGACACATACTATGCTTGCTCAATTATCATATGTCCTGACTGGCATTCTATAATACTGTGTTATCCTCCATAGGATTCGCATATCTCCCAAGGATAGGTCTGAATAGCATTTGTAGTACCCTGCTATCTCTGTATCTGTTTAGTGAGTTACGCGACATGGTTGACCAAATTGCTAAGGACCTTTGTGTCCACGCCTCCCACAACCTTCCTCGGTATTAGCCTATCCCTGGGCCACTAGTTATCATTGGAAGCCATGTCCTCTAAGATTCCATATGCCTAGTCTATAGTCTTTTTCATCATAGCACCCCCTGTTGAGGCATATATGACTGTTCTGGTAGGATCACTCAAACCGTTGTAAAATGTGTAGACTTGCATCCATCTAGTCAGCCTGTGATGTGGACATCTTCTCATTAGTTCATGAAATCTCTCCCAGGCTTCAACTAGGTTCTCTTCTTCTAACTGTCTAAAAGTGTTAATCTCTTGCACCAGTTGTGCGACCTTTGAGGGAGGAAAGAACTTAGTCAGGAACTTTTGCACCAAGTCATTCCATTAGGTAATGGAATCCGGTGGTTAGCTCATCAACCAATGTTTAGCTTTATCACCCAATGATAATGGTAACAATCTCAGTCTAAGTGCTTCTTCTGTTACCCCATTGTATTTTATTGTGTCGCATAATTCAAGGAAGTTTGTTAGATACGTGTTCGGATTCTCACTTGACATATCGTGGAATTGGATGTTCTAAAGCATCTGCAGTGTTACTGTTTTCAACTCGAAGTTATTCGCTTGTATGGGTGGTCTTTGTATAGCAGACTGAACAACCGTAGGGGGTACAGCAAACTCCTCAAGTAGCATATAAGGGTCATCTGGCTATATGAATGGTGTAAAGGCATAATTCCTACCATTATTTCTGTTTTGTCCCCTTTGCGGCTCATTCTTCTCTTGGCCCTGATCTTGCTCTTCCTGGTTCCATATGACTACTTGAATTCTCGCTTGTGCTTCTCTTTGCTCTCTGCGTAATCTGTTTACAGTTCTCTTTGGCTTAGGATCAAACGGAAGGAGTTCTCCTTGACCTTGTCTTCGCATGCATGCAAATCAGCCTTTCTGAAACCACACACAAAAGCAGTAGAGACCAAGTTAAAATCACTTGTGTAGACTGAATAAAAAATGAAAATAAAAAATAAAATTGATCCAAAGTAATATCTAAGTGCGCTATTGTCAATATCAACACAAAAACTTATCCCCGGCAACGATGCCAAAAACTTGGCTTGAACTCAGGATAGGTGTAAATTATGTCAAAGAAAGCGTGAGCCTATACACCGTATATGCGTCAGTCACATTAGTATAGTGGTAGATGAGTGTCGTTCCACAAGGGAGAAGTGTGTCGAATCTTGAATAGGCTTTGGGCATTATCTTGGACGAAAATTCTAGTGAATTATGACTAGTGTAGAGAAAAACTAACTCTAAATATTTGCTAAATCAATTAATGGAAACTAGGGTTTTGCCTCCCCCTACCACACTAAATGGATTCTAACCTAGATAAATTATTCATTCAGTATATTAATAGCTTCACACTTGTGGGTTGATCATGCCTACGAGATATCCTCTCTCGAGGTATATTCGCTTATCTGCCAGTAGGGTGTATTGCATCTCTGCCTCAACCTTGGACTCCGAAATGCTTAAATGTTTAAACCTTAAATGCCACGCTAGGCAAGGGACTATCTCACATTCCCCCGATTTGTAAGAAGTGTCCTCTGCCTCATATCCACTGAGTCTTTATCTCTTGATCTCAGATTCCCAACAAGATCATGCCAATGTTGGCCAAACATCACCATGTAAATAAATCACAAAAATAGAGGTCGATATGGAATCCATTAATATACTGAATAGAAACAAAATTAATAATTAAACCATATGAATGTAGCAAGGTTACGACAAAACCATAGAAATAGATCTAGAACATAATGATGTTCATTACAACCCTGAATTTTTGAATCATTAAATGTTCGAGAAAAGAAATACAAAAGCAAGAGTACACACGATCTCTCGATTCACACCTGTGTTGTCGTCTATTCTCTTCTGTCCGTCCCCTGTCTTGAAAACTGGGTCATACTCTTTTATATCTCATCTTCTCGTTGATTAAGTCCAGGAAACATCGCGATGTTGGAACGTCACTAGGTTTTCAATTCTCTTTCTTCAAGTCTCCACTAAGCCTCCAAATGCTTCCTGACGAGCTGATTTGTGCTATGTAAAATGTGTACGCCTATGCGCGCAAGTGCACGCGTCACCTTAAGTAATATAATGATAAGCGAGTATCGTTCCCACGGAGAATTGGGTTACTAAGTACCGACTCTAATCTAGCCTATGCTCTATTTGGATGGTGGAAAATCTATAGAAAAACTCAAGACACCTTTAAATCTAGGCATGTCTGAGAATAATTGTATAAGACTAAAAGCCTTAGGGCATAGATCTCACCTAACTTGATGATGTATGAACCTCCTAACCCAATTAATTGGTGATCAATTTCATCATGAAGATGGTGATTTCACTAATGTATATTCGAATCTCTCTTAAGTATCCGCACACTACCCTTAGAAAAGGTTATACTGCATCTCTACCTCAAACCATCATAACTAAGGATGCATTGAACCCTATAAATCTTAATATCACACCTAATCTCACTTCTATCTCTATCTCATGATAATTAGATGATAAATCATCCATGGTTTAATTTTAACTATCACTTCTCAGATTTTGAATCAAACCACAAATCATGCAAATATTGGCCAAATACCCCTGACATTAAAGATCCAAATGAAATACTAAACATAAATATGAAATAAAACATCAACCAATATAAATTAGGAGAGATTCATACAAACATGTCTTTGGATACATCAAAACCCTAAGAAAACTAACTAAAACATAAGGGGAAAAGTAAATACAACCATCAAAAGAAGAAAATAAAGAAATAGAAAACAAATTTGGCATCAGCTCCTTCTTCTCCTCTATTGTCTTCTACTTCTTCCTCAAGTGTTCTTGGGACGAACCCTAGAAATCTCTCTAGAGAACAAGCCACAGGGTGTTTTCCACCTGAAAGGAGCTTGTTCTCCTGCCTCAAACCCCAAAATTTGCCTTCCCCTTGTGTTCAGTGTGCCTCCCAAGAATCTCCTCTGAATCCCCACTTTGCATCGAAATTACTTCCCTTTTGTATCTCGAGATCCAAGCCCATCAATGGCCCAGAATTTTAGAAGTTTTTAATGTCCCGTGCGGAAAGAAGACCTCGTTACAGCGAAGAACTACGATCGCGGCATGCCAGGCTAGTCCCACATTTTCCTCCCACATTCTTAAGGTCATAACTTTGTCATCCGAACTCCGATTTGGGTGTTCTTGGTACCGTTGGAAATATCTTGAAATTTAGAATCTAGATATGTACATAAAAAATACTTTGGAAATAATTATAAAGACTGAATGTACAAAATTCTCCAATTGGTCACTTTTGAGTTCTCTTTTCTTCTTCCTTCAACTACCAAGAGTCATAACTTTGTCATTAGAAGTCCAAATGGGGTGAATAAGGTCTCTTTGGAAAGCCTGAGAAGTCTCATATTTATCCATATCAATATTGTAGCAATTGGGGATCATTGTGCAACTTAAAACATCAAAACACAATAGCTGCTGCTGCATGTGTTGTTTGCTAATTTTTAGGCTTTATCTCTTTGTTTTTTCTCCATATTGGCTCATGGATGACCTAATCACAAAATTGAACATTTAGAGCATTAGATCACTTATTCATATAATAAAAATACTAAAAATATAAGTAAAACATAGGGATAAAATGAGTATAAAGTATACTCATCACTGCCTTATTCACCTATAGTGCCCAAGAAACCAAATATCAAGTATAGAGCGATAACCACACTTATTTCTATATGAAATGGAACAAAAACATAATAAAACGCAGGTATATCATGAGTTTTTTGGACACTCATCACCAAACCCTACAAAGGGGATGAAAAGTAGTTATAGGTAATTATAATGGTTTGTAAATTAAGCATACTGGTAAAATTACCTTGCATGGATCCAAATCCACTTTATATATGAAACATGTTCTTCATTGTGCGCAAGTAGCCATAAATCTTTTGTCTATTAATCGTTTTTGTATAGACAATGATTGTTACCTTGTTCTAACTAGATATGGATTCTTAGTAAAGGACAACCTCACGGGACGCATGCTACTAACAAGTAGGAGTGAAGGTGGACTCTACCCTATTAGAATTGATCGGGAATCCATAAATATATTTTGCCCAAGTGTTGCTCTTATGGGATTTCGTACTACCCTCGATTCACATATCACCAAAATTGTCATGAAGACTTTTGATTTGCCTATCTCTAGTTCATCTAATTTTAATTATATTTGTTACTTTTTTCAAATGGGAAAAGCCAAACAATTGCCATTTAGTGATTCATCATGTGCGACATTGTCTCCCTTGGGTCTCATTCATTCAGATGTTTAGGTTTCACCCATCGTATCTTTTGAAGGTCATCAATATTATGTTCTCTTCATAGATGACTGATCTTGTTTTACATGGGTATACCCTATTCATAATAAATCTGATGTTTTCTCTTATTTTGTGCACTTTAAATCTCTTGCTGAAAATCACTTCTCTACAACAATCAAACAACTTCAATGTGATAATGGAGGTGAGTATCTTTCTCATCAATTTCAAAAAAAATTTAGTCTTAATGGAATTTGTCTACGACTCTCATGTCCTTATACCTCCTAGTAAAATGACTTAGCTGAAAGGAAGCATAAGCATATCATGGAAGTTGGACTCTCATTGTTAGCTCAATCACATTTGCCTACAAAGTTTTGGGTTGAAGCATTTATGACTGCCATTTATCTTATCAATCGTACTCTTACTCCTATTTTGGATAATTTGTCTCCTTATTTTAAATTGTTTGTTGAAGCACCCAATTACTCATTTTTACAATCTTTTGGTTGCACTTGCTATTTGCTATTAAGGCCCTATACAAAGCATAAGCTAGCTTTTCATAACAAACAATGCATATTCCTTTGCTATTCATCTTAGCATCATGGCTATCGTTGCCTGGATCCTATGTCTCAAAAGATTTATATCTCTTGTAATGTTGCATTTGATGAAGTCAATTTTCCTAGTCCTCCTCCATGTCTTCTGTTGTGCAAGTGCTTCCATGTCCGATATGTCCTTTGATCTCACTCATTTTTATCCACAATCAGAACATGTCCTTAACATTTCACTTGAGCTTGGCTCACCAGAAACAATATCTTCTAGTCCTATAAAGACACCTTTAAGTTCTACACAGCCATCTTAAGAGACACCTCAAAGTCCTCAAATTCAATCATCATGCTAGACACCTCAAAGTCCTCAAATTCAGCTAGCTCTAAGCCTAGTTCAGCCACTACCACTATTCCATCTTTATCCAACATTAATCTTACTTCACCCCATCATACGGTAACACACTCACGTACTGGGAATTCTTGGCCAAAATAATTTCCCAATTTTCAACTTTTGTATGCTTCTAAACATCAAATTCATGCATTTACCAATATGCTTACTTGTGTAGAACCGAGCCATTTTTTTTAAGCTATTTTATCTCAGAAATGGAAATAAGCTATGTAGGAGGAATTTGATGCACTTATAGCCAATGATACATAAGATCTTGTACCACAACCTATTGATCAGAATATTATCCATGCCAAATGGGTTTATAAGATCAAACTAAAAGTAGATGGTAGTATAGACCGTTATAAGGTGAGACTGGTAGCACGAGGCTTTCAATAGGTGGATGGTGTTGACTTAGCCAAGACATTTAGTCCAGTGATCAAACCCACTATTGTACGATTACTGTTAGCACTTTCAGTGTTCTTTGATTGGCTTGTGTTGCCGTTTGATGTTTCTAATGCCTTTTTTCATGGAACACTTGAATAAGAGGTATTTGTTGAGCAACCACGTGGTTTTATAAATCCTACATATCTTGAGCATGTTTTTCGTATTGAAAATGCCTTATATATTAGCAATTTTCATAGGCATGGTTCTGATTAAGTGCCTTTGTAGGTGTATGGGAATCAATAATATTTATATCCTAAATTCCTATTCTTGTAGCGAAATCTTTATGATATAAATGATTCTGAGGTCGAACTCGAGGGGATGGGTTTTCTTGTGCAAAATGATTCTGATTGATTGAAAATGGTGATTTCACTTTGGAATTGGGGTTTCTTGTAAAAGCAGTGGGATTGATGGTTTGAAAAACTAGGAATGTAGTGAAATAAAGTGTAAGAGAACTCCTTGAAGTCTCGGGCCACTAAGCTTGGGGTTCTAAGGCAACTGAAATGTCCTCGGATCCTTTTCCTCGTGTTGGGGATGATGACCTATAGTCATTTCCCAAACTGAATCTTCGTTTGGCTATAAAAACTTAACCCTAAAAGTTTTTCTCATAATTTATAGCATTTATTAACCATTAATGTTTAAGAGCTGAAAAGCGGTCATGATCTAACACCGCTGAAGCAAATAAATAGCAACTAAGTAGCATCGATGGATCCATGCGTATCCACTAGAAACGCAAAGAAACTTGCCAAATGCGGCCAATTAGGGTACATCAAGGATTTAAGCCTAAAGTGAGATCTTGAAACATAAATGATAATAAATGCGTTAACTGGCAGGAGGGAATGATGTTTACCTCCGAGAACCTTGACACAATGACCCTTCGTCAAGGATGAGAGTTCCTTGGCTGTACTTGAGTTATCTGTCTCGAGGGTGTTTGGCAGAGTGAAAAGAGTCTGAAAAGGGAGAAAATGAGGAAAATCACGAGGCGGGAGAAATTTGAAAGCTTTGGCCTTAATTTATTGATTGATAGTGATTGGCGATTTCTGAGCTTGGCCCAGGGCTTATATACCTTCGGGAGTTAAGGAAATTACAAAAAGTATGAAACAACAAAATTATATTGAGGGCCAGTTTGAGGAAAAAAATCATAAAAGCAATCAAAAGTTAATTTAAGCAATGACAGGCGGGTGCGAGAATTTACATACTCTTTGGCGCATCTGCAACACTACAAAACCTCTGCATTGCCCCTCTCTCCTTCTATTTTTAGCTCCAATTGTCTTCTGACTTGTACATGCAGCTTCGAGTTCAGCTCGGGTTCTTCGTATTTGAGTCGACTAGATAATAATGGTGTAATTGGCTTACCAAAACTAAGTAACCTGAAATATGATCGAGTAGTATAAGCGCAGGACCTTGGGTGTGCCAATTGGGTTATTTAAGTTGATTAGTACACAAAAGTGCACCAAAGCATGCAATAACGAGACAAAATGGCACCTGTTTGGAGCACTAATCATTTCCCCAATGAGCATATTGCTAGTCCCTTATGATGACAAAGAGAAGGAAGAAGCGGTAAGTTATGCTCATCATAGAAAACTGATATTCTCAAAAGTATATGGATAAATGTGCCTACCCTCGGTCTTGAATCCACTGAGACCTGCGTACTTGACCATCACAAAGGAGAAAGAATGCCATACAAAGAGCAAGTTTTGAAGAGTATCAACCCGAGGAATGGAGCTTTGGAAACTTCCACAAAAATCTAAGTGTTTATGTGATCAGTTTTTAACAATAACCCGCTAAGCTGCTCTTCCCCCAACCAAACTACTGCCAAGACCTAGAACATTGAGCAACCTAAATAAATCTAGCCCCACTCTTATTTCATATTTATTTTTGTATTGTAGGGTGCAATCTTGACAGATGAGCCTCTCGCTGATTCCATGCGAGGGTCCCTTAGGTGACTCCTAACCAACTAAGGCTTAGGGCACCAAGTCATAAGGATCTTTAAGGCCACTAACTCTTCGGGTTTCACCCCTGGGACTACGAATGATTTGAAACTCAGAATTTTCCTGGCCAGTAACGTCACCCATCCACCCATGTAGCTAGCACTAAGTCGGTGGCTCCCCAACTGGATTGGTTTAGGGCACGGGCTTTAAAGACTTCTTAGTATACCCACGAGCGTGCTCGGGTTTCGAAGCGTTAAACTTTTTTCTATTCTTTTTTTCTTTTTCATTTTCTTTTTCATATGGAGGACTTCATTGGCCTTCGTTTATGGGGAACCTTAACCTATTACAGGTGGTCAACGAAACTAGGGTAGGTTTTGCAAAGTAAGGGAGCTATGCAGTTGCTTAGCCTATTAAGGAAAACTGATGTGCACTATGTGGTTAGCTAAAGGTGGAAGAAGAAGGTTGAATACCATGAGACTTCAATTGACCATTTACTTAATCATGCATGGAACTAATCTAACATCAATGGCATTGGGCGGTGTGTTAATTTTCCAACTTACAGGCGAGGCAAAACCTAAAAACAAATGGGGGCAAAAATGTTTGCAATTTGAATTAAGAAAATGAGTTGTATGGTATGTATAGAAATGTATGTCACTATGTGTTTAGTTTTTTTTCAAAAATAAACAAAACAAATTCTCACAAAAAAAAGAATAAACAACAACAAGCCACTAAAACATACAAAACGGGCTTTCGCTTTAAACGCATGCTGGACTCAAAAGTGTAAAAAGTCACTTCCTTCGCTAACTCTCCCCAACCAAAAGTGACATCGTCTAATAATGGGGTCCCATTGAAAGAGAAGAAAGTGCTACCTCCCTCAATCGCAGTTTGAAGAGTCATCCCTCATCCCGACCCGCCGAGGTGTCGCGCGGAGTGGTCGCAATTGCTACACCGCCAGCACATCAAGGGAGTCAAAAGGTGGGCTGGTCAGGAGTGGGCACCTGGCCCGCCGGAGAAGGAGCCGAAGCTGGCTTCTGTGGCGCTAATGCATGGGGAAATCTGTAAGCAGCCTCAAGTGACTCAATCTACATGAGGATGGCCTCGATTCTCAGGCGGTACGGGCTACCGGGTTCAAGCCATGGCGCACCGGAAGTGCAGTCATCCTCTCCGCGAGGGTCAGACGGGTGACAGAAGTACCCCAAATAGTGCAATATCAGCCTTGCTTATAGCGTGTTTTATGCGCTCGTACTAATCGACTTCAATAACCTCAATTGTTACATCGGGGATCCCTGATTTGCTACCGATCACATTTTGTAGCTATTTTAGTAGTTTTGAAGGTCAAATGCCTCATATTTCCTCAATTCGATTCAAACACGATGATCCCGAGCCGAATTCGAAGACCATGATCAAACCAGAGGAAATTTAGAGCATATACTGAAGAAAATGAGCCTGGAAATTTTGTAGGGTTGCAAAGACGCAACTCGGCGTAAATTTCGCCGGTTGCCAATTCTCGCAACCCGCGAACACCGGCTTATCCGACCGCTGATCCACTTGTTGGTGGTTTTAAGGCTACAAGTTTCGCCTCTTATGTAATTTTTTGGTTCTTTAACACACTTTTTGTAATTTCCTTTTATCGGGCACCTATATAAGTCGCATCAAGCCAGAATCAACCTCGCTAACTATTTGTCACTCAATCAATCGGCCGCACTGCTTCCTCCTTCGCTGTCGGGTGATTTTCTCTTCTTCCTTCACTTTCTTGCACTTTCTGGTAGCCAAACACCCCTTGATGATGAAAAATCAAGGGATGCCGGCTAATACCCCTCGATCCTTGAAGGAAGGCCACCGTGTTGCTTTGTTTAGTTGCATGTTCTCATGCTTTTCATGTTTGTATTTAAGGGCATTGCGCTTCAATGCCTCACCATATAGGTTAAAATCTCTTAAGCATGCTCTTTAATGTGTATTTGGCAAGTTTTTGGGTTCAAGTGGATACTTTCACTAGATCCACCGAGCTCCGCTAGTTGTCTCCTATTAGTTATCGTAAGGTAGTGTTTTTGAGATGTGTTTTCACTGCTAGGGACATTTATGCCTAATAAAATGCCATTTTCAAAAGGAAAACTCTTAGGGTTTAGGTTTTAAAGTTAAATGAAAATCTAGTTCGGGAAATGACTATATGTCATGCTTCCAAACGCGAGGATAAAGACCCGAGTACATGTTGGTTAACCTAGAACCCTAAGTCCAGTGGCCCGAGACTTCAAGGATTTTTCTCTCAACTTTTCACTTTCAGCTATTTCAAGCTAACCATTCACACAATAACGTTTCCACAAACCCTTTGAATCCAATGAGAAAACAACATTTTCAATGCAATCGTAACTCTTCTGTCCTCATCCCTCGTGTTCGACCCTGTAGCCACTATACTACAAAGAGCTTTGCTACGCGTAGTAGGGAATCCTAGTTATAAATTTTGCGTGATTCGAACACCTACTGCCGAACTTAATCAAACGGCAGCCAAGTGTTTCCGGATGGTACCCTAGTGAGAAAGAAAGGCAGTGAACTTGTGATTCACATCATAAGTTTTGGTGCAATCTTATTTCTTTTTTATTTTATTATTTTTCCCCACTTGCAGTTCACTGCAGGGGAATTTGAGGATTTCACTGCAGGGAGTTTGAAAACTTCCCTGTAGATTGTTACCATTGTTTTGATTTTAGCTAACCAATAACCTTTTTGTTAGTCTAGTTTGTTGGTTTCTTGCTGTGATCATAGCAGCTTATGCAGTGGGACAGAAACACTACAGGCAGATTGGAAAGGCTAGGTGCTTCAATTGAAGAGGGTTGTGAAGTTAGCCTGCACACCAATCAGATGGAGACCCCACCTGAAGAGCAGCAGAGCCAACAAGGGGTTCATATCGAGAACCCACATTGCTGCATCAATGAGGATCACATTCACCCACCAAGGGTGAGTGCACCCTCATGCATTATACCCACCTGTACAGAGGATGTGGCAGTGAGACCTTATTTGGTGCCCCTGCTCCCAACTTTTCATGGTATGGAAAATGAAAATCCATACACACATATTCGGGATTTTGAGGAAGTTTGCACGACTTTCAAGGAAGGTGCATTCGATATGGACTTGCTCAAGCTGAAGGCTTTCCCTTTGACCCTCAAAGATAAAGCCAAAATTTGCTTAATTCACTAAGGCCAAGGACCATCGTGAACCGGGTCGAGTCAAGCAGCGGAATTCTTGAAGAAGTTCTTCAGTGCTCATAAGACCAACAACCCTCAAGAGAAGATCTATACCTTTGCGTACCATGACAAAGGAAAGGTTTTATTAGCGCCTTTGAAAGGGTATCTTGAAACCATCGTTGCATGCCCTCACCATGAATTCTCCTGGATACATGGATGTCGGTGAACCATTTCTACGATGGAATGTCCCTTACCATGAAACAACTCCTGGAGACCATGTGTGGAGGGGGCTTCCTTAGCAAAAAAACTGATGAAGCTATGGACTTTTTGAACTACGTGGTTGAAACCTCCAAGGGATGGGATGAACCGAACCCAAGGGAGGTAGAGAGAATGGAAACCAACAAAGAAACCCCAGGGGAGGGGCATTTATGCACGACTGAGGATATGAATTAAAGGCAGGTTGTCCACCCTAAATAAAGGATGGAAGAACTGAACGTAGAAACCACCTGAGGTACGGCAAGATCGAGGCATCTATGCCTGCAGCCAACCATGTTTTAATCGTCAACTACCAATCATCAAGGAGAGAATTGTCCACTTCCCTTAGTAAGTGATTTAATGGTTGAAATGCAAATGCTGTGGGCCAAAATAGCCACCAACCGATGCCCGCGATGGCAACACTTAAAATCCCAACTGGAAGAACCACCCCAACCTCGTCCCGAAGCCTGTGACCTCCCCGTGATATGTTCCCCCCAGGGGCACATCAAGAAAGAACAAGATGGATCCACCTCTTAGGCAAAACAGCAGCTCACCAACCTCATCACCTGGAGCAAGCTTATCATGAATTCCGAGCAAAGTGGTGGGGAATTTGCAGGAGCGTAAACTATCAATGCCCAGATCAACCAAAGAATAGAAGAGGTAGAAAGCTCCATAGACAAAAGGATTGATGGGCTTCATAAAAGCCTAAATCAAAAAATTGATACTATGCAGTCATCCATCAGTAGCCTGAATAATCAACCTCATGTGCTGGAGAAAGGGAGATTCCCTTCCCAAACATTGCCCAATCCTAGGGGGGGTGCATGAACTAAGCTTTCTCAGCGAGCCTGCACCTAAAATGGATGAAGTCCAGGCCATTATCACCTTAAGGAGTGGTAAGGAAATTGAGCAGCCAATGCCCAAATATGTGAGAAAAATCAGAGAACATGAGGAAGAGGAGTCTGAACACATAATCATCAAAGAGGATTCAATGAAAGAAAGCATGCCTCCCCCATTTCCCCAAGCACTGAGAAGCAAAAAGAAGGCTTCTAAGCAAGAAGGCATCCTGGAAGTGCTGAGGCAGGTCAAGGTGAACATCCCACTGCTTGATATGATCAAACAGGTTCCAACCTATGCTAAATTTCTTAAGGACTTGTGCATAGTCAAAAAGGGGTTGGGCACATTAAGAAGGCTCGACCGAACAAGTCGCCATCATCCAATGCAAAACCTCGGTGAAATACAAAAGATTCAGATCCCACCATCTCGCCAACACGGAGACCCCGCATAGAAAAAGGCGTCGCTGGATTTGGGAGCCGTTGTCAACCTACTTCCATACCAATGTACGCTAGGTTGGGAGTCAAGCCTACCAACATCACCCTATCCCCAGCGTATCGATCGCTGAAAATACCAAAGGGGATAGTTGTTGAGGATGTCTTGCAAAGGTAGATAATTTTATTATTCGGTGGATTTTGTGGTTCTTGATACAAAGCCAATGGCAGAGAGCACTCACCAAGTACCCATCATACTTGGGAGGTCATTTTTGGCCACTCGCCACGCTATAATCAACCAAGCAGAATGGGGTTATGCAACCACCTTCTATCATGGACTTCTCGGAGCTCAACATTTTTCACTTAAGTAACAAGGATAAGCCAGCTGACGCTAAGGGGCAGAAGTCAGAAGAAGTCTGCCTAAGTGGCACCAGTGGAGAAAAACACAGTGTTCATGAATTGTAAGAAGAATTAATAGAGAACCAAAAGCAAATTTGATGAAGGATCAATCGCACGGGCCACCCTTCTCGCACTGGTCATGCCACCAGCACCACCTGAGAGCATAATGCTTAACAACCTCAGGAGTGCCAGGTTTTAACTCAATCAAGCAAAGACACCTCACGCAAGCATGGAGGAGCTCCCTCCTGACCCCCATGAGACCCTTATCAAGATCACAGTGAGTGGTTCCCGCAGTGAACTCGAAACCACTCCAAATTTTAATTAGATTTTTGTTTTGTTTTATCTCAATTTGTAAATTGGGATTTTCATTAATGTCCTTTAATTTCCAAATTTTGTGAATTTTCCTATTTTTCTAGCTTAACTTCTCATAATTTTTGGTCTCATATTATTGGGTGTGTGTACCAAGACAGTGGTGGGTAAAATTTGCTCGAGAATTTCTCGTGCTGAAAATTTTCGCAATCCTATAAATTTGCGAAAATTCGCAACCTGTTGGCACTGTTCATCTTCTCCTCCTCCCTACAACTCTTTGTTTCCTGTAACCCTCCGTTTGACGCTCCTGAAATTAAATTTTTATACCTATCATCTCACCACGGTCATTAAAAGCCATTAATTTTTCATATCTTCCCACCTACCCCTCCCCTTCTATTTAAACCCTTGTTTACTTTCAATTTCATTTCACTTCAACCATCCATTTCTGAAAAACCCATCTCCTCTCAAGTTTGCTCTCCCTCTGGTCCGAAAATGGTGAAGACAAGAGGAGCCCACTCTTTCAGGCCGCAGGTGCTCCAGGGCCCTACTCCCCCTGCCGCCGGCCGCCGCGCCGCTCACCGCCACCGCCCCTTCGCCGCCGCAGCCAGCGCCGACCAGTGTGCCTGCTTGCGCGCCCACCGCCGCCGTTGTTTCTCGCTCGCCGGGTGATGTCAGCAGGGTTCCTCCCTCTATGGTCTCACTGAGTGAGATAGCATACCGTGCCTGGCCCACTCCACCCGGGCCTCCCTTCACATCCCCAGCCACCGAGGGCCCTATCACCAAGAGGGCCCTGACTCTCGTGCCCGTGGAGTCATCTACATCGAGATCATTGCCACGCGCATCCAATCCGGACGGAACATAAATGCAAATGAATTTGTGTATTCTATCCCTTAACCCACCATGATCACATGCTATGCTTTATAAAAACCTAATGGGCGGGTAAACGAAACTTCTACTCTTGTAGATCGATTCGCTAAGCCTTCAAAGTCTCGTGATCTTGGTTTATTCGATCTTCAAAGGTGTCGGCTTTAAAAAGCAACCACCCTCTACAAGTATCCACAATACCTAACAAATAATAAACGACCTTGTTAAATGCTGGGCTCAAATTCGTTTTCTCAAAACGAAATTAGGGTTTTTCTTTTTCTTCTCTCTCGCTTTCTGCTGTTTCGTAGTAAAGACGACTACTACAAAAATATATATGTCTCACATATATATATATCTATATAAGTCTGCTAAGGTTTAAGTCAAAAACGAATTTTATATTATTATATATTTAAAACTCTTTTAAATAATAACAATTTAAATTCACAAAACATAACCGTTCAAGACATAACCGTTTCACGAATTTAAATCCCTTTTTCAAAAAACATAACCGTTCAAGACATAACCGTTTCACAAATTTAAACTTTCTCAAAATAAATTCGAAATTTAAATAACAACTAATTGTTATTTGTAATTTTAAAATAATCTCATCATTTTAAATTACATGTGAGCTTAAAAACTATAACTCATATTATCTGCTCTTAATGTGCGACCCCTATAGGTTCAATTAACATTACAAGATGCCTAAATCACATTTTGATCCTACAAGTCATGTGCCTCTAGCAAGACATTATGACTACCCAAGTTAAATGAAATTAATATCCGAGACAACCTTAATATAGCTAATGACATAATCCTTTTGTCTTTCATGATATGCCTTGATGTAATATAAGGCATGACAAAGTCAACCTTTATATTGTTCTATCTTTTGATTACTGAAACCCAATTAGACTGACTAAACAATGACATTATCTCATCAATTCATTTGAGCACTCCGCCATGCATTTCTCGCCTCACTGTCGAGGGACTCCAGAGATATCTCTCTTATAATAAAGAGGGACAAATTCCATTTTAATTGCCATATCTCACTACATAATTTTATTATGTTTAAGTATAACCTTTTATAGTCATCCGATTAAAGACAACGTTGATTATATCAAAAAACACAATATTCCTTATGTCAGAACTATAGCGATCTCGTGTCAAAGGATTTAATGACACAACTATTAGAGATTAACTTATGACTTCGATCCATGTATTAATTCAAGACGAAATCGGTCTTAATATTTGTTCTCAACAAATATATATAAATTTGATTCAGATCTCATACACATATTCATCCTACGAATATCAATCAAACTTTATACTAATCTTAATTCACTGTTATTCCTATAACAATAACTGACAGATTACTTAGAATAATTAATATCATTATTCAAGGACATTATATATAATAAACATGAAAATCATCATAATAATTAATTCTCATAACTAGTCAAATACCATGTCCATAATGACAGGCCTATAGCACTATTACTAACGCAGATCCGTATGCCACCCTCTCCACCTTATCGCAGATTGCCGAGCCCCCGTACCTATCTCCGCTGCGGTCCATCATCGTGCTTACCTTACCCGAGACCCCATCCCGGGGAATGTCAACTACAGGGGGAGAGATTTCCATGGGGAGGTGTACTATGATCTCCCGACATTTGCCACGGACCCGAGGCTCCGAGATTCCATGCTCCTCGTACAACGATACTATTTGGAGCCATTCATGGTGCCGGGTCAGTGCTATTATCCTCAGGTCGTCGTCGAGTTCTATCATACTATGACATCCAAGCGAGAGGCTAACCCGACTGCTCTTCATTTTTCTATCGACGAAAGGCCAAGGATTACCAGCCTCCGATATCACAAATGCTCCATTTACCAAAGGGTCTCTCACCAATGCTAATTTATTATAAACAAGGCTCCCCATCCTCACTAAAGGAGATGGTCCCGCTTCTATGGACGCACGTGTGTCGATATTGTTGAGACTAAGACTCGCAAATAAGATGCTTTTGATAGACCACGTTCGAGGTTCAATATGTTTCCACTTCTCAAGATATCAGATGTAGGAGGTAGCTATCTTCGAGGTATTATATCGCATTCTCGTAGGATATCGTCAAACACTGAGTTGATTATGACCTCATTATTCCATTTTCAAGGACGTGTGGTCCACCGAGTTTGCCCCCTACCGAGTCCCCCGCCTCTTCTATTTCCTTGCTTATTATGTCAGGTGCTTGAGCATATCGGGTTTTCGGCCGAGCCTCGTTTGGAGCATCGCTGCGGCTGTGAGGCCACCCTTACCATTGATCGATGGCGGGCCAGGCCTCGAGCTTTCCATCTTCCCTCCGGGATTAGACGAGGACGAGCCGGCTGATGATAGTCCTCGAGGGGACTTGTCCTATGGCGAACTTACAGGGAGCCTCATTGCGATTTCTGGTATCCCCTTCTAGTCTGTAACTCACTTGTGCTTTGCTCAGTGGCTCGACCGATCTGCTTGAGCTCAGTGCCCTCTGCCTCCACGGGCGTCGGGCCCCACGCCAGTTGATCTGATATAGCGGTAGAACACCTCCACGACCCATGGTGCATTACCCTCTGCTTCCAGGGACTTCTGGCTCTCATGAGCCGGTCGCACATTCTCGACCACAGCGGCTTCATTCTGACTTCCACAGGCCACACTTGGCGGGGATGGCCCGTAGCCGAAATTTCTTTGTAGCCTGAATCCAGTAGGCATCATGCGATTCTGAGCCACTTGGGCCTTCTGCATCTCACGGGCCCACCTTAGAGCCTCGGTATCCACCACAATTTGGATCGGCTCTGCCCAGTCATCCCTGCTATTACTTGTGGATGTATTAGCATTCATGACATCGACCCTTTCACCGAAGCACCTGCCGCTTGCCAGTGAGGAGGATGATCCCTTCTCTCTTGCCACTTAGATTGAGGAGTGCCACTTCCTCCACTAACTTTCTCATCCCTTGTAGAGACAGTTAGTGTTGGAAGTGATATTCACACTTTTGATTGTAGTTTTACTTGTACTACATGCCCAGCAAAACCCAATTTTTGTTTATATAGAGGCTTGCTCTTTACTGCTGTTTGTAAAAGTCGAAATTTTTTTAAATTCACCATGATATATATAATACAAATCTATTTTTCTACACTTTTGCATTTCATTTTAACCTTTATATTGTTTGTGACTATGCCTTTCCTGTAAGTTGAAAAGTTGAAACACTGTATGATACCAAATGCTAGAATGGTTCCATGCCTGATTGAGTTTTTGGTCAATTGAAGACCCTGGTAATTACCCCCTGTCTTCCACCATTCTCTAGCCACACACACAGTTCACATTAGTTTTCATCAATGGGCTAAAAAGCTGCATTCTCCTTTTACTTTACAAAACCGGCCTTAGCTTCGTTGACGACCCTTAATAGATTTGAGTTCCCCAAGAATGAAGGCCAATGTGTCTTCCAAAAGAAAGGCAAAGAAAAAGAAAGAGATAGATGGTCGCGGTGCTTTGCCTTGAAACCCGAAGCACGGTCAGAAGTGCGGCGAAGCCTTTAAAACTGGTGCCCTAAATCCAGCGGTTGGGAGTCACCCAGGCTTTGTGCTTTCTTCATGGGTGGATGGGTGGAGTTTAGCGAGGTTGTAGGTGCTGGATTTTTTTGAAATCATTAAGTCGAGATTGAAACTGTAGAGTTTGTGGATTGAAAGATCCTTTTGACTTGATGCCTAGCCTTAGTTGGTTGGGAGTCATCGGGTGAATCAGATTACACGGACTTTGAGTGAAATCGAGGGTTTTGACATTACCTACTGTCTGATTGAAGTATGAAATAAGTGTGGGCCCGAATCTATTTAGGTTGGTCGGTGATGCAAGGTATTGGCGGTAGTTTGGTTGGGGGGCGGGTAACAAACTTATTGGTGCAAGCCCCGATCACCAAACAGATTTTGGTGGAAATTGTTGATTTCCATGGAATAATTCTTTATACTGAGCTTGATCTGTATGGCATTTGTTATAGAAATTTGGTCTTTATCTGAGTCCAAATTTATTAAATCTTGTAGGTTGAGCATTACTTGCACATACTTTTGAACGGGTTGTCCATTTTATAAAAAGCTTGTATCCTACGGGATCTTCCGCTTCTTTTTATCGTGCTAGGAATTATGATGTCTCGGTTGGGGGAGTGATTAGTACCAAAATAGTGCAATATTAAGCCTTGTTTATAGCAGGTTTTATGCGCTTTTTGTGTACTAATCGACTTCAATAACTCACTTGTTACATTGGGATCCCGGCTTTGCTACTTATCACATTTTGTAGCTATTTTAGTAGTTTCTTGGTCGAATGCCTCATAATTCATAATTCGATTCAAACCGATGGTCAGAGTCGATTCGAATATGATCGGCTGAAATTTGGAGCATATCTTGAAGAGAAGGAGTTTGGAAATTTTGCGAGGGTTCGCGAAGATTACGGCTTCTGAATATTAAGCAACACAATTTAGCGAGGTTAACGATTTTAACGACTGAACAATTTATCATCGACTTCTTTTTATCCACTTGTTGGTGGTTTATACAAGTTTGCCTTATGTATTTTGGTTCTTTAACACACTTTTGTAATTTCCTTTCTTTGGGCTATATAAACTCGATGCGCGTAATCAAATCAACTTTTGTCACTCAATCGATCAGTCGGGCACGAAACTTCCTCCTCTCTGGCTGTTGGTGATTTTTCTCTTCTTCTCCTTCACTTTCCTTGCACTTTCTTGGTAGCTAAACACCCCTTGATGACAAATCGAGGGATCTTTGGCTCTTTGATCCTTGAAGGGGGAAGGCCTTGGGTAACAACGACTTATTGGTGCAAGCGATCGCAAAACAGATTTTGGTGGAAATTCAAGTGATTTCCATGGAATAATTCTTGCCACGAAACTTGATCTGTATGGCATTTTGTTCTCAGAGCTGGTCTTTATCACGAGTCCCGATTTGTCATCTTGTAGGTTAGGCATTACTTGCACATACTTTTTGAACAGGTTGTCCATTTTTGCAAAAACATATCACAGGATCTTCCTTCTTTTATCATTCTTCAGGAATTTATGATGTCTCGATTGAGGGTGATTAGTACCCAGGAAATAGTCTTGATATTAAGCTTTGTTTATAGCAGGTTTTATGCGCGCTTTTTGTGTACTAATCGGCCCCGATCTTTCGATTGTTACATTGGGATCCCGGCTTTGCTACTTATCACATTTTGTAGCTATTTTAGTAGTTTTGCAGGTCAAATGCCTCATAATTCCTCAATTCGATTCAAACACGATGGTCCCGAGTCGAATTCGAAGACCATGATCAAACTAGAGGAAATTTGGAGCATATACTGAAGAGAAGGAGTTTGGAAATTTTGCAGGGTTGCGGGTGCAGCTTCTGAATAATTCGCGACACTTGAAATTTCGCGGGTTGCGATTTCGCAACTTGCGAACCTTTGCTCACATCGACTTCTTTTTTATCCAGCATTTGGTGGTTTATCTGAAGTTACCCTTATGTAATTTTGGTTCTTTAACACACTTTTGGCAATTTCCTTTCTTTGAGCTTTTATAAACTCGATCTTGCGTAATCAAATCAACTTTTTGTCCACTCAATGTCCGATCTGGCACGAAGCTTCCTCTCTGCTGTTGGTGATTTTCTCTTCTTCTCCTTCACTTTCTTGCACTTTCTTGGTAGCTAAACACCCCTTGATGATGACAAATCAAGGGATCTTTGTAATACCTGATCCTTGAAGGGAAGGCCCGCTGAGTGTTGTTTTTAGGCTTAATTTGCATGTTCTCATGCTTTTTCATGTTTGTGTTTAGGATATTTGTGCCTTGCTTCTCACCATAGGTTAAAATATCTTAAGCATGCTCTCTTTTAATGTGTATTTGAGCTTTTTGAGTTCGGTGGATACTTTCACTAGATCACTTGAGGCCCGGTTGGATGTCTTTATTAGTGTCGTAGGGTAGTGTTTTTTGAGATGTGTTTTCTTTGCTAGGACATTTATACTTTAATAAAATGCCATCTTCGAAAAAACTCTTAGGGTTTAGGTTTAAAAAGTTAAATGAGAATCCCAGGTTCGGAAATGACTATATGTCATGCTTCCAATGTGAGGATAAAGGCAGTACATGTTGGTTAACTGAAGACCCTAAGCGAGTGTGAGACGAGATTTTTCTCTGACTTTCACTTGAGTTATTTCGAGTTTTCAGCCATTCACACACCTTTGTTTCCCCCTGAGCCACTTTGAGATCGATGAGAAAACACCATTTTGATGCCTTGTAACTCTTCTCACGAAGAAAGCCCATCCCTGTGTTCGATCCTAGAGCCAGCATCACTGCGATGGTTGCTACGTCGGTAGTAGGAATCCCTAAATTTATAAATTTGTTGATTAGAACACTGCACTTGGCGAGCGAATCAATGGGTAGTCTCGAATGATCTTGATGTGGAAGAATGTGCGGTGCATCCTTGATGGTCGAGAAAGTCCAGAATGCAAATGGTGATATCTTTGGGAGGTGGTGCGGAGGTCTTTGGGCCAACTGACATCTGTGGGGGTGGTGCGGGGGCGAGGCTGCAGAGAGACAAGGCGGTGGAGCTGGCGGTGCCCCGGGCCGAGTGGTGAAATTTTGGAGGCGGAGGGGAGATCTTGTATTGAAAGGTGTTTAAGCACAGAGGCTCCCCCGAAAATGCTCTCTTGTGAAATTTGCTCACCGATAGAATATCGGTAGTGGGGTCCTCGAGCTTGGCAGAAGGTGGAAGCGATGGAGCAGGGCATAATGCGCCAGCGATCGATGGTAAGGATGGCCTCGCGATCCGACTTGACTCTCTCGATCTGGGCTCATCGGGAGCTGGGTGTGCTCACAGCACTGGCGTAGGAGTCTCGAATAAGAGGGCGTGGACTGACTTCGGGGGTGGAGCTCTTCATGATGGACCTTGTCCTTGAAATGGGTGAGACATCATAATAACGCCTGGTGGGAGTGAGACAGCCCTACAGATGCGAGTATAGGGCCTCAATGGCCCTCTCCTGGACTTTGTCTTTGGAGGAAAAAAGATTAGGCAGTAATATGTGGTCTATCGGGAGCATACATGGCGGCGCTGAATGGTCCGGTTGTCGTGTTAGGGATATTATGAACCATCTCCACCCCGGTCGAGGATGGGACCCGCTGCACATAATTTGGCCGGGTTGGCGGGACCAGGCCCGATTGAAGTAGATCTGCCTGTCGGGCCCTAGTATCCTGGTCGGTAGTTGATGAAAAGATGAATAGGTTGTTGGTAGGCTCTCGTCACGGATGTCATGCGTGTGGGTAAAACTCGATGACCACCCAGAAGGTAAATCGGCAGCGGTGTCGTAGATGGCTCAGGGAATTGCCTCTTGCCTTTGGGAGCATCGAATCTCGGAGCTCCGGGTCTTCGACACAGGCCGAGAGATCATAATGAACCTCGTTGTGCACATCCCTCCCACTGCAATTAACATTCCCTGGAATAGGGCTGCAATGGAAGTAGGGCCTCCTGATGATTGGAAGCCGGGGGACAAATGGGAGGAGATCTCAGCCAGGGGCCACTGAGTAAGTGGTGGCCCCAGGAGCTGCAGGGGCTGGGCGGAGGACTCTCTGAGTGGGAGGTGGGCCTCTTAGATGATGACCTCGGGATGGCTAGGATGAGGAGGAGAGGTAGGAACGGGGCCCAGGCTGGGGTATGGTGCCTCCTCGGGAGGGCGACGACAATGGGGGGGATGGGATGGGAGGCCTCGGCGGTGTGGATTGGGCTTCATGTGGGGGGGAGGAGGATGGCACACCCAGTAGGAGAGTGTGTCCTCCACGGGTCTCACCATGGTTGGGTTATAGAAGGAGATGAGGTGGAGAGGAACTTGAGCAGGAAATGAAAATATGAGCGAAAAGGAGATAGGAGGGGGAGGTAATTGAAGGGTTATGACGATTAAATGCTCTTAAATGCCTAATAAATGGTTGGCTCAAAAAAACTTTGAAAATTTATGGTAGTGTAGGAGACGAAGGGTTGCAAACAAAACAGGGAGATGAATAGTGTAGGTTGCGAAATTCCACGGGTTCATGAAAGTCGCGACTGGAAGTCTAGAGGCAAAACGAGAAATTCCCCCTTGCTATGACACACTGCCAAGCGAAGAAAACCAACAAAGCTATGAAAACATACTTATAGGTGAGAAAATTTGCAAAGAAAATATGGGCAAACAAGGGAATCTAGAAAATCACAAATAAAACTACAAGAATAAAGTAATAAAATTCTAACAAAAATTTTAGTGACTACGAATCTTGTAAAGTCACTCCGCACTGAAGCGGATTTCTTGAAATCATAGGTCGAGGAGGATCTCCTCCTTGTCTGTGAAGTGTTGCACAATATGGCTTATTTTTGCCGTTGACGACACCACATTGTCTTTGGAATTGAGCAGTGCCGACCACGTTCTGAGATAGACCTCTGGATAGTGAATGGCCAGTCCATCTTGATTTAAGCTTGCCTGGAAAGAGGTGGAGCTTGGAGTCGTAGAACAACACTTGGTCTCCTTGTTTAAAATGTTTAACAACTATTAGTTGATCATGCCACTTCTTCAGCTTATCTTTTGCAATTTTTGAGTTGAAGTATGCATCATTCCTCAGTTCTTCCAGCTCGTTGATATCGAGGAGCCTTTTGAGACTAGCTCTGCCCATATCCAGGTTCAGTTTCTTCACTGCCCACCATGCCTTATACTCAATTTCCACAAGCAGGTGATTAGTGCCCAAATAATGCTATTTTAAGCCCTGTTTATAGTAGGTTTTAAGCACTTTTTGTGGACTAATCGACTTTAATAACTCAATTGATACATTGAGGTCCCGGCTTTGCTACTGATCACATTTTGTAAATTTATATTATTGTAGTTTTGCGGAACCAAATACCTCATTATCTTCAATCCGATTCAAACATGATGAACCCAGGCCAAAATTCGAAGATGCATGGTCGAACCAGAGGAAATTTGGAGCAAAAATGCTGAAGGAGGGAAGGATCAGTGAAAGTACAGGGTTGCGAAAATTACATGACTCTTAATTTCATGAGGTTGCGAAATTATAACCTTTGCTCCTACTTTCTTGTGTAGCACAACAGCTTTTTGTTTGGCTTTGTACAACTTGCCCCTTAATGTAATTTTGGTTCCTTTATACATTTTGTAATTTCCCTATCACGAGCACTTATATAGCTCAGTCTTGCATACTCATCAAATCAACTTTAGGTCCATTGATGAGCTCTTAAAGTCATCTATTTTCAGTCCATTTTCTGATTAATTTTGTATTAAAATGGATTTATATCGAATACGGAATAAACTTCACCAAATTTAACTGGAGCGAGGAAATCCAGAAGCCGAGAAATTGCAGTAAGGCGAAGTGTGAATGAAGCGATATAATGTAGACGGGTGGCAGCAGAACAACGCGTAAAGATGAGAAAGGACGGATGTCGCGAAGCTCTGACCAGTCAAAATGCATTATTTAGGATTTACATCGGTAAAAACTCAGTGTAAATGAAACTAATTGAAACAAAATGAAATTTGGGTAAAAGAAACTCAGTTAAACAACCGGGGAATTGAAGAAGAAGGAACCTGATGTCGCGACATACGGATGAAGTCGCGACATCAACCTTTACATCGAGCGATCGACGCAATTCTGAGGAAAGTTGTGGCGACGACAATTCCCTGAAGATAAAGGTCAGCGACCTTTTGGTTATGCGACGCCGATTCACGAAGACTTGGTGCGACAGCATCAGGTTGTCAGCGACAACAATGTATTGAATGGAAATTAGCGTGACACGGTGCAGTCAGCGACGCCGGCTGTGAGGTCGAGGAAGGTCGACGTCGATGGGCGCGACGTGAGTTTCAATGAGAGAGGTCGCGACAAGATTAGGTTGTCGCGACACCGACTCCGCGTAAGACATGCTCGCAACTACATGAGGCTCTGCGACAGATTTGTGACAAGAGCAGGTCGCGACCCGAGGGGCTCGATGTCGCGGCAGTATTAGTGTTGAGCTGATTCTTAAAGTCAGAAAAGAAATGCATCAGAAATTAGGGCCCGACTTTAAAACTCAATCTGAAGTGCTACGAAAGAAAGCGCTGACTCTTGGCGACTTGAAGAGATGCGGGTTCTGAAACCCACAATATTTTTATTTTCTTTATTTTCCTTTCGTTTTCTTTCCGTTTTATTTTAGATTAGATTAGTTTGTATTTCATTCTCATTTGGATTGAGCGTTAGGCGCAAGATTTAAGTGAATGCGAGATTTATATTTCTTGATTTAGCATCTGGTTGTTTGAATTCCAGAATAGTGGATTCGAACACCGATTGCCGATTCCCGGTGGTTTCTTGATCAATGAAGCGATGTATGGTATAATCCCGATAATTTGAAACCCGGCTTCCATTGAATTAGCGTTATTGTCAAATTATCTTTCTTGAAATTATTTTATATTATGCATTTGAACTTAGGATATTAAATCGACTTCTTGGTTTTGCTTGTTTCTGGAATTGATCCGGCCGTCGGTCTCTGTACAATACTTGAGATTGTTCACAGCTCGATTTCCGGAGGCCCTCGGGTGACACAGAGAAGGCATTCTTAAGAGTAAGGAACAATTTCGGAGATGTGAACTGATATGTGATCCTAATGCTCTGTATACTTAAATTAATACATCCTCTTCTCACTTATGCTTAGAGAATAAGTTGAAGTGAGTTATTAATTTAAGTATACGAGGGTTCTACGGTCGAATAGTGAATTCGATCCAGTGTTAGCAGGATCTAATGAAGGAAAGGAGTAAGCTATTCTAATTTTGAGGATAAGGAACCAGTATAGTGCAAACCTCTGCCCGATGACCTGGCCCAAGGAGCTCGGGTTGCAGTCCATGACTATTAGATTATGAAGTATTGAGAAAGAAAATACCCGAGCAAAGGCTCTTTAGATTTAAAAGTAGTCATCTCACCCACTGTGTTCGAGAGAAATAGTTAAGGTGAGATGATGAGCCCCCGGTAATGGTTTGGAGAGATCAGTCCACACTATCTTATTCAGCGGACTAGTTTTAAAAATCGTAGTTCGAGAAAGCAAGAGGATTCTGATACGGTGTAAGATTGATTCTTTACAATAGCTGATTATTGATGTTTTCTTTAGAGATATTTATTCGATACATTCTTTATTTTAATATTTCAATATTCAATTCATTTATTTATTCATTCATTTTCTTTTACATCGGTATTATCTTAGGCTTTCAAAGCAAAATCCCAATATAGTATTATCGATCGAATAGTATGGAGCTTAAGTAATTGGGGTAGTTGATTGAAAAATTCTTTGAGATCTACACGTGGGATCGTGTCTGGACTTAAATCCCGATTTCTTTTACTTGTTCGATTTGTGCATACTGATTATCTTGGATCAAAACCACAAAGGAAATGGTTTACTCTTTATGAAATATCTTTTCATCAACTTTATAGCTAAAACCCACACTCCGAAGTTTAATGGTTTTATTCGAGGACCAGATAATCCGCTTTGGTAATAAGTCATAAATTTGAATAGGTGTTTTGATCCGTAACAATTCATAGAAGTAGTCGACAAGTTTTATAAGTATGATTTTTCCAAAGATTAGATAATAGTCCTTGGGTAATTGTATTTATGAACTTCATGAACATACTACGATCGGATAACAAGTTTTATGGGCGGATTCTTGGATGTGAATAATAGTCCTTGGTAATAACGTCATAAATTTGTGGCTAATATCAAATGGTCCGATCGACAAGTTTTATGGCGATTTAGGGGATTAGATAATAGTCCTTAGTAACCGCGTCATAAATTTATGTACATCAAATGGTCCGGTCTGACAAGTTTTATGGCAGTTAACGGATCGAAAAATTTAAATGATCAATATTCTAACGAGAAAGAAGGAAATGCTAATTTGGACATTTAAAAGAAAAAAAAGAAAAAGAATAGTTTTCAATGCGTGGTTATTTTAGCCACTAACTTTTATAAACCATATTGAAAATGCTTGTTGCGGTAATCTTAATAATATAAGTGTGTTTTGATTTGGAAAACTTTTAATGCATAAGGAAGCGAACATTGATTAGATTCAGCGAATCGAGAACTGAAAAGGTACTCAGGAAACTGAAGAGGTGAGGTGAAAGACTCAACTATGGCGGATGAGGACGGACGGTGAAGACAGCTGAGCAGGCGACCGAAGGCCTCCAGTGTGAATAGTGGGACAGGCCGATATTCAAGATGAATCTCTGCTGATCAGGGCATTTTGGGTTGATGTGATAATTTTGAACTGGGCGTGCGAGGGATTACAATGGTTCGGCTATGACAGGTTCTTGGTCATCCCCACGAGAAGATCAGAATGAACACACAGGAAGGTTTCACGGAGATAGCGATTAAAATTGAATGGGAGTGGGGGTAGAATTCGTAAAATTATTCCATTTTCTCTAGAATCTGATGACCCATGGTATGAATCTCTACCGTATGGTTCTGTTGATACTGGGAGGAGCTTGTAGAAAGCCTACTTGGGTGAGGTGCTGCGCTAATACCTGAGAAGGAGGAGATAATTGTGTTAGCAGGGAAGATGAAAGCAACTACGTAGCTTGGGAAAGATTGAGTTCAGAGGGTGTCAATCATGGATAGACTTGAAGACCCAGATGGACATAGTGTATCATGCCAGATGATACATCTAAAAGGCATTATAGATGCTTCCATGTTGTGGAGCATTGGCAAAAAGTCTTAAAGAGCGAGAGATCGTCGAGGACTGGCCAGTCAGTGTAACCATCGGAGTTCCAGTAGTGCGGGAGGAAGAGAATTAAATGGAGCTGAGCAAGATGACAGCCATGGAGGCAGCTAGATGCCATCATGCATGAATCAAGACAGCGAGAGAGGGAAGATGCACAGCATTGTGAAATAGGAGCGATTGAGAGGAGAATTTGTGAGAGAAGTCTTGAAATTATGAAGAAGCGTTTTTATGATCTTTGAGGAGGTCAGTACTTGGGAGAGCGAGAAGTTATCACTTAGACCAAATCCTAACCTGCCAGCACATATCTGTCGCCGCGGAACCGTAATTTTCCATATGGTGGGAGGCTGGAGCGGCATGAAACGGCATCCTCGGCGAGGATAGCAGCCACGGGTTCAACCAGGCGGCGGCGGAGACGAGGCGAATACTCGGAGATTCGGAAGGAGGCTCAGATTTGAAGATCAGTGCTAATTCATGGGGAGACGGCAGCACATTAAACCTCCGTGAACAAAGTTGCGAGAGTGAGACTCAATGCCAATTCTCAAATTTTTGAGCTTGCTGTGCTTCTCTCAAGAACACAGGGGGCCTGGATGATGTGCCACAAACACGCAAATCGGATGAAAGATGCTTTTCCAGTGACCTGAAGACAGTCAGTGCATGTTTTTAGCTCGAGTGGGAAAAGACTTGGAGAAGAGGACGAGAGAAAAGATGAAAGCAACCCCTGAGGGAGAAGAAGGCGAAATTCTTGAAACCTTTGGGCCCGGGAGAAAAGAAAGAAGGAAACAGTGTGGGAGAAGAAGGCGAAGGGCGAGCAGTCGGCTGGTCCCGTTTCCATAGAGCAAATCAAAGATAGAGGAGCAGGTTGCAAGATTCTTAAGACCTTTGGAAAGTGGAGGATGTGATGTCTTTCACGAGTGATTGCCTCAGATGCTTGTAAATTTTGAATGACATCTTGAGCAAGAGGAGAAGATTCTTGAAGAAGAATTGTAAAGATTTGTTTTTAACACTGATCTTGTGATCGAAGAGGCTTACGAGAAAGATGAAGGATCCGAGGGCTTTACCATTGGAGAGTTTGAGTTCCAAGCTCTGTGACTCAGTGATGTAAATTTGGCATGATACATTTGCAAAGTTCTGAGTTTGGGGGAAATTACTCCCACTCTTGTCACCCTCGAATGGCGAGATAGAACCACACAGTGAAACACAGGAATCATAGAAGATGTCTTTGGTGAGTGGAAGAATTTTGGCCTCGGTAGCTTCATCCATCTTGGATATGGAGAAGATTCACAGTCCCTCTTATTCTTTGGGAAAGGCCATTCTTATGGCGGAGGCGTCTAATCGCAGAAATATCTGGAGAATTCTCTACGCTCGAGTTGGAGAAGAAGAGCGGTGATTTCAATTTGTCAGAGATTTGAAGAATTTAGAATTATAGAAGGATGATATCAAGTCATTAGAAGATATGCATGTCGACAACTACGATTTTTACTGAATTATGACAAACCCGACTTTCAATCAATGAAAAGAGATGAATTTCAGTATCCACGAGAGGTTTTGATTGGGTGCGCACGTCAATTTACATTCTCTTTTGAAAGGTGATGAGTGCTTGAGAAACGAAATGGGATAAAACGAAGAAACGAAATGAAGAAAAGGAGCTCATCAGAAACCGGTGAAGAAAGGGCTAGTTTTAAAAGAGTTGCCAAGTCATTTTAAAGTATGCTTGCAGGTTGCCAAAGGGTAAGCGGTAATAATTTCGAGGCGGACTTAGTGATGCGAGATAAGTTCAGCAGTGCCAGGCATAAGGTATAGCATAGTCTGTGAGAGTTTAAGAAGTATCCAGTCCATCGATATGCATGCACAAATACTTCTAGAAGAGAATTAAGACTAACATTGAGCATCAAAGGAGATTGAATCAGTCATGAAAGTGAGTTGCTGAATCAGTTTAATCTTTGGTTTTATACATGCAATTTCGAGGATAGTCCTTAGGTTAGCCAGTCCGTATGTAGTTTTAAAAAGAGAAAGTTGGATTTCTGTAATCATGTGGCGAGAAATGGGTGATTCCAACAAGAAGCAGTGGCGAGGATGGAGTATGCATTAACTATAGGAAGAGCTGAACACAGCAATGAGGAAAGATCACTTCCTTTGCCCCTTCATTGATCGAGATGTTGGGCCAGTTATCCAGGACATCCTTATTTTTGTTTTTCTTGGGCCGGTATTCGGGCTACAATCAGATTGCAATTGCACATGGGGACCAAGAGAAGACCACATTCACATGCTTCATCACTATCTTTTAGCATGGAAGGATGCCGTTTGGTGTGCGATACTCTATTGCTTTCAGTGTATGATGTCGATGTTCCTCGGACTTAGTAGAAGAAGTTAGCCATTTTATGGATGACTTCACCGGTGTATGGATCCGAGTTTTGAGCTGATATGAACAATGCGAGCGATTACTTCAAGATACGAGACAAACGGCTAGCACTAAATTGGGAAAAGTACCATTTCTTAGTAACGAGAAGGTATTGTTCTTGGTGTAAAATTTATGCTACGGGGTAGAAGTGGACCCGATCTAAGATTTCCATTATCAAAGCGCCAAGCACCTCCACGAAGCGTGAAAGGTATAAGAGGTTTCTTGGGACATCTTGGATTTTATAGGAGATTCATAAAGATTTATAAAGGATAAATAGACATTTATGCGATTCTTTGAAGGACACAAAGTTTAATTTTGATGATTCTGAGTGCCTTTGAAGAAATCAAGATCGGATTAGTTCGGCTTTATCATTGGCTACCGTAATAGGATCGAGTTGAAATAATGTGTGATGCCGGTGACTTTCTGATGAAATTTGTATTAGGCGAAAGAAAGGAGAAAAATGACGTTCAGGCCATATCACATGCTAAGCGGAACCTTCAATGAAGCACAAGAAAATTATTCCACAATGAAAAGGAGATGCTAGCACTAGTGTTTGCTTACGAAAAAGTCGGGCCGTGATGCAGGATCCCATGTTATCGTTCCACACGGACCATGCGGCCATCAAATATCTTGCTCTTCCGAAAAAGGGAAGCTAAGCGAGGCGATACGGTGGTGCTACTACTGCTGAGTTTGATCACGGAAATTAGAGATAAAGGGATGTAGCCGATGTGATAGCTGATCTTGTCGAGAATGAAAGAAATCGCGAGAGAAGAGGAGGAGATAAGACTAAGAGAACTTCCCGGATGAGCAACTATTTCAATTGTCATTCCAAACGCATGCGTATGTTGTGTGTGTGAATTAACAGCTTGTGGAGTAGTTCATACGATTAAACCCTGGCTTGGAAAAGAAAGCTGGGGTAATATTTGAGTATTATATAGGATGACTACTGTCTTAGAGGGGTGCTGATATGATTATTGAAGATGTGTGTGGAGGGTGAACAAGCGAATTATGAATGAATGCCATGCATCACCATATAGGGGGCATTTTATGGAGAAAGAAACGACTCATGGAAATACTCAATCAAGGTTTATTATTATTATTTTGGGGTGTCTTGAATGGGTCGAGTGTGTGATGATGCAGATTGGAAATATCAATGATGAAATGCCCTACGGGAGCATATTGGTGGTGCAAATTTTGATGTATGGGGATAGATTTTGTAGGACCTTTCACAGTGTTGAAGCTTGCCTATATCTTTTATTAGTGGATTATAGGCACAAATGGGTGGAAATAAGCTTGCAGAAATGATATTATCTGTTGAGTTTCTGAAAGAACGTGTTGAGCAGTTTTATTCCAGAGTTATCATGGGAGTGATGAAGCCCATACCAACTCAAATTTTGCCAAGCATGAGAAGATATGGGATCAAACATATAATCAGGCACTGGCTGTCATCCCCAGGACTAATGGCGACGAAATTTCAACAGGGGTGTTAAAGGATCTTTGGAAAAGGCGTAGATTGAATGGGAAGGTTGATCTTCAAACTTGGTGTACACTGGGCCCTGGGTTTTATTCAAAGCTCCCACATTGGGATGTCCCCATACAGATTGGTGTTTGGCAAGCCATGTCACCTTCCTTTTTAGTGCAAAGATACAAGGCTATGTGGGCGATATTGACTAGAATTTAGTTTCAAATAGCGAAGGAAGGGTGCTTCAATGAATGAGCTGGAAGAATGAAATGCGAAGCCCTATGATAATGCTAAGATCAAAGCAGACAAAGAAATGAATCAGGATTCTTAGGAAGAGTTAGAGAGAGAGGGATCGAGATTACGTTATTTAACTCAGGATTAAGATTGTTCAGGAAAATTGAAATCAAGGTGGAGTGGACCATATCTGAGTGGTATGAAACACTTACTTTTGGGCGATAACCTCGAGGCCCGATGGGAGAATTTAAAGTCAATGGACAAAGTGAAGCATTATCCAAAGCGGGGAGGAAAGAAAGAAGAGCTCTATTTGGTTCATTGAGAGAAAGAAAATCAAAGCAATGAAGTCCGGCTAAGGACTCAGTTGGCGGTGATGGGAGGCGACCCAGTAGAGACTTTAAATTTTGTTTTTACTTAAACTTTGAATATTTTTTTTGGATTATATGAATTTTGTTTCTCTAGTTTTATGGTGATTAGTTAGTAATATGAGTAAATTTTGTTAATTAAATCCTTTCTATAAATGTTAGAATAAGTGTTGCAAAATACAAGGAAGGAGAAGGCATTCAGGGTTCAACTCTGACAATTCACGGAAGGAGCTTTTGAAAAGGGAACATTCTTTTCCTGGAAGTGCATGTAGAAAGTGAATGAACATATGTTTGGATTGTTGTGTGTGGAGATTGATTTAGTTGATAAAGAATTTGAGGTGATAAAATTGGCTCTTTGTTCATTAAATTTAAAGCGAATGCGAGACTAGGTACAGTAAAACTTAATGTGACGAGCTAATCTGTGACGAAGTTGATGTCGTGACTTAGTAAAAATTGAAGGAAGAAAAATAGGGTTAGATATGTGACAGAAATTTACTTATGTACTTTGACGAGCAATTCGCCGAAAGAGTGATGTGGTAAGTGACATGTTAAATGAAACACCTTAGGTGCAACGGAGGATGGCTTGTCCTCAGACGGATTCTTCTTTGTCGCGACAAACATGATGAGTTAATCGCGACAAAGAGGGAAATTTGTCGGTGGCAGTTTCCTAATTTTATACTATTTATTAAAGTACACATTCTCATTTTGAAGTTAGAGCGAGAAGAGCGCAATTGAACGGAGTAATAAGCCAGTGATTAGTGTAGGAAAACGAAATTCAAATTTCGATTGAACCCGATGTGTTTAATACACTCAATTCGAGGAGAATAATCGGAGGAAATTAGTAAAGTTTAGGAAACGTTAAATCCTATATCAAAACAACGAGCCGTGTTGGAAACACCGAGGAAAGAGCAAGGTTCGAGGAGTCTCATTAATCCATTCATAGAAATAAAAGAAAAAAAATAAATGGTTGTTCTTCCCTAGAGAAACGAAATTCACTATAAAAAGATGGGAGAAACGACGGGAAGAAAAGCGAACAAGAGAATGGAGAAGGGGAATGAGAGAAAGAAGAGCTCCCGAGGTTTGAACCACAAAGTTTTATGGAATGAATGGAGTCGGAAGAAATAAATTCCATTCTTTATTTCATAAAAATATTTGTATGTAATAAAAAGAGAATGAGTTGATGGAAGGGAATATGGATTAGTTAGAATCCGTGACGAAAGCTCGAAAAAAGGGAGGCGATTGATTTGTTGCAAACCTTGTTGCAGTGAATCCTCTTGAAGGAGCTCAGTGCAATGAGCCAAATTTTGGAAGCGAGTGCAACTACGAGAAGAAGATATAGGGTTCGTCGAAATAAAGGGTTTTTCTAGAACTTCTGATGTAAAGTTCTCTTGTAAGAAAACATATTATCAAATCGAAATGTTTGATATTTGGGTAGATTTCCTTCGATTTGTAATTGGTTGTTCATGATATCGAATTTTATTTCTGTTTCATTTTTTAGTTTCTGATTTAGGAATCAATTGAATAATTCTAAGTATGGAGGCAGAGGCTGAATGACGAACCAATTTAATTAGTAAATTGCGATTTAGTTTGAATTTGCTAATAAGTCGGGATAAGGAAGGTTATACAATTGAAGGAACAGAAACAATTTTTTGAGTTTGTGGTAGTAACGATTGAGTCAAGGAACCTGCTTGGAAATAACATGTCTAAAATTCATCCACTGATGTAGTCGAAAATCCTCGAGGTTAGTCACAGTTAATCGACGAGTGCAGAACTGTTGGAATTATTGATCAGGCGGAAATCCGTGTCTGACAGCGAAATGATGGGCCATCAGCAGGATATTTGAGCCATTCTAACCATCCACATTAAATATGCTGGTCACATATACTTTAGTTCGAAATTGAGCCAAACAGCCTTATTTCAATAAGCCAATAAAGACTGACCCATCTGAGAATCAATCTTCCAATAACATGATTACGAAGAACCGAAAAGAAAGAAGGAATAAAGTTTGGGGGAGTATAAATTTTTATTTTTGGAATTCAAGAAAATCTGAAAAGGGAAAGAAGAAAAAAGTCTCCATCGAAAATACGATTGGAAAAGCTCGAGAATAGGTTTGTCTTGTGGCGACTCTCTTGAGCAATTAGAGTTCTTAGGGGTGTTTCGACACCTAGTACTAATACCATCGGTATGGGAGTTACTAACCCAAGAAATTGGCTAAGAGTGTTAAACTGAAGACAAAACATTGCATTATTCTGAATGGCGATAGAAAAGAAAAATTCCCAGGTTTGAATTTGTGAATGAGAAATGGGAGCATGCGGTCTAGAATAGAAAATCAATGTAGTATCCCGAACATGAAGTTTGGAGTTTGTCGAGGCTTCTGAGAGAAAAAGGGCGGTATGTGAGTGAAGGTATTAGTAATCTTAACTTCCAAATCCATCCATCATACCCTTACCAAAGCCCTAACATTACAAGCGAAAAGACTGTTGATCTTGAAGGTTGTAATAACTTATATTAGTGGAGATCGATATGAACAACAAACTGTGATTTGGAAAATCGAAAAGATCAGAAACTATGACATCTCTAGGGTTAATTGACTCATTAAGGATATAGAAAGAAAAAAATAACTTACATTTCGAGCGGGATCCTTAACTATCTTTGTTGTAAGCAGATTCAACAATTTTATTTATGTACACACGATTGAGTAGAAACCTTGATGCGGACTTAAGTGAATACGAGAAAAGTGCAATTTCTAGTCTTCAATTAAATTGGTTTCTTCACGAAATAGAAACAGAGAAAAATGTCCTTTTGTTTGAGAGACTGAAACTAAATCTTTCTTTTCTTTGCTTGGGAGACGAAGCAAAATTTAAGTTGGGGGTTTGATGGGCTTAAAGTCATCTATTTTAGTCCATTTTTCGATTAATTTTTATATTAAAAGGCCCGATTATATGCGAGAATCTGAGTAACTACCAAGTTTACGTGCGGCGGAAATCAAAAGCGTACGGTAAAGAGGCGAGAATGTGTGAGCGGCGATATAATGGGATGAAGCGGTGGCGTGACGACACATAAAGATGAAGGACCGGATGTCGCGAGAAGCTCGGCGGTAAATCAAAATGCGTATTCGAGGTTACATCATTAAAACTCCAATCGCAAATGAAGCTTAATTGAAAACAAAATGAAATTTGCAGGAATTAAAGAAACTCAAAGTTAAAGCAGCGAGGAATTGAAGAAGAAGACCTGATAGCCATGACATGGATGAAGTTGCGACATCAACAACACTTCGAGCGATGCGCTTCCGAGTTCCTGAGGAGAAAGTTGTGCGACAACAATTCCGCGAGAAGATAAGGTAAGGCAACACTGGTTGTAGCGACATCATCACCAGACTTGAGTCGTAGCTTGACATCGAGTTATCCAGCGACAACAGAGAAATGTCTTGAATGGAAGTCAGCGACAACGCAGGCTGCCAGCGACATTTCGCTAAGGACGGGAAGGTCGGCGTCGATGGATTGTCGCGGCGTGAGTTTGATGAGAAGAGGTGGTTAAGGTGTGTGGCGACCACCGACTCCGCGCGTAAGGCATTATGCAGCGACTACGTAGAGGCTCACTGCTGACGAGTGCGGCCAGAGCGAGTCGCGGCGAGGGCTCGATGTGCGGCGATGTCGATCCTGTGGGCCCGGTTAACTAAGGTCAAAAAAGAAATGCATCGAAATTAGGGCCCAACTTGAACCTATAAATCATTGCTACCAAAGAAAAAGCGAGCTCTTGGCGACTTGAAGAGATGCGGAGTTCTTGAAGGCTCACGTAATTTTATTTTCTTTATTTTCCTTCGTTTTCTTTCCATTTTATTTTAGATTAGATTAGTTTGTATTTCGATATCATTTGGATTCGAGCGTTACATTTGTAAAGTTTAGGCGAATCTGATTTATATTTCTCAATTTACGTAAGTTTGTTTGAATTCGAATAATTTTGGAATTCCCGAGCCTGATTCTTAGATTCTGATTAGTTTTCTTCGATCAGCAAGCCAATGTATGGTATAATCGATAATTGAAACCGACTTCCATTGAATTGGCGGTGTTATCAAAATTATCTTTCTGCAGTATTTTATACATTATGGCTGAACTTGGATATTAAATCGACTTGTTGTAGTTTGTGTTTCTGGAATTGATCCCAATTGTCAGTCCTCCTGTACCCATCTTGAGATTGTTCCAGCTTTAGTTTCGGGAGGCCCTCGGTGACCTGAAGAAGGCATTCTTGAGAGTAAGACAATTTCGGAAGGTATTTGGACATTCTTGATCTAATGTGCTCTGCAACACTTCATAAATTAATACATCACTCTTCTCATATGTGAGAATGAGTTGAGTGAGTTATTAATTTATAAGTATCTGAAAAATTCCCTCAGATAGATTAATTGAATTAGATCTGTGTTGAGGATCTAATCAGGAAAGGTAAAATTGTTCTAATTTGAGGATGAGACAGGTATAGTGCAAACCTCTGCGACTATATTTAAGAGCTCGGGTTTGCGGAGTCATGATGGGTATGAAGTATTGAGAAGAAAAATGCGGAAACGAGGCTACTGGGTTAAGTAGTCCCCATCTACTGCATGTTGAAAGCAGTTAGTGAGATGATGAAGACGATGGTTTGGAGAGATCAGTCACTATCTTATTCCTTGGACTAGTTTTAAAAATGCGTAGTTCGAAGCGAGATTCTGATACAGTGTAGATTGATTCTTATGATAGGCGATTATTCGATGTTTTCTTTAGAATAAACTATTTCAATCTAAATTTGCTATTTTAATATTTCAATATTCCAATTCATTTGTTCATTCATTCATTTTTCTTTACATCATTATCTTGAGCTCAAAGCAAAATCGATATAGTATTATCGTCAGATAGTATGGGCTTAAGTAGTGAGATTGATTAGTTGAAAATTCTTGAGATCTCTATGGGATCGATATACGGACTTAAATCGATTTACTACTTGTTCGGTTGTGCACTTGCGGTATCTTGGATCAAAACCACAAAAATGGTTTTACTCTTTCATAAATAATATTTTATTGACACTATAGCTAAAGGAAACACTCCAGTTTAATGGTTTTATTGCTGGGGACTAGACAATAATCCTTTGGTAATAAGTCATAAATTTGAATAGGTGTTTTTGATCCGTAACAATTCATAGAAGTAGTCAACAAGTTTATGATGTGATTTTTCCAAAAGATTAGATAATAGTCCTTGGGTAATTGTATTTATGAACTTGTGAACATACTCTGATCGAGATATGAAGTTTTGTGGCCTTGGGTGCAAAGTTAGATAATAGTCCTTGGTAATAACGTCATAAATTTATTAATACATCGAAATAGTCCGTTAACATCCGTCAATCAATTAATAAAATTAGACACTGACGCTTCCTCTCCTCCGGTTGGTTTGTGGTTTTCTCTCATAGCTACTTTCTTGCACATTTCTCTCTAGCGAGCACTTGCATTGATGACGAATCAGGGATGCTAAACAAACCTAAATCATGAAGGGGCCCAGGTGTTGGTTTGAGGCAAAGCGGCATGTTTCTCATGCTTTTCATGTTGTGTTCTTGCTTCTTGCACCTTAGAGTTCAAATCTCTTAAACATCTCTCACGATATGTTGTGAGCTTTTTGGGGTCGTGGATACTTATCTTTAGATCCTTTGATGCGATTCATTATCTCCTATTAGTTCTTTGAATGGTAGGTTTAGGAGGTGTGTTCTCATTTTGGGAGCATTTGTGCTCATTAAATGCCATCTTTCAAAGAGGAAAACTTTTGGTTTGAGTTTTAAAGCTAAATGAAGATCAGGTTCGGGAAATGACTATATGTCATGATCTGACAACGAGGAAAGAAAGACCTGAGGACATGGGTTAACTTAGAACCCTAAGCCCAGTGGCGAGACTTCAAGATTCTCTCTTAACACTTCAAGTTATTTCGAGTTTTCAACCATTCACACATATTTATTTTCCATGAGCCATAAAATCCAACTAGAAAACACCATTTTCAATACTACTTTGCAACTCTTCTCTGAGAAAACCCATCCGTGTTAAACCTAGACATTTATCTTTGTGATGGCACACTCGTCAGTAGTAGGAATCCTAGGATATAAATTTTGTTGATTCTGAACACCTACTTGGCCTAAATGAATCAGCAGGTGACATGCTTTTCCATAAACTAGGCGATAAGGGGACATACCCAGAATGGTCTTGTAGGCTGTGCATGCCACAAGAGTCAATGACAGAGACCGATCATTTTCGGTTAGAGTTCACCACTTTCATCGATTATTGTCTTCATTTCCTGATGGCTAACTCAGCTGTGTGAATTAGAGGTGGTATGGGGTGGCTACTTTATGTAACCGTACTTAGTGAGGAAGGCTCAGGTTTGGTGAATAGAAATCACGAGACCTCGTCCCAGCAGTATGGCTTTGGGGACCCCAATCGGAAGTATGTTTTCTTTAAGAATTTGATTACCACCACAGCCAGTCTCTTGCTCTATAGGAGCATGACCAGCTGACACATAGTGACTCCACGAAATGTAGAGGTATCGAAGGTAAGGAATGGTCCAGTAAATCGATGCCCCGTCGTGATAAATTCGACTGTCCGGGTTTAAAGGCATCATGGCGGTACTGACCTTTGGCATTTGTCGCATTCCACAGCACATGGTATGGGCATCCTTGAAAATAGAGAGTGATGAAATCAGACATAACGCACCTTCCTAGCGATTTTAGAGCGAAATGGCCTCCACATTCATTCTCATGGCAGTGGTTGAGTATTCCTTGTTAACTGCAGCAGGCACACACCTTACGATTATCTGATCCTTACGAAGTGTTGTACGAAGGGGTTCTTTAATAATGGGAGTGAATTTTCACAAGAAGAATTTCTTGTCTTGTTCTTGTCTAACTGGTAGCTCATTGTGATTAATTTGCTGATAATGGGCGTACCGAGTGTCTTCTCGACGGGAGCGGGGACTCCTCGGGGAACTCATCATTGATTGGAGGGTTGTGATTGTTTGTGTGCTATTGTTGAAATCTCGAGGTGATCGACAAACAACATTTCCACACCCTTTTGTCAGTGATTCTGAGGTTGAACTCTTGCGTGGGAGAGCCCATCTGATAAGCTAGCCCTTAAATTTTGTTTGGTGGTATAGGTACTTGAAATTTGAATGATCCATGAATATGATTATGTCCGACCTAACCAAATAAACTTGAAACTTATCTAAGGCGTAGACCACTGCCAGCAGCTCCTTTTCTGTGGTTATGTAATTCCTCAGTGCCTCATTCAATGTCTTTCTTGCATAATAGACCACATAAGGCTTTTCTCCTTCCCTTGCCGTGCTCGATGGTGAGATCGCTTGCATCGCATCACCTCGAAGAATGCTTGCGGTTGGGGCCTCACTATTGGTGCGAGTGGTTAAATGGGCCTTAGGCTCCTCAAAGCTCTTTTGGCTTGTCATCAGTAATTTGGCTACTTTCCAATGGTTGTAAAACATGGTCCCACTGAGAAGTCCATGATGACCCTCTATGAAACTGCATGCCTGGGTGTCTTACAGTCTTGACATTTGTGGGGAGGCAGGTTGGAAATCAAGTCGATTTTTGCACTTGTCGGCTTCGATCCGCTTTTACGGAAATAATATGCCTATAACTAATTCCAGTTTGACCATAAAATGGCATTTTCGATTCGATACGAAGTTTTTCATACTTTTTGTCACGAGACGGTTTCTAGGTTGATCGGGCATTCTTAAGCTCCTCCATAGCATTTATAATGTCATCCATATGGCCCTTCACTGTCACGCTCCTACCAAATCGCTAAAGATACCTAAGCACATCATTTGAAATGTGGCGGGGCATTGCACGAGGCCAAGGGCATTCTCCTGTATGCATATGTTTTGAATGGGCATGTGGTGGTCTTTTCTGGTCTGCAACAGAACTTTCAATTTGAAAATATCTAAATAGCCATCCGGACGGTAGAAGGGTGGCCGAAAAAAAATCCTCTCAAGAAGGTGATCCGTGAAGGGTAGAGGAAGTGATCCTTTCTTGTCGCCCATTTAATCTTCATAATCAATGACATACCCTCCAGACTGTGGCAGGCGGGTGGGCATCTCCTCTCCACTTTTTATTATGCCACAGTTGTTACCTGGTTTCTTGCAGCGTGACTTGGGTTGGACTCACCAGTCTTCATCGATGGGGTAGATGATACCGACCTACAACAACTGGGACTCACGCCTATCCACTTCAGCGTATGGGGTCGAGTCTTCTGTGGGTTTGCCTTGCGACTTTGCCTCCTCCTCCAGTAGATGTGATGGTGCAGCTAGGCTAATACCCTTGAGATCATTAATCTTCCACCACAGAATTTTGCTTGTTCTGCACTCCCCCGAGGATGACCAAGCTACTTTCTGTGAAGTCTTTGACGGAGGAAATGACAAATTGACCTTATCTGCTCATACAAATAGGCGTATTTTAATTCCACTGGTAAGGTTTGCTGGCATTTTGGGGTTCTTTGGTTCCTTCCTCAATCATCGACCCGAATTCGGCTTTTTCTCAGTGCCCACCTGAGTTTCATGTCACAGGCTTCTATTGCTCTTATTTGAACACTCGGCCAGTTCTTTAGTCGGCATATCCACACATCCTGCTGATCGACTGTTATCCCCGGGATCGTGTCAATGATGCAAACTTCTTCTAGGCCATCTTCCACTGGTTGCATGTGCTTTTTACTCAAGTGGAAGATGTTGGAGTTCTAGGGTCATGTTTCAGAAGGTGAGTTGCATAACACCATTTGACCGGGTTGATGTCGCGTGGAGGTAGCGAGAATGGCCTCCTAGGATGATAAGAACATAGTTGGCCCCTGTTGCCAACAAAATCTACTGGATAGTAGAATTTGTCCACTTGGATGAGAACATCTTCCATTGTTCCCTTTGGTATCTTGATGGATGTCTGCGAGACAATGTAGTTCTCCCAACCCGAGCCGCTTGTACATCAATAGGCAGAGATTTACACTTGCACCCATGTCCAACAATGCTTTCTTTTTCCCACACAAGTGCCTCCAATACAACTGAGATGGAAGGACAACCTGTGTATCTTTTTTATACTTCACTAGAGTCTTGCAATCGACTTGTTCAACAAACAGGCCTTCTTTGTCAATATTCTTTTTCACCGTAAACAAGTCCTTAAAATGGCATATGTGGGGACTTGATCATCTCGTGGGGATGTCGACTTTACTTGTCTCAGCACTTCAGTATTTCAGCCTCGATTGATAACTTTTTCTTAGCCTTAGTGCTTGAGGAAAAGGTAGCGCTATTTTCTACTACGCCTCCTTCTTTAGTCACCACTCTTTAGCCCCGGCCTGTTTCTAATGCTTATGTTGGTCAGTTATGCCTTTACCACTTCTCAATGTGATAATTGCCTTGATCCATCTTGGAATTTGGCTCACTAGAGGAGCTCACTTCATGCAGTCCCATGGGATTTGGTTGTGTATGAGAGGGAAATTTCCTTTTCCCACTCCGGTTGGGTTAGTCTTGGATAATGAATACCTGTGTTTTCATATTTTAGATATTTCAAATTTCAAGTTGTCATGCTTTAAAATTTTTTGAGTGCGCTTGTTCATTTTCTTGTTGAGTGTGCTTTCCACTGTGTCAATTCTTTGATTAGCCTGGGCATTCACTGCCTTGTTCCATGAAAGCTGTCTACCACCTTGCCTTCAAGTTCATAATAGCTTGTTCAATCGAGATGAGGCTTCTGTGGTGGTCACTGATGAGATCATACTGCGAGCAACAGAGGCACATATAAGGAGGCAGGTTTTCTGCTTCCAGTTAGGGATGATCCAAAGAAGAGATACATGGAGCATTGGTTGGTGGCTTGTATTGACCCACAACATTGCAATGTCAGCCATCATATCCCCATCAAGGAACCATGTGACAAGATTCACTTCAAGGTCGGCTGGACTCCAAACAGCTGAACAGCCGGTCACGCCTTCACGCCCGCACTTCATGTGACCTTCTCCTTCCACTTCCAACCTTCTAGTCAAGGTGGGACAGCTTTGCCTTCATTATCCTCCTGGGCCGAGTACACGCCTCCCCTTTCGATTGCTATAGGTTTCATCCTTCCGCTCCTCAAGGGGCCTATCCCATGCTTTGGAAGTTTCACATAATTACAGAAAACTAATGTCAACCAGATCTAGAAGTCCCTCCACACATGGTCTCTAATAATCTTTCAGCAAGGGACATCCTATCAAGGTAAAATGGTCATCAAAGATCTGGGCATCAAACCATGGAGGACAAGTGGATGGTTTCAAATATCTCCCAGCACTGGAAAAACTTCTCATTGTCATAGGCTGCAAAGGTATAAATCTGCCTTTAGAGTGTTGGTTTTATGTGCTGAAGAATTTCTTCTCGTAAATTGCAAACAGACTTCCTCGTCCACTGATAGTCCTCGCTCTTTGAATTAAGCCAAATCTTGGCCTTGTCTTTTAGGGTTAAGGGGAAGGCTTTCAACTTCAGCAATTCCACATCAATTGCACCCTCCTTGAAAGTCGTGCAAACTTCCTCAAAATACCGGATGTGTGTGTATGGATTTTCATTTTCCATACCATGGAAGGTTGGGAGCAAGGGCACCAGATAAGGCCTGACACTCACATCCTCGCAGAGGTATAATACATGAGGGCGTACAATTCGGGTGGGTGTATAACCTCACACCAGGCATTGGGGCTTTGTACTCTATTGACTTCGTTGCCCTCAAGTGGAGGCTCCATCCGGGTTGTCAGTACCACTCACACCACCCCCGTTTCAGGAGCACCGGTTCTCTAGCCGCCCGCAGTTGTTCCTATCCCAATGGTGGATAAAGTCATAAGAACACAACACAACACAATAAGAAACCAAAAACAAAGCTACCAAAAAGGGTTAAAGTTGGTTAAAATTAAAACAAAGAAAATCTGGATATGCACAGTGTAAAAATTCAATTGCCCCAGCAATGAACTGTTAGGGGAAATAATGGTAAAATAAAAAAGGAATGAGAATTCACCAATACTTGTGATGTGGATCACAAGTTCAACAGCTTCTCACTTGCTCTAAGGCACCATCCCAGGTAACGGCGCCATTTGATTTGTGCCACAGTAGGTGTACGTGAATCAACAATATTTATATCCTAAATTCCTATTGCCGTAGCAAAGCTACTGCAGTATAGCGGCTCTAGGGTCAAACTCAGGGATGGGTTTTCTTCGTGCAAAATGATTTACAATTGATTGAAAATGGTGATTTCACTTTGGATTTGGGGTTTCTTGTAAAAGCAGTGGGATTGATGGTTTGAAAAACTGGGAATGTAGTGAAATAAAGTGTAAGAGAACTCCTCGGTCTCTGCCACCTGCCTGGGGGTTCTAAGGCAACTGAAATGTCCTCGGATCCTTTTCCTCGTATTGAGGATGATGACCTATAGTCATTTCCCTAACCGGATCTTCGTTTGGCTATAAAACTTGAACCCTAAAAGTTTTTCTCGTAATTTACAGCATTTATTAACCATTAATGTTTCAAAGCTAAAAACTGGTCCTTCGATCTAACCTACAGAGGCAAATAAATGGCAACTAAGTGAGCACTGAATGATCAACAAGTCCACTCGAGCCTAAAAGCTTGCCAAGTACTAGCCAATCAGGGTACATCACAAGGATTTAAGCCTAAAGTGAGATGCAGAAACATAAATGATAATAAATTCCTCATAAATAGGAGGATGTTGTTTTACCTCCGTAACTCCACGAGCGACTTCTCGATGAGGGGGTTTAGCCAAGCATCCCTTGAGTTGCCATCCTCAAGGGGTGTTTGGCAGGTGAGAAAGTGCAAGAAAGAGAGAGAAAATGAGGGAAAATTATCAAGAGAGCCGAAAAGCTTTGTGCTCTTATCGATCGATAGTGATCGACCGATTTTACAGAGCTCGACCGAGGCTTATATACCACTCATGTGAGTCAAGGAAATTAAAAAAGTATGAAACAACAAACATTGAGGATGGGAAATCACAAAAAGCGACTGGTCAAATACAGGTCAAAGGCAAAGTTATAAATTTCGCAACCCAAATTCGCTAAGTGGCGAAATTTGCAACACCGCAAAACCTGCGCATCAGCTCTCTCTCATTTCTATTTTTAGCTCCAATTGCCTTCCTCTCGACTTGTACATGCAACTCGAAGTTTGGCTCAGTTCTTCTCAGATTTGAGTCTAATTTCGATAATAATGGTGTAATTGGCTTGCAAAACTACAAAAATAACCACAAAATATGATCAGCACTATAGCCGGGACCTTAGTGTGCCAATTAGGTTATTTAAGTTGATTAGTACACAAAAAGTGCTCAAAACCTGCAATAAACAGGGCTCAAAATAACACTATTTGGGCACTAATAAGTTCCTTTGACTCTCAAACAATTTACTTGATCTTGGATTTGTGGGTTATACGGTTGATACTTCTTTATTTACCTTTCATCGTGGAAAAATTCATGTTTTTGTTCTCATATACAGGATGACTTACTGACACAAAGTTATCGCCCTCACTTTCTCCAAACCTCACCGCCCTTCTAATAATTTTCCTTGAAGGCTCTTGGTGATTTGGTTTTTTTCTTGGGCATTGAAGCATCTCATGATAAACAGTTACATCTTTGGCAAAGTAAATACATTCTTGATGTTCTTCATCATGCACGAATGGTGGGTGCAAAACCATATCTAGCACCTTGTGTTTCAGGCAACAAATTGTATGGATAAGTGATGAACCTGCTCAAGATGTCACATCTTATAAGCAGGTTGTTAGAGCTCTTCAATATTGTACTCTAACTAGTTCTGAAATTGCCTATTCAGCAAATCAACTATGCCAACATCTTAATTCACTTACAACTACACACTGGAAGTCTATAAAGCGTGTCTTACGTAATCTTAAGGGAACAATTGATCATGGCTTGTACTTCACAAAAGGGTGAATAAGTATTCATGCCCATTGCAATTTTGGTTGGGCAGAATATCCTATTGATAGACACTCAACTACCGGATATGGAATTTTCTTGGGTCCATGTTTAGTTTCTTGGTGTGCAAAGAAAGAGAATGTAGTCTCTCGATCAAGCACGAAGGTTGATTATCATGCGTTAGCTATGGTTGTTGCTGAGTATATTGGATTTGAATGTTGCTTAAGAACCTACATATACCTCTCCTTTCTTCTCCTATAGTTTGGTGTGACAATAGTGCAATTGCACTTGCTGTCAAACCTATTAATCATGCTCGCACCAAACATATCGAGGTTGATTTCCATTTTATTCGAGAGAAAGTGATTAATAAAGATGTCGAAATTCACTATATCTCTACCTTGAATCAAGTTGCAGATATTTTCAACAAAGGTTTGGCATCTTCTCGGTTTCAGTTCTTGAAAGACAAACTTATGGTCCGTGACCTTCCCATTCATTTGCGAGGGTATGTGAAGCAATCAATGTTGGATTATCAAGTCAAAGATATTCCAAATCACAATCGGATGGATTCTACAGAATAGGCATATAGAGAAAATCAGCTATATGTGATTGACTCTTTAACATATTATTTATTTTAGGGCAGATTTTGTATATTAGAAAGGCTTCTTTGTATGATATGTATAATTGTCTTTTATTTGTAAATCTTTGATTTGTAATTCTGTATAAATATATAAATATCACGGTAGGTTATGACAAATTGTCAAGCCTTTCCTTCTTCTATTCTTTCAAGAAGGATAAGCAAATTTAAACTTTTTCTAAATATATGTAGACTTATATTAAAAATGTGATAAATTTAGAAAATTTAAAATTTACAATTTTTTGTCAGCTCAGAGTTTTTTAAAAAATATATATAAATAATTTATAGGGATATAGAAAGTATTTAAGTTTGCATTTTTTTTCCTGTCCAAAAAATTTGTGTTTTATGTAAAATTTTCATTTATAAAATAATAAGGAAGAATATCGAAGCATATGTTTTGGCAAAGTAGGAAAGTTGTATCATAATTGTTGAATTATTAGTAAAATTATTTGTAATAAGAAATGGATGACAAGATTCAAATCTACATAATTAAATTCTTATAATTCGAACTTGCCCCACGAAAATAGCGGTGTATTTTTGGTCGTTAATTAGGAGGCGCAGAACGTCGCTGCAAAATTTTAAGATAATGGAGCACGCGATTTTGAATCATTTATTTTTTGTTTTTGAAAAAAATTAAGTAATAAGTAAAATTTCAATATAAAAGATAAAAAATTAGTGTTCTAACACTCGCTATACATACGGAATAAATTCCATTATCAAAATTTGTATAGTTTGGATTTTGACACACCCAAACCTAATATGGAAGCGCGCCATTTCCACATTTTCATAATGAAGAAACCAGTGGTGTGGCAGCCGAGGCTGTTGCTCCCATTTCTACCCTCATCTCAACCAATGAGATCACGGCACTTGGAAAAACACCGACACCCGCCATCCGCTCACGTCGACGTTCACGGCCCTCGAAACAACCCTACGTATCCTCATGTGCAATTTGCATGACTACGTCTTCAACATAACTATTTATTTTAATAAATTAATGGCCATAAATATTTGAGCTCACACTCAATAATAATACTAGAGTTTCAGGTTTTAGGTTTAAGGTTCTGATGTAGTTACATGTACATATATATACGTATGCATTCATCTGGATTATGCGATGGAGGGAGTTTGGAAGGCTAAGGTTGAGCTATCTCCCAATTGTCCTCGTTGCGGTTCTTCCAATACCAAATTTTGCTATTACAACAACTATAGCCTGACGCAGCCCCGCTACTTCTGTAAGGGCTGCAGGAGGTATTGGACCAAGGGCGGATCGCTCAGGAACGTTCCCGTCGGCGGAGGCTGCAGGAAGAACCGAAGAGGCAAGTCGTTCAGGATTTTGACTGATCGCCTTGCCTCCAAGGATTTGGCAAGTGATCATCCAACCCACCCCCATGACCCTGACCGTATTGGAAGTGCCTCGGCTGAGTCCAGTACAACTTCCTCTTCGGGCCTACACGATGCTTCCGCTTCCAATTCCAATTCCAATATCGATCTTGCTCTTGTTTATGCCAACTTCCTAAACCAGAAGCCGGGACCGAAGTCTACATGGTCTGAAATACCAGAATTGCCTTGTGAATTCCATCAATCTTTCCAGCTTTCATCTACCCTGGATTCATCACTCATTCATCAATTACCGCCGGACGCTCATTTCAGTGGCTTCCACCCTGTTCACACTACTGATCATGACCATAACTCTGCCAATATTTATGGGCTGCCTCCCCTTCCAGACCAGGAGATGATGTTGTGGCCTATTTCTCAAGTCATGGTTCAGAATCCGACCTTCCACCAAACACAATTTCCAGGTCTTCATCCAGAAGCTTCCCAAGATCCAAATGTAGCTGCTGCTGGTTGTAACTGGAGCCCATTTGATTTTTCATGCTATGAAACCTTCTCTCGGCCTTGAGAGACCCCATTTTGCTTATTGTTTTCTTGTTTTACTAGCGTTATATATAATCTTGTATACAGTGGAAAGCTTATAAAGAGATAATTTTGAATGTAAACAAATATGCTTTATAGCTAAATTTACAATAATAAATTAAAGAACAGCCATGCATATTGAGGTTTCATTTAGTTACAGCTCAAACAATGTTGGTTTTAATGGATCAAAGAGCCTCACTACATGAAAACTAATTATATTTTCGGTCATAATATATAAGGTTCAAGTGGAACTAGTGTGTGAAACTGTAAGGTTGGATTGCTTAAGCAATATTGGAGAGATAATCTGATCTCCTTAGCTCTATACAGTTTGAACAGTATAGAACGTCAACTCCATGTTGCGAATCCTAATTTTTAAGCAATATATATATATATATATATATATATATATATATATATGCTGATTTTCTTACTAGTACAATAGCTTTGAGGATTGCAGACAATATACAAATAGAGCCAGTCGCCACCTTCATCAGTATGTAGAACTGGCCGGCTGAACAACAACTGTAATGCTGGATTCTATTGCTCAAAAGTTACACGTTGGAAATAAGCCTTTGATTTTATTTTTTTTAATAACCATGAATGTCGGTGCTAATGTACGCGCACATTGACGAATCCCAAAGGCTTTGAAGTAAATCAATAGGTAAACCTCCCATGGCCTTAAGGGTACTCAACCCGTGACCATTACATAACCCCACCCCAATGTGATACACCATCAGAAATACCCCTCACGTTGGAAATAAGCCTATGATATTTCACATCAGGGTTGGAACTAAGCTTATGTTATTGCACATCAATCGAGTTATCAGCTTTTCATCTGGGACAATTTCCTTGGAAAGCACTAGCCTTTAGGATTTGATCCTCAAGCCCTGAGCCTTTGAGGCCAGTACAGACCAAGCAAGACCTTCTTCTGGAGTTTCAAGATTATGCCTTGAAGGACTGAAGTTCAAATCCCACTTCTCAACGAGCCTTATTGATCCTACCTAAATAGTAATATCGATTTCCTTAGCTTCATCAAGAAGACTGTTTCCTTGTTGGTAAAGAAACATTCGGCAAGCTGGTGGATGTAAGACATTATTGAAATCAAATTAAGAAAACAGAAAATTTTAAGACTTTTTTTAGATAGTTTCCTTAACTTCAGTTTTGAGGCCCTTGCATTTCCCCATTGATATAAGTAACTTTCTGATTATTGTAGAGCTAAAGATATCCAGTCCAACTTCTCAGAAGTGTCAAATGGAGCGGAATTAAGAATTTCAGTCCGTTTAGCTTGTATGAGCCACATAGATCGAGCAGCTAGCATATATAAAATCCTTAAGTGGGGCGACATTTATGGGCATGTGGGTCATCAAATCTGGCTAACACATGATCCCAGGCAAGCCCATGATCCAAGAATCAAATTGTCTTCTCACTTACATATCAGTGTTGACAAACTTCTAGGGCAAAGGAACTACAAGTCTGATAGAATCGGATAACTAGTTGAGGCTTAACGATGGATCTTCATAAAATACTATCAAGTTAGGTTCATGGATATACTTTTTAACTCAATACTTTTATATTAGTAGTACGTGTATTCATAGTTAATTTTTTACAAAAAAGAGTTCACTTCAACCATACTCCTCCAATCAATACATACATGCTACTATATATATATATATATATATATATATATATATAGAAAATCCTTGTGTGTGCTGTGACCGGCTTTAACGTTTAGGAAAAAAGATTGGTAGTTTAACCTAACATCAGAGCTTGGTAACGAGAGATCATGGATTTGAGCCATTGCTATTCAATTTAAGTATTTATTCCCCATTTTTGTATTAATGTGCACTTGCATATTGATGCATTAGCTAGTTTCCACAAGTGAGGAAGGGTATTATACTCGTCTTGGAATGGTATCTAGAGGGAGTACCCCCAGTTTGACCGGCTGCCTTTATTTGTTGTTTGAATTGTATATTTTAAAGATTCATATTTTTTTTTCTTTAATTCTGTATCTACACTTCACTAAATAAACAAAAAGTGAAATTTTGTGACCAACTGCAAAGCTATATCAAACTCTCTGCTACTGAAAAGACCCAGTATATATGTACACAGCATCATTATAAACAATAAACAAACTGGAATCTTCGTAGAAGTAGCAGTTAATTGAGAGAACCAGTAAAAGATTATTAGTTAAACAGGCGGATTTGATTTAAGACCAAGACAAATGAAATAATTAATTCTGAGCTCAGCTCCAAAACTTTGTAGTCCAATCACTACAAAAAAGTAGATATTTAGTGATTAATATTTCGTCACGGACATGAGATATTATCAATAACTATATATTATGGTCACGGGTGTGATTAAAATGTGAATACATATGCTAATAAATTTTAAGTGAAATAAAATAAATAAATAAATTGGTCACGGTTTTACAAAATACCGTGACTAAACATGAATTTTTTTGCAGGAAAGTTTTGGCGCTAATAATTTTAGTCACGGAAACTCTATTAGTCCTAACAAAAAAAGTAACAAATGGATGTTCTAATATCGATTTGTTTAAAATCACGACTACATGTAAATTTCATTGAGGAAAATTTTAACGCCAATATTTTTAGTTACGACAACTATATCAATCCTGTCAAAAAAAAATGTAACAAAGGGTATTTTAGTCACAGTTTTTAGTTAATGTGTGCTATATGGAAATTATTAACTGTGACATAGTCACAAATTTGGTTGACCGTGACTATGTATTAACCTATAGTCACATATTTCACATTTAACCGTGACCAAATGTTATGATTTATTTCAAATAATATATATATATATATATATATAAAGTTTAAAATCATGTTTTCCTAGAGTTAATAAACAAATTTTTGTGGTACGTATTTCTTAATTTAAACTTATTTAATGTCCCTTTTATAATTAATGCATTAATTAGTAGTAAAAAAATTTCTAAATAAATTTTAAAATATGATGTTCAATTTGATATTATTTAATTAAAATATTAAAATATAAGTATATGTAGAAAATAAAAAAAATTGATTTAGTACTCATGATGAATAATTCTTACTATTAAGATGAAATTGACATTTTATTGTTAATAGGTTTCTTGTGAAACATATTGAGATTTGATATTCGACCGATGTACTTTTAATCAAGATGAGAATAAGACTAGTTGTTATTCTGATAAAATTTGAAGAAATTTCATCATTATTTTATCATCAAATATATTTATATTTTATTAAAATTTAAAACATTTTTTAAATTAAGATAATATAAATAATATTTGTAAGGACCTCGATCGTCGGAACCTATTAGCATCAGCAACGCAACGTAAACTTGTAAAAAGGTGATCCGACGACGGTGTATTGGCCACGCTCTCCGATGATTAAGTCGGCATAAGATAGAGAAGAAGAAACAGACAATTCACATAGTTGGAATTGCCCTCACCTTGTAAGGGATTTTCTCGATTTATACGGCGTGGTTCATAAATCTCCCCTTAATTTTAGGGATAAAATTCTCTTTTTCCCTATCAATGATTAATCTTTCAAGAAATAAAGGATTTGGAAACTGGGAAATCTGTTGATAAATATATTTTTTGTATATTTTCCGTCTTCATATGCTTATCCATAATGAACTTTTCATATGTGGTAGGATGGATGGCTGGGGGACTTGAAATCCTAGACGGATCGCCTTGAAGCAAGTCTTTGAGAAGACACCTTGGCTTTCTCAAACGGGCTTTTAAGACTCTCCTATTTGGATAATGCTTACTTAGACTATTTCACAACGCGGGCTAAGCGGGCCCTGAGTTCATTGAGTAAGGGATTTAAAGATCATGATATCAATATTTATTTCATCATTCATGTAAAATATTAATATGTTACTTTTATAGCATAGAATATGGATAGATTTTAGATATAGATATATATATTGAAAATGGTTGGGGTCTTTCCTATCTTAACTAATGGTCTCGGTTCGCTTCTAGGAATGTAATTGTGGGTTTATGCAGGAGCTTTACCTAATCCCTGTTGTTCCTCCCACCCAGATAGGAATTGGCCTATATGTGGTATGGACCCGCTCAGATAATTTTATATCTATCTATATATGAAAGAAAAAAAATCTAATTTTATATGGTATGAAATTTATATTTTTTAGGTGTTAGAGATGATTTTAAGAAAGAAAAATCGCGCTATAATGGTTGTAGATGATTTTTTTTTTTTTTTTTCCTTTGTAAATTCATGACCCTTGGTTTAAGCTTTCCTACATGTACATAGAATTCCTATTCAAGTATCCTTGCATGACAAATGTCCCTTTTATCATACAATGAGAACATGTAAGTTGTAAACATGTGGATATGGTCATTTACAATGATCATAATCAAGTTTTCAACCTACATGTTTTGGTTATGATTGATACAATTGTCTACTAATGATGCTTGAATTATCCATTTGGACAGTTTAAAAAAACATAATATTTATCAAATCAAATGCTAATGCTTTACTATATTGATAAGTTTTGGTAGTAATTCTTTATTGTTCTTTGGGTACATATTTGGGAAAGAAAACATATTATTATTAGCTTAGTTAAGCTAACTAATAGTATGTCTATATCTTGTCCAATTCGCGTATTTGGAGAACTATAGGGAATTGTTGTTGAAATTTTATCAAAATACTAAGCATATTGTCGGTTGATTTTTAGGGATTATGTATTTTTAAATGGGATAAGAACCACTATCTAATAGTAGTTTAAACTAGATAGAAAGCATATCATACTCATCATAAGTTGATATGAATATGTATTGCTATATGATTGCAATCTTTCATTTACAGAATTACGAAAAATGCTAATAGATAAAAGTTGGATGCAAAAGCCAAGAATAAGTAGTGAATATGATAAAGGAGTTTTGGGTATTTTAGCTTTTCCTTTGAAAATCCACTTGGAAAATAAATGCTTCCATGTCCTTGCATTCATTGAAACAATTGTCTTATGCAAAATTGAGAAATTATGTTTAACCGTAAGTTAGACAATGGGATAGCTAGAAATTATGTGTGATGGTTAATGCATGGGGAACGTGATTTTTATGAACCTACGAACACTAGCACTAATGAGCCTAATATACAAGACGAGATGCATTCAAAATGAGCCTAAAATGATGCATTCAAAATGCCAATGACGAATGATGAATTTGAAAGAGGTATTCATGAGCATGAGGAGGTTGAAAAACCAAATGAGGATGCAAACAAATTTTATAATATGTTGAATGAAGTAGAGCACGAACTATATCCAGGGTGTAAAAAATTCACAAAGTTATCTTTTGTCATAAGACTATTTTACATGAAATGTCTTAATGGTGTTAGAAAAGTGCTCTAAAGGCAATCACCCTTAGCACCTTTTGTATGCATTACATATTGTTTAATATGAAAGGCTTTTCCACAATTTTGATATTCATGTTGGAATTGATATGGATCTTTAAATCAACAATAGTCCATGATACATAACAAAGCATGAAGGAAATCATGATGTGATCATGATAATAAGATTCTTATCATGTGCAATTATGTTAGTATCTAAATTATCCCTAGTCATACGATTAACGAGACTGGACATTGTTAATTCGGATAGACTAGCACATGTCATACCCCTTGATTGGATTAAGTAGTGGATCTTATAAATTGTGATCATGAGATGATTAGAGTTTACATGTGGATGCTTGCTAAGAGTAGCTAAGTTCATCGGAGACCTTCCATGAGACAATCATATGGATTATCCATTTAAATGTAGATGACTGTCTCATCACAGCAATGGTGCAAGTATCCTTAGACTTGAGGTGCTCATTTGAATGCTGATTATGTGGTTTGACTTCATTCCTTGTTACCTTCCAGAGGTCGCTCATAGAGTGATGATTAGGTACAACTTGAGGTATTCGAAGGTAATTGAGTAGCTAACAAAGGATTCACCACTCCTAATAGAGGGAGAGTATACCCATGGCCTATTGTTAGGATCATAACTCGAAAATCTCTAACTAGAGTGGAAATGCCATGAAGAATGTCTTTAGATACATAACTGATGAGTAATGAGTCCAAGGATAAGATCTAATATCACTTGGGCTAGATGTGGCATAGCCAGTCTAGTGGGAGCTACACTTTGTCCATGCTCTGAACCAAGTGGGGTAAAAATTGGTGAAATGATGAATTGTGCGGTATTTGTCTATGGAAGGGTTTCCAATCAGACCACTGACTCTCGGGTCAATTAGGGGTCATGATGTGTTGTTAGATACCACTCATGACTTGCTTGATTCAATGGTTGAATCAAGTGGCCAACATTACCGATAACCTAATGGGTCACACACTTAGAAGATGGAGACTTGATATAAAACGGACTTGGATGATCCAATCATGAGGGACTTAACTTTAGGGATTAGACTGCTCCAGGATTAGTGGAATCCCAGGACTAAGAGGACTTATTTAAAGAATAGGATAGGCAAAAGCTTGCTCATGGGCTTAATGCTCATGAGGGAGCATGCTACCATGAATGGAGATGCATGTAGCACATTCCATATTGAGTGAGGGCTTGTTAGACTTTTCATAGGGTAAGTTTCTCTTATAAATATGTGGTTATGGGAGAAATTGTAACGGTCCCTAAGCCCGGTCCGACCCGATTCGCAGATCAGAACCGAAAAACCGGGGACACTCGTTTAATTCTTTTTATTTACCTTTTTATTAAATTTTCTTTTTCAAAAATATCGCAACCCGAATCCTAAGCTCGACTCGAATGGTGGATCCGAACCGAAGCCCGGTTTACTCTGACCGTTTTCATTTATCATATCAAAACATTTTATTTATGTCATTTCCTTTTTGAGTTTTCAATTATCTAGAAGCATTTTCAAATGGTAGGCCCCTAAACATTTACTCTTATACAATTCATTTACAAAATGACTTATCTTGCCTTTAAAAATGATATCCAAAACAATAGTTCAGAGTTTAACTTTTTTGTTCGCAAAATATCACATGTTCAAAAATAAATGATATGCATATGGCGGAGTATATACTTATACGCCGCTTGCTCTATTGTTTTGTGCTTCTTGATCTTGTTCCTTCCCCATTTCAAACCTCGCGCATAGATAAAAAACTATACGCCGTTACTTCATGTTTAGTGGTTCTATACGCTCTCTATTCCACTTTCAATTTAACATGACATGCATTTATCATTAAATCATGTTTTTTTTATCAAAAAATACTCATGCTTATTCATTTTCGCATGCTTTCACTTTACAAATCATTGATCATATCAAATATGTGTTTTCATATGCAACAAATCATTCGACAATTCAATTCATGAGATTTAAACAAACACTCCTAAATATGTGTTTAGTTTACAAATCCCATTTACACTCATCAAGTTCGTTATTTCACTTTGTCTACACAATTCACATTCATGATAGATTCTGTTCGGTGAATCCTGTCCTTTTTATCATTCGATAATGAGCTTACACATTTCACAATTTCGGTCTTCCATCATGTCGGATGCCGATTGGTGCACCCCGACATGTGGTATTTAAATGTCATACACCATCAAGACGGATGCCGATTAGTGCATCCCGCCAAGTGGGACATTTCTTCAATGCCATACACCATCATGATGGATGCCGATTGGTGCATCCTGCCAAGTGGGACATTGGACAATTTTGGGTGTTCTTCGGCGACGGATGCCGACAATATCCCGCTAGGTCGTTTATTCGTGATATCGATTCAATTCAAGATATCAAGAATTAACAATGTTACAAATCAATAATTCTTCATTACGCAACAATTCGCCATCCATCTCCAATTATCACATTTTCAAATCCATATGCACTTCTGCAATATCATTTCCTGCAACATATATCATTCATATAACCATTTTATTATTTGTAGTATACTACCAAACACTTGAAATAAGGATAAAGTTAGTGAACAAACCGAAGTTGTTTACTTAGTTTCCTTCTTAAATCTCTCGTCCTAGGTTAGGTGATCCTCACCCCCTAGTCACACAACAATCATGCCACTCTTAGTGTGGATAAACAATTGCCACATTTTATTGAATGTCAATTAATTTTAGTTAACGGCTCCTGGGGTTAAGACACTAAGTCTCGCTTTGTTTACTTTAAGGCGAGGTACTGGGTAGATGTTTTTTTTTCATTTAGTTTTATCCTTATTTGAACCCCCATTAATCATTTATTAGGTCCTTAAACCATCAGTATGAAAACGAGGTGTTCGAAACAAATCCGAAACTCGCCTAATTGAACAAAGGATGGCCACTCGAGCACTTCGCCTAGCAGGGCTACGCCTTGGCGAACCCGAGGGAAGGCTCAGCCTCACTGCAGGAGGTAGCTCACGTAAGGCGCCACAGCGAGGGTGCCCTTCGCTGCGAAGGGGCCCGTTTTTGCCCAGTTTTTTTCTCTTTGCTCTTTTTGCGATTTTTCACCAAAAATTCTCAAAACTCAAAATACATCATGGGAATCACTCCTAATGACATCCAAATACCCTCCTAAACAAACCATGAGAAAAACCCATGAATGGATTAGGGTTTTTCTAACCCAAACATCGAATAAAGAACTCTAGGGTTTGGTTCTTACCTTTAAATTCTTTTGAATCTTCTTCACTCAAGATGTTTGATCATTTAGAAGCAATGAATGGGAAGAAATCGAACCAAAATCATTTCTTCTTGCAAAACCCTAGCCTCTCACCTCTTCTCCACGATTTTGTCTAAATGAGCATTCTAAGACCACATTCGGGTCTTAATTCCTATTAAGTGTAAGGCCATGTTCGCTTACACACAATTTCTATTTCATTTTTCCTTTGGTCTTAATTTCCACTCAATTTCATTTTGACCACTTTAGCATTTAAGCTTAACATTTGACCCTTAGGTCCTCATTTTGCAAATTTCCAAATTTGCCCTTTTTCACTTGGGTTTATTTCCGGGTTCCATCAATTTCTCATTTTAGCATCATATGTTCTCATTTTCTTTTCACTTTTCACTATTTAAGAATTTATCATTTTTCCCAGAAAAACCCAAGTTGGCTCAACTTATACCTAGAATATATAATAAAAATTATTATAAAAATTCTAGGGTATTTTTGGGGCGTTACAGAAACCCTAACCCGCGACCAAAATGGGGTTTGGTGGCGAAACCCACCCTCTCGACTTTAGATGGAGTTCTCTTGTTCTTGAGAAGAACAACCAACAAGAAGAAGAAGAGAGATTGAGAGCATCTTCTTCATCCCTCATTGAAACCAAACTTGGCTAGCACCGAGTTTTCTTTCAACTCCGTCTCCTTGGAGGTTCTCGGGTCTCGTCTTCATGTGGATACCTTTATAAAAAAACCAACGACGTGGTTCGTTTCTAGTCAAGCTATAAACACCCTCCAAGAGTAGATCTAACAAGGTATATCACGTTTTCAACTCTTAGTTTTTGTTTTGATTCGTTTTGATAATCTATGCTGGTCCAAAGGGTGGGATTCCAAGTTGTTGATTTTTTTTATTTTTTATTTTTCTAAATCCATTGTGTAACAGTGCTCTTGGCATCGAGGAATCCCTACAAATGGATGGAGCAATATATAAGTCATTTACAATGTTGGTTGAATTATTGAAGGAGGCACTTCTAGAGGGTTATACTTAGTGATCCCGGTCTTCATTATATCAAGATTGATGCATGCCCCTCAGATTGCATGTTGTATTCAAAAGAGTATGAAAATGCAAACGAGTGTTTTGTTTGTGGTGTCTCTAGATGGAAGTCAAGTGATGTTGATTCTACAGATGAGTTCAATAATCATCAAAGAAAAAGAAAATTCCTGCTAAAGTCTTGCATTATTTTCCCTTAAAACCAAAGCTTCAAAGGTTATATATGTTGTCTAAAACTGCTTCTCACATGAAATGGCATGTTGATGATCGTACGAAGGGTGACATAATGAGAAATCCAATGGACTCCTTGGCATGGAAAAACTTTGATAAGGTACATCCATCATTTGCGCAAGAACCTCGAAAGGTTAGGCTCGGTTTAGATTGTGATGGGTTCAATCCCTTTGAAAATATGTCAATCTCATATAGCATGTGACTTGTTTTTCTTATTTTACCACTTTGGATGTGTATGAAATAGACATTCTTCATGTTGTCATTACTTATTCTTGGTCCAACTACACATGGGAATGACATTGACATATACTTACAACCATTGATGGATGAGTTGAATGAGTTATGAGAGGTTGGAGTTGAAACTTATGATGCCTCAAAAGAAAATTTTTCACAGCTACACTGCTATAACACATCGAAGACTTGTCGCCTAGCAATGACACACCAAAACTTGTTGTAAATTGCAAACAGACAGCAATATAGCGGACTAAAATTAGATATCGTGTCTCTATCGAGGAAGATGGGTTTTGTGAGTCAGGCATCTAGATTTTCTGCAAGTCATTCACTATTGGAGTGACTCGATGATTTAAGAAAAAGGGTTTTAAAAACTAAACTAAAAACAAAATAAAGCAAAGCAAACCAAGGTATGATCAATGCTTAATCACAAGGAATGGGTTAATTTCAAAGAAAGAACTCAAGGAAAGATGCTAGAGTTGATTGCTTCCATTGATGCATTTAATTTATATTCATGAAGTACTAGTCAAGTGAACATATACTTGTGCTTGTCTTAGGGACACGGTATGAGGTTTACAATTTCGTGTCTCCCCTCAATTTCTCACATAAACTCCCTATTCTCCTTTCGGTCCATCTAGGTCATTAAATGCGATACTTTTCTAAGGCAATTCTTTCATTGAGAATCTTATTGGTCACCTCTCAGTCCCTACAATAATATTACTAGGACTATGCTCAAACCGATCACCTCTCAGTCCTTACAGCTCTCACATAATGCTAGAATGTTCTTCCCCTAATAAAATCCATTGAGTACTAGCCATTACTAATTTCTTAAATTTCTTTGACTAGGTTAATTAGAATTTCAATTAACTAATTCACACCTTAAGAGAACCGGGTCCAGATTTTCAGGCTTAATCCAAGCGTCACCAAGGATACCCTAGTATGGTAATCAAAGGCCCAACTCTCAGCATGGATTACTTAATCAAAACCATAATAATCTTAAGAACTACACTAACTAACATCAACATAAGAATAAATTCACAAAACCATTCTAAAAAGTATATAAATCAAGCATCAATATCAACAATCAACCCTAGACGATGTTTAGCCACTCATAACAACCCCCAAATCCATCAAAATAATGTCTATTACAACAATAATAGAGAAGGAAATGAGAAAAGAGTAAAGTTTAAAGATACAAAATAGATCAAGGTGTGGGAAAACTTCCTCAAAACTTTATATATAGGATCCTCTCTAGCAGCTAGATCTTCAACATCAAATCCAAACTAAAGTAAAAATGCTCAAAAATCAAAACCCTAGGTTGATCTGAAGGTAGATGAAAGAAATGGTGTCCTCCCACCAGAGTCTAAATATATCTATATATAGTATGTAGGGAAATGGGCCTTAAAAAGGGCCAAAAATGGGAGGTTGCACACATTTCTAGGGTTCAAACTTTGAGAGAGGGAGGCTCTCTCCTAGGGTTTTCCCTCTTCAAGATTTGTTCCATTTTTAGATTAGATTTTCTATAGATTTCTTAGATTTAGGTTTGTTTTGTGAAATACTTTGGTTTGTAATTGATTATTGTTGAGAAGCACGACCTTAGGGAGTGTGGATTTTAGCTTAGAGCTTGGGATTGAAGATATTTATAGCTTAACCTCTATTTTGTATTTCTATCTCTTCTCCTTCTTCAGTTTCTGCAGTTTTATGTTTGTTGACAACATGAATTTGTGGGTTTTGATGGCCGAAATGTTAGGCTAAGCATTTCATAGGGTTGGCTATTAGATTTGTTGTTTGATTCCTTTGATCTTTAGTTTGGTTGGACGTTTTATGCTTAATTTTTTGTATTTGGTGTTAATACTTGGAATACTAAGGTTTTGGTTAATTGATAAATGTCAGATCTTCGACCCTTTTACTAAGGTATCCTTGGTGACACTTGGATGAAGCCCTAAAACCTTGTTCTGATTATCTTAAGGTGTGAATCAATTAATCGGGATCTGAATTAACTTAGTTATGAGGCTGCGGAATTAGAAAGGTCTAAGATGCGTATTTCATTAGGGAGGGGACACCAAATGCATATGAGGATTACAAGGACGAATCATGACCAACTAACCTTGGTCTGGGTAGAAAATACTTAGCTAGTGACGTAACTGTGACCAATATAGCTCCTTAAGTAAAACTGCCTTTGAAAAGTATCGCCCTATCGACCTAGAAGAACATATTTGTGAATAGGTGGATAATACAATAAAATACAAGGGGGAACACGAAAGTGGGATCCTTGTACCGTAGCCTCGGACCGATTCAAGCCATAATTCAGTCAACACAGGCCTTATCTAGATTAATCCTTAGACATCAATGACGATAACGAACCCAAGTTCCTCTCTAAGTCGTTTTCTCCCGATTTTATTCAATTTTATCTAGATTTCACAAATGAGGCGCTATTTTGGTTTAGTTTTCATTTTATTAGTTTTATAATTTCATATTAACCAATTGAGACTCTCATATAGTGAATGACTTGAGTAGTCGGAGTACTTAATCCTCGCTAAAACCACACCTTCACTATGAGATCAATATATGGACTTTGTAGTCCACTATATTACTTGTACGACCTATGCTCTTGAGGTTATCGTAACAAGTTTTTGGCTCATTTCAGAGGACTTACAAGTCTTCGATGATGTTGCCAACAACTTAACAAGTTTTTGGTGTCGTTACCGGGGACTGATAAGTCTTTGGTTATGTTGGTAAAAACTTAACAGGTTTTTGGGGAAGGTATGATTTGGTTTGGATTGATATTTTGGCAAAAGAGAAGTTTGCTAATTTGAGAAAAAATTTTCTTTTCCTATTCTCCTTTATTTCTAATTTGTATTTTGTATACTTCATTTTTTCTTTTCTTTTTTCTTTTTCTATTAGGTGCTTAGCATAAATGAGTAATGAATTGATAGATGAGCTCCTATTCGCACTTGAGAAAAAGATTGACGCTCTCGCAAACCTTATTGACCAACAAACTCAAAGAGCACCTCATTATCTCAACTAAAATGGAGGTCATTACTTTCAACCCCACAACATTATATCGAGCTACTATCATTCGGGTTGGAGGACATATGAGATTTTCTCTTATAGAAGTCAAAATTTTCGAAGTCAAGGAGGCTCAAGTTACAATTATCAAGAACAAATCCAGCAACCTTCTGATGAAGAGTGATTTTATGCCTTATTGAATGAGATGAAGAATGACCATGCTGCATGGGAAGCTAAAATGAAAGATAAAGTCAACAATGAAGAAGCTCTAGTGAAAAATTTAGAGAATTCAATTGGGTAACTATCTTATTAATTAGTGCTCAAAAAGTGCTATTTTGAGTCATGTTTATTACAGGTTTTGAGCACTTTTTGTGTGCTAATTAGCGTAATTAACCCAATTGGAACATTAAGGTCCCATTATACCATCGGGATCGATGCGGTGGCTATTTTTTGTAGTTTTTACAGATAATCGGGGCCAAAATTATCGAGTCAATCCAAGCCCGAAGAATCCAAGCCAAACTCGAAGCTCACGACATAAGTCGAAAGGAATTTGGAGCCTCAAACTGAAGATAAATGGACCATTGTAGAAATTTTGCAAGGTTGCGAATTTTCGCAACCTACAGAATTTTCGCAACCTGCAGAATTTCGCAGGATGCGAATTTTCGCAACCCGGCTTCGCTCCACTTTGACTTCCATTCGACCCCAGGATCTTTTCGAAACTACCCCACATGTATTGTTGGTAGTTCAGATATTTTTGTAATTTCCCTTAACTCTGAGCAGTATATAAGCCTCAGTCAAGCTCTGTACAGTTATCAATCACTGGATGTAATAAATTTAGGCGCGAAAAGCTTTCAACTTTCCTTTTTAGGTGATTTTCTCTCATTTTCTCTTCCTTTCGCTCACTTTCTCACTAGCCAAACACTCCTGGAGGATGACAACTCAAGGGATGCTTGGCTAACTCCCCTCATCCTTGAAGAGGAAGGCCACTAGGCCAAGGTTTTGAGGTATACTACTGTCGTCTCTATTTCCAACGCATGCAGTTATTATCATTTATGTCTCTGTATCTCACCTCGGGTTTAAATCCTTTTGATGTACTACAACACTTAGTAAGTTTTGGTGCCTGGATGCTTACTGCTAGATCCACTAAGGCTCACTTAGTTGCCATTTATTTGCCTTTGCAGGTTAGGTTAAAGAATTAGTTTTTATTGCTTTGAGACATGAATGATCAATAAATGTTGTATCTCACGAGAAAAACTTTTAGGGTTCGGTTTCATAGCTAAACGAAGATCCAGTTCGGGAAATAACTATAGGTCATCCTCCCCAATGCGAGGAAAAGGACCCGAGGACTTCCTAGTCGTCTAACCCTCGCTTCCGCGCGGGCCCGAGACTTCAAGGTGAGTTCTTTCCTATTTCATTTTATACTAGAGTTTCAAAACCACTACCGACACTGCTTACAAACACCCTGAAATCCAAAGTGAATTCACCATTTTACACTAATCAGAATCATTTTATAGAAAGAAACCCATCCCCGAGTTCGACTTAGAAGTCGCATATAGCATCGCAGAGCTGCCATACGTAGAAGGTATAGGTTTACAAATTTTGTTAATTCGGAGCTGCCTAGCTACACATTTACTTGCAAATCAAATGGCGCTGTTGCCGGGGATGGTGCCTTAAAGCAAGTGAGAAACTATTGAACTTATGATCCTCACTCTACACTCTAATTCTTTTTGTCTTTATTTTTATTTCCCCAGCAATTTCATTGCTAGGTGGAATTAATTTTATAATTGGCCAATACATAGAATTTTTTATTTTATTATTTTTAGCTAACCTTACCCTTTTGGTAGCCCCGCTTTTGTTGTCCTGTCTGTGTTACCTAGCAAATTATGCACCATTGGGACAGATACAGGAGAAGGGTCGTTGCTCCACTTGAAAAGGGTTGTGAAGTGAGCCTGAACACTAACCAGATGGACCCTCCACCTGAGGAACAACAGAGCCAACAGGGGGTTCAAAGGAACCCGAATGCATACAGAACAATGAGGGACCATATACACCCACCAAGGGTGAGTGCGCCCTCAGAACAACGTAGACTTCTACCGAGGATGTACCGCCTCGCCCCAACTTTCCATACATGGTATGGAAAATGAAAATCCATACACACACATCCGGGAGTTTGATGAAGTTTGCATGACTTTCAAGGAGGGCGTAACTGATATGAAATTGCTGAAATTGAAAGCCTTACCCTTAACCCTGAAAGACAAGGCCAAGATTTGGCTCAACTCTTTGAGGCCGAGAACTATAAGGAATTGGGAAGATATGCAAGCATAATTTTTGAAGAAATTCTTCAGCACCCACAAAACCAATGTAAATTAAGAGGGAAATTTATACCTTCACAAATTCTAGAAAATGAGAAATTCTACCACAAAGGGCTGAAAGGTACCTAGAGATCATCGTTGCTTGCCCTCACTCATGGCTTTGATGCTTGATGTCGTTAATCACTTATATAACGGAATGTCCCCGCTATGGCGTATTGTTGAGACTAGCGGAGGAGACTTCATGAGCAAACATCCGTGAGGAAGCCATGGTGGAACAATGTGGCCGAGACATCCAAAGCATGGGATGAACCAAACCCCAAAGAGCCAGAGAGGATGAGACCCGCAGTCGCTTTAAGGAGGCATGTACTCAATCACGAGGACATGGAGATGAAGGCAAAGCTATCTACCACTAAGGTTGGAGGAGCTTGAAAATGCGAAATCACCTATGAGGTATGGGATCGAGGCATCTATGCCTAAAAATCCTTGTTTCACTTGCCAATCCAATGAGCACCAAGAAGAGCATTGCCTAATCGCTTCCCCGCAAGGGGATAACGGTTGAGCATGCCAATGTTTGCGGTCAAGATAAGCTACCAACCAATCCCCATATGGAAACACCTATAACCCTAACTGGAGGAACCATCCTAACCTCTCCCCGGAAGCCAAAGGCTCCACTCATATGTGCCCCCCTATCAGGCAAAGAATGCGTGGCCTCTCATTCACAACCACCACCATCCCCAACCTTGTAGTTGAACAAGCTATCATGAATTTGAGTGGTAGTGTATGGAGGAACGTAGTGAATGCCCAAGCTAATTAGAGAATCGATTACGTTGGAAAGTACAACAAAGCGGATAACCTATAGACTGAGATCTCCCAAAAATATGATAACCCGTATTCAATCTCAAGGTTGACCAACCAGCAGCAGGTGCAGGAAAAAAGGAAATTTCCATCTCAGACACTACCCAATCCGAGGGGAGTGCATGAAGTAAAGGAGCCAACCCACGATGGATGAAGCCAGCCAATTATCACATTGAGAAGTGGTAAAGAGAGATTAAACAACAGCCGCATCTAAACCAACAAGAAGGTCAGAGGTTAAAGAGGCTGAACCGTGATGAGGTGGTAACCTGCAAACGAAAAATAGCACACCCCACCGCTTCAAGTAAAGCACTGAAAGCTAAGAAAAAGGCCGCCAACCAGGCTGAAATACTAGAAGTGCTAAGGCAACATCCCCCTGCTAGATATGATTAAACAAGTCCCCAATTATGCCAAAATTTTGAAGGACTTGTGAACAGTGAAGAGAGGGATAAATGTTTACAAGAAGGCCTTCTAATCGAACAAGTCTATCATCCAAAGGCAAAACTCCAAAGGAAGTACAAAAAGATCCGGGTTGTCCTACCATCTAGGTTATCGAGGCACTCAAGGCAGTAAAAGCACCGCCGACCTCGGGTGCCAGTAAACCCGTTCCCTTATTCGATGTATAAGCAAATGGTTAGAGAATTAAAGCCCACTTCCATCACATTGTCTCTTGTAGATAGATCCATAAAGATACCAGCAAATATGGAAGATGTTCTGACAAGTGGACAAGTACAACTAGTAGGATTTTGTTGTACTTAATACAGAACCAACTACAGTAGGGGCTAACTATGTACCCATCATCATGGGGAGACCATTCTTGGCCACTTCTAATGTTATTATCAACTGCCGAAATGGGGTTATGCATCTCACATTCGGAAACATGACCTTAGAACTCAACATCTTCCACTTAAGTAAAAAGCACATGCAACCTGTGGAAGATGTCTAAGAAGAAGTCTGCATAATTGAAACAATCCTGGAAGAACAGGCTGTCCAAAAGCAAATGCAGGATGTGTTAACTGAGGAACTAGTTGATTGTCCTGAAGAGCAGCAGGAAGCCCAAGACATGAATATTGTGCAGGGGCACTAGAGAAAAAAACAAGAAATTTTGCCTTTACTGATTGAGGAAGGAACCAGTGAACCACAAAATCTGGACCTTAAACCCTTGCCCGTGGAATTGAAATATGTCTACTTAGAAGAACAGGAGCAGTGCCCAGTGGTCATATCCTCCTTGCTCAAGAAAGCTTCACCGAGCAGCTTCACTCGGGCATCCTTAAGAAGAACAAGCAAAGCATTCCGTGGAAAATCATCGATCTCAAGGGTATTAGGCCCACTAGCTTGCACCCATCACATCTACTGAGGAGGAGGCAAACCAAGAAGGCAAACACGTGAGACCAAATCCTTATATGTGAAGTGGTCTGTTGCAAGTCCAGAAGTTGCTACAAGATGGTATCATTTACTCCCATATCCGACAAGATTCGGGGTGAGTCCAACCCAGTTGTGCCTAAGAACGTGGGTAACCACCGTAGTATAATGAAAGGGAGAGGAGATGCCCACCAGTCTTTCCACATGATGGAGGGTGTGTATTGACTACAGAAGATTAAATGAGGTGACAAGAAAGGATCACTTCCCTCTACCCTTTATGGACCAGCTTCTCAAAAGAATTTCCAGCCACCCCTTCTACTGCTTCCTGGATGGTTATTCAGGCTATTTTCAAATTGAAATTGCTATAGAAGACTAGGAGAAGACCACCTTCACCTGCCCATTTGGCACATATGCTCACAGGAGGATGCCCTTTGGCTTGTGAAATGCCCCTACCACATTCCAGCGTTGCATGCTCAGTATCTTCAATGATTTAGTGGAGCACATTATGAAAATGTACATGGATGATGTTACAGTTTATGGAGGGAGCTTTGAAGAATGCCTGATCAACTTAGAAACTGTCCTGCATAGGTGCATAAAGAAGAACTTGGTACTGAACTGGGAAAAGTGCCATTTTATGGTCAACCAAGGGATAGTACTGGGACATATTATTTCCAATAAGGGAATTGAAGTTGACAAGGCAAAAATTGAGATGATTTCTAAACTGCCCTCCCCCACAAATGTGAAGAATGTGAGGCAATTTAAAAGTACGCAGATTTACAGGAGGTTCATCATGGACTTCTCACCAAGCTTCCTCTATGTTATTAGAGAAAGATGCAAAATTTTTTGGACGAAGATCCACAAAGGAGTTTTAAGAAGCTCAAGGCTCACCCGACCATTGCACTAATGCAGAGAAACAACCGGCGGTGCTACTCGAGGTAATAGCGACAGCAAGTGACTCTCACCATTGGAGCGGTAGAGGAAGGAGGAAAACCTTATGTGGTCTATTACGCAAGGCAAGACATCGGGAACAAAGCCTAGAGAAATTACACTACCACAGAAGGAGCCGTCGGCATATCTATGCTTGACAAGTTCGAGCTTATTCGTTGGGTCGGACATAATTCATGCATCATTCACTTAGTACCTACTCACCAAACAGAATGCTAAGGCCAGGCTTATTAGATGGGTTCTCCTACTATAAGAGTTAAACTTGTAAATCAAGGACAAAAAGGGTGTTGAGAATGTTGTTGTAGATCATATCTCGAGACTAACCATAGCACATAACACTCACCACCCCCCAATCAATGATGAGTTTCCTGAGGAATCCCTGCTCCTAGTTGAGAACACGCCCTAGTATGCCCACATTGCTAATTATTTGGCAACAGGTGAAGTACCAGCAGATTGGAAGGCATAGGATAGGAAGTTTTTCTTTTCAAAAATTCACTCATATTATTGGGAAGAACCCTTCTTTGCATAAATACCGGTGGCCGATCGATAATCTAAAATGTGTGCCCGAAGGTAACAGTTGGGGATACTCAGCCACTACCATGAGAATTCATGTGCAGGCCATTTTGCTTCCCAAAATCACAAAGGTACTAATACCGATTTTATCGGCCTTCCCTTTTCATGCCTATACTCATGAAGAGAATGCGAAAAATGCCAAAGATTGGGGAAAATCTCTCGTCGTCACATGATGCCTTTGAACCGAATTTTGGTAGTTGACCTATTCGATGTTTAGGGCATAGATTTCATGGGACCATCCGTTCCTCCTTTGGATACATCTTGGTGGGAGTTGACTATGTGTCAAAATGGGTCATGAAAGGTTTCAGAGCAAATATGAGCACCCTAGTGGTATTGAAATTCTAAAGGAGAACATCTTCTCCGTGATTTAGGGTCCCCAAAGCCATAATCGTTGATGGAGGCTCGTGATTACACCAAGCTCCTTGAGAACCTTCTAACTAAGTATGGTGTCAAGCATAACGTGCTACTTATCCACTTCACGCACAAAGGAAGCAAACAGGAAATTAAGACCATATTGATGTGAAAGTGGTGAATCTAACCGAAAGGATTGGTCTCTCGCCGCCGGACTTTATGGCATACACAAGATACAAAACCATCCTTGGCATGTCCCCTATCGCCTAATTTATGACAAGGCATGTCATCTCGCCTCGTAGGAAATTGAGTACAAGGCACGGTGGGCAAGCCGCTAAGCTAAACCTCGATATATGCAGCAAATTTCTTAAAAGGCTCCTTAATATCAATGAGTTGGAAGAGCTAAGGAATGATGCCTACTTCAACTCTAGAATTACGAAAGATAAGTTAAAGAAGTGGCATGATCAGCTGATATCTCGTAAGAGTTTCAAACAGGGAGACCACGTGATGCTTTATGACTCAAAGCTTCACATTTTTCCAGGCAAGCTTAAGTCAAGATGGACTGGGCCACTATCCCAATGGATCAGTAGACTTGCCTAACTCCAAAGACAATAGGGTGTTCAAGGTCAATGGGCAAAGGTTGAAACCCTACGCAACATAACACTCAACAGACAAGGAGGAGATTCCCCATTTGACCCTCTGCTTTGAATTTGAAATTACTCGGAAAGGGAGGGCTTCCTACAAAGATCTCGTGTCACTAAAATTCTTCTTGTTGGAACTTTGTGTGCTTTATTTTAAGTTTTAGTTGTGATTTTTAATTTCTTGCTTTAGTTTGTTTTCCTTGCAATTTTCTATTCTCGTGTTTTCTCATAACTTTTGGTTCTATTTCAAGTGTGTGTCAGTAAAGAAGGTGGAATTTTCAAGGTGTGAAATTTCTGTGCTTGCGAATTTTCCCAACCTGTGAAATTTCGCATGTTGTGAAATTTCGCACGGTTGCGAAATTTCTCCTATGCCGCATTGTTCATCTTCTTCCTGCCCTTTCACTTCCCTGCAACCTTTCGTTTCCTAGGCTCCATTAATTTTTCCAGATTTTTTGAGCCATAATCACTAACCACCTATATTTATGGATATTAATTGGGCTTAACTCTTCAGTTTCCATTAACCATCTATTTAAACCCCTCCCCTTTTGTAACCTCTCCTCCTCCCATCCTCTCCATCTCTTCTCCCTCTCCAACCCAGCCATGGTGAAGACGCATGGAGGACACAACTTCCGCCTTCCGCAGTGCCACCTTCTCCCCTCCCTACCGGAAGCCCAACCCCGTCTTGTTCCCACCGCCGCTACTCTGCAGCCCACTACCCCCGCTGCCGCTCCGCAGCCCACCGGCCGTGTACTGGCCGTGCCTCGCCCTCAGAGCCTCGATCATTGCCGGCCACACAGAAGCTCGTCTGAAGAAATCGCCACCGTCGCCGCCACCGTGTCGACTCCTACCACACACAGACATGTTTTTACCACACTGGCCGCTATCACCGCAGGCATTTTGACCATGGGTCCCGCTTGTTGTCGCCGCCCTCCCGAGGAGGTACCGCTGGGTTACAGCAAAATATCTAACTGATCGAGCATAAATGCAAATGAATTTAAAATTTTATCCCTTAACCCACCAAGGATCACATGCTTCATAAAAACCGAAGGAAGGGTAAACAAAACTTACTCTTGTAAATCGAGATTCGCTGCCTTCAAAGTTCCCAAGGCTCTTGGTTTATTCGGATCTTCAAAGGTGTCGCTCTTTCTAAAAAGCTTACCAATTTACAAGTATCCACACACGAACAAATAATAAACGATCTTATGGAATGCTAGTTCAGTTCGCCTTCTCAAAACGAACAGGCTTCTTCTTCTTTCTCTCTGCTTTGGTTGTTCTTAGAGTAAAAGACGACAATACAAAAATATGTCTCATATATATATATATATATATATATATATATATATATATATATATATATATATATATAAGACTCCGCTTAGGGTTTAAGTCAAAAACGAATTTTATATTATATATTTAAAACTTTAAATAATAACAATTTAAATTCACAAAACATAACCGTTCAAGACATAACCGCTTAAGAATTTAAACTTTCAAAATTAAATCGACTAATAATAAACTAATTGTTATTTGTAATAACAATTTAAATTCACAAAACATAACCGTTCAAGACATAACCTGCTTTCACCTGATGAACTTTCAAAATTAAATTGAATTTAAATAACTTATTTGTAATTTAAAATAATCTCATCATTTTAAATTACAGAGAGTGAAAACCATAACCGTTATTATTCGCTCTTAATCAGGCGAATTAGCAGAAGTTCAATTAACATTGGCAATAGGGTTTAAATCAAGACATTTGATCATACAAGTCAAGTAAGTGGCCTCTAGCAAGACATTATGACTACCCAAGCTAAATGAAAGCCTGCGACAAATCTTTAATATAGCTACGACATAATCCTTTTGTCTCATGATATCTTGATAGAATATAAGGCATGGACAAAGTCAAGTACATCGTCTATATCTTTGATTACTCGAAACCCAATTAGGATCGACTAAACAAATGACATTGACTTCATCAATTCATATTTGAGCATGGCCATGCATTTCGCCTCAATTGTCGAGGGACCTAGAGATATCTCTCTTATAATAAGAGGGACAAATTCCATCTAATTGCTCATATCCTCCTGTATTATGTTCAAGTATAACCTTTATAAATATTATCCGATTAAAGACAACGCTTGATTATATCAAACACAATATTCCCTTATGTTGAGAACTATAGCGATCTCAGGTCAAAGGATTTAATGATACAACCATTAGAGACTTAATCATGACTTTGATCCATGTATTAATCTCAAGACGGGTCTCATCCAATATTTGTTCCCAACAAATAGATATAAATTTGATTTGTATCTCACATACACATATTCATCCCATGAATATCAATCAATTTATACTAATCTTAATTCATTGTTATTCCCATAACAATAAACTGATTAGGGACATTTAGAATAATTAATAATATTATTCATGACATTATATAATAAACATGCAAATCATCATATAATAATAAATTCTCATAAATAGTCCAAATACCATGTCCATACACAGTCTAGAGCACTATTAATATAATCTCCCATCAAGGCGAGGCCCATCAATGTGTATATCTAATACCTATGAACCTAGCATGACGATCATGCTTTGCTTGTTGTAGAGGCTTAGTCAATGGATCAGCAACATTATCATCTATTGGAACTCTACATATCTTAACGCATATCCCGACTGCGATCGGAAATCATCTTTGTTAGATTAGAAGCTTGCATCTGTGTAACCATTTACAACCAGATCATCTTCCAATTCGCCATACACCAAGAACATATCTTTAAGCCTTCTCAGATACTTAAGAATGTACCTGACGTTTGGGTCCAGCTTACTCTCACCGATCCGATCGGTATCTACCATTGCTATGCCAAAGATACATATCCGGTCTTGAAGGCACAACATGGCATACACATGATAGATCTGTATTGAGGCATAAGGAGTCTTACTCATCAGCTCTCGCTCATCTTTAGTGTTAGGACAAAAGTTTGCTAAGGTAATACCATGAGACATGGACAAGTATCCTCTCTTGGAATCTTGCATCTTTGAGCCCAGTTTCAGTACTTTGTCTATGTAAGCACTTTGACTTAGAACCATTGACCTCTTAGATCTATCTCTATAGATCTTTATCTCTAGGATATAGGTAAGCTTCGCCTAAGTCTTTCATTGGCTTACTTCTAACCAAGACTTGACGTGCAAGGTAGGGATATCATTCCCCAATCCATTAAAAATGTCATCAACATATAAGACCAAAAATACAATTGCGCTCCACTAATTTTCTTATAAACACAAGGCTCATCTTCATTTTGACAAATCAAACCCTTTGGTGATTCATCAAAGCGAAAATTCAAACTCAGGAGGCTGTGAGCCATAAGTAGGATCTTTGAAGCTTGCATACTTTACCCGAATTCTTAGGTTGTACAAAACCCTCGGGGTTGTGTCATGTACACATCCTCAAGTAGTTTCCATTAAGAAACGCAGTTTTAACATCCATTTGCCAAATCTCATAATCATGATATGCAGCAATGACAATAAGAATTCTGATAGACTTAAGCATAGCTACATGTGAAAAAGTTTCATCATAGTCTATACCATGAATTTGTTTGAAACCTTTTGCAACTAGCCTTGCTTTGTAAGTATGCACTTTGCCATCCATGTCAGTTTTCTTTTTAAAAGCCCATTTGCACCCAATGGTCTTTGTACCTTCAGGTGGGTCAATCAAGGTCCATACTTGATTATCATACATGGATTGAATTTCAGACTTCATGGCCTCTAACCATTTCTCGGAGTCTGGATCAACATAGCCTGCCTCTTGATTAGGTAGTGGGTTCATTTTGATCACTAACAATACATCATGGTTATCGAGTCATAAGAAATCCATATCTCTCGGGCTCATGGCGTGGCCTATCAGATCACGTAAATTTTGTGCTATAGGAGGTGTGTCAACAATGATTTGACTATGAGTATCCGGCGGTTCAATGTTATCTTGTGGTTCTCGAACTTCTTCAAGTTGTACCTTACTCCCACTGGTTCCTTTAGAAATAAATTCCCTTTCTAGAAAGACACCATTCCGAGCAACAAACACTTTGTTCTCTATGGGATTGTAAAAGTAGTATCCCTTAGTTTCTTTAGGATACCCCACAAAAAGACATTTATCAGACTTGGGCTCCAGCTTATTTGAAACTTGACATTTTACATAAGCCTCACAACCCCAAATCTTAGAAAAAGATGGCTTGGGCCTTTTTACGAGTCCATCTCATATGGTGTCTTTTAATTTGCTGGATGGAGCTCGATTTAGTGTAGCAGCAATTTGTTTTCAAGTGCATAACCCCAAAGGTAAATGGAAGATGCATTGGACTCATCATAGATCGAACCATATCCTAATAAGTTGATTCCTCCTCTCAGACACACCATTCCATTGTGGTGTTCCAAGGGGAGTTAATTGTGAAATGATTCCACAAGTTCTAAGATGGACATCAAATTCTTGGCTCAAATATTCGCCACCTCGATCAGATCGAAGTGCCTTGATTGTCTTGCCAAGTTGGTTTTGTACTTCATTTTGAAAAGATTTGAACATTTCAAATGATTTAGATCTATGTCTCATCAAGTAGACATAACCATATCTGCTGAAGTCATCAGTAAATGTAATGAAGTACTTGTAACCTCCTCCAGCATCTGAACTTAATGGTCCACATACATTTGTATGTATGAGATCCAATAATTCATTGGCCCTTTCACTGTGTCCAGTAAAGGGATCCTTTGTCATCTTACCCAATAGACAAGATTCACATGTATCATATGATTCAAATAAATAATTCAAAAGTCCAACTTGATGGAGTTTTGAGATGCGTTTATCATTTATATGGCGAGCGTGATGCCAAAGATAGGTTGAATTTAAATCATTGGACTTAAATTTATTGAAGTAGTTATGTTATAGACATGAGGTGTTGGATTTTGAAGGTTCCTTAACATAAAGACCATCCTGTAAATAGGCATTTGCATAGAACATGTCTTTATGAAAATGGAGCAATTATTATTCTTAATAATAAAAAGAAAAACCATCATTATCAAACAGAAGCGAAATAATATTCCTACACATTGTAGGAACATAATAGCAATTGTCCAAAACTAACAAAGCCCATTGGGCAAAGTAAGTTCATAACTTCCCCTCGATACAGCGGCAACTTTTGCTCCATTTGCCTACTCGTAGATCAACTTAGCCCTTACTTGATTTAATCTATTCCTTTTGAGCCATGCACATTTGTACAAATGTGAGATCCCGCATCGATTAGCACCCAAAAAAAAGTGCTATTTTGAGTCCTATTTAAGATAGGTTTAGTGCTTTTTGCGTACTAATCATATTAATTAAGCGATTGACATGTACGAGGTCCTTTAATACTCACGATTTTGTTTCAAGGTTGTTTTGGTAGTTTCAAGTTTTGTAAACCTCCGCATCATATCAAGCTTGGGATCGAAATTCGATTTATGCGGGTTCGGTTGAATTCTCATCGATTTCATCAAGCACAGGATGAATTCTCACCCGATTGACATGTGAAGTCGCTAGTACTCGCGATTTTGTTTCAAGGTTGTTTTTGGTAGTTTGCGGTTTCGTGCAAACCTCCCGCAATCATATGAGCTTGGGATCGTTTGATTTATGCGAGTTGGTTGATTCTCATCGATTTCATCAAGCCTGGGATGAAGAAATAGCAACCATAGAAGATGAGAAATGCAGGCTGGAGGATGCAGGAAGCAGCATAGAGGATTGGCAATTTCGCTATGGCATAGCGAAATTTTCGCAATGATAGCGAAAATTTTGTAGTGATAGCGAAATTTTCGCAATCATAAGCGAGAATTTAGCCTATAGCCAGAAGGCCACCGCTATGATGGCAATTTTCGCTATGATAGCGATTTTAAGCTATGATAATGAAATTTTGCTATCATATCGAAAATTCGCTGTCATGGCGAAAGTCTGTACATAAGCGAGGTATAATTTCGCTATATTGAATTTTCGCTATGATAGCGAAATTTCACTATCATAGCGAATTTTCGCTATCATAGCGAATTTTCGCTATCATAGCGAAATTCACTATGCATAGCAAAATTCTACTCCCTGTTTTTGTGATCCAAACGACTCCGTTTTGTTTAATTCCTCTTTTGCCCTCAATGTAATCATATTATTTAGGTTAGTTTGGTATTTTCGCATGTTTGTGGGGCTATATAAGCCATGTTATGAACATTTTGTAACCTAACTATTCAATTCACGCAGCTTTACATACAGCCCCTGTTTTGGTTCCCATTTTCTCTCTTCTCTCTCCTCTTTCTCTCATTTTCTAGGCTGCCAAACACACCCCTTTGAGGATGACAACTCAAAGGATGTTTGGCTAAGCCTCAAAACCTTGAAAAGGAGGGTTGCTAGGTTGGTTGATGTTGGTTTGCGGGTGTTCCTCTGTTTTCATGAAGCAGGTACTGCGTATTTGTGTTTCTAACTTTTTAAACTAGGTTTAAATGCTATTTAATGTATTTTCTTTGGTCAATACTTGGCATGCTTCAAGGCTCAGTGTATTCTTAATATGGTAGATACAACGACATCGTCTAGATGTCATTCACGAACCCCTTTGAAGTAGGTTAAATGCTTTATTTTCAAGCTAGAAACATTAAATCTTTCGGTAAAATGCTATGGTTCAAATACGGGATATTTACTAGGGTTGGTATTTAAAGTTAAACAAAGATCGGTTTGGAAATGACTATATGTCATTTGCCTTAATGCGAAATAACCAGGACACCTCTACAACCCATCATATCAAACTAGTGATTGAAACTTCAAGGTGTTCTTTTTTTACATCTTATTTTAAAATTTTGCTTCACTTAGCTTAGTGACAACAACAACCACACTTTTAATGCAAATCCGAGTCCAAATGAAAGCTCACCATTTTGAATCATGATACAAGTCATTTGTAAGACGAAAACCCATCCTGTGTTCGGCCTCGGCAGATTTATCTTTACTTGATGGCTTATTTCTGACGGTAGGGAAATTTAGGATACAAATTTTGTTGATTCGGATCTGCCCTCTTGTGGCATGAATCAAATGGCGCCCGTTGGGGATAGTGCCCTTCTGAATGATGAGTTGATATATACTTGTAATCTTCATTACAAGTGTTGGTGATAACACAACCTTTTGAATTTCATTGTTTAGAATATCAAGTTTTTTTACTCGTGATCCAACACTTCGAAGTAATTTCATTCACGGTCATTTTATTGGCTTGGCTAACACTATGACTTTTGCTTGACTTTGTAGTTGTTCCTTACTTGGTCTCTTTTTGTGTCACGGATGTTTATGCATCAGGATAAGAGGAATATCGGTAGGCTGCGGATTAGTGCAATTGAGCAAAGTTGTGAAGTCGGTGTGCCGTGAGCAAATGGATCCTCTCGAGGTGACAAAGTCAACAAGCAGCTCCTATGAATCCAAGCGGCCTCTGAGATCAATGAGGACCACATACCCTCTAGAGTTAGTGCTCCTTCACCGCATCATACCACACTGCCAAGGATATGAAAGTAAGACTCCTATCTGGTGCCCTATACCTTTTCATGGTATGGAAATGAAAATCCATACATTCGGGATTTTGAGAAGTATGCATAACTTTTAGGAGGTGCTTAGTGGATTTGTTGAAGTTGAAGGCACCACCAGACAGAAGCCAAGCCATGGCTCAATTAGCGGTAGAACAATTAGAAATTGGGCGATCTTCAAGGCCTAAATTTTGAAGAATTTTTGTACAACCCAAGACCAACGGTTTGAAGAGGCAAATCTACACTTTTCAGCCTCTGACATGATAAGAAGTTTATCGGTGTTGGGGAGAGGTTCATGGAAGCCATCGATTGTATCCACACCATGGTTTTGATATGGGATGCAGTAGATCATTCTGCGATGGTATATGCTCCGTATGAAGCGGCTGCTGAAACCATGTGTGGAGGGGACTACAGCAAGAACCCGGATAAAGCCATGGACTTTTTAGTGCTTAGGCTGAAACTTGAGGATGGGAAGAGCCAAACCCGGGAGGCGAAAAGAATGAGGCCTTCGACCACGAGGGAGGCATCTATGCTAGAACACGGAGATGAAATAAAGCCGACCACTTGATCCGAAGGTTGGAGGAAATAGAAATCGACGCGAAGTGCAAGCGGTGAATTTGCACCTCGCCTTTGTTTTAATTGTCAGTCAATAACCACAGGAGCATTGTCCCGATGGTTCCTTGATAAGGGAATTAATGCGAAACACCCATGTCTTGGAATCAATACCTACAGTACCATATGGTAACACATAATAAATTGGAGGAATCATTCTAACCTATCTGGCAAATCACACTGTGCCCCACGGGAGCATGCGGCGGTTTATCCACCTCGGCTATGACCTCCACCTTCTTCTCCTGTAGGTAGGCAATTCTAAATTTCGCAAAGTGGTAGGAACGTTTGTGGAAGCAGGTGTTGAATGTCGGACTAATAAGAAAGTGAGGCGGTCGAGAGCTCGCTCGGGGAAGTGGGCGACCATTCGAGATTTCCAGGTTATGCAACCCGGCCGGGGTTACGAAAAGGGAAATTTCGAACCACAGCAAAACCCTAAGGGTGCATATGACCGACTCAGCAGTGATCGAAATGGTAAGAGTTAGCGGTAGTGACTTTGAGAAATTGATAAAAGAGGGCCAGTGATCCTAGTACCAGCAGGCAAGCTCCCACGATGAATTTGATCGGCCAGAGGAAGAACAATCAGCAAAAGGCCCAGTGCTGCCTCCTTTCCGGGCACTTGAAAAAGAATTTGATTCTTAGTATTTATTTAAGTGTGCAGCTGATAAAAAGTTTAACATTCTCTTCTTGACATGATCATAAGTCCCCCACATAAGAATTGAAGGACTTATATGCGGTAAAAGAAACTGTGTGAATAAAAGGCCTTTGACTGAAGCAGTGAGTGCTATCATTGAGTCTGAAGACTCTACAGGGACAGGGATGTCCTCAATCTCGATTAATATAGGAGGCATTAGTGTAGAAAAAGCACTATTAGACTTGAGCAGACTCGCCATATTTCATGTACAAAAGCTTGGTTTAGGAGAATTGAAGCACACTTCTATCACCTTTGTCTCTAGTGGAGTAGATCCTTAAAATACCAAAGGGGACCATTGAGGATCATTTCTGTCTGAGTGGACAAATTCTACTATCCGATTAGTTTGTCGTACTTGACAATCGATTGCGGTGGGGGCCAATCATGTACCCATCATATTGGAACCATTCTTAGCTCTCGGAGGGAGGGAGGTGCCATTATAAATTTGTCGAAATGGGGTTGCTCAAACTCACTTTTGGGAATATGACTCTGGAACTCAATATCTTCCATTTCAGGTAAGAGCATATGCAGCAGGATGAAGGCGGCGCCAGAAGAAATGCATAATAGTCTTGAAGACGGGCTAATGAGCAGCAAGTGCAGAATGTGTTAACCGGGAGTTATCACGATTGCAGTAGAGCCGCACAGAGACACGATGCATGGAGGCCTAGTGTAGAGGTCTTTGGAAAGAAAATAGAAATTCACCTTTGTTGGTGGTGAAGAAGAAGGGCCTCGGCAATTGGAGCTCGACCCTAGGTGGGATTAAAATATGCATTGCAGGCCAAGCTCCGATTACTTCAATATCATCACTTCTTGACCACTTCAGGAGACCTGGCTCTTGCTGCCATAAAAAATGAGCAAGCAAGCTTTGGGGTGAAATTTCTGATTTAAAAGGCATTAGCCCATGATACCATTTATTTGAAGAAGAATCTAGTTGGTGACCGGTACCATGCGAGAAGTAGTTAGCATTGAAGTCGAAGTTCTTTGTTGGGGTATCATTTACCCCATATCGATAACGCGGGTAAGTAGCCCAGGTGGTGCCAAGAGTCAGGGTGACCAGCGTAAAATGAAAGAGCGGGTATGCCCGACACCAGGTTGGAGGTGTCATGGGCCTGAGGCTCGATAAATGAGAAGATCACTTCCCACGCCCTTCATTGATCGGCTTCTTGAGAGAGTTTACGGACACCCATTTTGTGCTTTTTGGATGGGTATTCAGGGTGCTTTCAGATACGTGCACCAAGATCAAGAAAAGACCACATTTACTTGCCATTTGGAACATATGCTTATAGGAGGATGCTTTGGTCTTTGCAAGCAGCCCTGCCACCTTTGAGATGTATGCTTAGGTATGTTTGGCGGTGGGTAATGGAAGTATACATGGATGACATCCTATCTGGTGAAGAATGTCACGACTAATCTTGAAGCTATCTGCTTGAGTGCATTAGAAAAGAATCGGTGTAAGCTGGGAAATGCCATTTTATGGTGAACGAGGATTGTCTGCGGGCATGTTATTTCAATTTGGGAATAGAAGTTGACAAGGCAAAAGTGGAACATTTCCAAACTTCGTCTGACAAATGTAAGCAGGTTAGATATTCCTTAGCCGCGGGCTTTACGAGAAGATTACATTAAGGATTTTGTAGCCCTTTTATAATTTGCTAGAGAAAGATGCTAAATTTGCTTGGGAAAAAGACTGTCAGGAGAGCTTTGAAGAGCTGAAGTTCCATTTGACCCACTGCGCCCAATAGTGCGAGCACCCGATTGGCGATTGCCTTTTGAGGTGATGTGTGATGATCTTGCTGTGGGCGATTCTTGGCAGAAAATGGAAAACCTCATGTAGTCTATTATGCAAGCAAAACCTTGAATGAAGCACAAAATTCTACTACAGAAAGAATTGTTGGCAATGGTCCTTGTAAGGGGGTATATATGTGGTTGGGTTTGCCGATATAGTCATTTAGATCTTACAACTGAAATATCTCTGACTAATAAAATGCTGCAAGACTTATCAGATCGGTTCTTCCTTCAAAAATTTAACACAATTAAGGACAAAAAGGTCAGAATGTTGTGGCGAGACCATCTTTCTAGTTGTGATAGCCCGTGACACTCTTATATCGATGATAATTTCTGAAGAATCTTTAATGCAATTGGAGAAAGCTCCTGGTATGCTCTCACGGCCTGCCAATTTCCTAGGGAGAAATCCCATCTGATTGGAAAGAACGGGATAGGAAGTATTTCTTAGCGAAGATCCATTCCTGTGGGAAGATCCTTCTTGTAAATCTTGTGCAGATCGGATAGTGGGATGTGTGCTGAAGAACAACAACGAGGAATTCTAAGCCCTTTGCCAGGAATTTTTGTGGTGGTCACTTTACTTCGAGAAGGCGAATGAAGGTCTTTGCGGTTGTCTCTTGGCCTTCCACACGTTTTAAAAGCTTGCAGATGTCTAGGTATGTGATAGATTCAAAGGCTCGAGAAATTGTCTACCATGGTATATGATGCCACAGACCCAATTTAGTGGTCGGAGCTATTTGATGTTTGGGCATCGATTTCATGGGACCTTTCCCCACGTCTTATGGTCATACATACATATTGGTGGGAGTAGACTATGTCCAAATGGGTTATAATCCTGAAACCAACGACCACGTGGTGGTGCTCACTCTTGAAAACAAACATCTTTCATGCCCGGTACTAAAGCCATTGATATGGATGTCTACATTTATGGAATTAAACCTTCGAAACCTCATGGCAAAATATGGTGTTAAACACAAAGTGGCTACCCCTTACCATCCTTAAACAAGTGGTCAAGTAGAGCTTACCAACATGGAGATTAAGACCATTCAATAAGGCGGCGAACAACAATAGAAAAGATCGGGTCCCTCAAATCAAGCTGATTCATCGCGGCCTACAACAAATTTTCAAAATCATTTCGAATGTCCCCTTATCGGGTTAGTATATGGCAAGGCATGTCATCTTCCGAATCGAGATAAAGCCCAGGTGGGCAATTCAAGAACCGAACATGGATTTATGGTTTCCAGCTCAAAAGATCTCCGATCTCTAACGAGTTTGAGGAAATACGAAACGATGCCTACTGAACCGAAGATTGCAAAGGAAAGATCGGAAATGGCATTGATCAAATGATAACTAGCAAGAATTTCAACAAGGGGACTAAGTCCTCCCCAGAGGATTCCAACCCATCTATTTCTCGGGCAAGCCTAAGTCGCTGGCGGACTGCTCATTCATCGCTCAACAAGACACCCCAATGGTCCAGGATCCACTCAATCCAAATGATAATAGGGTGATCATGGTTAATGGACAGAGTGAAGCCCTATGTTGTGTAGCGTGACTCGTAGTCAGGAGGAAATTCTCCTTCGAATTCTCCTTAAGACCCATGTGCCACACATTTAGTGGGCGGGCTCTCGCAGTTGTCTCTGGGTCACTAATTTAATTGCTTAGTTTTGTTTAAGTTTCATTTTGTTAAAAAAAAATTGTATAAATCAGTTGAGTGGATGTTTTGCTTTGTGTTGGCAAACAAGTAAAGAACATCAACCACTTCACAACAAAGACTCAAATTTCGCCTGTGTCAGGATGATCCTCTTCTCCTCGCATCGTCGATCGAGGAGGTACCCACTCCATCCTCTACCTTCGCTCCCATGCCGACATGAAGTTAAAAGAATGTTCACTTTGATTTTAGTTTTAATGGTTCTGCATGCCTAGCAGAGCCCAATTGTTTGAAAGAAATAGAGGCTTGCTTTTTGCCTCGCAAAAACCATTTTTCACAAGATATATTTTTATGTTTCGTTTCCAATTTTGAGTTGAAAAATTGAAGCACTGTATGTTGCCATAATGATAGAACAGCTCCATGCATGATTAAGTTTTTGGTCGATTGAAGTTCCAAAGTTCAACTGGTCTATCCGCCTTAGCTAATCACACACATTGCACACGCTTTCATCAATAGGTCGAGAAGTCAGATACCTCTTTTTACTTTGCAAAACCGGCCTTAGATTAGTTGACGACCCATAATAGGTTTATGTTACCCACAAATGAAGACCAAGGAAGTCTTCCAAATGAAAAAGAAAAAGAAAAAAGAAAAAGAAAGAAGAAAAAGAAACTAGAAAGTCGTGACACTTTACCTTGAAACCCAAACACAGTCTGAGGGGTATATGGCGAAAGCCTTTGAAGCCCGGTGCCCTAAGCCAACTGGTTGGGAGTCGCCGACTTAGTGTTCGCTACACGGGTGGATAGGTGGAGTTTAGCGAGCCAGGTGCCGGATTCTCAAATCATTCAGCAAGTCCGGTGAAGCCCGAGGAGCAGCGGCTCAGATCCTTTTGACTTGATGCCCTAAACCTTAATTGGTTGGGAGTCATCGGTGGACCCCCGTTACACAAACTTTGGTGAAGTCGAGTTTTTAGCATTGCACCCTACAATACAATCGAAGTAAGAAATAAGAGTGTAACTTAATCTATTTAGGTTGGTCATCACTTAAGTGTCCCGGCAAAGAGCTCGGGTTGGGGGAGCGGAATAGCTTAGCAACTTATCGTTCAACCGGGTTACCTTAAAACACTTAGATTTTGGTGAAGTTCAAAGTTGACTCATTGAATTGATAAGCTGCCCTAAACTTGTTCCTATATGGCTACTGTTCTCTCATGATGGTTTTTGTACAAAGTCTAAATTTTTCATACTGAAGGTAAAGCCTCACTTGTACACACAATTTTTGAATAGAATACTCTTTTTGCAAAAGCATAGCCTACAAACCCTTTATTATTTTTAGCATTGCTAAGGAGTCAGCAATGTGTTGGTTGGGGGTGATTAGTACCCAAAAAGTGCTATTTTAAGTCCTATTTAAGATAGGTTTTGAGTGCTTTTTGCGTACTAATCATATTAATTAAGCCGATTGACATGTGCAGTTCCTTTAGTACTACTGATTTTGTTTCGAGGTTGTTTTTGATAGTTTTGCAGGTTTCGTAAACCTCCACCATCATATCAAGCTTGGCATCAAAATTTCGCTGATTTATGCCGAGTTCGGTTGAATTCTTATCAATTTCACTGCTTGGAGCCGAAGAAATAGCAACCATAGGAAGTATGAGAAATGCAGGCTGGAGGATGCGGGAAGCAGCATAGAGGATTGGCAATTTCGCTATGGCATAGCGAAATTTTTAATGATAGCGGTAATTGGCAAAGGATAGCAAAATTTTCTCAATCATAGCTGTACCATCGTGCATAGCTTAAATTTTCAATTTTCGCTATGATCTGGTTCTTCTATATAAATTTCGCTATCATAGCGAATTTTCGCTATCATAGAGAAATTCACTGTGCATAGCGAAAATTCTCGCCTCCCGTTTTGATATCCAAACTACCGCTGTTTAATTCCTCTTGCCCTCAATGTAATCATATTATTTAGGTTAGTTTGGTATTTTCGCATGCTCAGGGGCTATATAAGCCATAAGCTATGAACATTTGTAACCTAACTATTCAATTCACGCAGCCTTTTACATACAAACTCTCTATTTTGGTTCCCATTTTCTTCTTTTCTCCTTTCTTCATTTTCTAGGGTTGCCAAACACACCCCTTGAGGATGACAACTCAAAGGATGCTCAAGCCTCAAAACCTTGGAAGAGGAGGGTTGCTAGGTTGGCTGATGTTGGTTTGCAGTGTTCCTCTGCTTTCATAGCTGTGCATCGTATTTGTGTTTCTAACTTTCAACCAGGTTTAAAATGCTATTTGCACGTATTTTCTGGTCAATACTTGGCATGCCTCGTGGTTCATGGTATTCTTAATGGTGTATATTAATCGACATCCATTAGATGTCATTTACGAGCCACTGAAAGTAGGTTAAATGCTTTATTTTCAACTGCAGAAACATTAAATGCTCAATAAATGCTATGGTTCAAATAGGAATGTTACTAAGGGTTGGTATTTAAAGTTAAACAAAGATCCGGTTTTGGAAATGACTATATGTCATTTGCCCTAATGCGAGGAAATAACCCGAGGACACCTCTACAACCCCATCATATCAAACTAGTGACCTAAAACTTCAAGGTGTTCTTTTTACATCTTATTTTAAACTGCTTTCAGTTAGCTTAGTGACAACAACAACCACACTTTTTACTGCAAATCCAAAAATCCAAATGAAAGCCTCACCATTTCAATCATGATACAAAGTCATTTGTAAGACGAAACCCATCCCCTGTGCTCCCACTTTCAGAACCGCTATATCGCAGCAGCTTGACTAGCTGCAAGAGGAGGAAATTTAGATACAAATTTTATTGATTCCCGATCTCCCATCGTGGCACGAATCAACATCCAAGATCTAATACCCAGAACTAGAAGGAGGAAAATTAATCTTATAACAAAATACCCTCAAGAACTAGTCTCACCGCCTTTCTTCTTCTTCTTAGATCCTCTCTAAATACAGCCTGCGCTTCTCTTCCAATGATCAAAGTTCATTGCAAAGGAAACAAACACTCTCCTTTGGGGCTTTAGCCTCAGTCTGTGCCTTGCCTGGGCCGAGCATCGACTTTCCTTCGTCTTTGCCTCGGCTTCTGTCTTGCCCTTGTTCTTGAAGCCCTTTCCATTTTGAACCATCGAATACGGCTGTGCTGGATTTAATATTATGCTCACTGGTTTTAAGCATCGTATGCGTACGTAAATAGATTTGTCCATTTAATTCATGTTGTGTTCATGACAATCGTCATAACTATCAGGAAGTGAATTCAAGATCAAATCAGTTGCCAACTCTTGGCTCAATGGAAATCCGTTTTCATCAAGGTGCTCAATATAGCCTTCATTTTTAGAACATGAACACTAATTGAAGCACCCTCACCATCTTGCAAGAATGCAAAGGCTCTCGTAGTCTCATACCTTTCGCTTTGCTTGTCGAACATTTCCTTAAGATTGAAGCATCATATCATAAGCTTCCATTTTCCATCCTTATGAAGTTCGTATAACTCATGGTAGCTATACATCAAGCATGCAACATCAATAAGAGTCATTATGATGCTTCTCATAAGATTCTTTTCACTCTAGGAGCATTATCACCGGGTTCTTCGTGTGGAGAGGTTCATCCAGACATAAAGCTCTTTCTTGTTTGAGAACAATTCTCAAATTTCAAACCAAATAAGGAAGTTAGTCCAGTAGTTTATCCTTCTCAAGGACCGATCGCAGCGACATAGTAGAATTGTTGTTGTTATTAAGGGCTGTCGAATGCAAAGTTCGATAAGTATTTTGATTATGAAAATTCTCACTAAATTAACAACCTCAAGAATAATCATATTAATCTAGTGAGTTAAGATCCATATTTTACTCAACTTTAAGTCAGCTTTGGCATGACACTTAAAATTAAGTTATTTAGGTAGGTAACTCTTACCAATTACATCTCATGCAACTCTTAGATATTTATGAGATTTTGACATCATATGTCCCGACATGTTTAAATCCCATCTAATGCCATTAGGCCCAAAACCGTTTTGATAACCTAATAAAGTTAAACCATTTTTAAACATATGGGTAGCATCATTACTCATCTTGTCTCACTAATGTAACCTAATATACTTCTACTTTGGTAGAACTCACATTAAGGTGATAAAAGGTTTGACAAGTGTTTAAATATGGATGGCATATTAACTTTAAATTTTATGTGAGGGATCTTAATTTATTTTAATTTTCAATTAATAGATCTCATCATACATCTAGTATCACATACTCATGTAACATCATACATAGCATCTCATACATGCATATAATAAACGTGTCACAGTATGGCCTTAATCTAGATTGATCTCTATAATCCAATATGAAGATCAACAGTCATCCTTAGGCAGTAATAAGCAGCTCCATGATGTCGATTTGACCACCAACTTAAACATAGACACCTAGCTCCTCCATCATCATGGTTGGATTGCATGACTTCAAATGGCTTCTCAGACTGCCTCTTGTTTTATTACAACAATTAAATAAATACTACTAATAGTAAAATAAAATTACACAAACAAAACGGCATGAAAACCGTATTTAACAATTACAACCCTGTAAAAAACAATAATAATAATCTGTCAAACACATTATCAAAAGGCCATATCAGGCACTATGTGAAGCAACACAACATGCAAAATATATCATGTTATCATATAGCATAAACAATTCAGATTAAAAGAAATAAATTATAATAGGCGGTATTTAAAAACTAATTAAATTCATAAGGTGCTACATAGAGTCGTTACTACGGTTCCATTAGCCTAAGAAGGACGGAGTCGAGGGGGCCGCTCGGGTTCCGGCAAACATTTCATAAATTTTTTTTTTCCTTTTCGTAAATATTTAGAGTTTCGTCTCAAAATTAAATTATCATTGATTCATCAATAAATTTTGAATAAGCCAAAGCCATCAAAATCACATTAAAATGAAAGATATTATGTATTCTCATTACACATAGGGCTTATTTTCACCACCATAAACAATCATTGATAAATCGAATTGATATATGAATTCACCATGCATTAACTGACACAAACCATAATCATATAACATGCTATTAAACACTTTATCGGCATTATCCCATTCGATTCTTTAATCATATTAATCGAACTTTTAGGTTTCGATTCAATCAATTAATACCTTAACAAAACCTATTAACTATGTCGTTCGCACAAACCATAATATCACATATATTCAAAAATGAAAATCATGCCAGAATCATATACATCACATACATACGATCAAACATGGCATTATCGATTTTTATGAAAACACAGGTAGCTCTGATACCACTGTTGGGTTACGGGCAGAATATCCAATCTGATTGGAACATAAACGCAACGGAATTTAAAATTTTTATCCCTTAACCCACCAAGGATCACATGCGTTTCATAAAAACCGAAGGAAGGGTAAACGAAACTTACCTCTTGTAGATCGATCTGGCCGTTTCAAAGTCCGCCTTGGTTTATTCGATCTTCAAAGGTGTTGCTCCTTCCGAAAGCGACCACCTCTACAAGTATCCACGAACAAATAATAAACGATCTTAAGTTGAATGCTAGTTCAGTTCGCTTCTCTCAAAACGAAATTAGGTTTTCTTTCTTTCTCTCATATGGTCGTTTCTAGAGTAAAGACGACTACTACAAAATATATATGTCTCACATATATATATCTATATAAGTTTGCTAGGGTTTAAGTCAAAAACGAATTTTATATTATTATATATTTAAAACTCTTTTAAATAATAACAATTTAAATTCAAATCCTTATCAGATAAGGAAACGAATTTATATTATTATATATTTAAAACTCTTTTAAATAATAACAATTTAAATTCACAAAACATAACCGTTCAAGACATAACCGTTTCATGAATTTAAACTTTCTCAAAATTAAATTAATTTAATAACAACTAATTGTTATTTGTAATAACATGAATTCACAAAACATAAACTGCTCAAGACATAACTGCTTACCGAATTTAAACTTTCAAAATTAAATTCAATTTAAATAACAACAAATTGTTATTTGTAATTTTAAAATAATCTCATCATTTTAAATTACTACAGAGTGAAAAACCATAACCGTTATTATTCGCTCTAATGTGCAACCCTATAGGTTCAATTAATATCAAGTGTGAGGAATCTAAATCACATTTTGATCATACAAGTCATAACTGGCCTCTAGCAAGACATTATGACTACTCAAGTTAAATGAAAAGCTCATGATCCGAGACAACCTTAATATAGCTAATGACATAATCCTTGTCTCATGATATCTTCGATAGAATATAAGGCATGGACAAAGTCAACCTTACATCGCTCTATCTGACACTGAACCTCGATTAAGGCCCAAAAGTGCTATTTCGAACCCCTGTGATATAGGTTTTGAGTGCTTTTTGCGCACTAATCATGTCATTTATGCCAATTGAAGTGTTCAAGCCTTCTTGCGAGCACTTATGCGCTAGAGGGTATTTTCGCTGTTTTGTAGGTGTTTCGCACTCTCGAGTTCAATCTCGAGTCAAATGATGAATCATGAAGTGTGATCCCAATGTCTACCATCAACCAAATTCTGTGAATCAATGAGAAAACAAAGGCAAAGGAAGGTACCTGATGCGCGGGCTGCAGGATGAAAATATAAGATTAATAAAGCCGGAATTTTCGCTAAGCTTATGAAAATTTTCGCTAAGACGCGGGGTAACGCAACCTTAGCGAAAAATTTCGCAACCTCAGCGAAAAACACCAAATTTCGCTGTGAACCATCCCAATTTCGCTTAGGGCACCACTTCAGCGAAAATAATCGATTTCGCGATTTGATAAAGAATTTCATTAGTTTAATAAATTTCGCAGCTAAATAAATCGTCATCCTACGAATTTTTCCATTTTCGCGATTCTAATTTCGCCATTAGCTTAAATTTCATGTTCTCAATGAATTAATGCCTCACATGTTTTGTAATTAATGCCAAACCGACTCCAAACTTGGGTGGCACTTACTGGCCCTTAACTTAGCCAAGTTGATAGGCGTTTTTCGGGTATTTTCATGTATCGAGGTGGTTTATATAAACCCCTCTTGCTTTTGGTAAACCCTAAGCAACAATCAGAGAGAATAATTTTGTAAGTTTTTATTTTTGTACATAAAGCCTTTATTTTAGGTTTTGCTTTTATTTCTTTTCTTTCTTCTCTCTCTTCTTTCTTTCCTCTTTACTTTCTACACAAACACCCTCTGAGGATGACAACTCAAGAGATGTTTCGCTGCCTCCCTTTCTTGGGGAATATATAGAATACTTTGGGCGCAGGGCATACGATGTTGTCCCTCTTGTACTAAAAGCTACAGGTAGTGTATTTATGGCCCTTATATTCTCAAAACATGGTCGCGATAACATCAATGTTATCGATTCACTGCTAATACTTCCATGCTTTAGATCATACATATTCGTGAGAGGGCATCATACTCCTTGTATGGTCTTTACGAGCCTCAGATAATATTTACATGTTGGGGTGGTTCTTCAAATTAGGTTAAATAACATTGATCGTTATTATTTCGGGGCCAATACTCTCCATGTTTTTTAGATACAAAGCACATGTGAGATGCACCGTTGTTCTTAGGATGGTCTTTACGAGCCTCGAAATGATAATTTAATGTTTGTGGTTTTAAAAGGGCCATAATCGATACCTCAGACACTAAATAGAGTCGTTTCAGCCGGTGAGGTGTTTGCTAGTTAAATATAGATCCCAAGTATGCCATGGACTATAGGTTGCATGTCATAACGCGAGGATAAACCCGAGGGTACCTGGCTGGGCCTCTAACTTGCCAAGTTAGTGACCTAAATCTTCAAAGTTAACTTTTTCACCTTTTACTTTCGCTTATACCCTCGCTTCCAAACCATTCCCACTGCTTTTGAAACACAATTCCAAAGAGTCCAAATAGAAAGCTTCCTCTTACCTTCATGCACGATGCAAACCATTTTTAGGATGAAACCCATCCGTGTTCGACCCTGGGGACCACTATATCACAGCAGAGTCAATACGGGCAAAGAGTAGGAACTTAGGTGTATATAAATTTTGTTGATTTTAAATAGCCTAATGTGGCACGAATCAAATGGCGCCGTTGCCTGGGATGGTGCCAAACTACAAATGGTAAGTTGAAGAGTACTTGAGATCCACATCACAAGTGAAGGTAACCTTTTTTATTCTTTCGCAACTCGCCAAGTAGAACCGCGCTTTAGCACTAGCAAGAATCGCACCGGCTTCGCTTTTGATTCGCCAGCTTTTCATTCCGCCGCTTTATTGTTGTTAGTTAATTTTAATCTTTTTGCAAGTTGTTTGTTGCTCTTGTTGTCTCTATAATTGTGTAACAACTCGTGGTATGCAACAAAGTGGGATAGAGACACGTAGATTCAGATAGGATGTGCACACAACTCGACTCCAAATTTAGTGAGGTTAGTGTACCAAACTCGATACCATGGATCCCATACCGGTGGAACAACAGAGTCAACCGTGAACCCCATGAATCCAAATGCCTATAGAACCATGAGGATCACATCCACCCTCCTAGAGTTAGTGCCTCATCATATCATTCCTCCCGCCAAGATGTAGCAATGAGGTCTTATTTTGCACTCCTCTACTCCCCACATATCATGGTATGGAAAATGAAAATCCATACACCTATTAGGATTTTGAGGAGGTATGCACTACCTTTAAGGAAGGTATGATGGACATGGATTTGCCGGGCTAAAGGCATTTCCATCGACTCCAGCGATTACACAAGATACGCCTCAACCTATCGAGGCCTGTAACCATTAGAATCGGGCCGAAGCCGCAGTGCACTTCAAGAAGTTCTTCGCTCATAAGACCAATAATTTGAAAAGACAAATTTACACCTTTGCAAATGTGATGGTGAGAGATTTTACCGCTGTTGGGAGAGAGATTTATGGAAACCATCGTACGTCCACACCAAGGGTTTGATATATGGATGTCAGAACCACTCTATGGTATGTCTCGCCATGAGGCAACTTTTGGAAACTATGTGTGGGGGAGACTTTCTAAGTAAGCATCCTGATGAAGCCATGGATTTTAAATTACGTATCGAACTTAAGGGTCGATGAGCCTAACCCGTAGGAAATGGATAGATGAAACCACCCGCCAACCTAAGGGGTGATGTACGCACCGCTGTAAGAAATAGATGAGAGCTAGGATTTCAACCTCTAGCAAGGAAAGTGGAGGAGCTTGAAAGCAACAAATTCTCTAAGAGGTGCATGCAAGGATCTAGTAATCCCGCACGTTCAATCCTTGCACCAATTTCCAACCCTCGTGCACCCGCAATCCATGTCCTATGGCCTCAGCCAAGGATTTGATGTCGAATGCAAACACCGTAGACAATACAAGCCACATCAATCCAATGCTCCATATGGTAATACCCCATAATTCCAATTGGAGGAATCACCCTAACCTTGCATGGAGACCCAACCCCCCTGCTTATGTACCCCTGTGTGCAACCCGCCGTTCCCTCAGCTCAAAACAACCACCATCCTCTCTCCAAGAGAACAAGCCATATTAAATTGAGTAAGGTGGTGGGCAACTTGTTGAGGAACAAAGGAATCAATGTGCAACTGCACAAAGAATTGATACTGTAGAAAGTACAATGAATAAGAGAATAGACGGGCTTCGAGAGCACCGAACCGTAAAATTGATAACCCATGTGATTCAATCACCAAGATCAACAAGCCAGGCTGAGTAAATAAGAGAGAGGAGGTTTCCATCACAAACACTTCCAAATCCCAAAGGGATTCATGAGGTAGGGTCATCCAACAATTCCGGAATGGATGAGGTTAAGGCCATAATAACCCTGAGAAGTGGAAAAGAGGTTGATCACCTATGCAAAGCCTGTCAAGAATCCAGTGGAGAAGACCGTAACCTCGAGCATATTCTCCTAGGAGGAGGATTCAATGAAACAGATACCACCTTACTTCCACAAGCACTTAGAGGAAAGAAGAAGGCAACTCAACAAACAGCATTTTAGAGGTCATAAGGCAAGCAAAGGTTAAATATACCTTATTAGACATAATCAAATGCGCCGCTATGCAAAATTAAAGATCTTGCATTAATCAAGAAGGGATTAGGTATTGAGAAGAAAGCATTTCTCACTCGAACATACGCTATAATTCAAAGTAAATATCCCGTCAAATACAAAGATTCCGGATCTCCCACAATTTCAAACTAATATCAGGAATTGCATAGACAAATCATTGCTCGATGCAGAGCAAGCGTGAACCTAATGTCAGATTCGTATCACAAGCAGCTAGGTTTAGTGAACTTAAACCTACCAACATCACACTATCATTGGCCGATAGATCGAAAATCCCTAAGGGATAGTTGAGGATGTCTTAGTAAAAATGTAATAAATTCTACTACCCAAGATTTTGTGGTGCTCGACACCGAGCCGTCCTAGTGAACCCAATCACGCACTAAATCATCTTAGGAAGACCATTTCGCCACCGCCAATGCAATAAATTGGCTTTTGAATGGAGTCACAATTAACCTTTGGTAACATGACCATGGAGTTGAACATCTTTCATTTGAACAACAAACATGAGTCAAGAAACTGAAAATCAAATTTTGATGAAGTTGTTTCAATTGATCAGTGTGCAGGAAAACAAAGTACCCAAGAAGTGCAAGGAGTGATCAACCAAGAAAATGAAGAAATTTTGTCTTGCCAACAACACTAACCGCAAGTCAATTGATCAATTCCAAACCATCAAAGAAGGGACCACATCAACAATCGGGTCACCCAAAACCATGGAGCCAAATTTCGCCTAATGCATGGGTCGAGAGACATCTCTCAATCCCTTGAGTAATTCCGGAATTGAACTCGGTTCGGTGTTTTCAAACCGAATTGCGCTCCACACATTTTATTTCTGCTTTAAGTTAATTAATTTTGTTAGTTTTAGTTAGTTTTCAAAATTTTAACTTAGCGCTATTTTCTCGTAGCTTAGTTTATATATTATAGTAATTTTTATTTCAATTTTTAATATTAGCATTATATAGTAAATTTTCTAACAATACTTTATTTCATATAATTTTATTAATTAATTTAAAATTCTCATGATTTCAGAAGTCCAAGAGGGCCAAATTGGCTATATAATAAATTTGGCAGTGGATACTGCTCTACCGCCACAAACCAGCCTTATATAAACCCGAGGGGTGTCCAAATGCCACTCACATCTCTTCCTGAATTCCAAATAAGCCCCGTGATCTTCCAGCTTTTACTCCCCATAAGCCTTCACCGTCGCGACCCCGTTCGAGCTTTACTCGCTGAGTCTGTGGTCCTAAGAAGACCGAGCCGCCAAACCCGCCCTCGCGTATTTCTCGCCTGCAGCCCGCACCCCAGCTCGCCGACCGAGCTCTAGCACACCATCCCTGGCCACGCACGCATTCACCCGACCGAGCCTTCAGCGAGCCTCCACCACGCGCGCACGAGCCCTGATTGTTCACTGCCTCAGCCTGAGCCTTCACTGCCAGGATACCCGTGTTTCTGCTCACCTTTGCGCTCGTCCCAAAGAGTGATCGCTTATCGAGCCTTGTTTGGTTAGTTCAGGGCCGATTTTAGCTATATCCAAAGGAGCCCCGGGTTCTAACTTGCTTCTCGTAGGATCTCGCAGGCTTACGTAGAGCTTTTGATCGCACTACAGTGGTCTCACTATATTTTCAAAGTGAGTCGAGCCCTTTTCCAAGATTTTATTTTACATCGCATGGTTCGTGCTCGGGGTGGGTCCCGCTCTTTCGCTGGTGAGATTCAGTCACTCGAGAGAGTGGTCTCAAACTCTCCAAATCCTAGCCCAAAGATCGTCACTCGCCCCCGAGGCCGCACGAGGAGCCGGATTCCGACGCATCGTGACACCTGATGGGACCCCGTGGCCCCATCACCTGTAATTCCTGAGGAGAGTTGGGGAGGGCCCGACCTCTCCAAGAGGGCCGCACACGGCCCAAAGAGTCATCATCTTCTTCGCTCCTCTACCGTCATCAAATGCATCACCGAGACGACTTCATCACCACGCTTGTCATCGCTGAGGATCCTGAGGCCACTATTCGTAGGAACCCCATTCCGGGGACAACAATCATCACACCATTCATCAGTATCGTACTACGAATGCCCCGCTACCGAGGGTCGACCCTAGATACCAGGAGTCTATGCGATTGATCGAGAAGTATTCACTCCTACCTTTTACGACTCGACGCATTATTATCCAGAGTGGTGTTACAACTTCTACCACTCCATGACATCCGTGGAGGAGACAACCCACATGAGCTTCGGGGCTCGTGATCGATGATCGCCCGGCACTGTAGGCATCGACATTTCAGCAGTTTTGGGCCTCGCATACCGCTGCCAGAATCTCGTAGGGATGCAGATCGGCCCACCCGCCACAAAAAGGGAGATGGTCCGAGACCGCCGTAGACACCCACCGCCGGGTCCAAGATTCTACAGAGGCGCCCCGCCGATGCTGGGCCGATTGACCACCTGCTCCGCATGCCTATTCCCTCGCAAAGATTATGCGCAGAGGAGGGAGGCACTCCGAGGCGCTTTATCGATCTCGTGGGATTTCGTTCAGTCCTCTCAGCCGGTGATGGCCTCTCTGCTGCAGCTGAGAGAAGGTCCATCTGGCCGACCTGCACGAGCAAGAGTCTTCCATTACTTATGCCGAATTCTATGTTATGTTCCTCTGAGCATCTAGGATTCCCAGAGGAGCCCAGCTAGAGATGAGGGTCCCGATGCCCCTCGTCATGTCGCTAGAGCGGTGATTTACTATGCCCGCCTCTTTCCACATCCATCACAGACCAGAGGAGGCACTCAATGAGTGGCCGAGGACCACTCACACAAAGATGATATGCCCGCCCTCGAGCCCGAGGCAGGACTCCATTCCGCATCGTTCACCTCCATCTCCTCCATACTACATCAAGCAGCCTGCGCAGATAATTCCCGGCCTTCCTATTCAAAGACATCATTCACCTGAGTATCCATGCTAGCTCGAGAGATAAATTTGGTGTGATGACGCCATTCGCCACCGGCAAATTACTAATGTGCCGCCCAGATCGAGGTCAGCTCCAAAGGCCATTCTAAGGCCGACTCGTGATTATGACCCATCCGGGTCTTCCTCACGCTCCCGGTCAACAGAGAGCCCACCACCGATGTAGCTCTTCGATGCTCCGCCGTGAGCAAGCCAGACTCCACCACCACCACAAACAGTTGAGAGGTGGTTAGGTTTCTTTTATGATTTTTGTTTAGTTACCACTTTTATCAACTCCGCCTACCAATTTTGCTTTAGGATTTATGTATTAGCCATGCGAGGCGCTTGATACTCTTGGCTCTAGCTTTGCATACATATATTTAGCTTTACTTTGGCTATATCAAAAGCTATTCGCTGTATATATACCTAATTTTCATATCATGTTTTGTGCCTTCACCTTGTGTAAATGTTTTCTTTCAATTGAACAATTGAATTGCTACAATCGACAATTGAATCGCTTTGTGTTGGAAAATCGATCACCGGTTTGTCACGAGGCGTTGTGACAAATTCCATGCTTGAAACGCTTTTGCATGGCCGCTGAAGTTCCAAAGATGCTCAACTTGAAAATTTCTCCCTTATGCTAATTCACACACCGCACTCCGTATTGTTTCAATAGGTCATGGAATTTGTATACCTCCGGGTCAGAAACCGGCCTTGGGGGTATGTCAACCTAGATAGATTTGTGCCACCGCCGCTTGAAGACCAATAAGTTAAGCCTCCCAAAAAGGAAAAGAAAAAGAAAAAGAAAATAAGAAAAAGAAAATAAAGTCGTGGAAGTTTTGCCTTGAAACCCAAGCACTCATTCGAGGCATAGTTTTTGAAACCCGATGCCCTAAGCCTTAATTGGTCAGGAGTCATCGATTTTGTGTTCGCATGGGTGGATAGGTAGAGCTTTAGCTAATTGTAGGTGCTTGATTTTCGGTCATTTGGAGTCCGGTGAAGCCTTTAGAGTTAGTGGTCATTGATCCGCTCGATGCCCTAAACCTTGAACGGGTTGGAGTCATCTGTGGACCTCGCTACACCTGACTTTCGGGTGAAGTCGAATTTTAGGCATTGCATCCTACATTATAATTCGAAAAGAAAGAAAAAGTGTAACTAGCCCTATCTAGGTTGTTCAACAACTTAAGGCCATGTCAAGTAGGTTGGGGGAGAACAATCTTGCAATTTATTGGCTTAATCGTTACAAAAAGAACCATTAATTTAGGTGGAAATTCGTTTCGAGAATCATGGAACCAATTTTGACCTGAAATGGTTCTTTGTATGGTTTTGATTCTTTCATATCTAAGCCAAATTTGATTTCACTTTTTAGTTTAAGGTATTCGTTTATATGTGCATAAACCTTTGAATGTCAATAACCTTTTTGGAAAATCACCATATGCATCTCCCTTTGGGTCAGATTGCTAAGGGACTAGCAACGCTCGTCAGTGATTAAACAAAAAGTAAGTATTTTGAACCCCAGATTAGATAGGTTTTGAGTGCTTTTGCGCACTAATCATGTCATTTATGCCAATTGAAGTGTTCAAGTCTTCTTTAGTAGCACTTATGCCGCTAGAGGGTATTTTCGCTGTTTCAGAGGTGCTCATGCAAGACTCGAGTTCAATCTCGAAATAAATGATGAATCATGAAGTGTGATCCCAATGTTCAAACATTAACAACCAAGCCCCAGGAATCAATGTGAGAAAACAAAGGCAGCTAAGAAAATTGATGCAAATGAAGGCAGGATGAAAAGAAGGAAGGATTAACAAAGTCGAATTTTCGCTGTTACGAAAATTTTGCTAAGATTGCGAAATTTCAACCTTAGCTTTCTAAAATTTTCGCAACCTTAGCGAAACACCAAATTTCATAGAATCCATCCCAATTTCGCTTAGGCACCACTCTTAGCGAAAATAATTGATTTCGCCACTCACAAGAATTTCGCTAGTTTAGCGAAATTTCGCTAGCTAGCGAAATCATCATCCCAACGAAATTTTCCATTTTCGCTAGACTGCAATTTCGCTTAGTTACCAAATTTTGCACTTGTTTAAATCTCTTAATGCCTCGCCATGTTTTGTAATTACACGCCAAACCGACTCCAAACTTGGTGTATTACTCTATTGTCCTTCAACTCAGCCTGCCGACAGTTTTTGCATTTTCATGTATCGAGGTGGTTCTTATATAAACCCCTCTTGTTTTGTAACCCTAAGCAACAATCGGGAGAGAATAATTTTGTAAGTTTTATTTTTGTACATAAAGTCTTTATTTTAGGGTTTCGTTTATTTCTCTTTTCTTTCTTCTCTCTTCTTTCTTTCCTTACTTTCTACCGCTAAACACCCCTCTCGAGGATGACAACTCAAGAGATGTTTGGCTGCTCTCCTTTCTTGAAGAGGAAGGAAGCTAGCTTGGTGGTGGGGCATATGTTGTCCTCTTGTACCAAGTGTGCCATGTGTAGTGTATTTATGGCCCTTATATTCTCAAACATGGTTGCATAACATTGAATGTTATCAGATTCGGGCCAATACTCTCCATGCTTTAGGATCAAGTAATATATTCGTGAGAGAAGTACTCAGTGGATTCTTAGATGGTCTTTACGAAATTTCTCGAGATAATATTTACATGTTGGGTGGTTCTTCAAATTAGGCAACAACATTTCATCGTTATTATTTCGGGGCTAATACTCTCCATGTTTTAGGATACAAAGGCACGTGAGAGATGCACTGTTCTACGGTCTTACGAGCCTCTCGAAATGATAATTTACGTTAGGGTTTTAAAAAGGGGCCATAACCGTATGCTACCTGTATTGACTCAAATGAGCGCCTACGGGTGAGGTTTGCTAGTTAAATATAGATCCCAAGTATGCCATGGACTATAGGTCGTATGTCATAACGCGAGGATAAAAACCCGAGGGCACTTGTCGCCTCTAACTTGCCAAGTTAGTGACCTTAAATCTTCAAAGTTAACTTTTTCACCTTTTACTTTCAGTTTTACAATTTCGCCCAAACTATCTCACCGTTTGAAACACAATTCCAAAGAGTCCAAATAGAAAGCCTTACCTTCATGCACCGATGCAAAACCATTTTGGGATGAAACCCCATCCCGTGTTCGACCTCAGACTACTATATCACAAAGAGTTTGACCACGGCAAAGAGTAGGAACTTAGGTGTATATAAATTCTGCCGATTTTAGCTCACCCATCGTGGCATCGAGAATCAAAACCCAATTAGATCGACTAAACAAATGACATTGATCTTCATCAATTCATTTGAGCAACACGACCATGCATTTCTCGCCTCAATTTGCCGAGGGACTTGTGAGGATATTCTATAATAAGAGGAACAATTTATCTTGCACTGCCATCCTACTACATAATTCTTATTATGTTCCAAGTATAACCTTTATAGTCATCCGATTAAAGACAACGCTTGATTATATCAAAACACAATATTCCTTATGTCGAGAACTATACGACCTCAGTCAAAGGATTTAATGACAATAACTATTAGAGATTAACTTATGACTTTGATCCATGCGTATTAATCTCTAAGACGTCTGTCTAATATTTGTTCTCAACAAATAGAAGATGCAAATTTGATTTGTATCTCACATACATATTCATCTCATGAATATCAATCAAACTTTATATCGACGACCATCATATTCCCATAACAATAACCGACAGGGAAATTTAAAATACCATTACATTGTTCAAGGACGTTATATATAATAAACATGCAAATCATCATAATAATAAATTCTCATAAATAGTCAAAATACCATGTCCATACAATAGGCCTAGAGCACTATTACTAACAGGTACCATACTCGGGTTGGCCCCATTCCTCCATCTCCTCCACATCCTAGGCCATCCCGGAGGGCCTCGTCTAAGAGGGCCCCGACTCTCCGCCTGTGAGAGTCCTTGTGAGGTTCCAGCCCCTGCAGCCCCAATCACCACGCACTCAAGGCCCCGCTGAGATCCTCCTGACCGCCCCCGCATCAATCATCAAGGATTCTACTTCCACTACACCCATATTCTAGTGGAATGCCGGATTGAGAAGCAGAGGATTTGCACAACGAGATTTATTATGATCTCCCGGCCTTTTTCGAAGATCCAGAGTTTAGAGACTCGATGTGACTAGTGCAACGCTACTCCTTGGAGCCATTTATGACACCTCGTCAGTTTTTCTACCCTCGAGTGGTCATCGAGTTCTACCACACGATGACCTCCAGGTGAGAGGCCAATTCGACGGCCATTCATATCATTCGATGGTCGACTGTGATACTTCGCCACTGATATAGCAATACGCTCAATCTATCGTGGTTCTCGCCTAACTCCTAGACATAGACAAGGCCCCATCCCCCAATTCTTTCGCTGAGATGGTTCATTTTACATCCCGGATACTACAACCGGCCTATTTTTGCTCAGAGGCACTTTTCCGAAAGCATGCTCTATAGACCATATCCCTGCCTAATCTTTTCCCACTCTAAAGACATAAGACAGAGGGAGAGGAGCCATTCGAGGCTCTTGATCAGATTTTGGGAGGTTCCGTTCAAAGGCACCGATCTTTTATCATGACATCCTTGTTCCACTGAGGGGATATATCCATCGCGCAAGAGTCCGACCGAGCAGAGGTCCACTTCATGTCTCAAGACTGCGCTGTATTATAGACATCGATTCGTGGCCGAGCCCAAATTAGAACCGGTCAGTGGATCGCGAGGCTATCCTCACAGCCTTGATCTATGGCGCACTGACCCATGTTTTCACCTCCCATCTCCAGAGCTAAATAAGGACCAAATTAACAAATTTAACTTCCCCAAGTAGAGGAAAGCAAATACTCAGGAAGACATAACAGGAGCATTAGGTTCCAGCATCCTCAATTCCAGCTCCAACTACCACTCCTCCATTACCCATAGCCCCTACTTCCTCTGCACCTCCAAAGCCTCGACCCCGCATTCACACCTCCCGTAGATGAAGTGGCCAAGCACTTCAAAGATCACCTCCGCAAAGATATCACCCATTTCTACTGAGACTCTGCCATCATGGATGCAAGCTCACAGATTCTCTCATGTTATTTCAAGATCCTTGCGGTCGCCCATATTGTACTCTTAGCCGAGAGGATGACGCGCACCGAGGCCGCACTAGCACGTAATCAAGCATCATCCTCGTAGATCCGTAATCACCCAGCCTACCCCCGATTCCTCCTATAGTTCGGCGCGCCACGTGCGGCCCGATCCTGCGGACTCACGGACATGCTAGCGGCGGCGGCGATCAGCGACCACTCCACCCGTGACACCTCGGCACGCGCGGAATGAGGATGACCTTCCACCTCGTTGAGGTAGCACTTCAGCTACCAGGCTTTCCAATTCGAGCCCATTCGCGGTTGATGTGATATTTGGTTGGGGAGAGAGTTAGCGAAGGAAGTGACTTTTATACTTTTTATTTCGCTGTCCTTTTTAAGTAAAGCCCATTTTGTATGTTTAGTGGCTTGCTGTTTGTTTCATTTTGAGAAGCTGTTGTTTGTTTTTTTAAAAGCGGAGAACATAGTGATACATATTTTTATACATACCATACAACTTATTTTCTCAGCTAAAAAATTGTGCCCATTTTTTCACACATTTTTTTTTTGTTGTTGTGGTTTTCCCTTTCCTACAAGTTGAAAAATTGAAACACTGATCAATGCTATTGATGTTAGATTAGTTCCATGCATGATTAAGTCGATGATAAGTTGAAGTCTCATGGTTTTCGGCCTTCTTCTTCCACTTTTAGCTAAACACACACAGTGCACATTAGTTTTCTTCAATAAGATGAAAGGCGCCTGGCCCCCTTCTTGCCAAAACCTACCCTAGTTTAGATTGACCATAATAGGTTGAGGACCCCACGAGAAGAAGGCGATGAAGTCTTCGAAAGAAAAAGAAAAAGCCGTGATAGCCGTATTCGAAACAGAGCATGGTCCATGGGGTTTATGAAGAAAGTCTTTAAAGCCTGGTGCCCTAAGCCAACTGGTTGGGAGCCGCCGAACTTAGTGCTCACTACATGGGTGGATGGGTAAGGTTTAGCGAGTTGTAGGTGCTGGAGTTTCGAAATCATTCGGAGTCCGGGGTAAAACCTGAAGAGTTAGTGGTCGAAAGATCCTTATGACTTGATGCCTTAAGCCTTAATTGGTTGGGAGTCATCGTTGAACCCCCGTTACATGGACTTTGGTGAGGTCGATTCCTCAGCATTGCACCCTACAACACAAAAAGAAGTGTGGAATAAGAGCGGAGCTAGATTTATTTAAGATGGTCAATGCTCTAGGTCTTGGCGGTAGCTTGGTTGGGGGGAGAGTGTAGTTTGGCAATTTATTATTAAAAACTAATCATATAAACACTTAGATTTTGGTGGAAGCTTAAGGTCAATTCCCTTGAGTTGGATACTCTTACACGAGCGCGATTACGTATGGCATTCATTCTCAGATAGTTATTGGGAAAGGGTTCCGATGATTCTACGTCGAGGTTAGGCATTACTCATTCCATGACCTTTTATTCATTTTGTGAACATAATTTTGATTTTTGATTTTATTTTGCTCTCTCTCTCTCTTTCATTCTTGAGGACTAGCAATGTGTGGGATGGGGTGTGATTAGTGCTTTCGAAGTGCTATTTTGAGCCATGTTTATTGTAGTTTTGAGCACTTTTGTATTGCTAATCGGTATAATTAACCCAATTGGCACATTAAGGTCCCGGCTATACTACTGATCGTATTTTGTGGATATTTTTGTAGTTTTTGCTAGATAATTAGGCCAAAATTATCGAGTCAATCCAAGCAGAACTCGAAGCTCATGATAGAAATCGGAAGGAATTTGGAGCCTCAAACTGAAGATAAATGGACCCTTTGTAGAAATTTTGCGGGTTCAGATTTTAGCAGCACAACGGGAATTTCAGTTGAATTTTCGCAACCTACATAATTTCCTAGGTTGCAAATTTTCGTAACCTGCAAAATTTCGCAGGATGTGAATTTTCGCAACCTGCTCTGCCTCCACTTTGACTTCCATTTGACCACCTTTTTGTGACTTTTTCCGAAACTACCCCACATGTATTGTTGGTAGTTAAGATATTTTTGTAATTTCCCTTGACTACGAAGCGATATATAAGCCTCAATCCAAGCTCTGTCTGATTATCGATCCTTTGGATGTAATAAAATTGGGCGCGAAAAGCTTTCAGCTTTCCTTTTTAGGTGATTTTCTCTCATTTTCTCTTCCTTTCTCTCACTTTCTCTGTGAACACTCTGGAGGATGACAACTCAAGGGATGCTTGGCTGCTCCCTCATCCTTGAAGAGGAAGGCCCTTGACGAGGTTTTAGTATCTTGATGTCCTCTCGTATTATTTCAGCCTTATGACGAGTTATTATCATTTATGTCTCTGTATCTCACCTCGAGTTTAAATCCTTTTGATGTACTCTGATTGGCCAGTACTTGGCAAGCTTTAAGGGATCAGTGGATGCTTACTGCTAGATCCACTAAGGCTCACTTAGTTGCCATTTATTTGCCTTTGCAGGTTAGGTCAAAGAATTAGTTTTTATTGCTTTGAGACATGAATGATCAATAAATGTTGTATCTCTGAGAAAAATTTTGGGTTCGAGTTTTCATAGCTAAATGAAGGTCAGAGTTCGGGAGCGATTATAGGTCATCCTCCCCCAGCCTTGAGAAGGACCCCGAGACTTCCAGTTGCCTAGAACCTCGAAGCCCGAGTAGCTCGAGACTCAAGGAGTTCTTTATTCATTTGTTTATAGTTTTCAAACCACCAATCACACTGTTTTTACAAAGACCCCAAATCCAAAGTGAATTCACCATTTTACACTAATTGTAAATCATTTTGCGCAAAGAAAACCCATCCTTGAGTTCGGCCCTAGAGCCGCTATACTACAGTAGCTAGGCTACAACAGTAGAAGGTATAGGTTTACAAATTTTGTTAGTTCGATTGCCTAGCTACTGCGTTGTCACGAATCACCCACATCATTAGAGATGATATTCAAGAGCCCTCTAAGTGACATAAAGGATGAGGACATAAGGGAATGTAACTTTATGCCTATGAGTTTTGAGAAGGAAATCCAAGACCCGACATTGGTTGAGGAGAAAAATAATGAACTTGCTAATGAGGAAAAGCTATTAGTGGAAAAGATGCAAGTTGAAGAGCAACATCCTTAGAAAACAATTGAAAATGTTTTGGTTGGGATTGATAAGTTTAATTTCCCCATTGACTTTGTGACTTTAGGCATGGAAGAGGACCAATAAGTGTCATCTATAGGAAGACCTTCCAATACCACAAGTCAAGCATGGATTGATGTAGAACATGGGGAGATGACCTTATTTTTTGGTAAGGAAAAAGTGAATCTCAACCTCCACCAAAGCATACAACTTACGGATGAAGAAAATAAATGTTGCATGTGGATAGAGAGTTCACTTCTACCTTTTGATGAGCTTGAACCTACAATCCTTCAAGAGGAAACTCTTAAAGGTTTTAAATTAAAGACTAACTCTTTCCCTAACAAAGAGTTGGATTTTTAGCTTACAATGCACAATAAGGAGGTAGAGGAGCTCATCCTCACGAGCGATGATGATGAATAGGAAGTATTGGGTACGATGGATGAAGGGCCAAAGTGAAGATCTCGAACTTCCCCAATGAGTCTAACTGGACTCACAAGCGAGACGACTTCTTGAATGACCTAAGCGAAAGTAAGGGATTTTTATCCATTCATTACTTTAGCTTGTTTTTAGTTATGTTAGTGCTACATTTTGATTTTGTTTTAAGTGTTTATTTGGTTTTTGTTTGTGTTTTTGAAGGCATTGATATTGAATCTTATTGAGGGATTTTCATCAAGACCCACCTCAACCTGAGCCCAATGATCACACTTGATCATCTAGGGAAGTCCTCAGTTCTTAACCTTCATAATTCAAACATTGAGGGCAACGCATATTTTAAGTTTGGGGGTATTAGAGGGGGGGTGGGGGTTGGTGTTGTCCATTTGTTTTTAAAATTTCCAGATTTAATTATCTTGTTTTTAGTGTTTTCCTTTAGTTTCTTTTGTGTTTTAGTTTCTTTTATATGTTTTAATTTTTTAGGTTTCTTTTTTTCTTTTTCTTTTTCATTTTTATGTTGTTTTTGTTTTTGGTTGAGCTTGTTTTGGGATTGATGGTGATGCCTATGATGAATAATGATCATACCTTCTTTCACATGAAGAAAATGAGAGAACTTTGAAAGTAAAGCATAATGGTTTGACCACATAGTTATAGACCTAACCACTTGTTCTTAGGATCTTTAGCACAAGTCATTTACCCTTTTGGTCAATTTTGCTTGGTTTAGAGAAGATTTAGGTGATCCGGGAAATTGTCTCACCGTCATATGATGCCCTTAAACCCAATTTTAGTAGTTGAGCTATTTGATGTTTGGGGCATCGATTTTATGGGACCTTTCGCTACGTCTTATGGGCATGCATACATATTGGTGGGGGTAGACTATGTATCTAAATGGGTTGAGGCAATCCCTGCAAAACCAATGACCACGGGTGGTGCTCAAATTCTTGAAGGCAAACATCCTTTTCTAGGTTTGGTACGAAAGCCATTATTAGTGATGGGGGTTCACATACGTAACAAACCTTCCCGAAAGGAACCTCATGGCTAAATATGGTGTTAAACATAAAAGTGGCTACCCCTTACCATCCTCAAACAAGTGGTTAAAGTAGAGGCTTGCCAACGAGGAGATAAAGACCATTCTAATGAAGGTGGTGAGCGACCATGAAAGATTGGTCCCTCAATTACTTGATTCCTTTGTGGGCACATCAGAACCTTGTGACTTTCAAAGCGATCTTGGGAGATGTCCTTATCGTTTGGTCTATGGCAAGGCATGCCATCTTCAGTGGAAATCAGTACAAAGCATGGTGGGCAATCGAGAATCACGAACATGGATTTAAGTAGGGTCAGACTCAGATTCCTTGATCTCGATGAGTTGGAGGAACTACGAAATGATGCTACTTAGACTCGAAGGTGCAGGAAAGATAAAAAAATGGCATGATCGAGATATTAACTCAAAAATTTCAAAAGGGGACCAAGTCCTCTGTATGATTCCAAACTCCACACCTTTTGCAGGCAAACTTAAATCCAGGATGGATAGGACCATTCATCGTTCATCGGGCGCACCAGTGGCTCATTAGATTTGCTCTGACGAAGAGATAGAGTGTTCAAGGTCAATGGGCAGAGAGTGAAGCCCTATGCTGCATAGCACACTGCAAACAAGGAGGAGATTCCCCTCCTTGATCCTCCATGACAGACAGTCCTTGCCATTGAGTTGGTTTGGTCTCCACTTGAACTGACGCAACCTCAAAATTTTAGTTTTAGTTTATTTTTGTAATTAGTTTTAGTTAATTTCAGGTTTAGTATTTTTTTATTTAGTTTGTTTTAAAAACCTTTTTTTTTTATATATTCAGTTTTTTTTAATTTATTTTATTTTTATTTATTTTATTTTAATTTATTTATGTTTTTTTTTGTTTTAGTTTCTTGGGATAAATGTTGGTGCTTAGGTGAAATTGTATTATAGCGAAATTTTTGCCTCACATTTAGATTGCACAGGGACTCTTGAATGCCCGAAGCTCCATTAAACCCACCCCCACCACACTTGTGCGTGCTTGACCTTCGGGTCCCTGCCTCTGCGCACCGTGGGCCAGACGACCGGCACCTCTGCGAATCCTTGCCGTCGGGCCTTCTCGCCTCCTGGGCGCCACCCACTGCTATGGATGAGTCCCATCGCCGACCCTACTTTGCACAGTCGCCCGGTAGATCTGGCTGGCGTCGTCCGTCATGTGCCTCGGCTTGACCATGGTTCGCCTGGGAGGGAGGCCATCGTTCTGAGCCCGGGGGTTGGACCCCGTACCCACACCGAGAGATGGCGCCAGCAAATCAAGAAAGTGCCGCGAGATCATTCTCGACTCGGGGATTGAGCGCCTCCTGCATTGACTCTAGAAGCGTTGTGATCGCGAGTCATGCCCTAGCGGCTATTCGGAGGAGCCTCGGGTTTGGGCTCCCATCGATGATATCACACACACGGGTGGGACCTCATCCCTCTCTCAGTGCATCGCGACCGCCCCGGGAGGGCCAGTCTTCTAAGCGGGCTGGGACATCTAGCCGGGAGTCGCCGCGGTCTAGGCTGAGCCTTCGCCTCCTCGGCTGATCGAGTTCATTGCCCCGTTATTAGCGCCTCCCGGATCATGGCGTCCGATGTTTGGCTATGATCCCGATCCGAGGGCGTGAATTTACGTGCCGGGGACTTCCCACGAGGAGTCATGCTATGATATGCGGCATTGGCCGGTGGACCCATGATTGAGGTGGAGTGCGGTTGAGTCGAGTACTCATGCTTGCGTTCATGACTCAGAGCGGTTCTTCTATCCCCGGGTGGCGCGAGTTTTATCACACTATGACATCCCGGGGAAGCGTCGATGAATCTGAGATCCGTTGATATCGATGGCGTCCGAAGTTCTGCGAGCTGCCGAATATCCGCGGCTGCATTAGGCTGCGATGGATTCACGAAAACTCTACGGTATCGGTGTGGCCTGACCGCCGCGCAGAGATGGATTCGCTCCTCTCTCGAACCACCTGGCGGAGTTTCAGCTCTTTAGCCGCCCGGCTTCCTCATGATGCTCCTCACGGGACCCACGTGTGCTTTGGTCAAATCTTTTCCTCTGCGGCATTGTTCCTGACCTTGAGCCCCATTCTCTAGGCCTTTGTCTGGGATATCGGAGGGTTTACAGTTGACCAGTAGAGCTTGTCATGGCCAGCTTTGCTACATTTAGGGAGGATCCACCCTTGAGGACACGGCTGGCGGAGGCTATTCCATTATTGATGTCGAGGTTACTATCCCACGCCTTGGAGCATCTTGGGTTCCCGGAGGAGCCACGTATAGAGCGTTAGCGTGGCTTGTCTCGGATCTTATCCTTGGGCCGGACCACATGCATGCGCTCTCTTTCTTCTTCACCGGGAGGAGGTAGAGAGGATGATTTTGGAGGACCTACTCGGGGGTGATAGCCGGTCCGGTCGTTGGAGGTGGAGAGGACTTGATTCTTGGATTCGTCCCCGCCGGTTCCATCTCCTCACCGCCCAGCTCTGCCGAGATGGTGGCCTATCATAAGCATCACGAAGGCATACAGGCACATCCCTATCACTTCTAGGGATTTATCAGTTGTTATGGATGTTGTATGCTCACGCTCTTTGCTCGGGACGGTTTTGGGTGAGGCCGGATGCTTTGTGCAGGGTCACTCAGCGAGTCGAGGCTATTCTTCTACGGTCGAGACCCACCTCGGCCTCCACCGGTCGGCGTGTGAGCTGCAGCCCGCTTTCTCATGATCAATCGATGTATCCTCTTGGCGACCTCGTTGGATATGCTAGCGTATGTGGCGACGAGGATCCACCCGGCTTCACCGCTCTTACGATTAAATTAGTCACACTTCCTTCTCTAGCTTTCTTATCCCTACCCCGTGAAGACACAGTTATACTTTGGTTGGGGGAACTAGCGTCGAATTGGCATTCTGTTAACCTGTTTTGGTTTGTTTATACTATAGTTTTTGTCTTAGTTTTATCAATTGCCTACTTGTCTTGTATAAGACTGTTTTGTATGTATGTATTAGCCAATAGTAGGCAATGGTTTATTTTGCTTAGTTTGTATTATGTTCAGCTATGATAAGCTTGTACTAGCCCTTTTGGTTATATCAAAAGCTTTATCGCAGTTTTTACATTTTCTACTTTGGCACCCAAATTTTTTATTTTTTTAATTTTTATTTTATTTTACTTAAAATTTTGTATTTGCATAATGTTTAGCCTTGTAGTGTGTTGAACTTAAGCCTTTCCTAATGGTGTCAGCGTTAGAAAGGTCCTATGCCGAGTTAAGTGGATGACTAGTCGAAGCTTGTTGTAGTATTTGGCAGTCTCTTCCACCTTTGGCTATACACACAGGCACATTAGGTCTCATGATAGGCTTTGATTCGGCCTGAGCCCCCTACGTTATGAATCCCCAACCTAGTGTTGTTTACTCCTTGAATAGATTTTGGACCCCCGTGAATAGAAGGTGTGTGTCTCCCCGAAAAAAAAAAAAAAGAAAAAGAAATAGAAAAAGAAAGAAAAGAAGAAAAGTGCAGCAGCTTTGCCTTGAAACAGAGCACGGTCCAGGGGTATATGGAAACCTTGAAGCGGTGCCACCCAAGCGATTAGTTTGGGAGCCATCAACTTAGTGCTCATTGCACGGGTGGATGGGTGGAGTTTAGCGAGGATTGTAGGTCTTTGGAGGCTGAAATCATTCGGTCAGGGGTGAAACACAGGGGTTTGTGGTCGAAAGATCCTCATGGCTGATGCCCTAAACCTTCAACGGTTGGGAGTCGTCGGTTAATCCAGATTACACGAACTTTGGTGAAGTCGAGACCCTCGACATTGCACCCTCTGACCTTAAAAGAATTGTGTAATAGGGCGGGTCCTGATTTATGTAGGTTGTTATCACACAAGGTTATGGCATTAGCTCGGTTGGGGGGAGAATGTACAGTTTCGTAGTTTATGATTGAGACCTGATCAAACAAACCCATAGCTTTTTGTAGAAGAGCCTGGTTCATGCCTCGAGGAGAAAGCTTGTTGGTCAGTTAGCGCGGTATAGTTTTCATTCTTTCGTGATGGGTATTAGTTCAGGTTTTCATGATTCACATCGCAGGCTATGCATTATTGTTACAAACCTTTTTGACCTCACATATTTTGTTCTCTGCTTGTTATGTATTTTTAGCATTGCTACGGGACTAGCAATGTGTCGGTTGGGGGGTGTGATTAGTGCCAAAAAAGTGCTATTTTGAGCCCTATTTAAGATAGGTTTTGAGTGCTTTTTGTGTACTAATCATATTAATTAAGCCGATTGACGCGTGTAGGTCCCTTTGGGTACTAATGATTGTATTTAAATTTGTTGTGGTAGTTTTACCTGTAGTTTCATAAACCTATCCTACCATATCAAGCTAGGCATATCGAAGTTAAACTGATTTACACCGAGTTCGATGATTTATATTTGACTACATCAAGCCGGGAATGAAGAAATTGAAGATGAAACAAAAAGAAATACAGGCTGGATGATGCAGGATGCAGCAGAGAAGATATGAAATTTCGCTATTATATCGAAATTACACAACATAGCGAAAATTTCTCTATAATAGAGAAATTTTCGCAGTCTCTTGAGAATTTTCGGCTATGCAGTGTAATTTCGCTATGCATTTATTATAACAAAATTTTCACTGCATAGAGAAATTTTCACTATAATAGCGAAATTTTTCGCATTATAATAAATTTTAAGCTATGTTATAATTTAAATTTATATAGCGAAATTTTTGGCTATAGCAAAATTGTTCTACTTTGTTTTTGGGTTCAAACGACCCCGATTTGGTTTTTTCCATTTCTACCCTCACTATAATGATACTATTTAGGATAGTTTGGGTTTTTCACCCTTTTGTAGCCAAAGTATAATATGTTCTGAACTTTTTGTGTTTTTAACTTTCATTCTAGGCATTTTCATTCATTTTGTTCTCGCTCTCGGTTCTCTCTTCTCTCTACTTCTTTCTCTCTCACTTTCTGAAATTTGTCGAACACACGCTTTGAGGTTAAATGACTCAAAGGATGTTTGGCTAAGCCTCTAAACGAAGAGGAGGGTTGCTAGGTAGAGTTGATGTGGGTTCTTCGGTGTTCCTCTGTTTGCAAGACGCGAATACTGCGTATTTATATTCGAACTTTCAAAACTAGGTTTAAGTGCTATTTGATGTATTTTCCTTGGTCAATGCCCAGCAGCTTTTAGGTTCGAGTGTATTCTTAATGGTAGATACACTAACGTCCGTGAATAACCATTCTGAGCCATCGAGGTAGGAACAAATGCTGGATTTCCTTCTTGGGGAACATTAAATGTTCAGTAAATGCCATATTTCAAATAGGAATGGTACTTGGGGTTAGTTTCTAGTTGACAAAAGATCTGGTTTGGAGATGACTATATGTCATCCTCCACTAATCTGAGTAAGAACGAGGACACCTTTGTGACCACTATCCACCCAGACTAGTGGCCCGAAACTTCAAGGTCTTCTTTTTACATTTTATTTCGAATTTCCTTCAGCTAACTTAGTGATAACAACCACTGTTTTTGTACAAATCCGAAATCCAAACAAAAGCCTCACTATTTTGAACCATTATACAAACCATTTGTAAGAAGAAAACCCATCCCAGTGTTCGATCCTAAAGCCACTATCTGCGCGTTAGTCATCTTTGCGGCGTATCGATAGTTTAGGTATAAATTTTGTTGATTCAAAACACCTGTTGTGCGTGCGAATCATAGACCGCGAAGACTCCCCCGGGCCAGATGTCCGGGCCCGCTTGGAAGGTCGGGCCCTCCGGGGTGGTCGCGGATGCACAAGAGAAGGGGGGCGAGGTCCCACCCGAGTCCGGTATCGCCTGGGTGGGGGCTCAGAACCCTGAGGCTCCTCTGGGAATGCTTGGTAAGGGTGGGACTGGATCTCACGGCTACATCGAGTCGTACGGGAGGTCTCTCTTGTATCTGAGTCGGAGAATGGCCATTGACCACTGGATGTGCGGCGCCGTCTCTGGCGGTCTGATCTGGGCCACTGGGCTTTATAACGATGGCCTCCGTAGGTCTGAGCCAGGCTGCGAGACTCGGGTCTGCGATGGACGGACGGCCTTTGGATCGAGCCAGAAGGCTGTGTGCCAGCCTGAGTAAAGCCAGAGAAGGGACGCCAGAGGCGGCAGGCTGGGCTAGGCGGCAAGGCGTCTTGTGGGAGTCGGAGGGCCGCAGGCTCGAGGGCTGGCAGGAAGGGTTCTTGTGAGAAGCGAGACCAGCTTCCGAGGGGTGCTAATGGAGCAGGCGGTGAAGGCCGCATGGCAAAATTTCGCTAATATAGCGAAATTTGAACCTTACCGACTGAAAATAAAATAAAATAAAATAATTAAAATGAAATAAAAAGAAATAAATAAAGATAAAAAAAAAACTGAACATAAAAAAAAACATTCTCATTAAAAAATAAAATAAATAAAAAAAATACTAAAAATAAAATAAACTAAAATTTGACCAATAAGAAAACCAAAATTTTGAGTTGCAGTTTGAATTACCGGTGGAGACCAAACCCCATTTCGGTGGTAGGACATGCGTCATGGAGGATCGAGGAGGGAAATATCCTCGCCTTGCAGCGGTGTCTTTCACGGCATAAGGGCTTTACTCTGCCCCATTGACCTTGAACACTCTATTATCCTTTTGATTTGCTCAAATCTAGAGCCATTAGGATATGCACGATGAATGATGAATGGTCGATCCATACGGATTTAAGTTTGCCGGAAAAGGTGAGTTTGGAGTCATCTGGGAGGACAGTCCCCACTTTTTGAAATGCTTACAGGATATCATTTGATCATGCCATTTTTTCGATCTTTCCTTTGCAATCGTCGAGTTCAAGTAGGCATCATTTCGTAGTTCCTCCAACTCATTGAGATCAAGGAATTTTGAGCCCGATACTGCCAAATCATGTTCGGTTTCTTGATTGCCCGCATGCTTTTTCGATTTCCGGAAGATGGCATGCCTTGCCATAGACCCGAGCGATGAGGGACATTCCAAGAATCGTTTTGAAAGTTGTTCTGTAGGCCCACAGTGAATCAAGCAATTTGAGGGACCAATCTTACTGCATTTGCTATTCACCACCTTATTAAATATGTCTTTGTATCTCCCTGTTGGCAAGCCTACTTGACCACTTGTTTGAGATAGTGGGGTAGCCAATTTATGTTTAACACACATGTATTTAGCCTTTGGTTTCCAGACTTATTTACAAGTGTGAACCCATACTAATGACATTTTGGTACCCAGATATGGAAAAGATGTTTGCCAGTGAGCACCACCCTTTAATAGATATTGGTTCATGAAGGAGTTACTCAGTAATTGATGTAATTACTTGCTTTTCAAATATGTAATGTGCCATGAACATGGATGGATCCAGTTGATAATTATTGACATCAGCAATGTTTCACTAGGAGTGGGTTCCGGGACATCATATGTGTGAGACCATTTCAGAGCCTTTGGCATCTCATCCACCAGTACTCGCTATTGGTGAGCTTCTTTTAAGAAGGCCGGTAGAAACGATTGCGGCACCTTCATTCTTGTCTTCACGGGAAGCAAAGTGACCACCCGCAAACATTCTCATAGCGGTGGCTTAGAATTCCTGTTTGTTCTTCTTGAGGCACACACTTCCTAATTATCGATGCGCATGATATTTAAGCAAGAAAGGTTCTTCGATAATAGGAATGGATCTTCGCTAGAAATACTTCCTATCTTGTTCTTTCGATCATTTAGGAATTTCTCTATTGCTAGGAAATTGGCAATGTGAGCATACCAGGGAGCATTCTCTAGTTGCATTAGAGATTCTTCAGGAAATTCATTATTGATTGGGGGACTATGAGTGTTGTGGGCTATGGTTAATCTCAGATGGTGCGCCCTGACATTCTCTACCACTTTTGTCCTTAATTTCAAATTGAATTCTAAAGCAGAAGAACCCATCGGATAAGTCTTGCCTTGGCATTTTGCTTGGTTAGGAGATATTTCAAAGCATAATGATCTGTAAAAATGACTATATCAGACCCAACCAAGTATGCTCGAAATTTAATACAGGCATAGACCACGCGACAATTCTTACATGTAGTATAGTTCCTTTGTGCTTGTTGAGGTTTCGCTTGCATAATAGACTCATGGGTTTTCCCTTCTCTTTGTCGAAGCGCTCGATAGCAAGATCACTTGCATCACACATCACCTCAAAGGCAAGCGCGATCCCACCAGGTGCCCGTACTATCGGGTGCAAAGGGTCAAATGGACCTCGCCTCAAAGCTCTCTCGACGCCCTCCCACGCAAATTTAGCATCTTTCGAGCAAAATTTTATAAAAGGGCTTAGCACCCGAAAAGTCCTGATAAATCTCCGTAAAGATCGTATGGCCAAGGAATCGCTTAACTGCTTTTTATGATTTATCAGGGAAGGCATTGGAAATAAGTTCACTTTTACCTTGTCAACTTCATTCCCTTGCCAGAAACAGAGATACACCAGCACGTCCCTGGGTTCACCATAAATGGCATTCAGCTAAGCACCAGGTTCTTTTCAATGCACCTCTGCAAGACAGCTTCAAGATTAGTCAGTCATTCTTCAAAATCACCTCCGTATACAGTGATGTCATCCATGTTGACTTCCATTATGCACTCCACCATATCGCTGAATATACTAAGCATGCATCTCAGGAAGGTGGCAGGGGCGTTGCAAAGACCAAAAGGCATCCTCCTCAGAGGCATGTTCCAAATGGACAAGTAGCGTGGCTTTTTGATCTTCCGGTAACCACTATCTGAAAGTACCCTGAATACCCATCTAAAAAGCAGTAGAATGGGTGCCCAGAAACTCTCTCAAGAAGCTGATCAATGAAGGGCAGTGGAAAGTGATCTTTTCTTGTTACTGCATTGAGCCTCCTGTAATCTATGCATACCCTCCAACAATGGTAAGGTAGACACATCCTCACCTCTTTCATTTTACCGTTGGTCACCCCGACTTCGGCACTACCTGGTCAAGGCTTACCTAAGTGCTATCAAATATTGCAATGATAACGGCCGCAGCAACTCAGACTTCAATGTGAACTACCTTCCCTCGCATGTGAGGATTCAATCTCTCCGTGGCTACCTAACAGCCTTTGACTCTCTTCTAAATAAATGTGACGGGTGCAAGATTGTTGGTCAGATGTTCTTTAAATCGAAAAATTTTCCACCCTAAAGCTTGCTTTTTCATCTTGAGGAGGTGTAGCAAATTGTCTTCCTGTGGAGTGGTTAGCAAAGGATTTATATTACAACAAAGACACCGCTGTTTTCTTCCAAAATGCATATTTTAATTCAACAAGGTGGGCTTGAGATTCACCGCTGGTATTCTTTTTTCCTCTTCTCCAGCCAAGAAGGTAGAATTTCCACCTTTTTCTCCAACACCCCTCGGGCAAAGCAGCTCGCATGCATCGGGTGTGTTCCCGCGTTCAAGGCACTTAAATAACTCCCCGGGTTAGCACATCTGCACTTGCCGCTCATTAGCCTGCTCTTCAAGACCATCTATTATGCACTCTTTCACAAATATCCTCCACTGGTCAGATATGTGTTTTACTCAAGTGGAAGATATTGAGTTCCAAAGTCATGTTCCCAAAGGTGAGTTGCATAACCCCATTTCGGTAATTTATAATGGCATTTGAAGTAGCCAAGAATGGCCTTCCCAATATGATGGGTATATGGTTGTCCCCACTGCAACCGACTCTGTTTCAAGTACGACAAAATCCACTGGGTAGTAGAATTTTTCCACTTGTATTAGAACATCCTCAATGGTCCCCTTTGGTATTTTAATAGACCTATCGGCTAGAGACAAGCAGAGTGAAGTGGGCTTCGCCCCAAACCAAGTCGCGGTACATGAATATGGCAAAGAGGGTTCACACTAGCTCCCAAGTCTTAGTAGTGCTTTTCTACACAAATGCCCCGATATTAACCGCATCGTAGGACATCCCTGCTCTTATACTTCACAGAGTCTTGCAATTCAATGATAACACTCACTTTTTCACAGAAAAGGCCTTTTATTCCACATTAAAGCTCTTTTCACCGTGCATAAGTCCTTCAAAAATTTTGCATACATGGGAACTTGTTTGATCATATCTAGAAGAGGGATGTTCACCTTCACCTGCCGAAGTACTTCTAAAATTTTAGTTTGGTTAACCGAATTTTTCCTTTTTCGAAGTGCCTGTGGGAAATGAGGGGTTAATCGCGGTTTCACCTCTTCCCCCCGCTAACGGTCGTTCTTCCTCTGTGGTTCAACCACCGTGGGAGCTGCGCTGGTTCCGGGACCGCCGGTCTTAGTTCTTTACCACTTCAAAGTCACTTCACGCTTTCGACTTCATCAATTCTTGCATTTGATCATCGGCAAAGCCTATCTCAAGCATTTCCTCAGGGCTTTGCCGTGGTCTGGAAGGAATTTCTTTCAGACTCGTTGCCGGGTTAGACAACCCGAAATGGAACTTTGCACCTGTAATGCATGTTGTCTAATCTCTTGTTGAGTGAGTTTCACGCCACTTTCTCGATTAGTTTGAAATATTCAACACCTTGAATTTTCCCACAAAGGTACCTTAATTACCTTGCTTAAATTCAGAATTGTTCCAAACAGAGAAGAAGGCAGGCCAGGTCAAGTGGAGCTTAACCACACGTGGTTCTTGGGGTGGAGCATATGCAGGAGGTTTGCCTCCATGATGCCTCGGGATGATTCCTCCACCAGTGGCTATAGGTGTTGCCATAAGGAGTACTAGAGGGTGGCTTCTATTTTAGCCCAAGACATGTGCATGCTCTTGCTTAGTCCCCACCGAAGGAACTATAGGACAATGCTCCCGTGATGGCTACTGACCGATAATTATAGCAAAGTCGGGCCTGAGATGCAATTCATTCACCGCTTGCACTCCATGCCGATTTCTCATTTCAAGCTCCTCCAACCTTTCGGTCAAAGTGGTCGCTTGCTTTCATCTCCATTTCTTCTGAAAAGTGCATAAATTCTCCTTTGGTGGGTCGGCCTCATTCTTTCGCTCTTAGATTCGCTCATCCCATTCCTTGGAGGTTTCTTGGCTACGTAGTTCAAAAAGTCCATGGCTTCATCCGGGGTTCTGCCCGTAAAATCCCTCCACACATGGCTCTAAAGATGTTTCCACGGCCTGAGACATACCACTCCTGAAGTGATTCACAAGCATCCATGTATCAAACCCATGGTGCAAGCATGCATTGATGGTCTCCATGAATCTCTCCCAACACCGATAAAAACTTCCTACATCAGAGTCGAGGCGTGATTTGCCTCTTCAAACCCGTTATCTCGTCAGGTTGAAAAATTTCTTCAAAATTCAGCTTGAAGATCGACCCACCCTAATTGTTCTCAAACCTCGTTGAATTGAGCCAAATCTTAGCCTCACCTTTCAAATACAGTGAGTGCCTTCTGCTTAAACAGTCCACATGTCGACACACCTTCTTTAAAAGTAGTGCAAACTTCCTCTAATTCCTGATATGCATATGGATTTTCATTCTCCATTCCATGAAAAGTGGAAGCTGTAAGAATCGTGATAGTAGTCTCCACTGCCACACTCATCAATAGGTGGTATGACGTGAAGGTGCACCTACCTAGAGGGTGTATGTGGTCTCATCGACTTATATGTCGTAGGATTCATCGGAGCACTCACGACTTCTGTTGTTCTTCAGTGGAGGATCCATTTGCTCACTCGTAAGAATGATTTCAACAACCTTTGTTCAATTGGTGTACTAACTCTGCAATCTACCTTATATACCTCTATCCCAAGTTGATGCAAGCAACACTGTGACACAAAAGAGACAAAGCAAAGAGCAAACGACAGTGGCTCGCTAAAAGATCAATGTTAGTTAAAAATAAATGACCGTTATATAAAACAAACAAACAGCGGACTGCCGAGTAAAGAAAAACTTGAAATTCTAAACAATGAACTCAAAAAGGTTTAAAGGTCACCAATACTTGTAATGAGGATTAAGTACCCATCAACTCATCATCCAGTTCAACAACCCTCGCAACCACCATTTGATTCGCATGCACAGCAGGTCTTATGAATCAACAAAATTTATACCTAAACTACTGGAGCATCACCGTGAGTTACGATCACCGCAGATAAAGTGGCTCCAGGACTAATGACCGGGACGGGTTTTCATCTTACAAATGATTTTTATAATGATTCAAAATGGTGAGGCTTTGTCGATTCTCGACTAGACAAAAACAAAGGGTTGTCATCACTATGTTAACTGAAGGAAATTTGAAATAAAATGTAAAAAGAAGACCTTGAAGTTTCGGGCTGCCAGTTTGGTATGATATGGTTGTAAAGGTATCCTCGGGTTATTTCCTCGCATTAGGGCAAATGACATATAGTCATCTCCAAAACCGGATCTTTGTTTAACTTTAAAAACCAACCCCTAAGAACATCTCTCTTGAACTATGGCATTTACTGAGCATTTAATGTTCCTGCAGTTGAAATCCAGTATTTAACCTACCCTCGATGGCTCATAAATGACATCTAATGGATGTCAGTGTGTCTACCATTAAGAATACACTGAACCAAAAAGCATGCCAATTATTGACCAAGGAAAATACATCAAATAGCTTTTAAACCTAGTTTTGAAAGTTTGGAACATAAATACGTAGTACCGCTCGAAAACAGGAACCCTTAGCAAACCACATCAACTCCAAATAGCAACCCTCTTCAAGGTTTAGAGGTTTTAGCTAAACATCCTTTGAGTCATTATCTGTGCTGTGTTCTCGCGTACTTAGAAAGTGAGAGAAAGAGGAGAGAGAAGAGAGCAAATTAAATGAACAAGGGGTCGTGAATCGAAAACAACGAAAGAATACAAAATGTTTATATGGTTTATATAAATTTACAAAAGGTGAAAAACTCACTTGAACCTAAATAAGATTGTTACAAAGTGAGGGTAGAAATGGAAAATGTAAAGCTGGGTCGCTGAACCCAAAACATGAAGGCAATCCGCTTATACCGTAATTTTCTGTGGGCTTATATAGCAAAATTTTCGCTGATTATAATAAATTTCCCGCTATGTAGCGAAATTACACTATTAGCTTAAAATTTCGCTATAATTACTTAAAATTTCTATTATACGGTACTCGCTTATTGTGTTTAAAATTTCCTATTATAATAGAGAAATTTCATCTTCTCCGCTTGCATCCTCGTGATCACTAAATACCGTATCCACTTATTTCATCTTCAATTTCTTCATCCCCGGCTTGATGTAATCGAATATAAATCGTAGAACTCGGTGTAGATCAGCTCAACTTCGATATGCTTAGCTTGATATGGTGGGATAGGTTTTTGAAACCTGCATAAACTACCAAAACAAACAAATACAATCATTAGTACCAAGGGATCTACACGTGTCAATCGGGCTTAATTAATATGTGATTAGTACACAAAGCACTCAAACCTATCTTAAATGGGCCCAAAATAGCACTTTCGGGGGCACTAATCAAGAGTCCGAATAACGAATAAGAGTAAAGTAAAATACACGTTCACTGAATAAAATTTCCACGGTACCAGAAGTATAAGTTCGGGAGTACCCACGTACCTTTGAAGGGCATAAGCTTTGTAACCCAGGAGGTAAGGCAAAGTATGTGTCCTATGTGATATTCGTACAAGTATAAGCTTTGTAACTCCTACGAGAGATCGTGAAAAGTATAAGTTCGCTATAAGTACAAGTAGGCGTATAAGTTTGTTATGTGAATTCAAGATAAATTATGATATCTACTATATCTTCATATGCCATCAGAATGAGTATTGACGATGTGTACATATAAGTTATATCTTCCCAAAGAAGCTTAAAGTTTAGCACCTGCTTAATCCGTGTAGGTACAGAGGAGGACGGCCCGCGATCTTCCGCATACCTGGTCCAAAGACACTAGTAGGTCAGCCATGTAGGTCCCAAGGCCTCATTTATGTAAATGTAAATGTACAATTTTTTTTATATGATATGTGTAAATGGGACTCAGGATCGTATGTATTGTCATCAGAAACACCACTACTGGGTAGTTTTATTTCAGATCCAGATGATATTTTGATTCAATTATAAGACTTGGGCCCACCAATGTCTGAAAAAGAAAGTAAAGAGTCTCAGTACGGGTTCGCGCCCCTTCTTCCGCCTAGGCGGGGGATCGGGGCGTGACATGTATAGAACCACTAGGCATGAAAATTCTTAGCACATTGTTTTTATCATCGCGCAAGTACCGAGTGAACAGGTTCAAAAGCAAAGACCGTACAAGCGCAGAGTCATCGTCAAAAGATGCACAGAGTAAAAGTAAAGCTCCCACCATGCATACATGAAACCCCATTATCGCTTTTTGATACTTTTTGTATTAAAACTATGTTGTAAAAATTGAACTCTGATAAATGTTTTTAAATGTTTTTTATATTTTGATGATGCCTTTTTCAAATGTGAACTCAGCTTCTGAAAGCGCAGGGTCGCGGATCGACCGCCGCTGGGCGTCGAGATAAAGGCCCTTTGTTTTTGAATTATCCGGGCTGAGATAGGTCGGCGGTGTTGTTGAACCGCCGCCCCGACGCGCTCTCCGCAAGAACGTGAAATAATAAGTGGGCCTACGGTGGTCAGCCCGCGGCCAGCTCCGACGCCCAAGCCGGCCCCTCCTGTAGAAAAAGAAAGACCTAAGCGTATGAGTTTCATGCTTTCGTAACTGGCGTACCTTTCAATCGGCGGTGGTCCCAGATTGTAGTGCAGATGTTCAACCAGTTTGATGATTAGGTCCTTCCCATTGACGATATTTCTTATTTTAGTCTTTCTTATTTCGCCTAGATCGACCTGCACAGATATGGCGGAGCCGCTTGTTCGAGATAATCCTCCTTTCTTATTGGGATAGATCCAACCGCGATGATCTGCTATTATTTTTCCTTCTTATTGATAAGATTCGTTGGATCTGCCAGGATAATATATTGCTAAAGGTTATTCTATTTTCTGTATGAGCGATATACAATCTGATTTGCAGGATATGGGGCTTCCAATTCATTAAGGATTGTCCTTTGGACCTGGCCCCCTAGGCCTTCGATTTGGGCCGGTACTGAGGAGCCTGGGTATTGGGTTGGGCACATCACCTCTTTGGTCTTGATCAAATGGCCTACTGCCTATTTTTCAAACCCTATCAGTTACCCAGCCCTTCGCGGTACGCCAAGGCGGCAAGGGTCAGAATTTTTCAGATTTGAGTTGTAGTTTCTACGTGTCTGTTCGTGGTTGGGTCAGATAAAGCCTTGTCGCCACCATAAGTCTTGTGATAATGATAACCTCGGGTTTTGCGCCATTTCTCCGCTTCCTTCGTTTTCTTTGCGGATATCTTTCTGCCTCACCGCTTCGTCCGGTCCCTTTCTTTCTCAGCCTCCCGTCTACGCCTTTTTTGCACAGCTTTTCTTCATTGTATCTCCGGGGTCTATCAGGTCCGTACGCTTTGGTTTCTTTTTCGACAGGCCGACGAAACACTAGGGTTTAACCATCGCTTTATTTCACGCTTGTCTCCGTCATGGGTCCGGCCGCTTCTCATGGATCGTGGTGACTTCGCCTGTTGGTCGCATTGCACGGCCGGAGATGCCTCCCGCCGCCCGCCATATCCGATCCCTAACGCTAGTCGGGGTTACCTCCTCTTCCGATGATAAGGGTAAAGAGAAAATAAACCACTACATATCCCTGGCCTGAGTACCTTAAATCCGCGCTCAGCCGCAGCCGTGAATGTGGGACCCAATAAGGTCGATCCTTCGTATGGGAGTACCTTTGCTGATCGTTATCGACCTCCCCCTGGTATCCGAGTATGGGTCCCCGATGTCTTAACCTTTTATGCAGCCTCCGTGCTTGGGATGGTTTGTTTCTTTGAGGTCGCTTGACAATGGCCTCGCTTTTCCTCTCGCACTTTCATGAAAAGTGGTCTCGCAAATATTTCAACATTTGTCCCTCTCAACCCGCCTCCCAACGGTTGGGGCATTTTGGTGTTATTGGCTTTTAGATAAAGGCCTGTGTCCCTAGCTCGGGCCTCGCTTTCTTCATCCTTCGCCCAAACGAGACCCACCGAGGGCTTTATTTTCCGACGCCCGGCTCCCGCGGATCTCCCGACCTTCCATCTTCACATAAGTCATGGAAGGACGTTATTTCTTCGTTAGCGCTTCACTGGGAATACAATCCTTCACAGGATGACACCCGGCAGCCCACCGGGCCTGGGCGCCCCGATAACATTCGTGAGTATTTGTACCGTTGTGTGACTGGTTCGAAGGTGGTCGTGCTTCGATTCAGACTATCTGCTTGTTTTCCGTGAGGCTCGCTTTTGAACTTAGCGCTCGAAGATAACGTCATAGGCTCCCACACATGGATATCCCGCCGTCCCACAAAGGGAATTGGATAAGGTCTGACATCTCCAGTCCATCTAATTCGCGCCACGCTCTCCGCTTCGGCGGTCCGCGGCCCGCTGCTACTTCCGGATCCCCTCTCCCGCCGGGCTTATCGCTAGCGCTCCTACCAGGAGAGATTTGGCCATTCGGGGCGGGCGTCTCCTAGCTTCCTGAGTGTGAAAAGGAAAACCGAGCCCGCTGGAGGAGAGCGGCCGAGCCTCGACCAAAGCCCGGAGCCGGAGCTGCCTCCGGCCGGCCCGAGAGCCGGAGCTGGCCATCGTCCCTTTGGGGGCGAGGCTCTCAGGATTCCTCGAGCCCCAACTTCCAAGCCCCGACGAAGGGGCTGGGCAACTTTGAATGCGCTCACCGAGCAATCGCTGTGGTCACGCCTATAGCCGCCTGAACTGGCCATTGAAAGTCAAATCGCCTCCTCAAAAGGCGACATAACTGAAGAGAAAGAAACCGAAAACAAGAGTCGACGAAAACCGGGACTCTCGCTTCCTAACACCGAACTGCGGCAAAAGGCCTCCTCCATCCTCGTGACTCGACTGGGAGGCCGAAGGCGATGCCGTTAACGAGGCTTTGGCCTTATCCTTCGGTGGATTGCCTCAGAAGTCTACGATCGTGCTTGCTTCCATGCCGCCTCGCGTCGGGCGCAACTTCATGCTCATATGCAGCCACTCATTCAAAGGCCCGCCGAAGGCCAAACTAAATGAGAAGCACGTAAGAATTGCCCGAATTTATAAAGCTAAGGTGGCTTCTCTCACTTCCGAACGAATCAGCCGTGCGGGCTAAACGCAAAGATATGACCGAAGAAGTGGAGCGACTTAACTCTGATTTAAAACATACTGCTTACCGCGCCGAGCGTAAAGTGTGGAAGAAGAGGTCCTGGCAGCCTGACCAGAATCAAGGCGCAGCTTGGGAGGTTCGGAAGGTTCAAAGCCGCGAAATGATTCGAGCGAGGCCCGAGAGGGGAAATGGGGGTCTCTAATGTGAGCTTCATAATAGTGGAGATTCATCACCCCGGGTGAGCCGTGTGATCTTCTGCCGGAATTACGCGGCGGGCCACGGCGATCCAATGATAAGAAAGCGCAACTCGAAGTGGCTTGTCGCAAAGCTTCCGAGTGCAAGGCGCTGCTAGAGACTGCTTGCCAGGAATCTTCCGCCGCAAATTCGCGTAACTACCGAACGAGGAATGTCGCGTATTGCACGATCTTCATCAAATATTAGCTTAGCCGCTTCAGAGGGATGAGGTCGCAGTGCAAATTGAGGGACCGTGCTCGCTGGGCTTCCTCGATTGGCCCGCCCCAAATCCGGAGAGAGCCGCTGATGCATACTGTGATTGACTTCACTCACCTCCCCAAATGACGGCAGGCGTAAAATCTTTCATCAACTACTCAAGAGCCGTACCCTACCGTGGCCAATTTCTGGGCCGTCCGTTCCTCCTCGTTGACGCCCGATCTTCTACGTATTACTCGCCTCGATGCCGCTTTATTTGTTCATCCGCATATCGCCTTTCTTCAAGGCCTGCCCGAGGCCCGAGATGTGTGCTCTTCCGAAACATATTTATATATATATATATATATATATATATATATATATACCTTTTTTATATATATATATATCAGTTCCTCAAGGTTCATTAGTAGTATCATTGTTTTTCTCCATGATTTGTATGGCACTGGACAGATCTGGAGTGAGATGAATAGGCTCGTCAAAATTAGTCAGCCGTGGCCTTGTAAGAGCCGGGCCTCCGACTTCGATTGAAGTTAATTCCATCTGGCGGACTCGCTAATGTCGACGGTTGGGCTGGGTTCGTCCATGCGAGCTGAGGGAAAGAGCTCACATGGGGTAAATTGCCTGCCAGGAGCTCGGCCCATGAACCGAGGGATGAGCTCGTCAAATGATTAATCGTGCAGCCTGGCCCATGTTGAGGATGGGAAGAGCTCGGTCGAACTAATAGTCGAAAGGTGAGCTCGTCCATGTTTGGTGCGACGGGAAGCAGCTCGCCATAATGAATAGCCGGTGCAGAGCTCGCCTTATGTCGAGTGATGGAAGCCTGCCAACGAATAGTCAGAAAGGTGAGCTCGCCATGTTGAAATGACGGGAAGACTGGTCGTAATGAATATCGGTGCAGAGCCTCGGCCCATGCCGAGTGATGGGTAAGAGCTCATAGAATGAATAGCCAAGTAGAAACGCCCATGCTGAGTGATGGGAAGAGCCTCGTCGAACGACAGTTGAGCAGAGCTCGCCCCATGTTGAATGATGGGAAGAGCTCGCCGAATGAATAATCTAGAGTAGGGCCTCGGCCCATGTCGAGTGATCGAAGAGCTTATTAATGAATAGTGAGTGGAACCCTGCCCATGTGAACTAGGGGATTGATGAGATTAAAAGTCATCTATTTTTAATCCATTTTTCTGTTTGATTTTCATCTGAAAAGGAATAATTAATATGCAAAAATATGAAGAACCACCACTTTGTTAGTTAGCAGGAGTGTGAAAGAAAGAAGAAAAGCAAAGAGAAAAATGCAAAAGAATCGTGGAGTAAAATGCAAGAAATGGCAGGCGTAAATGAAAGCAACCGGGTTAACTAATGTTGCGCTTTGACTTGCATTCAGCTTATGATGTCGCGACATCGTGAAAATTGAAGGAAATTCAGATGCGCCTCATGCGGGATCAAGGTTGTAAGTACCGAGACTAACCAGAGACTTAAGGAATGATATGTCGCTGACAACATCGCGGATGTCACGACAAAGGTTGATGTCGCTAAAAGGGATGGAGGTCGCTGACAAGAGAAGCGCCTGGAAGCTATGACAGTTTGAAAAGATGAAACTGCTAGACTTAAGCCGTTGTTTCGACAGAGACCGAGGTCGCGACACCAAAGCAACGCTGAAGCCTCAGAGACATAAGACGTGCTCAATGGGGCGTCAGTAGCTTCAAGTCGATGTCGCTGACAAGAGATTGATGTCGCCGGCATCGTAGAACCACGCTGAAAGCCGGAAGATATGAGCCGAGCGTCGCGACAAGGGATTGATGGTCGCGACATCAGGAACAAATAGTTGAAACCTGCAGAGGCATGAGCTGATGTCGCGACAAGAGATCGATGTCGCGACATAAGATGACTTCAGGAAAACAAAGGAATGTCATGACTTATTGATAAATGCTGCAACAAGTGCCAAACTAACTAATGTCGCGACAAGGGATTTGAGGTCGCGACCAATGCAAGACATGGGCTATCCACCGAAATCCACAAAAGAATGCATCGAATTAAAATTCAACCGAGAAACCCTATAAATAAGCAGCCTACCTAGAGGAAAGTAGCCTGAGGCAGGGGCGTAAGGTAGTCTTAAAGATCCGGTAGCCGAAGGCTTCATTTTATTTTTTTCTTTTCTTTTCTTTTCTTTTATTTTTCTTCTCGCTTCCGTCAAGTATAGATTAGATTATTTTCATCTTTCTTTTTATTTTATTTTTATTTTCTCTCGGATCTAGATGTTATCGTTGGAAAGCGTGTCGAATGCGTAATTCCATTCTTTTTCAAATTACTAAATGGAATGTTTGAAGTTCGTACAAATTTGAATTCGACTTTTCAGCTTCAAATTGCGCTTGTTCTTATGATCGTAGGAATGTCAGAGTGTGTAATTCAAGAATCGAGAAACCCAGCCTCCATTAAGTGAATGTTATAGCCGAATTTATCTTCCCCGTAGTTGTTTCCAAAGCAGCCTTGTGAATTTCGCTTAAGAATTTACTGTTATGGGTTTAATGTTTTTTGACCGAATACGCTTATACCCGTTTAAGATTTGTTTCATCGCTTCCGATTTCAAGGAGGTCCTTCCGAGGACACAGAATAACATTCCCAGAGTTATGAACATTTTCTTTGAAGGTATATTAACTCGCTATTAGAAAGATCTACTCTATTTTGTAAGTTTATTTCTAGATAAATCCTCTTCACTTGAAATCAAGAATGACTTGAATGAGTTATCAATTTAAACAAGTTAGAGTTCACCCCACCCGAATAGTGAAGCCAATCCCGTGTTAGCCGAGATCTAATCAAGGAGAGGGTGATCTATTCTAATCTGTGAGGAAGAGTAACCGTAGTTGTATATCTCGTTGACCGATAACTGGGAGCTTACGTTTATAAACACCCATAAAATGGGTATGAAGTATTACAAAGAAAAATACCCGCATTGCTGAAATCCCTATTAGTGTAATATCTAATTCCCCGTCGAAAGAATGCAGAAAATTGATGATGAACTGCGGAGTGTGGAGAGATCCACCAGACCGCTAAACGCCTCGACAGATTTTAAAACCCAAAATACACAAGCCATTTTATCGTTGTTAACTACTGTGAATTGATACTTCACAATAGCGTTGTTCTCGATGTGTCCTCTAAGAGATAACTATTCAGCTTCCATTTATTTTCTTAACTATTCATTATTCTTTATTCTTGAGACCCAAATATTTGATTGCTCATTTTTTTTCCTTATACTTATATTTTGGCGCCTTCTGCCGATCACGTCATGTTATAGTCCAAATAGTATGGTTTCGAGTAGTCGTAGTTGATCTGTAATTTCGAGATCTCATGGGATCGATATCCGACTATATCCATTTTATTACTAACACTCGTGCACTTGCAGGAAATTGCCAAAAACCAAAATTGAAAATGATTTACTCTCGTGAGATTTTCGTTTATATAGTAGAAATTCAACAAGTTTTATGGCGCCGTTGCCGTGGATTAGGACAATAAATTCTTCGTAATAGTGTCATAAATTTGTATATGTCTTTTGGTCTCTCAACAAGTTTTATGGCGCCGTTGCCGGGGATTAGACAATAGTCTTTTGGCAATAGTGTTATAAATTTGTACATGTGTTTTGGTCCGATCAACAAGTTTTATGGCGCCGGCGTCGATTAGACAATAGCCTCGCACAGTGTCATAAATTTGTATATGTCTTTTCGTCTTCAACAAGTTTTATGGTGCCGCCACGGATTAGACAGTCTTTTCGCAATAGTGTTATAAATTTTTGTACATGTAGCTTGGTCCGACAACAGGATGAGCTCGCCGTAATGAATAGGTGAGTAGAGCTCGGCTCCATGTTGAGTGACGGGAAGAGTTCGGGCCGTAATGAATACCGAGCAGAGCCCGCCCGCTTAACCTGTGGAATGAGCTCATTAAAAGTAAAGCACAGTAGCCTGGCCCATGTTGGATCGAGGAGAGCTCTCGCGAGTGAATCACTGTTGAGTAGGATCAGCCCATGTTTCGAGTGATGGGAAGAGCTCGTCAGAACGAATAGTTGAGCAGGAGCTCGCCCATGTGAACTGAGGGATGAGCTCGTCAGAATGAATAGCGCAGCCTGGCCCATGCTTCGAAAGGACACGGAAGAGCTCGCTGCACTAAGAGCTGAGCAGAGCTCGCCCCAGTGCTGAGTGATGGGAAGAGCTCGCTAATGAATTGTAGAGTGGAGCTCTGGCCTTAAGCGAACCGGGAATAGCTCTTTTCAAAATGATTAATCAGCTCGGGTCATATGCCGAGTGACGGAAGAGCTTCGCTGTAACGAATATCGGAAAGGTGAGCTCGCCCATGTTGAGTGATGGGAAGAGCTCTGCCGTAATGAATAGGCGAGTAGAGCCGCCCATGTTGAGTGATGGAAGAGCTCTGCCGTAATGAATACTGGCGTGGCTCGCTCCATCTTGGAGCGATTGGAAGAGCTTCGCTTAATGAATAAGCAGTGGAGCTCATTCATGTGGAACTCCAGGGATGAGCTCAAAATGACACTGTGTAGAGCCTGCCCATGTTGAGTGATGGGAAGAGCCTCCACGTAATAGTTGAGTAGGAGCTCGTCCATGTTGAAATGATGGAAGAGCTTCACTGCAATGAATAGCCGAGCAGCCTGGTCCATGTTGAGTGATGGGAAGAGCTCGTCAGAACGAATAGTTGAGCAGGAGCTCGCCCATGTTGAGTGATGGGAAGAGCTCGTCAGAATGAATAGGTGAGCGGGAGCTCGCCCATGTTGAGTGATGGGAAGAGCTCGTCAGAATGAATAGTAGAGTGGAGCTCGCCCATAACCGTGGATGAGCTCGCCGTAATGAATAGTGAGCAGAGCTCGCCCATAAGCCGAGTGATGGGAAGAGCCTGCCAGAACTAATAGTTGAGCAGAGCTCGCCCATGTTGAGGATGGGAAGAGCTTCATTTAACGAATACCGAGCAGAGCCTCGCCCATGTCGAGTGATGGGAAGAGCTCGCCTCGTAACGAAGAGTCGAGCGTGCTTCGCCCATGTCGAAAGTGATCGGAAGCAGCTCGTCGTAAAGAATAGCCGAGCAGAGCTCGCCCATGCCGGCATGGGAAGAGCTCGCTAGGAATGAATAGAGTGGAGCTCGCCCAAGCGAACCGGGAATGAGTCACAAAATGATTAATTGTGTAGAGCCTGGCCCATGTTGGAGCGACGGGAAGAGCTCTCGCCGTAACGACAGGCCGAAAGCAGAGCCTGCCCATGCTGGGAGTGACGGAAGAGCTCGGGCTGTAATGAATAGCCGAGTAGAGCTCGTCCATGTTGAGTGATGTGGGAAGAGTCAAGCCAAAATGAATAGCCGAGTAGGCTCGCCCATGTTGGAGTAGATTGAAGAGCTTGTCGTAATGAATAGTAGAGCGGAGCTCTCGCCCATGTGGAATCGGGGGATGAGCTCTGCCAAAATGATTAATCAGGTGTAGCCTCGCCCATGTTGAGCGATGGAAGAGCTCTGGCCATAACTAATAGCCGAGCAGAGCTCGCCCATGTTGAATGATGGGAAGAGCTCGTCAGAATGAATAGCTGAGTAGAGCTCGCCCGTTTGAGCGACTGAAGAGCTCAGCGAACAAATAGTTGAGCAGATCGCCATTGATTCGCGCTACGCAGGTGATCCGAATCAACAAAATTTATATCCTGTTCCTCCCATCGGCCAGAATAAGCTATCGCAAAGATAGCAACTAAGAGCACGAACACAAAAGTATGGGTTTTCTTCTCAGACAAATGATTTGAGTGAAATCAAAATCGTGAATTAAATTCGATTTTAAGCCTCGTAAACAGTGGGAGCTGATGGTTGGAAAACTGAAATTTAAATAAATAAAATGTAAAATAGAACTCCTTGAAGCAAGTAATACCGATTTTAAGATCCTAGGCTAATCGAGAGGTCCCCCGGTTAATTTCCTCATAAGCAACCTATAGTCCAAGGCATAACCGATCTATGTTTAACTAGCAACCTCACCCAAAAATCAACTCCTAGCCTGAGTCAACATGTAGCATGCATCTATGGCCCCTTTACAGTTTAAAACCCTAACTTTCAAATATTATTCAGAGGCTCAGAAGACCATCTAATGAACCACAAGCAGTATCAGCAATAAGTATGCATCAGATTCTAAGCATGGAGAGTATCAGCCAAATCAATAACATTAAATGCTATCTCAACCATCGCTTGAAACGCTAACCCCTTAACCTACCTCGCAGCTCGTAAAGGGCAACTAATGGATAGTGTATCTAAAGCCAAGAATACACTTAAACTCCTAAAAGCTTGCCAAGTATTGGCTCTGGCAGCAAATCAAAAGCTAAAAACCTAGAGTCAAGATTCGGGGAACCAAAAATGACAAAACCTCGCATGGAAAAGCAGGGGAACCACCAAAGAACCTAAAGATCTCACCCCCAAAGCAAACTTTATCAAGAAGAGAGGAGCTAGCCGCTCATCCTCCAAGTTGTCATCCTGGAGGGTGTTTGGCAACCAAGAAAGGGAGAGAAAGAGAGAGAGAAGAGAGAAAAACCGAAAAGAAATGAAAGTCGCACGGATATTTATCAAAGATTAAAGTTAGGGTTACAACCAGATGTGCTTTATATAGCCTAACCCAAATGTGTGAAAATACAAGAAAGCCTAACACCTAAGGTTAAAGGACAAGAGAGTAATACACCAAAATTAAGTCGGGCTTCGGCATTAATTACAAAGATGACAAGGCAAAGTGGATTTCGCTATGCTCAAAATTTTTTCAAGTAGGGTAGCGAAATCACCAAGAGATAGCGGAAATCATGAATTTTCGCTAGCAGTGGCAATTCATACAGCGAAATTTCGCCAGCAATAATTTCTGTGAGTAGCGAAAATGCATAATTTCAAGTTAGGAATAGTGACATTTCGGCTAGCTAGCGAATTAAGAGATAGCGAAATTGAGAAATTTCATGATCCATAGTGAATTTCGCTAATAGAAATAAAGTCCAGTTTCCGCGCACCGGCTCACTCGGGCCACTGCTCCTACCGGCTTCTTCCATTCTTCCCGTCATTTTCTTCTATTTTCTCTCTTCTTTCCTAGCCTTCGATCTATGATGTTGAGTTTGGATTTTAATTCTTCATATTTGATCGACTCAACAATGTTGGCGATTGAACAAACTGTGCACCTGCCAAATGTGATCATTAGAATAATGTGGACCTTAATATAAATCGGGTTAATTACAACACAAGACACAAAGCGCAAAACCTATTAAAATAGGGTTCAAATAAGACTTTTTGAACAATCGTATGCTGAGTGATGGGAAGAGCTCATTGCACGAATAGGTGAGCGAGCTCGCCCATGTCGAGTGACGGAAGAGCCTGCCGAATGAATATAGAGTGGAGCTCGGCCCATGTGAACCGGGGATGAGCTCGTCAGAATGAACAGTGAGTAGAGCCCACCCATGCTGGAGCGATGGGAAGAGTCACGTAACGAATATCGGAAAGGTGAGCTCGCCCATGCCGGTGCGACGGGAAGAGCTCGCCGGGAATGTTGCGGAGCGAGCCGCTTCATGCCGGTGCGATGGGAAGAGCTCGCCGTAATGAATAATGAGCAGACTTCCGGCGTCGAGTGATGGGAAGAGTCATTGTAACCGGCGATTGGCGTAAGCTCGCCCAGCGCTGAGTGATCGAATATCGGCCAGAAGAATGAGCTGAGCAGAGCTCGCCCATGTGAATCCGAGGGATGAGCTCGCCGTAATGAATAGTGAGTAGAGCTCGCCCATGTCGAGTGATGGGAAGAGCTCGCCGAACGTAATAGTCGAGCAGAGCTCGCCCATGTGAACCGAGGGATGAGCTCTGGAATGAATAGGTGAGCAGAGCTCATTCCATGCCGTTTACCGGAAGAGCTCGCCAAATGAATGCAGAGAGGAGCTCGCCCTTCGCGTTGAAAGCGACGAAGAGCTCACAAAGTGAGTGCAATGCCCCGCGCCAGGCCTGAGGCTACGGTAGCCGAAATGGTTTGACTCCGCAGGCAGCAACTGGTATGAGAGGTGAGCTCGTCAAAGTGACACCAGTGGCCCCAAAATGAGGCTGACAGAAGTGGGTCTGAGGCCATCCCGACTCGAGGGGCACTGGCCTGCACAGAGCTGAGCTCTTCAGCGAGAGTGGCTCCCAAACGAGGCTGAGGCGATGCAGCCCCGAGCTGTCCGAACTGGCATGTACCGCGGGCCTGCGCGAGCAGGTGAGCTCGTCAGCAGCGTGGCTCCGGCGCCGAGGCCGAGTGGCTGACGTGAATGAGCCGGGCCTCTGACCCTGGCGCACGGCCTGCGGCGAGAAGATCGCCGCATGAGCTAATGGGTCACATGAGGCCGAGTGGAGAGGTACCTGAGTCGGTCCTGAATCTCCCAGTCTGTTATCTTCACCAAGATCTGCCAGTAGTCACTGACATTACACGCCAAACGCCAGATTGTGTCATAATTTTCTATCTTCAAAGAGGCATGCTTGACAAACATGATTTATGATGAATTTAACTGATCGCCCAGTCTTCTGAAAACGCCAAAACTTTGATAATCATATCATCACATGAGATTTGTTCCTTGTATATTTTGCTTTCTCTAATGCACAACTGAAACTTGCGTGAGATGAAGAGCTCTAAGTTTGATCGCCTTTCGCCGTAGAGATTCTTCTCTCAAGATTGGGGCCGCCATCGTTTCTTCTTACATGTGGGAGTTGCGTTTTTCCCTTTAGTCTCCCTTCACGGAGTCATGTTATTCTAGCTTGCGCTGTGAATGCGTCCGAGAGGGCGGCATCTCTTGTAATCGCTTCTCTGTTTTTTTTTTTTTTTTATTCTTCTTTTTTCTTCTCCTTTCTCCTTCTACTCCTCTCTTTTTCTCCCTTCTCCTTCTTCCTTTTCTTCCTTCTCCTTCTTCCTTTTTCTTTTCTTTTCTCCCTATCACAATCTTTTTCTTCTCTCCAAATTTTCATCTCGCCTTAAATCGAGTGAGGAGCCTGAGGCCTCGCTGGGTTTGAGCCGATATAGCGGTATGTTCTGTGCTCGCCATCTAGCGACACCGGTTCTAGTTTCTCCGAGGGATCGGGTCGGGTGAGTATCTCGTCGCGCATGTCAAGCTCTCGTCTGCCATTCACGTTTGTCAACTCCGCCTCTTTGTTTCATGGAGGCGGTAGCATTCCCGGGCCACTCGCCGATCTCTCCTGGACCATTCCACACCATGTGGTCGAATTTGATATCGCGTGAATAGGGATGGCTTTTATCAAGGCCGTCATTGCAGGGAGTGGTCCTTCTGCAAAGAACATGTTATATGTCGATCGGTAGATCGATTATAAGGAACCTTGGCCGTCGTCGTCACCGGGCAAGGGTTTCCCGTGCTAGCACCAACCTGAATCGAGCCTAATGGCAAGACTTCCTTCAAACCCCGCAGATGTGTGCGTTGATTCGGATCTAGCTTTTTTCTCTCCCAATGCCCATTTTATCAAGGTCGGATGGCGGTCATGATGTCACCAACTCTTTATCAATTAAAACCCGCGAACTCGTGGTGTTGGCCACAATTGCGCCAACCACCAACGGCCGCCGCGGGATGCTCTGCATCCCTCCGCATCCGAGTCGAGAACGGACGCGTGCCGAAGTCGCGGCAACTTCTAGATACCGCTTTACTCCCATTATCCCGTTGATCCGGTGCTACGCAGGGCCTTCCAGCTTCACCAGATTCTCCTCCCCGCGAACCCTCCCCGAGATCACATGGATTTCCCCGAGGGGTCATTGATGTCAGTCGTACTCGCCGAGTCGCTTGTTGTCGAGCCCAGGGCCCTGGTTCCGATTCCGGGCCCTACCTGGTCCGATTCTGGTCCGCCCCCGAGATACGAAACGCCTGGAGGTATCCGCACAGATAAGTATTCTATCTCTCTTCAATTGTATACAATCGTCCGTATGGCGCCCGCGAATCCCGCGGAACTCGCATTACTGCGTTGTCTCTCGCGCGTGGTCTGACATCCGGCTCTGGCCATCTTAGGAACCGCTTCGCTTTCGTACTTCATGCAGACTCCTGGACATCAGGCCGCCAGTGGGGTGAAACGCTGAGCGAAAGTAAATCGCTGCTGGCTCGGGTCCGACGCGAAACTTACGCATCCCCAGGCCCCGCCTTGCGGATCGCTCACGCCTTTCTCGGGATTTCTCTCGTCGCTTCCGTTCTGGGCTCCGCCCTCGTCGCTTGTCTGGTCGACTTTTCTTACGTGGAAGAACTCTTCTTTGATATGAGGGCCTCTCGCCGCTTATATATTTCGCCAGTATTCGTCATGCTTGTTTCATGTTCTTCGAGATGGAAAACATCAAGTCCTCTCGACAGACTCCTAATCCCAATGAATGTCGTGATGGCGAATTTCCTTATCTGCATGTATCTATTTTCGTGGACTCTGGCCAACCTTGCACGTACGACTTCAGCTTTCCCGGCGAGCCCTCAAGATCTGGCCAACGCATGGTAACTCTGGCTTATCTATAATGCCTGCTCCGCCGGCTGAGACGAACGCAATGGACGCTCCTCGAGTGACGAGATGGATTGGTGGGGAATTTCGCTGAACCAAGCCGCAGGTCGGGTCCTTTTAGCGTAGTGGCGAATGCCCTTTATCGCACCGGGTCCTGATACCCATGCAGCTCCATCTGATTTTTGTAAGTATTGAGGTGATCAACGGGGTCTTTGACTCCATCGAATGTTTCTATTTGTGGCATTCTGAACTTCGCCGGAAGGGGGAAGTGTAGCACCTCGGCTTTGAACGGTGAGTCGGTTTGTTGCACCAAGGTATCCAGAGTGTCCGAGGCGCGTCCCTTAACCACCTCCTTCACACCCGGGGCCGAGCCCCGCTCAAGACCAAACCCTCCGCCCAGCTGTCTCGCTCTCCCGTCTCCCGGCCGAGGGTGATGTGGCATTTTCATTCGCGACATGCCCCCCAAGCATTGCTTCGTTTTCCTCCTCCGCAGGGGCCGACAGGACCGTGCCTCCCGCCGGATCTACTGGATTCTTCCTAGCTTCGCCTCCCCGGGAATGTCGCGGCCGCGCCGCTTCCTCGCGAGGAATGTCGCGGGCCCCGGGTCCGCCGTTCCTCCCCGTGGATGCCGGGAATCGCTCGCAAGTTGTTCCAATTCTTCCATCAGACGTTGATTGACGAGACGAAGTGCTTCCACTTCGTTTGTATTGGTTTGCATTGCTTCTACTGCCCCGTGCGGGTCTGCCATTCCATCGCTCTGGCGGATCCTCTCAGATCCTCTACGGATCGGGCGTTACTTCCCGCTTGTGTTCCTTGTCGATACTATCGCCGCAACTGAAATCGCTTATATTTATAAGAACTGTTTTTCCATAGATGGCGCCTAACCGATGATGCCTTTTTTTCAACAGAACTAGCCGGAGCGCGCAGGGGTCGCGGATCGACCTGGCCGCTGGGCAGCCGGGATGCAGCCCTTGCTAATTATCCGGGCCGAGATAGGGTCGTGTGGTGTTGGTGCTGAACCGCCGCGCTCCGGACGCTGCTTCCTCTGCAAGAACGTGAAATAATGGGCGGGGGTCGGCGAGGGCCGGGCTCGCGGGCCGCCCGATGCCTAAGCCGGGCCTCCTGGAAAAGAAAGACCAAGCGCATTTAGTTTTTACGCTTCGTGAATCAGCGACTTTCACCGATGGGTGGTCCTGTATTTATAGTAGATGTTCAACCAGTTGGATGGTGATTAGGGTCCTTCCCATCGATTCGATATTTTTATTTCGTAGCCTTTCTTATTTCACCCGTGATCGAATTTGCATGTGATATAGAAGGAGCCGCTTGCTTTGAGATAATTCTCCTTCCTTATCGGGATAGATCCAACTCGCGATGATCCGTTATTATTTTTCCTTCCTTATTGATACTAAGATTTGGTTGATCGCAGGATAATATATTGCTAGAGGTTGGCTCTATTTTCTCGTATGAGCGATATATGCAATCTGATCCGCAGGATATGGGGGCTTCCAATTCATTCAGGATTATCTCGAACCCTGTGCCCCTGTGGCCTCTATCAGCCTAGATCGAGTATTCAGTATCAAGGCTGGGCGCATCACCTCTTTGGTCTTGATCAGTGGGCCTACAAGCCTATTTTTCAAACCCTATCATATTTATAACAATTTATAATGTCGTAATGTATAAAGGTGGGAAATGGAGCAAATGGGTATATAATGCCATATTGAATGAAAATGTGTATGGAGAATAAAATGATGGGCCCCCTTTAAGTTAACGTGATATATACGTATATATTTTCATAAGGATAATTATCCTTTATAAATGAGTATTTGAAATGTGTTTTATTGAGAAAATTAATTATATTAGGATTCGTAAAAGAGAGGACCGCTTCCCAGATCCGATTCCTACTCCGGGTCGGGTCGGGTCGAGTACTGGGGCGCGAGCTCCTCACGATGGCTCCTTCACTTAGGCGAGCTGCTCCTTCGCCTAGGTGAACTGCTTTGCCTTGGCAAAGTTGTTCTTTTGCCTAAGCATAGCAGTGCCTTTGAGCACAGCTTCTATCTTCTTGTCTTTCAGCCCTTTCTTGTCTTGATTTTTCCTTCAATATCTACAAAACATTATAGAATGGGGAATTAGTGTAATATTGATGACTCGGGTATGAATCTAGCAATTTGAGTTATATAAAAACATGAAAAACACACTCAAAATGCAGGTATGATTCACACCGAACATCTCTTACTCACATGATGAGTGTGTAAGACTCGATATGCTTGTTGGGCATATCACTCTTCACTAATGTAGGTTATACACAACTCTTAGGATCATTTAGGTCTTTATATAGCTTCAGAATGTATGTACTTAGGTAAATAGTAGTCGAACAGTCATTTAGGCTTTAGTTTGCCCAAACATACACATTTTCCTTTATCCACTAATCGCTCATCCTTTCAGATGTCAGCTTTCTTTTTTTTCATTGAACCTCTTAAGCTTCCCCCCAAACTTAGCTTATTGCATCTTTTTATCTCATAGCTCCTCCAAACTTGCATGATTTTAACCATCCTCACAAGAACACCAAGAACTTTATTTTTCAAAATTACAAGGCATGGAGTAGTGCAATATTCAACCTCATGAAGCTTTCTACCCACCCTACAATGTTTTCTTAGGTTAGTAACTCCTGCATCAATCGCCTTAGGGTACTAGGTGTAGAACACCCCTAAAAACTTACTTGTTCAAGGTAGGAAGGCTATAAGGCCAAACTTACTCCTCCTTGCTTTATTCTTTCTTTTTCCGCTTTTTCTACTTTTTTTTCTTCCTTTTTCCAACCCAAAACCTTCTTTGTTCACAATTAAGGCACACCCTCTTCAACCAATTCACCACACTATCAGACTACAAGATATTGGCATCGAAATCAACATGTTAGGTAAACGAGGTTATTGACTGCAAAGGTATCTAACAAAAGGGACAAGGGGGTTCATTCTGGCTTTTCTTGAAATAAAATGGCTAATATGGCTCAAATTGGGTGATTTATGGGACATGTGCACAAAAGGTTAGCTGCAGAAGGCTCAATTCTGATTCAAGATGCCTATATCATTTCCCACTTCCTTCCTTGCCTAGATTTCACTGAAGGAGCACTGATCAGTTCTAGAGTCTTTAGAGATCAAAATATGAAATGATCACCTAATTCTTCTCTAAACCAAGCAAAATTGACCATCAAAGGTAAATTTATCCCAAGCATCATATAGTGTCTCTTGGTCACCTTGCCTAAACTATGTAATTTCTGCTTGGAGATGTGACATGAGTTGGGGCAAAAAGAACTTTGTCAAAAAGACTTCAACTAACTCTCCCCATCTATTTATGGAACCCGACATCAAATTGTGAAACCAGCTCTTTGCCTTGTCCTGTAAAGAGAATGGAAACATCTTTAACTTTATCACAACATGATCTACCCCATTAATCTTGATCGTGCCACATAAATCTATAAAATTTGAAAGATGACCATTTGGATCCTCAGAAGGATTTCCCCCAAACTGCTGCTACTGGACCATTGAAATTAATGCAGGTTTCAACTCAAAATTATTTGCATCAATAGGTTGGTCCCTAATCCCTGAAAAATTTTCATTCAACAATGGTCTCCAACAGTCTCCGAAAGTTGGTTCTCGCCTTTCAAGTATCTCATTCTGATATGAATGTCCCTCACTATATCTATCACTGTTCTATTCCTCCATTCTAATATTACCAAACTTGATCTTTCTATTTCTAAACGGAGTTCTTTCAATTTCCAGATCAAATGGTAATAACTCGGATGTAAATCTTCTATTCATGAAGCTAAATACCTGAAATCACCAAAAACAACTAGGAAATAGAGTAAAACAAATAAAAAAATTAAACTAAAAATAAAAATAAAAGAAAGAAATACTCACAAACAAAAGACTTATTTTCTTCTTCTTTTTTTTTTTGTAAATTTTTCTCAAATTAGCAAACTGCACTTTTGTTGAAATATCAATCCAACACCGAAAACCAAATAAATCCCAAGCAACGACGCTAAAAACTTGTTAAGTAGTTAGCATAGCTACCAAATACTTTTGTTAAGTCCCTAGCAACGGCACCAAAAAACTTGTTTGCTAACCGCAAGTGCACAGGTCGCACAAGTAATACAAGGTTTTCAATTATGAATCGAGATTGTTCCCACGAGGACTATAGGTTTTATGGTGGATTAAATACCTCGGCTACTAGCTTAGTTCACTATCTGAGTATCTAAATGGTTTGAGAAAAGTTCTAAAACTAATAAAAACTAAACTAAACTAAAACGGGAATGATTTGTAAAAACCGAAGTAACTGAATAAAATTAGGAGAAAACTACTTCTAGAGGAAATAGGGCTGGTTATCATCATTGATGTCCTATGATTCATCTAGATAAGGCTCGGGTTAAATGAATTACGACTTGAGTTGGTCCTAGGAATTAGTACAAGGATCCCACTCTCGTGTTCCCCTTGTTTTTTCTTGTATTATCCACTTATTCATAGTTACGTCCTTCTAGGTCGATAATACGATACTTTTCAATGGCCTTTTTCCTAAGGTGCTCTATTGGTCACTTTTACTTTCTTGCAATAGAACATCCTGGACTAAGTTCAGATCGGTCATAGTTACGTCCATACGATCCTCACTTAATGTATTTGGTGTCCCCTCCTAGTACTAGGCATTCTTAATTCCTTGAGTCTCTTTAACTAAGTTATTTCGAATCCCGGTTAATTAATTCACTCCTTAAGAGACTTGGAACCAGATTTTAGGGCTTAGTCCAAGCGTCACCAAGGATACCCTAGTAAAAGGATCAAAGATCCGATTCTCAACACAAATTAATTAACTGAAACCTTAATATTCTAAGTGTTAACACCAAATATAGCAAATCAAGTATAAATCAACCAACCAAACTAATAGATTAAATGAATCAAATCATCAAATCTGATAACCAACCCTATAGAATGCTTCGCTAACCATTTCAACCATCAAAACCCATAAAATCACATTCAAGACAAACATAAAGATGCAGGAATTGAAGAAGGAGAAGAGATAGAGATACAAAACGGGGATTAAGTTGCAAATATCTTCAATCCTAAGCTCCAAAGTGAAATCTACACTCCACAAGGTTGTATTTCTAGTAATATTTGATTACAAACCAGATTATTCACAAAACAAAATCGAATCTAATAAAAATTGGAAAACTAAACCTAAAGAAGGAACAAAACTCTCATGAGAGGAGGAACCCTAAAGGAGAGCCTCTCTCTATCAATTTTCAAACCCTAAATCCAAAAGAAGGATGTCATATATATACACCTTGAAAACTAGGCCAAAAATGGGCTTAAAAATCGAAAACAAAATTAGGATGCGTCACGTGGTTGCGACCATGAGTGTTTACAATCGCGACCTCATCAAGAGCTTGCTTCCACAGTTGCAGTAGGAAGTCCTTTACTATCGTGGCCTCATCGAGAGATGTAGTCAAAACAGGCTATAGTCGCGACCCAGGTCACAACCTTGCCGGGAGTCCTTTGCACAAGGTGGGCTGTTTCAGCTGGGCGATCGTGACCGTGGCTATTTGCAGTCGCGACTTTGATCCTTTGTGGTCGCAATCGTGAGTGTTTCAGGTCGCAACCGTGGGTCTCTTTTCAACCTATCTTCCTTATTTCTTCACCATTTTGCTTACTTATTGTCTAATTTTCTTCATTTCTAAAAAATACACACATTTAGGGGGTCAGATATGAAAACAACTAAAAGGAGTGGGTAGTTAGTTTCAAAATGGTAGAGTATGCTATGTTTTGCATTAAGAAAAGCTAACCTAAAGTACTCCTAACAGGAGGATTACCTGAAGTTCTTTGACCTGACTGACCATATGATTAGTACCCAAAAAGTGCTATTTTGAGCCCTATTTTAGATAGGTTTTGAAGTAAGCTACAAGACTAATCATGTCAATAATGCCACTGAAGTGTTCAGTCTTCTTAGTACACTTATGCCGCTAGAGGTTATTTTGGTTATTTCAAGGTGCTTTTGCATACCTTGGGAATCTGGAGCATCGAGATGTGTTGAATAATGAAGATCGAAACTATTTTCCACCATCAAACATGTCGATTCAATGAAGGAATGAAGGTGCGAGAAGAAATGATGCAAAGAGGATGCGCAGCAAAGAAGGAAGAATATGCGGCCTAGGAAATCTCGCTATGATCGCTTAAAATTTCACTGGATTGCGAAAATTTTGCACCTATAGCGAAAATTGCATCCCAGCTAAATCGAGAAATTTCACAAGCTCAAAAATCCCCCGCTAATCAATTCGTGCCTAGAGAAAGTTCATACAGCCGCTATCTCTAAAAATTCCTCGCTAGGGCTGTACTAAATTCCCGCTAAATGCAGCTTAAATTGAAGAGCTGCATAGCTAAATTCTCTCGATTTCGCTTATCTTCGTGCAATTTCGCTACCTTAAGCGAAATTTTCGCTACCTAGCGAAATCTTTCACTACCTAATAAATCGCCAGCTTAAATCTCCCGCTTGTCATCTTTGTGTAATTAATGAAACCCAATTCTTATTTTGGTATTACTTTTGTCCCTTGCTTTAATGCCAAAATGTTAGGCTTTGTATTTTCATACATCGCGGTCTATATAAACCCCATAGTTGAACTCCTAAGCAATTCGAAGAAATCTGTGGGCACATTTTCATTTTATAAATATCTCCCAGCCTTCGCTAGGGTTTGTTTCTTCTCTTCTCTCTCTCCTTCTCTTATTTTCAGTCGTCAAACACCCCCTCTCGAGGATGAGAACTCAAGAGATGCTCGCCAAGCCCCTTTCTTGAAGAGGAAGGTACAGTTTGGTCGGGGCACTAAGTGTGCTGTCCTCATGTGTTAAATGCTACGGTGTAATCGTATTTATGGTTCTATATTCTCAAACTAGGGTTGAATATCATTTAATGTCATCAAGCCAATACTTACCATGCTTTAGATACAAAGGCATACTTATTGCCGATGTACTTGTTCTTTAGATGGCCTCACGAAAGCCAATTAAATGATGTTGAATGTTAGGGTTTAAACCGGGAAGGGGTCAGATGCATGTTACCCGTGTCGACTAAATAGAGGTGATTCTAGTGGTTAGTTTGATAGTTAAACAAAGATCCTGTTACGGCTGTGACATGTGCTGCCATTACAATGTGCGAGAGGATAAAACCCGAGGACACTTGTTCGGGCCCTATGTTATCGGGTTAGGTGACCCAAATCTTCAAAGTTACCTTCACACCTCACTTTCGCCTTTACAATTGATCGCCAAATAAACAACTCACACTCTTTTAGAAACAATCCAAAAATCCAAATAAAAGCCTCTCACCATTTTCAACACTCGATGCAAATCATTCCTTGTGGATGAAACCCATCCCCGTGTTCGACCCTGGGGACTCACTATACTGGCAGTGAGTCACTCAACAGAGGAGTGAACTTAGGATATACCATGATTCCGGATCACCCTACCGTGGCGTCTAATCAAATGGTGTCGCTGCCGGGATGGTGCCAAAACCACGCTTGATAAGTCAACTGCACTTGTGATCAACATCACAAGTGAAGGTGACCTTTTAACCCTTAATCCCAGCTTCGTCAGAATCGCAAGTGTTCATCACTTTCGGCAAGAACGACCGTTGCTTTTGCTTTTTTTACGCCGCTTTTATTTTAGCTAACCATAACCCGCAAAGCTCGTTTGCGTTATTTCTCAGGTCTCGCCAGGTAAATGTGTTTATGCACCAATCGGGAAAGAGAGACATCGTGCAGACTACAGAACCAAGACACCGCTTGAACAAGGCAGCGGAAATCGTTGTGCCACACCAAATGATCCCCTACCCGAGGAACAGCAGAGTCAGCTAGGTACCCCAATGAATCCAACGGCCTATAGATCGATGAGGGACCACATCCACCTCCTAGAGCAAGGCTCCCTTCCTCGCAGATCATACCTCCCAATAAGATGTAGCAAAGAGGCCCTATTGGGTACCCCCATTCACATATCACGGTATGGAAAAATGAAAAATCCATACACACATATAAGGGATTTTGAGGAAGTTTGCACAACCTTTAAGGAAGGTATGATGGACATGGATTTGCTAAAAGCCGGAGCATTTTATTAACCCTAAAGGACAAGGCCAAGATTTGGCTTTAACCCATCGAGGCCTAGAACCATGTGAAATTAATAGCCAAGAAGCGTAGTTTTTAAAAAAAATTCGCTCATAATATCAACAATTTGAAGAGACAAATTTACACCTTTGCACCAAGACAAGTGAGAGGTTCTACCAAAGGTCGGGATAGATTTTACGGAGACTAGGTGTCATTCACATCATGGTTTCGATACATGGATGCTTGTAAAACCACTTCTATGGTGGTATGTCTCCCGCCATGAAGCAGCCTTTTGAAACTATGTGGGGAGATTTTCTCAGTAAGATCCCTGAAGGTAGCATGGATTTCAAATTATGTGGTTGAACTTCTAAGGCCAGATGAACCAAAACCCGAGAAATGGAAAGAAAAATGCCTTTAGCCAACCCTAGGAGTGGGATGGGCAAACTAGAGTGACATAGAAATGAGCCAGAATTTCAACCTAGCTAGAAGGTGGAGGAGTCAAGGAAAAAGTTCACGGGCGGCGCAAAGGATCAAAACACCGCACCAACCCATTCACCGCTTTCCAACCCACAACTGAGAACATGATACGAGTGCTCCATCAATGAAGGATTTGATGTCGAGCAAGCAAATGTCAGAGGTCAATATAAGCCTCCACAAACTTTCTAAATGCTCCATGGAAATAAGCCTACAACCTAATCGAGGAATCACCCTAACCCCTCTCATGGAGACCCAATCCCCGCCTATGTGCCCCTGGTGTGTGCCAAACCACGGGGCTGTTTCACCTCAACCACAACTACCACCATCCTCCCCGTGGAACAAGCCATTTAAATTTTGAGCAGGTGGTGGCAGTTTTGTGGAAGAACAAAGGGATCAATTGACACTTCATAATAAAGGACGAACACTGAGAGCACACGAACAAGAGAATAGATGGGCTTGAGAGCAAATCTTAACTTAAAATGTATAACTTGCATTCAATCACAAAGATCAACAAAATTCTGAGGCCAGGAGAGAGGAAGGTTCCTTCCCAAACATTGCCAAATCCAAAAGGAGTCCATGAGATAGCTTGATTCGGCAGCACCAGAATGGATATATGAGGTGAAAGCTATAATTACAATTCAAGAGGAAAAGAGGTTGATCAACCAATGCCAAAACCCGTTATGAAACCAGAAAGAAGTAGAAATGGAAATGAACACATTTTTCTCTAAAGAGGGACTAATGAAACATATATGCCACCCATTTCCATCTAGCACTTAGAGGCAAGAAAAGAGATTCAAGAGTAAAATCTAGAAGTCTTACAAGGTAAAAGTCAACATACCTCTTTGGACATAATCAAACAAGTCCCTCGCGGTGCAAAATTTTTGAAAGATCTTTTGCACAATCAAGAAGGATTAGTATCGAGAAGAAGGCATTTAACCGAACAAGTCACATAATCCAAAGTGAAGAACCCCACAAATACAAGGATCCGTGATCTCCCACACTTTGAATACTGCGGACTCAGATAGACAAATCCCTACTGACCTAGGAGCCGCTGTGAACCTACCGCCATACTTCCTGTATAAGCGCTAGGGATCGGGTGAACTTAAACCACCAACATAACACTATCATCGCCGATAGATCGCTGAAGATCCCTTTAAGGGATAGTCGAGGATGTCTTAGTGAAAATAGACAAATTCTACTACCCAGTAGATTTTGTAGTTCTCGACATCGAGCCAATTGCAAATGAACCCAATCATGTGCCAATCATCCTAGGAAGACCATTTTCGGCCACCTTTAATGCAGAATTATCAATGTTTAAATGGAGTCGCAACTTACATTTGGCAATATACCTTGAGCCGAACATATTCCATTTGAAAGAACAAACAAAGGTCGCGAATATGAAAAGAAATCGACCGATGAAGTTGTTTCAAATTATCATCATATGTGGAAGCTAAGGTCCAGAATCAAGTAAGGCGTGGAATAGTCAACCAAGGTGAGTTAAGAGGTTTCGTATTGCCATCAACACCCACTGTGAAGGCAATTGATCAATTCGTAATCCATCGAGGGACCAAGTCAAATTAAATTCCGGAAGTCCAACACCATGGAAGTCGCCTCAAAGCACGCGGCCGAGGAGATCATCTCTCGAATTCTCCTTGAGTAATTTGAAATTGAACTGCCCTAAGCTCCAAACCGAATTCCAGCTCAACAATTTTTACTTTTGTTTTAATTTAGTCAATTTTAATAATTTCTATTTTTAGAAAGTTTCTTAACTAGCAAGCTTTCATATTTAAGAATCTTGCTTATATTATAGTATTTTATATTAAATTTTTAAGTACAAGTATCATATAATAATTTTATTATAATAATTTTTTTATTTTTTTATTATTAATGTTGTTGTAAATTCTCAAGTGCAGCGGTGAAGCAAGTTTAGCCAAATTCGCTATAATAGCGAAATTAAGTGGGAAATGACTCTTCGGCTGCCTCTTCAGGCCTATAAAAAGAGGGAAGGGGGCTAGCCATTTAGTCACTTCATATTCTCCCTCCCATAGCGAAGCCCTGAGTCACCCGAGCCTCCATCGCACCTCGCATCCGCCCGCAAGCATTCACGACCGAGCCCCCTCATGGCCATCACACTGCTCCAGCCCGAGCCGTTATTCGCCGCACCTATAACCACCAGATCTCAGCCGCCGCGACCCCGTCAAGACCAGCGCCCTTATTCACAACCGCCGAGCCCCAAATTCCCCTCTCCACAAACAAGGTGTCTCACAAGACCGAGTCCCCAGACTCCGTCCCCGTCCATAGCCACCGCCATTTTCCGAGAGCACTCCACACGTCCCCGAGCCACACCCAGCAGAGCCGCCTTCGCGCACGCATCCGGCAAGGCCCCGTCCCCCGCTGAGCCCGGTTCGTTCCACCGCCTGTGACTAAGCTCGCCGCCAGCTGGAGCCCCGTATAAGCTCTACAGTACACCGGTTTCATTTTCATCAGCGGAGCCCCCTTCCAGTGTCTTATTTGGAGTACAGCTATGGTTCGCACCAGAGGTGGGTCCCGCCTTCGGCCACGGGTCAGATTTAGTACACTAGAGCGTGAGGTCCCGGCCCCGCATCTCATCTCCAACCTCGAGGCGCCCCCGAGGAGCCTCGTGGATTCAGACGACATCGACTACGGGACCCCTGCCCCACCACCGTACCTCGGCCGGAGATCTGGGTGGAGGGCTCCGCCCCTCCAAGCGAGCCCGCACATCAGCCCGGCAAAGTGAGTCATCCTCATCCGTGCCTCAAATTTCCATCGCCGCCCACATCTGCAACAAGATCGACTTCATCGCCCTTCGCTGCCTCGTCAGGATCGAGACCGTTGAGCCTGCCTGCACCCCATTCCCGGAATACCGCACTATACCGAGGGACTTTCATCAGAGTCTTTACTACGATGTCCCTAAGATTAGCTACTGATCCCGAAGTTCAGGATTCGATGAGGCCGATCGAGCACCATTCCCTCGCCCTTCGCGACCCCGCGCGCTTTATTATCCCTGCCGTTTCGCAGCTTCTTTCACTGATGACCTCCCGGAGCATTGTCTCGTTGAGCCCACTCACCAGCCATGCACGATCGCCTCAGAGATTTAGGAGCGGCAGATATCTCAAAGAGAGGCCTTTAGGCCTCGCGTGATACCGCCGGCCAATCTCAGAGGGTTATCGAGCCTCGGGGCCCACCCACCTCAGGTCCAGAGGACACTCGATGACCTGCCCGAGACATCACAATGCGGACCGCTTGCTCTTCCGGAGGCGCCCCGCCTCATGCCGCTGGACACCATCTATTCAGACTGAGCCTTGGCCCCGCCGCAGCATTATATACAAGCCGGAGGGCCATCCTAGAGGCTCTTAACGGATCTCGTAGGGATACCGGTTTAGTCCCTCTAAGCCGGGTGATGACCTGATGCATTTCAAGAAAAGGTCCACCTGAAGGGCCTCGGTTCGAAAGGCAGAGTCTTCCGTCGTCGATGCCGAGACTACTGGCTGTGTCCTCAGCATTTAGGGTTTTCCTGGGAGGGGAGCCCTTGATAGAGAGGAGGATCCGATGCCCTAAATTCCGTCATCGAGCGAGTGATGGTCATACTCAGACCCTTCCCCTCCGCCAGCCAGACCAGGAGGAGGCATTCTGATCAAGTGGCCGAGGATTCCCACGAGATGATACCATGCCCCGAGCCCGAGGTAGAGGAGTCCAGCCTCCGCATATGTCCCTCCATCTCCTCCTCCACATTCTACATCCGTTGCTGGCAGCCGGGATACACTGCCCATCTTACACATCACTATTCACGAGCACGCTCATGCGCCGAGAGAGATACAGGTGATGGATGTTATATGTTCATCAAGGTACTACCCGTGCAGCACAGATCGTGAGTTGCCTGTCACTCCATGTCGCAGCCAGACATGACTCACCCGGGGTCTTCCCCGTGTTCCGGACGAGAGGAGCCCCCACAGCCAGCAAAGATTCGATGTGTCAAGTGCGCTTAGCTGAAGAGCTAGCTACAGACTCCACCACCACACTACGATGCAGGCGGCCAGTTTCTATTATGTTTTTATAGTTACCAAATTTTTATCAACCCTACTAATTTCGACAGATTTATGTGTTAAATATAGCAAAGTGATGGTATGTTTAGCTTTGTATTCGCTGCATTCAGCCATTTTGGCCGTGATCAAAAGCTATTCAAGATATATACAACCAGATATCATGTTTCAGGCCTTCACCAGGATCAAGTTGGCTCTTCAATCGAACACCACCGTTTTGACCGGCAATCGAATCGCTTTTAATCGACAATTGAATCGCTTTAATCGACAATCAATCAGCTTTCGGCTGGAAAATCAAAACCCTTGTATCGCACTTTTATGTTGTGTCTAAATTCCATGCCAGTAATAATTTGGTCGTACTAGTTCCTTAAAGATGCTCAACTTGAACATGTCTCCCTTAAGCTAATTCACAACACCGCACACCGTATCGGGTTTCAATAGCCGCACTCCAGATACTCCTTCTTTCACTTTGCATAGCCAGCCTTAGACATGTTGGCAACCTAGGATATGTTTCGTTATCACATTTGAAGACCAATGTAGTCTTCCAAAAAAAAATAAAAAAATAAAAAATAAAATAAATAAATAAAAATAAAAAATAAATAAATAAATAAAGTCGTGACACTTTGCCTTGAAACCCGAGCACGGTCCGAGGGGTGTACGGGCGAAGCTCTCAAGCCCGATGCCCTAAGCCTTAATTGGTCGGGAGTCATCGATTTAGTGTTCGCATGGGTGGATAGGTAGAGTTTAAACGCACTGTAGGTGCTTGATTTTCTCAAGTCATTCTGAGTCCGGTGAAGCCTCAGGGAGAGTTTGTGGTCAAGTGATCCTTTCGCTCGATGCCCCGAACCTTAATTGTCGGGAGTCACCTGCGGACCTCGCTACACCCGGGACTTTGGTGAAGTCGGATTTAAGCCGGATTTTAAGCATTGCACCTACGATGTAGTTGAATAAAGAAGAGTGTAACTATCTATCTAGGTTAATTTCAACAACTTAAGGTATCCCCAGGTGCTAGGTTGGGGAGGAAGCGATTTGCAAATTTATTGACTCGATGCGGTTATAAAGAACCATTAGACTGGTGAAATTCAAGTTGAGAATCATGGAACCATCTTGACCTAAAATTGTTCTTGTACGTTTAGTTCTTTCATGTCGGTTTCCAAATTTGGTGTAATTTTAGTTTAAGTGGTGTTTATATGTATACCCTTTTTGAATCATAAACTTTTGAAAATCTACTACATGCATCTCCTTTTTGTTTTGCATTTGCTAAGGGACTAGCGGCGTTTCGGTTGGGGGTGTGATTGGTACAAAAGTGCTATTTTGAGCTCCCCATTTTAGATGGGTTTTGAGTGCTTTGCGGCTAATCATGTCGATAATGTCGATTGAAGTATTGGTCTTAGTATTATCGAAACATGCCGTTTAGGGTTATTTTGGTTATTTGCGGTTTTTGCATACCTTGGGGTCGATATCGAGATGTGTTGAATAATGAAGATCGAAACTATTTTCCACCATCAAACATCGAGAATTCAATGAAGGAATGAAATGAGTGAGAAGAATGATGAGTAGAGGATACGGAGTGTGCGTGATGAAGAATATACAAACCAAGGGATTTCGCTATGATTCTGCGAAAATTTCGCTAGGATTACAAAATTTATAATCATAGCGAAATTTTGTAATCCTAAGCGAGAGTGAAAATTTAAGCTAGGCTTCAAAATTTAAGCTAATCAACACTCAAGCGAAATTATACGAGTTCGCTATCTCTGTGGAATTTCGCTAGGCTATGAAATTTCTCTAGCTAGCGAAGTGGCGAGTGCATAAGCGAAATTCTCACGATTTCGCTATCCTGTGCAATTTCGCTACCTAAGCAATTTTAAACTACCTATGAATTCTACCCTAGCGAAATCTCTGTACACTGTCTTTGTGTAGTGTGCAAGCCAGGCCTCATTTTGGTGTATTACTTCTTTGTCCCTTGTTTTAGCCAAAATGTTAGGCTTTCTTGTATTTTCATACATTGGGTGGTCTATATAAACCCCCATAGTTTTTGTAACCCTAAGCAATCTTGAAAGAAATCTTTTGGGCACATTTTCATTTTATGTAAATATCTCCCGCAGCTTCAGTTAGGGTTTGTTTCTCTCTCTTCTCTATATGCTCTCTTATTTTCTAGAGCTCGCGAAACACCATCTTGAGGATGACAGCTTTCAAAGAGATGTAAACTAAGCCCTTTTCTTTGAAAGAGGAGATGGCTAGCTGGTTGTGCCAAGGCGATTCACGAGGTTGTCCTCATGTGTTAAAATGCTACAGTGCTTTGTGTTATGGTTCCGTATTATTCTCGTGGAAACTAGGTTGAATATCATTTTAATATCATTGCTTGATATACCATGCTTTAGGATACAGTGCATACTTATTGCTAGATGTACATTGTTCTTTAGATATGGCGCTACGAGCCCACTTGAAATGATGTTGAATGTTGGGTTTCAAACTGAAAGGGGCTGTGGAATTTGTATTGCCTGTGAGCTCGAAATAGGAGTGATTCTGGGGTTAGGTTTTGCTGGTTAAACAAAGATGGGTTATGGCTTGGACTATAGGTTGCCTTGTCATAATGCGAGGGATAAAGCAGGGGACAACTTGTTTGCTATGTTATCAAGTTAGTGACCTAAATCTTCAAAGGTGCCTTTTCACCTCCACTTTCAGTTTTACAGTTGATCGGCAGTCAAACAACTCACTTGTTTTTTAAAAACAAATCCAAAAATCCAAATAAAAAGCCTCACCATTTCCAACAACGTGCAAATCATTCCTAGGATGAACCCATCCCAGAGTATTCGACCACAGACCCTTTATCTTTGCGGTGGCTTATTCTGACAGTAGGAGGAACTTAGGATATAAATTTTGTTGATTCCGGATCACCCTACTGTGGCACGAATCACCATAGTCTTGGAATCTATCGTTTTGTAATCAAGGAAACGGCCCACGACAAACTTCTTGGCCCCAGCATCCTCGATTTTATATTTTTGGTCTAGTGATTCTCATAGCTCATTGGTTGATTTCTTATTTGAATACACATTGTATAAAGAATCAGTCAAAGCATTCATGACATAATTTCTGCATAGAAAGTTATAATGTTTCAAAGCATCCACAGCACTGATGACTTGGATATCACGCTCATCTTCTTTGAGCTTAGGGGTTTCTTCAGTCAAAAATTTAGCAAGATTTAAAGTGATCAGGTATAATAACATCTTTTGTTACCACCTTTTAAAGTTTAGTCCATTGAACTTCTCTGGTTTTCTCCGTGTGAAAGAGATGAGCCTGCAAACAATAGGCATCAGCACTTGTGCCACGATGGGGTGCCACTTGAATGAAGCTATAATAGGATTGTTGGAATCACAGTCCATTTCTCTACAAAATTGTAGAAAATGTGTCAATTTTCTATTCCCAAAATCAATTCTCATAATAATTGAAAATAACGTATAACAAGTATTCGAAAAAGGCCGATGGGGTATAGAAGCAGGAACGGAGACAGCCTCCTTAGACGAGGAATGTTCGGTTCCTATGAAAGATTGGAGGAGTCATAGACGATCCCGCTTAAAATCTAAACTCTTTAGACAAAACCTCTCTGTAATGTAATTGGCTTAAACTCAAATGAGTGTAGAGTTTAGCCTAGTAGGCTTATCTCTTTATCATATATTCCTCACAAGAAAAACCACAACTAAGCATGTAGCCTAGTGGTAGATTATTTCCCCTTGAATGTTAGGTCATGGGTTCAAAACCCTTCCTTGTATTACATTTCAATGATTTTCCAAGAAACCAACAAACCAATTTGTTTGTTTGGTTTTAAAATACCATAACAAAGGTTTTTTTGTTTTTTTTCACATATGTGATTTTCAAACAAAAAATCCTTCATTGTTTTCCTTTTAAAAAAAACATAAAATAATATTTCTTTAAAAAAAAAAAAAAAAGAATATCTTTAGAAAAGATTCTGATTGATCTTAGGAAAGAATATATTTGGTTTAATTTTTAAACAAAAACCAAACCGATGTGATTTTCAAACAAAAGATTCTCCTGTTTTTTTTCCTTATAAAAAAAAAAGATAAAAAAAAAGAATATTTAAAAAAATAAAAAGAAACCATATGACCCTTTCCAAAAACTTGTTTATTTATTTATTTCCCAAAACCTTCTTTAAAAAAAAACTCCTTGTTTTTCCCTTATTTGAAAAGGGATATTCTTCCCTTTTCCAAAAAAATGTGGACAGCCAAATTAAAATTTTCTTTTTTGTCTTTCTAAGCAACTGTACTCTTCTTCTTCTTTTTTTGGGACAAAATTCTACTCCGATGACCTTGTTAGTTCAAGATTGGTTTTTTTTTCCTCCTACTTTCTTTTTTTTTTTTTCTATTTTTTTTCTATCTCCCCTTTGATTTTGCTTTAAGACTGTTACAAAAACTTTGTGAATACACTGAAATTGAAAGAAGCAGAGAGAAAGAAAACAAACAGAAAATTATAGAGGAAGATAATGAACCGAGTCTTGTTCAACAACAATCTCCCTAAAGAAAATTTGTCTCCTCTTTTTACGATGCTTCGAGAATGACTCGATGTTTGCTTCCTAGGATGCAACGGTTCTTCAAATGACAACGACAGCACCCTTGTCGACGGTCACTCTCAAGGAACTCTGACGATGTTCGTAACTCTACCACTCCAGGACGGAAATAAAATCTGACAGTATCTAGAAAGTATCTCAAAATAATTTATTTTTTCTCTTCTTTTTCTTGCTTCTTACAAAGAGAGTCAAAACTCTCTATTTAAAGACTTGGGGGAAGAGAACATACAACAAGCAATAAAGTTCCGACGGTTTCGCGGTTAGATTGACAAACTAAATCTCATTTATAAGGTTGTGGACATCGCATTTTGGCTATGATGCGTTTCCTGATAAAAGGTGAGACTCGTTTTTATATTTTTGAAAAACCATTTAGAAAACGATTTGAAGTCGCCACTTATTTTTGTTTATTTTTTAAGAGGAAAAACAAAATAAGAAATAAAAACCCTATTATAACTCCTTTTTAAAAAAATACAAGTCTACGAGAAACCGAGTCCAAATACGAAGGTCATGTTACCTATTGGAAAGGTACGGTAGCGAGGCATAGCACCCCTCTAAGCCCCTAAAGTCGAGTCTCTACTAATCAAGTTATGACAAATGTAACAATCAATCAATTAATTACAGGTACCAATAAATCAAGCAGAGAGTAAATAAATAACAAAATTAAAGGGATGTAATGTGTACCTTGGCGGTGAATCGAGAGCGCTATCAATAGAAAATCATGTTAGTTCAACAAACAATATAGAATATTCACAATTGATTATTTATTAAAATGATACATGAGATTTCGGGCCCCACCAATGTCCATTTATTTATTACACAAATTAACTCTACAAGTTTCCATTGTTATTGGAGTTATAGAATTAATCATGTGATTGAAACATTTTAAAAACTATTTTAAAAAGATAATTTTTGAAAATTGAGTTTTGATTTAGGAGATTTGGAAAATTGATTTTTTTTAAGAATTGAGAATTTGAAATTCAAAATTTGAAATTAAGGGATTGAATTTTGAAAATTAGGAACTTGGAAATTGGAAATTTGAAATTTGAGACTTTAATTTTTTTTTTTTTTTAGACTGGAAATTTGGGTTTTGTAAATTAAAATTTGAAAATTAGGTATTTGAATTTTGGAAATTAAGATTTAAAATTTTAGAAATTGAGAATTTTGAATTTGAATTTGGAAATTTGGGGATTTAAAGGAATTGAGAATTTGAAATTGAAATTTTGAAGAGAGGATTCAAACTCGTAAAATTGGGATTTAATTTTAAAAATTAAGGTTTTGAAGTTTGGAAATTAGGAATTGAGAATTTTGAAAGAAAAATGAATTTTTTTTAAGAATTTGATAATTTGAAAAAGAATTTAGGAAAATAGAAATATGAGATTTTGTGAAATTGAGATTGAAATAATGAAATTGGGAAAAGGAAGATAAATATTAATGATGCTTTTTCAAGCCCAGTGCGGGCGGGCGTGTTAAATTCGTTAGTGAATTTGAAATTTCAGCTCTTTAAAAATTTTGAAGTCTGGCTCTGCATTAAACACTCCTCTTACCAAAAGCGAGAAGAGAGATGAGGGGCTTCGCCCATGGCGGCTCCGTGCCTGGGTCGATTCCTCGATAGAAGATGAAATTTGCTTAGAAGGGTGAATGTTTTTACGTACCTTTCACCGAGGGGGTGGCCTGATATATATAGCGTATGTTTTCCCAATTGGATGGTAGTAAGGATTCTTGTGGATAGGATATTTTTCTGTTTTTATTGATATCGGATTTAATACGGGATATGGAAGGAGCAGTTTATTGAGAATTATCCTTCTCCCTTATTGGTGAGATCCGGTTTGATCTGCATGATAAGTTGTTTATCGTGAATTATCCTATTTTCCTTACTGGTGAGATTTAGTTGGATTTACAGGATAAGAGGTTATTAGGAATTATCCTTCTTTCCTTATTGGCGAGATTCAGTCTAATTTGCAGAATGTGGGCCTTCCCATTACCGGTGTCGGCCACTTAGGGCGTGCGAGATTTGAGCTTCGTTTTGAAGTGGCGCCCGAGCTTGGGTGTTCATTGGGCTTGCGCTTCCTTGGGCTGGCGGAGGTGGGCTGCTTGCCTATTTTCAAGCCCCATCGGCCCTAGCCCTTGTAATGCGATGTGCGTGGCAAGATGCAGTAACGTTTCGTGCAGTGCTGACTTCCACGTGTCATTCGAGTAGGTTGGATTGGGAAGCGGTAGTCATGCATGTCTTATGATAATGATGACGTTTCGGTTTTCGCGCTCACCTCTTCCAGTTCTTTTAGTTTCTTCTAAGAATATCTTCTGACCTTTCGTCTTGTGTTCTCCTGATCTTAACGCCTTTTTGTTTCCCTACGAGTTCGGGTTTCTCTTTCCTCAACATTAGAACCGACCTTAGTGCAAGAAGTTTCTTCTAGCCTTTGTGATACCGCTGAAGGCTGATCTTTTGTTCTATTCCTATTATTCTCATAGATTAGAGTCCTCTTCTTAAATTGCATTAGTGGTGACTCCTGTTGTTTAGGTTCGGGCGGGTCAGCGGCACCTCCGGCCCTTCGGCTGAGTTAATCTTGAGAGACGCCCAGAGGCCACAATTTTCCTTTGAACAAAAATGGGAGAAGTGAATTAAGTATCTGGGATCGGAATACCTAAAGTTAGCCGTCTGTGCTTTGGTAGTGGACCCTATCAAAATTGATCCCCTTAATATATCGGGCCACTTTGCGGGCGTTACGAGACCTCAACACGGTGTCGGGTCTGGTCCCCGGAAGCGTTTGGACTTCTTATGGTTCAGTACCTAAGATGGTGTGCGCTGCTTTGAGGTAGCCTCAGGCAACGGTCTTCGCTTCCCTCTGCACCCTTTATAAAGGGGTTTTGCGACACTTCAATGTTTGTCAACTATCGTCTGCCCGATTCGGGTATTACAGTTTGAGTTATTGGTTTCTTCGAGGGCGGTGCCGGTGTTCCCGGAGTATGGCTACATTCCTTGATCTTTTTAGAGTGAAGGAATGGCAGGAGCTTCCTTTATTTTTCCCGGCGTGCCGGCGCTCCTCTGGTAATTTCCGATCTTCCATCTTCCTATAGGCTTTGGAAGGAGCGTTACTTCGTTAAGCGGCGCCTGGTGGAGTATGACCCTCTTAATGAGGATAGCGCCCCTAGGCGTTCGGTTGCTGGACCACCCCAAAGAATCGTGGTATTGTTTTTGTTTTTGGTATAGTCTTTGTGAGGTCTGGGGTATCTCTAATTACCACGTTGTCGTGTGCTTCGGGTGTTGAGCCGTCCTGACCCGAGATAATGTCATAGCGGGGAGTTAGGCGGGTGTTCCCAGCCCTACTCGGAGGCGGTAGTCGGACATTCTGGTCCTTGAAGCAGGAGTCCTACGAAATTTCCTGGCGCGAGAGCCCACGAGAGAGCTTTTGGCTGGTGGAAGTCTTTGTCTCGAGGGTCCGGAGGCGTGAAGGGAAAAACTGGACTCAGGTTGAGGAAGGACCACCGGCTTAGGGTAGGTTTTGGGAGCTACGGACGTCTTCCTCTTCTCCTTCTACCCACATCCGAGTACCGAGGCAGGTGTTGCCGCCTCCAGTTGAGGGTCCTAAACTCGGGTTCATGACACAATTGCGGATTCTGCTGCAAGGTAAGACTCCTCGGGAGACTCTTTGGCTTGTGGATTGAAGGAGTCATGCTATCCTTGTTGGAATCCCCCATGAGTGTTAAGCCACCTTCCTCGAGGCGGAAGAGTTGAAAGGAGGAAGGAGTTTGGCCCGAAGGAGATGCTTGATTCCTTGCTCCTTAATCTGGGGAAGCTGCGGCGGGCCACGGTCTGATGCGTCAACAAAGATTCGACCTCGAGATCGGGGCCACCGGATTGAGGCTTTAGCTCACATCCCTCGAGAGTCATATCTGTGAGTTCAGTATCTTCAGGTGTGCGATTTTAGCAGGTTGGGTGTTGATCTTGTGTTGGGTGTGGGCGGTGGCTGCTACTCATTGAAGGTTTAGCCAAAGGCCAATGCGAGCAGGCCATCATCAAAGCCACCAAAGTTCCCTGGCGGGTGGCTTCCCTTACGCTCTGACGGTAGGCTGCGAGGCCAGAGTCTGATATGTGGGAGGCGGTGAGAGCTTAAGTCTGATTGAGGCATACCTTGTCGGCACGAGCTCGGGCGAAGGTAAGAGATGGAGCTAGGAACGACTTAAGGCGTAGAAGTCGACTTCGGAGGTTCGGGATCATTTTGAAATTTGTGCAAAGGAATGACTTCTTTGGAAATTTAGGGATGGGGTATGGTACCTTGATCGAGCCCGGATGGTCGGATGGTTGTTCATGTCTCGGAAGCGGTACGAGGGTCTAGATAAGAGGCTGCGTGCGGTAGAGGCGTCGAGCAATAAGCGTATTTGTGAAGCGAAGCTCGTCGCGGGGGAAACCTCAGAAATTTATAGCTACGTGGAGCGCTGTGGGGAGTGCCGTAGGTTGCGAGGGACCTTCGCTTGACGAGATACGGTGGATTGCCGAGAGGGCTGAGTATAGCGGGTGAAGGGTGAGGCACACCGATGGGCCACGGTGGCTTGCCTTTGAAGGAAGGGTGCTAATGCTACCAGACTGGACTTCAGCCTGACATCCTAGTGATGAGAGGCCAGAAGGGTCCTTTATTGACAACTCACGGAGATCAAAATACTCCGTGAGGCAGCTCCCTTCTTCACCTTCGATATTTGAACTTCATTATCTGTGATACTTGTTTTCTTTCATGCCAGGCTTCGAACATGTGTAACATTGCTATTAATGAATACCAGATTTTATATTCCTTGGGTTATTTCTTTTTTTTTCTTTTTCTTTGAACCCTTTAGGGTTGCTTTGCGAGAGATGAGCGGGTTTTGGGGTACGCATGGCTGAGTTGAGCAATTGGGCTGCTCGTCGGTGACGGCGAAGCTCCATGGTATTTGTTTGAAGAGCGTAAAGACCAAAATAATGTATATGTGAAAATATGGTCGAGAGTGAATATTAAATACTCGCGGATTTAGGGAACAAAAGTAGAATTGTACTCAAAAAGCTGAAATGAAAAGTATTGCAACACTCAGCCCCTTTTACGCAGGGTGCACGGGTCCTGTAGTGGGTTCTCTGTTGGAGATTTGATCGCCCCGGAATTCGAGGGCTCTTCCTTTATTTAGGCGTCGAATGGGATGTTGAATAAAATCAATTTAATTCAAACAAAAACTAATTTAAATTAATCCTAAAAATCACCCGAATAAGCAAACTACTGAATTAAGGTATGAAGAGAGTCACTAAGGATGGGGATAATTATTTACAAAACGATTTACATTTCCTTGAAAGCCTTGTGATTGTAAGTTGAATGCTAGATTTGTCCAAGAGCAATGTAGTATAGCTTGGATTTCTCCATACATTTCACTAGTTAGAGATCCATATTCCTTTTCAGGACAAATGGGTTTAAATAGCTACTTGTAAAATTTGGCACTTTTTAAGATTTGATTGTTTTTCTTTTTCAATACTTCACAGCCATTCGGGGCCCGAAAGTGCTACTTGCATGGAACGAGATGAATGCAGAAGCCTTCTCCAATGTAATTGGTATCTAGATCCTTCAAATCAATACATTTCTATCTCCTTGATTAGATCTTTGCTAACACGGGGATCAAAGATCCTTTCATCGGACTAAGGAGAAACCTACGATCCAACTAAATTGATACATCATCTAATTAATCCTCACACCATGAGTAAGTAGTGATCTGTCAAGTAATTTTTCAGAGTTCATTGGTTCCTAAGATATTAGTCTAACATACCCCTAAGTTACCTCTCTTTACTCCTCGAAATCTCCATCTCTTGTGTCACTCGAGGCCTCCTGGAAATCGAGGAGCAAGATGCGGCTCTTTTCTAGGTATATTTCTTAATATTAAAACTGGAGTTCATTATATGAACAATACAGATTATATAGAGTCGGTTTTCAAGCCACAAAATAGCGACTTGCCGTACGAGATGTTCAACAACAATTAATCCCACCTCTAGGGGTGTTTAATGTTCCATTCTTTGGATTCAGTATATGATCAAACAAAAAGTAGAAAATGAAAGAAGAAATCAAGAGAACTGAGAAAAGAAAATCAGATTTGAGCTTAAATCTTCGCCTCAGCGATAAATAAATTGAATAATATCTTAGTACGGCAAAATATCTTGAATAGAAATAAATCTACTATAAAACTACTCTAAGATCTATTAAAAATAAAAATCTATACGACAAAAGCCCAGAAAATGGTAGGTTGAGAGAAAACATGAGAGAGAAAAATCAGATTTTTAGCTTCAATCTTTATACGAACCTTAGTGAAATCTGAATCTACGTTATACGACAAAATCCTCTTGATAGAAATAAAAATCCTTTCCAAAACTACTCACAAAATCTAAAACAAATCGAAAATCGAAAAAGCGGAAAAATGAAGCAGTGAGAAACCCCATGAGAGAGCTCTTCAATCTTCATTGCCCTCTTTACCTAAAAGCAGTATATGGTCGTGAGGTGAAATGGGCTTGAAATTAGGTCAAAATATCAATTTCGGCCTTTTTTAGGTTTCTCCAGTGTTTTTGGTCGCAAAATAGCAAATTGGTCGCCCCGATTTTTTTTTAGGTCGCGACGAGTTTACGATCGTGACCGAGTTTACGGTCCACGACCAAGTTTCTGGTTGCAACACAATTTCCTGGTCGCGACTAAGTTTATGGGCCGACAACTTGTTTTTCTTCTCCAGCTTAGCCGGGACCATAACTCTTCATTTAACTTCGGATTTGGGCGTGTGAATTTTCGTTGGAAAGCTCTTTGAATGTAGAATGCAGCCATGAGGAATTTGAACCATTGATAATTTCATATGGTATAAATTTATCTTCCGATAAGCCTTGTGAGACTCTCGGTTGACTCTTCTTTTTGGAAATATATTGTTCATTTCTTGCCAAATCACTTGCTTTTCATCAATAATCCTACAAGCAAGTTTAGAGGAAATTTTATGAGTTTTACATGAATATGGATATAAAATGCACAAAATAGCATGTGAGAATGACTCGAAACATAGATGAGTTTGCACTCGTAAACACCCCGAACTTGAAGTTTTTTGCTTGTCCTCGAAGCAAAGAAAAGAAAAGAAGTTGCTTGATACAAAGCAATGGAAGAGAAGAGTTCATTTCACCCTTTTATTTTACCATGGAGTAATCAAACTTTGCAGGGTGTGTGATATGTCTCGAAATTACCCTTACAGGAATATAGAGAATATCTGATCCCAAGATAATTTATTCATTTTAATGAGTGAGATTAATCTCCTGTAGACAGAATTTGGATCATGGTTCTCACTGGTGACATTATTGTGGTCTTCCTGTCCAAACAATTTTAAGCTAGATGAGTTTATGAAAGTGAGATAAGTACGCGGATCTCCTAAGAATATTATTGGTTCATAGGCTTGTTGTTCTTATGCTCCTCCACTAATGTAGGCTTTGACTAGAATCAAGTAGGTCTTTATAAGCTTGTAATGTGAAAGAGCTTGGGTAAAGGGTAGTTGAGTAGTCATTTTAGGCTAAAACTTGCCCCGAACATACATATTTTGCATTGTGACTCTACTCCATCAGTTCTTACCATCAGCATAGTGACACTCTCAAACACCCCAAAATCTTTTTAGGTGCATCCTTCCATACTCCTCATATCACTTTCCTGCACAAATTCACCATTATTTCCAGCAAACACAAGAAACCTTTCTTTAAGATAGTTCTCAGAGTGGTGCAATGTCAAAACCTTAAACTCTACCAACCCTTGAGCTTTAAATCGATAGCTCCAAGACCGATTGGCCTTAGGGTACTAGAAGTGTTGAGACACCCTTGGGTTTACTTGCTCCTAGGGAGAGGCTCTGAGGCTAGACTCCTCCTTCTTGACTTTTTATTGTATTTTTAGCTTCTTTTACACTTGATATTTTTCTTTTTTTCTTTTTTTCTTTTTTGACAACCTCTTTTGATTTTCAACTTAACTCATTTCAACCAATTTGGAGTTATTTTCCTATGGAAAAATAACTCCCCCAACTCTCCTCACCACATTTCTCAATTATGTTTCAAATCCTCATGATATGGGTGAGTTTGGTTCTTTCAATGAGACAATGATGTATGAAGGTTGTGGCTTCAAACTTGTTTTTATAAATAGAATTTTGGCTCTTTAAGGCTCTTATCTTGGTACTAGAGGGAATATGCATATGCATATTAAGGTTAGCTTAGAAAGGCACAATCTTTCCCAAGGATGGCCCATTATCATTTCTCAATTGTTGTGTTGCCTGGTTGCCTCAATAATAGAACAAGTTCTAGAACCTATGGAGATCAAAATTAGATGGATTCTCATAAACCTTCTCTAACCTAGCAAAAACTGCTTTTCAAGGGTACTTAGTGACCACGTGCATAGTTTTGAAACCCGATGACTAAATAGCCTATTAAAGAGATAATTCATTAAGCATTCAAGTCTTATTATCTCTAATATTGTCCATATACCAAGAGGTTCATTTATGGTCCTTATTAACATCACGACAACTCAAGAAAAGCTTCAGTGCTTTCAAATGCAAACTCTAACTAAAAAAATATACCAAACTAAGATGTAAGTTGGAAGCATCAAACAAAGTCATTATAAAAGCACCGAGAAAATTTCATCCTCAAGAAGTTGTCATTTTTAACATGTGGGGTGTGACATGATAAAGAAACCCAACAAAAATCGCTTTAAACTTTGAGATGAACATTATCCTAAATGTCTAGCAATATGGGCAAAGGAAACAATAAAGTAAAAGGGTAATAAAGAGGTTGGGAAAAAGTGAACTCACTTTTAGCGAGTCTTGGCCACTTTGAATAGGAACCTTGATGATTTTGGACATTGTGTTAGTGTACTACCCTTGATACCTCTTTTGCTTCTTTGGAGTCATGAAAGTGGCTTTGGCATTTCTGTGAAACACTTGGTGTACTGACTTCCTTCACCTCAAATGAGTGAGTTTTGATTCTTCAAAACCTCCTTGATATCTTGATCACTCCCGCGATCAACGATGATCCTAAGGGCAAAACAAACAACCAAGCACAAAAATTTTCTTCCATTGTAACTCCTCTTTGATGCTTGGAATGATGGATGGAAAATTGGGGTTCAACAAAGGTAAGTTTGTGGGTTTGTGATGGGTTTTGAAGCTTGAAGATGATGAAGATGGATTGGGAGGAATGTGGTTAGGATTTGGTGGATGGGAGAGAAGGAGATTTGAAAGTGGTTAGAGAGACCACAAGGAGTTGGAGGAAAGAGTATAGCAAGATAAAGTATAAGTAGGAAGAAGAAAAATGGGTTTTAAAGGGTTAAAAAGCTATGTTTCGTATTGTGAGTCTTTGTGGTCACGTCGTGATGCACCCGGCACCCACTGTTTTTTATCCAACTTGTTATCTCATATCTCCTTCATTTAGCTCGAATTGGATGTGTAAGGACTGGATTGGAAGCCCTTTCAATGTAGAATGTGCTCATGGGCTGGTGAACCATTGGAGCCTCAATCAATGCAAGCATCAGAATGTTCAATCTTTGTCGATTAATGAGATTTATTACTCATAGGTTCTCCTTGCTGTCTCTTACCCGTATCACTTGCTATCGCTAAAGATCATGCATGCTTATATATTCTCTCAAAATTCAATAAAAAACCATATGCTTTCATTCTTACAAACTCATCTCTTGTCTTCAATTCTCCTCAAGCATGATCATGAACCTTCCCGACTTTATATTTCGGTTCAATTTGGTTTTTTTTTTTTCATCTTCGAAAACCTGAAATTTGATGAACATCTCACATATTTTTTTATACTTCAAGCACTATAATTTACATCAACCACTTTCCAACTTCTTGCCTTCACTCTTGCAAACTAGTCATGACAACATATTTGAGCTTCATTATCTTGATAGAAAACACTAACAACAAAGTTAAAACAACGTGGAATTTTCATCCGTGATAAAAAAAAAACAACAACAAATAAAATAATTAAAATATAGAAAAGAAAAAAGAGATGGATAGAATCCTTATTACTTGGCTTAGGTTGTCTCCCGAAAAGCTGCTCAGTTTTGGGTCCACATTGGAGCTCATTGGAAAAAGTACTGGTGCTTCCATTTGACAAATCATTCATCTTGGAAAGCCTTCCTCTTCATAACCATTCAGCTCGAGGATGTTTTCTTTGGACTTTGAAGAGGGAAAAAAACTCAAAATCTCCTTTAATTGCTGTTTGGTGGTTCAGCCACTGATTTCTTCAAAGCAGTCCCTATGTGAGTGTAGATGTAAAACACATTTTATGCTTAGGGATTGTTCGAACTGTGCCACTTTTGATTGACAGGCTGCCAGTACACGCATAGCTCTTTCTTGCTCAGGTCAAGGTAATGGTTGGTGAAGATTTGAACTTGCTTTCTCTCACCTAAACAAGGTAGGCTCCCTCTTGTTGATGTAATCCATGCTTGGCTTGAGGGAAAGAAGTGGTCTTCTTAGTATATGAAATTTTGTAGATCCCCTTGATACCCCCAAAGTCACAAAATCCATGGGAAGGTAAATGTGTCAATCTTCACCAAAATGTTTTCAATAGCCATTACTTGACATTTCTTCAAATTTAGTTGCCAATAATGACTCTTCATCATCTAAGTTGTTTAGGAGTGCCTTGTTCCCTTCTCAATTTCGGCTCATTTTCACCTTCTTCCCACGGATTTGGGGATGAGGAATTTACGCACGCTACTCGAAAGGGTATCAATGCATTTATTGGGATTTGGCAAAGTGTTACTAGGAAGTCTAGAGAGAATTTTCCTTGAATGCTTGGACCAAGTGTCCTATTTGAGCTTCTACATTTTTCAATCTAGCACTAGTGTTGACTTGGAAGGCATCTAAATCTGGAAATTTACGCTCATAGAGATTAATCATCTTCTTGTTCCCTTCCATGTAGATAAAAATACACATCATAATAGGAGGCAAACTCTTCTTCCTCTTCTGATATGGTTTGAACTCCTTGATAAAGCTGATACTCCTTGTTCCATGGTGAGTCATTGTAGATTCTTTAGTCGATTGATGAAGAAGTAGTTCAAGCTTGGCTTCTATGGAGCAAATCTATCTTATTGAATATTCCTCGTAAGTACAGTGAATAAGAAGAAAAACAAAAAGAAAATAAAATACAAAATAATAATAAAAAAATTAACTAGAAACAATTCACAGCCAAAGATAAAAATAAAAATAAAATTTGCCTAAATTAACTTAAATTACGGATTCTTCAAAATGTCAACTTCGATGAGAGAAAGTGCCTGCGCGCAATCATGTGTGGCGCGAAGCTTGTAAAGACGAATAATGTATATGTGAAAATATAATTGAGGGTAGATGTGGTAAATACTCAAAAACTGATTTGAAACAAAAGTAAGTGTACTCAGCGAAATGAAAAGTATTCAACTACTCATTTTGTATTAGTTGCCGCCCATGGCCATTTCAGCAAGTGCACGGGTCATCTGAGTAATGAGTGGACTCTGGGTCAGGATATCGTACCAACGAGGATTGGAGGTTCTCAATTAGATTTGATCACCAGTTACAAGGGCTCTTCACTATTTAAGCGATCAAATAGGATGTTGAATCAAATCAATTTAATTGAAACAAAAAGCTAATTTAAAGCTAATCCTAAAAATCTACCAAATAAACAACTACTTAATTCTAAAAGGTATATGAAGAGAGTCATGGGATGGGGATAATTGTTTACAAAGCAGTTTGCATTTCATGGCTTTTGACAATTGTAGTAGATACTATTTGTCCCGAGAAGCGATGTAGTAGCAAGCTTGGATTTCTCACGCCACCACTTTGGCTCACTAGTTAGAGATCCATGTGCACCGGGACAAAATACAGGTCTAAATAGCTACTTATAAAAATTTAGCACTCTTTAAGATTTGATTGTTTTTCTTTTTTGATACTTCTGACCATTTCGGGAGCGAAGAATTCTTGCCCCATAGGCAAGGGATAATACAGAAATATGCACCAATGTAATTGATATCTAGTCCTTCAAATCTAATAAAATTTTCTATTCCTTGATTAGATCTTTTGCTAACATGGGATCAAGATCCTTTCATCGGACTAAGGAGAAACCTCACGATCAACTAAATTGATACATCATCTAAGTGTAATCCTCACACCATGAGTAAGTGGTGATCTATCAAAGTAATTTTCAAGTTCATTAACAGTTCAGTATTAGTCTAACATACCCTAGTTACCGCTCTTTACTCTCGGGAATCTCCATCTCATGTCACTCGAGAGGGCCTCCTGATCGGAGCAAGATCGGCTCTTTTCGGTATAAACTCTTAATATTCCAAAGCAGTTCGACCTTATGAACAATACAATTATATAAATTAGGTTTTCAAACCCACAAGCTCTTGAAAAGCTATGAATCGATATTCAACAGTTAATCCCGCCTCTAGAGGTGTTTAATGTTCATTACTTTGATTCAAATCATCACAATCAAGCAAAAGTAAGAAAATGAAGAAAGAAATCAAGAGACAAGAAAAAAGAAAATCCAATTTGAGCTTAAATCTTCGCCTCTGACCAGTAAATAAATTAAATATCTTAATGCAAACAGAAATATCTTGAATAGAAATAAAAATACGCTATAAAACTATAAGATCTATTAAAAATAAAATACTTGTGAAAAACTAAGAAAATGGGCGGTTTAGAGAGAAAATCGATTTTTAGCTTGATCTTTAATACGAACATAGTGAAATCTCAGATCTGTTATCTGACTGCAGAAATCTCTTAGTGAAATAAATCTCCTTTCTAAGAAACTACTCTAAAATCTAAAACAAATCAAAATCCCCCGAAGAAAAACTATAAAAATGGGAAGTGCAGAGGAAGCCCATGGAGGAGCTCTCGATCTTCCCGCGCCTCTTTACCTAAAAAAGCGGTATATATATGGTCATGAGGTGAAATGGGCTTTGAAATTAGGTCAAAATATAAATTTTACGGCCTTTTTGAGTTCTCAGAGTTTTTGGTGCAAAGCGACAAGCGGTCGCCTGATTTTTGGGTCGAGCCGAGTTTGCGGTCGCGACGAGTTTTGCAGTTGCAACCACCGATTTCTGGTCGCGACTAAGTTTATGGACGGCGACTTGTTTTCTTCTCCAACGTCGGGGCCGCCTTCTTCATTTAACTCGGATTTGGGCGTGAGTACTTTCGTTGGAAAGCTCTTTGAATGTAGAGAATGCAGCCATGAAATTTGAACCATTTGATGTTCCTTATGGTACAGAAAAATTTATCTTTCAGTAACCTGTGAGACTCGGTTGACTCTTCTTTTGAAAATATATTGTTCATTTCTTGCCAAATCACTTGCTTTCATCAATAATCTAAAGCCAAGTTTGGAAGGAAATTTTATGAGTTTTGAGATATGTATAAAATACACAAAACAGCATGTGAAATAGACTCAAACATAGATGAGTTTGCACTCATCGAGGCTCATCACGTGAGGCTCGAAGTATGCGACGAGGCTCTATGGGCGAGGCCTTCTAAAGTTGAAGAGCTCATGCAAGCGACGATTGAAGGCTTCATGAAGCGGCCCCGAGGTATTCACATTTGAAGAGCTAGTGCAAAGCGACGGCCCAGGCTCCATGAGCCTTGGTGAAAACTCGTGCAAGCGAAGAGCGGCCCAGGCTCCATCAAGCGCCCAGAACGCTACAGTGAAGAGCTAATACAATAAGCATTGAAAGGCTCTATGGGTCTTTGAGGCCGCTACGAGTTGAAGCTCGTGGCCTGGCAATGGGCTCCATGGTGGCTGGGAGCCTCTGTTCAGAAGAGCTCATGCGAAATGAGCGGCGAAGGCTACATGGCGTTGAGGCCTTCACGAGCTAAGAGCTCCATGCAAACTAAGCGGCCCAAAGGCTCCATTAGGCCTTGGGGCCTTCCTAAGGCTGAAAGACTCGTACAAATTGAAGCGACCCGAGGCTCCATTGGTATTGAATGCAGGTTGAGCCCGACTCTTGGGGCACATGGCTGAGTTAAGTAGTTGAGCTCTTCAAGCTGAATCACGAGAGGCGTAGATTAAACTTCTACTTCTTGGAAATATGTGGGTGTCTTTAATGTTGGTTTATGGAGAATTGGAAATGATTGCGCGACTTCCCGAGTGCTTTAGCCTTCTTATAAATAGGCCGTTCTTATGGAGCCCGTACTGCCGGATCTCCTTCCTTTGGGGGGTAATTAAAATGCTCGTAATGAAACGAGGGCTTAGTCGTCTTGCGGGGGATCAGCACAGGGATTCACATTTGGTTAAGATGGACCTCCACCTTGTAGGAGTTGTGTTTTTCCACTAGTCTCCTGGGAGTTATGTTATTCCACACAGCTTCGTCTTTAGGGGATGCGTCCCCAGAGAGGCGGTACACTTTTGTACCGCCTTTTCCGACCCTTCTCCTCTTCCCTCTTTCTCTTTCCTTCTCCTTCTCATCTTCTTTTTCTCGTTCTCTCTTCCTCCCTTCCTTTTCTTCCCCCATCTCATTCTTCTCCTTCTCTCTTCTTTTAGGTTTCTCTTACCTCTTTTCCCTTTTCCTTATTTACCTCTTTTCCATCTTCCTTTCTCTCTCTTGAGGTTTTTTTTTTTTTTAAAGAGCTTGCTTGTATTGTTTGTTTCTAGATGTAGACAATAACTCTTGATTGTAACCAGTTGTACCCTTATTGAAACCAGATATATTTTATTCTTTGAATTTTGAATTTAAATTCGATGTATGTATTTCTTGCACATTCTCTTATTTGACTATACGGTCCAAATAATCAATAGCATACGATTCGTCATCCGAGCAGATATTACTTCTTAAGATTACAATGAGGTCTTGGTAGAAATGCTTAAGGTGTTCGACATTCCAAATGATGTAGAACTTTTCCCTCCTCCGTCTGGAGTTCGTAATTGCCAGGTCTGACGACGCGAGATATGATGTAAGGGCCCTCCCAGTTGGGTCCTAGTTTTCCATGTGCTGGATTCTTCCTTCCTGGCAGGAGCTTTTTTAAGACTAAGTCACCAGGCTTGTAACTCCTGGGTTTGACTTTTTGGTTGTAATACCTCACCGTCTTCCTTTGGTAATCTTCCATGCAACGAGGAGGCCCCATTCCGCTTTCATCTAGGAGGTCTAAATTTAAATTTGAGAGCCTGCCCGTTGTGTTCAGCACCCGACTCGATTCTTGGTGACTTTAATCCGATCTCAGCGAAGTTATTGCTACCGGTCTGGCCCGAGAGCGAAGCGGGGTTTCCTTGATGGCGACTTGGCGTAGTTGCATGCCATAACACACCGGGAAGGTATTATACCCATTTGCCCTTGAGATCCTCCTAATTTGGTCGCTAGCGGCACTTTAAGGGTTACGATGGTGACCTCTGCATCCGTTCGTGCGGATGTCTCTTGGGGGCGAGTAATAATTCTTGATCCCAAGCTCGGCACAAAAATCCCTGAATTTGGCATTATCAAATTGCTTTCCATTATCTGACACCAGAGCTCTTGGGATACCAAACCTGCATATTATGGAACGCCACACAAGTGGTATCTTTGTTACGCAGTAGTAGCGAAAGGTTCGACCTTAGCCCGTTGGTGAAGTAATCACTGCGGCTTGATGATGAATTTGCATTGGCTCTTCCCAATGGGAAGAGGTCCCAATATGTCCAAACCCCGTTGTCGGAAAGGCCAGGGGCTTGTGACTGACATCAGGGGCTCGGATGGGAGGTGAAGATTTTTAAGTGCTCACGGAAAATCTTGGCTCACGGCCCAGGTGGTCGCGTCTCTACGAGCATTGTAAATTTAATAGTATCACCCTTCAAACTTTCCACTTTTGCTAATGCAGAGCTTTCAGATATGATTCGCATCACGCCTTCATGTACTTCCTTGAAGTATGTGGTCTGGCGTCTTTCACGTGCGCGGGATGGGTGTGAAAAACCTCGGCTTATGAAAGGCTTCCCTTATGATTAGTGAACTTGGATGACCTCGCTCTAATCTTAAAGGCCTCTTTTGGGTCGTCGGGTAGACGTCCGTCTATTAAGTAATCCCAAATGGGGTCCATCCGGCTTAGCGGGTTTCTGTGTGGAGACTTCCTCGCCATAAAGATCTATAGAGGCTCTGCTGGTATTCGATGGGTTAGTACGCTGAGGTCTTCTTGTAAGGTGTTGCCGGTCTTGTTAAGGTATCTAGCTCTACGGAGTTCTCTGCTGCGGGTATGTTATGCGGCCCCGGGCAGCATGACTTTTCGGCCAAGTCGGCACTTTTGAGGTGCCGGGATCTGTTTTTCACCTTTGGCCTCGTAGGTGTCTTCTATTTGTCTTACTACCGGTTGGGGTGTTGGACCTGAGGCTGGTCGACTTCAAGTGAATGGGCGGGGTTGGGGCCAGGCTGGCGGCCTCATGCTCGACCTCATTGTTGGGCTTGGAATCGAATCTGGCGACGTACTCAGTATCTGTTCATACAGGGAGGTCGGGATTAGCCCGGCTACGCTGCTCAGGCATTTGAGGCCCGTCTACGAGAGGAGTCTCAGGATAGAGTCGATCGTCAACAGGTACTTTCAATGCAGGATCTTGAGGTGAATTCCATGACGAGTCACTTCAGACCCTACCCTTTTATTGCGGTTTAGAGCTGTATCGATGTTGAACTTGCTTTAGCTCTATGGCCCTTCGTGACCTTCTGATCTCAGTTGTAGCACTTGCCGTAATTATTGGGACAATTGTATGAGCTTGAAATAAGGCGAGCCAGTTTACGTGGTTACTAACGCCAGGATTAATTTCTCCATCCTTGGGTACCTCTCCTCTACTCCTCTCAGAGCTCGGCTTCAATAGTAAATTGGATGTGTACTTTCGGTCATCTCACAGCAGGGGCAATCTTTGAGTCGAAAATCACACAAGCTGCAGTAGGTAAGCTCCCCTTCGAAGGCTTACGGAATGAAGGGAGAGCTCAAAATCGTCTTCAATGATGAGAGCGGCTTCTTATGATTGCATCCCATTGAAAAGCTTTCTTTAGAACTTGGAAGAAAAGAGTGACAATTATCAGTAGCCACGGATGCGAATCGGCCGGCGGCTGCCCTTCACGTCATCTGTTGGACCTCCTTTATACTTGATGGTGGCGGCATGTCGAGCATAGCCTTTATTTTGTCTCGGTTTGCTTCAATTCCTCGGTTGTTGACTATAAACCCTAAAATTTTAGCTGACCTCGAAGGCACATTTGGCTGGATTCAACTTCATGTTGTATTCTTAAGATCACAGAGCATACTCGGACAAATGAGTTATGGAGCTCTATTTGTGGTTGACTTTACCTAACATGTCATCTATATACACCTCCATGGAGCGTTCCTATTTGCTTCTAGAACATCCACGTTTACTAGCCTACGATAAGTGGCTCTGCGTTTAGTCCAAAGGGCATCACCGCGATAAGCAATGGGTTCCTTGCCTGTGACGAACGGGGTCTTTTCTTGGTCATCACGGATCCATCTTTGATCACGGTTGTAGCGGGAGAAAGCATCCATAAAGCGAGGAGTTCATGGCGGGCGTGGCATACGATAGAGTCAATTCGCGTGAAACTATCTTTTGGGCATGCTTTCTGTTGGCGTAAATGAAGTCGTCTTGATGCATAAGTTTTCTTTTTGACGAGCCTGACGTTGTGACCATTACGGGTACTCCACCTCTCGATTACCCACTTTGGGAGGAGTTCTTGACCTCCTCATTGATCGCTTTTGCCTTTCAGGCGCAGAAAGCTCCTTCTCTTTATGATTGAAAAGCTAAGGATGGTGGCGTTCAGTCATGAGTGATTATTACGGGGGTGATCCACTCGCTATCCTCTTGTATGCGAAAGGCGTCCTTGTTACATCTCGAAATGGGTAAGAAGGCTTGAGGTGCTTATGACTTGGAAGCCGTGTAGGCGGGTGTTTAGGGTTGTCGTCGATGATGGAGTTCGGCTCTTAGAGACTCGGTCGGGTGTTCACCTCTTCAGGGACTCGGAATTCGGGTGTTCGCCTTATCGCGCATGTCGAGGCTGGAGTCTCAGGTATATGTCGTAGTTTTCTTCATGGATCTTTGAGTAGCACTCCACGGCCCGCGCGTTGGTCTCCTCGAACCATTCTGCTAAACATGGTAGGAAACTTGATCATCATGTGGTAAGCGGAGGGAATGGCCTTTATTGCATTGAGAGAGGGTCTGCCTAACAACATATTATAGGCGGATGGGGGCGTCTGACGAGAGGAATCTCGCGTCGTCGTTGCACGACATAGAGTCTCCAAAGTGAGCACTAGTTGTATTGAGCCCCGAGGTAACACTTTTTTCTCGAGAATCCTACGCGGTGGAGTCTTGGTGCGGTTCAGTTTTCCCTTGGATGTCACCGTCTTATCGAAGTAGGCGAAGATGATGCTCCCGGTTGAACTCCGTTGTCGACTGGGACTGGATGAGCTAGTTTTGTTAGCCACAGTGCCTTATTACCAAAGGGTCGTCATGGGGTGTTGGCATCCCTCAAGTCGAGTCGGAGAATGTTGATTTGTGTCGGTAGAAGCGGAGTTTAGACAGGTGTGCTTCCATTTCCTCTCGACTGATGTTCTTGTGAGATGGGCCTTCTGGCTGAGCTGGAATTCCCCTCCTCACAATAAATCCTCCCAGAGATCACATGGATTTCCCAAGTTGTTCGTGCGAGTTGTTACTGTTGAGGTGGTGGTGGTGGGTACAGCGAGCTGAGCCGATTTTGGGCGACTTGCTTGAGGTGATATGAGCGTCAGGCTTCCCACAAGATCTAAGATATTCTATTCTCCCCGGGTTATGCAATCATCAAATGCGTGCTCGTAGTCCCTATGCTGAGCGTACGATCTGGGTGTTATATCTTTTGCGGTCGACCTCATCACGGGATAGCCATCTTGGCTGCTCATGTTGTGCCGCGTAAAGACTTGCGTCTGAAGTGGCCTTGAAGTCGCCGTCGAGTGAATAATGTTGTCGGTGCTGAGGTTGAGATGGACGGGCGGTCACCGTAAGGCCTCCGCGTCTTTCGGGGGCGGGTTCTCCATCTTTCTTTAGGGGACCTCTCCGGTCATTTTGTCTTTTGGGCTCAGTCCACGGCGGCTTGTCGATCCTTCTTTTCTCTCTTTATGTGTTGAAGGGCTTCCCTTTCTTGGATGTAGGGGGCTTTTTCGCCATTAATGTACTTCTCGGCTTTTGTGAGCACCTCGGCCGTGCTTGCACGGGGGTTTTGAATGGAAAACATCAAATCTTTGAAAATGCGCTCCTAGCCAATGATGAATGCGGTGATCACAAACACCGTCGGGTGTATGTGAGCGTGGAACTTCGGCATTGAACCTCGAACATACTGGGTGAACTTTCTTACAGTGATGAGTCGAAAACTCGTAGAGATTTTAATACATTTTCCCGAGTTTATAATGAGAATAATGATGAATTGTTTGCGACGTGGTGAATCAAATTCCAATTTGCGGGGAAAATACAATGAAAATCAAATTTTAGCAAAAATCATAAGAAATCGACCCTCTGTAAATTTAAGTGAAACTAGGCGAAGTCGTGACGAAGTGCGGGTTTCCGGCAATTCCAATCTGACCTCGACAAATTTGGCTTTGAAGAAAAGCTGAAGAGTGAATAAGTGGCGTGTGTGAGTATTTCTGAAGAGATTGAGACAAATATGACTTAGTCGAGAATAAAAGAAACGATCAAATAGAAGAAGTTCAGGCATCGCGACATCATTCGGCGTCGCGACGCAACGGAGATAAATAGCGTCATTGATACCACCGTGGTCTGTGACGAGGGTGACTACAAAGCCCTGAAACTGACCTTCGAGTAAAGGAGTCTTAACTAATTTTGGGAAAGAAAAGGACTTGATGTAGCGACACAGCGATGTGAAGAATAACACCAAGGTAAAGCATAAACTCGAATCGAGGAGCGACCGGGAACTAATGAAGGGCATGAGACAAGATGATTAGTGTCGAAAATGATTTGAACCATATTAGATAGGTTTAGTCTTTTGTGCATTAATCATGTCATATAAACCAATTGAGTGTTCATGTCATCTTAGTAACACTTATGCCATTTGGAGCATGTTTTGGTTGTTTTGTGAAGTATTTATGCACTTCTGAAGCTCAACCCTTGATCTGGAAATGATCAATCATGAGGTTGGAAGTTTTAGTCTCGACCATCAGCCAAAGCCCGAAAATCAATGGAAAAACAAAGGAAAAGTGGAGAAATGAAGATGCGGTTGAAGACGGGGCGGGGCATGCGGGCAATAAAGGCCGAGAATTTCGCAGCTTTGTTATGACAGTCGCAATCTGGCGAATTTCGCAAGCTGATTCGCAAGCTTGATTCGCAATCTCAGCGAAGTGCAGAAAAATTCGCTGGCCAAGCACCTTTATTTCATGAAGTATAGAATTAAGCTATCTTTGGAAATTCGCTAGCTTAACGAGAATTTATTTAATGTAATTTCAGCATTTACTTGAGTCGCTAAAACATTTGCTGAGTCGCTAAAGCCTTGCCCGATTTCGTTAAGCCATTTGCCATTGGCTAACCCTTGCCAAATTCGCTAGTGGCGAAATTCTCTCAGCGAGATTTGCGGGCCTTGTCATCCTCTGTAATTAATCACAGCCACTTCCAAACTTGGTTTTATTATTGATTGTCCTATAACTTAGCCTAGTTATTGGGGTTTTTGGTAGTTTCATGTACTTTGAGGGAGGCTTATAAATACCCCTCATGTCTTGTAATAAAAAGGAGGAGGATGAAGGTGAATACAAGTTTTAATTTGATTTGTAAGTTATTTTCTTTTCCTTTGCTTTTGTAAATAAATTTATTTTATTTTCTCTCTTCTTTCTCTTCTTTCTCTCTTCTTTCTCTCCTTTCACGAGGCGCAAACACACCTCTTGGGGATGACAACTCGAGATGCTTAGCTAAGCCTCCTTCCTTGAAGGAAGGCTAGCTTGAGTGGTGGGGTTAAGCGTATTTGTCCTCTTGTACTAAAAGTCACGGGTAGTGTATTTATGGCCCTTATTTTCAAAATTCAGTTGCATAACATGGGATGTTATTGTCTTGGCCAATACTCTCCATGCTTTAGATCCAGTGCTTAGTGACAGGTACTGTGGCTCTTTAGATGGTCCTTACATTGCCTCTGATGTAGCATTTACATGTTAGGGTTCTTCAAATTAGGGTTAAATAACATTGACTTTTATTATTTTGGCCAATACTCTCCTCCATACTGGGGTTTCAGGAGTATGGGTGAGAGGATGAGCTGCTTGATTCTTGGAATGGTCTTTACTAGCCTTAGAAAAATGATAAAGGAATGTTAGGGTTTTAAACAAAGGGGCCTAAGCTGCATCACATTGTTGACTCACATAGGAGGATAAAACACGAGGACATGTGTTTGCCCTAGCTTGTCAGAGTTGGTGACCTAAATCTTCAAGTTTAATTTCTTCGCTAAATTTAGTTTTACCATTTCGGTTTTGCGATTTCGAGTTTAAACCCATTCTGACTTTGACACAAATCCAAAAGTCCAAATATAAAGCCTTACCTTCATGCCCTAATGCAAACCATTTCTAGGATGAAAACCCATCGATGTTAGGCCTAGACCACTATCTATGATAGCTTGACTAAACGATAGTAGAGAACAGGTCTATATATAAATTTTGTTGATTTTAGCTTCGACTATTGTAGCCTGAATCAAAATGGCGTCGTTGCGGGGATGGTGTAAACTACTTATAGTAAGTTGAAGAGTACTTGTGATCCACATCCGCAGTGAAGGTAACACCACACCTCTTTTGTATATGGGTTGCAGGACGCTCAGGTTTTAACGCCAGTGATGCTTGCTGATTCGATATGGTTTTTTATTGATCATTTATTTATTTTGTTGATTCACTTTTTTGTTTTCTTATGCTCTTTGTTGGTTCTAATTGTTGTCTCACACAATTGTGATGCAACAAGGATAGAGACACTCGTAGGTCGACAGGATTAGTACACAACTTGACCTAGCTAGTGAAGTTAGTGTACAAACTGATACCATGGATCCCATACCTGAGGAACAACAGAGCCAACCAGGAACCCCTATGAATCCAAATGCATATAGAACCATGAGGGATCACATCCACCCTCCTAGAGTTAAGGCCCTGCATCCTCATCATTCCTCCCGCCAAGATGTAGCAAAGAGGCCTTATTCGGGTACCTCTACTCCCCACATATCATGGTATGGAAAATGAAAATCCATACACCTTCACATAAGGGATTTTGAGGAGGGGTTTGCACTACCTTCAAGGAAGGTATGATGGATATGGATTTTGGCTCAAGCTGGAAGGCATTTCCATTGACTCTAAAGGACAAGGCTAAGATATGGCTCCCAACCTGCATTGAGGGCCTCAGGAACCATAAGAAATCAATGAAATGCGTCGAATTCAAGAAGTTTTTCGCATCATAAGACTAATAATTTGAAAAGGCAAATTTATACCTTGCAAACTAGGATGGTGAGAGATTTACCTTCAAAGGTTTCGAGAGGTTTATGAAACCATCGTTGCATGCCCACATCATGGGTTTGACACATGGATGTTGGTGAACCACTTCTATGGTGGTATGTCTCCGCCATGAGGCAAAACTCTTTGAAACCATGTGGTGGAGACTTTGAGCAAACATCCCGATGAAGCCATGGATTTCTTTAAATTACGTGGCTGAAACTTCTAAGGGTCAGATGAACTTAACCCTAGAGAAACGGATAGGATGAAACCACCAGCCAACCAAAGGGGTGGGATGTATGCACTGCCTGAAGACATAGAAATGAGAGCTAGGATTTCCACCCTAGCCAGGAAGGTAGAGGAGCTTGAAGGCAACAAATCTTGCAAGAGGTGCATGCGTTGGATCGAAAATCCCGTACAACCTAATCCTTGCACCAATTTCCAATCCCCCCAGACACCCAATGTAACAAAGGTCCTATGGCTCCCGCAGTTGAAGGATTTGATGTCGAATGTGCAAACACTCGGTAGGGACAATACAAGCCACAACAATCTATCGCTCCATATGGTAATACCTACAATTCCAATCGAGGAATCACCCCAATTCAGATGGAGACCCAACCCCCGCTTATGTACCCCTGTGCTAAACTCGCTTTGGTTTTCCTCACAAGCCAACAACCAACATCCTCTCTTCTCCAAGAGAACAAGCTATATTGAATTTTGAGTAAGGTGTAGGCAACTCTTTGTTTCGAGGAACAAAAGGAATTAATGCGAATTGGCACAAAGGATTGATACCGGTAGAAAGTACACCGAATAAGAGAATAGATGGCTTCGAGAGTAATCTCAACCGCAAAATTGACAACCAACCCGCTGATTCAATCACCAAGATTACCAAGTTGTTTTCTCGAGGTACAAGAGAAAGGGAGGTTTCCATCACAAATAGCTCCAAACTTAAAGGAATTCATGAGGTAGATCATCTAACAATTCGGGAATGGACGAGGTTAAGGCCATAATCACCCCGAAGTGGAAAGCAGCTGACGCCCCATGCTAAAACCTCGTCAAGAACCTAGGCAAGGAGAAGAATTGAAACCCGAGCATATCCTCCTGCAGGAAGATTCAATGAAATACCGTATACCACCTCCATTTCCACAAGCACTTGGGGAGGAGAAGAAGAAGGCATCTCAACAAGGTGCATTCTCGAGGTTTTAAGGCAAGTGAAGGTTAACATACTCTTATCGACCTAATCAACAAGTTCCGCTTATGCAAAATTTTTGAAAGATCTTGTACAATGGGAAGAAGGATTAGGCATTGAGAAGAAAGCATTTCATCGAACATATCGCTGCCATAATTCAAAGTAAATACCCTGTCAAATACAAAGATCCTGGATCTCCCACAATTTCGCCATTGCGGAATTGCATAGAAAAGTCCTGCTTGATTTAGGGAGCCGCAGGAACTCCACGCCGTGAGATTAGTATACAAGCAGCTAGGGTCTAGGGTGGAACTTAAACCTACCAACATCACACTCTCATTGGCCGATAGATCAGTGAAAATCCCTAAGGGGATAGTTGAGGATGTCTTAGTGAAGATAGACAAATTCTACTACCCAGTAGATTTTGTGGTACTTGACACTGAACCAATTGCTACTGAACCCAATCATGTACCAATCATCTTAGGAAGACCATTTCTGGCCACTGCCAATGCAATTATAAATTGCCGGAATGGAGTCATGCAATTAACTTTTGGTAACATGACCATGGAGTTGAACATCTTCTTATTTGAACAACAAACACATGAAGTTAAGCAGAAATTCCAGAATCAAATTTCTCGATGAAGTTGTTTCATGGATCACAGTGTGTACAAAAGGTGCTAAGGAAAAGCAAGGAGTGATCAGCCTTGGAGATGAAGGAGAATTGGTCTTGCCAACAACACCAATTGCAAACCAATTGCTCGAATCCACAAACTATCCTTGCAGGAACGCTTCAACTTATGGCCACCCAACATCATGGGAGCTCTGCCGTGCCACGCATGGGTTGAGGAGATCATCCTCCTTGACCCCCCTTGAGTATTGCTGAACTTGAACTGGTTCGGTGTTTTCAAAAACCGGATTGCAGTTCATAAATTTTAATTTTTGTCTTATATTAGTTAATTCTGTTAGTCTAAATAATTTTTCAAAAATTTTAACTTAGCAATTTTTCCTTTCATTATAATTTAGTTTGTATATGAAAATAGTATGTTTTAAATATTAATCATAGTATTATAGTAAATTTGCTAACAATAATTTTTTAGTTATATTATTATTTAATATTATTAATTAATTTTAAAGTTTTTGAATGCAGAAAGACCATTCGCGTAAATTGGCCGCTTAGCTGAAAATTGTGAGAGACTCTTCGGCTAACATACTGCACTTAGTGTGTAACCCGGAGGGGGCTGGCCCCACATGCCATTTCTCACATTCTCCCCTCCCAACGTGCCCCTGGTCTCCCACTCGCCGCTCGTGCCCCGAGCTCCCACCGCGCCGCCCCGTTTCACCGCAGCAGTCGGCTTCAGCCCCGACCGAGCCCTCCCTAGCCTTCATCACCGCTCGTGACTGCAGTCACCGTGATCATCAGAGCGAGCAAGAGCCGAGCCTCCACAGTCATCCTCCGCTTCGAGCCGTGGAGCGAGCCCTCACCACGCGGGCCAGACGAGCCCTCACCTCGCCTCGAAATATTACTGTGGGCCTTCGCCCGCTTTTAAAGGAGCCCTAAGACGTTGTCCGATCATAGTCTCGAGACTTCGTTATCGCACAGACCCATTTTAGTCTCGTGATTCGAGAGGTTCGCAGCCTCTTCCAGGTGATTCAAGTATTCAGGATCTTCATTTCTGCATATACAGCTCCCAAATCACATATTCAAATAGTCCAATTTCTTTTCAAGTGCCCTATTTTAGATAATGATATGGTCCGTACGAGGGGTGGGTCCCGTGTTCGGCCTCGGGTGAGATTTAGCACACCCGAGCGAGAGGTCAGCAAAGACCAAGACTTCAAAGACTAATGCTATCACCGTCCCCGAGGTCGTGACCCGACGAGCCTCCGGGATTCAGACGTTACTGTGACACACCTGACAACCCTGCCCCATCCCCAAGACTTCAGGAGAGCCACGAGGGTCCCGCCCCTTCCGCCGGGCCTCCCGCACTTCGGCCCAGCGAAGTCATCATCTCTCGACCGCCACCATCACCGGCACGCATCGCCAGCCTCCCGAGACGACACCTTCACCAGCTATCACCGCCTCGCGATCGAGGCCCATGTTCGTGACACCCCATTCCGGGGAATGCAGATATACGTAACCGACCATGCCGCCAGGAGTCGTTTCTAATGACGCCCTCGGATTGATGGTCAATCTCAGATACTGTGAGTCGATGAGATTGATCGAGAGGTATTCGCTCCTCCCATTTATGACTCCGAGACAGTTTTACTACCCGAGAGCTGGTCCTGCCAGCTCTACCACCTACGACCTCTCGTGATGCGTATGGTCCACCGGAGATCCACTCGTGATAGATGACCGCCGAGGTGTACTCGGGCCCACGGCGCATTTCTCAGCAGCCTTGAGATTGCGCATACCGCACGCCGAGGGTTACAGATCGGGCCCACCCTCCGCCTTCGCATGGCGGTTGGGAAAGACCGGCCGTGGATGCTACAGCCGGGTCCAAATTCTTATCGGAGGCTCGCTCATATGTCGAACATCGACCATCCGTCGCGCGACCTCGCTATTCCTCTCGCAGCGATTATGTAGAGGAGGGACCTATCCCGAGGCATTGTACCGGATCTCGGGCAATTCTGGTTTAGCCCATCCGAGCCGGGGCGATGACTTCGCCCACGCTTGAGGAGGAGCAAGGTCCATGGGGAGAGACCTCGCACGCCGCAGAGCATACCACTTCTATGCCGAGGCTTCTTCCCATGTTCGAGCTGCATGGACGGTGAGGAGCCTGGATAGAGATGCGAGACATGCCTACATGTAGTAGCAAATAGGACTCGGGTTATGACTATGCCCGTCCATTTCCACACGCTACCGAGACCAGAGGAGGCACTCAAATGAGGTCGATGCACCACCATGCATGATATGCCTCAAGCCCCGAGCCCGAGGTACGCAGGCCTCCCACCCTATTTCAGCTTTCTCCATCTCCCCTCCAATCTAATTACTCAGCTGCAGCCTCATGTATACTCCCTCTCGGCCTCTCATATTCAGCACACCCGGGCCACCGGAGTATACACATACGCCGAGGGAGATGGTCGGAGCTGAGATGGATGCGATTCGCACACCAGCGCCACTCAGTACCAAAGATGCAAAGACATGACCGCAGGATTGGCTCAGCCGAGGCCACTTTGGGACAAGGCCATTCCATGCTTCACTCAGATCATGACCCACCCGGGTCTTCCTCATGATCCTACCCTCGGTAGAGGAGCCTCGCCACCGATGCACCTCATTGGATATCCTCGGGCAAGAATAAGTAGTGAGAAAGCCACTCACCACCGCACAAAGAAGTGAGGTGGTTAGGTCTCTTTTTGATTTTTGTTTAGTTATCAGCTTTATCAATTGCCTACTGATCTTGATTAGGATTTATGTATTAGCCATAGTAAAGTGTGCTGATATTTTTGTTTAGTTTACTCATGTATTAAATTAATTTCTGCTTATATCAAAAGCTATTCATTTTATATATATACAGCTTTTTGTACATATCATGTTTTGTGCTTCCACTATGTTTAAATGTGTTTTTCTTTTCAATTGAACAATTGAATTGCTACAATTGGACAATTGAATTGCTTCATGTTGAGAAATTGAATCACTTTTTGTCACCTTATATGCTAGGACAACTTCCATGCTTGAATTAAATTTTTGGTCGCCTGAAGTTCCCCGCATGCTCAACTTGAAATTTCGTATGTTATTTCACACACCGTACCCGCCTTGTTCCAATAGGTCATGGAAATTGCAGCCTTCTTTCGCTTGCAAAGCCGGCCTTAGGTATGTCGCAACCTAGATAGGCTTGAGTTACTCCACATTAAGACCAAATGCTGGCTTTCCAAAAGAAAAGAAAAGAAAAAGAAAAGAAAAAGCAAAAGAAGAAAAAGAAAAAGAAAAGAAGAAAAAGAAAAATAAAGTCAGACTTTTGCTTTGAAACCCGAAAGCACGGTCCGAGGGGTACATGGCGAAGTTTTGAAACCCGATGCCCTAAGCCTTAATCGGGTCGGGAGTCACGATTTAGTGTTCGCTATGGGTGGATAGTGGAAGTTTAATGACTTGTGGGTACTTAATTTTCGAAGTCATTCGGAGTCCGGGGTGAAGCCTTTAGAGTTAGTGGTCGAGTGATCCTTTTGGCTTGATGCCCTAAACCTTAAATTGGTTGGGAGTCATCGGTGGACCCCCGTTACACGGACTTTGGTGAAGTCGGATTTTAAGCATTGCACTCTATGATGTTGATGAATAAAATAGGAAAAGAGTAGCTAGCCCTATCTAGGTTGTTCAACAACTTAAGGCCATGTCAGTGCTAGGTTGGGGGGAGGTGGCAATTTTGCAGTTTATTAGCTTAATCTGGTTATATAAAGAACCAATTAGACTTAGGTGGAAATTCAAGTTGAGAATTGTGGACCCAATATCACCTAGAATTTGTTCTGTATGGATTTGGTTTTTTCATATCGCTTGAAATTTGATTTCACTGTTCAATTTCAGGTATTGCTTATATGTACATCAACCTTTGAATCATAATCTTTATAAATCACCACATGCATCTCCTTTTTTTCTTTTTGCATCGCTAAGGGACTAGCAACGCTTCGGTTGGGGTGTGATTTTCATGTCTCAAAAAGTACAATTTTGAACCCTATATTAGATAGGTTTGAGTACTTTTGTGCAATAATCGTCATATAAAACCAATTGAAGTGTTCATGTCATCTTAGTAACACTTATGCCATTCGAGCATGTTTTGGTTGTTTTGTAGGTATTTACGCACTTCTAGTTTCAACCACAATGCAAAATGGATCAATCATGAGGTCAGAAGTTTAGTCTCACCCATCAACAAGCCCAAAAATCAATGGAAAAACAAAGGAAAAAGTGGAGGAAATGAGGATGCGCTTGAAGATGATCGAGAGGCATGCAGGAACAGCAAAACAGGAATTTTCGCAACCTGTTCGCAACCAATTCGCAATCCTAGCGAATTTTCGCAAACTGCTCAGAACAAGCTCTGACAATCTCACGAAAATTGAAAATTCGCTGGGGCCAACTTTGTAATCGCTCCTTAGCGAAATTATAGGAATTGCCATCGAAATCGCCAGTTTAGTTTGGGAATCTCGCTAGCCAGCTAAATTCAACATTGCCATACAATCTGGCTAAAGCATCAAGCCAAATTCGCTAAAGCCTTGCCACCTCTCGCTTGCCACAAGCCAAATTCGCTAACTCCTTGCCAAATTCGCACTAGCGAAATTCTCACTCTAGCGAAATTTGCGTGCCTTGTCATCCTCTCAGAATTACTGCCAACCGCCTTCCAAACTTGGCTATTTATTACTCCAATTGTCCTATAACTTAGCTCTGGGCTTATTAGGTTTTGCATTTCATACTTTGAGGAGGCTTATAAATACCCCTCATGTCTTGTAATAAAAAAAGGAGGATAGAAGGTGAATACAAGTTTTTGGTGATTTGTAAGTTATTTTCTTTTACTGCTTTTGTAAATAAATTGTTTTATTTTCTCTCTTCTCTCTTCTTTTCTTCTCTCTTCTTTCTCTCCCTTTCCTGGCCGCAAACACACCTCGAGGATGACAACTCAAGAGATAGCTATTGCCTCCTTCCTTTGAAGAGGAAGGAAGCTAGCTTGGTGGTGGGGTTAAGCATGTTGTCCTCTTGTACTAAAAGTCGGTAGTGTATTTATGGCCCTTATTTTCAAAATCTTCGCCTGCATAACATGGATGTTATCGTTTCGCCATCACTCTCCATGCTTTATCCAAGGTTAGCGATGTGTAATCGTGGCTCTTTAGATGGTCCTTACTTGCCTCTTCGAGGTAGCATTTACATGTTAGGGTTCTTCAAATCTAGTTAAAGAACATTTTGACTTTATTTTGGGCCAATACTCCATACTTTTGGTGGTTCAAAGGTTCTGGGTGAGAGATGCTACTGTGATTCTTTAGATGGTCTTTACTAGCCTTAGAAAAATGATAAAGGAATGTTAGGTTTTAAACAAAAGGGGCCATAACCCGCATCCCGTGTTGACTCACATAAGAGGATAAAACCTGAGGACATGTGTTTGCCCTAGCTTGTCAAGTTGGTGACCTAAATCTTCAAAGTTTAATTTCTTCACTTTAAATTTCAGTTTTTACCATTTCGTTTAAACCATTTACAGCTTTTGACACAAATCCAAAAAGTCCAAATATAAAGCCTTACCTTCATGCACTAATGCAAACCATTTCTAGGATGAAAACCCATCCCTCGTGTTCGACCCTTAGATCTCACTATAGCATCAAGTAGTGAGCTTGACATACGGCAAAGAGTAGGAACTTAGGTGTATATAAATTTTGTTGATTTTAGCTCAGCCTACTGTGGCACGAATCACAAGATGTCGCGACACCATTTCGAGGTCACGACAGAATTGAAAGCTTAGCAGTAGACATGGAGGTCGTGACACTAAATAGAGTTGCAACAAAAGATTTTCAAAGAGGCTGAAAATAGAAGTCGCGACAATTAGAACAGATAGAGACATCAAACATCGACCGTAAGATGTCGCGACGCCCTTAGTGGTCGCTTACATCCGTTGTGGGATTATGGTCGCGACGCCTTTAAGAGGTCGCTACATCAAATAAGAAGAATGGAGGTCGCGATGATCATTTAGTCGTCACACATCATACCCAAGAGATGCTGAAGACAAGTCATGACAATAGTAAAACTTCCACGACATCAAAAGAGCTCATAAGCATACCATTGAAGTCGCAACGTATGATTGAAGTAGTGATTAGTGCCCAAAAAGTGCTATTTTGAGCCCTATTCAAGATAGGTTTTGAGTGCTTTTTGCGCACTAATCATATGAATTAAGCCAATTGTCAGCGTGCATGTCCAATCTAGTGCCTCTCGATTTGTTTTCAGGATTGTTTCGATAGTTTCAGTCTCGAGAACTCTCAAACAAGAAGCTCGCTTCTTATCAGCGAATGTGCGAGAATCCCCTGCACTCCCACCAAGCCGAGGCGATGAAATGTCGTAAGATGGGTTGGAAAGATTGAAGGCAAAGTGGATGAATAAAAAAGTGCATGAAGCGATGCGTAAAGAGCAAGAAGGAGCAAGCCGAATTGCTATGATCATAAAATTTCAGTGATTGCGAAAATTTTCGCTTATGTGAAATTCTTCGCATAGCGAAATTTCGCTGAAGAAATTTTTAAATTTATCGCTCCTAGCTTAAAAATTTCACTTCGCTATCTTCTCGTGAATTTCGCTAGGCTGGGGGGCTCGCTAGCATAGCCAGCTCCGCTATGCTACCGAAATTTGTCGCACATAACGAAATCGTCACCGTGTTTTTGGTATTTTTTATTCCAAACGACCACGTTTTGGTAAATTTCCATTTTGTCCCTTATGTAATTTCATATTTTAGGCATTTTTGTATTTTCACACTTTGGGTTTGGCTATATAAGCCCCTACAACTTTGTAACCCTAAGAAACTTTTTCCATTAATACGCTTCCCGTAAATGCCTTTCATTTGAGTTTACTTTTGCTCTCTCTCTCTCTCCTCCTCCTCTTTCTCTCATTTTCAACACAACACACCCCTTGAGGATGACAACTCAAGGGATGCTTGGCTAAGCCTCATAGCCTTGAAGATGGGAGGGGCTATTTAGCTGGCTTTGGGGTCACGTGTCGGTCCCTATGCTTTAAATGTTACAGTAACGCATTTATGGTTCCAAACTTTCCAAACTAGGTCTCAAGGCCATTTAATGTCTTTCCTTTGGTCAATACTTACATGTTTTAGGGTTCAGGCATTCTAATGGTAGATGCACCGAAATTCTTAGATGGCACTTACAAGCCATTGAAATGAGGTTAAATGCTTAAGATTTTTCAAACTCTGAATCGGGACTAATGCTTAGTATTTGGTTCGACTCAAATAGGAGTTGGTTCTAGGGCTAGGCTCTTATAGCTAAACAAAGATCCGCTTGGCTTTGACTATATGTCATTTGGTCCCTAATGCGAGGATATAACCCGAGGACAATTTTAATAGTCCCATGTTATCAAGCTAGTGGACCTAAGCCTTCAAGGTTACCATTTCACACTTTCATTTACGCTTATTACAATAACTTGAACAAACAACCTAATCGCTTTTAACCAAATCCAAAATCCAAACAAAAAGTCTCACCATTTTCCATCACTCGATGCGACCATTCGTGGATGAAACCCATCCCGTGTTCGACTTAGATCACATATCACAGTAGCTTGACACAAAGCAGCAGAGGAACATAGGAAGCAAAATATTGTTGATTCCGATCACCCTACTGTGGCACGAATCAAATGGCGTCGTTGCCGGGGATGGTGCCAAACTACGTATGATGAGTTGATGTGTACTTGTAATCCACATTACAAGTGCTGGTGACCTTCACCTTTTGAATTGCGCGCAGAACTACAAGTTTTCTTCACTCGCGCTCATCGCACTGCTTTTTTATTTTTACAGCCGCTGCTCGCTAACACTCGACCTCTTTGGCAAGCTTTGTTTGTGTTCTTGTTTTGTTTCATTTTGTGAAAATGTGTGTTTATACAAAGATCGGGATGTAGGGATATCGTAGATCGCAAAGAGTGAGTGCACTACTGAAAGGTCATGAAATCGCTGTGCACATGACTAAATGGATCCTCTACCGAGGAACAAAGCAGGTAGTCAACAGCACCCCTATGAATCCAACAAAGATACGTGTCGATGAGGGATCACATACACCCTCCTAGAGTTAGTGCTCCTTCCCCGCTCTCATACTCCGGCCACATGTAGCAGCTCGAGACCCTACCTAGTGCCCCTCGCTTTCCCTACATTTCATGGTATGGAGAATGAAACCATATTCACACATACGGGATTTTGGAGGAAGTATGCATAACTTTTAAGGAGGGTATAACCGATATGGAATTGTTGGTTGAAGGGCAGCTCCTGCGACCCCTCAAGGACAAAGCCAAAATATGGCTCAATTCATTGAGGTCGAGAACGATTAGAAATTGGGCCGAACTTCAAGCTGAATTTTTGAAGAAATTCTTTAGTGCAACCAAGACCAACAGTTTGAAGAGACAGATTTACACTTACTCGGCCTTTGACAATGAGAAGTTTTATCAGTGTTGGGAGAGGTTCATGGAGACCATCAATGCATGTCCCCACCATGGTTTTGATACATGGATGCTAGTGAATCATTTTTATGATGGTATGTCTCCAGCCATGAAGCAACTATTAGAAACCATGTGCGGAGGTGACTTTTTGAGCAAAAACCCAGATGAGGCCATGGACTTTTTGAACTATGTGGCCGAAACCTCAAAGGCATGGGATGAACTAAATCCAAGGGAAACCGAAAGATCAAGGCCTTCGAACCACCAGAGGGGGGGCATTTATGCACCCTCTCAAGACACTGAGATGAAAGCAAACTCGACCACTTTGACTCGAAGGTTGGAGGAGCCGGAAATGAGAAGCTTTGTGGGGGCAAAGACGTAAATGCAAGCAAGAATCGAGCTACCCGTGATTCTATCCATCTTGTTTTGACTGCCGACAAATAGTCATCCCTGGGAGCACTCGCAAGAGCATGCTCCATGTCCCGAATCAAAATAAGCCACCCACAAATGCTCCATATGGCAACACCTATAACCCTAATTGAGAAATCATCCAACCTGTCATGGAAGCCAAACCCCCGTGATATATTCCTACAGATAATGTAAAGAATAGCTTGGCTCCATTTCAACACAACAGCAGCCTCCTCCACCTTCTTCTTCTCAGCTGAGTAGGCAACTCGAATTTAAGTAAAGTGGTAGGTACGTTTGTAGAAGAACAAGGTGTGTTGAAATGTGCATCTAATCGAAATTGAAGCAATAAAGCTCACTCAACAGAAACCGAATAAAGGTGCACCTCGAGATTTCGAGGTTGTGCAACCAGCAGCAAGGTTCCGAAAAGGAGAAATTTACCTCCCAATCACAGCAACATCAGATGGGAATGCATGAAATAGGCTCAACCAATGATCCAAATGTAAGAATTGATGAAGTCAAGGCAGTGGTGACATTAAGAAGTGGTAAAGAACTGAGACCAGCAGTCCCAACTCTAGTCAAGTCGCCCCCACAAAGAGAGCTAACCCGCCACAAGAAGAAATTTCAAATAACAAATAGGAAGAGGTGAAGACCGCTGTACCCCTCCATCTCTGGCACGTTCTCCGAAAAAGAAAAATTCTAACCAAACAAATGCTAGAGGTTTTACGGCAAGTTAAAGTTAACATTCCTCTCTCGACATGATCAAACAAGTCCCCACTCTATGCAAAATTTTCACAGACTTATGCACGTAAAAAGAGGTCTCAATGTAAATAAAAGGCCTTTGATCGAGCAAGTGAGTGCTATCATTGAGCGCAAGACTCAAAGGAAATATAAAGACCCTGGATAACCCTACAATCTCGCTAATATCGAGGCATTAGTGTGAGAAAGCACTATTGCACTCGGGAGCTGGGCAGGAACCTTTGTCGTATTCCATGTGCAAGCAACTTGGTTTGGGTGAACTTAAACCCACGTCCATCACACTGTCACTAGCCGATAGGTCTATTAAAATAATCAAGGATCATTGAGGATGTTTAATACAAGTGACATTTTACTATCCAAAGATTTACGTGATTCGACATGTTAGCTCACAGAGGAGCCACCCCATGCCCATCATATTGGGGAGACCATTCTCGCTACTTCGAATACATTTACCAAACTCCACGGAATGGGGTTATAACCTACATTTGGGAATATGACCTTAGAACTCAATATCTTCATTCGAGTAAAAGGTATATGCAATTCTCGTATACATGACTGTGAAGAAGTTCGTATAATATATGTAATTTTGAAGAGCAAAGAATGAAAGCAAAGCAGTAAGATGCCAACTCCCGCAGTTATTATCTGAGTGCCTTGAGAACAACAAGAACTCAATGTACGAGCTTAGTGTGTGGGTACTGAGGAGAAAATAGAAATCCTACCTCTCTATTAACCGGTGACGACCATGAGCCTCACGCTTAGAGCTCAAACCCTCCCAGCTTGAGTTAAAGTATGCATTCCCCTCGAAGAAAATGGCACGTCTGGGGCCAGGATTTACCACTGCTGACCACTTCACAAGAGCATAACTCCGCCGTATCTTCTCAAAAGGCACAAGCAAGCATCAAAGTGGGAAAATTTTCGATTTAAAAGGCATAAACCCATTAACTGCACTCCATCACATTTTACTCCAGAAGAGGAGTCTAAGGTCAAGCAGTGCCCACAAATGGAGGTCAACCCCCACTCTCAGGAAGTAGCTCGCATCAAGTCCTAAAATTGTCCCGCTTCCGTGATCATTTAATCCCATTTCGATAGCACCTGGGTAAGCCCAACCTGTGCAGCTCCAAGAAGTCGAGTGACAACTCGTGAAAATGAAAAGGTGAAGAATTGTCTACCCGACTTACTACCGGTGGAGAGGCATAGATTATGTGAGGCCCAACGAGGTAACAAGAAAAGATCACTTCGCCGCATTCATCGACGCCTCGAGAGAAGTTTCTGACACCCATTCTATTGCTTTTGGATGGTTATTCAGTGGTACTTTCGTATAGAGATTGCACCAGAGATCAGAAAAGACTACCTTACTTGTCCATTTGGCAATTTATGCTTATAGAGAATGTCTGTCTTCGTAACGCCCCAACCACTTTTCTCGTAGATGTATGTGCTTAGTATGTTTAGCGATATGGTGGAGCGCATAATGGAAGTGTACATGGATGATATCACTCGTATATGGAGTGCTTAATTTTGAAGAATGTCCGACTAACTGGAGGCCATCCCTTCAAGCAGAGGTGCATGTAGAAGAACCTGGTGCTCAACTCGCAGAAGTGCCATTTCATGGTTAACTAAGGAATCGCGGCTGGGCACATTATTTCCGAAGCAGGAATAGAAGTTGACAAGGCAAAATCGAACTTATTTCCAAACCGGCCATCCCCAACAAATGTGAAAACAAGTAGGGCAATTCTCGGGTCATGCAGTTTCTATAGAAGATTCATTAAAGACTACTCAAGATCAAGTAAACCCCCGTACAAGCTCCTAGAGAGAAAGATGCCAAATTGCTTGGGAGAAAGAATGCCGTGAGAGCTTTGAAGAGCTGAAGTCCCATTTAACCATCGCCCCAATAGTACGAAAGCACCTAACTGCGCTTGCCTTTGAAGTGATGCGATGCAAGGATCTGCGATCGAGCAAGATCGGCCAAAGAGAGAGGATGGAAACCTCATGGGCCTATGCAAGCAAACCTGAATGAAGCACAAAGGAATTATACTACTACAGAGAAGGAATTGTTGGCAGTAGTCTACGCCTTAGATAAGTTTCGAGCATACTTGGTCGGAGCTGATATAGTCATTTTTACAGACCATTTCGCTTTGAAATATCTCCTGACCAAGCAAAATGCCAAAGCAAGGCTTATCCGATGGGTTCTTCTACTTCCGTGAGTTTAACTCAAATTAAAGACAAGAAGGGGGTAGAGAAAGTTGTGGCAGACCATCTTTCAAGGTTAACGATAGCCCACGACTAATTCATAAATTCACCCAGAATAACGATGAATTTCTCAAGAGTCTCTAATGCAGCTGGAAAAAGCTCCCTGGTATGCTCACATTGCCAATTTCCTCGCAACAGGAGAAATCCCATCTGATTGGAAAGAACAAGATAGGAAGAATTTCTTTGCTAAGATCCATTCATATTATTGGGAAGAGAGCCTCCTTCGTTTAAACACCGTGCGTATAAGATAACGTGAAGTGTGTGCCCGAGGAAGAACAGCGAACGACTCCCAAGTCACCGCTACCAGAGTACCTTGCGGGTGGTCACTTTGCGCCCTGGCGTAAGACAAGAATGAAGGTGCCGCAGGCCCCGTTTCTACCGGCCTTCCTTGTTTAAAGAAGCACACCAAATGTGCCGTATGCGATAGATGCCAAAGACCTGAAAATTGTCTCGCCATATGATGCCCCTGAACCCAATCTTAGTGGTCGAGCTATTCGATGTTTGGGGCATCGATTTCATGGGACCGTTCCCCGCATCTTATGGTCATACATACATTTTGGTGGATGTGGACTATGTGTCCAAATGGGTTGAAGCAATCCCTTGAAAAACCAATGACCACAGGGTGGTGCTTAAATTCTTGAAAGCAAACATCTTTTCTAGGTTCGAGGTCCCAAAAGCCATTATTAGTGATGGAGGTCTACATTTCTCAGAATAAACCTTTGAAAACCTCATGGCTAAATACGGGGTGAAACATAGAGTGGCCACCCCTTACCATCCTCAAACAAGTGGTCAAGTAGAACTTGCTAACAGAGAGATCAAGACCATTTTAATGAAGGTGGTAAACAACAATAGAAAAGACTGGTCCATCAAACTGCTTGATTCGCTAGGGCCTGGCGTAACTGCTTTCAAAACAATCCTCGAATGTCCCCTTATCGGTTGGTCTATGGTAAGGCATGTCACCTTCCAAAGTGAGACCAACATACGCATAAAAGGCAATCAAGAAGCTAAACATGGATCTAAGTAGGGCCGGAGTCAAGAGATTCCTTGATCTCAATGAGTTGGAAGAAATACGAAATGATGCTTACTTGAATTCAAAGATTGCAAAGGAAAGATCAAAAAATGGCATGATCAAATGATAACTGGGAAGAATTTCAACGAAGGGGACCAAGTCCTCCTGTATGACTCCAAACTCCATCTATTTCCGGGCAAGCTCAAGTCGCGATGGACGGGTCCATTCATTGTTCAGCAGGCATACCCCAATGGTTCAGTGGACCTACTCAATCCAAATGATAACAGGGTGATCAAAGTCAATGGACAGAGGGTGAAGCCCCAGCTCGCGGGTGGTTTCACCGTCAGTGGAGGAAATTCTCCTTCCGACCCTCGAATCCCACATGTACCACACGCTCAAGGCCAACATGTTTGAGGAGGTACGTAGCCCATCCTTTGGTTTTTGCATTCCCATGCCAAGCCAGTTAGAGGTAATTTTCATATTTTTGGAATTTAGTTTACTGTAATACAAACCATGGTGGCTAAATTGCTTTTCTTTAATTTTTAAATTGTTTTTTGTGGTCCCCCATCTTTTGCTGTATCTACTTGCCTTTTAGTTGAGAAATTGAAGCCCCCTGTATGTTACCTTAATGTTAGAACAATTCCATGCATGATTTAGTTTTTTCGTCAATTGAGGTTTCAAAGATATTCAACCTTGAACATTCCCCCTTTAGCTATTTCACACACTGCACCCCAGCTTGTACCAATAGGTCGAGAAGCTATATACCTCTTTCCACTTTGCAAAGCCGGCCTTAAATTTGTTGATGACCCATAATAGGTTTGTGTTACCCATGTATGAAGACCAATGTAGTCTTCCAAATGAAAAAGAAAAGAAAAGAAGAAAAAGAAGAATAAAAAGCTCGTGACGCTTGTCTTAAACCCGAACACCTGGCCCGAGGGGTATATGGCTTAAAGCCTTAAAGCCCGATGCCCTAAAAACCTTAATTGGTTGGGGAGTCGTCGACTTTAGTGTTCACACTCCGGTGGATGGGTAGAGTTTAGCGTGTTGTAGATGCTTAATCTCGGTTTCATTCCTGAGTCCGGTGAAGCCCCGCAGAGTTTGTGGTCGCTGATCCTTTCGCTTGACGCCTCTAAACCTTAATTGGTTGGGAGTCATCAGGACCCTCGCTACACGACTTTGGTGAAGTCGAAGCTTTAGCATTGCACCCTATCAAAACAAGAAGAAATAAGAGTGTAGTCCCATCCTATTTAGGCTATTCAATAGTTTAAGGCCATGGCAAGAGTTTCTGGCTGGGGGAGGGAATAACTTTGCAATTTATTGGCTCAACCTAAGTTACCTTAGGAACAATTAGATTTTGGTGGAAACTGTTGACTTCCCTTGGATCCAATGTTGACCTAAAACTAGTTCTTATATGGTTTTTGTTCTTTCTGCTGCCTACAACAGGTGTAAATTGTTCATTTTAAGGGTAAAGCCTATCTATACATACACTTTTTGAACCGCATACACTTTTTCTAAAAGCACAGCATGCATACCTTGTTGTTTTAGCATTGCTAAGGGACTAGCAACGTGTCGGTTGGGGTGTGATTAGTGCCCAAAAAGTGCTATTTTGAGCCCCTAGTCCAAGATAGGTTTTGAGCGCTTTAAGACTAATCATATGGAATTAAGCCAATTGTCATGTGCATGTCCACTTAGTGCTTCGATTTGTTTTAGATTGTTTGGATAGTTTTGCTGTGTCTTGGAGAACTTTCAAACGCTAGCTTGCCTCTCCCCCCCCCCCCCCCTTACTGCGGAATGTGCGAGAATCCTGTAATTTCACCGTCGAGGCGATGAAATGTCAAGATGGGTTGAAAGATCAAGGCAAAGTGATGAATAAAAGTGTGAAGCGATGCAAAGAGCAAGAAGGAGCAAGCCAGGAATTTTCACTATGATTGCGAAAATTTCGCAGGGATTGCGAAAATTTCGCAATCATAGCGAAAATTTCGCAATCCTAGCGAAATTTTCGCTATGTGAAAATTTCGCTAGGCTAGCGAAATTTCGCTAGCTAGCGAAATTTACTGTTCCTAGCGAAAATTCTCAATTTCGCTATCTCTGTGGAATTTCGCTAAAGTTAGCTTAAATTTCGCTAGCATAGAATTTTCGCTTATGTGCTAATAAATTTGTCGCATAGCCAAATTGTCACTGTTTTTGGTATTTTGACTAAACGACCACGCTTTTGGTAAATTACCATTTTGTCCTCCTTGGTGTAATTTCATATTTTAGGCATTTTTTGTATTTTCACACTTTGGGTTTGGCCATATATAAGCCCTGCCAATTTTGTAACCCTAAGAAACTTTTTCCATTACTACGCTTCAAGTAGCCTTTTCATTTCCAGTTTACTGGTTTCTTCTCTCTCCTCTCTTTCTTCATTTTTTCTCGGTCGCTGTAAACACACCCTCGAGGATGACAACTCAAGGGATGCTTGGCTGCTCTCAGCCTTGAAGATGAGGGTTTCTAGCTTGGTTTTGGGGTCGCCGCAGTTGTCCTCATGCTTTAAAATGTTACGGTGCACGCATTTATGGTTCCAAACTTTCCAAACTAGGGTCTAAGGCCATTTAATGTCTTTCCTTTGGTCATCACTTTGCCATAAGTTTAGGTTCAAGGCATTCTAATGGTAGATGCACTGAAATTCTTTAGATGGCATTTACGAGCCATTGAAATGAGGTTAAATGCTAGGGTTTCAAACTGAATGGGACTTTGAATGCTTAGTATTTGGTTTGACTCAAATAGGAGTGATTCTAGGGCTAGGTTTTATAGCTAAACAAAGATCCGCTTTTGGCTTTGACTATATGTCATTTGCCCTAATGCGAGGATATAACCCGAGGACACTTTAATAGCCCCATGTTATCAAGCTAGTGACCTAAGCCTTCAAGGTTACCATTTCACACTTTCATTACGCTTACATAGCTAACCGCTGAACAAACAACCTCCACTGCTTAACCAAATCCAAAAATCCAAACAAAAAGTCTCACCATTTTCCATCACTGATGCGAATCATTTGTGGGATGAAAACCCATCCCCATGTTCGACCCTAGACCGCTATACTTCAGTAGCTTGACTACGGCAGTAGGAGGAACATAGGAAGCAAAATACGCCAGACCCGATCACCCATCAGGGCATGACCGTAGCGACCTCAAAAGAGCTCATAGTAGAGATACGCGACGTCATTCAACTGTCGCGACATCAGATCCAAGGGGTGTTAAAGGCAAGTTGCAACCAGATAAAAGCTTCTGCTACAGACGAACAAGAAAAACGAAGTCGCGACGTATGATTGAGGTCGCGACCTCAAAAGAGATCACAATGCAGAAAGATGAAGTCGCGACGTATGATTGAAGTCGCGGACATCGAACAAATTAATAAGGTAACGCTGAAGTCGCCACGCGGAAAGAGAGGTTGCGACATTTGAAGTCAAGGTCGCGACAAACAAATGGAGTCGCGATTACACGAACAAACAATGGGCCAAGATGGAAATCCACAACAGTGCATCGCTGGGGTGGCCCAACTCTCCAAACCTCTTATAAATACGCAGCCTACTACTCGAAAGAAAGCAGCTCTTGCGGCTCGTAAAGATAAGTCCGGTAGCCGAAGGCTCTGTAGTTTAATTTTATTTTTTCTTTTTCTTTGTTTTGTCATATTTTTAGATTAGATTGAGTGATTGTTATTTCTTTTGAATTTCTTGATCTCGATGATAGTTGTCAAGTTGAAGCCGAATGCGTATCGTTAATTTCTTTCAAATTATCAATTGCCTGTTTGAAGTCCAAACAAATTTTGAATTCAAACTTCGGGCTTCGATCTACAAGAGTTCTTTTGATCAAGTGCTGAGCCAACAAGTAGTGTAATTAAGAATTTAGAAACCCAAATTATTGAATTTACGCTGCTGTTAGAATTTATCTTTTCTGCAGAAATTTATCAGAGTCCACTGAACTTTAGACTTGAATCTACTAGCTGGTTTTGTTTATCAAGTTGTATCCGATCCAAATATTAGTGTCCTATACCCGTAATAGGATTGTTTCATGCTCGATTTCTAGGGAGGCCCTCCGAAAGTGACACAGAGAAGGCATTCCCGAGTTTTGAACAATATCTGGAAGGGCGAACTCTAATATTAGATCTACTGGGTTTCAGGGAATTCTAATCGATAAATCTTCTTCTCACTTGAAACCGAGAATGAGTTGAATGACTTATCAATTAAAATGAGCAGAGTTCACCTCGATTCGAACAAGAAGTCTAACCCGTGTCAAGTAAGGATCTAATCAAGGAAAGAATGAATTGTTCCAATTTGGAGGATGAGAAACCAGTATAATGTAAACCAATGTTTAGCCTATGTCTTAGGAGCTAAGGTTTATAGTCCATGTTCTGGGTATGAAGTATTGAAAAAGAAAAATACCCATAACAAGGCAACTCAGATTAAAAGTAGTTATCTAATCCTCTGCACTCGAGAGAAACAGGGAAGATTAGATGATGAAATATGTCATTAAGGAGAGATCCACATGGCATTACCTTCTCCCTTGGACGGATTCTAAATCTGAAATTCATGAAGTAAAGCTACATAGTAGTCTACAGGAATTGATGTTTCACAACAGTTGTATTTTCAATGCTCCCTTTAAAAACTAACTGATAGATCTATTTCTTTAATTTCTTTATTTTTAGCTTACATTATTTCATTTTGTTCTAGTTTACATATCGCTATATTATTCTTCTTCATTATTTTCAAGGTTGCTAGGAATATATCAATTGCAAATCATAGTCCAACAAGATGAGTTTGAGTAGTCGTAGTTGATTTGAATTCTGAGATCTCTCAGCTGATCGACATCTGGACTTAAATCCACATTATTACTTGTCTGACATGTACACTTGCGTAATCATGGATCAAAACCAGAATAAATTTATCTAGTCTTAAGGAAACCATTTTAATCAAGATAATTGCAAAGAAATATAATTAACAAGTTTCATGGCATTATTGTCGGGATTAGGACAATACCCTGGGTAATAAAGGTTTCATAAATTTGTATATGTCTTTTGGTCCAGCAAACAACGAGCTCTGCTTGATGGTCAGCAAATGATAACTTGGCTTTCTGTATGTTCTGGCTCCAATGAAGTGGGAGACAAACGCAATGGATAGCTCTCTGAATGAGGAGATTGATGAGCGTGGAAGCCTGTTAAACCAAGCCAAGGCTGGGCCTTTTAATGTGATAGCGAAAGCTCTGCATCGTATAGGGTCCTGATACCCATGCAACTCCATTTGATTCTTGTAAGTGTTAAGATGATCGACGGATCTCCGCACCATCGAACAAAGCTCCACTGCGGCACCCGAACTTTGGCCGAAGAGGAAGTGGAGCACTTCTAGCTGTGAATGGTGACTCGCTTGTCGCACTCAGGTGTCCATAGAGTCGAGCTCGGGTCCCCTTACAACTTCCTTCACGCATTTAGTTCGTCGAGGCTCTCAACCTCTGCTCCCATGATCGCTCCTCCACCCTTTGTTGAGGGTGGTAGTCTCTGCTCCCCGACGTGCCCCGAGTGTTGCTTCGCTGTCCCTCCTCCAGGGGTTAGGTGCGGGTCGCGGCCCTTTGGCCCTACTGATCTCTCAAGTTTCCATTTCAAGACTCCTGGGAGGCCGAGGATTATGTCGTTTCTTCACAAGGGGCGACGTTGCTGCCTTCCTGAATTTGTCGTGCCTCCCGTGGGCGCTGCAGCTACCTGGTGAGTAGCTCTAACTCTCCTATCAGACGTTGATTGGTAAGGCGGAGTGCCTCCACCTCCTCCGTGTTAGCTTGCATTGTTTCCAATGCACCGGGAGGTCCGCTGACCATATCGCCTGGCTGGTCCTGCATCCTTAGTGGATTGGCGTTGCTCCTGCTTGTGTTCCGAGTTGATACCATCAGTAACTGAGAGATCAGCTTTATTTGTAAAGGAACTCGGCTGCTCCTACGCACGGCGATAACCGACGATGCTTTTTTCAACCCACTGGCCGGAGCGTGTCGGGGTCGCGGTGCGGGTAGAATTTGGGCCGGCCATTGGCTGGGTCGGTCTGCGCTCTACCACGTTCTCGCAAACGAAAGAAGAAGGTCGGCAGTGGGCTTCGCCCGTGGTCGTCGTAATGCCTAAGTCGCTCCTCCCTTGATAGAAAAGATAGATCGCTTAGAGGGATAATGTTTTCATACACCTTCACCGTAGAGGGTGGCCCGACATATATAGCGATGTTTTCCCAATTGACGGTAATAAGGATTCTTTCCTATTTGATGGGATATTTTTTGTTTTTATTGATATCGATTCCATTAAGGGATACGGAATGAAAGCAGCTATTGAGAATTATCCTTCTCCTTATCGCGAGATCCTAGCTTGATTCGGCAGATAAGTCAAGCTTATCGTGAATTATCCTATTTTCCTTGCCGTAGATTTAGTCGATTTACAGATAAGAGGTTATCGGGAATTATCCTTCTTCCCATTACAAGATTCGGGCCTGATGGTAAAATGTGTGGGCCTTCCCCCATTACTCCATGTTATCGCCTGGCGCATGGACTGGCTTATTTCTCGCCGGCGCCGTGGGCTTAGGTGTTTTACTGGGCTTACCTCTTCCTCGCCCGCGAGTGGGCCCGCACGCCTCATTTTCAAACCCCATCAAATATAAATTTAAAATTTGTAAAGTAATTCCTTCGAATTTGAAAATTTATTTTTAAAGATGTTAAAATCTGGTAATATAAGTAAAAGAGTAAAAGTATGTCACAAGTTTCATGATTGGTAAAGTGGCTAATATTCTCTATTTTTATAAATATTGGGAGGGTAAATGCCAAAACCTCATATTGTATTTGAAATCATATGTTTGAGGGTGTGATATGATAATAGGTCTCATGGTGACATGACAATGAGTCTTGAGTTTGAACAAATAGGTTAGGTCTAAGCAAATGGACTGATCCTAATGGGTTGGAATTGATGAGTCGGGTTTCAAAGTAGATGAGCCGATTGATCGTTTAAGCAAGTGGGTTGATCCAAATGGGTTAGGTCTAATGAACTAGAGATAAACAAGTGGGTTAGACTTTATAGGTTGGGTTAGGCCTATAGTAGATGTGTGGGACCTAATGAAGTAGACTTTAATGAGCTAATGGGCTTTGAATTAGTTGGTTTATGGATTCTCTAATGGGTTAGAGGTTAAAGGACCTAATAGGATTAAGAGTTAAGTCGAGTTAGAGTTATATTTCGTAAGGAATGAATATGGAAAGTTGAGTTAGAGTTATATTTGAAAGGAATTATATATGTAATGATTATATTTGTAAGGTTGGAATTATATGTAGTGCTTAGAGAAAGATATTTGCAATGTTGAATTTATATGTATGTGGTGAAAGATATTTTCAATTTTATGTTCAGATTTGCAAATATAAATTTAATAAATAAATAAATATATATATATATATATATATATATATATATATATATAGGGTTTGAAAAATAAGGCTCACAGGCCCACTCGCCAGGCCCAAGAAAGAGGCCAGCCCAACGAAACACCCAGGTCCCTAGCGCTAACCCAAAATGAGAGCCCAGTCCGCTTATCCCAAAGGATGATAACAGGGGTAGTTGGGAAAGCCCACGGCCCACAAACCAAACTGAATCCTTTCAATATGGAAAATAGAATAATCCCTAATAACGTCTTATCCCTCAAATCAAACTAAATCACACCAGCAAGGAAAGAAAGATAATTCACGATATAACAGCTCATCATGCAGATCAAGGCGAATCCCCCCAATAAGGAAGGAAGATTATCCTAAATAAACTGCTCTTTCTATATCCTTTACCGAATCCAATACCGATAAAGGCAAGCAATACCCATCCAATGGGAAAGAATCCTATTCACCATCCTACTGGGAAAACATATACTATAAATACAAGGCCACCCCATCAGTGAAAGGTACGCAAACATACGCATCACGTTCGCCCTCTAAGCAAATCTGCTCCATCTTTTCTCTCGTGGAAAGAATCGACTTAGGGGTATTGAGCTGGCCACCGGCGAAGCCCTCGCCGACCCCTTCTTTCTGTTTTTGCAAGAGTACCACGCCCGTGAGCCCCGCACTTCAAAGATCGTGGAAGAATCCCATTTCACTCGATGATCCGTAGAGCCCTGCATCGTACCCCCAACAAAGAAATTCAAGTCCTACCAACGACCTGGCACGCTCCAAATTCCCGCCTCCGGCTGAAAAAGACATCAATTGGCGCCGTCTGTGACGACGCCTTTTGCAAAATATAACTCGATTTCGCGACGATGGTATCAACCCGAACACAATCAGAGCAACGCTAATCCGCTAAGGATTTGTGGATCTCGCCAGCGACGCAGACAACGTGACCTCCCGCACATTAGAAGCGATGCAGGCCAATACGAACGAAGTGGAGGCACTCCACCTCACCAACCAACACCCGATAGGAGAATTAGAACAACCTTCACCGTGCAGATACAACGCCCACTCCGATACCGACAACACAGAAGGTCAACCCTTCCTCCTACGGCGGGCAACACAATCTCGACATTCCCCGAGGCGCCGAAACGTATAGCCCAGCTTCGGTTAAGGGGCACGACCACACCGCTCCCCGGAGAGGAGGGCAACGAAGCAACACTCGGGGGGCAAGTCGGGAACGAGGAACTACACCATCCTCAACAAGGGACGGAGAACTATAACGGGAGCAAGCAGAGGTTCAAGAGCGCCTCCAAGAAGAGCTCAGCCGTGTGGAAGGAGGGGCGCAAGAGGACGTGTTCTCGATTAATTATGGACACCTTTGGTACAACAAACTGAATCACCTTCACGCCCGAGGGGTGCTTCACTTCCTTCCAAAGAAAATTCAGGATGCCACAAGTGGAACCATTCGATGGTGTCAGGGATCCAGTGATCATCTCAACACTTACAAAAACCAAATGGAGCTGCATGGGTATCAAGATCCGTGAGATGCAGAGCTTTTGCTATCACATTAAAGGCACAGCCTTGGACTGGTTTAATAGGCTTCCACCGTCATCAATCTCCTCATTCAGAGAGCTATCCATTACATCTCGTCTTTACTCATCAGCCGTGACGTATAGAAAGCTGCTATCACCTCTGCCACCATCAAGCAGAGCTCGCAAGAAAGCCTGAGGTCTTATGTCCAGAGATTCAATGTCGAGTCTCTAAAGGTAGATATACCCGACGAGAAGTTCGCGATCACCGCATTCATTGCTAGCTCAGGGGTTCAGTCGAAAGACTTGATGTTTTCCATCTCCAGAAATCCCCAAGCAAGCATGGCTGAGGTGCTCACAAAAGCAGAAAAGTATATTAACGGTGAAGAAGCTCTCATATCCAAGAAAGAGAACTCATCCACTCATAAAGAAAAAAACTGACGTATACAACGAGGACGGCTCCCAAAAGACAACGACCGAGAAAGGTCTCCCAAAGAAGGACGGAGAACGGCCTCGAAAAGGCGTGGAACCTCAGATCGTCCGGGCCCACCGCAACCTCGAAAAGACGACAACGTTGTTCGCCCTCAAATGACTCACCCCCATCACTTCGCACGCAAGTCCCCGCTGGCATTTAAACGAACAAATTCCTCGAGGTGGCCAACCCAAATGAAGTCGACCCTCGCCACAAGAGACAACCTGTGTAATCGCGAGTCGATGTGGACTAAGGGCACCACACGAACTTCGATCGTGACATACAACCCAAGAGGGAAATAAGGGCTCACCACGGCGTGGTACCTCCGACGCTCATATCCCCGAAAAATCGCCCCAAAATCAAGCTCGTAACCAGCTCCCGGGCCAACAACCACCACCCAGACGACAACTCAAGACCAACAACCCTGGGGAGAAACTACGTGATCTCGTGGAGGATTCGCAGAGGAGGGGAACTGGTCACTGAAGGCCCATTCGCAAGCAAAGACGTCGCCAGAGATAGCGAAATACAAGCTGTCCAACCGCCGCGGCCGACATCGCCCATCACATTCTCTCGACTCAACTGGCGACGCCAACACCCCCATGACGACCCATTGGTAGTTCGTGCAGTCGTGGCCAACAAAATAGTTCATCGGGTCTTAGTTGACAACGGAGTTCACCGACATCATCTTCGTGATCGCTCGATAAGATGGGCATCGGAAGGAGGATCGAACCCGTCAACACACCGCGCAAGCCCTCCGGGAAAGGTATTACCTGGGGCTCAATACAACTAGTACTCACCTCGAGATCCCCTGCCGTGCAAACGACAATGAAGAAGATTCCTCATTGTGTGACGCCCCATCTCGCCTATAATATGTTGTTAGCGCACTTCTCTCTCACGTAATAAAAGTCGCCCTCCGCATACCACATGATTTATCAAGTTTCCTACCGTAAGCTGAGCAGAATGGTTCGAGAGATCAACGGCGGCCGTGGAATGCTACTCAAGATCTGGCGAAGCGTAAAGCGGTCGACAACATATACCGGACGAGCTCGACACGCGCGACCGAGGTGCTCCACCCGACCCGAGCCCTCGTAAGAACTAGGAACCGTATCGCGAGACGACGAATTTCGAACATCTCGCTTATATCGGCTCCAAGCTAGCAAAAGACCTCAAAAGCCTCCTCACCCATTTTTTGAGACAAAACAAAGACGTCTTCGCATGGAAGCAGGCGGACATGGGAGGAATTGACCCTACAGTAATCACTCATAGGCTAAACGTCAGCCCATCTTTCATGCCAATCAAACAAAAGAGGAGGAGCTTCGCGCCAGAAAGACAAAAAGCCATCAACGAGGAGGTCGGCAAACTCCTCCAAGCAGGAGCGATCAGGGAGGTGGAGTATCCCGAGTGGTTGGCCAACGTCCTACTTGTCAAAAAATCAAACGGCAAGTGGCGACCAGACGACGACCGACGCCACCGCAGCGTGCCCAAAGGACGCTTCCTTGGGTGCCGAGATCGACCCCATCAGAGATACCACAATGTGGCCATGAACCTCAATTTTATGGACGCCTCCGGCCACAACCGTATCAAGATATGGATCCGTGACGACCAAGAAAAGACTCGCTCAAGCCACAAAGGCAGTGGAACCTATTGTTATCGTGGTGATGTCGTTGGGTTCAAGAACGCAGAGCTACCCATCGAGGTCAAAGCGAACCTATTGTTCCGTAAGGATAGGCACAACTATGGAGGTGTACATGATGGCATACGGTAAAATCCACCGCGTAATGAGCTCCACATAGCTCATCCGGTCCGAGGCGTCCCTGCATCCCGAGGAAATTCACAACATGAAACTCGAATCCGCACCCAAGTGTGCCTTCGAGACAAATTCGGAAATTCCGGGTTCAGAAGGTCAACCACCGAGGAATTGAGGCAAAATCCAGATAAAATAAAGGTTGTGCCTCGACATGTCATCGCTAATGTATAAAGGAAGTCCAAATGGCCCGACGGAAGGATTGTCGCCTTTGCCGATTCAGATCCAGGCAAGTGATAAATGCCACCCATTCTTCCAAGTCCCTCAAGAAGGCCTTTCAATGGGATAATGGCGCGAAGAAGCACTCACTTTGAAAACATATTTGAGCCCTCCCATTCTAGTAAGTCCTATCAAGTGGGAGCTCCTCACTCTATACCAAATGTATCGACTTTTCGACTCGTCCTCGCCGAGACAAAGAACGAAAAAGACCTAGTTTACTATTGCAATTTCGAGCTCTTATGGAGCGTGAGAGGTGTACCTAAGGATGGAGAAATGCACTTTGGGGCATTGGTAACCGGCAATGGAATTCGCCTTACTTCCGTAAAGATACCATAGAAGTTCCAACATAATACCCGATGAAGTGTTACATAAACCAGAGACTCCGAAGGTCATGAAGCTGGCCATAGAGTCGAGCGAGTTCGGCGCACGATACAAGTCAAAACCGCAATAAAAGGGGTAGGTCTTAGCTCATCACTTCATGGAATTCACCTCGTACGAATCCTTGCTAAGAACGCCAAACAACGACCGACCTCCCCCATCCTGGAAACCTCCATAGAGCCTCAAATGCACAAGGGAGCGGAGCAGGTCTAATCCTGACCTCTCCAGAAGGAATAGACATTGAGTACGCACTTAGATTCAGATTCCAAGCCTCCAACAACGAGGCCGAGTATGAGGCCGTCATAGCAGGCCTCAACCTCACCCATTCACTGGAAGTTGACCGCCAGGTCCCGCCGACCGCTGGTAGTAAGACAAATAGAAGACACCTACGAGGCCAAAAGTGGAAGGATGATCCTATACCTCCAAAAGGTACGAGATTTATTGAAAAAATTCGTGCTGGTTCAGGTCAGACACGTCCCTAGAGCAGAGAACTCCCGAGCCGACGCCTTGGCAAAGTTAGCGACAAACCCACAGAAGACCCCAGTCAACACCTATCGATCACCCGGCGCAGCCCCATGCATCTCCGTGACGTGGAAGCCGCCCGGTGCTCCGGTCCGAGCTGAGTTAGATGGACCTCATTTAGGATTATATAATAGACGGACTTCTACCCGACGACCCAAAAGAAGCAGCCAAAATCAGGACGAGGTCAGCCAGATTCACTAATCATAAGGGAAGCTTGTACAAGCGAGGTTTCTTCACACCCATCCTAAATGCATCATGGGAAAAGACACCGAGCACGCATAAGGGAAGTACACGAAGGTATATGCGAAATCATATCGAGCTCGCATTAGCGCGTGAAAGGTCTTGAGACAGGATACCATCGGGCCCACACATCAGAGACGCAACCGACCTCGGGCCGTGAAATGCAAGATTCGCCAGAGATGCCAAGATCTCACGCCTCCCATCAGAGCCCTTGACATCAATATCAAGCCCCTGGCCTTTCCAACAATGGGGTTTGGACATATTGGGACCTCTGCCCATCGAAGGGGGCCATGCAAATTCATCATCGCCACAAAGGATTACTTCACCAAGTGGGTCGGGGCGTAACCTTGGCCACAATCACGTAAATGTGAAGATACACACACTGTGCATGAGCCATCATATGAAGGTTCGTATCCCAAGAGCCCCGTATCAAACACCTGAAACAAATCGACAACGCTGTTCGTAGATTTCTCGTGGCCGAGCTCTCGGAATTAAGCACTATTACTCGCCTCTGCAAGACATCCGCAGTTTAATGGTCAGGCCGAAGTCACCATCAAAACCCTTAAGGCCGCTTTGAAGACCAAATTGGAAGATCTTAAAGGAAACGGGTAGACACTCTCCCCCGAGGTGCTACGGGCCTAAGCAAAGACAACGCTAAGTCAACAACCCGAGAAACCCCATTCGCCCTAGCCTTTGGCACTGAAACAGTAGCCCCTGTCGAGGTCGGATTAAAGTCCCCAAGGATCGAGTTAGCAAAAGTGGAACACAATGACGAGGCTCTCCGTCTAAATTTGATCTCTATGAAAAACGGAGCGGTGTTCCCAAGGCGTACCAAGACTATCAAAGGAAGACGGCGAGGTACTACAACCAAAAAGTCAAACCCAGGAGCTACATGCCAGGTGATCTAGTCTTAAAGAAGCTCCTGCCAGCTAGGAAGAATCCAAAGACATGGAAACTAGGGCCCTTAACTGAAGGCCCTACATCATATCTCGAGTCGCTTCGACTGTGCAACTACGAGCTCCGCATGTAGGAGGGAAAAATTCTACATCACGCTTGGAATGCGGAACATCTTAAACGTTTTTTATCGCAAACACGATTTGTAATCTTAAATAAAGCATTATCAATTTTGTGAGATGACGTAGTCGAGCATTTACTCGGTTATTTTGTTAGACGTCTCTTGATGCCTCGTACATACAATGCTCAAGAATTACATGCAAAACAGTGAATTATAAGTTCATAGTCATAAAGAAAGGTCTCTCTTTTATTCCAATCAGGTTACACTAATTACTACATAATCAGTGGTGTTTCATCGATTACATCTTGAAGCACACAATACAAGCAGCCTCCTCAAAAAAAAAAAAAAAAAAAAAGGAGAAGAAAAGGAAAGAGCGAAAAGAGGAGAAGAAGAAAAAGGATGGAAAGAGAGTTTATGAAGTAAGAGGGAGAAACAGATGTGGAAGAAGAGAAAAAAAAGAGAAAAAAAAGGGGAGAATGAGATGTGGAAGAAAAGAAGAAAGGAAGGAAGAGAGAACTGAAGGAGAAGAGGAAAGAGACGCATGGGAGAGGAAGAGAGAAGAATGTAAAACAGAAAGCTGGCACAAGAAATTGTCAGCCTCTCCGGACACATTCCCTAGCACGAAGCTAGGGAATTACATGACTCCCATAAAGGGGAGACTAGGGAAAAACACAATTCCCACAAGTAGAAGTCCAACAAAACTGAACCAGAATCTTCAAGTGGATCCCCGGCAAAGACGATCAAACCTCGACGCTTCATCTCTCGCAGATTTCGCCAACGTGACCGTAAGAGGCAGAATATCCAAAGTATAAACTCCATAGCAATGAAGCCGCCATTTATAAGAGGGCCAAAGCACTCGGAAATTCGCACAAACGTTTCAAATTCTCCATAAATCAGCATTAAAGACGCTCGCACCTTTCCAAGAAAATCAGAAGTCGAATACGCGACGCGCACACCACTTGGACGAGTTCATCTACTCGCACAGCCACGTGCGCAGCCTCTGTGAGAGTCAAATCAATCCCCGGCCGGATCGCCACCAAGGCCCGCCGTCCCGTGAGCCCAAGGGCTCACCTTGACGAAGTTCGGTTTACTCAGACAAAGCCACGCACCTTAGGGAGTCGATCACCAGCCGATCGCTAACAAGGCCTCACACGGAGTCTGCACACCACGAGTTCGCCTACTCTAAATAAGTCACGTACCCCAGAGTCGACGCCAGTTAAATCGCCAACAAGGCCTCGCCCCGTGAGCCCGCAAGAGCTCACTGACACAGTTCATCTACTCCGCACTGTGCCACGCACCTGTGAGTCAACAGTCAGCCGGGATCGCCAACAAGGCCTCGCCGCCTCGAGCCCAAAGAGCTCACTTCGACGAGTTCATCTTACTCGCGACAGCCACGCAGCCTCTAGGAGTCGACGCCCCGCCGGATCGCCAACAAGGCCTCAACGCCAGAGCCCGTGAGCTCACTTTGACGAAGGTTCGCTCTACTCGCACGTGCCAATGCCAGCCTCTGGGGAGTCGACGCTCAGCCGGATGGCCAACAAGGCCCTCTCACGCCCGGAGCTCCGTGAGCTCACTTTAACGAAGTTCGCTTTACTCGCATGTGTCATGCAACTTATGAGTCGATCGGGCCAAAGAGAGTCGCCAACAAGGCCTCAAAGACCTTGAGCCCAAAGAAATTACCTTCTTACTGTATGTCTCTTCTGTTTACTCAGATAGGTCATGCAAATTCTTATGACTCAGACGCTCGCTTATTCAGCCCGTTAGAAGGCCTCGCCGCCAAGAGCCCAATGTACCTCGCCTTGACGACCCGACTATTCTACTCAGCCATGTACCCTAAAAGTCCGTCTTTTAAATTCAGATAGTGAGCCCATGAAGCCCCGCCCTGTCAAGAGCTCAACTTTTTCAACTCCTACATCCCATCGCCTATCCAACTCTGGGCGTTCTCGCTAGCCATGCGTACCAAGAAATTGATACGCATCATGAAGAATGTAATACGAGTGCACACAAGTAAAGACGAAAGTGATGAAATAAAAAAATGAATATTCAATAAGAAAAAGGCTATATATCTATACGTAGAAGATTATACACGAAGAAGGAGTGAGCCTCGCAGGGGTGATCGCCCTCCGTATGGGTCCGCGGGAGAAAGACCTCCGCCTCCCCGTCGCTAGGGAGGCCGTGGCTGGAAATCTAAACCCGGATAAGCGCTAGCGTACCCCACCCCGAAAAGCCAGCCACCCAAAGCCCATCGAGTACGGCTTGGTCCTCAATCTTCCTATAACTTCGTCCCACCGAGCAACCAAAGTTATTTGTTGATGAAGGTCCCTGGGCAAACTACGCAAGACTTCCTCGCCAGCGCTCCGCCGAGCCGGGCTTCTGTGGCCTAGCCGACGAGCTCCGCCCAAAGAACGCCGCCTTATCACGTTGTGCCGCCTTGACGCACGCAGCTCTTTTCCCAGACTTCAAAGCTCGCCTCGATGTGTGAGAAGCTCATCCCAACCATCCGGGTTCATAGCTGGGCGTACTACGCCTCCCTAGCCTCTAGCAAGTCATTTCAGGTGTACTCCCTCAAATCATCCCGAACCTCCCTGCTCGCCACGCCTAAGCCGTGGTCGAGCCCCATCTTCCTACCCGGCCCGAGCACGACACATGGTATGCTTTTAAATCGATTTGAGCTTCCACTCCGCTCTCCTCGGTCATATCGCTATGACCCGAATTTCACAACCAAACGCAAATTTCAGATGTGAGGGAAGCCACCCTCGCCTTGTAAGCCCGGGCCGCTTTGGCATGACTTTCGTTTAGTTTGGCCTTTTTTGCCAAACCCTTCAAATGAGTAGCCACCTGCACACCCAACATAGAATCAACATCCAATGCAAGTTCGAAACTCAACATCCAAATGGAATCAGATATGACAAGGTATGGAACTACTTCGAGGCGACCGAGAGATAGTGGTCAAAGCCTCATCACACCCAAGTAAATAAGACTCGACCTTCGAGATCAGAATCTTTAAGAATGGACGAGACTGCTCCTGCCGCGAGTTCGGCATTGAGAAGCAAAGAGTCCCCGTCTCTGCCAATTTCGGATTCGGATCTTTTCTCCTCAACTCTTCCGCCTTCGAGAAGGTGACCTAACACTCTCGTCAAGGGATTCCGCATGCAATGGCATGACTCACCAACGGCCGCTCAATGCCCCACCCAGTGACCTTGTTTCCTCAAGTAGCAGACTTAACGGGCCAACTCAAGACTATAGGAGCCTCAACCGGAGGTGATCATGCGCCGCTTCGCTTATCTGACCTCGAAAGTAGACGCCTGAGAAAACGGCGACGCCCCCAATTTCTAACTTTGACCGGGGCCGACCATCTTCCCACCTGAGTCCAGTGGTTTTTCGCTTCTTCACGCTCCGGGCTTCCGAAGTTAACGGTCTTAACTAGTTTTCGCAGTTCTCCTTAGTGGGTTTAGCAAATGAGGGCCCAATGGGAGAAACTTTCTATGGCGGAAGGAGGCGAAGGCCTCAGCACAGAGCGTGCACTCCTCGCTCCTGCCGTGAACATCCGACTTGATCAGCTCCGAGTAAGGACGAGGAGGACACTCAGCCAACGCCAGCGCTATGGCGTTATCTTTAGCGCTGAGATCAATTCGAGCACCTGAAAAGCATGTAGACAACGTTAATCGAATACCCAATGACCTCACACAAGTTATACTTCAAAAACAAAATGAACACTCACGAAGATTCCCTGGTGGTCCAAGCCACCAAGAACGCCCAGTGGTGTCGTCCCTCACAAGAGGGTCATATTCCCAGCTACGGCCACTAACAAAGAAGTAGCGTCCCTTCCATGACCTGTGGGAAGAAGGAAGATCAGAAATCACCAGAGGAGCTGTAAAGCCTAGAGGGAAGAGAGGTTCCTCAAGGGTCTCCTTCGCTAAATGGATAAAGCAAAGCCACACCGGGGGACGAGCCCTCGGGTCCCTAAAGAAAACCACAATAGACTCAACTAAAATACCCCAACCATTGGACGCGAGTTGAGAAGGATGTACATTGAAGTGCGTTACAAAACCCCTTTTATGAAGGGATGCAGAGGAAAGCGAAGACCATTATCGAAGGCCACTTCAAAGAAGCACACCATCTTAGGCACGAAAATCACATAAAGGGTCAAAACGTCGGGGGACCACACTCGAACGCCAAAGGGAGGCCGGTAACGTCTAGTAAAGGTGGCTGGCCCCATATGTGGACCGAATTTTGCTAGGCCCCACAAGCAAAGCATGCCGAACGGCGGATTCAGTATTCGACTTCCTCCGTGATATTTGATCAGTTTATTTCTCCTTACCCTCATTCAAGGGAAGGCCCTAGGGCATCTCGGTGTTCGACCCCTGGCCGAACGCTCGGAGGCGCCGCCTACCATCCAGAACCGGCAACAACCAAGAGTCACCGCCACGCGCAGTAAGAAGAACGACCCGACCCATGATGAAAATAAATAATGAAAGAAAACTTGGCCAACCTAACTCCTAGCCTCCGTCAGACGCTTCGAAAATAGACCAAGGAGATAAAGACGCAAATGGAACTAAAAGTAATAGAAAAGCTATCCAAGAAAAGACAAAAACACTTGAGCAAAAAGGTCTGGCTGCAAGACCATATATGGTCCAACTTTTCAAAGGCAAAAAGAAAGTGTCCTCAGATCTAGAAAAACAATGTAAGATGTAGAGTGGTATTCGAAAGAAACAGAAGGAAGCTGAAAGGAGTGGGAGAAGTGAGCGCGAAAACCGAAGAGTCATCCTTATCACAAGACATATGACCTGACCAAGCCCTAACTAACCTAATCCCCCGAAAGGCATACATGGAAATTGCACCCGGCGAAACGTTACAGCCCTGCCCATGCACACCGCACAAGGGCCGGGGCAACTGATAGGGTTTTGGAAAAAATAAGGCTCACAGCCCACTCGCCAGTCTAAGAAAGAGGCCACCCAACGAAACACCCAGTCCCTAGCGTAACCCAAAATGAGAGCCCAGTCCGCTTATCCCGAAGGACGGATAACAGGGTAGCTGGGAAAGCCTACGGCCCACAAACCAAACTGAATCCTTCAATATGGAAAATACCAGAATAATCCCCAATAACGTCTTATCCTTCCAAATCAAACTAAATCACACCTCAAAGAAGTGAAAGAAAGATAATTCACGATATAACAGCTCATCATGCAGATCAAGCCGGATCCCCCCAATAAGGAAGGAAGATTATCCTAAATAAACTGCTCTTTGTATATCCTTTATCGAATCCAATACCGATAAAGGCAAGTAATACCCATCCAATGGGAAAGAATCCTATTCACCATCCTACTGGGAAAACATATACTATAAATACAAGGTCACCCCATCTATGTGAAAAGTACGCGCAAACATACGCAACATTCGCCTCTGCGCCCATCTTTTCTCAGAAAGAATCGACTTAGGCATCGGCTGGCCACACGCGGCTCCCTCGCGACCCCTTCTTTCTTGTTTTGCAAAGGAGTACCATGTCTCAGAGCCTACAAACCAAAGATCGCAAAGAATCCTACTTCACTCTCGACGATCCAGAGCCCGCAGACTCAACCCGCCAGTTGTAGCTCAGTCCAAAATTTCCTAACGACCTCCTTACACGCTCCAAATTTCATTCCGTTGAAAGGCATTATATATATATATATATATATATATATATATATATATATATATATATATATATATATGTGCATGTAAAATTAATTAATCATAATTAAAGAGATATAGACTAAATAACATACAAAGTATAATCCAAATACCGAATACAAACGTGTAGGGAAGTTATAATAAAAACTATGGTGAATATTATAAAATAATCCAATATGTAATAATAAAAGAATAGCTAATAATGAGTATAAAAGAAAAGTCAACATGAGATTATTAATAAAAAATAATTATTTATTAAAAAATCATCAGGAATAAATACATGTCTAAAAAATTTGCACACGCAAATTCCACATCCATGTATTAAAAAAATGAATACATGAAACAGTAAAACCTAATATGTTAAAAAATAATAGATAAAAATAAAAATAAAAACTGCTTTGCGTGAAAATCTAGAAGTCCGTATGAAATTTAAATAATAGAATAAACTCACAACAATCTAAGATCCTAGAAAATTATGTGAAAATCAAGGAAAATTCCTTGTACATATGACAATAGCAATAAAAAATAGAATAGTGAGCTTTCATACCATAATTATATACCCAGTGATGATGCCTTCTTTTTCAACCTAACCGGGCTAGAACGCAGGGGGTCGCCGGGGCGGACCAATCACGGGCGGGCCGGGTCAGAGGTCGGGCCGGATCGCCTAGCCGAGATCGGACTGCTGTCACATTGGCCTACCGCCGCTTTGAAGGTGACACTCTTCTGCAAAAACAAGAAAAAAGGGGGGTCGGGCGAGGGGCTTTGCCCGTATCGCCCGATGCCTGGGAAGTCAGGCTTTCTAAGAGGTGAGAGAGACTCGCTTGTAGGGCTTAATGTGTCAAAGGTGGATGACGTGGGTGGCTCTTAAGCAAGATGTCAAGATCAAGGCATCTTCACCGATAAAGGCCTTGTATTTATGTGAGATGTTCAACCGCTTGGATGGTATCAGAGTCTTTTCCCATTGGATGGGATATTTCTTATTATAGTCCATATCGGATTTGACATGTGATATGAAAGAGGTTTACTTGGGATAGTCTTCCTTCCTTATTGATAAGACGGTGGATTTTCGTAATAATATACATCGGAGGATTATTCTGGCTTCCCATCTCTCCGGGAGACTTTACCTATAATTAATTCAGCCCAAATACGTGTTGACCTCTCTTCTCGGGCCGGCCTCAAAGGTCGGAATGTCGGGCTTTAGAAAGGCCCGAGTGCCTCATCAAGCAAACTCTCCTTTGAATCCAACTAGTGGGCCTTCGTGCTTTTCACTGGTCGGGCCTCTTTCTGGCTCGTGTGGGCTCACGCGTTCCTATTTTTCAAACCCTATCGTTGCCCCACCCTCAGGTACCCGCCGCGTGGGTACGGGCAAAGTACCGTGAACGTGTCTCGCTTCGGGTGCAATTTCCACGTGTCTGTTTTGGGCTGGATTAGTTAGGGCTTGGTCGCCATCATTTGTCTTGTGATAATGATGACTCTTCGGTTTTCGCGCTCATTTCTTTCATTCCATTCAGTTTCCTTTTGTTTCTTTCGCGGACATCCTCTGTCTTGTGTGTCGTTGTTCCTTCGGGACCTTCGCTCTTTAGCCGTGCTCCTCGACTTCCTTCTTAGTCTGCTTGAGCCTTTGTGCAGTCTTTCTCTCGTTGTCTTTTCGGGGTCCACCATGCCTTTGTTTTTATTATTTATTTTCACTCATGGGTCCGGGTCGCTCTTCTTCTCTCAAGGCAGACGATGGTGATTCTTCTGGGCTTATTGATGGTTCTGGACGAACTAGCGGTGTCTCCGACCGTTTGGTCGGAGTTGAACTTCGAGACGCTCCCGAGGTGCCTCCTCTTCCCTTGGACAAGGGAAAGGGAAAAGTGAACCTGATTAAATACCCTGGGGGTTCGGAATATTTGAGGTCTGTCGTTCATCATGCTTTAACTGTGGGACCTAGCAAGGTCGGTCCTTCATATGGGGCCACCTTCGCCAAACGTTATCAGCCTCCCTTTGGCGTTCGGGTGTGGTCCCCTGACGTTTTGACCCTCTATGTGGTCTCTGTGCCTAAGATGGTGTGTTTTTTTGAAGTGGCCTTTGATAACGATCTTCGCTTCCCTCTGCATCCCTTCATAAAAGGGGCTCAAGAAGACTTCAATGTGTGTCCTTCCTAACTCGCGCCCAATGGTTGGGGTATTTTGGTTAGTCTCGGCTAGTTTTCTTTAGGATAGGGGGGCGGTCCTCAAAGATAGCTCGTCTTTACCTTTATCTCGAAGGAGACATCCGAGGGCTTTCTTTACTTTTCTAGGCGTTTCGGCGCTCCTCTAGTGGTTTCTGGCCTTCCCTCCTCCCACCGGATGTGGAAGGGACGCTACTTCTTCGTTAGCGGCCGTAATTGGGAGTATGATCCACTCGACAAGGACGACACTGGGCGCGGTGGCTTCTGACTCACCCCCGAGAATCTTCGAGTGTTCGTCTAAGGTCATAACTCAGGTGTGGTTATCGGGCATTCCCTGACTCGCACCGTCTACATGCTTTTCAAAGTTCGCATTGATCTCAACCCAAGACAAGGCCGTAGCGCCATGCTGGTCGAGTGTCCTCCTCGTCCCCATGCCGAGCCGACGTCTGATAAGCCTCTCGGTCCTTCGAGTTCGAGGTCCACTGCTCTCGTCGCTCAAGCCTTCACCTCCCTCTACCATGAAAGTTCCTCCCGTTGGGCCCTCCGCTACCAAACCCACTAGGGGGGAACTATTGGCCTAGCTGGAGATGGTGTCTCGAAGCCTGCTTAAAACTAAAACCCTGATTCGTGGAGAAACTTCTACGGCCACAAGTTCCAAAGTTGAGGGCATCGTCATCTTCCCCATCTACCGTGCAAGGTTCGTAAAACAGAACGGTGCATCGCCCGTTAAGGCTCCTATAGTCTTGAGTTCGCGGTCCCATTCTGGGTCTGCTGCGGAGGCGGAAGGTCCCTCGGGTGGGGCCGTCGAGCAGCCGTTGATGGTCGCGCCCATCACCGTCTGGAACCCGCCGACGAAGAGGGTTAGGTCGCCTTCTCGAAGGGCGGAAGAGGCGAGGCGAACAGAGCCAGAATCCACAGTTGGCGGTGACGAGGACTCTTTACTTCACAATGCCGAACTTGCTGCAGGAGCGGTTTTGTCCATTCTCGCGACTCGACCTTAAGAAGCCTGCATACAGCGGCTGATGAGAGGCCCGCCCCACCCTCCAGGGTCGCCCTCGAAGTCTCGTGATCACCTTGGTCATATTTGACTCATTTTTGATTCCAGTTTCAAACTTTCTCGCACGTTGATTCATGTCTGATGTGCGGTGTGGCTAACATTTGAAGGGTTTAGCCAAGAAAGCCAAAATAAACGGGTCATGCTAAAGGCCCGCTTATAAGGCAAGGTGGCTTCCCCTCACGCCTGAGCGAAATGAAATACGAGGCTCGCAAGTGCAAATTCGATGACTCGAGGGAAGCCGTGAAGCTCAAGTCTCGATTCAACATACCGCTTTGGGCTGTGTTTCGCCCAGTGTGGTGGGTAAGACTAGACCAATAGTTTTGAGAGCGGTCGAAGGCGAGCTTCGGGAGGTTCGAGGTGATTTGAGGGCTATGCGGAACGACTGATGAGAAGGCTAAGGACTCCGGCCGCAGCTCGCCAAGAGGAACTTCTGGGATGGTTTAGAGATGAGCCTATTACGCCCCAAGGCGAAAGCCGGAGTCCAGGGAAGAGCTACGTGCGATCAAAGACGATCTTAGTGATAAGACGACGCTTATTTGATTTCGGGCTCGTCGCGGTTAACGAGGCAAAATGCCGGTGGAACGCCCTCAATGAGGAGTGTTACTGCCATGGGATCTTCATCAAGAAATGATTCTCGTGGCTCACGGACGTATGTTATCGGGAAGACCTGAGGGATTTGCGCATCTAATCAATGGATTTCCGTGGCTTTTGCTTTTCGTAAGAAGGCCGTCAATGCCTATCCCGACTGATTTTTAATCTCGACCTTCCCAAATGGGACGAGGAGGAGGAAGGGTCCTTCTCTCGTCGACATGCTAGAGAGCCCGCACCCTCACGAGGTCCACTCCCTCTCACCGCCCCGCGCTCCCTCCTTCCGATGCCCCGGACTTCCTGCGGCTCGTCTCTCTCCCGCCCAACGTCGACCTTACACTTTTTTTTTTTTCGCCCGGGACCCAAGATATATGTAACTCCTTTTTCTTCAATGAATATTTATTATTTCATCTTACTTCTTCGCCTATTTATGCTCTTCGCTACTGCTCGTCGATTTGACTTTGCTTATCGTAGATAAGCATGATTGGGCGCCCAAAAGTGCACTTTGAACCCTATATTAGATGTTTTGAGTGCTTTTGTGCACTAATCATGTCATTAATGCCAATTGTGTTCAAGTCTTTTTAGTATCACTTTATGCCGCTAGAGGTATTATTTACCGCTTGTGCTTTACAAGACTACACTGAGTTCACATCGAGATGTATGACTTTCAATCATGAAGTTTCAACTCGCGGCTACCATCAACCAACCTAAGAATCAATGAAAACTCGAAGGCAAAGTGAAGAAAAATCGATGCGCTTGAAGACAGGATGAAATGCAGCAGACTTAACAAACTCGAATTCGGCCAGAGTCATGGTACCGCTAGATTGCTTGGGGCACTACAACCTTAGCGAAAATTTTCGCAACCTCAGCAACACAATTTTCGCTTAGACCAAACCATGGTAAGTTAATCGCTCAGCGAAATCTTATTCAAGTATTTCACTAAAATTCTCACAAAGCCATAAATTCTCACAAATTTGCGAAATTACTCCGGCTTTAGCATTGCTACTGATAGTTCGTGATTTCGCTACCTAGCGAAATTCTTCACTCCTAGCTTAAATTTTCGCCATGCTTTTTGTATTTAATGTTAACCGACTTCAAATTTGGTGTATTACTTTCGTCCTTAACTTAGCCAAATTTGTAGGCTTTTCGGTATTTTCATGTATTGAGGTGGCTCATATAAACCCCTCTCTTTTGTAATAAATATAGTGAGAATTCCTCGTGTGAGAGAAGGATTGTGTTTTTTATTTTTGTTCTGCTTTTTTGTAGTTTTGCTTTTCTCTCTTTCTCTCTCCCTCTTTCTTACTTTCGTCGCTAAACACTCTCTCGAGGATGACAACTCAAGAGATGCTTGGCTGCTCTCCCTTTCTTTGAAGAGGAAGGAAGCCAGCTTGGTGGTGGGCATATGCATGTTGTCCTCTTGTATTAAAAGCCATAGGTACTGTGGTTTATGACCCCCATCTTCAAATTAGAGTCGAATAGCACAATGTTATCGATTCGGGGCTAATACTCTCCACGTTTAGATACAAGGCATACTTAATGCTAGATGCACCGGTTCTTAGATGGTCTTTACGAGCCTCTGAAAAATGATATTTAAATGCTAGGGTTTCAAACAAAGAAAAGGGCCATAGATGCATGCTACTTGTGTTGACCAAATAGGAGTTGATTTCAAGGGTGAGGTTTGCTAGTTAAACATAGATCCCAAGTATGCCTCGGACTATAGGTCGTATGTCATAACGCCGGTGGATAAAACCCCGAGATTAATTTTGTTTGCCCTAACTACCAAGTTAGTGACCTAAATCTTCAAAGCTAACTTTTCACACTTCATTTTCGCTTTACAATTTCTCGCTCAACCTACTTCCAATCGTTTTGAAACAACCAAAAAGTCCAAATAGAAAGCCTTACCTTCGTAATTATGCAAATTCATTTTGTGTATTTGAAACCCATCCCGTGTTCGACCCTAGACCACTATATCGCAAAGAGTCAATTCACGGCAGTAGTAGGAACTAGGTGTATATAATTTTGTTGATTTTAGCTCGCCACGTGGTACCTAATCAATGCATGATCCGGATTAAGCACCGGAGTCGGTGACTGCCTGAGCGCTCCTTCGAACCGGTCTCACGGGGGCTTCCGGCTCTCAGGTCTTAGTGGTTGAAATGGCCCGAGTTTCAATCAGTCCCTTGGGCCACTCGGCCCGAGGTAACTCGGGCCTGAGGCCAAATTGTGTCACTGGGCTTGCCTGCCGCTCCCGTGCTGATTCATCTTCATAGGTCGCTGACCTCGCGCCGACCGCCGAACTCGTCAAAAGTGAGCTACCGGGCTCCCCGTCTGATGGCCTCGCCTGAGCCGACCGAGATTCCTTAGGGCCGCGTGTCCGCACTCGTGGAATCGTTGAGCCTGCCAATGTGAGTCGGGTGGGCCCATCGGCTTAGTTGCCCTGAATCCGATTTGAATCCTCAGGCTGCGTGGCTTCAGGCTTGCGGATGCGGACTGCCTACGTGAGTCAGCTGGGCTCATTCTGATGAGTCAGTTCGGGGTTGAATGGACTCCCCAGGGCCGCATGGCCTGCGGACCGGGTTGAGCTCGTCGCTGCGAGCCGTCGGGTCTCGCGCCCCGCTTAGTCGTCTCGAATCGATTTGAACTCCTAGGCCGCATGGTCGCACGGAGCGATGGACTTGTCAAAGTGAGTCACCGGCTCGGGCGCCGTGGCCGAGTGGCGATGTAGCCCAGTGGCGATAGCTCGAAATGATTTGACTCCTCGTGTAACGTGACCTCGTAAGCGCGTGAGTAGACGAACTCTCACAAAGTGAGCCTGGGCTCCGGGCGCCGTGGCCGAGCGGCGATGTAACAGTGGCGATGTAGCCGAGCGGCGATGTACCGAAGGATTCAATTTTCTCAGGTGGCTGCGGATCAGGGGTGCAGGACACCTGGCCAAAGTGAGCCATTGGCCCGGCGTTGTGGCCGAGTGGCGATATAGCCGAGTGGCGATGTAGCCCGAGCGGGCGATGTAGCTCAGCCGATCCGACTCCGTGTAGCATGACTCGCGGCAAGTGCAGTAGACTTAACTCGCTAAAGTGAGCCATTGCTCCGGCGCTCAGGGGCCGAGCGGCGATGTAGCCGAGCGTGCGATGTACTCGAGCCGATCCGACCCTCAGGCCGCGGATTCGTGGCAGAGTAGACGACTCACAAGTGGAGTCGGGCTCCCGGCGTTGTGGTCGAGCGGCGATGTAGCCGAGCGGCGATGTAGCAGCGGGGTCGATGTACTGAAATGATCCGACTCCTCGTAGCGTGGACCGTGTGTAGAAAGTAAGAACTCTGGCCAAAGTGAGTCGGCTGGGCTCCGGGCGCCCAGGGTCGAAAGTGGCGATGTAGTCGAGTGGCGATGTACCGAGTTTATCCGACCGTAGCGTGACTGCGCAGAGTAGACTTAACTCGCTAAAGTGAGTCGCTACGTGGGGCCATTCACTTCGATATTCCCGAAAGGCGAATGTCTTTAACGCCGGGATGACGAATTTGGAACGTTTCGTGACTTTTCAATGCTTTCTGGGCCTTCTTATATAAATGGCGGCTTTATCATATGGAGTTTACTTTGAATATTCTGCTTCTTTTGGTGCTAATTCGAACCGCGAAGATGAAGCGCCAAAGTCCGTTGTTTTTTGGCTGGGATCCACTAAGATTCTCGTGCGCTTTGTCGATTTATGCTTGTGGAGCTGTGTTTTTCCCCTAGTCTCCCTTTATGGGGAGTCATGTTATTCCCTAGCTCCGTGCTAGGAGACGCGCTTCTGAGAGGGCGATGTACTTCGCAGGCCGCCTCTCCATTTTCTGCTCTTCTTCTCTTCCTTCCTCCTTTCTCCTTTCTCCTTCTTTTCATCTTTTTTTCCACATCTCATTCTCCCCTTCTCACGAACTCTTTTCCATCCCTTTTCTTCTCCTTTTCCACCTTCTAGTCTTCTTCCATTTATTTCCATCTCATTTTCCTTTTCTTCCCCGAAAGGTTTTTTTTTTTTTTTTTTTAAAGGGAACTGCTTGTACTGAATGCTTCCAATATGTAATCGATGAGACTACTAATTGTAACTGAATGTAATCTGATCGAAATAAAGAGAGACTTTTCTTTTTATGTCTACGAGCTTTCTCCTTCTATTGTATATAATTTTCCTGAGCATTATATGTCCGAGTCAGGTGTGACGCTCTACCGTATCAATCAAAGAAATGGTCGAATCATTAACTCCGAAAATCGACACCCCATTTAAGATTACAAACCAAGGCTCACCGATAAAAACGCTTAAGATGTTCCCGCATTCCGTGCATACCGTAAAATTTTCCCTCTTCTGCTTCGAGCTCGTAGCGCCCGGTCCGACGACCGAGATATGATGTGGCCTTCCCTGGGCCAAATTCAATTTCCCATGTGTCGGATTCTTCCCTTGTCGGGCAAGAGCTTTTTTTGGGCTACCAAATCACCCCCGCATGTAGCCCCCCGGGTTTGACCTTTGGTCAGAAGGTACTGGGCCGCCTTCCTTTGATAGTCTTCTCGCACGCCTTAGAACCTCGCTTCTCAAGCCATCTAAGAGGTCCAAATTTAGACGGAGAGCCTCGTCACTGCGGTTCCACTTCGCTAACTCGATCCGCTAGGGACTTTAAATTTCGACCGATGTGGGCTATCGCTTCCGCGGTCAAGGCTAGGGAGAAAGGGGGTTTCTGGTCACCGATTGCGGTTGTCCGTAAGCCCATAGCACCTCTGGGAGGTATTCTACCCACTCTCCTTTCGAGATCTTCCACTCGTCTTTAAAGTCGACCTTGGTGGTTCCTGGACGTGACTTTACCAACCGTTAGGACTCGCTGATGTGTGCTCGACTCCAGTAGTAATTTTTAATTCGAGCTCTAAGAGAAGTCTCGACCTGGCTGTCAAATTGTTTCCTATTGTCTGTTACTGGGTGGCTCGATACCAAATCGTGATATAATGGCCCGCCACACAAAATCGCATCTGGCTCGTGGATCGTGGCTGCAGGCTCCGGCTTCAGCCTATTTGGTGAAGTAATCCACCGCGAATGGCTATGAATTTTTACATTGGCCCTTCCCAAGGGCAAGGTCCCGCATGTCCAAACCCCATCGCTGAAAGGCCAAGGGCTTGTGATCGGCGTCAGGGCCTCGATGGGAGGCGTGAGATCTCGCGTGCTCTCGCGTATCTCAGATTTCTTGACTAGGTCGGTTACGTTTTTTAGTATTGTAGGCCAGTAGTATCCTTGTCTCAAGACCTTTCCTGCCAATGCTCGAGCTCCGATGTGATTTCCGCATATACCCTTGTGTACTTCTCTTAGCACGTATTCAATGTTTTTTCCCGCGATGCATTTGAGGATTGGTGTGAAGAAACCTAGCTTTATACGTACTTCCTTATGATTATGAACCCGGTGGATCTCTTGTCCTTATTTTAGCCGCCTTCGGGCCTGCCAGTTGTCCGTCTATTATAGTTCCAAACGGGGTCCATCCACTTGGCTCCTGCCTCGGGCAAACCTCCACGCCGCAGATCGATAGAGGCCTCCGCTGTGTACTCGACTGTGTCACCTCGCCGAGGTCTCTCCCGTAAGGCCGTTGCTAACTTTGCCAAGGTCGGCCTCTGAGTTCTTCGCCTGGGAACATGCTCGACCGCTCCAACACGAATTCTTTCAATAAATCTCGCACCTTGAGATACAGGATCATCCTCCCGCTTTGGCCTCGTAGGGTATCTTCTATTCGCCTTACCACCAGCCGAGTCGCCGCACTCCTTAGCCGGTCAACTCCAAAGGAATGAGCTAGGTTGAGACTCAAGATGACGGCCTCATATTCGGGCCTCGTTTGTCGAGGCTTGAACTAACTGAAACATTTCGGGATGATTTGAAAAAAAGTATATTCCTTCCGAGAGGTCAAGATTAGACCTCGGCTCCGCCTCATACAAGAAGGCCCATCTACGTAGAGTTTCCGCATGGGGAGGTCATTCATTGCTTGAGCCGTTTCTCACCCGGGCCTCGTCGAGGTGAATTCCACACTAAGCCGCCCAAGACTTGCCCTTATTGCGCTGGGTTTGTATCTGATGTCGAACTCGCTCAGCTCTATGGCTCATTTCATCAACCTTCCGGAGACTTCTGGTTTATGTAACACCTGCTTCATCGGGTATTCCGTCGGGACTTCTATGGTGTGAGCCTGGAAGTAAGGGCGAAGTTTTTGGGCTGCGGTTACCAAGGCCAAAATTAATTTCTCCATCTCGTACCTTCGCTTCCTCTCAAAGCCCTGTAATACGCATTAATAAACCGATGTTGCACTCGTTCTTTGTCTCTGACGAGGACTGCGTTGGTCGAGAAGTTTGATACAGCTAAGTATAGAGTAAGGAGTTCCCCTTCAACGGGACTTACTAGAATGGGAGGAGAGCTCAAATATGTTTTTAAAGCCGAGAATGCTTCTTCGCACTTAATATCCCATTGAAATGCCTTCTTCAAGACTCGAAGAAAGGTCATTTGTCACTGGGCCTTCCGATACGAACCTGACAGATAAAGAATCCTTCCCACAGCACCGAACTTCCTTTATACTTGATGGCGAAGGCATGTCGAGCACAAATTTTTATCTGTTTGGATTTGCTTCAATTCCCTGGTTGACCACATGAAACCCGGTGAATTTCTACCGATACGAAGGCGCACTGGGCCGGGATTCAGCCTTCATGTTGTAGTTTCTCAAGATCTGAAACGCTTCGGACAGATGAGCTATGTGGAGCTCAGCTGTGATGGATTTTTACCAACATGTCATCTATGTGTATACTTCCATAGTTGTACCTTAACTCCGTTCCAAACATCCTATTCACCAACCTCCGATATAGCTCTCGCATTAAGCCCAAACGCATCACACGATAGCAATAAAGTTCCCCTCAAGGCCGTGGATCTTAACGCAGGTCTTTTCTTGGCTGGTCGCCTGCGTGCATACCGACCGTCAGAGTTTGAGAAGGCATCCATAAAGCCGGTGAAGCTCATGACTCCGCAGCTGGCATCCAATGGCGAGGTCGATTCGTGGGCGCCGGGAAACCGCCTTTCGCATGCTTGTTAATGCCGCTGAAGTCGATGTAGAGTCGCCACTTGCCGTTGGCTTTTTTGACGAGTACTCACGCTAGCCACCATTCAGATATTCTACCTCCTAGTCGCCTCCCGCCGAGGAGTTTGCTGGACTTCCCTCGTTTTGATGGCTTTTTGTCTTTCTCTCGCGCAAAGCCCTCCTTCTTTGCTGATCGGGTTTTGAAGGATAAATAATGCTTGTACTCGTGAGTGATTACTATAGGATCAATTTCTCCCATATCCGCCCGTCTACGTGTAAGACGCCTTGTTTTGTTTTAAAAATGGATAAGGAGATTTTTGAGTCTTCCGCTAGCTTGATCCGGTTATGTTTAGATGGTCCGGTCGTGGCCGTCCAATACATGTGGGTTCCAAACTCTTCTGATGGCTCGGGTCGGGAGAGCACCTCGTCACGCATGTCGAGCTCATCCAGGTATATGTTGTCAACCATTTTTTGTTTCATGGATGCTGAGTAGCATTCCTATCACGCCCCGATTCCCGGTCCGACCCAATTGGCGAACATCCCGAACCTAAGCCAAAAGGAACCATGTACCGATTCTTTACTTTTTTTTTTTTTTTGAGCTTAACTTATACCAGGTATACAACAATTTTTGTAATAACCAACTGTCATTTATATATACAAAGGAACTACCATCGGAGTGGTATCCATTAAAATCTCTAAGCACATATGCTAAGTCCCACCATTTATACAAATACTTATACATGTCCATATTTAATACAAACATCGTGAGATCGTTGAAAACAAAGGTCGGTGAGCACCTATCTCTAAGATGGCCCGTACTGTTGGTGTGGAATGTCCCTGGTCCCTCTTTATCTCCTCTCGCACTTGGCCACCTGATTGAACACCCGTGCAAGTTCTCTTTTACGCCTTTAAGTGGGAATGATATAGACAATAAATCTAATTCAATAACAATAATTCTCGTCGGGCTTACTATCTTTTACATTACTTTTACTTATGCATATAACGGTCTATTCTTATGCGACTTCTAACTCATCTCATATTATACATGTAGATTTTATCTCCTCGTCGTGATTCCTATCATCATCTTGTCTCATATTACTTCCCCGTGTCAGTGTCTTTTTACAGTCAGTAACTCATATCTACTACATGTATAAATGTGATCAAATCATATTCAAAGTAACTTATACGATACAATGGCAATCTTTAACAAATCAAGTCATATCAATTTCATACAAAGTTCAAATCAGACTAATACCAATACATATTAGGACTCTTATCATTATCACTAATCGCCCATTAATCAACTCCCTTTAGCAAATTACGCTTCATGATCCTGGATGCCCGCTTGAAACATTTTGTTTCGTTATATTAAATTTTCAATTTCAAAGTGTCGCAATCTAATCCTCGACTAATCTCATTGGGCGGATCCAAGCTGGAGCCCGGTTTACTCCGACATTATCAATCAAAACATTTTGTTTCGTTTTATTAAATTTTATTTTCAAAAGTGTCGCGACCCGAATCCCCGACTTGACCCGGTTGGCGGATCCAAGCTGGAGCCCGGTTTACTCCGACATTTTCAATTATCTTTCCAAAACATGTCATATGTTATTCCCATTTTAAACCTTTTAATTAAGCGAAAGCACTTCTTTTCGAGCAATCCCATGACCACTTACAAATTCAAAAGACCTATAACATTCACACTTAATATCATGCATTTACAAAATAATGCCTTTTTATCCACATAAACTCATGCTATTCATTTTCGCATGCTTTCATTTTACACATCATTTATCATATCACAACATGCATTTTCAATGCACAATTCAATTCACACTCAATTTAAGTGGATTTGCATACACATAAAAATCCCATTTACTCTCGTCATTGTTGGTTATTTCACTTTGACTATTTAATTCACATTTCTGACGGATTCCGTTTAATGAATCCCGCCCTTATTATCATTCGGTAATGTGCATACACATTTTACAATTTGGTCTCCCATCATGACGGATGCCGTTTGGTGCACCCCGACATGTGGTATTATTTATTCGGTTCTCCCCATCATGACGATGCCGTTTGGGTGCACCCTCGACACGTGGTATTACTTATTCGGTTCAATCTCCCATCATGACGGATGCCGCTTCGGTGCATCCTCGACACGTGGTATCACTATCTTGCTTCTCCCATCACGATTTCCAGACGCTTAAGGCACCCGACATGTGGTATTATTTATTCGGTTCTCCCATCATGACGGATGCCGCTGCGCATCCCGACACGGTATCACTTATTCTGCCCTCCTTCCCATCATGACGGATGCCGCTTTGGTGCATCCCACACGTGGTATCAATTATTCTGGCTCTCCCATCATGACGGATGCTGTTTGCGCACCCGATTACGTGGTAATACTTATTCGGTTCTCCCATCATGACAGATGTCGTTTGCGCATCCCGACACGTGGTATCATCATTCGGTTCTCCCATCATGACGATGCCGCTTTGGTGCATCCTCGACACGTGGTATCAATTATTCTAGCTCTCCCATCATTTAATTTACGAGCGTTTTGTGCACCCGCACATGTGGTACTACTTATTCGGGTTCTCCCATCACGCACGATGCCGCTTGGTGCATCCTCACACGTGGTATCAATTATTCGTTCTCCCCATCATGACGGATGTTGTTTGCGCATCCCGACACGCGGCATCACTTATTCGTTCTCCCATCATGACGTGATGCCGCTTGCATCCCGACATGTGGTATCAATGTTCGTTCTCCCATCATGACGAATGCCGCTTTGTTGCATCCCGACACGCGGGTATCACTTAAAATGTCATACGCCTATCATGACGGATCCAGCTTGGTGAATCCTTACCTCAAGTGGGACATTTCTTCAATGTCATACGCCATCATGACGGATGCCGATCGCGCATCCCGCCGGGCTGGACATTAGGTACTGGTGCTCGCAAGAATGATGCCGATTGGTGCATCCCGCCAAGTGGGACATTAGAAAATTTCGGGGTGCCTTCGTGACGGATGCCGATTGGTGCATCCCGTCAGGCGGTTCATTCGATATATCAATTAATTCACATTTATGACGGATTCCGTTTAATGAATCCCGTATTTATCGTCATTCATATTCATTCGGTTTTCAAATATCCCATTTCAATTTCATAATCACTTTCAGATATCTTTTCAAAGATATACTCAATCTATGTACATTATTTCATAAACTCATTCACATATTCATTCATGTATACTCATTCATGTATACTCATTCATAAATACTCATTCACATATGCCTTCATGTATACTCATTCATGTATACTCATTCATAAATACTCATTCACATATTCATTCACGTATACCATTCAATGTATACTCATTCATAAATACTCATTCATAATCTATTGACGTGATACTCTCATTCATGTATACTTATTCATAAATACTCATTCACATATTCATTCACGTATACTCATTCATGTATACTCATTCACATATTCACTCATGTATACTCATTCATGTATACTCCTATCATTTGTTATCATTTTCTGGTTATATGTGATAATAATCATATATCACTTAACCACATTATGTGTTCATGACATATTGCCTCTCATATTCACAATCATTTTTCAATTCATTTTCATTTTCATTTTCCATAATCATTTTCATGTTTCATGAACACATCTTTACATTTTTCCTTGTTTCATGCCTATTACATATGGCACTTCATATTCTTGTGAAGTATGATGTATGTGGAATCACACCTCATTCATATATTCTTATTCCTCTATGAATCTACTTTACTTAGGAAGTGGAATCAATCCAATCGGATCATCCAAACTAAAGTTATGGCATTTTCATGCCAAACTAGTCGGTTTACCCGGATTACACTAGAATGTAGCCTGTATTACTAATTTTTCCGGGATCTTAACTTCATGTTTGACTCTCTAGGTCATTGTACTATTTTAAAGATAAGGTGCTAAGGGTTCTATTCCAACTGAATCACCCAATCTGGAGCACCGAAACCTGCTACGTCCGAAACAACTTAATTACTCTATGTTCAAAACTGAAATCGCACTTGGTTTGGCCACGGGCCCCACTTTGAGTGAATTTTTAGGCCACTCAGATCAGAATTTGGCGATTCCTATTCTTAAGTTTTGTTCTCCTCGGTCATTTTACGTAGCCACTTGAATCACTCAAATCGGATAAGAATGAAGCAAAGCTATTTTTCACAAAATACGAAAATCGGTCGAAATCGGGAATGTAGTGTTAGGTGTACGGCAGCATCCCTAAAGTGTACGGCATTACTCCTCAGCCAAAATGACCGTAATGACAATGTGTGTACTCGGTACACATGACCCGGGAAATGCCCGTAATGTGTCTTTTTCTCCATTTTTTCCATATTTTGCTACCTAACTCAACTCTATACTTCATAAACACTTCAAGACCAATTTCAAATTCATCTTATGGATCTCTTTTCTACTCATTTCATCTTTCAATTACATGTCTTTCTTCAAAATTATTTCATTAATTCCTCTAAACTTCATTCTAATATGGGTAATAACCCATACATAAACTAAACATGATGATTAGTTAGGTTTGTTCTAAACCCTAACTCAATTCTTCTTCATTGAATCCATGAATCCATCCTCAAAGAGAGAGGATTTCATGCTTCTTATACTATCTAAGGTTTTACCTAATCTTATCTTCAAGAAACCAAGGTTAAGATGCAATTTCTATCAAAACCCTAGCTTTCTGGGAGATGTTTTATTAACCATACAAAGCCTTAAAATTCCATAGATCCATCATAAAGATCATAGTTCCATACCTTTTGGAGCTTGGCTTTGCTTGATCTTGGCTCCTCCCTCTTCTTCCTCTTCCTCTTCTTCTTCTTCCTTCCTCTTCCTTTCTCTTCTCTCCCTCTCTACCCGTTTTTTCTTTTGGAGACCAAAATAGCAAGATATTTTGATCTTCCCTTAAGGCCATGTTCGGGCCAAGTCACTAAATAAAACCCATTTTTTTGCTTTTAAGTTTTCTTATTTGCCTTTTTATTCTTAGGGTTCCTCCTTGCAATCTCACTATGCCATATTCTAATTTGACCCACTAATCTTTCCTCAAATTCCATAATTGCATACTAACTTATTGATTTATGACATTTATGTCCTCCAAAAGGGTAATGACCACTTTACTTTGTCTCTAGCATTCATTTCAGGGTCTCTAATTTTATTTCCGAAAAATTCATATTTAGCTTATAATATACTCCTAAACAAGTCCGAAAAACTACCAGTGGCATATTCTCGGGTGTTACAATTCGACCAATTGCTATCTCTCGAAACATTCCCAATTCCGCTTACGTAGGGAACCTGATCATCATATGGTATGGAAGAGGGGATGGCTTTCTCATCAAGATAATGGAGGTCCGCCTAGCAACATGTCAGTGTAGACGGGCGTCTACGACGAGGAATTCACGCTTGGCCAAGGCTCGTAATGGGATCTCCCAAGGTGAGTACCAATGTAATGAGCCTGTGAGGCAAGATCTTTTCCAGAGAACCCTCGTAGCGAGCATCGACTCCGTTCTAGCTTTCTCCCTTTCACATGCCCATTTTATCGTAAGGTCGATGCTAAGATGATGTCGTACCAACTCCCGTTGTCACCAGACCCGATGAATCGTTGTTGGTTGGCCACTACTGCACGAACTACCAGCTGGTCGTCGTGAGGGTGCTGGCATCCCTCCAAGTCTCGAGCCGAGAAAGTGATCAACATGTCGAAGTCGGTAGTTTAGACACGGCTTAGATTTCCGCTTACCTCCGCTGACTGATGTCTTCGTAGGTGGGCCCACGCGGTCGAGCTAGGGATTCTCCTCCCTCCCGCAAACTCGCGAGATTACCTCGGATTTCACCAAGGGGTTGCCGGGTGCTAAGTCGTCATTTGGCCGAGGCGGTGGTCGCGAGACTCCGGTCCGGTCTCGGTTTGAGCTCGAGCCCCGGTTTTCAGGAGATTAGCGAAGCGCCTGAGGTATCCGCCGTATTAAGTATTCTATTTCCTTGAGTTGTATGTAATAGTCCGCGGCGGTGTCCATAGTCCCTACGGAACTCGCAGTGATTTGGAGTTGTCTCACAAAGTGGTCCGACTCATCTGGCCGCCACCCAGAACTGCTTCAAGCCAGACTTCGCGTAGACTCCGTGGATAATCGAGGTCGTTAGGGGGTGAAGCTACCGCGAACAACGCCGCCGTCTCTGACAAGGGTGGACCCAAACGCCTCCGAGGTTCCCACGCCTGGGACCGCTTCCATTCTTCTTGGAGACGCCTCGACGCTTTTGTTCGGGGCTTCGCCTCGTCGTCATTCATCTCGCTTTTTCTTTATGAATGGAGGAGCCTCTTTCTTTTTTTGATTATAAGAGCTTTTTCACCGTTAATATACTTCTCGCTTTTACAGCACCTTAACCATGCTTGCTTCGTTTCTGTAGAGATGGAAAACATCAGATCTTTCGACTGCACTCCTAATCCAGCAATGAATGCAGTGATCGCGAACTTTTCATCGAGTATGTCTACCTTTAGAGACTCGGCGTTGAACCTTTGCACGTAGGATTTCAAGCTTTCCTGCGAGCCCCGGCTGAGCCACACAAGTGGTAACTCCTGCCAGATGTTCGCCCGCATGAAGTAGGAGATAAACGCACGGACAACCTCTAACGAGGATCGATGAAGGTGGAAGCCCTGTAAACCAGGCCAAGGCCGGACCTTTAGCGTGGTGGCGAGCTCGCAGACGCACGTGGTCTTGATACCTATGCGCCCATTTGGTTTTTGTAGTGCTGAGGTGGATCAACCTGGATCCTGACACCATCGAACGCTCCATCAGGGCATCCCTAAATTTCGTCGGGAAGAGGGAAGGCACTTCGGCCGTGAAGGGTGATTCGGGCCTTGTCGTACTAAGGTATTCATGTGACGTGAGCGCTGGCCCTCTTACTACCTCCTCTACGCTACGAGCTCTTGTTGGAGGCTCTCAACCCCTCCCCGCTTCCCATGATAGTCTCCGCTTCTCCCGTCGAGGGTGGCGTAGTTCTCCATTCCTCGACATGCTCTCTCGTGAGCCGCCTCCGTCGCCTCCTTCAGGAGCCACCAGGGTCCCCGCCCGGTTCTGCTAGATTATGCTTCTTCTTCCAACATCCGGGAATATCGAGACTGTGTTGCTCCCCGAGGTGGAAAGTCAGTATTTCGAGCTCGTCGTGGTCTCCCCGTGGGCTTGATCCGTTTCCAGTGAGTTGCTTCCCCAACTCTTCGGCCGACGCTGATCGTGAGGCTGAGTGCCTCCACCGCTCAGGCCGCTTCGCACCGCTCAACGTGTCGGAGGCTGGGATGTCCGCGCTGTTCGCTGGTCTCGCATCCTTGAGGATTAACGCGGTTCTGCCAGGTTCCGCGGAGCGATACCACCGCGAATCGGAGGGCATCGCGAGAGTTTATAGCGAATTCATCGTTCCCATGGGACGCGCCAACCGACGCATGCCTTTTCAACCTGAACTCGGGCTAGAGCGCGTGTGGGGGCCGCGGCCGGACTGAATCGCCGGCGGGTCGGGCCGTAGGTCAGCCGGATTGTCCGCCTGAGATCGAGACCGCCGTCACAACGCCGCATTGTCCGCCAAGGTGACACTCCTCGCAAAACAAGAGTTAAGGTTGGGTCGACTTAGGGCTTTGGTTCGTGGTCATTCGATGCCTAAGTCAGTTTCTTTCTAAGAGAAAAGAGAGACTACTTAGAGGGCTTAATGTGTCGCAGATGATGTGTGTCAAGATGGTTTAAGATATCGCATCTTTCACCGATGGGGTGGCCTTGTATTTATAGCAGACGCTCAACCACTGATGGTAATTAGGAGTCTTTCCCATCGATGGGATATTTCTTAATATTATAAATTACTCTGACGGCAGATTGCGATATGAAAAGAAAGTAGCTTTTACTGATAGTCTTCCTTCCCTTTATCGATAAGATTTGGTGATTTTCGTATCAATATATTATCGAGACATGCTTCCCATCTCTCCGGGAGACTTAATTATTAATTGGCCTTGGGCCCAGCCGGGTTGGACCTTTCTTTCTCGCCGGCCGTATATCGGAATGTTGGCTTTAGAAAGGCCCGAGTGCCTCATCAAGCAAACTTCTCCCTTTGGAATTCAACTGGGCCTTCTCGTGCTTCAGCCTACCGCACCTCTTTCGCCAAGGTATGCTCTCGCGAGCCTTATTTTTCAAACCCTATCACCCAGATTTCAATTTATGAACAGAAAACCACAAAAATCAATATCCCATATTATAACACAAAAGATTTTTCCAAGCCCAATTTCATGCGCTTAGTAGTTCACAAATTATTCATCTAGTCTTAAGATGGAGAAAACAAAAAGCGAGATAACACAAACTTATTAGGCTTATATACAACAAAAAAATATTGAAGATGAAGAAATGTCAAAAGTTTAAAAACCGACTTATTCATATTTTTCTTTCCTATTTTTCGCTCGATCTTTTTCTTCCTTCTTTCATTTGATCGTCTTTTTCCCTCCTTTTTTCCTCTTGATCTTCTCTCCTAAAAAAAACTCGATCCTCCCAAAAGAATCTCTCCGTCTTCGATCCTCTACCTCAAGATACCAACACCCCCACTTCCGTGTCCCGTCTCTTTTTTTTCTTTATTTTTTTCTGATCTTCTCTCCTCTCTTCTTTTTGAGAATTCTCTCTCTCCTAAAATAATCTCTATTTCCCAAAATAAACCAAAAAATCAAGTAAAGTAAAACAAATAAAATCAGGTAAAATCAAATAAAATAAGTAAAATAAAAATGAAATTAAAAAACAGTAAAACTAAACTCATCCCAAATTTGGGGTCTAACGGATATGAGATTAAATTTCATTCCAACAAAATAAAACTCCAATAGAATCCCTGGTTGACCTGCAGTGTTAATCATCCAATTTGAGGATGTGTTCCAAATGCCAGCTTATGCATGATGATGTTATGTAGACATCAAGACGTACAAAGCACAACCACCTAAAAATCCAAAATTCCTATCTTACGCAATCCAAAGTTTCTTTAACCGCTAGACGACGTCTTTTTTGAAGGTTCATCCCTGTCTTGGCATTTTCAACTAGACTCATTAACGGAGGCCAAGAATAACTACAAGAAGGCTCTTTAACAATGTTGTGCGGAACATAAATTCCTTCTGGAAATGGCAATCTGTGCCATAAAATGCTCTATTGGGCACTGCTGAATGCCCATGCATGTACAGTGTATTCCAAGGTATATATCCAATCAATTAATTATGTAATAATAAAAAGGGGGAAATAACAAAGAATGAATTTTTAATGCTCTCTTTCGGCTTATGGATATGAAGAAACCAAATTTGTGGGTAGGCATGGAGAGTTCTTCCATGCCCTGGCATGCAATCTAAGAATATCGAATGTTTTCTCTTTGATCCTACTACCACAATCCACTTGAAGCACCAAACACAATTCAAGTTCACAACACCCAACTGCAACATCTCTTGAAGAACACTTGCAGTTGCGGAGAACTTGGAAATGGAGTAGAGAATTTTCACTGCTCGTTCACTTGCCACCTGAGAAACCCTTAGTATCTTCTTTGACACTATAGCTATTCCAGCCGCATGCTTCAACAGTTCGGCTCTTCCTTCGGCGCACCCGCAGAGTTGATCCAACACTGTTAGAATCATCTCGCAAGCCCTTTTTCTGTAAAATGAAGAAGAAGCTCTGTCAATATAGGAACCGCACCGGCTTCCACTGCTTTCACCCTGTTTCTCCCCCATGGACAAGCCTCAATTAGTAGTTTAAGTGCGGATATTGTGGCCTGGTGAGATATATGATCTTGCAACATCTGCACTGCTTCAGCGAAGAATTCGGGTTTCAAGGCGATTAACTGTGTTGGGTCAGCAACTGAGCATCGAACTCACAATAGCATTACAGAATAAGCTCGAGACCTCGTAGTTTCGTTGTAGTACTCTTACCAAGCACCCCAATGAATTCACCATTTTTTCCGACGAGCTTCTTTGAGCCCAGATTCCGACACCTGGAGATAATGAAGAATGCTGAGAGCTTCACTGCTCACGCTTCCTGACTCCAGCCCCGTCTAATCCACCTCGAATGTTGTGAAGTTGTCTTTGCTCACTACTGATGCCAAGAATTCAACTGCACCGGCGGACTCAATGCACCGCTTGTTGGCGTCGCTCTCGGCCGCAAGGGCTCGGAGTTTTCCCATACATTTCATCTGCGACTCTGGGGACTTTGCATCATTGAGAAGCTTCACAATCTGGGTCTTGTTGATCGGAATCTTCGGCGTCGGAATACGCTCTACACCCTTTGAAGCGTTGAGGGTACACCAAGCCTGAATCAGCCGCCGGAGAGTGTGATTGGGCGTCAGATCGGAGTCCGCCGACAGAACCTGCTTCGTCATCGGACAGGTGTTGTTTTTCCTTGAAAACAACCACTTCTCGATGCTCTCCGGTCAGGCGTTGCGCCGGTGGACACAGTCACCGGATCTTTCATAATCTCCAAAGAGATCGGGCAGATGAAAAATGGAGGAACATCAACTTCTTCCATCGCCGATAAAATTAACTGAATCAAGAATCAAGTCTTAAGAGAAATCTTGAGATTCAGAGGTCGAATTTGAATTTAAACAAGAACTTGAAGGTGGTGAGGATGGTAAAGGTGTTTGAAGATGAGGGAGATCTGGGATGGGAGTTTTATGTAGGGGTGCAAAACACGAGAAAGTCAAAACACGGAAAATAGGAACGTTGAGAAATGTATAATGAGAGAGAAGACTTTTCTAATGGATAGAAGGGCTGAAGAAACACAACTTTACTAAGTCCATCTCATAATATTTGCATGTGCCACCACCGGGTTAATTTCTTTTCTAACTCAACTCCATTGAATGGCCGACAAGTGATGGACGTGTGCGCTTATCTTCACTCCTTCCTCTTAGCTGGTGCCCAGCTCCTTTGACCAGCCGTTTGGACAGGGAAATTATTGTGCTCCTCATCAATATGTGGCTTCTGATGCTGCTTCCAGATCTAAAAGTCAGCTTAAATCATTTTTGACATTATCAATGGCTGGTGGGTTTATTATGGGGTTTTGCTTCTGGAATATTCTGCATGAACGGTCAAATTTAGTGCTGATTGGATTTGAGTTTTGAGCTCATTTTTATAATATTTTTATTATTTGGCTTAATGTTTAAGCCTCGTTTTTAAAAAATAAATAAATAAATAATAATTTTATTGATTCTAATTGCTTAAAATAATAGCAGATGTTTCAAGACGCAAACCCAAAACTTTAATTAAAAACGGGCCCAATACTAGCACAGCC